>OX243838.2:11366875-12733750 GCA_945859575.2 Herminia tarsipennalis
GGTGCTACAATGCTACAAACAGATACACATCAATCTTATAACACTGTTTTCTTTGTGTTGGTACTTAAAATACTAATCATAGCATTTTTTCAGTTTATACAATGGGTGAGCTGAAAATGACAGGCAATTGCCTGAGAGGATCAAGACCCCTTTTGTCATTTGACCCACAATTCACCAAGGACCCACATTACAGTATACTAAAGGAGTTGCTTGTTCAAGTATTTGGTGTCCCTAACCACCATCCCAAGAGCCAACCATTCTTTGACCATGTGTATACTTTTATGATACTTGACAATCGGATTTGGTTTAGAAACTATCAGATTTTGTCTGAAGATGGTGCTTTAGCTGAAATTGGACCAAGATTTGTATTAAACCCTGTAAGTATAAATATAAATAAATTGTTCATTATAATAATTAAACATTTCAAATCGGCTTATCAGTTCTTCACATGACCAGTGGGCTGGTATTTTCTTTGCACAACAAATAAGTATTGCCATCCAACGTGGCAATGCTGCCAGCCTTCTGGGTGTGTTACCAGTCGACATTGATGGTGAAGAATATTTCAATGCATAAATGGGTCTTGTCTTTTTTTAGTTATTTGGTTTTGTTAATTTGTAAATATTTGTAAATAATTTGTTAGTTGTAAATAATGTAAAATTTGGAAAAAATAGAAAAAAATAACATTTTTTTAACTACTTGTTATAATAATTTCTTCCCTTGTAGATGTTGGTTATCTAAAAAGATGCCTATAATATTAAATGATTTTAATGGTGTAGATATTGTAACTTTATGCAACACTCACATTGTTAGATCAAAGACTTCCATGAGTATCCTAAAGTACTACAACTTGCTTCGAGTATTCAGATACATGACTACTTCTCCAAAGTCATTAATTGATATTATCTTATTTCAGGTAAAAATATTTTCTGGTTCATTTGGTGGTGCAACATTATGGGAAAATGCTAAATATATTAGTCCAGCTAAATTAAGACAGGCAGCTTCCAAAAAGGCTGGCAACAAATATGAAAGAAGAATTGAAAAGAAGGCTGTTTATGAAGCTACTAAGCCAGAGACTGGTTATCCGGATATAGAAGGAGCTGATTTCTTTAAAGGAGATCCTATGGAGAAAGCTCAGGAGGTTGTTGTCAAGGGTGAGTTTGAAATCTAAAGGACTTATGTATACATGTATGTAATATCCTGTATATATTTTGTAAATATTATAATCCATTCAAATAATATACATTTCAAGGTATAATTACATTTAAAAATTAAAACATAATAATCCGTATCTTTGCGACCCAAATAGTGTCTCTTGATTAGATTTATATTAATATTAACAAAATACGCTTTTTTTTTTTAGAAGAAGGAGATGTCCAGTCTACAGGGGCAGAAAGTGAAGACGAACCAGCACAAACCACGAAAAAATTGAAACCAGCATTTAGTATGAAACTAAAGTCTAACCCAGATAAGACTATCAGACGCAAGCAACTCAAAGCTAAAAGTAAGGCAATATCAGATCAAATCAAGAAGAGGAAACAGTTTAAAAAGAAAAAACCTGGTAAATCGTAATAATAATAAAGTTTATTTTTCACACATGTGATTTTTACTCAATAAAGCTGTCATTATATTAATGTGGATTTTTCTCACTGAATGTTACAATGGAAGAACTAATTTGAGGTAAAAAGGCTAACAAATTCAACTGTTTAAAAATAATAATCAACATTATAGTCTTGCAATATTATACAACTTTGAATAATAAAAAGTTGAAAGGTGATTACTTATATTAATAATAATATGGACGGTTACAACATGATCAAATTATAAATCTTTGTGCAAAAAGAGACATTCTAAATAAATAAAATTGAGCATCATTGACTTCATGAGTAAAATATCTGTGCATTGCATTGTAAAAAAAATATGTAAAAAAATATAAAAATTGTACTCATAAAATAGCCTTAAATAGTTTTCGAGTCATCATGCAGTTAATGAGATTACTTTTTAAAGCACATAAAAATAAATTTCAAATAACCATTACAATAATAATGTAGCAATACCTTTCAAAGTCGACATTACCATGACTTACTACAATAATTATATCAATAATTTTCATTTTAAAACACAGCTGAGATTATACGTTAAATAAAAACATCTATACATTTACTTAATATTTAGCCTTATACATTTAATAAAGTGAAAACACGCAATATGTAGTTCCATTTAAAAATAAACTTCTAGTGCTCATCGTAAAAATTTCTAAAATTCTTGTAAATACCCACAAAACATACATAAATTTATCATGCATATTAAAATTATAAAATATTGTTAAAAGATCCTCGATAGTCAATTACTCCATATTATTTTTTAAACACTTTTGTTTTTAATTATTATATGACAATTGATTGTTACTAATTAAAAAATATATCAATATACAAGGAATACCATGATAATAATGTACGACCTTTTGTATATATGTGTTAAATCAAAATATAAGATACATATTGCAAGTCAAAACTTGCAATTTTAACTACAAAAATATAAAATCTACTTTTATATAAAAATTATAACAGTAGTCACAATCCGCATGAATACTGCAAAAGTAGTGTCATATCAATACTCAATGTGCTTACAATTGTCGAAGATAGAATAGAATATATTATTATGATTATTGAATTGTATGCACCAATAAATGACTTTTCTAGGGTACTTGGATTATGCGATAATACCATATTATAGTAAAAATACGAAATAATATTTATCCTACTGAGATTTGTAGATCACTTGTACAATGTAAACAAGTTATTTTCACCATTCTATCATCCAATTTCAGCTTTGCCTTAAAATTTACCTATATTTAAATAGGTAGAGTATATAATATTATTATGCCATTGATTTTAAAAACAGGTGACGATCTTATTATGCTTACACTAAATATCATTAAAATAAATAAAAATGCATTTGAAGCGCTTTAAGTTCCTTTCGAAAAATGGCCATAATCACCTGTGAAAAGAAAAAAATATATTATTGCACGTTGACAGCATCGTATTTTTCAAGAAATTATAAGTTGAGAACATTGGGCAAGAGGCCACTACAGCACTTAAGGGCGCCCTAGTCGATGTTTCAACTATACAAACGCGCATAAGTAAACTTGTACCCAGCCATCATTTAAAATCTATGCTAATATTATAAAGCTGAAGAGTCAACCTCTATTACTACTGGCCCGAATTGATTATTTTACTGTTGGATAGCCCATTTATCGAGGAAGGCTATAGATCACGCTACGACCAATAGGAGCCGAGCATCAATGAAAAAGTTGCAAAAACGGGGGAAATTTACGCAGACGAACTTGCGCGGGTCAGCTAGTAAATTAATATTTTGAACATTATAAGCCTTGTTAAAATTCTTAAATGGTTTAAGACTTATTATAACGTTCAAAATATTAATTTATTTTCAATAATGGTTTTGTACCCAGCCATTATTGAAAATAAATTAATATTGTATGGTAGAATCATTGACACTGTCTTTAAGATGCTAAAAAATCTAAATTTCATGACAACCAACATGCATGACATAGACCCCGCCCCCTCCCCGAAATCGTAAAAAGGGAAGTACACAGAACATATATTTGCCTTCCACGAAGAGTGGTCTTGGGTACGACCATGCTTTATATACATATGCACCAGTTAGTAAAGCACCTATACGTCCACCAGACAAAGCATGTACAATTACAACTAGATCACAAGAAACGCACGCTTCATTTAGTATACTAGTCTAGTTCCAGAAATACAGTTACAGACTTACTGAGGAAAAGCATTTTACCCATCATAGTAGGAGTTCTGTTTCTAAGATCAGAAAATGGTCTTTTTCTAAATATTTTAAACTGCTTTCATAATTTCAAATTGTACGGATATCTCAATCTTGTTATAACGATTTTAAGTTTTCGTTACAATATATTTCTGACTTCTTTTGTATCTTTTTGGCGTTTTTCGCATATCTTATGCGATTTCCAAAAAACAATTTTTAGCTAATGTTGCCTACCTATAAATAACTATAACCTACTAGTCAAATTTTATCTATTTAGGTCAAGAGTGGTTTTCCTGACTTCATATTAAAGGTACATAGCTCACTTGGAAAAGCACCAGCACCATATAAACTATGACACTCCCTACTGCAACGCAACACTAGCCTTAGTAGAAAGGCGATCTTTTGATTAATTTAACGACTTAGAATAAGTGCAAAAGAAAGTTATATCTTGTGGTTGAGTCAAAATAAGTAAGCAACAATTACATAGTCCACAGCAGTCGACTTCAAGGCACTGAACACTCATGCATAAGCCCCAAGCTCGATATTCGTTTCAATACTTGTCTTGTAGATCCTGCAACTCCGCACCATCTTGGTCGTCTTTATCTGCTTTATGACCACCTAGTTCCGCCAATCTGGAGTGTTTCCACTTCCCTTCAGCACCGTTCATATTTCGATCCTCACATACACAAAGGAATAGGGAGTCGACTACCATCTGTAAAACAAAGGTTTATTTTAAAGGCAATAGGATTGCGATTTCGTTATCTGTCAGATTTGATCCTCTCATTTACTTTTTATTAAAAAACCGCTTGTAAGAAAAGTCATAACGAAAAGTAATAGAAGTAAATAATACTAGTTAAAATATTAAACCGCAACTGACAGAAAAGTGAACTGAGAACGACGTGACGCCTTTGCCCTGTAGTGGAACAACAGATGCTATTAATAAAAATAATAAAAACCTATAACACAAACCTCATAGAGAGAAAGAATACAGTGTGCAATGAAGAATGAGAAAATGCAGATCACTAGTGTCGGGACAGCAAAAAAGTGCAGATCTTCGTTGCGTTTGAGCAGTAGCAGACCAATAATGCCGGTCACTGCAGTCACTATACACTTGCCCAGGAACAGAATAAAGTCACCCACACTGTTTATAGTTGCCACTTGAAGTGCATTGTTTACAATCGTGCTGAATGCCTGAAAATAAAAATGCTCAAATAAACCGACTGCCCCAAAAAGGGAGTGTATATCTATACCTCTTACGTATGCTCTTTTTTATATCTGTAGTCTAAATATAAAAAAGAGCATACGGCTGCTATCAGGCGCGATTAAAGTTAAAGTTTATTTTTTACTTCTGATGGGGTCACTTTATATCGAAATGCTATTTTTATTTGCAAAAAAAATAACAAAATTGAATCAATACCTTAGCTGCTGCTTTGCAGAAATGACATCTTTCAATCGTGATAATAGTATAAGCGTTGTGATTCAAATAACGAATAAATTTTTCGAGACAGTAAAAACAGCAAATACCACACTTGAGACCACATTTTGCACATTCTGAGCCCTTATCAGCTCTGGCTGACAACCTAGAAAAATATCATATTGTAAATAAAGGTTAAATTATACTAGATTCGGTAATAAGTCATTAGGCAAACAAAATAACCGAGACTACAGAAGGAAAGGTTAGATTAATAAAAAAAAAAGCCCATAATAAAATAATAAATTGGTCATAACATTATAATTTACACTCTGCAACGCCAAAGATCCTAATCGAAAAATTGATATGGAGGCAAATTCACGTATTTAAAGCAGTGCAGTTGCAGTTAAGTTTCGATTAAAACGGCCATTTTCGTATTGTTGTAACTTTGGAAAAAACGAACAAAAACGCTTGCGCACCGTACTAGAATGTCGTTATTGCGCTCTCGAGACGCATACTTGGCGCAAGCGTATTTAAGATCGATCCCAAAGCTACAAGAATACAAAAATGGCCGTTTTAATCTTTTAATTTTTATGTAGGTACCCTATTATGTCAGAATCGAATGCTACTGAAATTGACAGTTTTTTTGCGTTCTTAGTTTAATTAACAGTTTATTCTTGAGTGAACAGCAAATTCTTTACTAAAGTATAGTTTACATAATATAAACAAAGGGAAAAAACAATTTATGCTAATTTTTCGTACACATTTTGTTATACCTACTTGTTGTAAAACCACAATAAACGCTATAAAAACACTCCTACGGGGCGCGTTTATGATTTCTACAGGCTATGTTTTAAATTTTCATCAATGTTAATGAGCCAAGAGCAACTGATTTAAGTTTAGAAAAATAGGGGCCCTGTGAGTGCCGAGACGAAAATACACACATCAAAAGTGTCTAGGGATCAAGCATTTTTATGCGGATTTCTTGAGATTGAGATGTGGCTTTGTAATAAATTTATGATTTTATAAATTTATATGGATCCTTTTTGGTGCATTTCATAATTTGAATCAGGAACTGTGAATCAAATTCGAGTAAAAGATGAAAATCAGCTGTCAATATTTTCCCTATAAAAACATACAACGCATTGAAGACATTATTAGTGCTACTGTTTCCCTACTACTGATTAAAACCAACGTTATTATGGAGCGGCGACGTCATTTAAGCAGGGAAGAAATGCTCAGAGCCGTGGGAATGATAGAAGCTGGTTCCCGGCAACGTACTGTGGCTTTAGCTCTGAATACAAGTCAGAGTGTTATCAGTCGACTTTGGACACGTTACCGAAGCACTGGTACCGTGGCTGAGCGCCATGGAGGACGGTATCGCTGCACCACACGGAGACAAGACCGATACATTCAAATCTTAACTCGAAGAGGTCCAACAATAACCGCCATGATGTTAGCCGTGAGGCTTCATCACTCTTCAGGGAACTTAATTAGCGACCAAACAGTCAGAAACCGCTTGCATAAAGTGAACCTTCATTCCCGAAGACCGCTACGGGTACCACCTATAGCAATGCACAATCGTAGGATTCGATATCAATGGGCTCTTGAACACAGAAATTGGGCAGAAGAACAATGGCGTTTCGTGTGCTTTTCTGATGAGTCTCGTTTTGGTATGAGACCGGATACAAGACGTATACGACACTGGAGAACCCCTGGACGCCAACAGCGATTAAAATCCTGCCAGGAAGTCCATCCTTATAGTGGTGGAACCATCATGGTATGGGCGGGTATTTGGATCGGCGGAAGAACTGAGTTGATTTGGATCAGAGGCAACCTCAACGCTCAAATTTATGCTGAGACGATTGTATCAGACGTCATCGTTCCTCTACAAGTGCAAATCGGTCCCTTATTTCAGTTAATGCATGATAATGCACGACCGCACACCGCAAGAGTTGTAAGACAGACTCTCGCCGCAGCTAACATCAATGTCCTGCCCTGGCCTGCTCAGTCGCCAGACTTGAACCCGATTGAGCATGCATGGGATATGCTACAGAGAAGAGCTCTGCCGAATATGGAGGGTATCCAGTCGCAAGAAGACCTTTTTTTGTTGTTGCAACGAACATGGGCGGCCATTCCACAGCGTGATTTGGATGAACTCATTTTGAGTATGCCAAACCGATGTTCTTGTGTTGTTAGTGTTCGCGGTAGAAACACGGATTATTAATTGTTTAAGTTACCCAATAAAATTTTAAAGAAAACTGTTATTTCAGTCTTTTTTTCGAACTTTAATGTTAGTGGTTCAAATGTCAAAAATCCCTTTATTAGGAAAATGGCAAATTTCTTTATTAATGCAAAGGTGACTTGGTTTATCGTTACTGTGACAAACGAAAACACTTTATTTGATGAATCCTTAAAGAAATAAAAAAAAAAAATCAATCAGGAGAAAAGTTATTGCAAAAATATATGTTGATCCCTAGACACTTTTGATGTGTGTAATTAAATGATACCGAGAACAAAACTGGAAAGAAATGGAAAAAATCGATGATTGATAAAATAAACAGCATTGGTGTATAGATACGCGATAAAAAAAATGGGGAAGGGATAAGAAGATACAAAAATAACACAAAAAAAAACTAGAAAAGTGCAACGCAACGAATACGCTGTCTGCCATACAGCGTATTCGCAAAATTAAGAAATGTTTTTTAATTTAATTTTATAACAGGAAAGCATGTTTATCTTACCGAAATATCTGTTTCTGTGGCTTTTTATTAGAGAAGCCAACGTTTTATATAGATCTCAAACGGTTTTACAGTATCTACTAAAGAAATCGTATTTCCCGACTTTTAAAAGCACTGTTTACGCTAAAGGGGGATAAATAAAGTATCGGTCATTAAACCCTTTTTGCCCGCGCCCCAATTTCGTCGAAATGTGTAAATTTTCAAATTTTTTTATCATCATTGTTTACATAAAGCCTCTACAATCGAAACAATCTTTTCCGCTTCCACATGATTACCCATTTGACTTCAATCAAGAAAAAAAAATGTATGTTATTTTTATTTCCTCATTAAATAAAAAAAAATTGACAATTCTAATGGGAACATGATACCTAACAACACAGTAACGGGTCGGACAGGGATTAAATATACATACTGTATATCTAATCGTTTTTGTAAAATAGGACAAACCAAGATGAAAAATGTGTCAAATGTAGTGTCGGTCACAAATGGAATTGCCCTATAACATTTGAAATGGATAAAAACATTTTGTAAAACAAAATGTAAAGACACCCCCCCCCCCTCTCCCTCTCGAACTCTTACGTAATTAATGGCTCTTTATGTCTAACTAGCTGACCCGCGCATATTTGTATGCGTCAATTTTCCCCGTTTGTGCAACATTTTTCATTGCTGCTCTGCTGCTCCAACACAAAAAGATTTTTTCAATTCGAACTAATAGTTTCTGAGATTATCGCGTTCAAACAAACAAACTCTTCAGCTTTATAATATTAGTATAGATGTATGAAGGTTACCTACTATAGTCTCGGTATTTTGTGATAATGAGGAGGAGTAAGTAATTTATCATACACATCTTTGTATTGTAATATTTATTAGAAACTTCAAAACGGGGCCAACAACGAAAAGGGGAGCGGAAACCACCCAGAATATTGAAGTGGGCCAACCCCCTAATCGTTAATAAAGTCGGTCAGAATCGACTATAACCTTGCTCGAAGAACGAGGTCGCACTAAAAATACGTCTACAATATTCATCATGAAATAACCACACATGGCCCACTTCTAAACATAATAGCAATGGACTAAACAAAATGTGTAATATACTTACTTCGCATGCACGTAAGTCAAGATGAGTCGAGGTATCTTGAACAGGGTGATTAAGAAAGACCCTTTAGCAACTGATCCTAAATGGTACTTCACAAGTTTGCCGATCGAATACATTACTGGCGAATGAGCGTTTGGACCTCTGAAAATGAACAAAAAATAATACCAATTAGTCTCTAGAACTATTTAAACTTAACATAACAAAAGCAAGAAAATTGATGATCAACAGCAAACAATAAGCCATCATTCTACAACGATAAATCACCTAACGAAGGTAGTTGGAGAATTGTCTACTAAAATCAACCAACCTATAACATCGACTAGTGTGAGCGAGAAAGAAGAACTATGCAATGCGCCTACGCAATGTGCGAGCAACACAACCACATTTCCAGCGGATGTCCCAATGCTATCGCAGAATAATCCAAATGTGACGGTTCGTGCGCGGCGAGGAACGACGGACAGTAATAAAACTAAGGGCGCGCACACACAGAACAGTGTTTCGAATAAATATAATATACTAACATCGGAGCAACAATTCACGGAGAAGCCATGTCAAATTGATAACGATTGGAAGGTTGTTAATCGTAAGAAGACTAACATGGCTTCTAAAACTATTTTGAAAGGAGGAAATTCGCAGATTTCGTCTTTCCAAGCTATACAAAAAAAGAAGTTTTTACATGTTTGGTCTCTGCATCCTGATACGTCAGTGGAAGCGATAACAGACCACATTAAATCTATTTGCACGTCGGACGACGTGAAAGTGGAAAAAATTTTCCCTAGAACTAAGAGGGATTATGCGTCATTCATGATAGGTGTACCAGAATCTGAATACGATACAGTGAAAAGCGTGGACAGTTGGCCAGTTAATACTCGATTTAATGAATGGGTGTGGTTTCGTAACTCCCGGAGGTTTTCTAGGAGAGAGGAAGAAAGCAGCTAAGAACATCCAAATGTATTACCAGAACGTCCGAGGACTGCGAACGAAGATGGATACTTTCTACACCAACGTATTGTCATCAAAGTACGACATATTTACAATTACGGAGTCGGGTCTTAATGGTTCGATAAAAGACGGTGAACTTATACCAACGGGATATAAGATATTACGGTGTGACCGAACGGACGGTAGAAAACAGGGTGGGGTTTTCGTGGCGGTAACACCCCGGTTCGAAATTAATCAAGTGCGGGTTGACAATGTAGACGCGGCCTTGTTTGAGATTGTTTGTGCGACGGTCAGCTGTAGAAATAAATTATTATTTTTGTGTTGTGTGGTGTACATTCCACCTAAAAGTAATTATAGTGATTATATGCAATTATTTCAAATTTTAGAAAATGTATGTGTAAAATATGAATCAGTTATAGTGGTAGGCGATTTTAACATGCACTCAGCGACGGCTGAAGTACGACAGTACTTGGAGTACTTCATTGCTTTCTGTGGATTTCGGCAGGTAAACAATATATGCAATATTAATAATCGTTTTTTAGACTTAGTAATGACCACGGTATTGACGAGTGACATTCAAGTTAAAATATCAGATGAACCATTGGTAGGCATTGACGCTCAACATCCGCCGCTAGATATTACAATAACATCGAGTTGTAACGTCGGACAGATGCCTGTACAGAACGATATAGACATTGATTGTAATTGCCAAAATACCTGGAATTTTTATAAATGTAACTTTTCAATGTTATATGAGAGATTAGGCATGTTAGATTGGAACGAGTTGTACGCAATTGAAAATTCAGAGGAGGCGTTAACCTATTTATATAATATAGTCAATGAGGTTATCACCCAGCATACTCCAATAAAAAACAGTATGAGTATGACTAAAACGAATAGGTTCACATATCCGGAGTGGTACACGGCTGATTTAATACGTGACATAAAAGATAAATCTAGATATCACAAATTATTTAAAATAACAGGGTCTCAGTGTGATTACGAAACATTTTCTCGGTATAGATCGTTGGTGAAGCGTAAAATTGTATCGACCTACAAAGCTCATCAGCATAATTTACAGACTAACGTTAAAAATGACCCGAAATCTTTTTGGAATTTTATAAAAAGTAAGCAAACTAAGCGGGATAACAAAGTCATTAAAAAAGACGGCATTGTATTGAGCGTGGCAGAGTGTGCGGAGAGTTTTGCCTCATATTTCCACTCAGTATATACCCATGAGCGGCCGGTTTTGAACCCGACCGAAGCAGAACGCTCGGCGGGCGCGGGCGCCGGCGCGGCTCGGGTGCATGTGGGACAGCTCACCGCGCACGAGCTGCGCTCGGCGCTTGACCGCCTCAAACCTAAGCGCTCAGTGGGACCTGATGGTATACCTCCATACATTGTGAAGGATTGTCGGATGGTGTTCTGTAGACCCTTGTTGCACGTCTTTAATCTGTGTCTAAGGCAATGCCATTACCCGAATTATTGGAAAGTGACTAGAGTTATTCCGGTTCCGAAGAGTAGTGGAAAAGATGACGTTAGTAATTATAGGCCGATCGCAGTATTGTCTGCGTTCGCTAAGGTATTCGAATCCGCCTTACACGCAAGTATTTATTCGCAAATCAGTTGTCAACTGACTGACGCACAACATGGTTTCCGGCCGGGACGAAGTACGGGGAGCAACTTGTTAACGTTTACGACATACCTCACACCAGTCATCGATGCGGGAGGACAGGTAGATTGCGCGTACTTCGACTTCCGGAAGGCTTTTGATGTCGTCAATAATGACGTCCTCTTATCCAAAATGGCGGCGCTAGGTTTCACGTCGCAGCTGCTGGAGTTCTTCGCGAGCTACCTTGGCGACCGCAGACAGTATGTGGAGTACGCAGGGTACAAATCTCAACAGTACTTTACTTTTTCGGGCATAAGTCAAGGGTCTAATTTGGGCCCATTGGCATTCATTTTAATGATTAACGATCTGCCAGCAGTAGTCAAGCATGCCGAGTGTCTGCTGTTTGCGGATGACCTTAAGGTGTATCTGTCGATAGCAGACGCATCGGACGCGGAGAGGTTACAAGGCGATCTAGATCGTGTAGTGCAGTGGAGCCATATTAACAAACTTTACTTTAACATAGCAAAGTGCGGAGTAATGAGTTATACACGTGTGAGGACTCCGCTGCACTATACGTATAGAATGGATGATGCAATGATTCCGCGTCTAAGTGGTACCCGTGACTTAGGTGTTGAAATGGTACCTGAGCTGACGTTCCGTAAGCACATTGTTGACATCTGCGGCAAGGCATTTAGAAATTTAGGTTTAATTTTAAGAAATAGTAAAGATTTTAGCAATACAATAGTCGTGAGATTATTATATAACGCACTGGTTCGGAGTCATCTAGAGTCGACGGCCATTATTTGGAATCCCCATGAAGCGAAGTATAGCCTTATGGTGGAAAAAATACAAAACAAATTCACGCGATATATGTATCTAAAAGAATATGGAGTGTACCCATCGTACCCACGGATATACCCAAGCTTGTTTGTGCTCGGAATGGTCGGATACGTGCGGCTGAGCGTCCGGCGCGATGTCACGCTAGCGTGCTACGTGTGGCGCGTGCTGCGCGGGCAGCTGCATCACCCGGCCGTGCTGGCCCGTTTGGAGCTGTGTGCTCCCACCGGGTACGTAGGTGCGCGTCGCCGCCCTGCTACACTCAGAGTGCCGGTGGCGAGGACCAATTTATCAAAATTTGCTCCCTTGTCGCGTGCCATACGAATTATCAACGTAACGGCTGCTCATATAGATATATATAACTGTAGTCTGCCGAAATTCACAGAAGTAGCCCAAAGTTCCATTATTTCGGGCTTTTATTAAATTTAATATATATTCATTACTGTTAAATTGTTTATTACAGATTGTATATAATTACTATTTTATTTAATCAAATGTTATTGTTATATTAATTATCATATTCATTTTTTATTGTTATAATTATTACATATTAATTCTAAAGACAGATACTTATATAATTATTATTGAAATTGATTAATTTTGAAAATATTTCTATTACATATTTGTTAAAAACAGATTAATAATAAAATAGCTCGCAATATTGCCTTAGGAATGTTTCCTGTTATAATATTGTGAATGAATCTAAATAAATAAAAAAAAAAAAAAAAAAAACATTTTTAGTAAAACCATTTGAATTTACCTAAAATACCAATGTGAAACCGCACCAGCAATCGTCATCTGCTGACATCCCAGTATAAACTCGCTGCCCCATATCAGACAGATGAGACATATCCACCACATACTCTTCACCCACATGGGATCAAATTCTACATTGTCTAGGGTGAAAGCTGCAACGTAAAACGGTTTAAGGTCAAACCCCTCGACATTTGACATGAAGGCTGAATATAAATCGCTATTAGACAAGCATCAAATGTATAATACTCTCTTTCCTCGGAGATTTAAAATGCATAGGTACAAATGAAAAAAATAAGCGGCGATAGCCTAATGGCTAAGGCATCGTGAGGTAGCGGATTCGAATCCTACGTAATGGGTAGGATACCGACGTGAACCCACTCCTAACACAAGCCATTGAGCTTAGCTGGAGAGGTTAACAGGATTGCTAGTGGATTCAAAATCCGACATTGCTAGTTATCCATAATTATAAAAAAAAAAAAAAATATCTATTAATTTATAAAGCATGCCTAATTGAATAAATATTAATAAATACTTCATGCTATATTAAATTATAAATAATGTTATACAATTCATACTCCTTCCCACTCATAACTGTGAGAAGTAAAAACTAAACGAGTTGTTTTAATGTGTAGTATAAAAAGCGGTAATTACTTTTTAAACTAGCATTGTGATGGATGTTTTGTGCTCCGATCGCAGCCTTATCAATTTCATCCGGCGAAGTACTGTTAATGATGAAATTAGTTTTGTATGGAATGCCTGGATAGTTCGCTGTTGCTAGACACACCTGAAAAATATTAAATGTCAAATATTTTAATGATTGTCTAGAGATCTCTAAATGCGCCGGTGTCCTTGCGGTTAAGGGATAGGATTCGGCATTTTGAGGACCACTCATTATCAGCGATTCACCTTAGCTGGAGACATTATTTAGATTGCTAGTAATGTGCAACTCACATTGCAAGTCTATAAAAACAGAACAACAGTATTGATTTTTTTAGTCAGTTAATTATGGGTTTTTATTACATAAAGAGCAATAAACAGTAAACACGTGTGACTAATTAAGTATTTACGTCACCTAGTTAAAGTAAACAAGTCAGCAATAACGTGTTTAAAATTTAATTACACTTCCGAACTCCTAAATCGTAATACGCGATTTTCTTCTAAGTCCTATTTTCAAATTTGATAACCTAAAACGATGACCTATCCCTTAATATTTTTTATTATTATTTAGAAATATACAGAAATTAATATTTGATTTTTTCTGTATGTTTTATTTTGCTCTCTTCCTCCTGAACGGCTTAAACGAAATTAATGCAATTTTATGTGTTTTTGACCGAGTTCTTGAATGGTTTATATTTATCATTAAGATTTATTACCTTGCTATCAAGATTTAGAGAATTATCTTAAAGAGTTTTGTGGCAAGATAGCGTCTGGGTCCGCTATTTACGAAAAAAACAGGTTAGCTCGTTTTAAGAGTTCGAAAAGTGTATTAATCTGACTGAAAAAAAATAGATATGAGTAAATGAAACTTACCACAACTATTGACCAAAACGTTAAGAACAGTATAAGAAAGAAGAAGGTTATTATAGGCTGTAGAAATAGAGCTGGAATTGATCCTAAACAGTGAGCAGTTTCTTTGAAGAGGGCAGCCAAAAAGGATACGCGCGATCGCATCACAAATACTAGAAGAAGCAAAATCGCCTGAAATATAAACACGATTTAATATATCATAAATTAAATACCTTGCTCTATTAACCTCATATTTCCGATTTGAATTCAATATTTAGATATGTAGAAACTACTAATTTATGTAAATTATGCAGGAAATATAATTGAATTTCGGGGATTATATAAATAGTAGTGTTCGTGGCTGTACCTACATTATTTAAAATATAGAAACACATTGAAATATAATATTCAGTTATATAGTAGTATATTGTATGATATCATAGTATGATTGTCCTCTATGCGTTCCAAAACTATTGAACAGATGTCGTAAAAGTTTGGACCGCGAGGATTCCTAGCACAGCGACATCGAAGCGTGGCCGGGTTCAGCTAGTATACCAAAACAAATCCTGTAAGGTTTTGCTGTGCGTTGAAACTTTGAAAGTCTCGCAGGCTAAGAGTTTGCCAGACAGTGTTGTATCGGAATTCTAAACGGATAGGTAGTTCTATTTAGTCTCTGGTGGAGAAACTGAAAATCATACATTTGATGCGTAAATCATTGCCAAAAACAAAAACAGTGCGACGATTCTAAAGTTAAAGCTAGGCGCGCAAAACGAGAAATTTTACAATGCGTTTTTTATTTTCATGATATATTTGCAGTAAACGACTTATTACAAAATAGAGAATTTTAAATCGCAAATGCGATTTATACGATTCCATCTGTAACAGAATTGCGAAAATAAAACCAGAATTCAAAACTCATATTAAGCGCGGCCAAAAATTCGTACCTACTTATAGTCCGCGTATGATCTAATAAAACCGGAAATTTGTTTATATACATTAAAGGCGATAATTAATGAATCATATAAGCTTTATTATAACTTTTGCTTGTTTCAACCACAAAACACGGAACAACTACGAGGAAAAAATGTCGCGGGCCGCCCATAATAACAATTACTTAAACAATATTGAATGATTTATATTAACCTCATAAACGTCGTGATTTGCCATTTAAAGGTTCATAATAACTATATTATGTACCTACATTACGAAAAAAAACTATAAAAATTACGACGTTTATTTAATTAACACAACTATGTGTTAATTAGTAAGTATGGATACATACCTATTAACTAACGCAACTATATTAATTAACATATATAAATGCGAAAGTACATGCCTGTTTGTTATTTTTTAATTTCGATATCCCTCGACCATTTTAATAAAATTGTAAAGAGATAGCTTGAAACCTAGGGAGTGATATAAGATAAAGACAAACGCGTAGGCTGCAAGTAAAAGTTTGTACAACATAATTCAAGTTAAACTTTAATTCATAATGTATTTGTAAAAACTTTTAATTGTCGTCTTTAATCTATTCTAAGCACTATCAGCTGTAAGTTTTCTTTAATAATAAAACATAATAAAATACCTGCCTGTTTTACTATTAATTTGTAATCAGTTTTATATTATTAGTTTAATTTACATCTCAAGCTATTTTGGCGGGAGGCGTGGGAAGTACTAGATTAGACTATTGAGTTTTATTAAAATCTAGAATAATGAGAACAAGGTATAGATACGTAAGACAGAGGTAGGTAAATTGCGTGTTTTCATATCAACGGTGATATCACTAATTACCTACTAAGGCCAAACAAATAAAATGTATTTAAGTCATCAGCAAATATACTGCGATATCTATCTGACTAGGTACATACAGGCGCTATCATGGGCCATATCCAGTGAAAATTTAAATACGAATACTTAATTAAATTATAGGTATATTAGTATTTTTGTCACACACACACTCGTTAAGTACACAATTATGGCCATAGGAAGAGGCTCTAAAATTCGAAGGGTGCCAAATGTAATAACAATAGGTCATATCAGCTTTTGTTTGCCATGTCTAGTAGTCTATAACCTTCCTCAAAGCTTAAGCCCAACGAAATTTATATTTTGGATTCAATTAAAAAAAAAAAAAAAAAAAAAAAAAACCGTAAGGCGTTTGGTGGGGGGGGGGGTGTCCGGTTTATATAAACATAAATATTATATAGGTATTATAGTAAGACTCGCACAAGGGGAAGTAAAGACAAGCCAAATTTCACGATAACTTACTAGGTGGAGGGGTTCAAAAATCCGTCAAAATCACCTCACATTATTTAATAACATTTCAGTTTCATCAAAATCCGTTCAGTAGTTTTTGTTGGAAGAACTAACAAACGCATAAACTCTTGTGTTCATCAGGGGTGTTACGGAGTTTCGACTCCGACTCCGAAAGGTCGGAACTCCCGATTGATTTTATACCTCCGACTCCGACACTTTTAAAGTTTGAAGGGAAAATTCCTCACGGATTCCCTATGATTGCGGGTTCGAGTCCCGCCCGAACTTATACATACAGTACGATTAACGTAACTTGACCGGATTGAAGTTAGGTTCGTAACACTTACGCGCATGTCATAGAGATGCAACCCTAAAATTATTTACGAAAACAATTAATTATGTTTAATCGATTCAAAATACTAACAACATTTTAATTCAACAATATAAAAACACTATTTAAATGAGTTCATAAAAGTTTAAATTTAGAACAGTTACAGTAAATACTAAAGAAACTTTGAAAAACAATTGCTTTACGAAAATAATCACAAAAAAACATGAGTTAGTAATACTAATTATGACAATGTAATACGTAATCGCATCTCTAATTATCTTGGGTTAGTTACCGCCCCCGCCCCCCGCTTCCTGTCACCATTTACTTCCAAAATATGCATCTGCGCAATTTTGCGCACTTGTCGCCTACTTCAGTCCGGCGTAGTTACGTTGATCCAACTGTATTAAATGTGTGAATTTTTCTACACACATTTAATATGACTGTATAATGTTTCTTTGTACTATTTTATCTTATTTTCCTAAGCCGTATTTCAACATGTTTGTCTTCTCCCACCACCTCCAACTCCGACAAACCAAATCTTAAAACTCCGAGTTTGGTTCTGATAAAACATCCGTAATATACATAATTATAGTGATGTGTATTCTGTATCACACAAGAAATAGGGACTGTACTTACTGTTATTATAGTGGCAATAATAGAATACCACAAGAACGCACTTTCATTCTTCAAAGATTCCTGCAAAAAGATCGCATTTTAATATATAACATAACACATAGAACTCAATTTCATTACAAGAGTTACTACTTACAGCAAAATAACTATTATCAAAACTCTTTTCCTTTGTTCTCAATTCATGGTATGTGTACCATAGTAATCCTGTGCCTGCTACACTGGCTATAGATACCAATATCATGAATATCCATGAAACAAGGGTGGCCAGTAAGTGAAGAATTGATACCATGACCAGGGAGCATACTAAAAAAAAGTAAATTAATCATGTTATTGATCTGAAGTTTCAGGGCAGATCCATCTTTTTCTCAAGGTGTTAATCAGGTGGACCAATAGGGAAAAGAGTAATGGAAAGAAGAGACACTGAACACTGGTTCTAAGATCACATTCCCTCCTCCTTCTCCCCATCGCCCGTCAGAGGTCGGTGGTTCCAGAGGCTGTGCTCCCCATCCCCCTGGAATATAGCCCTTAGCTACACCAATTAAGGTCTCCATTTCAAAAACGTTGTTAAAGTTTATTTGGTAATATGTAGACTTTCATATCATGCAATACAAATACAGTACTTGCGCCAAGTGTTTAAGCGGCACTTCCTTCCGCGAACTAAAGACTACAGTATAGGGTTCTTTAATAAAAGACTGAATAGATTTTTAAAGGGTCAGCAACTTGCCAGTGACACCCCTAATGTTACTGGTATCCATAGCTTACCACTACTAACTGCTTGCCATCAGGCAAGCTGTATGCCTGTATGCCACAGCCATGATATAAAAAAAAAGAAGTAGACATCTTAATGATAATAACAGGTGCAGGCAGGGCTTCATGAAATGACTAGTAATAAAATAAACATCAAAGGACACAATCTATTTTTTAAACTAGCACTCACTACAATTACTACAATTAAAGGACAAGCAATTATATTTTCTGTTGTATTGTAAATGTAGCTTTTCAAGGCCTATATAATCAAAGACGGCTTTGTAATATACTTTTGTAATGTGTACATGACATCACCTGTGGATATGAGTCAGTGTCTTTATTATCTTGCCTCCCACTTTATAGATAGATTTGAGTAACTAGTGCAAATTGGTCTAGACCTAGATTATACCTTTGTAAATATAGATTAACAAGCTGCTGTCTATTGTACCACCAACAGGGATATCACCTAATGTGATGATGATGTAATGATGTAAACTTTCAGCTCCTCCTTATTGTCCCTATGGATGATTAAAAAAATGGTACCTGCCAACTCATAGGTCAAATAGTTTTCTAAATTTTGTATGTATCATTGATCAAATGACCTTTTGTTTTTATACACTATTAAAGATATATTATATTCTTAGAATGAAAGAGTGCCAAGTATTTTTCTCGATTTAAAAAAAAACCTAATGTTTAAGTAGTCATACTGTATAATGCTTGAAAATAGATATGATGAAAATACTTACTAAAGGCAACTATGACACATATTATCATTTCCATCCATGATGAGTAAAGATCAGAGAGCATCTGTTCAATAGTGTCCCAACTATTGAGTAAGTCATAAAAGTCTGTGAAAACCTTTTTGGCTAAATCTTGTGCTGATTTAGGAAAACATCTGTTCAGAAGTGGAAATGTGTCATACACTGGTAATGTTGGACATGGCCCAATAAAGTGGTGCAGATCAGATTTGCTTGTAATATTATTCAAATTAATATCATATCTGCAAAGACTTGATCCTGTGTCTTTATAAAATTGTTGAATTTCTGCCAGTGATGACATCTTCGTGTTAGGACATTGTTTAACACAAATTTTGAGAGATCTCTGCAATTCCTTTATATCCATAAAAAACAAATACTTTTTATCCAAAGTACTAATGCCAGCTAGAGGGAAATTAAGCAGCTTCTGATTACTTTTCACTCCACATGTGTTCCCAAAGGAATCAAACCCATTAATCACTCTCAAAGGATTTCCATATACAAAAGATATTGCTGCAACAATTATCTAAAATAAAAATGTTAATTGTAAAGGAAAATTAGCAGTAGCAGTTTCAGAATTTAATGGGAGATAGGAACAGGGCCTTGAAACTGCTGAGAAACTCCAGATTTTTTTTTAAAACACATCCACTACCCTAAAGTTGAGTGGTAGAGAATGCATAAGGCATTAAGTCAACAGTGCAACATTTTTGCAACAAGTTTTAATCACATGATACCAGATATTCCAGTAACTGTTTGGTTTTTATAACTCCCAAGTTTTTAATAAGAAAATAGTGTTCAGATTTCAGTAAAAAAATATATGGATCAGTAGCTTTCTGTCATCGCAACACAATTATATGTAATAGGAATTATACCTATTAAAAAGAATCTTGCTTATAGTTCTCAACTTTGATTGATCAATAGGATACACATAAATAAAATTCGTCTAAGTAAAGCAACTCAATTCCTAAAAAAACTATAAGATTAACTTACCATTAATATCCAGAACAAAATATAAATAACAAGCCATAACACATCAGTGCAACCTTTTCTAGGAGTTTCATTTTGAGGAGATATTTCACTTTGTGTACAACCCATTTTGATTTAAATACAATGTGTCGTAGTATAAACACGCTCTCTAAGAAATATGTATCATTCTCAAAATTTACTTTCAACAGATTACAGATGAAAGCAACGCGAGTAACGCTTCGCTTTTTTGCTAAAGTTTCAAACTTATTTAAAATATGTGTTTACAAGTACCAAGCGAAGCCAGCTTTATTTTGTTGAGCGGGGGCGGGGCGGGGCAACGCGGGCAGGCACCGGTGTCTAGAGGTGTGATAAACGGCTTTAATTTAAAAACGCGTATATTTATAGTAGTTAAAAGCATGTTTGAAAAGGTGCTTTTCACTTATAACGATTTTATTATAAACCGAATCGTCATTACCCGCGGCATGGAGATAGAGAAATATTGGAGGCCACATGCTGGCCGATTACTAAAAGTGAAACGGTTATTATTAGCGGACTACCAGTAGATTTAACCGAGGAGCCAACACAAGATCCACCTAGAGCCAACACAAGATCCACCTACCCATGGCAAAAAAAAATGTGTGGCACTCGGGGACTGCCGCGGTAAAGCTATTGCATAGCATTTTTATCAACTTATGCAATTAAAAAAAAAAAAAATTAAAAATGATTTTTTTTTATTTTGAATTAAAAAAAAAAACAATGTTTTTATTTTTTTTTTCTTTAATTTTTTTTTTTTAAAAAGCATAAAAAAAAATTTTAAAGTTTTTTTTTTATTATAAAATATTTTTATTTTTTTTTCTTTTTACTTTAAAAAAAAAGTAATTAAAAGTTCTGCTATTCATCGATAGATGGCAAAACTAAAAAGTGTCACCGCTGTGCCCGTCGGAGTGGGGAGCGTGAGGTTTTTTCGTTACGGAATTTCTGGATTCGGTCCCCGCGCTCAAGGCCCGCGATAGAAGCTATGCAATAGCTTAAAAATATTAACAAACGGCCACCTATTGGAACGAAGTTCCTTATCGCGCGTTGTGATTTTTTTTCCGTCTAGCCCAGACGGAAAAAGTTGTCACGAAAAGTTGTAACGACACTTTTTGACACACAAGCCGTGCGGCGTGCGCGTAAAATATGAACATCTAATTTGACAAAGAAGTCATCTGTCGATTTGGTCTAGAGGCATAAATTCGGTACACAGTATTGTGTACAATCGTTTATTTTGAAGTTAATTTCGTTTCGTCTTTCTATTTCGCATTAAACTGTGTGGTGTTGCGAAGATTATAAAAAAAATGTGTGGCACTCGGGGACTGCCACGGTAAAGCTATTGCATAGCATTTTTATCAACTTAAGCAGTTAAAAAATATTTTTTTATTTTTTTATTTTTTTTTTTTTTTTAAAAAAGTCATTAAAAGTTCTGCTATTCATCGATAGATGGCAAAACTTAAAAAGTATCACCGCTGTGCCGGTCGGAGTGGGGTGGTGTTATTTTATTTTCGTTACGGAATTACTGGATTTGGTCTCCACGCTCAAAACCCGCGATAGAAGCTATGCAATAGCTTAAAAAAAAAGAGAAAGAACTTTTTTTTTTTTTCCTCTTCCCTCCAATATTAATCAGTAGAGATTATGGCTCGCACATTATGTGCATACGCCAGTTTAAGTATAATTTCTTTCTAGTTTTCTTCTTTCAATCACAAAGTCTCGTTCTTGTCCAGTTATCACGTATTTCAAGTATATTTTACACTGTTTTACACTTTATACGCGAAGCTGTAAAAATAGCGACATGTCAGTTTGCCACCATTTTTACAACTCAACATTTTTTTTACTATTATTTATTACTATTGATTACTATTAAATTTGTACGTTTAGGACTGTCTGAAATGATTTTATATTTTATTAACTTATATGACTAAAACAAATACAACCTAAATTTTAACAGTCAAAAACATTAATATGGATAGATAATCTTTGTCTTTCTTGTTAACACTATTTCTATAATGCAATAAATATGTCGAATAAATTTATAAGTACATATTTCCTTGTGCATAAACACAGAATGGTCAGCAATTAAGCACACGAAATTATTATTTTTACGTAAACAAACAAACTATGGAACGGGTTGAGCGACATGTCCACATTCAACGACAGCAAAAAGTGTACTGACTGGTCTACTGACCATTTTATATGCTCTTTGGTACTGACTGACACATAAACGTTGAATGTCAAGTACGTAAAAAGTAAAAATTAAACGAAAGTTAAACCATCAAATATAGAAGCTATGTTGTGCTTCCATTAAATGTGACAACTACGTAAACTTTATTTAGTTGGATTTTTAGGATCCCTTTCTATTATAAAGTAAATATTGATTGCAGAGCGTGAAAGAGAGAAAAATATCGTGCGGCCTTTGACAGCTATTGTCCACAAAGTAGCGTTGTTTCTTTCTAGAGAGGGGCCAATTTTGTGAGGTTATGGCGCAGTCCGTCTATACGTCAATGGTGTAAACAAAATGTAACGAACAAATAATAATAATAATAAAATTTTATTTGTGAAACATAAGTATAAGTACATTTACAGGTTTGTAAAGCAAGGTGTTAAATAATAAGCTCTGCATGTTTCGCCATGTCATTGGCACACAAATTTACAAGTTAGATGTGAAATTAAATTTAACTTTACACAACAATAGGTTTATCTACTATTAGTACTGGTCTAAAAAAATACGTGACAAATATGAGAATGTGAATAAACAAAAATGATAAAATCTAGCAAAACGAAACAAAATATAACAATAACAAAAACAAAACGTCATAATAGTATGTTACGTACTCATAAAATCATCTAATTTATAAAAACATTTCGCAATAAGTTCTTTCTTTAGTTCCTGTTTAAAATTGTTATATTGTTTCAATATCGAAAAATCCCAATGGCAGCGGGTAATGATGATTGTTGATATTCGATGATTCGCTATGTAATAAAAACCGTTTCAAGAGAAAGCACCATTTCAATCAGTTTTTAAAAATAAGTACAACTATCAACGAGCTAATAAAATAAAACCGTTTATTACATCTCTATCAGTAGCATCTGTCTTCGTCTTCTGTGAAATAAATTAAGATGTGACATAAAGGTCCAAGCGACCAGGTCAATAAAATTAAAAAAAAAACGTCTTCTGTGACATCTGTCACTGTCATTAATAAAATAATAAGCGTGAACTTTACGTGAAGTGCAGGGGAACCTTGTAATTTGTAGTTTCCATTACTTTTTTTTAATAATCATGAATACTAAAGTCCTTTTAAATTTAAAATCTTCAATACTAAACATTTACACTAAGAGATTTTTAAACAATAGCCTTTCTAGCGTTACCAAAATACACAGAGACATTTACCCAAGAATGTACCCCACTACAGTCGTTTTGTCGGATGGATCCTCAATAAACATAAGATATCATGAACCACGGAAAATCGTTATGGTCAGTATGAATAAAAATACACGAAAAGCTCTAATATGTGTTAGGTGTTATGAAACATCTGATAGTTCATGACAAATTAGGAAATTATTGTTCTTATTTTAAGACTTCCTTAATGTTCTGTATTTGTAATTTGATATAATTTTATTGTGGTGTGGTTTTCCAATAAAATCTAAAGCTCACTGTTACTAGGAGTTAACCAAAATGTGTAATTATCATGTTTCTTAAATTTATAACCTGTATCCATTGTTGCTGATTTTAATATTTTCATGAAGACAATATTATATTTTTTATCTGTTTATAGCTTCCACTAGATTTGTCAAAATTAACTGAAGAAGAAAGGAAAATGAGACTAGAAAAAAGGAAACCCAAGAAGAAAGTTAAAGTAACTGATGATATTGAAGACGATTTCAATGCTAACAAATATTTGAAATACATGAAGAAGAAAAAGTGAAATCAAATATTATTAATGTGTTATACTTAGTTATAAAATTAGTAGATTTACTATTGTAGTTATAAATAAATAATGCTCTTGGATAAAATATCATAGAACACTATGTATTAAATTTATTAGCAAATTCAAGATTCTTTATTTAAAATTAATTATAAAGAAAGAAGGTCAATTAAAAGTTTTTGCTAATAGAACATAATAAATACAATATAAATTATACCAGTAGACTATTAATTAAATATAAATGTGAATTTTAATTTTGATTAGAAAGATTACTTCCGCTTTTGGGTAACTTGTGTGTCACG
Organism: Herminia tarsipennalis; assembly: GCA_945859575.2. NCBI lineage: Eukaryota > Metazoa > Arthropoda > Insecta > Lepidoptera > Erebidae > Herminia > Herminia tarsipennalis. The sequence goes on from OX243838.2 coordinate 11,391,521, forward strand.
GGGGACTTTACAAACATACAAGTCATGGACACAATTATATAACACAAAAAAAAACAGGCCTACAAAAAGATGGAAACAAGACATCCTTCACATTTACTATCATGCTGTTGAAGGCATTAATGAATCCTGTTGAATTTGAAAATTGTGCCTTGACTGCATGCTAATAAAATATGTGAAGGGTATCTTGGTTCCCTCTTTTTGCAGGTGGGTTTTTTCAATTTTTTTATTTTTTTTTATTATCTTTGTTTTTTTAGCATTTCTTATTCCAAATTACATTTAAATTTATAAGTTATTATAATTTAAATATATTTTTTTAAATCCTTTATTTTGAGACTCCACTCGGTATGTCTTGAAGATTTTTTTAAACTTAAGACAACGTAGTGGCACCAATGATCTACAAGCACAACAAATACATTCTACAAGAACCAACAGACCCTATTTTTTATTTAATTAAGAAAATAAGAGCAGGAAACCGATTTCTTAATATGGCAACACTTTGAAATAGACAGTGTACTTTTGTTTGACTGGCACTGATTGAGACTGTGGCCGGCAACATGGCAGTTCTCCAATATTGATTTGATGGTTGCCGGACGATCGGTGAGCGATTGATTTTCCGCAATGTTGCCCGGCCAATTTTGTTGCTGTTTCAGTCGCTCTCTATTTTATTGTTGCCGGGTTGTGTAGCCCGTTTAGCAGACTGAATCATGCGCCATACAATTGCAGACGTATTGCTATTATTAAGGGCCGTCTAAACGGGCTATTTTTTATGACAATTTGTGGCGGCAATGATGTGGCCGGCAACATAGCAGTACTCTCCAATATTGATTTGATGGTTGCCGGACGATCGCTGAGCGATCTATTTTCCGCAATGTTGCCCGGCCAATTTTGTTGTTGTTTCAGTCGCCCGCTATTTTATTGTTGCCAGGTTGTGTAGCCCGTTTAGGAGACTGGATCATGCGCCATACAATTGTAGACATATTGCCGTTATTGGCCGAGCAATTAGCTGCCAATAGTGCCGCCACTAATTGCCGTAAAAAATGGCCCGTTTAGACGCCCCTTTAAGCGAGCAATTAGTTGCCAATAGTGCCGCCACAAATTGTTGTAAAAAATGGCCCGTTTAGACGCCCCTTTAAAGCTAAATCGCGTAGAGTTTAAATTTTCTTCTGTGAGTGAAATCCGCAATTTCGACTCAAAAAAAGCCGAATCCGACTAGAGATCTCGTAAAAATAATAGCATTTCTTAGAGAAATTCTTAAGGGGCGTCTAAACGAGTTTGTTACGGCAATTTGTGGCGGCACTGTTAGCAACTAATACTAAACCTTTATTTGGACTGCTCTTTGTATTAAGGCGGCCTAAGTCTGATCAGGTACAAGGCCGGTTTTAGCCATACCGGCGCCCCGGGCGAGTCATTTTTATCCAATTTTTTTTATAAATATAATTTAATTATTAGTTTGTATTATCCTTCTGTCTGTTACGCCTTGACCCTCAAACAGCTAAATCGATTTAGATGAAATTAAGTATGGAGATAGTTTGAGTCACATGGAAGGTCATAGGATAGTTTTTATTGAAGACCGACATACACGCGGGCAAAGCCGCGGGTGAAAGTTAGTTCTTAATAAAAGATAGGCTGACACCCTTTTCCTAAACGCACGACTATTTTTAGAGGTGTGCATGTGCAATTAACGTCAATACCTCAAGTAAAATAACATCGACCAAAAATGTGGACTCGGCACGTGATGTCTAATAATTTTACTATTTTTTACAGTCTACCCAATACTTCGGGCGCGGGATTAAGCGGAGTTGACCTCTATTCATCCTCCCCTACAAAGATAGACGCTTCGAAACCTGGCCGGAAAATCTATTCTGACCTACCTACTGCGACCCTGGCTCTTTTAGATGCTCGGTTTTTTCAACGGTAGAAAAACCGGAGCCCTCGAGCCCGTGTCGTAGAGTGCGGCAGAGCGGACACAACTGCGATAAGCAAACCAATCTGTTGTGGCCCGAGCGCTTAAAGAGTACCTAACGGTGCACGCGCGGACATCACTATACTTACCTACCATTCCTACCAATAGTCATAATGCGGCATTTACAGGCCTGGTTACAAGGGGGCTTGCAACAGGGGCAATTGTCCCCCCAGACTCATGAATTTTCAAGTGCTCGCCATACATTAGGTCCGCGTTGACAGGCAAAACTACCCGCACTTGGCCGGTGTTGGGTCAAAGTGCCCCCCCCACTCCCCCAGAACATGATCCTCGATCCGCGCCTGGGATTTTCTAAGTCCTAGATATTTGAGTCACCTCGAGCTCGTCGTTCGTTTATGTAAATATCAAACTCACAATCCCAATGTCTCGAAACAGATCAAATTGTCGATTCTGAATATCCGGAAAAGCAGTGCCAACTGAGAACACACTTATAAGTGCCTGAAAGATACTTGGGTACTAGTATAGTATTATACTAGGTGGCGCAAAAGTACTGGCACTAAAGAAAATACTTTTTTTTTTTTACATTACATTTTCTGTCATTCTGTTGTTGAAAATTGTGTAGTGAACAAATGTAAAATACACTGAAAATAAACATGGACCGTTTTACTCCCCAAGAACGTGGAATAATTGTGTCAATGTTCTTACGGAATAATTCATCAGTGATAAGAACACAACGTGAATTTCGTCGACGATTTCCCCACCGTCCGGCACCGATTGGTCGCACAATTCGACGCTTTGCCACACGCCTTGAAGCAACTGGCTCAACATTGGATAGACCTAAGTCTGGGAGACCAAGAACAGGCCGTTCAGCTGAAAATATCGATGCTGTGCGCGAAGATGTGGAAGAGTGTCCAGAAACATCAACGAGGCGACGTGCCACGCAATTGGGCATTTCCAGATGGACCCTGCAGCGTATAAAACTCAAATGACTCATCAGCTGCTGCCTGCTGACCACCGAGCTCGTCTAGATTACTGCCAGCGCGTCATAAACCTCAACCTTGAAGAGGATGATTTTCCTTCAAAATTGGTTATGAGTGACGAAGCGCATTTCCATCTCTCAGGGCATGTCAATAAGCAGAATACTCGGTTCTGGGGCACTGATAATCCGCGCATTATTCAAGAAACACATCTACACCCACTAAAAGTTACTGTATGGTGTGGCATCTGTGTTGACAGAGTGATCGGACCCTATTTTTTCGAAGACGCTGGAGGCAATGCGATAACTGTCACTGGAGAACGCTACAGAACCATGTTACGTGAGTTTTTGATACCCAGTTTGGACGAATTGGGGCTGGAGCACATCTGGTTTCAACAAGACGGCGCTACGGCACACACAGCGCGCGACACTAGGGACTTAGTGAGGGACGCTTTTCCAGGCCGAGTTATCTCTCGTTTTGGCGATTTGCCTTGGCCTGCAAGATCACCCGATCTGACCAGTCCAGACTTCTTTCTTTGGGGTTTTTTGAAATCTCGGGTGTATGTGAACAAGCCACAGACTCTCGCAGCTCTAAAAAAAAACATTCGTCAAGAAATAACGAACATATCGCAGGAAGTGTTACGGCAAGTTATGCAAAATGTCATAAATAGGGCTCAAATGTGTATCAACTCTGGAGGTCACCATTTAAAAGACATCATCTTTAAATCCTAATGGTACGAAATTTAATGGCACAAATATACATTTAAAAAAATCTAAATCTAGTTTTCTAATTTAGAAAAAATGTTATAGCTGAACCAAAAGGGTCTTTACTTTTGCGCCACCCAGTATTATCTGTGCCTGGGTGAGGGGCCATTTGCGCGAAAAAAAACAAAAACTTTTGTGCGAAAATGATCCACTGGAAAAGCCCACTTTAGCGAAGTCAGTCCTTGCTTACGATGTAGGGTTAAGGCCTGATCTACTACCTTTACCTGAAGCCAGAGCGCGCATCAGTCGGTCCACTTCCACCACATGAGCAGTAGCTCTTCAAAATCTGAGCAGTGTATGAGCTCGCAATGACTTTCGAAGACGCTCAAAGGGTGCTTAATCATAGTTAGTATAGAGCACAGATATACAATACTATACTAGTATCTAGAGTAACTAATGTGTTCAAAAAGTTCTAATGAATCAGATAACTTTGTCACTGCACCTTCCGGTCATCGCGCCACCTGCCTGAGCGCCCAGGGCACAGGTACAGGTAGTGATCAGATTAACTCTACTTTACTGTTTGAGAGGCTTTAACTATAGGAAATAGGTTGAGGTTTACGGGTAAATGTGCTCCTCTCGTCTGTGTACTATACCGGCTGCCGGTATAGACGTCAAACCCCTAGTCTGTGTACTATGCCGGCTCCCGGTATGCTTCACAGACACGGGGTAAAATGACAGCCGCTCTTTGGTTTTTATTTTTTTTGAAGGTTTTTAAAATATTGTAAGGCTATCTTGCCATATATCAAATTAAAGATGAAGAAACAGGCAAGCTAATACGATTTTTACATAATGGGCACACAGAACAAAATCGCGCGTAATCATCGTTCAAAATACCGCAACGTCAGCAGAGAGTCAGCGGGCACTATGAATACTTTGATCGTGTTTTACTATGTAAATTTGTTCAGTAGTATATAATTATTTTAATACAGTTATATTAAATGGTTATTAATGTTCCATTTTCTAGTATTCCATTTATCATTTACACTTATATTTTTTGTATAAAAAGGCGCTAAGTGTGCACAATACGCCCAAAGAACTATGAACGTCATTTTATTTTCGTCATATATAAACGTAGTAGTAATACATACATGTATACACTTTTGAATATAAAGCCCTAACTAATATACTTTAGATTGATACCAAATACAATGTGTTTATTTGTATAATTATTATCGAAAGAATTGAATAAAAACAGAGCGCGGAATGCTCATACCGGGAGCCGGTATACTCCACAGACAGGGTTTTGCATACATTTATTATTATTATTACCACAAAAATGGCTGACGAAACGCCTACTTTTTATGTGTTTCCTTAAATGCTTGTATTGAAAATATTTCTTAGGATCATTATTGTTTTTTGTTTTGTTATAGGTAGCGAGTTTTGTAAAGAACCTAAAAATAGTATTGTTTTTATCCCAGGAACTGTTTTTCTACTTGAAAAAAATTAAAAGCTGACCGACTGATTTACGACCCAAATTTTAGTACATTCTTTATTCCTTTTGTATTTAAAATCTATTCAATTCACAGATGTGCGGCTTTTATTACATGTAGCTGATAAGGTGAACTTATTATCTATAATAAACCTTTGTTTATAATAACAATAGATTTTTTCCTAAATCGACTACAAACGACACCGCCTTTTGACTGCACATAATTGCGGTTCGGTGCGGTCGCTTTTATAAATACAGGTATTGTGTAAAAAAAATGTACAACGGTAGGTAATGTTTTAATTGTATTTTGTTCTAAATATATTATTGTGTAAATAAAATAAAACATATGGTGCAAATATTGTCCTTTATCTGATATATGGAGTAAATAAGAGTACAATATAGGTACTCCCACATTAAATATATATTTACTTACAATAAAAAAATAAGAAAAACACACAAAAATATTTAAAAAATAGTTTATTTCATTAGGAATATGTACTAAGTTACAAATTACATAAATTCCAATTAAAATCCGAGATAATGAATTAAAACGAAAGCATATACCCAAAAATACCCCGTCTGTGTTGTATACCGGCTCCCGGTACACAGACTAGGGCAATTGCATGTTTTTGACATTACGCAGACGAGAGGTGTAAAACTTAGCGTTATTTAAATTCTTCCTATTAACTTTGTGTACTAACAGTCTATCTATGTTTTTTTCATATTTTCTATGTCATCTGCATAATATTATTATTTTAGAATGCTCAAAATTAGAGGCTACATCGTGATCGTTAATGAAAATGTTAAAAAGAAGAGGCCATAGCAAAGATCCGTACAAAACCACAGTCTGACATCTATTTTCTACGTATGAATAAACCACCTTTTAAAAAAAATGTTTCGATAGATAGCTGAGGACATAATTAAGGACTGTATCTATCGAAACATTTTTTGTAATAGCTATATACAGGTGTTATCGTTAAGGATGTACAGGAGGTCATTCCGTAAATATAAGAGACTAGCTTTCAACCGCCTGGATGTTGGATAACGCGATAAAAACTAACTCCTGTCCTTTTCCAACTTTAAACTGACATTGAGAGTACGTCTTTTGAGTAAAACGACATCATCTTTTGACGTGATAACGTCTTTTAAATCGATGACCGGGTGCACGCACGAAAAGTCAGCTTAGTGATTGGTTGCTAAGCAACGCGAATGGTTATAAACCATCTCAGATCAAATACTACTACAGTTTTTAATCCGAGTATCCCATCAATGTTTTCTTATGACGTATAATTATCAACAACACGTAAACTTAGCGTTTGTAAATCGACTTTACAGACAAGCATTTGTTTTTTATTAGAAATAAACTATTTTTTTGACGTGTTATCGTTAATTAGAAAAGTTTCAGTTGTGGCAACACTGATTGTCACATTTGTCAAAACCCATCCATTGCAAAATTATTGTAGGTTCTTCTGTGCGGCTTGAAATTATCTATTTTTATCAAGTTAAAAGAAAAACTATTTTTCAACCTATTATTTTACTGTCATTGGTTTCTTTAAGTGTGACTTTTGTTATTGCGGATCCTATATTTGGTGGAAATGCATTAAGCTAGACTAACCTTTAAATACATCTTACGTAAGACAACGTAATAATGGGAAATTCTGTATCAGCTGATGCAGGGGTTAATATCCCAAATGTTGGGAACTTGAATCCGCCACCAGAATGTCCCATGCACAAAAAAGAGCAACAGAAAACCGAGGAACCAAAGAAAGTTTCTGAGTGCCCAGTCCAGCATGGCAGTGACATTAACCCATATAACATGGTAAGTCAGTCAAGGTCAAAATTTAAGAAAAGTACTTGAATTGAATCGTACAAAATCATAGTCATAAGGCTCAGCTTTTTTTCTTTAAAAAAAATTCTTTACCAAAAAATTTGGCACAAAAATATGCAGCATTAAAGTCCATACAATACATCATGTCTCAGATGCCACCTGCAAATCAGCAACCAGCTCCAGACCAGCCATTTCAGCTACCTACAAACCGCCAAGTGTCTAGCATCCCTCGTGCAATGCCTGATGGATCTACAGAGTTCTGGGTATACCCGAGCCAGCAGATGTTCTGGAATGCTATGCTCCGCAAGGGCTGGCGCTGGAAGGATGAAGACATCAAGCAGAATGATATGGATGATATTATTAGAATACACAATGCTAATAATGAACAGGTACTTACCATTTTGATGACTTATTGAGTCATACTGAATAATTATTGTCAACCAAAGTTTAATAGATGTTACTTTTGGTAGTGGGTATAGCAATATTTACCATAGGGAATACATTATAATTTAAAAGTAGATAAAAAAAAGAAGATTTTCCAGAAATTATCCTTGTGGAGGATAATCATTCTGATAGAAGATCTCTTATTCCCCAGGTCTGAAACACATTACATAAGAGTTTACTTTCAACTACCTTGTATAATTCTCATAAAATTGATAAGTATTGAGTACCTACCTATTTGTTTAATTTTTATTGTCTGTTTTCAGGCATGGGTAGAGGTAATGAAGTGGGAAGCACTACATGCCAAGGAGTGTGGACATCCCAGACTGAAGAGCTTTGGAGGCAAGGCCTCAGACTATAGCCCCAGGGCTCGCTTTCGTTCATGGCTTGGGTATGTACCTATTTATTTTTATATTATGACAGTCACAAGCATGCTTTAAGGACCGTCTGGTGGTAAGCAGTATTACCATGCCTATGGACACCTGCAACTACAGACACCAATGCACCATGGTGTAGACAAATTTTATCTATGTACTGTGACATTTTATGATATTTATTTATGAATAATAATAAAAAATCTATGCCTTAACAAACCAATTTGATCCAATTTTCAACTACTGGCGGTGGATTTTTTGACACTAGTCCATAATATTGCCTTGAGATTTTGGCATCATGGCAGGTGTTATAACTGATATTTGATCATGTCTTTCTATTACCCTATTATTCTTAGTTCTAGTCTTTCTATTCCCTTTAGCTAATATTTCCATTTTGCTTATTTTTTTTTTTCTATTGCAGATATGAATTGCCCTTCGATAGACATGACTGGATTGTTGATAGATGTGGCAAAGAGGTTCGTTACATAATTGACTACTATGATGGTGGTGAAGTTGACAACAAATACCAATTTGCACTTCTTGATGTCAGGCCTGCAATGGATTCCATCGAGAATGTATGGGATAGAATGAAAGTTATGTATATGAGATATCGTTACGAGTTCATTGGCTCAAAGGAAAACACGAAACTGACTAACTAAGAAATAATATATCTAACTAATAAATAGAAGGTGGTTGCTGCGTAAGTTGGCGACAAAGCAAGTAATTAAGTATTTATATTTTGTGGGGTTCTTCTGTCGGCAAGAGTTTGTCACTGTGGAAACTCTTTGTGATTATATTTTGTTTTAAATTATTATTCACAAAGTTGCGGTACCTGTTCGCCTGATGTACTTCATAATTGTAATTTGTTCTAATTAGTTAATATTAGGACAGGTAGATGTAGAATTATATTTAAGAATCAAAATTAACAGTCTGATTTACCCACAAATAATGTTAAAGCCAAAGTTTAAAAACTTAATTGTTTAAGCATTAAACTTAATTGAATTCTCACTGTATACAGTAATGAATCCTTGTTTAAATCTAACAACTAACAAGGTAAAAACCATAATGTAGTAAAAAACTTTACAGTTGAAAATATGTGTTTTATTTACACCTCATTGGGTAATTACAATTTATTGATGTAGACCTATGAGATAATTTACTAAAATATCAACACTGACTGAACCACCATAAAGCTCATACTATAAGCAGTAGAAACAATCAAAACAAAAAAGTATAAGGTATATAGTATAGTAGCGATTGAATTTAGACCTTCAGCATGTGTATTAAAGTTTCTTTTAGCAAAATATCTCATAACACTAGGTCAGTAGGTACATCAAATTGATTAATATTATATTTTAGATTGCATTTTACAAACGAAATGTTTCTATTTATTGTCTATGGTATTGGTGTTATCCTTAAAAGTTAATTATCCAGATTAACAAGTGGAGTGCTTGGGATACCCATACATTCATTTTTGAAAATTTCCACTTGTTGTTCAATGTACCCTTCAAAATTATTGTATGGACAAAAGTTCAGTACTTTGAACATAGGTTTTCCTTTATTGCAGTGATATATTGACCTTATTGTTAACACTGGGGGCTTGTCTGGAAATCGGACACCTGAAAAGATACATATCTATTAAAACTTTTGGTATATAATAAATGAAACTAAAATATTCAGACTTTGTAACAGGCACTAAGGTGTTGTGTCCCACATTACTAGCGATCCTATTAACCCCTCCCGCTAAGTTCAATGGTTTGTGTTAGGTAGAAGTCGGTTCACGTCTGTAGTATAGGGTAGGATTCGAACTTGTGACCTCTCGATTGAGTCCGATGCCTTAGCCATACACCGCTGCTTCTAATTTATACCAAATTACGATTTATTAGCTTCAAAGGTGATACAAAAACTAAAAAATCGCAAAGTTTATCATGGAAATGAGATAGGCCTATGCTTTCCCATTCCCACAATATACTTTATTTAAATAATGCGGCTTAACAAGTGGGTTTTCTGTTGTTGTTTCATATTTACAACGTTATATCTACTTAATAATAATAAATTTTTCATTAAAATTTGTACGAAAAATTTGTTTTGTTACTCGTAAACTTGTAAAGCCTTCTGATACTTTTCGTTTTAATGAGGTATAGTTATAGTAGGGTTAGAGCTCCACTGCATTATCCTTATAAAATAGAAGCTGCTTTGGTTCCACGTTTTAATAATACTCGGGACTTAGGCGTGGAAATGGTACCGGAACTTACATTTCGTAAACATATTATTGACATATGCGGCAAATCTTTTCGAAATTTAGGTTTTATTTTAAGAAATTGTAAGGATTTTAATAATATATTAGTAATTAAGATGTTATATAATGCACTAGTTCGAAGTCATCTCGAGTCGTCAGCTATTATTTGGAATCCTCATGAGGCTAAATATAGCCTCATGGTAGAAAAAATTCAGAAGAAATTGACTAGATTCTTATATTTGAAACAATACGGAGTATACCCTATGTACCCACTGATGTACCCAAGCTTGTTCGTCCTCGGTATGGTAGGATACACGCGGTTGAGCGTGCGGCGCGACGTATCGCTAGCGAGCTACGTATGGCGGGTGCTTATCGGACAGCGGCATCACCCTTCCGTGCTCGCGGAACTGAAGCTGTGCGCCCCAGATAATTACGTAGGTGCGCGCCGACGACCTCTTACGCTTAGCGTCCCAGTCACGAGAACTAATTTGCTGAAATATGCCTCATTGTCGCGAGCCATACGACTAATTAATTTAATTGCTACCCACGTAGATATTTATCACTGTAACCTGTTGAAATTCACAGAAATTGCTCGATTGTGTATTGAGTCAAATATAAATATACATATTTAATTAGATATAATTATTATGTACCTACTAAATCTATGTAGCTTATGATACCGCATTGGGAATCCTGTAATGGTATTGTAAATGTTGTTAAAAATAAATAAATATATCTATCTAGTCCGGCCATAAATACTGTTACATAAAAACTTTTCTTTTTTCAACTTTTGAATTACTTTGAATTTGGAACGCGTTTATTATTTTTAAAATTTCTTTCGATTTGGCGCCACTTCAAATTACAATATGGATTGGGGTGTTTATGCCTTGCATAAAGTGGGTATGAAGTATCGGTCATATTCCAGACACTTCAAAAGCTTGGTATCAGCCGTATATATCGTACTATCAACAACAAACAACACTTCCTCTGTCGAAGACCATAAAAGATCGGGGCGGCCGCGTGCTGTTAGAACTACAAAGGCTGTTAAAAGCCAGAATTCGTCGAAATCCTATTAGGAAGCAAAAAATCTTATCGCGAGAAATGAAGATTCCCGCTAGGACTCTGTCGGGTATTATAAAACAAGACCTAAAACCTGCCCTAAATCAATCTTTACGAATAAAGAGAGTGGATCGATCGAAACGCCTTCTGTCGCGGTACGCAGGTGAAAGGCACAGAAATATCCTCTTTACCGATGAAAAAAAATTCACGATTGAAGAGCACTACAATAAGCAAAATGATAAAGTGTACGCTCAAAGTTCTAAAGAAGCTGCTCAAGTGGTCGGAAAGGTACAGCGTGGTCATCATCCTGCGTTAGTGATGGTTTGGTGGGGCGTGTCTTATCAAGGCGTCACATAGCTACATTTTTGTGAAAATAAAGTGAAAACTTCAGCCAAAGTGTATCAAAAATCATTCTTGGATCGTGTTGTGAAACCTCTCAGCAATACACTTTTTAAAAATGTACCCTGGACTTTCTAGCAGGACTCTGTACCTGGTCACAAGGCACGAACTGCCCAAGCCTGGCTTGAAACCAACGTTCCGGACTTTATAAGAGCTGAAGACTGGCCCTCATCTAGCCCAGACCACAGCGCTTTAGATCCTTAAATTTCGGTCAGTTTTAGAGGACATAGCTTGCTCTAAACGCGAAAAAAAAAACTCAAAAAAAAAACTCTGGAGCAAGCAGTGGCGAAATTTCACCCGAGGCTAGATCGCCAAGAAACAATTGCTCGTGCCTACGCGAACCAAATGTATGGCGAAGACTTGAAAATTCATAAGTCTGGGAGGCAACAGGGGCAATTGCTCTCCTCCCCCAGACCGTTTGGATACGCAGATGATTTGTGACTGCCATCAATAACATTTAGGACTGCTTTTTGCTGGAACAAAACCTAAACACCGTTACTGACTGGTGCACCTCTAATCATATGTAATCTAGAAAAGTGTTGCGTTGATTCTTTTACCACAGTCAAACAAAAAAAAAATATTTTCCTACTAAGTTGTCGTCCAAAGAGTTACAAGTCTGTTGTCAGGGATTGGTGTTTATTTTAATGAAAAGCTCACATTTTGTTCTCACTATGATCACATCATATCTAAGTCTAGCCAGATTCTCGGTTATATAGCATGTTCCACAAAACAATTTAAAGATCAAGGTACATTCATCTATCAATATTGTGCGCTTGTCAAGTCTATATTGGAATATGGATCAGTAGTCTGGTCCCCTTACTACGAAGTACATAATAAAAACATAAAAAGAGTTCAAAAAAAGTTTTTATATATACACACATCAAAAGTGTCTAGGGATCAAGCATTTTTATGCGGATTTCTTGAGATTGAGATGTGGCTTTGTAATAAATTTATGATTTTATAAATTTATATGGATCCTTTTTGGTGCATTTCATAATTTGAATCAGGAACTGTGAATCAAATTCGAGTAAAAGATGAAAATCAGCTGTCAATATTTTCCCTATAAAAACATACAACGCATTGAAGACATTATTAGTGCTACTGTTTCCCTACTACTGATTAAAACCAACGTTATTATGGAGCGGCGACGTCATTTAAGCAGGGAAGAAATGCTCAGAGCCGTGGGAATGATAGAAGCTGGTTCCCGGCAACGTACTGTGGCTTTAGCTCTGAATACAAGTCAGAGTGTTATCAGTCGACTTTGGACACGTTACCGAAGCACTGGTACCGTGGCTGAGCGCCATGGAGGACGGTATCGCTGCACCACACGGAGACAAGACCGATACATTCAAATCTTAACTCGAAGAGGTCCAACAATAACCGCCATGATGTTAGCCGTGAGGCTTCATCACTCTTCTGGGAACTTAATTAGCGACCAAACAGTCAGAAACCGCTTGCATGAAGTGAACCTTCATTCCCGAAGACCGCTACGGGTACCACCTATAGCAATGCACAATCGTAGGATTCGATATCAATGGGCTCTTGAACACAGAAATTGGGCAGAAGAACAATGGCGTTTCGTGTGCTTTTCTGATGAGTCTCGTTTTGGTATGAGACCGGATACAAGACGTATACGACACTGGAGAACCCCTGGACGCCAACAGCATTAAAATCCTGCCAGGAAGTCCATCCTTATAGTGGTGGAACCATCATGGTATGGGCGGGTATTTGGATCGGCGGAAGAACTGAGTTGATTTGGATCAGAGGCAACCTCAACGCTCAAATTTATGCTGAGACGATTGTATCAGACGTCATCGTTCCTCTACAAGTGCAAATCGGTCCCTTATTTCAGTTAATGCATGATAATGCACGACCGCACACCGCAAGAGTTGTAAGACAGACTCTCGCCGCAGCTAACATCAATGTCCTGCCCTGGCCTGCTCAGTCGCCAGACTTGAACCCGATTGAGCATGCATGGGATATGCTACAGAGAAGAGCTCTGCCGAATATGGAGGGTATCCAGTCGCAAGACCTTTTTTTGTTGTTGCAACGAACATGGGCGGCCATTCCACAGCGTGATTTGGTTGAACTCATTTTGAGTATGCCAAACCGATGTTCTTGTGTTGTTAGTGTTCGCGGTAGAAACACGGATTATTAATTGTTTAAGTTACCCAATAAAATTTTAAAGAAAACTGTTATTTCAGTCTTTTTTTCGAACTTTAATGTTAGTGGTTCAAATGTCAAAAATCCCTTTATTAGGAAAATGGCAAATTTCTTTATTAATGCAAAGGTGACTTGGTTTATCGTTACTGTGACAAACGAAAACACTTTATTTGATGAATCCTTAAAGAAATAATAAAAAAAAAAATCAATCAGGAGAAAAGTTATTGCAAAAATATATGTTGATCCCTAGACACTTTTGATGTGTGTATTATCCTATATATTACCTTGAATGAGTATTTAAATCTTATATTAGTAAATTAAATAAGTTTAAGTTTATTCTCTCTCACTTCTCATTGTAAATGTTCAGATTTAATATATCTTTATAAAATTGTTCATTCAGAAATAAACTGCCCTAATCTACTGTCCAATCTAAGTTTCATTCTGTCAAATCTAGGTATCATCCACCAAAACTATACCCCCTTCAAATATTCAAAAATAATATGTCCTATCACAACTTCTTAACTAGAATGTGTCGATTGTATAATGATACCATTAGGCGCGGATCCACCGTAGTGGGCACGGTAGGCATGTACACAACGTAATCTATACTAATATTATAAAGCGGAAGAGTTTGTTTGTTTGCTTTGTTTGTTTGTTTGTTTAAACGCGCTAATCTCAGAAACAACTGGTCAGATTTGAAAAAATCTTTTTTTGTTGGATAGCCCATTTATCGAGGAAGGCTATAGGCTATATAACATCACGCTACGACTAATAGGAGCGGAGTAGCGACGTGAAATGTTGCAAAAAACGGGGAAAATTTACGCATACGAAGTTGCGCGGGACAGCTAGTATTATCTATACTAATATTATAAAGCGGAAGAGTTTGTTTGTTTGTTTAAACGCGCTAATCTCAGGAACTACTGGTCTGATTTGAAAAATTATTTTTTTGTTGGATAGCCCATTTATCGAGGAAGGCTATAGGCTATATAACATTGCGCTACGACTAATAGGAGCGGAACAGCGACGAGAAATGTTGCAAAATCGGGGAAAATTTACGCATACGAAGTTGCGCGGGACAGCTAGTTTAATATAAAATTAAATAACCAAAAGCAACTATGTGTGAATTGGAACATACTATATAGGCAAAATATGTATTCAAACTGTAAAATTAAATAAAAAAGCACTATGGACACCATGGTTGTGGGCATGGTAGCCAAAAAAATTGGCTACCATGCCCACAACCATGGTGTCCATAGTCCATAACCTTATTTGGAGGCTGGATCCACGTCTGGATACCATTTCGATTTATCAACCCCGAAACCCCCTACTACTACTTCCTTAAATATTATGCATACTAAATTTCACGAAATTCGTTGGAGCCGTTTCCGAGATTCAGATTATATATTTATACTAATATTATAAAGCTGAAGAGTTTGTTTGTTTGAACTTGGTAATCTCCCGGGAAAAAAAAACAATTTGGACCAGTAGCCGATTTGAAAAAAATATTTTTCTGTTGGGTAGGAAAATTCACTCTACGAATAATAGGAGTGGACCAGCAACGAAAAATGTTGCAAAAAAAGTAATAATAATACAACTAACCAGCATAAATGGTGCTTGCACTTACAGTACTCACAAGCTTAGAATTACAATCTAGTTTTCTATTGTAATATTTTTGTTGTACCTGTATAATGATTGTAATTTGTTTTATAAACGTAATAAATAAAATTGCCTTAAACACACAGATACACACAACAAACTCTATTAAGGTATTAAAATAGTACTAACCAATATCTATCTGTAAGATCCAATAGAAATTATTCATTTTGAACAAAAATGCTGCATTATTTGCATCATGTTCTAATACTGCACCTTCATATTTAACAATCAATTGTGCCAGTAAGTCCCTCTTTAATTTCTCATTGTTCAACAAGTCTTGAATCTGGAAAGAGCATAATTAAAGTATAACTACTGTAATAAAACAATACTTCACAAAATTATTTATTAAAATCTATCTTATCAGCAATTATAATTGCTATCTCCCTATATAAAGCTTGCATCAAAATTGAAGTATTTCACAACTTAGTAATTATTTTTGGGACTTCCTTAAATATTACATTAATAATTTATTATTTTATATAATAAGGTATATTAAGGTATCTACCTTATTATTCAGCATTTCTGTAACCATAGGTACATAGTCCATTAAAACCCCTGACTGGTGCATTCTAAAAGAAATAATAAATTAATGTTAATTTTGTAATTTAAATATTTTTTTACAATAAATAGTTTAATGTTTACTTACAAAGGTAAAGTTATGTTTCCCAGGGACTTTGTAAGCAATGGTGATAATATCAATTCAGCATTGGTCGAGTTTGGGTATCTGACCAACAGTAATGCTGTGTCGATACCAGGGTTCTTTTCAATTCTGTAAAATATTAAATACATCTTCATTTATTATGTGCATAAAAGCTACTGTGCTAATGATTGTGGGTTTAATGCACACATTGTAGCATTAACAAACCACTAGCAAATAAGATAACAGTGTTGTTTGGTCACCTTCAAAACTGCAGAAAACTGAGATTATTTAAAAAATAAATAAAACTGCATTTAAATCTGTCTATTTGGGTGTTATGCTGCAATAGGCAGACCCAGGGGGCCTTTTCAGGCACAGGGGTATCCCCCACTGCCCCCGGATGGTTGTTTTGTGTACTGAATTTCTTGTATTGTAATGTATGGAACTTCATTGCCTATCTGCCTCTATGCTGCCCTAAATTTTAACACACCTTTTTTATGAGGGTAAACAATCACAAACATCATCACAAATAAGGAGAAGCGGCGGTAGCCTAATGGCTAAGGCATCGGTCTCGCAATTGTGAGATTGCAGGTTTGAATCCTACCCATTATACTACCCATGTGAATCCACTCCTAACACAAGCTTTTCAGCTTATCTGGAGGGGTTAACAAGATTGCTAGTAATAAGGGACACAAACACACATTGCTAGTCATCTTTAAAAAAAAAAAAAAACAGTTAAATATATAATCTAAATATTCTTACCCATCACTATATAATTCTGGTAATCTTGATGTATCCACATTTAACCTTATTAAAAACTCTACAACATGGTTCCCAACCCATACTTCAATGTCCTGTTCAGATGTCAAAGCATCACCCAGTAATGCACTGTATTCAAAGCAAGCTCGGGAACTTTCATCATCATTCAGCTTCTTTACCTGCAAAATAATTAATTTACAATGAAACACACTGACAATAAATGAAACAGTTTTTAGATTTGTTTAGAGTTTAAATTTTTAAAATAATCCATTTATTATAAAATTTATTTATCACATTTTGGCAAGATTAAGGTACCTACAGCTGAGAATATTAATGAAAATTGAGTATACCTGATGAAGTTTATATAGATTGACAAGTTCAGAAATAACATCACTAAGAGCTTTTGGATCATTTTCATTCCATTTTGCTAGACTTGGTACTTTTTCTTCAAAAAACTGCTCATCAACATTCATGAGGAAACTGTCATCATCAAATCTGAAGTCTGGTGCAAACCATGGAGATCCAGAGTCAAACAACACTTCCCATTTCAGTTTCTTTGAACAGTATGGTAAAACTATACGAAATTGGCTCTCACCTCCTTCAAAACTTCCCATAACTCTTTCAAAATCAACCTTTGTTTTACATAAACCTGTAAGGTAATTATTAAATTATTATTATTATATACTTTAAATTAGTAGTCAAACTGAAACGTGAATATCAAATTGGACAAAAGACCTGAGTGAAGCAACATGCTTCACTCAGGCTTGCATGTATATGGGTAAGTATGAGTAGTAGTATGAGTTCAGTAACTGCTTACTGCCAAGCTAGCCGTTTGCTTTGTAAAGAAATTCTTTAAACCGAAAGAACGCTAATATTTTATTTACCAACATTATTGTAGAATCTTACCAAGTTTTAAATCTTGATAGATGTACTGAACATAAGGCCTAAAAACTGGAGCCAAGTCATTTAATACACCAAAAGTCTCTGAAGTCATTATAATAATGTAATTATTTTATAAACAATTACTAATTTGTACTTTATAAAAATAGCACAAAATAATGTTTGTCTTGGTTGACATATCATTAATCATTTGACATTTGATTTAAATACACAGATTATAGAACTACAAAGTTATTTTATCTATGAAAATCTACAATTTTGGCAATCCGTTGTGTTGGGCTTGGGGCTCGGCCTTGGTTGGCTCTGGTTGGCCTCATCGACGTTTTAGGTCGGGCTAAAAATATTTTGAAAAATATCTTCTCCTTTTTGAAAAGTAGAAAGAAGTAAAACTGGCGTATGCGCAGAATGTGACACCAACCAATCCTTATCGAATAATATAGGAGGGAAGAAAAAAAAACAGAACATCCCTAGAGCTGTCAATTGTTTTTGTCGTCAGTCAGAGAGTCAGACAGACATTGTGGAATTTGCTGAACACGGACTAGACAATAGTACAGCAGTTTTTATTTAAAAAAACGTCTCTTTTGCTGGCGATAAGATTAAACTCTAGGTTTATATTACTTTACGTACGCACTTAGTACTTATAATTTGTATGGAAGCCGCATGGAATAGTAATATGAAAAATATGTACTCGTCCGCGCAGAACAACATTTCCGATTTACTCAAGTTAGCCAAAAAATTCAACTGTTTTTATCTATCAGGTATGTAGTATTTAAATTATAATGCGTGTGTGTATGATTGTAATTCATTCATGATGCGTGGGTTAGTGGGGTGTATTAACTACGTACGTGTTTGTAATAACAAGCATTTGTGGAAGCTACTTGGAGTGTTTGCTTACAATAAAGTGCATTGTTTCAGGCTTGCACCAGGGAATATGTAAACCGTTTATAGTTGCCGGATATCAAGTGGGTTTGATTCGCCCAGATGTTATGAAGTACCTGATTAGATTCCCAGAGGTATGCCTTATATTTAATTCTAATAAGTAATTACATGTTTTCAAAATACTCTAACAAATGAGTTATTTTATTATTTATAATGTACCTATTGTACTGTAATTTTTGTTATACATATAAATTAGTTTATGCTTAGATAAGTAGTTAGTTAGCTAAAAGTCTGCATTTCCTGTGTTGTATTAATTTAATATGTTTCTTAAAAAGATTCTAACTGGAATCAATTTAAGGTTTAGATCCCACTCAGCTGTGATTGGGCATGTACAAAACACCTATTGGCATATAGGGAAAATCTGCATTAATATTATATTAGGAAGATACATTTTGTCAAGGTCATTATTCTGTACAACTTTAATCTCTACATTTTAAAGCTGTTGTTCATAACCTTTTCGATCTTGTTCCTCCTCTGAACTAATATAAACATCCTCTCCTTTCACCTATAATTTTAATGTACCATTTTCTAAATCCATTTTCACTCTATAATAATTATGGACTCTATAATTATTTACTTGGGATTTATACACCTTTTAGTGCCAAATGGGTACTAAAAGGTGTATAAATTCCAAGTATGCTCATTACCATCCAAACTCCCATTTCCACCAGTCTTGCGATTACTACCAGTGTTACTTCTATTCAGTACTCAGCAGGCATCTTAGTTAGTTAGTTAGTTTTACTTAGGCAAACAAGAAAAACTGCATTTAACCTCTTGATTGGGCCATTGTGCTCATTGTACTTATCCTCTCTGTCACTCCAGCCAACCGATGCACTCCCAAAACGCCAGCAGCTTGGCCAAATTACTGCAGGGATTTTAATTCCTGAAGGGATGTTGGTGATGCTATGATTTGACTTGAGCATTTATTTGTATTGGTGTTTCATCTGCCTTCATACATCCTCTGCATGGGGGACTGTCCATCACCTCTATCCTGAAAAGATGTTTGTTTAGAGGACAGTGGCCTGTGATGGTGCCTATTGTTATGCACCTGGTGACCCTGGTGAGATTGTGAGTGAGTCTTTTGGACATAATTGGGATTGTCTCTTTTATGTGTCTGCAGTCTTCGGTGTTGTTCCATTCTGCGTGGTGGAAGTGGGAGTTTTCTGTTTCTGGGCAGAGGTGAAGACAACCAGTGTTACTCTATTCAGTCCTGTACAGGGGCATGCAACGGGAACTTAGAAGTTATTACATGAGCAGAGGCAAGCGCCGGGAACTTAGAAGTCACCACTTGAGGAGGGGTGCATGGGAACTAGGCGCCATTGCAAGAGTGGGGGCGCGCGACAGGGAACTTAGAAGCCAGTGTTTGAGTAGGGGCGCGCGAGTTAGAAGCCTCTCCACTAGCAAAGGCGCGCGACGGAAACTTAGAAAACTATGGTTTGTGCAGGCGCGCTGACAGGTACTCACATGTTAGGAAGTCATTGCACTAGCAATAATTTAGAAGTCTACACGAGCAACAGGGAATTTAAAAGCCATTGCACTAGTAAGGGCGCGTGGCAAGAACTTAGAAGTCACTTTGCCAGCAGCGGCGCGTGGCGGGAACGTAGAATACACAGTGTGTACAGGGGCGCGCGACAGGAAACTTAAAAGCCACTGCACTAGCAAGGGCGCCTGGCAAGAACTTAAAAGTCCTACACGAGCAAGGGCGCACGGCGGGAACTTAGAAGTTACAAGTCACTAATACGTTGCGGGAATTTAGAAGCCCTTGCGGGAACAGGAGGCCTACTCTAATTCAATGTAAACGAAGTTTCGATCAAAATGAGGTGGTAATATACAGAGCCAAGAATATCTATCTAATTCACTTGTTCCAGAAAATCGTCCATGGGTTCGTACTTCTTGTGCTTATCCAAAAATTAATTAGAATAATCCCAGTAAATTTAAGAAACTTAAGTAAACGAAAATTCATGAATTTCGTTTTAAAGAAAGAGTGTAGGCCTACAGGGCCGCGCGAGCTGAAGTTTCGGGACGAGAGGACGACACAGACTGAAGTTGTTTCAACAGCTGTCTTACTCTGCAATCAATATTCAACGATATTGGTAGCACACATAGCACAATAATGTACACAATATGTGACAGCCAGGCTGCGGCAGCCAATCGTGGGGGTGAGCGCGCACTAGGCAGCCAAGAAATCCTGGCTGCCGCAGTCAAAAGAACGGGTCTGACTGTACGGCAGCTAGGTGGCTGCGCGCAGCCAGAGCGAGTAGAGGATTGTCAAGTGGAATGTATGTGGCTGCCGTCCGTTAGCGCGCACTTGCCGTAGCAGCCAGACGTATTTTATGTTCAGCAACTGATGAAATGGTCATGTGTGACGTCAGTGACTGTCGATTGGCTGCTCAAATATTTCAATCGCCACAGCAGGCTGCGCAGCCTTAGGCTAGCGTCAGAAGACAAACGCTTAAAAGTGTTTTCAACCTCCATATTCTTCAAGGTGTTCACATGGTAATGCATGTTAAGCACTTGTCATCTAAACATAGGCTAACACTGGTTGTATCTAATACACACAATGCAGTAGGCATGAACTGGAATATGTTAAAAAATAAGTTTACAATGTTTGTTTGTTTATAAACTATGTATATGTAGGTAAGGTGCTGTGACCATTTTATTATACACATAATAAAGGACTGATGTAAATTATACTACATACCTAATAAAAATTGCAACATGAGATAAAATATATCAACCTCAATGGGTACAACATAGTAGGAGCATCCACTTACAACAATGGTAAAAACTAAACCTATGTGCTTAAATATTGGCCATAGCAACTGGTAACAAATTAATAAAGTTAAATGTTAATTGTAATGTCAAAATAAAAAAAAATGGCCTTTATTTATCTTGCACAATAAATACTTTTTTGAAAGCTGTTAAAAATAGCATAATACTTATATATATATACTATATTCTAAAAACATACCTACTTGGGTTTCGCTTTGGAAGTATTTTGTCAACTTAATTTGTTAATGTATAATGGTAAATCAATAAACGTTAATTTTAATAGGTATTTATAATCACTGGGAAGTATGTAGAATTAAATCCAGCATTCAGAGATTACAAGCAGAGGACAATGAAGGTTGCAGATGTATTACAGCGTCTAAGGAAAGAAAATGAGATTTGTGCTCTTAAAGGATGGAGGGATGAGGTAAGGCTTTCATTGTGGTGGTGGACTAGACTAGACCCTATGCAGAATGGTTTGATTCATTTTTTTTTATTTCAGTGTTTTGGAGTTACCACACCATTTTATCCTGAGAATCTCATGGAGATGGAGAGGAGTGCCATATGTTTATTTGGTATCAGGAACTATGGAGTCAGTGTTACTGGCTATGTCAACCATCCTACGAAGGGTCTTTGTATTTGGTTACAGCAGAGAAGCTTCACAAAACAGACATGGCCGGGTAAGTTGTCTAACAAAACTATCAAGTTTTTAATAATTTGTCTCTGATTTCTTTTAAGGACATACACCACTGAGCGTTGTTGATTATGCGCCACGTGACTGCGATCACGTTACACGAAAGCAATCGTATATTATTGTATCATCTCATATTCCTTTTCATTGTCACATGTCGGTCTAGATACCCAGGAATGTCTTTGAAATGCTTTAGCCTACAAACGTTAGCATGATGATACTAAGTTACTCCTTACATCCTCAGTATGGCAGTGAAAGTCCCATCCCTAATTATTTCTATAGATATTGGTCAATGTCATCTGTATTTCAAATGGAAATTGAAACTGAATTTGTACTTACTCATACTAATATAAATTTGCCAAGGGTTTCTAAAAGCCGCAAAATACCGAGAGTATAGATACTGAGATACCTGGCAAGTGCCAAGAAAAGACTAAGTACTTATTCAATGTATTCTGTTACCTTGCTTTAGTCTTTTTAAAATAAACTTATTACAAACTTATTTGTGAAAAATTAACTCTATTATGGCTTACATACCTGAAGTCGGTACTAAGTAAGTAGTTAATATGCTAATGAGATGCTAAAAGCATTGACATTTGAGTATCTCTTAAATTCTTTTACTATAGAATCTTGCTTGTAGTGTAATACATTTACGGACATTTTATGAAGAGACTATCTATCTACCTGATATGATGATATAATCGTGAGGTCCATATTTATTTAATAAATGATAATCATGAGATCTATATTACATCATTGATCTATATCAATAATATAATATAGATCTCATGATTATCACTCAAAGTGACCCTTTCAAGAATGACAATTAATTTTAAGGCAAATGGGACTGCTTTGTCAGTGGAGGTCTAGCTGTGGGTTTCGGCATTCTGGAGACAACAATAAAAGAGGCTGCAGAAGAGGCTTCTGTAGAAAAAGATCTTGCTAAGAAGCTGGTACCAGCTGGATGTGTTAGGTATGAAATATTTTACTTTAACAAAGTATTGACTTAAAAGAAACATGGTGTATAGAGCCTTCTTGTTATATTCACATCACACTTGATCTCCTCTACCATGCACTGGTGAATAAAGCGGAATTATGCAGACCGGTCTGCATCATTCTGCTGTCATCACGAATATTATCACATTTTCGTCTCCTGGCTGATCAATTTCTAAAATTTAAAATGGTTTTTAATTGTTGCAGTTTCTATTTTGAAAGTGAAAGAGGTTTATTCCCTAACACAGAGTATGTGTATGATCTTGAGTTGCCATTGGACTTTATGCCCCAAAATGCTGATGGTGAAGTTGAGAATTTTGAGTTGTTAACTGCTGAGCAATGTGTGCAAAGAGCTCTTTCACCCCAATTTAAGACAACAAGTGCACCTGTTTTGTTAGATTTTTTGATACGCAAGGGATACATCAATCCAGAGAATGGTAAGCTTATAAACACATGATTATAAGTTTGTTGCAATCTTGCTTAACCACAGCACTATCTTTTTGCTAAGGAAAGTAATAAACTGCTATTTTTGTTTAAATTTCAGAACCTAATTATAGAAATCTGGTGGAATTACTTCATGTACCTCTGCAGTCCATCTATGACTGGCCATATACTGCAGCCACTGCCACAAATGGCGATGGCAATGAAATACATCAAGCTAATTAAATAACTCATTTAATTGCATTATAATTCTCAATTATTTTTCTATTAATACTCTGTAGAACTATTGAGTACCTACTATGAAATATTTTGTGTATGGATTTTCTAGTCTTCCTATACTGCAATGTCGAAGTTAAATTATGGTGATAGTAAAAATATTTGTGTGAAGTATATGTTAACTATGTAGTTTACAGTTTGGGTGTGCATGTTTCTTCATTTACACAACTATTATCATAGTTCTTGCAGTTCACGATTGCGCGTAGATGTGTGCAAGTTGTGAATTGTGTCGTGTGCAGTTCGCAAGACTCGAAAAAACAATAACTCCAAAAATAAACAGAGTGGGCGCCCGTCAGTAAAATGCTCTCTCATCGACTCATCACCCACTAACGCAATGTTCAGTTATCTAAAGCTCATGCGCGCTTGTGAATTGCAACAACTATTTAAATGTATCATCATTTTACCTTAGGCAGTGTTTTCAGTAGGTTTAGACGTTTTCCAGTGATAGCTGTATCAGTATAGTATGAGAGCTATCGGTCTTTAGTGGGTAGCTATATAAGGCTTATTGATAATGATTTGTCTTAGAATTAGCTATAATTAAGTAATCTATTACTATCAAATATTACTTACGAAATATAAGCCTGTAGTATGGGGAATTTGTGGAGGATTAAATCCTCCAGTCATGATATCATAGGTATTCATATTTCATTATCCAGGAGTTGTGTAGCTTTGCTGTTTTGTAAACTGTTAGCTTCGTCTTTAGCGACCATACAGGGCCCGTAGACCCGCCGATTTCACCTACTGATAAAAGCACGGCATACCACTATAATACTTGTGGTTCTACTGGAACAGGGGCGATAGGGCTGAAGTTTTTCCTTATGGGATTGTCACTAATAACAACTAAAATCTAACTTTTGATATGCCTATGATGAATGATGTATGTAATGCGAGTAGATGCTTCTCTTTAAGATTTGTAACTTTAAAGGAACCATTCCGTATGTTGCTTGTCTCTTAAACTACCCGCAATGGATCGCGGCTCTCACATTACCAGTGTTTATTATTTGATCAATTTGTAAATATTTATTATAGTTTATAAATTTTAATTAAATTCTTAAAGGCCTAATGATTGATTTTAATTGGCCTCGTATTCCACGTACTTGGTAAGCTTTGAGTGTTACCTAAGTATAGTTAACTATTAATTTGTTTATATTGGCACCTGTGACTAGTATATGCATTATCGTAATATTTTAGTATAGATTGACCAAATCTTGATGTGTTTAGTAATGTTCGTGTATTATTGAAGACATGATAGTTTAGCTAGGTATGGTTAATTTCTGTGATACTTTACCAGTTGGTATAAGGCAATATTATATTATCAGTTTGGTTTTCTGGTTGTTATAATGAGACCAGCAGGAACGCGTAGAGAGAACGGTTTCTTGTAGCGTTACCGACCCTGGTTTAAGCAATGCCTGAATATTATGTATAATTATTAACGTGACCTGTTTTATTTGATGTAGATAAAATATTTTGTAAAAGTAAATTTATCCAAATTAATAATATACTACTTATTGAATTATATAATGTTTATTAATCATATAAATTATAGCATATTGATAAGGTATTATAGGTGCTAATTGCAGGCGTAGTGTGTACGAGGAGATTGAACATGAAATTCAGTAGTCTAGTCATTTGACACGAGGTAAGGCGGACATTATACTGTAATAATCATATACGTACTCTAATTAATGTATTTGTGGCGTATGTGTCCTGAATCTCATATACATAAGCTACTGTAAAGATCCCTATGTCCAGTTTAGTACCAAGCAGTGTCTGGTATCTTATCTAATCACGGACTTTATTATATTAGCCGTAGTTTATATTAATATAATATTATGACAGACCCCTTTACCACGTCACCTAAGAATGGGCAATGTTCGTTCCTGCTTTGTTCTTTCGCATAAAAATCGAATTCTCATTTCATTTACCGCTTGAATTACAGCAATATCTGTGAGGGGTGCTTCTTTTTAAAATAACAGTAGCTTATAGTCAACTTATAAGCAATTTGTGTGTGATGTTTAGAATTCTAATTGCTTGCTTGAAAATGCTATAATTTACATGAATACATACATACTACTTAACTGCATTGTCATGATAGTATCGCATTTACCAAAAAAACAATTATATTTATTGTATTTTACTTCGATGAGTTATTTTCATGACGTGAAATAGTTTATGTTTATACATCTATTAAATCTACGATAGCTTGTGGTACCTAAATTCTGCACGTGAGATTATGTATTATCGGCACATACCTACTTAGTAAACGATTAAGAGGCCTTTCAAGTGTTTGTATAGCATTTGAAAATGTAGACAGATTAGAAGAGACTGAACGTTGATTTCTGATTCGTCATTTTACAATAAGCAATTTACAACAGAACATTTTTGTTTAGAAGTAATAAAACATTTGCAAGAGTTATAAACGAATAGGTAGATGTTTGTAGTTAATATTGGGTAAATGCTAGTTATTAACATTCAGTTGTCATTACAGTTTTATACATTTTTATAAATCCGCTATTGGCGAAAGATTTTGTATCGATATTATGTAATACATACTTAAATTATGAATGTAATCGTTTATATTTGCGATAGTAATAAATTAGCGTTTTCCTAAAAAATAAAGTTTTGAAACATACATTTTTTTTTAATAATTTATATAACCGTTGCGGAGATTGCTTTAAAACCTATTCTTGGACTAATTCTCTGTCACTCATTTTCTCAGTCCACGCGACGACATTTTTTTCTATGAATTTTATAAATATGTAAATAAATAGACTGTACTGTTATAATAAGGAAAATTATACCCGCGTGACCTCAATTTATAAGGTGGATTATAGTTGGCAAAAAAAATAATTAAAATCACATTTTTTAATTGTACCTTTATTTCAAATTGTTGATTGTGTCCAAACAATTGCCATGAATAAAAACGTATTATAAATACGATTTACCACGGTATTAGTAAAGTAATAACAATATTACAACAGTTTCTGCACTGTCGGGGCGCAATGTAAAGTTTAAAACTACAACCAACTTACACTATACATATAAGCATCGAATATGTAGGACAAACAATGCTTTTATGCTGACATCGATTCATTATGATTTTATCATTTAAGTGGTCAGCTATCAAAAACATGTATGTACAATAAAAAGACAGTAAATAATTATTATCACCGATCCTAGTGTTTAAAACTGATAGATAAATCTGTTGTTTTCTTATTTGAAGTGGCTAAAGGCGCGATTCTATTATGCAAGTGTTGCATGCAAGTATGAACTCACATTTGCGTACAAGTTGCTTGCATTAGAAACATGATTTTAAAACCCAATGTCAATTGCATACCTCATACAATTTGAAGCTTGTATGCAGGTTTGTTCAAATTGAATGCAACTTGCATATTGGAATCGCGAAAGCTGAATTGTTGTCACTAGTAGTCGTCGCCACGTGATATAACTTCTTTGCAAGTTGGTCTTAGTAGGATAGTGTGCTCAAACTGAGCAGTGTAACATCCCTTAATATCACACAGTGGGGGGTAAGGGTCCACTACTCCCTTGTCACACAAGTCCTTGAGTGCCATGGCATAGCGCGAAGCACCCGCACGTTCCAACCACCGTTTGCAGAATGCGAGCGTTCCAAAGTTTTTGTTGATCAAATTCAACAGTTGTTTTGATGATTGCAGTCTAAAAATAGAAAGATAAATTTAAGTTTTAAAGTTGGCTAAACTTACTGTACATTGTGTGTAACATTGTTCGAAGGTAGCATGCTGCCGTCTCTTTTCGCTTAAGTTTCAGAAACGCTCAAATGATAGTATTATTTAATTGGCGATTACCCTACTTACTGTTAAGTAGTCAATTTAGATAAATTACAGAGTTTTTTTTCGAATAAAATAGATTAATCTTTATCCAATTCAAATAGAGTTGTAAATTGTATGTAGAAGACAGCTCTGTCTGCTTCTACCATGTTTCTGCGTACTATTTCTATATTTAATTTATTATCTGAAGAACAAGCCAGCAACTCGACCTATTTTCAATCGACGCCAAGGGTTGAAATGTGAGGGCCAGGTACTCAAGCTACCAGTTGATCGGCCATAAGGGCTAAATATATATATAGTTACCTTAGTGGCACAAACTGTTGGTCGAAGTTCTTCATATAATGAGAGCAATCCATATCGTCATGAACCTGACCACGCCCAGTAGAACCGAAGGTTTCTATAGCGTAGAACTCATTCTCTTCCATGCGCGTTGTTTCGCCTCCTTTCACAATAGGCACTGTTTTACCTGCATGGATCCCTAAAGATAAATATGTATTAGTATAAACTCTATGGTTACCATACATCAAAGTAACTACTTGGGTATTTCTTACTATAGGGTCCAATTGAGTGGCCGTTCAGATTACGTATAGGTTTCACTTGATACACTTGACCATCAAGTTCCACTTCATGTGATTCCATTACCTATAACAATTTGTATAATTAAAACCAAATGTTCCTGAAGATTAATTAAACATAACCAAAAACCAAATACTTATTGCTAAAAACTATTAAACTTTTTTTAAACATGTAACCGACTTCAATCACAGTTGATTTGCTGGCATTTATCGAGGAGTTCTGTTGTCTGTCTCCGAAACTCATCAGATCTTTATGAAATTGATATGGGACAATTTCGGAATACATCTTTCGACAGGAAAATTATTTTGAAAATCCGTCTATATATGACGGAGTTACGACCGAACATAAGAAGGGTGATCCAAAAGTAATAATAATTGGTTATCTCCAGTCTTCGTAAACATTAAAAAACTACTTTTTTTGCTCGGTTATATACCTACTACTTCACCATAAAAAATACATTCATTTGAATGTAAAGATAAAAACCAAATAAGACCTGTCATTAAGTACTTCTGTTTAAAAAAAATGTTTACCAAAGACATACACACTGACTTACTGGAAACATTAGAGGACTCTGCTCCTCTATACTCCACAGTTGCACGCTGGGCTAAGGAGGAGGAGGGAGGAGGAGTTTAAGGGAGGAGAGTTTAGGAGTGAGTTTAAACTGGGCAGAACATCCACTGAAGATGAACATCGCGAAGGACGCAAATTCATGTCTCTAACCGAAGATCACGTAAAAAAAAATGGAAGATATTGTGTTGACAGATCGAAGAGTGACCATCAGGATGTAGCTGAGGTCACAGGGATCTCCTATGGTAGCATTAAAAACTAATTGCCAACGAATAGCATATGACAAAGGTCTCTGCGCGTTGGGTATGGACGATCAAAAGAAAAAAACGAGACAATATTTCGAGGCTGAATCTCTAAAAGTTTCAAGCTGATAAGGAAAACTTTTTGTCACGTTTTGTGACCATGGATGAGACCTGGATCAATAATGTTAATCCCGACACCAAATAACAACTCATGACTAGGCGCTACCTCACTGATACTAAGAAATTCAGTGTCAGCGGTCGAGGTTATGGCGTTGGGATGTTGAAAGAATTATTAAGGTGGACTATGTACTTGAAAAGGGAGCCACTATTATGGGCTCTTATTACGCAGACCAAATAAAGAGATTGCGGGAGGCGATTAAGGATGCTGCAGTTGCGATGGCTGAAATTCAAGAATTATGATTTGAACTGCTTGAACACCCTTCTAATTCGCCAGATCTGGCTCCGAGCGAATTCTACCTCTTTCCTAGGCTAAAGGAATACCTCCGAGGCAAGAAATTTAAAGACAATGGCGAAGTGATGACCGCTGTTAAGGCGTTTTGGAAAAAAAGATCTAAGGGAATTCTAGGTTTAGAAAAGAGATGGGAGTAAATGTATTGACTTATTGGGAGACTGTGTGAAAAAAAAAAATGCATAAACCTCGTGTTTCGTATTGATTATCATTACTTTTGGATCACGAAGAACTAACTTGGCTACTTGTGTTCTATAAATTTGCTTTTTAAAAATATGTAACTGTAAATTACAAGCATCTCAAAACTTATTGAGTGACCTGGTGATGAAAATGATGAGGAAACTGATTTTATAATCAGCAATTCGCAGGGGTCTTAAATCTTTTACTTCTATGCCAAAAGCTGCAGTGTTAACTGACTCATCAGAATTATTTCTTTTTGCTTATCAAAATGCATAAATGCGTACCAAATATCGTTTTACTCCAAGAGTAATATTAATAACAAAAATCAACAGATCTAAATAGATTTAGTGTTATCAATTTATCCAACCTAAATCCAAAATATATTATTGTCAAATTAAGATTACAGTCGTGGTTCGCACGGCCACCGGCACGTGACGCACAGGCGATCGATTCGATGATTTTAAGCAAGTTTTTCAATGAATGGGAATTATCAACAGTGATGATTGGCTAACCGGTAAGTAACTGTCCAACATTGTTCAAATAGTTTATCAGTTAACATTCCCAGAGTTAATAATTAGACTAAGTGTGTGAAACCACTTCCTGAAGCCAGGTAAGAAGGTGGTAAAGAAGAGAAAGAGAGGGTGGCCAGCTAAATCTAAAAAGGTTCTGTTGATTCAATATTTTTTGACTGATTATATCTATTGTGTACCATAAAGGGCCATAAATCATAAGTACATATTAATTTTATAAGTAAGTACCTATAAATATAATAAAACATAACTTTATTTTACTTTTGATTAGAAGATATTACTGCAACACATGACGTATTGCAGTAATATTGAGGATGAAATATTTATTTGACTATATTCATGTTTCAATCAAATTCTTAAAACAACAAACATGTGTTTGGGATACACAATATTATATTTGGTATTAAAAAACTTGTACGATCGACCGTAAGTTTTTTTGCCTCAGCAAAAATTATTATTAGGTACTATTGAAAGTCGGAAAATTAAATATTGGTAACATCTAGGTATATATGGTATAGCGATAATATATTTGTTTGGTGAAGGGCGTTAAGAATACAAGGGTCACCATCCCCTTTCCTCCCATGGGTGTCGTAAGAGACGACAAAGGGAAACATTTGAGCAGGTGAAACCAATGCTAGAGATGGAAAACTTGAAATTGAACCCTATACCAACCCATCTGACCAGCGCGGTATAGTAGGCCAAAACCTCTTAATGCCACACCACAAAAGACGGGCCCCAGTTCCCGATAGTCTCGCTATTCCCGGCCAAGGTAGCGGTCGCGGTGACGGCGAGACAGGGGGTGCTACGGCAGGCTACCATAAAAACTTGACCCTCGTGACGTCAATGGACGTAGTCTACGGCTGGATCAGCATCTCACCGAACCCGAAGTAGAACTAGGTCTCATAAACAGGCATGTACTGGGACTATCAGATGTTTGCAAACAGGGCGAAGACACACTAACCCTTGAGTCGGGCGACCTATTCTACTTTCGAGAAGGTGATCGACCCTCCCAGGGTGGTGGCGGTTTCCTGCTCAACAAAAAACTACACAAGGGTTGCGTAACTAGTACTAAAATTAGCCTAGTACTACCAGATACTCTCTGAAGGTTGTACAGGTATATGCTTCGACTTATTCTGACGAAACAGCCGAATGAAACGTTATTATGGGGGATTTCAATGCTAAAGTGGGAGTATAAGAACGCGGCGAAACGAAAATAGGATCTAACGGTTGAGGCGCAGAAAACACAGGGGCCAAATGCTCGTTAACTTTCTAGAGTCACATAGGCTTTTCTTAATGAATTCCTTTTTTAAGAAGAAGCGCTACAGAAAGTGGGCAAAGCACCGATGGTATAACAAGGAACGAGATAGATTTCTTAATTACGGATAAGCGACATATATTTAGAAACGTCTCGGTAATCAACAGGTTCAATACCGGCAGCGATCAAAGACTGTTTCGAGGGTCTCTAAATATTAGGTTCAAGGCCGAAATACTCCGAATGATGAGGCCTATTCTCATATACTGCCCCCCAGATAGCCTTTATCCGAAAGTTCCAGATGGAGTTTCAGAACCGTTTCGCATCGCTAGAAACCAATAGCACAGTGGACGAGAAAACCGACTGTGGTTAATATCCTCATAGTAGCGGAGTCGCTGGAACAGCTTAGCGAGATACTGCACAGCTTAAATGGAGCCTCTAGACGTGTTGGTCTCGGCATGAATTTGGAAAAACCCAAAGTCATGTTAAATGAACATGTCATGCGGCGATCAATTTTGAAGGGTCTGTACTCGAAGTTGTCCAAAAATATATCTACCTTGGACAAGTAATCTAGCTTGGTAGAAACAACTTCCGAGCAACAAATCGACAGAAAGATCCAATTGGGTTAGGCAGCTTTTAGCAAACTTCGTCGAGTTTTCACTTCACTTCTACCGCAATGCCTGAAGACTAAGGTATTTAACCAGAGCATTAAGATGTTATGACCTATGGTGCCGAGACGTGGACACTTACGGTTAGGCTAATCCACAAATTTAAAGGAGTTTAATTCGCAATGAGGTCATCCGACAAAGAACAAAAGTTACCGACATAGCTCGCAGGTTAATCACTCTAAAGTGGAAATGGGCTGGCCATATTTGCCGAAGGACCGATGGTCGCTGGAGCAAACGAGTCCTAGAGTGGAGACCGCGACTTTGTAAATGTAATTTAGCACGGCCCCCAGCCAGGTGGACCAACGACCTAAAGAAGGTCGCTGGGAATAACTGGATGTGAAAGGCAGAGGACCGGATGTTGTGGCGGAAATTAGGAGAAGCCTATGTCCAGCAGTGGACCGATGCAGGCTGACGATGATAATGGTGCTATTTATATACTATTATAGCATACAATAAAAAGAAAAATAACTCAATTTCTACAATACTTTAGGAAACACAATTTGGTGAACATTTATTTCTCTTTCTTACATTTATTTATTCTGGCAAGCATTTAGAATTTGTTGGTAGTAAAATAGGTGCATTCTGGTAGGCGTCTAAACATGAGCCTTTTTTATTGAATGAAATTAAATTGAATACTGTTTTACTTACTTCTTGGACAGCGGCACCCACATCACATAGTCTGACGTCGACTCCCGAGGCTTTAATGCCAGCCTCCGTAGCTTCTTGTACTCCCTTAATCAGAGGGTCATAGCGCGGGTTGAAGCTCAAAGTGAACGCGCAATCGATAATGCGCCCGTTTATGTGAGTGCCGAAATCAATCTTGACAACATCATCATACTCAAGAACTGTCGTATCACCTGAATCAACAAACTTGTTAGAAATGTCTACTAGTAGTAAGCATCAAATCGGAATTAAAGTGTTGTACTGCATCTGAGTATCTTCGTTAGTCTTAGATTAGAAGATTGTAGAATTATAATAAAAATAAATCATCTACCTTATATACCAGGCCACTCAGAAAGTTTTGCGAAAATAAGTTTTTATGTATATGGCACTTGTAATTATTTTGAAAAAATTGATTATTTAAACGTAAAAATACATTGTTCGCATTTCCCTCCACATTTTTTCGAGAGCCAAATTAAATAATCGTGTCTCATTTAAAAATGGATGTGCATCGAGAACATTTTCGTGCGACGATTTCTACGACTTTAAATGTGGCCTAAAACCTGATGAGTCAATTGATCGACTTTTAAATGGCTTTTATGCATGAAGGACCTTCAAAAGCAACCACCTACCAAGTTACCAGCCCTCTAGCGTTCAAGCGGTCGCCTAACTTTGGGGGATGAACAAAAGAGTGATCGTCCTACGACGGCTGTCACAGAATAAAGTGTGCTGGCAGTAAAAATAATAATTCAAGAAAACAGACGAATTACAAACGAAGAGCTTCAGCATACGCTGCAGATTGGTTTAGGAAGCGTTCACAAGATTCTACACACGCACCTACGCGTTAGGAGGATAGTTACATACTGGGTGCCTCACAACCTCACTGGCTGTTTCAAAATGACCAACGCCTACGAGAATAAAACGATCGAGAAGCGCAGGGAAAATTTGGATCTAGAGTCTTCACTTTGACGGGGTATCTGGTTTCAATTCCATTACGAGACCATAGCAGCATCAACGCCGAATGGTATATCACAAAATGCCTGCTAGTTAGACTGCCTCTGTGGCGCGGTGGGAGTGTATCCGACTGCTACGCAAGAGGTCGTGGGTTCGATCCCCACCCAGGATAAAACTTTGTGTGATGAGCACGATGGTTTATTCTGTGTCTGGGTGTTATTTATCTATAATATGTATGTATTTAGAAATATATAAGTATGTTTATCAGTTGTCTGGTTTCCATAGTACAAGCTCTGCTTAGTTTGGGATCAGATGGCGTTGTGTGAGTTGTCCCAAGATATTATTATATTATATTATTATTATAGTTTCGTCTGCTACAAGCGACCGAATACAGGGCTCCGCGGGGTATTGCTTCGCCATGACAACGCGCCCGCACACTCCGCCCGCATCATTGACCGATGAGTGCGCGGGCGCGTTGTCTGTTGTCTGTAGTCTGTACAAGGGACTTCCTGGACACTACACCGGTCAGAGTCTTGGGTCACCCTCCTTACAGTCCTGATCTGGCATAGTGTGACATTTTTTTATTTTCTAAAATAAGAAATCAGTTGAAAGGGATACAGTTTTACAGTTCGAAGGCGCGCTAGCAGCGTTCCAGAAGGCCGTGGAATAAGTGTTTGCGGCGGACAGGAAAAAATGTTCCGAAAATTGGTTAAGACGCATGAAAATTTGTATAGAGGCTGGTGAAGAGTTCTTTGAAAACATTTAATTAAATTTTTTTATCCATAGATATTAGTTTTTTAGTTTCTCAAAACTTTCTGAGTGTCCCAATTATCACGTAAACATAGCGAACCAGCGTACAGGGGGGGTAGGTGTTATGTGGTAAAATTGACTAAACACCGACCAGAGTAACAAAACAACTTTGTTTAGAAAAGTAGACCAATTTCAAGATAAATTTTACTGACTTTAGTAGTCAAATTTATATGAAGTTGGTCTTTGTGTGTTGTTTTCGTCTTCACATCTGGTGTCTTACAATTTAGAATACTAAAACCTCCAAAAAGTACACATCTGAATAGCGAAAAGCTTAGAAAGCCCAATTTATCAAAGCTAGTTAGAATAGTTTTAAAAACTTTTTTGAGATTTATAGACATTACGTAACAGTTAAGTTTGTCCTGTGTTGAGATAAAATATTAAATACCAGTGTTTGGGGTATAATGTGCAGCGCAATGATTACGACTGCATCCAGTAGGGAAGGCCAGCCCTGCTTTTAGCCCATCTTCGCCAATAAGACGCCTTGCAGTTGACTCTAGCTCCTCACAAATTTGAATCATTGTCATGCCAGGTTTTATCCAGTCACGCATGTATTGACGAGTCTAAAAAACGTTAAGGATTATAAACAGGGTATATACTTGAGACTTGGGTATTATTAGTGAACATTACAAATTGAAGTAATTGAATTCGTCATTAAAAATAAATATAAAAAAAATATCACCATTTTTACAATAATGTAGGAGGACACAATATTATAAAAACAATAAAAACTTTCCCTCAACTCGTATTTGAGACTTGAGTTTGGTGTTTATTAACACAATTGGCAATTCATTTTTAGGGTTCCGTAGCCAACATGGCGCCAGTTTTGCCAAGTCCGTTTGTCTGTCTCCAGGTGAACTCAGAGGCCCTTAGTACTAGTTATATAAATATGAACTATTACTCTCTTGGATAATGAGAAATAAAGAGAGAAAAACATTATTTATTTTATTTATACAATGTAAGCTCAATTGTCTCTTATAGGCACATATGCATAGTAACATCAAAAACAGTAATGTGCATGATTCTAACTGTAAACTTACTTGTCTGTGTGCCTCAGCAGCATGTCTTATTTCCTCATAGATTTCTTGGTGCATTCTATCCAGAGCTCTCTTCTCTTCACTAGAGAACCGTTCCTTAGCAGTTCTCTCATCAATACCCTCAGCTGGGCCATGTTCCATTATTTGCCCCTCAGGAAAGACTCCTATACATATGTTTTATCATTGAATAACTTGCAGGAAATATAAAGGAATTTGTTGTTTGCAGGGACCACTTTTAGTTGTTTCTTGTTCGCAAGGATAATTCAAACTCTTTAAATAATAAAGGTACATGTTGGCATGTACCTTTATTATTTAAAGAGTTTGCTATACTAAATCAATCCGAAAAGAAAGTATCTACACACTATATCAAACCAAAAAGTCAATGT
Organism: Herminia tarsipennalis; assembly: GCA_945859575.2. Taxonomy (NCBI): domain Eukaryota; kingdom Metazoa; phylum Arthropoda; class Insecta; order Lepidoptera; family Erebidae; genus Herminia; species Herminia tarsipennalis. Next base: position 11,427,307 of record OX243838.2, read on the forward strand.
AATTTGCTAGCTACATTATTTTAAAAGAAAACATCCTATTTTTTAATAAGTAATTAAATAAATTTCGAATCAATGTGATTTTTGACCTGGTGCATGCGAAATTTGAAATCATTTTCTGATTTGTGGAGCCTCCTTCAGAACCACTGCTCTATAGGTTCACAAGTGAAAAACTATAGAGGTTTTAGGTGGATAAAATGATAGGACCTGGTGAATACTCTTACTAATAGAGTTTTCTCATCAAACTAGTTCTTACTTACACAGGTTTGACTGTAAATGCATAAGGACATCTAGCCATTCACCTAGACCCACATGTATTTTGATAAAATGTGGCCTTTGTGTGAAAGTTTTTATATTAGTTTAGATAATTATACACTTTTTTTTTAAATATAATCCATTAGCAGAGCCTGTACTAACTGATGAACATATTTAAACATTTGTAGATAAATACAAACAGGGGTAGAAACAATTTTATAGTGTAAAAAAACAGATTTTTTTTCATAGTTTTAGGCTCAGTAGTTAAAAAAATCCCTTTAGTTTGATATGTGTTATAATATAATATTTAAATTGATCCCTCAAAATTCTCACGCATTTACATTGTGCATGTTTGAATCACAGAAATTCATATGACCAAATTTTAACCTAATCAGTTCAGTAGATTTGAAACAAATTAGTTGTCACAGGTGGACCCACTGAAAATTTTTACCTTTTGAGGTACAGAACCTTAAAAAAACAGAAAGTCTACTTGTTCACAAAATCATGATGAATTAATGTTATGCTACTGGTCCAAACATCGTAATAAGGCATTATTAGTTGTTTCCTTGAATTTAGCACTGGGCACCTAATTGCTAGGGCTTTCACCCCCTGAGTCTCAGTCTTAAAAATTTAATCTCTCAAATATTTTTCGTATTTATGAGATTCAACCAGTCTCAGAAATAACTAAACTTGCAAGACTTAAGTCAAATAGTGACCATTATTTAAAAATCAATTAAACCCCTTGTACTTTTAGACATTTACAATTAGACAGAAAAAATGCTCATAAAAAAAAACTAGGTAGGAAACAAACCTATAATCTCTGGTTTGGCGTTCACCAACACATTCCTGGGTTTGGTTACCACTTAATCAATCATCATCAAAATAAAATACAACATACCCTCGGGATACAAATCAGCAATGGGTACGGTTGGAGGATTAGTCTGCTCTTTGGATGGACCTTTGCCTGATTTATTTTTATTTTTCTTTTTTTTCTTCTTTTTCTCATCACCCTCACCACCTGGCTCAGCCAAAGACAAGGATTCCACTTTTTCTGAAGCATTATTGACTTCAGAATTATTCTCTGCAGGTGAATCATTTTCTGAAAAAATCAATAACCCATTCAAATTAGATTTATTATTGGTTCTATAATTTAGTCAACCCTAGGTTCTCAAGTCATTAAAATCCTATTGAATTAATTGTTGCTTTTGCATGCTGATGTAACAAAACAGGCACAAAGAAAAAGTTATTGTTTGGATTTCTCAATGCAACAGATAAAAAAAATAGAGATACATGAACATTACTGTTACATTTAATAAGTAGTAGTATTAGATATATTTGCGCCACTATTATTACTGCTTATAGAGTACCTATGTTTTAATCCCAAGTTGAACAACCACAGAGTGAAGATTAGAAAAACAACCACATAGGTTAGAAATTGCAACTATAGTAGACTTTCCTGTAATTAACTTACAAATACTTAGAAGAATATGTAATAGTGGACAAGTGTTACAGAACGAGTTTTGAAGTTTGTTATATTGCTGGGGCAATCGCCGCATAATTTTATATCTATAAGTTGAGCGTAGGCGCCTTGTTTCTGAGCGATACAAAGATAAAAATAGACATAGAGGGAAATGAACCTGCAACTACGCTAAGTTTCTAAAGAAGGTTTTTAATCTAAAAACTGGGGTCTAACCTGTCTTCTTCTTCTTTTTTTTCTTTTTCTTCTTCTTAGCGGGATCCTTATTTTCTCCCTCTTCTACAACTTCTACGTCTTCGTCCTCGCCGTTTTCAACAACCTCATCTTTATTTATCTCTTCCACTTTAACAGCGGCCATAGTAACAATGACTAATTCTTGAAAACTAAAATAAAAATGCAATGTACGCGCTATAACTCCATGCGACTTTTATAAGGTTTTTTAACCTCAACTCACCTTCAATAGTTTCGCAAACGACTAACGAAAACGATTGGTTATAGAATATATTTACTTGAGAATGACAGCAGGATGGCGTATATGATAAGGCGTAGGAATGAAAGAGATGGTTATAGAATACACAGTTTATCATGCAGTCATCTGATTGTCAATGGTAAATAATCTACACAGACAATATATCTGAAATCCATAGCCAACAGTGTTACATTTAATATAAATCATGAGCGTTTGGTTGGCCCGGCCCTAGAGCTTCAGATCAATGAATTCAATACAATCAACAATGATACAGTTATTTACATAAATATGTACAGAAAATAAGAGTTTGAAAGTTTTGAAAGTTCTTACAGGTTCTACGGCCCTAACGGATTGACATATCTTATTAAGAGACTATGATGAGATTATGATATCCGTCAATCCGTCTCAGGTGTCCGGCTTAAGAAGTATATACCCCACCTAAGTGTTATCCTCTTATGTAAGCTGGGCCTGATCTAACCATTTTAGCCGCTCCAGGAGTCAGAATATTTTTCGCCGCCCTTTTATACTATCACATTTTGGCAAGATGGCATGTTGTGTGCCGGATCTAGGGTTATTTCGAGGCGGGGCAAAATTTTGATAATAGCGCCATTCACCTTCGTGGATAACGTGCTTATGATGGGGGGGGGGGGGGGGGTTGCAAATCATTTCACCCGATTTTGCGCCCCATAATATGACTGGAGCGAGTGCCCCGGTTTGGTCCCTCTAGATCCGGCCCTGTGTCAGTGACGGCCCGAGGCCAGATTTAGGTTGAAGCGGCAAGATCAAATTTTGGCGACCCAATATTGGTCAAGTGTAAGTCGCGCGTATGACGGGAGGTGGGCGACTGGGGGGGGGGGGGATCATTCAGAATGAGGTTAGTTCATCGCGCGACAGTGGAACGTTTAACGAACGGTTAACGTTTCACTGTGTGTCGCGCGATGAACTAAATCGCGCGTTTCGAAGAAATTAGAAATCAACTTCTGAAATGAAAACTTTTTTTTATGGTGCGAAAGACTTCACTTTTCAAGCGTGTGACCAAAAAATATGAAAAAAGGTAGTGTTTTTTGCCATTTTGGCTACGGAACCCTAAAAAAGGAAAACTTTCACAGCTAAGTAGGCTTTATAAGTTTACGAGTAAGAATTGAGCTGATCAACAACAACAAACAACAAATACAATTGAAAATAAAATCTGTAAAATTTAACTAGCCCGGCCATAAAAACTGTTACATACAAAAACACACAATTGTAAAAACTTTTCTTTTTTTTTCAACTTTTTAATTACTTTTTTGGAACGCGTTTATTATTTTTAAAAGTTCTTTCGTATTTGCGCCATTTCACATATTTTTTCGTATCTATCAAATTACAGTATTGGATTGGGCGTTAAAGGAAATAGAATTGCGGTGATCGCCTTACACAAAGTGGGTATTTAGTCCTAGAGTATATTTGTTGTGTGGTATGGAGCTGTCGGTCATATTCCAGACACTTCAAAAGCTGGTATCAGCTGTATGTTCGTATATCGTACTATCAACAGATACAACAACACTTCCTCTGTCGAAGACCATACCTAAAGATCGGGGCGGCCGCATGCTGTTAGAACTACAAAGGCTGTTAATGCTGTTAAAGCCAGAATTAGTCGAAATCCCGTTAGGAAGCAAAAAATCTTATCGCGAGAAATGAAGACTTCCGCTAGGACTGTCGCGTATTATAAAACAAGACCTGACCCAGCTCGGTGCTTATAGTCGATATACAGAACATGCCCTAAATCAATCTTTACAATTAAAGAGAGTGGATCGATCAAAACGCCTTCTATAGCGATACGCAGGTGAAGGGCACAGAAATATCCTATTTACCTATGAAAAAAAATTCACGATTGCAGAGCACTAGGTACAATAAGCAAAATGATAAAGTGTACGCTCACAGTTCTAAAGAAGCTGCTCAAGTGGTCGGAAAGGTACAGCGTGGTCTTCATCCTGCGTCAGTGATGCTTTGGTGCTAAGCACAAAGCTACATTTTTGTGAAAAAGGAGTGAAAACTTCAGCCAAAGTGTATCAAGAGATTCATCGTGTTTGAAATCTATCAGCAATACACTTTTTAAAAATGTAGCTTTATCACGACAAGGCACGAACTACCCAAGCCTGGCTTGAAACCAACGTTCCGGACTTTATAAGAGCTGAAGACTGGCTCTCATCTAGCCCAGACCTCAACCCAACCTCAACCCTTTAGACTACAAATTATGGTCAGTTTTAGAGGACATGGCCTGCTCTAAACGACACGGCGACATTGAGTCTCTTATAAAATCTAGAGCAAGCAGTGGCGAAATTTCCCATGGAAACAGTGCGTAATTATATGGATTCGTGGCCATACAGATTAAAGGCGTGTATAAAAGCCAAAGGTGGCCATTTTGAATAGAATATTGTTTTTATTTTTTGCTAAGACTAATAAATATGTACCTACGTAAAAGTTTCAGTAATATTTACTATTTCATTAAAAAAAAATGCATTTTCATTTGTAACAGAACTTGTGGCCGGACTAGGTATATAGCTGTTGCGAGCAACTTCGTCTGCGTCAATTTTCCCCATTTTTGCAACATTTCTCATTGCTGCTCCGCTCCTATTGGTTGTAGCGTGATGTTATAGAGCCTATAGCCTTCCTCGATAAATCAGCTATCCAACAGTGAAATAAGTTTTCAATTCTGATCAGTATTTCCTGAGATTACCACGTTCAAACAAACAAACTCTTCAGCTTTATAATATTAGTATAGATATAATTATATTAGTAAAATCCTAATCATCATCAAAACCAAAAGAAGTTCAAGCTGTTTTGTATAACATTCGAGTATTATTTGAACAAATAATGAATCAAATTAAGTCGTTGACTTGACAATACCTACCTTCCAAATAAATTACGAAGACTGATTGTAATCTACTATTTTATGGGCCGAATACGTTGAAGAGTCGACAAGTGGATCAACACTAATGAAGTATTTCCGCCTAATGAAGATGATATAGCAACATTCGAAGTCAATGAAGGAGCTTTAACGTTAACCACAACTGTTACGGTACCTGAAAGAATGAGATGAGATCAGTAGTCCTTATTCGGATGGGGGGTGGGGTCTACAGAACCCTACATCGTGCGTTGCCCCACATGCACTTGCCCGGTTTTTGTCTTTTCAACTGATAAATCAGTGAAAGGTTTTCTAGAACCCCGCTTTCTAGTTGCTTCAAGTACTGCTACAGTTGTGGTTGACGTTAAAGCACTAATCAAGCCGGAAATACTAATGAAAGATGTTGATCCACGTGCCTACTCTTCAATATAATCAGTCAATTCAATACAATCAGTCTTCGTAATTTGTTTTGAAAGTAGATAAGTATTCGCATAACAACTTGTTTTGGTTTACTTTTTGTTCAAGTTACACTCGTATTTGTTATACAAAACAGCTTCAACTTCTTCTAGATTTATTTAAATCATTCCGATAAAAGTAACTAACTATATTATAATTTTGTCGTTGTTACAAAACGAGAACTTTTAACTAGATAGAATCAAATACTTCCATGGTTATGGTGAGAACGATAAATTTAATTAGGGGTAGTTATGTGATCGCAAACATGGGATTATCTAATTTTCAATTCAAAAAGATACAAATTTTATTATTTTTTTTTTTATGTTTTCCTCTCCCATTTATTTATTTGTACATTGTACATTTATTGTTATAGGACCACAAATAAATTATGTTTGTCACATGTGCTAAGCTGATTGAGAGTCTGAATCTTTCAAATTGTGCTTATAACTTTTGTTAAATTCCTTCGTTTTATACTTTAGTACAAAGCCACTTGGGGCATTTGTATTATTTAGATAGATAAATCGCAAATGGGTTACCTAGCTAAATTATGTGCCAATTTGGTGAATCCACATCTAGAGGGGTGCTCCAAATTTTCTAAGCAATGACATAGAGCACAATTATAGGATAAATACTGAAAACCAAACAATGTTAGTTACGTTAAGCAAGCCTAACTGCACATATCTGCTTTTTCTTATTAAATGATTATTTTTTTACTAATACTGTAGAATCTATCTTACTACATACAAATAAATAAAAACGAAGGGTCTGTTTGTAATGTCAAAATAACAGTTATTTACTAAATGCATATGAAAATTATATTTTGATAATTGATATTGAAATGGTACTTAGATACAATTATTTATGTATGTATTATATTTATTTACAAATATTTATCATATTATTTATGTCGTCAATTATTACTAATTGACGACACCCTATCGTGCCCTATCATTTAAAGAACATATCCTAAATTTAACCTTGATAGAGTACGTAAGTTAATATTTGATTTTAAAAAGCTACAACACATTGTAGATTACTTTTTGATTTACGGGTATAGTAGGCTTAGGGGCAATCAGATAACCAATACTGTATTACCTCTTGGGGTGGCACTCCCAAAACCGTCATTATAACCATCGAACGAGCACAAAGAGCGATTTAAAAAGTAGCAACTTCACGCCCATTCCTCTTTTCCACTAGAATAAACGAAAGTTGCAAAGTGCTTTCTGTTCGTCAACATTTCAAAATGCACACTGTAATAAAATAACACACCACGTTTGCTTACAACCCTAGCCTCACTGCTACTAAGAAACGTAAAGATATTGTATACAACTTCCTCTCACAATCTAAATATGCCTTCACCAATAGATTTTATTCACTACTGGGTCCTTTCCTCTATAATAAAATAAATAAGCATCTAATAATTTAAGTCCTATTTTTTTTTCTATTATTAAAATAAAATTAGACCAATACTTGCAAAACCTGTCCTATGATCAGACAGAAGACTGATTTAAATTAGAACATAAAATTATTTTATACATATTAATAGCTACTATATGTTCTGTTTTTTTTTTAATATATATAGTTAATTATAAATACTTCTCTAAAAGACTATTATTATGCACTTCTGCCGCCTGTGGCACAGGTTTTATCTAGTACAGGCTCCCATGTATTGCAGTATTCTTGTATATTTTGACGTGATAACGTCTTATAAATCGATGACCGGCTGCACTCACGAAAAGTGTGACGTCACCGCTCACGTTATTGACTGGTTGCTAAGGAACGGGAATAGCGATTCCGCCTGCTGATAGACTGAAGTATTGTGAATTTGGGCTTGTATAATAAATAATAATAATATTTTAGAACAGCTCACACAACACCATCTGATCCCAAACTAAGCAGAGCTTGTACTATGGCAACCAGAGTACTGATAAACATACTTATATATTTCTAAACACATACACATTATAGATATTAGACGCAGACACAGAATAAACCATCGTGCTCATCACATAAAGTTTTCTCCTGGGTGGGAATCAAACCCACGACCTCCGGCTTAGCAGTCAGGGTCACTAACCACTAGACCAACAGGTCAATCATCTGTGTTATCATGAGTACTTGCCATGACCAGGATCTGATAATGCAACAAAAAGACTGCCTATGGAGCTTTTAGTCCTATGATGATGGGTGGGGATTTTAGGAGCGTTTGCTTTGTTGTCTTGCATCATCAGATGATGAAGCAAAAGGATTGCCAGTCGGGGCCTAGTGCCAAATCTAGGATTATTTCGATGCGGGGCAAAAACTTTATGAATGCGACCTTCACCTTCGAAGAAAGGGGAGGGGGGGGGGGGGAATTAAAAAGGTATAAAAAATGTAAAAAACCGGACAAGTGCATGTCGTGCCACGCACAATGTAGGGTTCCGTAGTCCCCCTGGTCCCATCCCATCCGAATAATGCGGCTTAAGAAATGGGTTTTCTGTTGTTTTTGTTTCATACTACTAACAACGTAATATTTTGTATTATTATTATTAGTAAAATGTTGCAAAAACGTGGAAAATTGACGCAGCCGAAATTGCGCTGGTCAACTATTGTAACATATTTATTTATTTATTTATTTCAGATTGCATAAATACAGGTAGGGTTAAAAGTTATTACAAATTGTTAAGTATCACTGTACTTTACCTCACGGCATACAATACAATGAAATAAATACAAACACAAAAAATAATAATAATAATAATAATAATAATATTTGAAATTAAAATTCTTACAAGCTATGAGAAATATATTCATCTACGGAATAGTATGCATTTTCAATTAATATATTAATAATTTTACTCTTAAATATCATTATATTTTCTATTTCCAGAATTGATTTTGGCAACTTATTATATATTCTTGGAGCCATGCATAGAATACTCTTGTTAAATAAGGCTGTAGAATTAGGCGGGATACGTAACTTTAAATTATTACGACTGCTACTCATTTTCTTAAATAGATGACAATATTTTTTGACAAATAAAATAGTTTCTAAAATGTATATACATGGCAATGTCAAGATTTTTAGGTTTATGAAATGTGGTTTACAGCTTTCCACCTGTTTTAAATTAAACATAGCCCTTAAAACCCTTTTTTGGGATTTAAATGCTTCGTTTTTATCTGTGGCGTTACCCCAGAATATAATTCCATATCTCAGAATAGGCGCAACATATCCGTGATAGGCTGTTACAATTGTTGCTATATTATTCGTTTTTGAAAGCTTATATAATGCATATGAGAATTGATTTAACTGTAAGCATACTTTTTCAATGTGCAATTTCCAGTTTAAATTTTCGTCGATATATACGCCTAAGAATTTTGTAGTAGTTACATGTTCTATTCGTTGATTATTGCATTGTATGTCGATTCCAGCCAGTTTATTAATTCTATTACTAAATGTCATTAAATTTGTTTTTGATACGTTCATTTTTAAATTATTTAATGTCAGCCAGTGTATAACACTATTTAGGGTGTTGTTTATGTCTTGCTCTACTTGTGATTTATTATTTCCTGTAAATAAAATAGTGCTGTCGTCAGCAAAAAGAACTAGCCTATGCTTTATTGCCATCGGTAGATCATTTATGTAAATTATAAATAAAAGTGGTCCCAGTACACTTCCCTGAGGAACTCCAAATAGAACAGTCCGTTTCTCTGATGAGAACGTTAATACTTTTTTTTCCCTAGGGCAAAATGATGTGATTTGTGTGAGTTGTTGCCTATTACTAAGGTAAGACTTTATTAAATTTAAGATATTGCCCCTTACACCATAGGCATACAACTTATCTATTAGTATGTTATGATCGACATAATCAAAAGCCTTACTTAAGTCCATATATAAGGCGCAGGCCTGCCTTTTGTTATCTATGGCTGTCATTGCCATTTGAAAAAAAATGAAAATTGCTACATTTATATTTTTTTGTTGTCGGAATCCGAACTGTTCATCAGCTAGCATTTTATTTGCCTCAAAATAATTATAGAGACTTCGATGAATTACCTTCTCTAGTACCTTTGATATGACAGGAACAAGTGCTATAGGTCTATAACAATTAATATCGTGTTTGTCATCTTTTTTGAAAAGAGGTTTAACTATGGTGAGTTTTAACTGTGATGGAAAAACGCCATTGAAAATACACAAATTAGTTATATAACTGAGTATATATGATAACTTAATTGATACTATTTTTAATATTTTGGTAGATATACCGTCGTATCCAGTACTATTGGTTGAATTAAGACTTAATATAATTTTATTAATATCTTCAGGTATGGTTGGTAGCATAAATAATGAGCCAGATTGTTTTGCCATACAAATTTTGTGCGAGGCAGGTCCTAATTTAGCCACTTGATCTATAAAACAATCATTAAACGCATTTGCAATTTGTGCGGGATTGTTTATTACATTGCCATTAACATGTATATGTTGGATGTGCTCCTTAGGCATATTGCATTTATTTTTATTTATTATAGTCCAAGTAGCTTTGCACTTATTTAATGCTTTGCTAATGAAATTGTCATTTTGGCACTTTTGTGTGAGTTTAATGATGTTATTTAATCTAGTGGACAGGCTAGTAAATAAATGTTTATTTATGTCAGTGCGCTTTTTACGATATTGCCATAAAAGTTTCCGCTTTCGTTTGCAGCAAAGTTTTATTCCTTTTGTAATCCATTTAGGCCTGGCTTGCACTGTAATTTTTGCCAAATATACTGGAAAGCATAAGTCATAGAAGAGCCGAAACAACTCGTAGAAATGGGTAAAAGCCCTATTTATATACCCAGTCTTTGTCAGGATCAAATAACAGATGAGGGCAAGGGTATAATATATCTTAGATCAACTCTTAGACCATCATGAGAGGTGTCGTTAGACTTGTCTCAATGATGGAGTCAATCACATAGTCTCGTTTTTGTCCAGTTATCACGTATTTCAAGCATATTTTACACTTTTTTACACTTTAAACGCGGAGCTGTAAAAATAGCGACATGTCAGTTTGCCGCCATTTTTACAACTCCCTTTGGTTTGTTCTTGACATTTTCGAGGACAAGTATCCAACGACAACGACACAGAAAACGGTAGTGATTATTTTCTCTGTGGACACAGTGGCGTTAACTGATGAACACAAAAATGGTAGCTCTCATTGTGAAAGTGGTGGTAGCTAGTTTAATTTTTCAGTTAATTAGCATTCTTATCTTATTTATTTATCAATTAAAAGTTATCAATTGCAAAAAATACTAAATTGCTGTAAGGACTTATAATCCTAATAAAAAATTAAGAAATATATATATTTCTTCTGTGCAAATATGTCCTGAACTCCTACTAAACGGGTGGACCGATTTCGACGAAATTTCATGAATCTAAACCATTCTTCTTTCATTCAGAACAGATGGAAAGTCAATTTGCATTCTTTTATGCTTCTATCTAAGTACTTACAATAACTTGCTTAATTAAGAACGTCCCAAAACTATGAAATATGTTTATAGATATTTGCAAGCCATAACAGGAACCAAATTAACATGTAGTAGTTTAGTATTTCAATTTTTTCAATTAAGTCGGTATTTTTTTTGGGAATTGAGTGTTTTGAACAGATAGTCAAAATTCTTAGATTACGTAAGTACCTACTATTACACTATATTGAGCATATTTAGTTAAATAAGATAAATAATGTTTAAACCTCGTTGATTGATACTCTCCTTTTCAACCGACGTCAATAGGAGGTTCTCAATTCGACTGTATTTACTCGTATTTTTTGAAGTGAAGTTTCTTAAGCGGCGTTGTGCACTTTTTGGGATGGGTAAAAAATGTTAAACTCGCGTCAGGACACGTGACCTGATCGAAAATTCGTAAAACGAAGAACGAGAATGAAAAACTGCTACCATATAATTAGAATACGAAGGTAAACTTCGCCACCATCTACAATGTTATTATAGCTCAGGTGGGAAATCGGACGGTCCTAAACCAGAAGACCCCAGTCCGAGTAACGGTTATTTTTTACCCTTTTATATTTTAATTTTTGATTTTGGTTTTTTGACTTATTATATGTCAGTAAGATCCTTTCGGGGCAGAATGTAGGTAATAATCGAAAAAATTATTCAAATTTCATCAGTATGTAATATAATGTTCAAGTTTTTACTTTTGCCGGCTCTCCCGGAGTGCAACCCGTTTTTTTTTAATGTTTGTTACCTGATCACTCGCAAACGGTGAACCGATTTGAAAAAAATCTTTTTATGTTTGAAAGCGTAGTTATACTTCCAGATTGGTCCCACTGTCATCAAAGTTCGGATCTGATGATGAGATCTTGCAGAAATCGAGGGAACTCTTCAAATATTAAAGGCACACCTACTGTAATTTGGGTATATTATGTTTTAATTCGTGCATTTACTCTTAAAAAGCACCTTTGAGTGAAATGGAACTGATGATGAAGACCACCGGTGACCAGCGGAACTGAGTACCGTGTCCGATACCTGATACTTAGCCTCCATCAAATAATGTAATGGAACTGATAGTCTAGTATCAAGTGAACTCTCCAAAAATCAACGGCCTTATATTGCAAAAAGGGACATGTTGTTCATGTTTTAAAAAGAAATGAGTAGTTTGGATTATGCTGTTGTAACTTATATCAACTACAAACACTGAAAAGCGAGATATAAATTTTTTTACAAAAAAATAAAAACCGACTTCAAAAACCAATATAAAGTAACTCAAAAGCAAATTAGAATATACTAAGTTAATTAATTAAACATTTGAAGTTGGTGCCTAAAACATAAAACTACATTTCCTGCCCAAACCCTTAATAGCATATTTATTTATTTATTTATTTATTTAAAACTTTATGCACAAAGTTGTACAAAGGTGGACTTAATGCTAAAAGCATTCTCTGCCAGTCTACCTTAGGGTGATGTAGAAATGGAATGTGTAGGTGCAGTAACCTAATTGTAAATATCATTGGCGCGTAATTCGTCTCATCTGAACAGGTTCTTAATATTCATCTACACACAGCTAGGTGCATTTCAGCTGACGGAGCTTTTTTCTCGCCCCCAGTCCAGCCCTCTCCTTGTTACGTAGGTACTCGTAAGCGCACGAGATAATTTCGGCATTCACTTACACTATTAAATACTTACTTTTGAAACTGGTATTTTTTTAACGAAGAATTTTGAAGGTAAAGGAAATAAAAACAGTAAAGAGTTTTCTCCCATATCTTTTTATTCTAAATACATTAATATTCTTTAATTCAACTCAAATATTCATTTAAACTATTACAAGCTATTTTTTTTATTTTAAACATAAATAATAAGTAATGCAAATGACCAGCATTGCACACTTTTTAACTCGGTATTAATATTTAACTAGGTATTATCCAATCTTAACGATAGTTCTCCATAGTGACAAAACATATACACAACACTGAAAACCTTTGGTGAAAACAATGTCTACGTTACTATTGATTTATGACATGCGGGATGCGCCAATATTCTCCATAATCAATGTTCTTTGGTAATAGAATCACACGCCACTAAGCACAGCACAGAAGGAGATCCGTGGCGAATCATACATGTCATCTCGTTTAAAATTGCCATTTTATTGCATTAGGTAGGCTTAAGACAATTCATTCGAAATAAGACAACGAGTACATATCTAGTTATCTATACATTCTGCTGAGTTTATATTGTTTATTGTACAGTTATGACAATTCGGTAAAGTTACAAGGTAGGTTTATGTACATGCAAGTGAGCACATTATGTGAATTACCAAAGATTGGGTACGTACGTTATACACAGATCTACTGCAGTACGAATATCATATTCAACACAATTAGTTACAAATACGTATGTATTTAATTAGAAAATAAATGTTTCTAAGCGTAATGTTTCTATTTTATTTAACACACAAGTAGTTAAGCGTATCCAATTGTTTAATGTAGTAGGTATGTATGTATATATATACGTTGACGTAGGTACCAAAGTTCTAATCTATGCAGTTCCAAAATCAGACATTTCGAAGACAGGCGATGCACACATGCTCGTAGTATTTGATCGCCGAAAAAATCTTAAGTTATCTACGAAAATAATGTACATTGGACCTTTCTTCTTGATGCTGATGACTGACACAAACGATGACTTAGAAAATACTTTCAATTATACTAGGGGGACATTTAATATGACCGAAATATAAAACGAGTGAAGTGACAGGAACTAAATCATTTAATCAGTTTAACAAAATATCTTTTGAGTACATGAATGAATAGAGACCAGCTCTTAAAACCTTTTATTAACAATATAACAATGGAAAATGAAATGCAAAAATAATACAGGTTCATTAAGTATTATACCCTTCTTATAGTATTGTAAATGTACCTACACAATGTTTATATAGTGAATGATCTTACAGATGTGCGTGCTAATTGATACAACATAGTCATAAATATGAAAGAGGTCATTACAGCCCAATACATTATTGGAACAGAAGAATGTCCACCCAACATCTACTTATTTATTGAAATTACATCTTTAGAACAACAGCAACTGTATTTTTATTCATTTACAGATTTATCAGATTTCCCTTACAAGAAAACCTACGTAGGTACATAAATATTGTGATACATAGTCGGCATCAGATCTGCACAGCGATACTGATATAGATTGATATGATTGAGAATAATGAGAGGAGCATATTTGGCATGAAATCAATGATGAAGAAACATTGTGCGAGTTGTTTCGGAACTACCTACTACTATTGCAAGACCCGGCCCGCGTGCCGTTAAGTTTCCGTTAGACTTAATTCAGCAATTATTTGAATTCACTCAAAATAAAACTTAGTCGCAAACCACTCATTTGTTAGTACTTAACATTTTAATCAAACACTTCAAGCCGTTAGTTGCGTACACGAAAACTTTAAGATCCATGACTAATTTTTTGTTTGTATTTGGGTATGGAGAAAGAATAAAATACGTAAGTTTACAAAAATAATAATACATTACTCTAAAGAGAAAAGTAAACGGATCGCCAGCGATCCTTCATAAGTAATGAGGTGCATTTAGGTTCACAAAATCAAGTAAAGCTTTCTAATAGGATGAATTCGGTAAGTGTCTTTTTGACCCCCGACCAAACGAGAAGAGAGATCTTAAGTATGCACTCGACCTTCCAATAATCAAGTTCATTGACTCGGCAGGGAGTTCGTGTCCATGCTCGGGAAGGCGTTATTATCATAGAATAAATACATAACATTTTGCGTTGGTGTTTTCCCTACGTTCTGTATATTGATTCGGCGGGGGAGCTGCTCAAATCACGTTCACTACGCAGCAAGAGGCTGGCCGAATATTAAATATTCAGAAAAAAGACACAACAACAACTCCGAAAGGCAATTTTTAAAATTTACCTTAAAATAGTTTTTTATATTTAGGATATCTATTATGTTAATATATTTTGGTGAATAACATCATTATCGCAAACCCGTATTAAATATGAGAAACGTGGATGATATGACAATATAAATTACCCTTTCATACCAATTAATAAGCGTTTTCAATGTCCTTATTTAGTCGAGCCGATATATGCGGCACCGACGACTATAACTACTTACACGACTCATTAAGAACCGAATACTAACTACTTACAGGGATTATCGAACGTCTCTGTGAACGAAACAACATTTCATACATCTTTGGTTAGACAAAACGAAACAATAGTAAAAATACTAGACAATCGAACATTACAGTCATTGGAGGGACATAATTATTTAGTCGTTAGGTATTTTCTAAACAACATTGCATAATAATCACATAAAAATAATCATGATCGAAATGCGACGATGTGTGGATCGTTTCATTTCGACGTTAAGCGTCAACAAGTATTACTATTATCCAACAAGAGCGCGTCGGGCGCCCCGCACCGGCCCGGCCGGCGCCGCCCTACTGCCAGAGCTTCCACCACACTTGCATCTTCTCAGTGAGTTTCTTGCAGATTCCCAATAGTTTCCGTCACATCCCACCGTCGCCTTCACCCTCGCACTCTTCTGAGCCTTCACCCTCCTCTAGCGTTACCTGGACAAAGACAAGAAATATTTATTACAATGTGTTACAACGGCTAGCTGTTTCAATGACTCGAGAGAAAAATAATAGTATTGGTTCAAATATTTTTTTAATAAAAGTATAAATAATTGAAAAACTCAAGGTTGAAAATAATAAAACTATGGGAAAAGAAAATAAATTTTAACTTACTTGAAAACGTATCTGTTCTGGGCGGTCGTCGTCTTGGCCTGAGTGCGATTGCTGAATAGGCACTGGTGGTGGTGACGGTGGTATCATACTTTGATAATAATCACGGTTCTCCTCTAGAGTGTCTAGTATATCTTGAGCGTCTGGATGTACAAGATCCGCCCATGTCTCCCATAATGGATGTACAATGTAATCAATGAAGCCGACCTGAGTTTTCTCTATCGTAGCATTGTGCCTGTCACACATTGCGCTAATATCCATTCCATATTCCCTTTCACGGTCTCCTTGCTGGAAGAATTCTTCCATAAGTAAAGCTACCCATCGCTTATAAAGGGGCAGTGGTTTCGTAGGATTGCTCAGATCGGCACAATGAACGAGATTCTCCAACACTTGTATTCTATCAGTGTAATTGTCTAGTAATAGCACGCCACTTCCAGCTACTTTCTTTGTTTCTACCATAGTCTTAAGGTCTGCCAGTAGACTCATGTGTTTCGACATATCCGTCGAAAGCACCATGTCTATGACCATTTTTCGAAGCGTCTGCCTCTGTTTCTTGTGAAGATTGACGAAAATGTCGCAGCCTTCATTTTGAAGAAGTTTGAACGCTACAGCCAGATGGTGATTCTCTAATACTGACTCGTCGTTGTACATTAATGCTAGTTCTGAGCTAGAGTTGACGAGGAACTGGTTCGTGAGTCCAGGATGGTCAACATCGTGCACGCACGCCGCGAACAATGCGGCGCAAGTTTCTATTGGGGTGAACACAGCATCGAGTGCTGGGGTGTTAAGAAGGACGTGCGTGGACTGAGCAACGTCAGCAGCATGTAATGAGTTGTGGAACGGGTTGTCGCGACAATAGTGTTCTTCAAGGGTGACAGCAAAGGCGAGGAAAGTGTGCGCTGGTATCTGTAGAGTTGACAACATATCCCTGGACGTGAAAGCAGCATAGGCGACAGCAGTGAGGGGTCGGCCGCAGGACAAATCTCCAATGCGGAAGATGTCGACGCCCCATCTATCCAATTCGCTCAGCTGACGTCCCAGTTCTTCTTCATGAGGTGTTTCTACTCCGTACCTTGGTACACGTTCTCCGGTGAAGCTGTTTGTATGCGTCAGTGTTCTCTTAACACCGGTTATCTGGAAAAATAAGATACGTTAGTATTTCATTTGCATCAGCGTGATAATGTTTTAAGTAAGACATTATTTTTCATGAAATAAACTTACTTGTGACATGGTAGTCGCAGGTCCAGCATGACGCGATTTGTCCTTCTTCTTATTGCGTTCTGAACATTCCTCTCCTTGTAATGTTGGTATATCGAGTTCTTGTTGTTTATCTGTAAAGAAAATAATATAATATATTAATAAAATTGGTCGTTTATATCCAGGTTAGCTGTACCATCAATTTAGAATAGAAGTTAAAATAGAAATGGTAAAATGGTAATTTATGATTCGCCATAAAATCTGAGTAACAGTAGGTATCTATCTAAAATTGGATAGAAGATTGGCAGATTGACCTAAAAATGTCCATATTGTTATGAAAACTAGAAGCTGTTTGATGCAGGAAGCTATACCACCCATCGATTACAAATTTTATTACTTTACTGAAATTGTGTTATTAGGAAACTGTGTCGAAAAAGTGGGTAAAATGTGAAGTGGCCATTAATACATAATATGATTGATACGATTCTAGGTCAGCGCCGTACGAGTTCTGTTATTACCTATAGATAACTAATCAATCATACCGATGGGGGTTCTGATATAAATCATATATGTTCATGTAGATCGAGCTTATTATAATGAGGTATAATTTACCTTTCAAGCTACATTATTAACTAACACGGTTTGTTAAACGACTAGGTAATGGGTCTTGCTACGGATACACTGTTGACAGCTAGACATTTAGCATTCTTTGTATGGCATAGATTAGGACATCCTAATCTATGCCATACAAAGAATGCTAGCCATATATGATGTTTAGTTAAGTACTTAAGTTTAAATTTGAGTTTCTATAAGATAAAACTTTTCAGAAATCGGTTTTATTTATTAAGACGTTGTTGTACAATTTAGAAATTGGATGATAGCGCTCTTACTTTGAAAGAGGTTTTATATTAAGGTATGATGACAGAATGTAATGTAATGATTAAAGGGGACAACACACTATGATGAACATAATCTCGAACATTAAATGGATTAAGGCGGTTTATCTCTGTGTGTGATAGTACTATGCGTCCTTTATCTAATCGCTGGAGATAAATGAATAACATCGCAGTTAATTTCTAAATTTAGACGAAAACAGTTAAGTATAATTCGTAGACCACTCACATTAGGAGTTACTTACTGCCGTAGAAAGCTAACTGATGTAAAAATACGTGCATATCTAATTAGTCTCATGTCAATAAGAAATAAAAATCATCAATTTAGGATAAGTTGATAATTATTTTCCTTATTGATTTTTATATTATTAGATAATACCTATCTACTAAAATAATACATTCACTGAAACGAATAATATTTAAGACAATGTCCTACTATTTGGCTCCACTAATCATTACTCATGGCCGTATACTACGCAAACAAATTAATTAGTACTACGAAACGAAGTTCCAAGTCCCCGTTTGGCAATTGTCTCAATAACAATCGCTGAGACACCCAATCTACGTCCCGAATATTTTATGCCCTCAATAACATCTCCTTGAATATTCATAAGAGTAAATAGCCTAATATATTTGCGAGCAAGAGCTCTTACGAAATAATGTGAACTTTGGGACATTATACTCCTACATTATTTATGTTTCTATGAGCTTACCATTACCATTAGGTATATTTAGGCAATTATAATTTTGTCTAGTTCTATTTCTAATGGTTCTATTGTAACTTAGTATAAGTACGAATGACTTTCCATTCAGTTAATTTTGACCTTAACAACTTCTGTTTTGTAACCCAATATTCTAATATTCTTGAGTTCAAATGGCAATACCAACTATAGAATAGACAAAATGAGTCATAGAGCAAACAATATAATGTATGACGATACAGGCTATTCAAAAATATAGTACGACATTTGAAGATAAACTTGTGTAATAATACATCGTTGTTATAAATTGCTCAAATCAAACGTGCTCAGCCTCACGTGCACTATCCATGAAGATTCTTTTTGATCGAGTTCGGCTGTTCTTTAGACGGTTGGTAGAAGGCACTTCCGAATACTTATCAATGTACGCGGTGGTCTAGATAAGTGACAACTAGATAAATTAATCACATTATCGTATAATTAAGGGTAGTGCGACTGGTATTGGCACAAGGTCTTTCGCTCCAGACGGTATCAATGTTTTGTACGAGCCAAGTCGTGCGCGTGGCGAGAGGTTATCAGGCTCGCTTATCACACAGAGATAACACGTTTATTTATATTGTATTTATTATCCGGTTAGCTTTATTTACTAGCTGTTCAGATTTAAAATTTTAGAGAGCTTAATTTGTTTACAGTATGAATTTGACGTAAACATGTAGTTGGCGTATATTTACGCAAGGAAGTCATTATTTTCAGTTTATAACATTTGTAATTTATTTTATTAGTTGGTAATATTAAAAGTGTTTTTTTTTTCAATCATTGTCTAGTAAGTTTTATTGTATAAGAAGTTAAGTAAATTATTTATTGCTTTAATCTTGGGTTTTCCAATCTGATATAGGTATTAACACGTACATTAACGTCACATAAACAGATTATATTGTACGTATCCCGTTCAGATAATTGAAAGCGATTTTAATCTATTATAAAATCTTTGTTAAAAGACAAACAAGCTAAAAATACTATTTGTTGTCAATCGAAACAGTGTGATTCATTAAACCTAATTGTGATTCATTGTGCGCCCTTATTGTAACTTTTTTTCTATTATAAGGGGTGGGCCACGTTTCAGCATTTATGCGATTTATTAGGGCGATGATATAGTTCATTGGAGTGGGTTGTAGACGGGCATTGACACCGTCCAATATGTAGCTGGAACTAAGGTTAATACCTTAGCCCCAAAAGAATTAAAACAGTTTCATATATCTTTTTAACGCGTAGATGATATTTAAATGTGTGTTCATTATAATAAATTTATTGAATTGTAACCTTTAGGTCGACAATGACTACTTTCCTAAAATGACTACTTTCTTGAAATGACTACTTTCCGGAAAAGACCACCCTTAATTCTGAAAATGACTGCTTCCTGAAATGACCACTTTCTTGAAATGACTACTTCCTGAAATGACCACTATCTTGAAATGACCACTTTCTTGAAATGACCATTTCCTAAAATTACCACTTTCATTCACTCATTTACTCATTTATCCATTCATTCGATCATACCTTTCATTCACTCGTTCATTCATACATTTCCTCAAAATTCAATAAAATAAATAATATAGCCTTATATGTTAATCCAGATTAACGATATGTTTACAAAATGTCATTGAAATCCATACAGTAGTTTTTGCGTGAAGGAGCAACAAACATACATACATCCACACATTTTTACAAACTTTCACATTTATAATATTAGTAGTGATTAAAATATTAAAATTTGCAATGTATTGACATTGCAATGAAATGTCATTTACAGACTAAAACCTTAAAGGAAGGACAAGCTATGTATTAATAAATAAAAAGATAACAGTATAATATTCCTGTCTATAACTGTCAACCACATTATGTTACATAGAGATGTTATGTTTGACAAAAAATTATCATTACTATTATTAAAGTTAGAAAATAAGGAAATTGGATGTTTAAAATTTTTTAAAAAAAATATTTTTGTAAGACTATCTTTGGGGTTTACTAACAAGCGGAGAGCATTTAAAAAAAGAAAAACTTAGAAAAGACTAGCTTTTGCCCGCTGCTTCGCTTCCGAAGAAAATCTTTTTTTAAACGTTAACCATTATTTTGTATGGCAATGTAAAGTAAGAAGTTTTTTTTAGTTTAATAAAATTGTGATTTTGTTTCATTAATTATTTGTTAGTAGGTATATTAAGTTTATTTTTAGTTTAATAAAATTGTGATTTTGTTTCATTAATTATTTGTTAGTAGGTATATTAAGTTTATTTTTAGTTTAATAAAATTGTGATTTTGTTTCATTAATTTTATTTGTTAGTAGGTATATTAAGTTTTTTTTTAGTTTAATAAATTTGTGATTTCGTTTATTTATCTTTCTTCTACTTTAATGCCAAAAACGTCAAAAATTGCCATTGATGCCTTATTGAGATCCAATTAGGATTCATAATTGAATCATTCGTAAATTATCAGGAAGTAGTAATTTCAGGTAGTCATTTTAAGAAAGTGGTCATTTCAGGAAGTAGTCATTTCAAGAAAGTGGTCATTTCAGGAAGTAGTCATTTCAAGAAAGTAGTCATTTTTAGGAAAGTGGTCTTTTCCGGAAAGTAGTCATTTCAAGAAAGTAGTCATTTTAGGAAAGTAGTCATTGTCGACCTAAAGGAATTGTAAATGTGTGCAGTAGGACACATGTAATTTATGTAAGTCTAAGTTGAATGTTCCCTGGAGAATGTATTTGTTTTTTCTACTGTTGAATAATATAACGACCTTCTAAACAATGTACAGTTACAATCGGAAGTGGTTATTCATCACCGTAGGTATCTAATTGAATTTATATTTATTTACCCAATAAGTTTAAACATTTAATGAACATTGATGTGAGTACATCAATGTTCATTAAATGTTTGTAGGTAAATTCTTCTACAGATATTTTAGAAACTTAAAAAAAACTAGTTATTTGTAAGAAGTGTCATTACATAAATGTATTTGCTTGTTATGAATTTACGAACTAAGAAAAGCAATAAAATATTATTTCAATTAAACAAATGAATGTTCTACTACAAGCAATTCGTTGCTTAAAAGACGATTTCTTAAGTAATGTAGATAAGTGAAACAGTGTAATGTTTTGTAATTATTATTTGTTGTTATTTCCTAGTCGATATTTACCTTAGTAAATATTTTATTGCTTTAAAATAAATTATAAAATATTAGTTACATTCAGAAAAAACTTACCCAAAAACGTAGAGCAGATGAACTCCGAGATTTGGTTGCCGGACCTGCTGGACTCTGAGAAGTGGCTCAGCTCCTTGTTCAGCATCCGCTTGAACTGCAAATGCAATAGTTGCACTGAGTGTCCCATCGTCACAGCCCGGTGCCTTATCCAACGTGCCGGGGCAAAACGAACGCTTTGTCTCTCAACGTGCACACGCATTTCACAAATCAAAATAATTGATAACACAAAAATAATCCACAGTTATTAAGCTCGTAATGTAGAACTTAGTCAATTTGTTCACAACAAGTTGTACTAAACGTCTATTATCTAAGAGCGCTGTCGTCAGACTGAAGCGCTCGTGGCGGCGCGGCTCGTATTAAGCGTAGCACGCAACGGTCAACGTCACAATGTAGGTATACACGCTACAGCACAGAAATACCGCCTTCTCAGTAACGCGTTTTATGTGTAATCTGGATTCAGTTCATATGTTGCTTCTTCCAACGTTGAAGCGGGAAAATCATTAGGAAAATGACTAAGCACCCGAAAATCAACACAATTACTTGCAATTAAAATACTGAGACTAAAACTCGTAGCTAATTATTGCAATTCATATTTCTAGTGTGATTCTGTGACACATAAAATTCTAGCTAATTTCTATCTGAAATAACAGGACGGGTATCCTATTCTTGACTGAGTTTGCTTTTATCCGGATTCAAGATTAACTCCATCAATTATTTAATTTAAACACGTCTCCATTGCAACTGCCCTTGCGCAATAAAATAGAGAACTATTAAACGATATTACTTGAAGGCACGTGATACCGCTACGATGGTATTGATGATTACATTGAAAACAACTTGAGCTAGTAACAAGATAGTGGTCAAGGAAGGATTTAGCAGGTTCCAACTGATTCTGTTGCTAACTACTCAATTAGGGTATCTATCAACCATGAAACGACATGTAAAGACAATCTGTTCTTGACATAGTTTCTTATCATTTTGCTGGTCTAATCTAAAATCCAGGGGCCGGGCGGAATCTAGGCATTATAACTACCTGTATATGGATATCGCCTTTATTCACATGTTACTGGTTAATTTCAATTTATTGTTCCAATTATTAAAATAAAAACGCATTATTGTGCTAATAAGTTAATGTAAAATCGTGACTATCGTATTATTTTTAGTCATAAATATTTAAAGAAGCCGTTGAATTCACGGCTTTATAGTGACAAAAACAACGTCATTACGGTTTTCGTCATTGACATCTATTATAGCTGCTGTAACATAGTTCTTTTTGTGTGAAAGTAAGTCTGTGCTGTGCTGTGGTCTGTGGCACTGAACGGACTTGATTTTTTGTATAACTCAGTCATCGACACGATACTGCAATTACCTTAAAATAGATAAGTTCCACGGACTTCCATATTGTTTATAGAACAAGTTTAGATAAATATATACTTATATTGTTAGGTATCATAAAATAGTTATTTATAACTTTATCTTTGAGTGTTTGAGAATGTTCTAACGGTCTCATTAACACAGCTTAGCAGTTGATTGTTGAGGTGGAGTTTTGTTTTTTTTTTGTGATGAATTAGGTCTAGTCGTAGGACGATAAAACAATTTTATTAATTAACTCTTATGACATGTTTTTACATTTTTTACGAAAGAAGAACTGATCTATAGCATAAGAAGCAAACAAATATTAGGTATACTGACTGGTATAAACCGATTTCGAACTGGTTGTTAGCCAAATAAACAGCCACAAACCTATTGATTTTCTACACAATTCGTTCGTTAAATTGCCTAAATTGACTGGAGGTACGATCCATTCATATTGTTTTTAAGACCAATTCAATTCAGTTTCTATAAGCATTCACTTCTTCATTATTTGTCAACGTGCAATATTGTTTAGTCTATATTATAACTGCGAATATAGGTAAGTAGAACAAACTGCATAAACTTATAAGTTATGTAATCATACATGAATCATGTGGAAAGTACACATAGGTATATATAAAATCCGAAAAGTGGAACAGGAAAGAAGGCCATAAGCGTGAAAATATATCTACGTCGTTGACAAAGTAATTTAAAGAAAATTGGTTAAAAATTCAGTCGAAATACTCTAAAGTTTATACATTCTCCCGAAATATACCGTAGAATAAGATTGAGAGAGGACGGTAAAAAAATACACGAAATAATAAAGGTCTACAACGTAGTGTAGATGTTGCAGGCAAATAGTATAATTCGGCATTTTACAAACGGCGTCGGCAATTTACAAAGATTGTCGACGTTTTAGAAAATGCTGAAGAGAAATTGTAGATTTTTTTTCAAGAAATTAATTTCAGTGTCTACATCTAAGTACTTTGAGGTTGTATTGGGTGACGTATACTTGTCTGCGGCATAGATATGGGCTGATAGAAAGATAGAATGTAAAATTTGTTGACAGTGAAGGTTTTGTTCTACGTTATACCTTAAGATGGATTGCTCTCGTGGACGACTTTAATCCGATGATAAATGATAGCTTAAACCTGCGACGGCCTCGAGCTAAAGTTTCAATTGGATAAATCGATCGATGTGTTGTAGTCAATCATTTTCTGAACAGAATCGAATTAAAAAAAGTATTTTCGAAAAATACGTCAAGTGATATGTGACAAATTCAATTTCTCTTAGGCAGAATTCCATGTGCTAATAAAAATATGTCGCAAACGAGATGGGCTCCACAGGGAATAGAGAAATAGAGAGCCCGGCAGGCCATAATAATAACACTTTGTCCCATTGTTCTACCTCTAGCGGCTCGGACATGAATCACATAGGAATGACTTTTTTAAGTTATTGAGTAAAAGTTACTTCCCTTGCTTTTGTGTTCTGACTTCTAACCTTATTAAAAGTTAAAACGTATCTTCGACACCGTGACATCCGTGGGAATCTTCCTCAAACAGAACGAATTTTGTTTAAACATATTTACAACAATATTTTGTATTCGAAATAGATTCTTTACGAATATTTGTAGAGTGAAATTAAATTTATGTTTTTGTTTATAATATAAATGCAATTTTAGAGGTGAAGACATACGTAGGAATGCGTAGGTATGTAAATTTATCGTTTAACAAATCATAGCCACAAAAGTACAACACAGTGTAAGTAATAAAACAGAATATAATAAAATCTGTAGCTCTATCTTCATATAATTTACCACAAGAAAAGAGCATTGTATAATAAGAATAACGTACATAACATACATATAAATATTACGACTTTTTTTATTAAACCTAGCAAAGAAGCATATAGCCTGTTATATATTTGTATCTTTATTGGATCTTTCATATTCAATCATTCATACTTATTGTTTCTCAAGCTGCATTGTGTCGCAATTTGATACATCGAACAATATAGATATTTTAATAACAAATAATACCTACTACGTAGGTGTATTTCAGTAAACTGAATTGAACGTAATTGCTAGCGTTTTGAAATAAAATCAAGAGGATAATGGTGTATCACTATGCCAAATATTTAATTAGTACCTATACAACAGTTTCCGTTAAAACAGGGAATTTACTAAAACAGTTTAATAACAATTTTCCTGTGACGTTAAACACCGCATGGGCGGGGAGATCTAAGGAGACTCTTCGCCAATGGGATTATCATTCCTCAATTGAATCATGGCTAATACTGTGACGTATACCTACATACTACGTATGTTCGTATACCTAAACATTATATAGTAAAGTAAAAGAAGCGAAACTCAAAGGAAAATGATGAAAAATTCCAATACGTCACAATACTTTCTTTGTGGTAGTTTTTACTAAGATACTGTTGTTGTTTCCTAATATGGATGATATGAAGAATCAGGCGAGGCAGAACATGGTTCTGGGGAGGGGGCTTGCAACATTTGACTAAACTGGTAAAGTGTGAATCGCTCGCATGACTTAGTGGACGAGTCCCGCGTTAGGGCCCTGTGTCGCGGGGGACTTTACAAACATTTCATTCACGGACACAAAGTACACCCAGACTCGAAACAACAATTTGTGGATCACACAAAGTGGTGTCCCGTGTGGGAATCGAACCCACGACCTCTTGCGTAGCAGTCGGACACACTCCCACCGCGCTGGAGACCATATCTACCACCGTTGGTTGGGGGGTGCAATTGCTAAATACTCCGAAAAATAATTTATGAGTCCTGAAAACCGATCAAGCATTCGTAACATCTCACAAATATGATTAACGCATTACGACATTAAAACGGTTACGTTTGCAAAACTCTAAAGTCCTAATTATTGCTTAATAAGGGTTTAAGTAAATCATCGATATGACACAGATCAGTCATCATGACGTTTATCGACTCCGTTATACTAAAGCCTAAATAAAAACGCTAACTGTGACGTCTACGAATAGGGCTCTCGATTACAAACTCAATAATGACTCATTGTTTGGGTTCGTAACACTAACTATGTTTACATAATGTATAGTAATTATTCATTTATATTTTATGACTAGACCGTGATGAGGGCGTGGGATTATGACGCGGCTATCATACGACACAAAGAAGTGACTCGAAGTGACCGCAACAGAAGAAAAGTACTAGTTATAAATGTGTAGGCTTTATAAGTTTTAGTTGCCATGCGGAATATGTTGACATTAACGTAAAGAATTACCCGTACTATATAGTATTTACACATTCAAACTTTCCGTACCATAAACAAGAGGAGGTAGGTACAATGTAGTATTATCTACAGGTCATGGTAAATAACTCTGTGAGTGTCACATAATGTACTAGAGACTAATCATGTCCCGTATAATTGGATAATTTCAATCATATTCCCTAATTTGACATCCAGATAGTGACCGTTCAACTCTGATTAGATCAAAATTACCCTGTTTCATTAATAAGCATGAATATTCTATGAGCTTGATTAATCTACGATGCTTTATTTAGTTAGGCCCTTATCTAACACTAGCTGTCCCGCGCAACTTCGTCTGCGTAAATTTTCCCGTTTTTACAACATTTCTCATTGCTGCTCCGCTACGACCGAAGAGAAAATAAGAGCAATAAGACCAATAGGATATATCTTTCTCGTTAAATGGGCTATCCAACAGTGAAAGATTTTTTTAATTCGGATCAGTAATTCCTGAGATTACCGCGTTCAAACAAACTCTTCAGCTTTATAATATTAGTATAGATTTATTATCACAATAAGGTGTGGTTTGAGATTGATCCTAAAATATACACCTGAAACGGAAGATGTTTATGAAACACGTATTATAGATAATTAGATGGGTTTCTTGAAATTGTGATAGATATACTTAGGTTAGCCTTTAAAAAAATAATACAACGCTGTACCTATCATTTTTTAAAAGGCTAATCTATTACAATTTTCAAGAAATCTATCCGATGATGTAGGATGGTAAAGACATAGCAAAAATGTATAATTAAAATAAAGTAATCGAAGGGCAAGACAAGAACCAAACGCAATATTATTGCTAGTCACAATTGGTCACATAGTAATATACGCGTGTGCTATTAAATACCTAGTACAAATTTGTTAACATACGTTATACGGTTGCCCCAATACGTCACGAGTACGTTACAAATTACTTGTAATTTGGATACACCTATTCCCGGGAATTTGACGAAGTCATTAAACGATGAGTTAGCAATTTATTTGATTGTATTCCCTACACGAAATATGTTAGGTAAGCTGTAAAGCATGCCATTTTTCTTTATATTTCGTTTCAGCTTTTTATTGTTGGCCTCCTAATTACGTTCTACAGTTCAATGATTTATGTAATAAATCATTGTTTTGAGAAAATATTTTTTCAGGAAAACTGGATCAACATTCGTAGTGTGGTCCTACATTGTAATTTCCAGAAAAAGTTTGCACTTTTTATGTCAAATTTTACGATCTATTACGGAATGGGTAGTTCTGGATTGGAAAAATCGAATCGTTATAGTCCAATCACTTAGGCGGGTTTTTCTATTTTGCTTTATACTGCGGTTAAAATGTAAATATTATCTGTTCTTTACTTACTGGTAGACTGACGTGAGTTGTGGTCACAATGATTGATGTTTTATACTAATAAAGTGAAGAAAATGACGAATACCATCTGACGGTACGTTATGCGATATTTTAAACTAACCCTATGAATCCATTTTAGGATTAAGATAGGTATTGGTGACAGAAGACATTACTGAATGGAAATTTCAAACTGGAAATCAATGTTTCTCATTCTGGGGCGGTTTTACTAACGTCAATAAACGTATATCAATGTTGCTAACCTACATAACGGTTAGCAACATTGATATTTGATAATATCGTAGCTAATGCAACTTCAACATTGAATTTGACAGAAGACATTACTGAATGGAAATTTCAAACTGGAAATCAATGTTTCTCATTCTGGGGCGGTTTTACTAACGTCAATAAACGTATATCAATGTTGCTAACCTACATAACGGTTAGCAACATTGATATTTGATAATATCGTACCTAATGCAACTTCAACATTGAATTTTAATAAGCAAAGATAAAAATTTTACTTCCTATTTTGAATTATTATATAAAATGTTGATAAACCTAATGCTATTATAAAAAAATGTATGATACATATCAAAAAATAAATAAGTATAACTCGTTTTTGATATCATGATAAATAGGTACCCTCTCCGTGTGTTAATCGATATAATACAATATACATTACTCGTTCATAAGATTTAATATATCAAGATAAGATACAAAATGTTCTATAGATGTAAACAACTAGACTTATATGTTCATGTGTTTTTCTTACAGTTGGTAGCCTTGACCTATATTATATAAACTTACATATAATATTATCTACATTTCATTCAGGCTCGAAAATACTAATCGTGTTTGCATAAGCTGTTTGCACACTCGCGAGATTCAGAGAAATACTTCTAAGATTTCTCTTAAACATTTCAACGCCAGATTAAGACACGATATCGTTGCGTGCAATGATAAATACTCGTATTATGATAAAACAAGACAACAGACTAGACATTTCCTTTACGTCATAATTGTTTGAAATTTTATTGTTTTCTTGATTATACTTAATGTCAAGAGCAAAACATGAATTTATACATTTTTATAGCAGTGGAACTGATCAGGTTAAATAAATAAAAATAAAACTTAAGCCTCCATCTTGCGCAGTCGGGTAATTTAAAAGTTTAATGTAAGTCGGGTAACTGATAGTTTTTGGATATTGTGTCTTTTTTACCCGACTGCGCAAGAAGGAGTATTATTCTTCTCGGTTGTGAGAGTAATACGGGGGGGGGGGGGGGTATATAAAAGTTAGAAAAAAATAAATGACGCATTGGCGCTGAAATATTTGTTGCTATTAGTTTCTTAATATATTTTTTTCTTTAAATATATGACTAAATATGGGATTGGGCTCCACATAACTGGCAATCTTGGTAACCCCTTCAGCTAAGCTCAGAGGCTTGTGTTAAGAAGTTTTGTAATCATTTATTACGTTATTGCTACAAGAGGTACTGGGGCTCCCAGTACTTTTTCTATAGGTGAACTCAAGGGATGTTTTTTCGGTGGGGTTACTCTAGATGTAAAGGAAGGAGAGGCATGGGGTCATGCGTCGTGCGCGGCTATCACGGCATCACGGGTAGTATGATCTAGGTAATTGACTGCAGTATAGTTGCTATCTGTAGTTAATCTCACCCACATGGCGACGGTTACTATGTCATATATCTCTCAGTTTTTGTGTTTATTATGTACGTTTATCTTAGATTAATTGTACATTTATTTTCACAAAATCTTTTTGTTTATGTAAGTTTCCTAATCATACAATTCTTATATTGTTAACTGTTTATTATAAAAAGCGTGTGGATGAGTCGACCATGAATGAGATTTGTTACTTCGTTCGTTTTTTACGAGTTGCTGTTCAGTGTTATGCATACGTGTAGGTATACTCGAAAAATACTATCTGAAGGTAACCGATTTATTTTGTTTTTTATTCTGGAAAAATACTCGATTGAGACATGAATGGTATAGCCTGCTGCGGCATGGTTTACCATACATATGTCCAATAAGTTACTGAATACCAGAATTGCGTATTAAAATAATGCTCCTACAGTAATTTATTGTAGTTGTTTCCAAACTTTTGAATTTATAATATTAGTACGAATTAATAATATTCATTCAATTACCCTTTTAAAAATAAATGCACACATACATGTTCTGTGTGTTAAGATAAAGGTTTATGAACTTTATTTTCTTTTATGAATTAAAAATAATACACTTACTGAGAAACAATATTCACTAAATAAGCTTAAGAGAGTGTACATTACCATAATTAATTAATACTAACTTAAAAGTAAAACATAACATGAAAGATAAATAAATGTCACAAACTGGATGGAAAGCAAAGGTTTTATCGAACGTTGTCAACAGTACACGGATGTTGTAACTAACTAAGATGCAATCTTCATCAGATCTCCAACAAATTACAAAATAACATGAATATCAAAAGAATTCTGTTAATTTTGTATCTGAATAATATAATTTGTGGAGATAAATAACTCCTCAAATTATATTATTCAGGCTCCAAGCTTCTTTTAAAATCAGTCAACGCGTCACTGTAACTTGCCTTATCCATTAGAATTATATATTTATTACAAATTTATTCAATTTTAATCTTACGTTAATTTTAATTATTTAGTTTTATTTTATGTTTAAATTTCAAATTCAAACAAATATTTCAAAGCAAACTCGTTAGCATTTTTTGCTAACAATTAGAGGGTAAATGGTAATAAACTCACATTGTAACCAATCATTGTATGACATATTTGTAAAATTATAAATCTAAAAAAAAAAAAAAACCTTTTACGCACTCAAGCTGTTAGCGTGTACTATACCACGTAGCATTAATTTACTCAATGCCTAGAGCGGCCTGATTGATTGTGACGTATAAGAATCAACAATGAATCTACGACAAAGTGATAAACATGTATCAGTAATTGTACTACGTAGATAATTATGTGAACCGTTTGGCCGTGACAACTTCTCGAATCTCGTTTGTTGCATTGACGTTACGGTCATAGGAAATAAAACGTAATATGCCCATTTAAATTTAGTTCTCAACGATTATTTGTTACGTATGCTATTAATAATAAATTGTATTCGTCTGGTCTGGCCTCAAACATCTGATTTATTAGGCGTAACCTGGTCAATGTAGTAACAGTATTTTTCATATGTTTTATTAAAATAAATTATTCACAAGGTTTGCGGGTTTGATGTTGCTTACATTTTTTGATAAATAGTACAAGCTAACGTGTGGACATTAAAAAAACCCCGATACATGACATAAAAATTTGGATAATCTTTAAAATGCTTGGAAAATTTTCATCAAACAAAACTTAGAATCATTAATAATCAACAAGTCTTAAACATTTGTTTGGTTCCTACGATGCTATGCCATACATGCATACATATTTATGGGTGCCTCCAAAAAGGGGTGTTTTCTTCAAGTGCTAGAAACTAAAATGACATTAAAGATTCAAGATTAGACTTAAAGATGCAAAATATGACCTATATTGAACTAAGCTTTTTCTGCATTAAAAGGCAGGTGCCTACTACTTAGCTGGCGGATGATCACTCTTGCCAAGTCTTTTTTAGGCTGTAATAGTCTGTTCTGATTCTTGTGTACTTCTTTTACAAAGGTAGATGATCACTCTTTCATCTACCTTTGTAAAAGAAGTACACAAGAATCAGAACAGACTATTTTGCTCAGACAAATACATAGAAATACAGTCACAATCACTGGAACTAGGCACTTACTTGCACATTGACCAAAGGTTTAACCTTTAGAAGGCACTTTGGAACTTCATTGTGGTTAATACTGACGCATATAATATTTGATTACTACCAGACTTTGACATTGGATAAAATGGTAATCCTAGTTACCTTTGGTGATCCACGTGATATGACCTGCCTATAATAATCAATCAAGTCAATTAAAATGTTGACGAAATATAATAATCTTGTAAAGTGACGTATTACTACGTCAAACAAGCGTTGACATTTATATCGGTTAATTATTTAGACATTCATTATTTCCTTATTCACATTAACGTATACCAGCAGATTGTGTAGGTGTGTAGGTATGTAGGTATACCATACCTAAGGCATCATGAATGAAATACCTATAAAGAAATATTAGAATTTCCCCGTGGCTACATCCACGTGTTTATCATAAAAAATTTGACCTCTTTCTTTGCCCCTCTAAGGAAACCAATTTTTAGAAATTCCAATACTTCGTTCTTAGCCGAATATTTTTCACCTATAAACGGCCTGCCTTTCAAATTACAGCATCTTAATTAAATGGTTTTAGAGATTATTTGTTCCCCTAATCATAATACTAAGCGAATGTTTTGTCTTCTTCTATTGTATTCAGAAAATAAAATAAAATGCTGTTATTAAAGTACCTATTAAAAAATGAGGGGTTTGTGTTTAGTCAGTGAGTTAACAAATGAGTGACCTTTCGGATAAATAACTCTATTATAAAGATACACATCATAACTCATATGTAATACAACTACTGTTTTTAAACTTATCTCTCAGTATCATTTGCGCAATATTCTCGCATTGTGAAATGATATATCAAAAGTAGAACGGGATATATTGTACCTATATTTTCTAAATATCATTGTATCGTGGGGGGAAACTCATGTCAACCTTCATGAGCGAGGCGGCGGCGGGCGCTCCGCAGAGGTCGGCACAGACGTCACAACTAACCGGGTCATTATACCTATAGGTAACTAGAGTTGCCAGATGCCCCGTTTCTAAGCCTTCACTATTTCACGGAATACGTAGTTACGATCCACAAATACGCTTCATTTTATTTTTTATTATCAGCATTGAGAGTAGATCTGTTTAGAAAGGAATCAGTTGAGGAAAATTTTCATACTACATTATTTACTTGAGATTTTTTGGAATCAACTCTGTAAACATAATTACATAAAAGCTGAATGGTTTTTAAACGATGAATACATTTCTCATTTTTGAATAGAATTCATATACATATTTACCTATGGTTATCAATTTTTCTTAAAGTTACGGAGATTCGTAACCATAATATGGATGGGAAAACCGCCTACTTCTCCTGAAAGTTGATATTTCTGCAGCTACATTAGTCATGTCATTATTAATCTAGTGACAAATGTAATTAATTTTAAACGGCTACTACAGAACACTAAATCAGGGCCCTAAATCGGGGTATCTTGAGAATTAGGGCTGTAACTCTTATCACCTTCTTTATAAGGGTTTAGATTCCCTCATTGAGTGTAGTGTAATAAGCGCATCTAATCCAGAAATAATCCAGTTAATCTGAACGTGAATTTCACAGACAGACAATATCTAATACTTTATTGTTTGATTGCAACACTAGCCGACCAACCAGATAAATAAATAATATGTAACGATTGACCTGGTTATGTTTAAAACAGTTAAGTTGATGCTGTTGATGGCGGTTTATGTTTGTTTTGTTGATTAATTGACAATTAACTTGGTTATTAAAGTTATTGTTCGATAGATTGAGATTACAATTTTTATAGTAGATTAGCTGACCCTCGTAAGTTGTAAAACTCTCGTAAAATTCATACAAAAAAACTAAAATAGCGTTTATTTTTTTTTTAAATACCTACCAATTATACAAAAAGAGTCAGGCCGTTTCGGAAGAGATCGACTACAAATAGCGAGACATAAGATTTATATATATATACTAGCGGCCCGTCCCGGCTTCGCACGGGTGGACACGGGAAACCTCATTTCTTTAGTAATTGCGACTATAAATTGAAATGTAAGCTATCCTATCTCTCAAGTTGGACCAAACTGCATATTGTGTGCAAATTTGAACGAAATCTGTTAAGCGGTTTAGGAGTCCATCGCGGACAAACATCGTGACAGGAGATTTATATATATTAAGATGTAGAGTTAATTAATCGCACTGTCACGCAGCTACATACTTGAATTGTATTTATTTGTCAAAGTTTATCCTCCTAATATTGTAAATGGGAAAGTTTGTAATAATAGTTGTTTGTTACACTCCTTCAAACAAAAACTCTTTGTTGGATTTGATGAAACTTTACAATGTTATGTATATCAGAAGCTCTAAAAATCAAACAATACATGAGGAAGCCGCCGGCATAACCTATAAATTAAGATGAACTATTAGTAATCACAATAATGTGTTTCCTATAATACGTTACGCTTGAAAAGTATCTGTTATAAATCTTACTAACATTTACCACTTCAATTTAGTTTCTGTGAAAACAGCAAACGAATTTTATGTTGCTTACTCGTCAAATGTCGAATAGTGTTAAAATCATATTTCTTTTGAAGATTACACGAAATACTTCGCAAGAAGATACAATATGTCCGTGTGGGAGGGAGAAGTAGCAATTCAGCGAATTTCAGTTCTATTTATTGTAGTATCGTGAGAATCATGAATGATGTTCATGTCTAACGTGACGCAAAAAAAGATTTCAGGTAAATGTAATAATGATAGGGAAAACAGCAATAGGTATTATATTGTTTTATGCAATAAATCATTTAAAAAAAACAATATACGGAACATTTACGTGAATTATCTAGGAATTTGTCATTTAGTCGAGATAATCAAGTCATATCAAAATGTTTTCAAAAGAAATTTAGATTTTATAAATTGCGATGTAATTATTTGCATTTTGAGATAAAGAATTGAAAATATAAGTGTGTCAGACGGGAGATAAATGATCTAGGAAGGCGGGCGGCCACGTAGCCCTAATGCAGCGCGTGCCTACGTGACTACGCGGGCGTAGAGGACAGCCGGCGTCCATGGACCGTTACACACACTTTTGAACGGCACACAACATAATAAATAGTTTTTTATCACTTGTTATTATCCATGATGAAGCCTAATAACCTTCCGGACTAGTTAACATGGATTACTATGATATAAAAATCGTCAATCTTGCTCTTGTACTTAGATAAGATGCTGCAGGTAAATCTCACTTTACAATTATCAAGGATACCTTACACTTACCTACTACAAAATAAAAGCCCTATGTAGTATTACAATCTGCCTACCTATCGGCAGATTGTAATACCTAAGCAATAATTCAAGTCCGCTTTTATGAATGTTATCTTAGATTTTGAATTGTATGCAAACCGGGTACGCACGTTTCGTACAAATTGACTTGGGGGACGGTCCTTTTGTATAATTTCGTTTGAAATTAGACGTGCTTCTTCTTAGTTCAACATAAAATTGGACTCGTTTCAAAATATACTTTTGATAGAAATAAATTTATAGAATATTCGGACATCGCGGCATTTAATGAAAAATAGGTTTACTTGATACGTGAGGGCCATTCCTGTTATTGTCGTAAATTCAACTGAACTATAATTATATTCATTTCGTTTAAGTGCACTGTCTTAGTCGTAAGTTTCCTTAATGATAACAATTTATGTGTTCAAACGTTGCACTATTTCTTTGAAAATGCTAATTAGATTTCCGTAGAACTAGGAATAGAAGTAGAAATTATGTCTACTATAAATCCTCGGAATGTCGATACAGAACTAAATGTGAACGTATGCCTGCTGAATCCACAAATAGACTATTTGGCTTTGAAATATTGCTGTGCTGTTGTATACAGCACGCATCATATATTTATTTTTTCGGACCCGAGTTTTGCGTCATTCGCCCAGGGTATGTTGAGCTGCCCTTCGTTTTAATGATACTACGTCACGCACATATGTTATTGGCTGCCTATCACTGTAAACCTTTGGAGAAAGTTTACCAGAGTCCAGTAATAATCAATGCGTTAATTAATTAAACGTTTATTGAAGTAACTTCTAAATAAAGCTCTCCAAGGTCATATAAGAGCAACTTCGACATTTACATTGCATTCATACACTTAGAAAACTTAACTTATTGAAACATAGAAGTTCAGTCACCGAAGCTGTTTGCAGTCGGAGTTATCAAAGAGAAATTTTAGTGAAAATGAAACGACGACGTTATTACAAACATCTGTTGAAATGAGCTCGTTTAATGGTTATTACGTTCAGGTAGCTTTTCCAAGTAGCCATATATGAGATTCAAAACATGTTTCTGTTTACATACGTAAATACAGGCTTGGTTCACATTCATTCTGGTACATGGATAAAATACGCACGTGAGCGTCGAATTTGTTTAAGATTTTTCTGTTACGTACGAGAGCCAGACGTTTGAAATAACCATCATATGCTCGTATTTAATCCGTTACCACATCTATGTGAAACCATTCAGCTTCCGTCATTAATATTTAGGACGTATTTGTCTAATAAAAAGCTCTACAAGTATTGTCTGAATAGGCCAGACAAAAAAATAAATTTATCTGCGTCACTGTGACGTCAAATGCATCGATCCACCCGGAACAAACTGCGTCTCAATATAGTGACTGCAAGGCTACCTAACAATTTGGATATAACTAATCTCTGTACTATATAATAACAAAAGAGAGTGAAGGGCTTCAAGAAAACAACAGTGTCCTGTCTAACAAAACAGAGCTAAATTTATAACTTAATGTTTAAATGAGATCCTTTAATTAAAACCCATCTCGCTAAAATATTTGAAGTTCTAATGAATCTTCGTATATTTAAAGCTAAAAGGACTATAATTTAGTCTGGAATTCTAAATCGAGATTACATTACAACTTTATAATAAGAGGTATTACTTGAAAATGTTTAGGGTTTCGTTGTAAAATCTTGTCATCCGTGGAGAAATATGTGTATTGTAGACGTCCGGCAATTAAATGTTGAAAATAAATTAGGTAAACTTTATCAAAATTTAGTTCCCTAAGAAAAATATACATGGGTAGATATTTTGCCCTCGAAATCATTAAAACTTTTCCGTCTCAAAGAAGCTTTGAATCTTGATGCGACGTTCGAAGGCGGCAATGAGTATCAAAGTTAGCAAGTGTCTATAGATACTTAGGTATATTAAATTGAACAAACAAAACATGTTTCCTTTGCCTATGACGTAACAATTTATAAAATGTAAGGGGCGTAGACTCTACGTAGTCAAGGAGTCTCTATTAAGGAATTAATTTTACTGTGACCGAATTGACGTAAGGATTATAAATTCTCGCTTTCCTCGTAATATATTTAGTGCTTTCCATTATACCTAAGACGGCTTGTTTTGTAGGTAGGTATTTCAAATCTACTGATATCAAGAACATAACCTATATCTACCTAATACACTATAATCGATTAACATTGTACAATTTGATATTACTGTTTAATATGATTAACTAACTTTCCAAGAAGAAATTTATTTAACTACTGATATGATATAAGTCAACCTTTAAATAATGTTGATTCAAAAATTTTTTACTAGTCATGAAATCATAAGGCAAACCTTGACACAATGTAATTTGTGTCAGGAAAATTGAAGAGCGGGATTTCATTATTTACTGTTATATGTATGGAAAGTAAGTATCCTTTGTTAAATTGTTCGTCGTAAAAAGCGGTTGGGAAAATCCAGATGGCGATTTTATAGTGATGAATAATGCTATCGACCAAATTAATGTTTGTTTAATTAATCAATGGTAGGTATTTCTTTAATATTTTTATGACATGATAAATAGAAGAGACATAAAGATACATTCATTTTACATAAAGCGATAATCTGATATGATGTACAGGGTGATTTTTAATATACTAATAACCTCCCGCTTTTAGCTTCTTTACACTACACCAAATAACTTCGTCATATAATTAAAAAATAATACAAATTAACCCTTCATCACCTACTATCTACTTTTGTACCCGTGACCACGGCCGTTGCAATACGGTCGAAATGTCGGGCAATAAACTAGGTACTTTACCTTAAATTATTCACGTGGTTAAGACCCGTAGTATATATAATTTTATAATGTGTACAAATCGCGAAAGTTTATCAACATTGATATTAACAAGTAATTTAGTGTTATGTAAAGAAGCCACGAGCGGGAGGTTATAAGTAGGTATAATAAAAATCACCCTGTATATCCTGTGTATATTAAAAATCAGCCTGTTTTTTGTTGGAGTGTATTAAACTTATTTATTTTTGATTGCGGACCTAAATATCTGAAATATTGACAACAAATTCCTGTAGTGGCAAGGTCAATCGAAAGGAGCCGCAGCTGTGGACGGATATATGTATGTAAACAAATAGTATATAATTACTCATCAACTTAATACTTATTAACATTCCAATATTAAATGATAGCGAACAACAGTTTTATACATTTTAAAAGCGTCATAGCACAAATGTATAGTAGATATACTAAATAGAATATTCTGCTTCGCACTTCAACAATAGTTTTATGTTTGTAAAACCTATGTAAGCCAATTTACAAGTCTCATTCAAGGCAATTTTCACTGTAGGTTTCCATTACTACGTAGATAATCTTTGAGTTATTTGTTAGTGTTTACCCGCGGCTCCACCCCAGTTTATTTCCCACAGGAACCGTGCAATGTTCCGGGATAAAAAGTTATTGGAGGTATATTTGCGCCAGCTTGTAGACTTTATGCAAAAAATAAGAGAACGAAAGAAACAACAAACACGCTTGGTAATTATATTTTCTTGGCACCATCATAGTATTTAACAACCGTTTATTTTTGTGATACAGTGTTATTATACATGTACTATTGGAATGTTTTCTTTTTGTTTTAATAGCTATCAGTATAGACAACCACGTGTTTTTATATTTGCGTTATCTTTCTTAAAAAAGTAAACATCGCGTGAACAAGTTCATCATGCATTACGTTGAAACATTACATTGCATTATTGTAACATCGAGTAGCAAACATAAAATGAACTGATAGTTACGAATATACTGACAAATATCACGTAATACATAAATGTGACCTTATGTATGATACAGTCACACTTGTAACTTTGATATTAAACAATACCTCTCATCGTGAATGGTAAACTATAGCAAGGTCAACTAATCTTCGAACAAGGCTCACCATTCAACTTGTACTGAATGGTTAATCTAGTTAACCCTACACATGACAGGGTAATCTTTAATTTACCAACCAATCATGAAGATCAACAATAATATGTAAGCTTATATTTATCCCTTACATGTAACTAAAAAAAAAACATATTCGTCGAGATATCCCTGAATCAATGACTGCGTCGGTGGCGAGGTGTGAGTGTGTCCGACTTCTACGCAAGAGGTCTTGCTTCGACTCCCACACGGGACAACACTTTGTGTGATCCACTAATTGTTGTTCTGAGTCTGGTGTACTTTGTAACCGTGACTTGTATGTTTGTAAGGTCCCCCGCAACACAGGGCTTGTACCCTACAGGAGTCGTCTTTTGTACAAAGAAAAAAATCACAATAAATTTAAATAATAGAAGCGTAGAGAGATAAATTATGCCTCGACAGATCTGTCGTAAAGTCCTTAAAGATCTAAAAACGTATTAAAAGCCCGTCTATGCAGAATATTATATGTCAAAACCTAAAATTCAGTGTAATTGAATTTCCGACAACCGAGGCGCCAGTTGAAGACATAAATGAGTAGAGTTTCAGAGAGTAGGTACGTTGGTAATCTAAACTCGGGACTTCACAGTGAAGCTCGTGATCGCATCGTCATATGTATAAACACATAAACGTTTTAGTGCTCAAATTAAGAGATAAAGTATCAATGTTATACTTCTATCGTGAAATGAATTACTCATTCAAGCCCCTCCATTTGCAAGTAAATCGTAAGCTGAAATGTGACGTAGAGGACAAAATTTCCTTTTAGAAAAAACCCGATTCCGAGGATAATGATTTAAAAATAAAATTCGATGCATTAGATGCAAAGTAAAAAAATGGAGTATTTTCCCATTTTTTCCTGTTGGACTTGGATAATATGAATAAATAGTGACAAGACAAGACAATCGGTATATTTATTCTGACACATTCCAGAGAAAATCGAGGAAAAATTTACAGATATAGCGATTGTTTCACAGTTTCAGTATGATGATTCTGCGAATTATCATGAGCAATCTTGGCACTATAAATCATGATAAGATGTTTGATGTACCTACTACATAGAACGGTGGCAGATTATGTGTTACACATTCCAAGATTTATTTACATATGTACACATCAGTTTAGAAGTAATAGTTAAGTTATCTATGGCGTAAGCGCGATGGAATGAAAAACATTTGTTTTCTTTAGAAATGGCAGTTTGTTATTACTAAAATATTGTTGTTTGTGTCCATATACAGGGTTTTAGGTTAAGTCGACCTAGATACTTCGGTAGTTTGTAGTTACCATCATTACTGACTGATTTGAACATGAAATACCATACCCGTTTCCTAGATATTAACATTTAAGATTTTATAAAATTGCCAATTTTTTGGCTATATTTCTTTTTCTTTGACAATGTATCCACAAATAAGTTGTCCACAATCCAATATAATCTACATACGGGAAATATATATCTCACTCAAAAGAAGCAACCTTTTAGGTTTTAGTCGCGTTTGACCTTTCCAATATATAAATGAGATTAGATTTACGAATTTTATGAATAAATAGATACAGTAATTCGATTAGAACTAATCCTTCCTTGACACACATTCCATTAATGAATAAACATAAAAACAACTGTGAATAAAAGCAACAACAGTCTAACAAGTCTAACTGATTCAGATAACATTTTATACACAAAAAGTTTGTTAAGCTTTTGATAAAAATCCATTTGATTTGTGAAACGAGCGTGCGTGCGTGAGACACTACATTATTATCACTAATTATATCGATGTGATGAACGAGATTACATTAATAATTCAATATTGAGTCACGTCAATACATTTATTAAGTTGCTGGTTATCTATATTAGTCCTTTGTGACGTGTCTATGTTGTGTAAAGATCAATCACCTGTTTTATTCATGGTGACATAATTAGTATACTCAATGGTATTAATTCTCTTGTTCTTCGAAATTTAACAAGGTCTCTAGCAATAGGAAGGAGTATCTTCTTTGAATACGATGCGTGCAAGAGAATCGTTACCAATATTAAGTTGGCTGTATGTATCGTTACTATCGTATAGTATATAATACATACAAGGATTTCTCAGAGAATCCGTAGATGTAAGTAGATAAGTGTGCAGTGGTTACTGACCTTGAGGGAAGCCATATCGGAGACAGAGCGGTGTGTTTGTATGGTCTCGAGCTGGTCCAAGCACCAGTCCAGCTCCTCCACAGTTTCTAAAGCTAGCTTCATGTAGGCTTCGTCTAGAACAAACAAAATTACATTCAAATCGCATTTTAAAAATAACCTAAAAATATAACACGAATTTCACTTTTGTGTGCTACTAAAAGTTATTGTTTTCAGCTAAATATCTCTCAGGTAAACAGTACAATCGATGTAGTATTTGATGTTATAAAAGTAACAAAAAGTACTTTTATATTTGTTATAAATAGCAAGACATTTGCAGTTATGTAGACTATAAAATAAATATGCGATGAAAAGGTTAAAATAGCAGGTCAAAATGGTTTGGTTATCTGAATTCTTGTTAGCATAGTAAGAGCAGACATTCAAAGGGATTTACAAATAAAACCCCCACTGTAAACATGTAGCTTTGACATTTGTGAGTTCAGTCAAGGGTCACTGACTACGTGAGTGCGTCATTGCCTTCTATTATAAACTAATTTGGAAAGGATGTCACATCCAGATCCACAATCTACATGTTGTACAAAGAGAAGTATTCTAGAAGATATTCTTGAAAGCTTGGAATAAGGTAACATGACTTCTTTGACCTCTAATAACAAATTCGATGTTCGCCGGAAGATTAGTGAATCGATTTCAATGAATATAAACTCTCGGCTTACTCAGAATAGACTTGGAATACTAAAATTCCATGAACAATAGTTTATCCAAAATTCACAAGAAGGAAGTAATGTTAAAATATTTGTTTTCAGTTTAAATATTTGGCTAAGCCTTGAATAATTGTATTGTAATACAAAACAAATTAACGATTTATTATAGTTAAAGGATGAGATTAATTTCACGTTGTTTGTTCGTATTGATCACAATAATGTGCCGTGATGTCGTGCGTCATAAATTAATTCACATCAGATAGCTTCTGAGGTGAATACCTTTTGACCTTATGTTAACACATTCGAAAATAAGCACCGATAAAGATGAGCTGTCTGTTGCGACAGATTGATTCGTGAATTCTAGTAGGTATATAAAAATCCCTACGCCGATTACGCAATTACCGAAAAGCAAATTAGCAATATGTTGACGTGTGCGATGACGATTACATTTCGTAATATTTATTAACCGGTTTGTCATTGTCATCTTATTATAATGAGTGATATTCATGGGCATCAAGGTGTAATTGGTAATATTACGAATATATACTTGCAACGGTGTTCCTTGCACGTGTTACTATTACGAACTGAATTTAAAGAGATTAAATATAAGTCATCTATTTTTGTCAAAATAAAGTTACGGTACATTACAAGCATAATTATATCTGTAAAGATAACATGTAGCTACTCGGAAGAATTTTCTTTCTTATGTTGTCGACGTCGTCTCCTTATTAAGTTTATTAGGGACTCCTTCTTAAATAAGGGAATCGGGCCAGTATTTCTCGAGATATGAAAGGTTTATTACATAGAGTCGTTACGTGGTCACTACGGTGAGCCTTGCTTAGAGAAATAACATCGGTTTTATTATACTGAGTTATACCTGCCCATAGTCGTCTAAGCAAGTGGAAATAAAAGATGAATTAAGCAAAGCAACAAAAATAAAATAAAAAATACAGCTGTTGCTATAGTTAGGATTATGGAGACTTTTCCTTTCAAATTGCGTGTGTGAGATGAAAGTGGGTTTGTAAGTCACAATTGAGGAACTGAATCTAGTGGCATTTCAAGATGAAGTTCACATGTAGGCCGATTGGTATTTAAGAAACCTTGCAGATCATATATGACTGCGGCAGTTAAGAACTATCACATAATATATCATTGTACTGTCACTACTATATTAGGCAGTATTTATTCGTCAATAACGAGTTTAAAGTCAAATAAAAAGTTAGAAACTCAACCATTCCACAGGTTCCTGAGTTATAAAAAACCTTGACACATTTTCGTAAATGTTAGCAATGAAACAAATGTCTGTTTGACAATGAGCCGACGGTTTCATTTATACATGACACGGTAAATGTACAGAACATGACAATATGTAGCCGACAGGGAGAAAAATTGTCACTGAACAAATAGCAACATGTTGAAAAGTTTGAAATATCGCGAATAATATATGGATCATGGTTATGGCCTCCGTGGAAACTAGAGCATACTAAATTAGCAAACACTATGTCAAAAGAACTTAAGCGTGCAGCCGAGATAATCAGAATATCAAGTGAGATGTTTTTCATCTTGCTCTGTTAGAAGGACGTTTTTAAATATAATAATCATTAATTCAAGACGTGGTTTCATATTACAAAAGTTATAGAACTGAACTTAGGGCTATCTTAAATTGGATTTATTAAGGCTCTATTTTCGTCGCTGATAAATCTTCGGTATTGTCAGTCCGCAGTTCATTGAGCTTCAGCAAATACACCTTTTGTTAAAGTCTGACAAAGAAATCAAAACAAGTATACCGCAGTGACATAGTTACGGGTATAAATATAAAAACGCTTCCGCATTATTCATTATTTTACATTTTTTAACGCGATCAAAGAACCTTGGTCTCGGTTTATATTAATCAGGAGGCTTCTATTTTAAGCGTATGAGATACATGAACCTTTCAGATTTTCCCTAACCGCTTAAACCTTGCATAATTAATTGATCTAATTAAACATGCTTAAGCTCTCATCAGATGTATATTGTTAAAAGAACATTTATAATCTATGCTAATATTATAAAGCTGAAGAATTTGTTTGTTTGTTTGAACGCGGTAATCTCAAGAACTACTAATCCAAATTGAAAAATTATTTCACTGTTGGATAGCCCATTTATCGAAAAGGTTATAGGCTATATAACATCACGCTACGACCAATAGGAGCGGAGCAGCATTGAAAAATGTTACAAAAACGGGAAAAATTTACGCATACGAAGTTACGCGAGACAGCTAGTAAAAAATAAAATCAGAGGTATGCAAACCGATCTCGAGTTACAAAGAGGTTGGTGTAAAGGAGACGGTATATCATCAGATGAA
The DNA here is from genome assembly GCA_945859575.2 of Herminia tarsipennalis. Lineage (NCBI taxonomy): Eukaryota > Metazoa > Arthropoda > Insecta > Lepidoptera > Erebidae > Herminia > Herminia tarsipennalis. The sequence goes on from OX243838.2 coordinate 11,471,295, forward strand.
TCAGAACCGGCGTTTAGTGCCTGAGTGTCTCCCTAACCGCCACTTACACCGTCCGTCCTACATTTGACATTTTCCTGGAAGCGGTGAGTGGCGAGTGACAGCAGCCGTCCTGAATACAACTCATGGCAGGGATTCAACGATGCCACTCATTAGTACCTGTCACGCTCCAAATAGAAGACCCACGTTTTACTCGTTTGTAAAAGCTTTGTGAAAATATTTTATTTTATATTGACGGATAACGTGTGCTTCAGAAAGTGTTTTTTTCACAACTTGTAGCGATACTTATGTTATATGAAAATACCTACGTTTGTTATGTATGTTACGTGAGCAAACCTTTAACTAAAACCATAGGGAAGTTACTTTTATAGAAACGCAAGGGATCGCGATCAAAAGCCGTTGTTAATAAGTTGTATATAAGCTAGTTAACGATAAGGCTTTAATGGGAAAACCAAGCTTTACATGATAAGTACATTTTTTTTATATTTATTGTGGCTATAAACGTCACTGGTTTTTAAAGTGGCGATAATGACGATACTGATAAAAAGATAAGTAGAATGTTTATATGACGTCATAAACTACTAATCGAGTTAGTTTCCTCTTACCTTCAAGTGCAGCAATTAGTTAATTATTGTTACGTTATATTAATTTTAGAGTTTGTATTAGAATTTCCTGTTTATATAAAGCAAACAAAGTATTGAAACATTTAAACTACTTTTACAAGGGTATTCTAAAATAGACTCCATAGATATTTCTGTGCCTCTATTGAGTAACTTTAAAAAAAAAAACTTTACGGGAGCCGCAAAAAAACATCCATCGACCTTAAAATTTACATATTATCCATACTAACGTAATACATGTGAAAGTAACTCTGTCTGTCTGTTACGTTTTCACGCTTAAACCGCTAAACCGATTTAGATGAAATTGGGCACACCATTCCATAGAACACTCTGAGTGGCGGGGAAAGACATAGGACTAAATCTATCTGCTTTATTTTTAGAGATAACCTAAATCTGTTAACTAATCGATAGAACTTTTTTATGAAACCTTTTTGTATAATTGACTCATTTTAGACAAAGGTTTAAACTTTTAAAGATTTATTTATTTCTCTTCCTCCACCTATCATGAAAGGTGTGGTTCCCTATTAGATAAGAATGGTATACAAAAGTGGACTTATACTCCTTTTCATTGGAGGCACAGCTTTATTCTGGTGGTCATTTGTATTCTCAACTGTGGACCTGAATATTTATATGCAATATAGGTATAATTTGCGTTACTCACATTAAATATAACTCTTGAATTACGGTTATGTCAGCACCTCTGTGTAAATATAGGTACCTCTGATTACTAATCATAGAACGCTAAGATTTGGCAGTCACATTGTTATTCGTTTATTAACACTTGTTTTGTTTTTAACGTTATTTGTCACAAACACTGTGGATATTTAAAATTAGCACAAGAAACGGCACAAAAAACAGACCGAATTGGTGGAAGCTAAGACACTGCAGGTTAGTCGCCTCCAAAACTATTTTAGCCAAATATATTGTGATAATTGTTTTGTCACGAACTGTGGTCATTTTCCGATAAAATCTGGCGATTATTGAGAAGTAACTGATTCTAATACATTAGCGGCAGTGTGTTTTATAGTATCAACGAGCGAGAGAGAGGCATTTTTTTATAGTACAACTTCTGTTGTTTTTATACATTAAGGATAAGTAGTAAGTAATGGCCTATATAGTGTCTTACAGTTTCTTTATATACTTACTGTGTACGGTGTCACTACTGTGACGTCATAAAGTAGTGCTGTTTTCTAGAACAGCAGGTATGACCAATAATAGGTAGTTGGAAGTCAATCTTAGTAATTACCTTATTTATACAATAATTACATTAGAAAGAAAAAAAGTTCGGATCCAGGAATTGAAGCTGAGACTTTCTGAGACATACTGGGCCGCGTAACAAGATATAAGGCAAATCAAATCATTTATTGCAACTAACATACAGATCTATACTAATATTATAAAGCGGAAGAGTTTGTTTGTTTGTTTAAACGCGCTAATCTCAGGAACTACTGGTCCGATTTAAAAAAATCTATTTTTGTTGGATAGCCCATTTATCGAGGAAGGCTATAGGCTATATAACATCACGCTACGACTAATAGGAGCGGAGTAGCGACGAGAAATGTTGCAAAAACGGGGAAAATTTACGCATACGAAGGTGCGCGGGACAGCTAGTGTTATATATGAAGATAGAGTACTGCCAGCTAAGGTGAAGGAAAATCCTACTGAAGGAGAAATAAATATTGTCAATGAAAAGAAACTTCAATAGAAGAAGTCAAACCTAAATAGAAATAAAATCTGGTCAAGGAAAAAACCGCTCGAGAAAAATAATTGGCTAGAATTGCCTATAAAAATGACAAAGAAAGTAATTACCTACCTCGTTTTAATTATCTAAACATTATCTATACACTATACACCTTGACCAATCTTGAGGAAGATAAATGTACATATATTATTTTATTATAATAATAGCCCAGGCATAACATTATAACGCTGAAGAGTTTGTTTGTTTGTTTGAACGCGATAATCTCAGGATCTCAGGAATTGGACATTTTTTTTAGTGTTAGATCTATTCCATTTATCGAGGAAGGCTATAGGATATAACATCACAAAAATGTTGCAATAACGGGAAAAATTTGGCTGACGAAGTTGCGCGGGTCAGCTAGTGCGCGATATACCTAAACTTTGTGATAATATAGGCGTTCGCCTATCATTTATATCGATAAAGGGTGATGACCATAGACTATACTATTTTTCACCCGCGGTTCCGCCCGCGTGGAAATCGGTTATCGCGATAAACCTATTCTATGTTCTTTATCGAGACTCCCTTTATTTCCATACCAAATTTCATCTAAATCGATCAGGTTTATGAGTGACCGTAAAAGATAGACATTATTATTACAGAGTTACTTTCACATTTATAATATTACTTTTGATTATACAGATATATAATAAGTATTAATAACCACTTCTATAAAGATTATTGGACTATTCCATTTGGTGGTGATTTTCATCGACTTCATAAAAAAGGGGCGACATATAAAGCGTTATTTCACTTCTGAAAGACGTGACGTGACTACGTTTCTTCTCCTATGTTTGATTGAATTATTAAATATAACGTAGGTAGTTTAGAAAGGCTATGAATACCGCTGGTTGTACAAAAATGTTAAATTACGAATAAAAATTCTTTATCGTCGGGATTCTACATGCACATGTAATGCCAAGTTCGCAAACAATAGGTAAAGCTGGAGAATAGAACATGGCAATAAAAACTCGCTGCCACTCTTTTCAAATTGGCAATCTTATGGGGGTATAGCCTATTGGTGCTGCCACTAATATATTATACACTATGTTAAAAGACTGATGCAAATTATAATATTATAAAAGTTGGAACATGAGATAAAATAAAATCAGCCTTAGTGAGTACTTACAACAAGGTGAAAAAACTATATGTTCTTAAATATTGGCCAAAGTACTGGTAACGAATTAAGTATAAAATATTTAATAATTCGTTACCAGTTAACCCGTTAAGAAATATTATGTAATATGAAGTCATCGCAAGCGTCATAGTTAATTTGATGACCATCAATGTGACGAATTGTTTGATTCCAATGGTTGCACATTTGGCAATACTAAAATTGTCTTTTTCAGCGTTGTTTCTTTATTAATCACCCCTTCTAATAAGAGACAATTTAAAACTAGTGCTGTGAACTTGCCAACAGAAAACTAGTAAACTTTGTTAGTACAGGTAATTACATTTTCATTACGGGGACACGTGCCCCCCCCGCAGACAGTTATTTCGTGTACCGAATTTCTTTATCTATTTGCCTCTTGTCCACAAACCGCCACCCCCGTCGTAATCATGTTAGATCCGGCACTGCCATTTGTTTCTCCCCCCCCCCCCCAAACGAAACTCTTGATCCGCCCATGCATGTAATGGATACGTATCTACCTCCATAATTCAATAGGTACATGAAGACAATCAAAAAATATAAAAGCTCAAATACTCAGATAATATTTAAAAAATGGAGGATAACATATAACACGTGGAGGCAATTAAGTGTTATGTAGGTAATGTCCTAACCTTATGTATATTAGGATGAAAACCACAATCAAATTGTTTAAATACCCTTCATCGGTGAACGGCTTGTGTCAACTTTGCCGTAATTAAATCCGGCAAAGTTAGCAGCGGTCCTACGTGATTATATTATTGTACCTACCTGTCGTAAGTAACGTAAATGTGTAGTTTTATCTCATACTGATACGTTCCAAACATTCCGATAGCATTTTGATAAACAGGAAATTTACACGTTATCCAAACAATAGCGATTTGCTCGATGATCGATATCTGAGAATAACTGCGTTCTTAGAAAATTAGATTTTCAAATAATAGTTTTATATAAACAAATAGTTGTATTGTAAGGTATCTCTGTGAAATGTTAAAACTGATAACAGAGATGTTATTATCTTGTTCTTTTCTCTCAAGCTTTATCTTTCTAAATCCTGATCTTGACATACATAAATATAGTCATATCAACGACTTATCACAATTGTTCATACTCGTAGGTGTGTGACCTAAGGAAAAAAACAACGGGTTGCACTCCGGGAGTGCCGGCAGAAGCGAAAACTTGAACGTTATTTATATACATACATACTGATGAAATTTGAATAATATTTTTTGATCTTACTGACATAATAATAAAAAAATATTTAATAATAAATCATAAACGAAAACGCAAAGTTAAAATAAAAATAAAAAAGGTTGAAAAAATATCGACCCCGAACTGGGGTGTTCTGGTTTGTGGACCGCCCGATTTCCCATCTAGATGGTGGCAGGAAATTTACCTTCGTACTCTATATGACTGCCTATGTGGCGCGGTGGGAGTGCATCCGACTGCTACGCAAGAGGTCGTGAGTTCGATCCCCACCCAGGATAAAACTTTGTGTGATGAGCACGATGGTTTATTCTGTGTCTGGGTGTTATTTATCTATAATATGTATGTATTTAGAAATATTTATGTATGTTTATTAGTTGTCTGGTTTCCATAGTACAAGCTCTGCTTAGTTTGGGATCAGATAGCGTTGTGTGAGTTGTCCCAAGATATTATTATTATTATTGTAGCCGCTTTTCATTGCTCTCCCTCCGTCTTACGAATTTTCGAACAGGTCACGTGCCCTGACGCGAGTTACACATTTTTACCCATCCCAAAAAGTGCACAACGCCGCTAAAGAAATTTTCACTTCAATAAAGTATTTTGAGTTTGAGTTTTATTACTATCTGGTGGAACTGGGTGGAACATTTTATTTCATGAAATAAAGGAAAATAAGTTTTCAGGGATTATCTTATATTTGGCTTCCACTAAGGGCGCCGCACAATCCAATCGTAGCGGATTATGGATCCTATTACCGGTAGCACGGCAAATAAACGCGTTTATTTGCTTTCACGATAAAAATCTATATCAAGATACGTACAAATTTCTTCAAAAACCCTACGTGAAAAGTCTGCAAATGCTTACTCAATCAAAGTCATAATTCAATTGAATGAATTGTACGCAGTAATGAAGGATACTGAGGAAATAAATATTTCCCTGTTCGAATATTACTCAGAATGCGCCAGTTTGTATTGTGACATAACGGTTCTTGGTAATCTAGTTATATCGCATCAGGGATTGATCACTATAGGTATATGTTGATAAAAATGTAAACAAAGCATGCGTAATATCCCGTGTGCATTGTTTACGGGCAGGGAGATAATATATATCTGTGTAATCTACCTAGAGTTAGCTACGTATTATATTTATGAGGGCGTTTCCCTGTCAATCCGGAAATGAGAGAAAGTGTATGTTTTCCCAAGTGCGTAATGAAAAAATATAAAGGAAAATTAGCCATTTTGTTGACAACACTGTAGGGTAATAATGTTGAGTGTTTGCGGAGTTGCTGACTAAGATCCGTGAAGTGTGGTTTAGTAAGGACAATTTACGACTTAAAAGATATGCTACCTGAGTATTAAAAAAACCGGGCAAGAACATGCCGGAGCGTAGTATTCTTTGGCCGGAGCATGCTCAGTGTAAAGTTCCGGAGCCGTTGCTGTATGAAAAAATCCGATTTGAATAATTGCAGCAGCAGAAAGGGCGTATCTTTTTGGCACTTACGCCCTTTTGTTGAGAAACGTAGTTTTTCAGCAATAACTCAATGACGGTATATCCGATCATATCCGAAATAATTTTAGTTTAGTTTTCATTTTTTTGGTCACACGTTTCAAAAAATAAGGGGAGATGGGGGAGGGGGACACAATTTATGCAACTTTTGGGGCGATTATTTCCAAAAATATTAATTAAAACGAAAAAGTTAATTAGAAACATTAAAATGTTTTTAAAAGTCCTGTCAAATGATGTACCACATTGAACTAATTTTTATAGGCATTTCTTGCCAATTACTTTACAACAATAATTTCATTTTTGAAAGATAGAAAAATTTGAAGTCCAGACCTAGGAATCGAACCCGAGACTTCCGTAGCCAAACCGGGGCCAGAAGCGAACCACCTATCTGGACTATGTTACTAGACCTCAAATCTTTCTATCTCTTGATGCTCGCGAGTTTGGGCCCTCGCATGCGCCATCTAGTCGGTAGTTAAAGAACTATCACGGCTTTTGTTATTGCTTCGTTACAGAGAGCATTTTAACAAATTATGATGTCGCAGGCCGAATATTGAATTGAATGTACCACATGTTGATGTTTGCTTAAAAAATACGTTTCAGCTTCTGTTACATGTATGAATTTTTCCCCATAAAAATATTTATTTTTATTATTTAGATTAAGTAGAGGTTTCTACAAGACACCTTTTCACCAAATTTAATCAATATTTATTATGTAGTCATTGAGCAAAATGCCTGTGACATACGGGCGGACAGACAGACAGACAGACAGACAGACAGACGGATATGACGAAACTAAAAGGGTTCCGTTTTTGCCATTTTAGCTACGGAACCCTAAAAACAACTTTTAATGGGGCCCCACCAATTTAGGTCACAGCGATCTTATCAGACACTAGCCAACTACGCAGCAGATAATACCTATAGTGCACAAATGTATGCGCAGATACAAGTGAACACTCTATTTCCTCACTGAGAGTGAGCTCACTTGTCCGATGGGACAGAAAACCGACACAAACAAATTAGACGCAGGTCTGACGATTATCGTGCTCTCTGGGGCACGGAGATCCCACAGTTCAAGGTTTTATAAATAGTCTCCCTACAAAGGACAAAGGAACAACGCAGTTTTAAGATCATCGGCCCTTTCAAAGTTATCAGTTAACTAGCTGTCCCGCGCAACTTCGTATGCGTAAATTTTCCCCGTTTTTGCAACATTTCTCGTCGCTACCCCGCTCCTATTAGTCGTAGCGCGATGTTATATAGCCTATAGCCTTCCTCGATAAATGGGCTATCCAACAAAAAAAGAATTTTTCAAATCGGACCAGTAGTTCCTGAGATTAGCGCGTTTAAACAAACAAGCAAACAAATAAACTCTTCCGCTTTATAATATTAGTATAGATATGCAGTTTTACTGGTATTACTTATTAAAGAAAATAAAAGTACTTAGTAAACTTAGGTATACGATGAAAAGGTTGAAAGGAAGCGCATCTCTATTTATTTTCTTTCCAAGTATTAATTTTAATTAACGTCACGTCTTTGCTATGAGCTACTTCAAATAGCCTGCAATGTGATGCCTTACGTTAATAAATGTTAAGAGTAAATTGCAAATCTTGTCTGGGAGGAATATCAAAGGATTCATTTAGTACTTTATCGACGGAATCACAACCCACTCGGGCGCAGCTTATTGAATTTTACCCACGCTTTCGAAGGGAAACAGAATATTAAACAGTAAAATTTTATATATTTCTTACTATTCTACTAAGTTATAAATTTAAAGCCTATTTTAGTCTGTTGTTAAGCTACCAAATTTGTTAGCCTATACATTTAGGTACAGTTGGATCAACGTTACTAGACCAGATTGAAGTTAGGTTTTTATCACTTTCGCGCATGTCATAGAGATACGACCCCTAAAATTACTTACGAAAACGATTAATTATGTATAATCGATTACAAATACTAACAAAATTTTAATTCAGCAATATAAAAATACTATTTAAATGAGTTCATAAAAATTTAAATTTAGAACAATTACAGTAAATAATAGAAAGTTGGAAAAACAATTTCTTTTCGAAAAAAATAACAAAAAACAGGAGTTAGTAATACTGATTATGACAATGTAATACGTAATCACATCTCTAATTCTGGTTTAGTTACTGCCCCCGCCCCCCGCTTCCTGTCACCATTTACCACTAAAAAATGCAACTGCGCAACCACTTTTTGCCAACTTCAATCCGGTCAAGTAACGTTGATCCTACTGTACATATCGATTTTGGTACGATTTGATACAAATCAAATCGTACATGATTTCAAAGGTAGCTTAAACATTCTTGATTTTATAAGTTACATAAGCACATTTAAGTTTTTATAATTCTTTTTAGCGAAACACCAGTCGAATATTACTATTCGTCAATATAAATCATTGTTTGTAGGAGTATTTCGTTAAAGCAAGTTGTCAAAACTACCTTTTGTGTCAGTGTTATTAAGTGCTCAGAAGACGGGTCGGTTATTGGTCCCTTCAAATGAGTTTTACCAAAGCCGAGACTTAGCTAAATCGCTTTCTCCGACTCAACAAGGGTCTCGGTGGTCCTTTATCAAAATGCTTAGTTGTCCTTATGAGCTAGTGTATATATACACTAGTTTACCATGGCCATTCTATGCCAGCGAACCATTTGTTCTAATTGATTTTCCGAATGAGGTGATTCAATTTTCTCTTATGTTTGACTAGCCTGTGTGGACGGTAAGGGATTTCTGTGTGAACCAATTTGGATCAAGAATTTGTTCTGTGACAATAGATAATATATACACGTTACATGATGTTTCGTTATTTCAATATGTTACTACTATTGATATGAGAAGAATTTGTACATGTTTCGTCATTTCAATATGTTACCTACTATTGATGATTTGAGAAAATTTGTACATATTTCATTATTTCAATATGTTGCAACTATTATTGATTTGAGAAGAATGTGTACATGTTTCGTCATTTCAATATATTACAACTATTTATTATTGATTTGAGAAGAATTTGTTCATGTTTCATTATTTCAATATGTTACAACTATTATTGATTTGAGAAGAATTTGTACATGTTTCGTCATTTCAATATGTTAAAATTATTATTGATTTGAGAAGAATTTGTACATATTTCGTTATTGCAATATATTACAACTATTTATTTATTATTGATTTGAGAAGAATTTGTACATGTTTCGTTAATTCAATATGCTTGAACTATTATTGATTTGGATATGTTTTATGAATAATAGTAGTAAAATCTTATCTTAGTTAAAGTAAAGTAATAATGTTATAAATTAAAAATGTAAATAGCAATATTGCGAACACCGCAAGCAAAACTAGAGCCCGCTAATATAGTAGGAATTATTATAATTTACTTCAGCATTGGTTAAACATCAAAAAGCGCCGTTGAAGGGAATTCAAACAAGAAAGTTAATGGCCATTGTCCTTCACTTTCTCGTCGATTCATCTCATGCGGACTTTACGTTCTTAAAGGTGATAATTGGTGGGTACTTCTGATATTTAACGTGTTCAAGAGTTTCATTGAAGTGTAAGAGATTAATTGTTTTCACGCTGCTATATACTATATACCTAACCTTACTTTCTTCGGAAGTACTTAACGGATATTAACAAACGTAAATTGGTGTTTCTGTATGTTTTCTTGTTTGTCGCTTTAGCAGTTGTGTAACCGATGCGACGTTTATGAACAATTTTAGATATTTTGTATCCTGGATAACGTTACGGCTGAGTTTTGGTAATGTCAAGCAGGATAGGTTTTATGTTAAAAATCATTATCGCAGCTTAACAGTATTTTCACCAGATTACGTTCACCCCTTTATTCGTAACAAAGTTATGTCTTATGGTTAGTATTTTTTTCATTAATTATTTATAGTAAAATCATAATAATCTTACCTCCAGGGTTTAGGTTTTTCGGTTGAGGTGTAACAGCAGTAGCTGCGCCCGACGACCTTCGAGATCTGAAACGATTACAATATAACATTAGACATAGTATTATGTGTACATAAGTACATAGTAATACTGCGGCAACTATAAATTACACCTATGTTCCTTTTTGACCCTCACCGAACCCGAAACTGATTTGTTATACATAAACTTGTAACATCTAAAGTACCAAGCTTAGGTACTGTTCGTAGGTGTAATGAAAACGGACGTAAAATGTTTATTATCTATACTAATATTATAAAGTTGAACAGTTTGTGTGTTTGTTTGTTTGTTTGAAAGCGATAATCTCAGGAATTACTAGTCCGAATTTAAAAATTCTTATATTGTTGGATAGCCCATTTATCGAGGAAGGCTAGGCTACGACCAATAGAAGCGGAGCAGCAATGAAAAATGTTGCAAAAACGGGGAAAATGTACGCAGACACAGTTGCGCGGGTCAGCTAGTTATGCCTAATGCCTAATGGCTAAGGCACCGGTCTCGCAATCGTGAGGTCGCGGGTTCGAATCCTACCCATTAAACTACCGATGTGAACCCACTCCTAACACAAGCCTTCGAGCTTAGCTGGAGGGTTTAACAAGATTGCTAGTAATGTAGGACTCAATCCCACATTCCTAGTTATCTTTTAAAAATAAAAAAACGTACGACCCAGTAGAAATTAATAGTAAAATATATAGTAATTGTATCGGGGATATAATAATATACATATTGTTATTGTAAAATTCCAAAATATTCATTAATAATCATAAATTCTCGATACGAATTGTATTTAGTGACATTTTAGAATACACAAAGAAGCTTTTAAAGAACGGCTTGTTGATATAGTTTAATTCATAGACAAAGGCAACCATTTTGTAAACGATATGGCTCTCAGTGGCTTTGAGTAAGTCATCAGTTAAAGCCAGAGTGCAAATTGACAGATGATTTGATGTCAGTCACATACAAAATGTGGTTGAATTGAAGTTGATTGAATTTTGTTATCTCTTGAGATTGCGGACATTTAAAGGCAAACAATTCGAGGAAAAACTAATATTCTACCAAATCTGAATATAACGAAGCTCCAGGAATTTTGGAATAATAGGGGTAGAAGGAAAACTGCGGTTATTATATTTTTCTCAACTTATTAAAATGTACATAAAACACGTGGAATAACTGCGAAATATTCCACGTTGTTATAGTGCTCAAAAATATATCGAGAATATATTATTAAGGTATCACTACAAAAACATCACAAAAAATCTACCAAGTTTTCATTTTTAAACAAAAATGTTGCCATAACATAACAAATGTATCTACGTCTCGTCTCAGCCCTTAAGATCACAAGAAGCTCTCTATTAGCATGTAGCATACTTTGTTTCCACAATATAGTTTACTTTGAGTAAAGCTCTTACCCATTTTAATAATATTATGTATATTCAGTTCCTGTTCTCCGCTTTGATGATAGTGAGTGGGCACGAGTCGAGATCGCTCTCCTACATTTATATTTTACCTTAAGTACACCGGGGCGGGCGTGTTGATTTTCCAACAACAACTCCCACTAGAAAAATCACGGGGGACGAATATTGTTTCGTAACAGTTTCGAGAAGGAATGGATATTTCGAATGGCCAATCTTGTACGCAGTACGTACACTGATATCATTGTAGTATTTGTATACATTTAAAGATTATACGAAAGTAGCTGAATGTCAAGTACCTAATCCAATGTTAAGTAAATACGTAATTAAACCAGATGTTATTTGTTTAATGTTTAATTTAAAGATTGAACGTCCTCAAATCAAATGTGTTATTTGTAATAAAGTTTTAGATTACGACATAAACATCCGTTTAGTTAATAATTGAACCAAGGTTGGGAGCATTGAGGCTGTTTGCTACCATGTAATGCTGGCAATACAATTTCACAAACAAATACAGACCATTTCACAGACACAGAGTAATAAAAAAAAACAAATTACGGCTTTATGGTAACTGCAAAATAAAACAGATGAACCCCAATAAGATTCTAATTTCAAATGCGAATAACAGTTGGCATTCCTGATGCAAGTTATAAAGTCGGACTGTAAACAGATAAACACAATAACAGCTCTATAATTAGAAAAAGTGTTTGGTATTGTTTGGTCTACGTTGTTTCTGTAATCTATTTTGAGCTCGGAGACATATGTTAGATAAGTCTAGTGAGGTCATGTCAAGGCCCGATACACGACAGATGGGATTTACTGTCCATTATGTTCAAAAGTAGCAACAAAGGGTCTTCGTTTCTTTGTTCATACTTTTAAAGTGCGCATTAAGCGCATAATACGAGCTTTAATTTTCTCTTTAGAGTATAAATTATGGTAAAAGGAGACAGCCATTTGCGGATTACACTTTTATCTTAAAAGGTAATACAAATTATAAACGCTTTTTGGCTAGTGAATAATGAAATGAGGAATACTGATTGTCTTTTACAAATTCATACAGAATAATTTTGTTGGTCCTTCCATCGTGTCAAGCCACAAATGAATTATTTAAATATACAGTTTTACGTCGCAATAAGCCAAATATGTTAATTTGAAGTTAATTTGCGTTTGACAAAATCATTTCTGCCCCTATCTATAAGACTGAGAGAGGTAGGTATCGCGAGTCCCATCTGCTTTATTTTGGTAAACCGCTAAATTATTATAAAAGTATCTAGATATATTAAGATAACGGCTTTCAGTTAATTAAAGTTAGAGCTGAAGTTTCAATTCATGACTATGTAGGTACCTACACGTGTAACTCCAGATGAAACACAAGGTCAACGTACTCTTCTCTCAATACAGTTTACAGATAGACAGACTTTAGTAATAAAAGTGAATATATTATGGTACCTAAAATCGAAGATTTATTTGTGATAGGTAGGTATGTAATAGTTTTGATTAGCAGAAATTCAATTTAATTTTTTTTAAATATAAGTATTTATTAGATTTGTCTGGGTTTGCATGATTCTCCACGTGACATTACACTGGCTTTTTCTTCGACTTTACCCGTGCTAACTATGATTTAGATTAAAATCTCCAAATTTTAATCTCGTTTCACCCCTTTAGGGATTGTATTTTCGAAAAGCCGTTCTTAGCGGATACCCACGTTATAATCCCTATCTGTGTCTAAATTTTAACGCAATCCGTTGTCGTTTAATATAAACTGTGGGTTAATAAATCAGTGAGACTGCTATATATTTTGCAAATGTCTACTGGAGTGAAATCACGTGAAACAGCTAATATGGCAGAACGAAAGCCATGTATCGGTCATATTTCACTTTTAACGTTACTTTTATGTAAAGTGTGAACCAAACATTTTCAAAAGTTAAGGATCTCTGGTTTCTGACCTCAAGATGGTAACCTTTTTATTAGAATATATTTATAATTAACATTTCGTAAGGTTCTTACGTTTGAATTTTCGAAACACAATATTGAAATATTATTTAAAGAAGTTAAATAAATTATAAAGTTTTTATATGGGTACGTACAGTAACATCATTTGATTATTCATAAGAATTTAATAATTAAAAATAAACTTTTATTCATAATTCATCACGTCTTAAGAATGTCACGAATGACAAGTTTGAGGACGTCAACCAACATCGGGCGCCTGATTCGATGGTCGCGTGTTCACGCTTCTTTCTTGTCATCGACCACGAAACACGACGACACAGCTACGTCATAGCACGTCATCCGAGCCTATAATAAATGGAGGAGCCACGCAACACGATCTATGTTACTGTACAAGCGCTTGCGTTAAGTCATCGATTCTGGTGTCACTGCACCACAATGAGTGATGACATTTTTTTTATCAAAACGGAACTTTTTAATGTTTCAGTTGCATAAAGTGTGTCATATCATTGACACATTTTATGTAATACGGGGAGCAGTAGGCTTATCCACTCAAATTCAACAAAAATCGAAGTTTCGGTCCGAAAATAAACTGAAAAAGAAATCGGAAATCCAGAGTTGTGATTGTTTGTGTTAATTAGAAAATGATTTAAATTAGTTTTCGTGTGAAGTATACCAAATCATTTTTAAAATAAATGATTTCTTTGAAAAAGAGTGGCCCTGTGCTTTCTTATAAAATTAATTGCACTGTCAACATTGAAGCATCCGTAAGGAGTTACACTTACTTGTAACTTTTATCTAATCCGTCGTAACTCTAACTTCAAACTTGGGTTCTTGTCTTGCGCGTTTTCTTTTCACGTGTCCAGGGCTTAAAAAATAACACAGTCACGACCATTTCTCGTAAACTCATTTTAACAACTGTGGTTTTCCCAAACACCGCGCTATCTATTTTTTCATGAAAAGCTTTTAATCGTATATAGAGTATCAGTACCTATCAGTTTATTTACAATATCGTGGGTAAGTAGGTAGGTACTCATATATTGTTACCATGGAATTATAGTTTATTGTACATGTGACTCATCACCAAACCTGACAAGAATACCACGACCACTCTGCCATGAGAACGACGAAGAACAAAGAAGAACTTATCACGCTGTCAAACTGCTACTTGTATCATTCTTCAGTCAGTACTGTTGAGCACAGTTGGTTTGCAATTAGCTCATCCAAATCTTCATATATCGTTGTAGGAAGGCCTTGAATTTGCTCACGCGTATAAGATAAAATCAACATTTGTGACGAAGCCAAGATTCACGTAAGAGATAACATACGGATATGTGTGAAAAATGCAAACACATGAACGGTTAATCTTTACCGTATGCTTTATGGATTGTTACTTACGAAGTATCCTACCCATTATACTACCGACGTGAACCCACTCCTAACACAAGCCATTGAGCTTAGCTGGAGGGGTTAACAGGATTGCTAGTAATGTGGGATCAAAATCCCACGTTGCTAGTTTAAAAAAAAAAACAAAAAAAAAATGCTGGCGAAACGGCTGGCAGGAGCTGGATGCGAGAAGCCGAAGATAGAACAAAGTGGCGTGCAATTGGAGAGGCCTATGTCCAGCAGTAGACTGCGATAGGCCCATGAATAAAATGAGTAATATTCGAATAATGATTGCACCAATTATCTAAGGAGACCGGGTGTCCTGAAATACAGGCATTGAACCTAGTTTAGGCACTCGTCTCCCACAACTACGAGTATGAAACCAAATTACCAAAACATAAAATTTTGCAAAACTTTGTTTTGTGGCAAGAAAATCAAGGATTTTATTATTATTTAAAAGAAGATAACGTAATTTGTAAGAATTAAGAAGTAAATTCAGTTTTAAATTGGGTACTACACTAAATAAAAACGATTTCTATTGGTAGATATTTTTCTTGCACGTAATAGGTTAGGTATTTACATAATTTTGGCTGCTAAGTCTGGACTATGATCAAATAGAAAGATTTTTAAAAACCTTTGAATAATAAATATCTCGGACAAACCATAAGCCCTTAAGCTAATACACACACTTACACACATACACACACTCACACACATACACATACACACACTCACACACACGCACATCTTCATAACACTTACTTTCAGTTCTTTTCTCTCTCTCGAATACACTCTTATGTACATTTATTAATACCCTTAACTTACCTTTCACGATTGTAAAGAAGGGAGCCTGGAGATCTGTCATACAGGTTTCGAACCTACTACGGACTCCAGCTCTCATAAAGGTTTAATGCTAATAAATTGTAAATTATTTTATGTAATAAAACATGTAGATACCTTTTTGAGAGGAATAAAATTATATTATTATTATTATTATTTGTTTGCCAAAAAGTATTTGATTACAAATTAATATAAATTATTTTAACTTAAAAAAAAAAAAAAAAAAATTAAAGATTTATTATAAATTGTAGGTAAACACCATTGATTCAAGAACAGGAAAACGGTAGCCGGAAAATTTTATGAAATAGGTAATGCTAAACCAATATTTTAATTGTTTACTGCCTAAGTAATTTTCTATTACAGATTGAGGAAAATTTCATGTCCTAGTCATTTATTCATGTCCATAAATTCCATGAAGCATATGCAAAATTCTTCTGAATCCACTTTATAACATTGTATGATAGTGGTTTAACACATGGGATCGTGTTAAACTAGGTAATCAAAAACATAATCACAACTCCATAGATAAAGTATTTAAGTTTTAAAATAATTACCTGATACATAATAATCAGTATTTTTAAGGGGGAATTATTACCCATGCGAATCTATACGAATACTAATACTAATAATATTATAAAGCTGAAGAGTATGTTTGTTTGTTTGAACGCGGTAATCTCAGGAATTACTGGTCCGAATTGAAAAAAATCACTGATTGTTTGTCACTGTTGGATAGCCCATTTATCGAGGCCTATATAACATCACGCTACGATCAATAGGAGCAGAGCAGCAATGAGAAATGTTGCAAAAACGGGGAAATTTACGCAGACGAAGTTGCGAGGGACAGCTAGTAAATAATATACGGATGACTGTTGTTACTTTAATACTAAACTGAGTGGCGTTAAATTATGTTTGCGAAACATTTAGGTACTCAACTGGAGATAATCATTAATGATTAAAAAATCGTAAAATGCGCTACTAGTGATGGGAAACAGGTAATCTAAGCCAGCAACTAAAATTCCAAGTGAAAGAATAAAATATTAAATTTGGCGAAAAAAATACTGAGTGGGCGAAAGTAATACTAAGTGAGTGGATATATGTATAACAGATTTGAATTAAGACATGAAGTGCTTAAAAAAATACCGTTTTGGGATGTATTTGTAAGCGGCGGTAATAATATCGTTAAATATAACGGATTATATCGGATTACTGTTTGTTCTATTAAAGCATATTATTCTTCTGAAAATAGAACGCAGCCATATCGTATAACAGGCCATATTACAAGACAGCTCGCCTGATAGAAAAACGTCGCCGTAATGTAATGGGGCTACCTTAGCTTAGTCGTATTCTGGTGACGATACATTCTACAAAGCGGCATCCAACGTTTAGCCACAACGTTTAGTCATAATTATTTTTTGTGTAGGTATATAGTAAATTAATATATATGTAAGTAGAAAGATGTGTACCTCAAATTCGTATTTATAAGTTGCAGTTTTCAAGTGTTCACCACTTAGTACTTCAGTACACCATAATCAGTCATTCTGACACCCATAGTTTTTTTAATTAGGTAATAAATTAAAAAAAAACTTCGTAAAGATACGGATTGATAAGAGTATGGTTAAAGTTCCAATAGAGCCTTGTAATATATACTAATCTATACTAATATTATAAAGCTGAAGAGTTTGTTTGTTTGTTTAAACGCGGTAATCTAAGGAACTACTGGTCCGAATTGGAGAATTCTTTTAATTCGTTTAGGTAAGGGCTATCCTTACAAAAATAGGGGAAAATTTACGCAGATGAAGTAGCGCGGCTCAGCTAGTGGTTATATATTTTGACCGTAATTATAATATTGTTCAGTTATCTGTCACGCAATTTTAAACATAAACTAATACTAACCAACAGCTTTAACAAGCGAATGTTTTGTCTTTGTTATTCATTTCATTTTAAAAATTGTATAGAAGAAGACAAAACAATCGCTTACAGAGCAGGCGCTGGATGTAGTTGGCTGTGCAAAATGTGAAGACCGTATTCTGTAAATTGTTTTAAGCTCAGAAAAGCTTGTAGATTATGTTTTAGATGTTGCTGGAGGTTTTTTAGGGTTCAGTAGCCAAAATGGCAAAAAATGAGCCCTTATAGTTTTGTCCTGTCCGTCTGTTTGTCTGGCCGGCCGTATGTCATAGGCATTATACCTACTCAAAAACTTACAATACAATACATGTGATGTAAGATACAAAAAAAAGGGTGGCTAGGTGTGATACATCATTCGACAGGTCTTTAAAAAAATGTAAGGTTTCTACGAAACTTTTTTGATTAAGTGATTATTTTCGGAAATAATCGTTCCGAAAGTACTAAAAATTGTGTACCCTTTAACTTTAAACCGTTTGACCAAAAAATATAAAAACTTTCATCTTAAATTATTTTAAAACTGCGCTTTCCAACAAAAATACATAAGTGCCTTAAAGGCACGCTATGCTAATACGCTCTTTTGCTGGTGAAAAATACGATTTGAAAAAGGTTCAGCGGGTTTTTTTTTCATATTTAGTGCATTTTTTTCATATTTATTGCTTTGTAGAAACAGCTGCGGAACCCTACACTGCGCATGATCCGACGTGCTTTTGCCTGGCTTTTTATTATACTCCATCCTCTTGGATGGAGAGGAAATATGAGAGGGAATACGATAATAAATGCTTTGAAACATTTTAATAGTTGTTTGAGTGATACAAGTACCTCTACTAGTTTAAATGCTGTTACTAAAGTATAATTAATAAGGGATAAGAAAATACTCGCAGTATTCAAAAAATAAAAACCTTCAACAAGGTGAGAACATAAATTAGGTCTGAGAAGATTCGAGAAGCGTACTTATGTATCTAGTTCTTGAACAAAAACAAGGGAACGGAAGAAAATTTGCGAGAAAAGAACATAAAAAGACGCTCAAACGCTTTGTGTTTATTGATACGATCGTACAAAGTACGTAACGAGATACGAACCTTATGTAAGAAGTTCATATATTGGGTATTTTGATATTTTTCCATAGGAATAGGGGTGTTTTATATCTCTTAAACAGGAATTGATGTGTTTGTTTTGTTGTAAACGAGCCAAATAGTGCAAGCTAGATAAATAAAGCTATATCTAGATTATGGTTATTGGATTTTAAAGCATATTTTAAGTCACATTGGATTTAAGTTTGCTTGCTAAGCTAAGCATTGCTCTTGCTTAGGTATATTGGAGTTAATCTTTATGAATTTTCAAGTTCATTAACCAATATCGTTACTAGATATATATTTCGTATGTTCCTTTTGTATGCCATATCAGATAGCATAGCTATGAATTAATACCGGGCAAGAGCATGTCGGCCACGCACAATGTAAATGGATTTTACAACCCCTAAATGTTTTTAAAAGACCTATCTAATGACGCCCCACACGATGGGGTAGGTGAGAAAAAAAATCGCATCCCTACTTTAAAAATAGGCTTCTCTTTTTTTTCAAAATTGTATTCTTCACTTTGTCTTGTAAGTAGTATGTATATCCATGAAAAATTACAGCCGTCTAGCACTAACAGTCTCTGAGCTAAGCTGCGGATGGACGGACGGACGGACATGGACGAAACTGTAAGGGTTCCGTTTTGCCATTTTGGCTACGGAACCCTAAAATATATGAATGGTTCTCGTGTTAAAGAAACAAACGTATGTAAAGACACGAAGAGAGATGTTGACTTTTATATACGTATCTAAGTAGTAGATGTACCTAAATGGTAACAGTAGCGTTATAACTAACAAAACCATTTATTTTGTTATGTATATGTCAGTTTTCCTTTGTTAAATTTATCAAAATACGGAACAATTAGGTACCTAACTGAACAATTAGATAACGATTCCTAATTGTGTTTTATGTAGGTATATAATTGTCATACGTAGGTTGTAGGGACTGCCCATTCCATCGTAGTACCTAATAAATAATAAACCTGTTAGAAAAATTTAAAAACAAATAAATACAAGGTCACCAGTCATGATCATATACCTACACGGCTGTAAATAAATACAATACAGGTCCTGACCGACTAGTTTATCTTCGGGCAAATCCTATCGAATTATAGAACAGAAGTTTTGACAATAAATATAGATTTTACTAGCTGACTCGCGCAACTTCGTCTGCGTAAATTTTCCCCGTTTTTGCAACATTTCTTATTGCTGCTCCGCTCCTTATTTCTTCAATATTTAATGGATGTTATTATACATATAAACCTTCCTCTTCAATCACTCTATCTATTAAAAAAAACCGCATCAAGATCCGTTGCGTAGTTTTAAAGATTTAAGCATACATAGGGATATAGGGACAGAGAAAGCGACTTTGTTTTATACTATGTAGTGATTATACCACGGCCTCTTTAATTCTAAAGTAAATCAAATAACAAGTATAAGTCCAGCACCTTATTAATATAGGTGCAGGATATCTCCAATTTGCGAGAAATAGCATGTTGACTTAGACATCACGAGTGCAATCTCAAATTATAATTATTTTGAATGATGTATGTAGCTCTTGTGTAATCTAAATGCCATATTATTTCTTACTTGTAAAGCGGAAATGGTATTCTACTGTATAACATTTCATTACTATGAGAATAATGAATATTTGGTGACGTTGTTAAAGTTGTTTGGTAAAATTATAGTTCATAATAGCATTGTTGCGAACGCCTGTTGATATCGTTGTAGCAAATGTGTACAAGAGTACTTTGAGCTTTTATGAAAGTTCAACATGTTGATACCTAACACATTTTTTCATTATATTATGAATCATGACCTATATCAGGTGCGTAGTATCTTTTGTGTCCTTTGTTCACTTAATACTTTGAAAGGGTCTTAGTCATACTTGGGAACTAAGTAGAGGCGTGAAAGAAAACAAAAGAGATACTTACTTGGCGACCGGCACGTTGGTGAGACATAAGAAGTTGTTACGAACACTGCGCAGGCTCGCTAGAACCTGCGCGAAGGGCGTCACGATCAAGTCTTCCCCGTGGCTGCGGACAAAAATAAACCTTATAAATATACATCCAAGGTGCTCATCACTGTGAATGTTATCAACCAAATCCTGAGGCAAATCTATAATAACAGGAGCTAACGTTGGCCCACAAAACCCACAATTTTGTATTGAGGTTAGAAACTTGATATCGTGAAGTATTGAAGTTCAGAAGCCGATAATGATCGTCGATATACGAGTACTGCTCTCAAGTGTTCCCTCTGACTAACTAAGATTAAAACGGAAATTTGACCTAAGGACTTCCTAATAATGTTTTTTCTAAATTTGTTTGCATAGATGGATAAAATAATCTCAAAGGTTAAAAGTTTAAAGAGAAAACATACGCAAGCACATCACAGTAGTAATCTTAATCTTAATATCTTGGGACAACTCACACAACACTATCTGATCCCAAACTAAGCATAGCATGTATTATGGAAACCAGATAACTGATAAACATACATATATATTTATAAATACGTACATATTATAGATAAGTAACACTCAGACCCAGAATAAACCATCGTGCTAATCACACAAAGTTTTTTTCTAGGTGGGGATCGAACCCACGACCTCCAGCGAAGCAGTCAGGGTCACCAACCACTAGACCAACAGGCCAGTAGTAAGATAAGTACTATGATCGCTGCGATCGGTATGTACACTACCATTAAAAACGATTATCCAGGTGGTAAACAATAAAAAATACATTTTGCTAGGGGCTTTCGGCGGACAGTATACCTATAGTAAGCATACTATATTAAGCAACTGACTTATAATAAACCAGCCCGTTGATGTTATGTTTCAAAGGATGAATTAAATAGTTACCTGTACTTATAATAGCGAACCTACGCTATACTTAAAAATAAGAAGAAAATATAATAACTCAAGTAAGTCGTTAATAGAATTATGAATTAAAAGCGAAATACCAAATTGAAGCATGCCCAAAAATAACGATTCCAACAAAAAAGTAAGCATCTTACAGCGTATATTTTTAGTCAAGAGGTTTCAAATAAAATAATTATGCTTATATTTCTAATGAAGCCCACTTAGATATTTGCATACTTACCTAGTTCCAATTATTAAACATAAGAACTAAGAACAGAAGTATATATATTAAGAAGTAATTATATCATTTACCTAAATAATTATATTTAAGTAAGACCGACATTTCAAAAAGTTTATCAATACCACGGAGGTTGAAGAGTGATTGGTTCGGTGAAATGCCACTACATTTTTATGTCCATTGACGTATAGGACCAGGACTTCGCAATGACCTCAAAAAATTTACTACCCTCTAGAAAGAGACAACGCTATTTTGTGGACAATACCTGTCAAAGAGAAGAGTTTTTTCTATCTTTCACGCTTTGCAGTCAATATTTACTTTTTAATTGAAATTAATGGCGTGGTCCAGGTCTATACGTCAATGCATACAAACTTCTCAAAGTACCTATAGTTTGAGGTTATTTTTTTAATAGATTTATATTATTAGCTCAAAGACATTTATTATAATAACTCTCTAGGGCGGTTTCATACTTTGTTAGGTTTCTGATGCCATCCACACGTATTCTTGATATTAAATTGTGGAGTTACTTATCTCGTCTCATTCCCACGCCTTTCTATAAATACCTATCGTCTGAGGATATCAAGAGAACCTTTTAGTCATAGCAACAACTTAGAATATTATGGACCAACCTATATTATTTGAAAATTATATTGAGATAAGTTGAGCGTTTTCTCTTCTAGAGAGTGGTCAATTTTGTGAGGTTATGGCGCAATCCTGCCGCTACGTCAACGTTTGTATGTGATATCAAGTTCACTTGCTTTTAGAATGTACATAACTCGCAAAAATAATGTGACTATCCATGATGAATTAACTTTAGCTTGATTTTAGGGCGGCTTATAGAATTTGTTTTTTTTTTCTTACAAAATATTTTGTCTTATAAAATTTTCGTGAATATGCGGTATGACATAATTGAGCTGAGATGGTTTAAAAACTTTTAAATGTTAAGCGACATATATAGCTGACTGTACTTATTTCGTTTGATAAATTTTACGTGGTACTAACGTGTTTGTAAAAAATATTTTGAGTGTGTGTAGTTTACGCTAATATTCTTCAAAATTGATTTAGCAGCTTAGGCGTGAAAACGTCGCAGACAGATCAAGTTACTTTCGCATTTATAGTAGGTATAGGTACTACGGCGTACGGATGATAAACCTATTGTATGTTTCATTAACATTTTGCTAATTCAAAACAAATTACATTTTCCATCTAAAGGCTGTATTAAATTCTAATTACAAAATACTAAGTAATTTAATTTACTTATGAGTAGGTACTCGTAAATACGTGCTTGTCACGTTCTGTCTGTGCACTGAAAGTTTGTAATTTCAAATTTGAATTTCACGTACTCGAATCTGCATTGAGAAATTTAATTAAAATGAGAATCGGTACTAAGTATAATAAGTATGTAAAGGTTTTAAAAAGATACAGCTGTTCTACGTTGTTACAAAGACATTTAGTATTCGCTTATTGCTGCAATACTAGTGTTTAAAGATATCGCTACATTAATCTCGTACAAAGGCAGAGTACACACTACGTAGAGTAACGTAACTAAAGAGCTTGTTAATATATTAAACACTCTTCAGATTTACACTCACAGCAATAATCTCTTTTTATGATGAACTGTACAAGTGCAAGACACTTGATGAATTATTGTGCAAATATTTTGACGTTTCTGAGCACACGCAGTTTTAATTAAAGTAAGATAGATACGTGAATAATGAGTAACGTTTGCAACGTGAGTACACAAATACACTGCACTAATCTCGTTTTCATTGTATTCAAACTCAGAGCACAGGGGGTAAGGTTCTTTTAACAAGTTCCGGCTTGGATCCGACTAACCGGCTACGGATCGAAGCCGGGTACCCGGCGCGAAGTGTATGGCGATGTATGGTAGCACACACGGTAGTACACGGTCCGGACTCCATACTTTCGTCACCGGATACCCCGTATCAATCCGGCGCCGGCAATCCGGCGCCGTTTTGAAACCGGAACGCGTCAAAAGGGCCTAAGTTTCATACAAACGCTCGAACTCACATACGGACACGGTATCTCGGACTATTTGTTACGAAGGTGTCCCAAAATTACCGATCATTCCTTAAAACTATATCAAATGGTATCTGAATACATAAAAAAATGGTAAGAAAATGTTTTCACTAAAACCATTAATGGATTAAGTAATTCTTAGTAGAGCCAACATCTCCAAAATCCCTATATTTGATTCTCTTACCAGAACCTACTTTAAATGGGAAGAAAACATTATCACTCAAGGCTCCACGTATTTGAAGAGAACCAACGTATTCATTTATGGTTTTAAAGAGAAAAAAGTATCTCACTGGAACCAAAATGGATTCCGTGGCCATGAATATCGTGTATGTGTGGATTGCCTGAACGAGAACGTATGAAGCTTACCTTCTGCCCTCTCATTATTTTATGATAAACCGGGTTTTAAATTAAGAATGCAGGTATTCGGCTTCAAGCATTTTCAAATTACAGGATGTATATTTTCACACCACTTTCCATAATGATTGTTGTAGGGACAAAGGAAGATGAGTTCCTTTGTAATCGGCCTTCTATTAGAGACACGAATCGTCTGCCGAAGCTTGCAATTACGGGAGACGAAGTTAGAAGCGTTGCGTCGTATCTTGACGCGCTATCAGGTAATTGCTATGAGGCTGTACTGTCTCATTTACCTAGTATATACCTAAATTGGCATAGCTATGTCTATAGTGTTGCTATTATGGAATCTGTATAACAAAGTGTCATAGAAAGGTAGGGTCTGGTTTTAAAGCGGACAAATATTTCTTTTTGATTTGACTTGGCTGGCCCGTTGGTCTAGTGGTTAGTGACCCTGGCCGCTCTACCATCTACCATCGTGCTCATCACACAAAGTTCTATCCTGAGTGGGGATCGAATCCACGACCTCCGGCTTAGCAGTCAGGGTCACTAACCACTAGAACAACAGGCCAGTCGAACTCAGTTCAAGCTCAGCTTGGTTCAGTATGTCTACATTGTACATGCATCTTGGTCAAAGAACCCTTTGACTGTTTAAATTATTTCGGAATTGCTCATCTGATCAATTCCGTTGTTTATGTTTAGTTGTTATCACATATAACAGACACACATAAACAATATAACATTCGCAAATTGTAATCTTTTACAAATAATTCGTCTAATATATTGTTATCATCGTGTTTAAATAGTAGTATTATCTGGTTTCCTTATTTGATATTAAATATTTACTTAAGTATTACTTTTCGAAATATGTTTTGATAACAGTTATGCATACATTGTAATCTTGTACATTGCAATTGTTTGTATCGTGATCTATGAGAATGTTGTTAATCACTTAAAAATGTAGTGCTTTAATTTCACTCTACCTTCAACGATACTCAAATATTTGACACTAGATTTCGCCCGCGTAGATATCAGTTATTGCGATAATTTCATCTAAATCGGTTCAGCGGTTTAAGCGTGAAAACGTAACAGCTGACCGATAGAGCTACTATCACATTTATAGTATTAGTTTGGATAAGGTAGTAATAGTAAATAGCCGGGTCCAAGCCAGGCTCGTGAGGCAGCCTTCAGTTGTTTCTTATCGCACAGCCCAGACAATGTGCGCCTGAGGCAGCCCGAGCCAAGTACACACTGCCCGAGCAATTGGTTCGCGAGGCTGCCTCGGGAACCAGGCACGGACAGTGTGGACCCGGCTATTATTATTCCACCTTTAAAGTACTAAAAATACGAATTGCCTATCAACTCGCTCGCAATTTTTTTATGACTCTAAACCAAGTTTTATGTCAAAGCCAATTAGTGTCATCCAACGTTTACCTTCATATTTAATTTCCAATTTGAATATGTAAAAGAAAAACAGAAGTTAAAGACAGTCAATAGAACACCATTTTGGTAAAACAATACCGAACAGTTAATAAAATAATAGCTTCGGAGCTTTAACATTCAAATATAACCGAGGGTATTAACTTTTTTACGAAAAATATTCGATATTTATTCATGAGAGTAAAATATGTATGAAGAGATACTTTTCATGAGTATTAGAGGGGGATGCGGCGGTCCGGGTATGTTTTCATTGGCGAGTATTACGAGATACAAGACTATAACATGGAATAACATTTCTACGCCAGCGCTGTACCCCAAAGAATTAACTCCATCCTATTTACTTCGTAAACACGATACCTTCATCCGAAAATAAAAATATTTTGATATAAAAACAAGTATTTGTAAGGATAAATGATATTATCAAGTATGTATTATTTATACTTTGTTTTATCTGTTACAGCTTTGGGTGTATTTGATATGGCGCTATTACCGGTACATAGCAGTAGTGTTTGTGGTCAATTGGCCTCGTTTGTGGTAGGTATGTTGCATTATTATAAGTTAACAACCAAGTATTATATTTCAGCTGTCTTATATTACTGAAATACGAGTATATTAAAGTACATTCAGAAGATGCGGTATCTAAACAAGTAATAAACGCTGTACTACACGTTGTGCCTTATTTGTGCAGTCTATACTCGTATTAATTTTTTAGCGTTTCGTCCCCTGAATCTGCCAATGAAAGTTGTATTCTTGTATTCTCCAAAAAAATAATGGTTTTGGTTTAAAAGCGTATTTTATTTTAACTTGTTCCGGTTCCCTTTTTAAATAATCAAATAAGCAGGATTTGTTATTAGGTGTAGGTACTCGTATAATCTGTAGTAGTTCCGAAATCTATACTAATATTATAAAGCTGAAGAGTTTGTTTGTTTGAACGCGGTAATCTCAGGAACTACTGATTCGAATTGAAAAATTCTTTCACTGTTGGCTAGACCATTTATCGAGAAAGGCTATAGCCTATATAACATTACACTACAATCAATAGGAGCGGAGCAGCAATGAGAAATGTTGCAAAAACGGGGAAAATTTACGCAGAAGTTGCGCGGGACAGCTAGTATCCAATATAGAAAGACTACAAATGATATGGAAAGCAATAAGAATATCTATAACTATTTTGCGGTGTTCAAAGGAGAATGCGAGAGATTTCCCAGATTTTCTTGAAGAATGTCTATCTACGTCACTTGGAACGTTATAACTGCCACGCCATAATTCTACATTCCCACGTTCTTGTAGTAGGTTTCCGACATAACATTCAAATAAATGTGACAAAAGTGTAAGATATGACTAATTCTATCTGTTTGAAGATGTTAGTATATTGCTATCACACCCGAATAATCATGTGAGTTGACTGTCATGTGAAGGCAAGAAGGGACGTTTTGGCGAACGTGCTTGGAGCATTGCCCAGTGTAACATCACGTGCTGCCTTACTGGGTTCTATTGAGATCGTTTCTGTATCACGACCGTGATGTATCGGTGTTGTCCCCCTCAAACTCATGCTAAAAAGTAGTCAATAATACAACCCGTAAGCATCTACTCATAACTTGCATCTCTA
Organism: Herminia tarsipennalis; assembly: GCA_945859575.2. Taxonomy (NCBI): domain Eukaryota; kingdom Metazoa; phylum Arthropoda; class Insecta; order Lepidoptera; family Erebidae; genus Herminia; species Herminia tarsipennalis. Next base: position 11,498,563 of record OX243838.2, read on the forward strand.
GTACAAGGATGCAAGTTATGTCATCTTACTATGAAAATTGATATGATTTAGCGGCATCTAAGGAATTTAAGAATATATAGTAATGGTTTGGATTGGCTATAACGTCTTTCATTTCCCTGCAACTGGGTCCTTATTCACATTTTTTTCCGTGTCCGCGGCTAGCCCGTGCTGTCAAAATGTAAAACAGAGAGCTGCGCTTAGAGAAATGCATTAACGTGCATGAGCGGCGGACATCTTTAAGCGCGACGCGCATGCGCCAGTTCGCACGGTGTTGTCATGGACACGAAATAAAGATCGTGATTAAAGACTTAAGCCCAAAGCCTAAGTCCTACGTAGAAAATCTTAATTTGACCTTCTTAAAAAGAGAGAAAGAGAAAGGCAGCAGATACGGTATATATACATTAATCGCGTAATACTATTACGCGATTAATGTATATAGACCGTCTCTGCTGCCTTTCTTATTCAATGTGGTCCGAAAGATATACGCAGGTATCTCCGAACAATGCAACTCAAAGGCCTCTATTTTAGTTAAGGGCCCTTACCCCATTTTTACGAGTTCAAAAGTTCTAAACTCGTCAGTAGTGGTCTTGTTATAGCCATAGTCTATTAACTTTAACGAATGACTGCAGTGAGCGACCACTTTTCTCGTTTAGTGCCATCCTGTCCGAGAGAACTAACTCAATTACATCGAGTATAAAATAATAGCGTGTAAGTACCGCATCTAATGTATAACATTTTATATAATATGAATAGAGGAATAGACAGATATTAAACAGAGCTTCCATAAAACTGGAATATATTTTAATACAAAGAAGTTCGGTGTATATTTTTAAGTAGATGTGTGGGTAGAGGCGGTTTCATTGTCTTATATTGTTTATGATAAACAGAGTTGTATTTCTTTCGACGCATACGTTATTGACCAATTAAATTAGTTAATGTAAGTAAGGCTCGTAACCCAGATTTTGTGGACAGAACACTGAGTCTCTACACAAGTGGCGAATAGTAAGTAGGTAATATCCGTTATTCACTTATACGAAGTAAACATAGCAAAACGTTTCTTTTCTAATAAAGTGAGTTGGCACAATAGCGCTCCCTATGGAATGAGGACGCACAAAAAGTAAAATATGATTCAGCAAGGGAAAATATCTTAAGTAGCATTGTTGTTTCTAATCATTCTTGTATTTACAGCTGTGTAAAAATAAATAATATTGATTGAAGAAAAAGAAGAAACTATGTTGCTCTCAACATGTCAGTTACATGTACACATCAGATAGTCAGTCTATTCAATTAATGAGTGACAAATATAATCCTAGCTCAGCTATATTGCAACCTCGTCAAATGACGAGGTTGCGCTGGTGTGCTGCTAGGGGCCTGAGTGACAGCACGAGCGTTAATCTGCCAGTTATCTTTATAGAAAAAAAAATACCTAACCAGAATGATTGATGATTCTCTGTACCTAACGGTTGCTTTGTTATAAGCAAAATTTGCAACAAACAGTGCTTATAAATATAGTATTTTAATACATATCTGTAAACGTTATTTTGTTAAAAGTGGTTATTTTTTGTAACCATGTTTTGTAGATATAAAATAGTTTCGTTTTAGTCGGACAGTTGAAGACGAGCATCAGATGAGGATGCACACGAGATAAAGACGAGTAGTGGTTAGGACGTATATTATTTGTTGACGATAGTAAGAAGTAGGTACAGTATAAAACGAATTACAATTTGTTGATACAAGAGAGTCTCTGTCGATCAATAAAAGAACACACAGACTTATTATATTTCCTTGCCCTGTGATTTCATTTTATTAACAGTAGTATCAACTATCATCACATAAATAAAACACACAATATAATAAGAAAAATAAGAACGCGTTCATCAACATTATCTAATGTTGGCAATTTGCGCTTCTACCCCAAAGTAATTTTAAGATGATAACGTAATCAAAACTTCGGTGAAAATTTAAACTTTTGACACATATACGGGGTTTCATATATACCAAAGTGCTTAAGTGCTACCTACATTCAAGCATATGTAGCTTTCTGCCGACCTAAGACACCCACGGCTTGATAGAGTGGTTTATTCTTAGCTAAAACTCTACGGTAATAAATCGAGAGGAAAAACACTACAAAATTCTAAGTTTTAAGCGAAGTTGAAGCAATATACGGTAAAGTGAGATATCTACACGCTACCAGTGAAATATCTAGCTTATATAAAGCAAGTACAATAATTGTGAAGCTTGAAACTTTTAGAATATTGCAAACATTTCTGCAATTATGTTTAACAACTTCTCGGATCTTTATGGCTATTGGTATCAAATAAGTGTTCAAGTTTATCTAAGATATTGATACCCTTGTAATATTAGCCTTTACAAACTTCGCTTTTAAAACGTTAATAGGTAAGGAATTTCTTTGCTTTCAATAAGCTTTTACAGATTTAACGAGACTTAACATCCATTTTCTGTCTCGACTAAAAGTCTCGTTTCATAGAATGTATTTTTTAAATCGTTTAAAATAAGGTAAAAGAAAGTTTAAAATGAACAAATATTGATTAATTGCCAACAATTAATCAATATTTGTTCATTTTGGTAATATTATCAACACTCTCATGGATACTCATTATTGTAATGTTAATATTTTTTTGAAATATTTTATTTCTTTGATGATTATTATTGTAAAAAAGTAATTATCTTGAAAATACGATAAATGTGAATATGTTAAACGACGACTTTCGTTGACTGTACGTACGTATTTCAAACAAGAAATAACAAAAGTAAATAATAATTAGCATACAACAATTACAATAGTATTTCAATAAAAGCTTGGCAAAAGTTTAACCTTAAGTATTTATATAGGCCGTGGGGATGTCTAAACGCCTGTAAACACGTCAATCGTCCCGTGGGGTTCATGTAAGTAGAGAAAGGGATTATCCGAGGATAGGTAAGTGCCCACCTGGGTATTCTGTTTATCCGGTCAACAAATGTAATTATAGAATCAATCACGGCCTACCGCGCGAATTCTCTTAGGAGCCATCATTATCGATGGGCAACTTTGACAAAGACTTTTGGTTACAAAGCGATTTATATCTTTGACATTATTTCACTTTGGGAGCACAATTTTAGTGTTTAATAGAACTTAGGTTATTTACTTTATGGTAGTGAAATGCTAGAATACAAGAAAAATATACAAAATCTGCAATCATCTTTTGGCATGTATGCTTTTCTTTATTCAAATACCGCTCCTTTCTTCCAACCCGTATGTAATGAGGTGCAAATTGAACAGCATTATTTAACCCCTCCCCCCATCATTCCCTGTCATGCAGAACGTATGGTATGGACGCAATTACAGTATCATTTTTCTGCACGATTTTGTAAATGTCAAAGGGCATTCTTGTCAATGTTTACGAACGATGGAATGAAAGGTATGATCTAAAAATATAAATTAAATAATACGTGACTGTTGTCGCTTGGCTAACCTAACCAGTCATTCGTTACTCTAGTTGAGGAGTTATTTTTAGTTTCTGATCGTGAACTCAACTGGTTATGTCTAAAAATACATTGCCAATCAACACTCATGATAAGCGTACGAGTTTTTAAATTCCATGCCTTAAATAGAGTGTTAATTGATATAATATCTTTTAAAATGATGATCGTGTTCTTGATTTAGATTGATATTTCCAGCACTTAGTGTTGAGTTTTAAACTAAAGGCATTTTTGTCTGATATAGTAATATGTTATAGATTCATCAACGTCTAGACTTAACCACTACACTTAAAGATATGAACTTTAGATAGTGCATTTGAAGGAGTTTTTCTTTATAGGTTGCTAGCTGTTGCTTGCAGCTTCGCCCGCGTGAATGTTTTTATCCCCTTAAGGGTTTGATTTTCTAAAGACGCTCGAAATACAAGTGTTCTTTTACTTAAAACCAAAAACCCCAATACAATTTTTTACAGAACTAACTTCTGAAGTAACGGAGATTTATACAAAATTGCAACCCCTATTTTATTCCCGGGTTGATTTTCCAAAAAATACTGAAACACGTTTTCTTTAGTCAAAACTAGAAGAGCTGAATGCAAATTTTCACAGATTTAACTTGAAAATGACGGAGTTTCATACAGTTGCAACCCCAGAGAGCAAAGGTCCAAAATCAATTAGGTACACATTTTAGGTTTGTAGGTCCAGCGGTTTAGGTTGCGTTGATGAATCAGTTAGTGAGGACAAGTTATATATATACTGTAATAACTAAATATTTATTACATCATATATATATACAGGGTGTATTTTTGAAACGGGTCAGTAAGGGCAAGTACCTTAACCGTTGCAGTTACAGCAAAACGTTCTTAGAAGACCTTCCCTAACTTTTTGACATACTTTGAACTGCATTCACAGATTTTGTAAAAAACTTACAGTTGGCAAAAAAAATGCAAAAAGTCCAAAAAATTTTTTTTTATGCCAATCGATTCTATTTCATGTGGGGATCAAAAAACTCTATGAAACCATTTTAGCTTTCAGTACTAGAAAAGACAGAAATCGCCAAAAACGTTTCCCATACATTTCGGCAACAGAAAAAAATTTCTACGATGGTCGAACTTTTTGTTATGGCCAGGAAGTGGGTAGAATTGACTGTAAAGTAAATAAAAATAATTTTTACCTTCAAATTTCGAATTTCATTCGAAAATCTGTGTGTCAGCTGAGAAACTTCGTATGAGTTATTATTAATTAAGGATTTTCGCTAAAATGTCTTCTAATCGTGAAAAAATTGACTTATTAGAAGCGTATTTTGTCAATAATCGAAATGCGGGAGCTGCATTAGTGTGGTACCGCAATAAGTATCCGTTGCGACATGTGCCAACAAGAAAGGTTATTAGAAATCTTTTGAAAAACCTGGAATTGCAGGGTTCTTTCAAAAGAAAGCGGCAGCCTCGTGTGGACATGGACACGGAGATTGCGGTTCTGACTTATGTCGAAGCATATCCAGAGGTATCGTCCAGGCATGTCGCCTTTGAAGTAGGTGTATCCCACTCCCTTGTGATAAAGATATGGAAGAAATACGGCTACAAGTGCTATCGATATGGGCGCATAGTTCAAGTGTTACATCCGGGTGATGATGTTCGAAGGCTTACTTTTTGCAGGTGGCTAAGAGGAAAAATAAGCAGAGATCATGAATTTTTAAATTACATACTGTGGTCAGACGAAACGAATTTTTCCAATAACGGTATGTACAACAGAAAAAATCACCACTATTGGTCCAAAGAAAATCCACTAAGAGTTACGGCAAGTCATAATCAGGTTCGCTTCTCATTCAACTGTTGGTGTGGTATAATGTCCAATCGAGTTATAATGGTGGAATTTTATGAAGGGAAACTGAATTCTGCCATGTATAATGAAGTCATTTTACACCATCTTGAAAACGAGATGGACGAATGGCCCCTGTCGGAATTGCGAAAAGTTCATTTTCAACAAGATGGTGCTCCGCCACATAACAGTCACCTTTCACGTTCCAATTTGAGCCGCCTATTCGGTACACAGTGGATAGGTACACATGGTCCAACACAGTGGCCACCTCGTAGCCCCGATCTAACACCACTTGATTTTTTTTTATGGGGCTTCGTGAAAAACGAGGTGTATAAGACGACGTACGCCAGTGTTCAAGAGCTCAAGGATGCATTAATGACCATTTTACGTAATATTCATCCCAGAACATTATTAGCCGCCATTCGTTCAGTGCAAAAAAGGATAGACTTATGTATTCGTGAAAATGGAAATCATTTTGAGCAATTTATTTCATAAACCAATTTCTAAAATGTTTAAATGATTTTTTTTATTTAAAAAAGTTTAAAATTTTACCTGTCCTATGAGTTTCGAGTTGATTTATCATATTTCCGTAGGAAATGTATGGGAAACGTTTTTGGAGATTTCTGTCTTTTCTAGTACTGAAAGCTAAAATGGTTTCATAGAGTTTTTTGATCCCCACATAAAATAGAATCGATTGGCATAAAAAAAAATTTTTTGGACTTTTTGCATTTTTTTTGCCAACTGTAAGTTTTTTACAAAATCTGTGAATGCAGTTCAAAGTATGTCAAAAAGTTAGGGAAGGTCTTCTAAGAACGTTTTGCTGTAACTGCAACGGTTAAGGTACTTGCCCTTACTGACCCGTTTCAAAAATACACCCTGTATATATATGATGTAATAAATATTTAGTTTGTTAGATATTCCACTTCGTATGAACACGTCGGCAAGGAAAAATCTTATTTCAAATTTATATTTACTCATGGTTCGGTAGGTAGTATATAGACGTTTGAGTTCTTGGTCTAAATAAAGAATGTGAAATAGTAACGTTCCGTTAACTTTTACAATGAGGGTGTAATAGGGGTAGAGTTTCTATGGAGAATGTATTCCTTTTACAGATAACTTGATATTCAACAACAGTACAACTATTGCTTAAAACAAATATATAAATTTCACATTTATAATGTTGTAGCTATTTAAAAAAAATATAAAACCACGTCATAACTTTTTTATGAGTATAAAACCTAAAGTTTTTATAGTAAACGTTTAAAATGTAAATGAGATTGCTAGGTTAGTTTTAAAATTAGTTTCTTAATCGTGTCAAAGTTTTATCAGCTAAACAGTTATAAGCATTTTCACATTCAACTTGGAGACGATAATAAAACTAACGGCAAGTTACGTCTTTTCGGAAAACGGAGCTAAAAAGTTTAGGACGACAAAAGGGCTGAATAGGGAGTTAAAATAAGGTCAAATGTACAATTGATTGTACTCTTAGCCTATTGAGAACGGCGTAGTAAAATGAATGTAAATCATTTTTACTTCCCTGCAACGACAACAAACTACTGTGGGCGTCGGTATTGATTTACTTCTACTGTGTGTAGTGCTATCTCATTTCTCCATACAGAAGCCTTGTGAATTGATTCAAGGGAAATCAATTTCTATAGACTATTCAAAGACAAAAGTCTCGAAAGTTCTTGATCTATTTTTACCAGGGTTTATACCATAAGGTAAAATATCCCTTGAAACTATATAATGATTTTGAACAACTTTTTGACATAACTTAGGCGATAAAGTTTATATGTTTCCATAGCCTGCGGTCACTAGCAACATCAAGGGTATAATCTCGTATTTTATCAACCCTTAGAAATACTTTTAACTCTTTTTTGACGTGATAACGTTTCAGAAATCGATGACCGGCTGCACTCATGAAAAAGTTTGACGTCACCGCTCACGTTCCCGTGACGTTCCACCAGCTGTGACCGTCCACTATCATAGGCATGGTTGTTTAATATAATGTCATCAATGTTTTGGCGATTGAAGCGACATGCGATACAATTGAAAAAAAGTAATAAAAAGAAAATAAACATAAATAAAAAAAAAGACGTAACAGCCATGGTTGTTTATTGAATGTCATCAATGTTCTGTTATGATGTTATCACGTAAAATTATCGTCCGTAAACCGACTTTCCAGACAACCCTTTTTTTCGAAGAGTCCCACGTGTCGAACTTTTGGGAAAATTTCGACTTGATGCAAACAGCTTACGAAACTCGCAAATTGTTTCGTAAGCTGTTTCATGCATTTTGCAGAGCGTCAGCATAGAATAGATCATACAATTTATACTTTGACTGTATTTATGTTTGTATAATTTTCAAGGACAACCGTTAAGTTCATTTTGATGTATACCCTATTTTTTTTTTAACATGCGCTTATAATATTCACATGGGCATATTCAGGATAATTTATTGGGAGGTGGATTGGTAATTTCGTGCTAACTGAATTATTAAGTATTTTGGGATAAACGTCAGCTAAATGTACGTAGCTACTTTTCACGATTTCGGGTGGTACACCCTTGAATTTTCATGACGTGTAACACAAAGGTATGGTCATATTTTATCTGTGGTTGGTATGTGGCATCTATTGTATCTCGCATGGTGTCATATGTATTGTTTATTACGAGTATTGTGGCATATAATGATACCGTTTTATTTTTGTTAAAAATCAGTTCCGAACTAGGTATATTGAACCTTCGCTAGTGCAAAAACCGAATGCATTGTCATGATATAGAACCCTTAAATGAGTACCTTTTCATTGATAAATAAAAAAAAAAAAAAAAGAATGATTTTAGATCAGTGATTTAAAAAAAAACAGTATACGTACCACACACAACACAACACTGTTACATGTTGTAACTATCAAATAAGTTTGTTAAATTATAGCATTTTAAAAGTTTACAATAGCTAATACACAGCAATAATGGACAGCATACACTAAAATTATAAAACAAATACGCGACTGTTATTATCACTAACTAATCTTTCCAATCACAGAGCAAGTCACTCACTTTAAAAAAATTACTTATTTTTAGTATTTATTTTTAGTTTCCATAAGAATACAACTGGCTATATCTAAAACTACTTTACTAATAAAAAGTAATGATAAAACAATTCATGTTTTCAAATTGTATTGTCTTAAATTTATTTATCTTTACGGTATGTAACGTGTTCGCGATAACACAAAGAAGAGGTTTCTTGATTGTAGTAACAATGGTTTTCCATTTAATTAATAGTACTTATTAATGCATTATTAGTAAGTAGTAGTACTCTGTGTAGGTTTCAAACCATTGTCCAATCAATTAGATTATCACACTAATATTATAAAGGCGAAAGTTTGTGAGTATGTGAGTGTGTATGTTTGTTACTTCTCCACGTCTAAACGGCTGGAGCGGTTATAATAAAATTTGGTATCGAGTTAGCTGACACCCTGGATTAACACATAGGCTAATAACAGCGGGTAACACCGCGGGACACAGCTCGTAGTTTATAAGAGCGATATCGTCAATACTAATAAAAAGTAATATAGATGGAGTTGCTACCAATTTTATTATAATAGCTAGGTAGTGTAGGTACCTATATAGCACCTAATTATAACTATTTATTATAAGGGAATTAACGCGTATTGTTTACCTTAAAATTGCTTGACGTTTCGACCAGGTTGTCCCGGCAAATGTTAGTATAGCACCTAATTATTATATAATATGCTGATATTATGTAATAATTCTGTTGCCAACATATATTATTATATGCTGTTTATATAATGCCTTTCAATTTTCATTAAGTTTATGCTCCATCTTTACAAAAGCCGAATTCACAGCTGACTTCACCCGATATTAGTACTTATCCAGGATTGGATTTGATAGAATTTCTAATTTAGAACCATTTTCTGTACGAGGGACCGCGCCAAATCACGTACGGACGGTAAATTGAATAAAACCTCATTTCGAGATTACGATGCCGCTTATTGAGTTACGCACAATTCGACATGTAAACAATTTTATTATTGTACACCCGTTCGTCAGTTCAGAAGGCCGACGTTTTGCCTTTAAAACGGATTTGTGAGTTCACCAAACACGTACACGCATATCTATAGAATACGTAAAAGCAAATGTACGGCGTAAATAAATCAAGGGAAGTAACGCTAAAGTTAATTAAGTCTAGTGTTTACATAGAGCTTGTGAAAGCTTTGCCGATAGTTTACTTACATTTTACAGACTCTGAACGAGTTGAAATGTATTTATATTGTTGTATGAAAACCACAATACTGGATGAGTTGAATCAGTAGCGATGCAGAAATTTGTTTTTGAAGAAAAGGGGCGCTTGACTCCGCTGCAGAACTCAATATTTTGGTTCGCTCTTAACCGTAGGTTTCAAAAAGGAAAACTTACATCCTTATTATTTGTATCCTCTTATGAGGATACAAATATGAACTTTTTGAAAAGTTTGAGATCCTTTGCCCCTATAAATCTGCCGATCATCGAATTATTAAATCTACTAGGTGCTACTTAATTTATGTATTATTTATTTAAAGACATACCTCATATTACCATTAAGTGCCATATTATTTTCTAAATATTATTTGCGCAACGATTCGGACTAATTCCTAGTTGACGTTTTAATGATGTTTTAGCTTTTTTTAAATGACGTCACTATAATAATAAGTCATAAATAAGGTTACCCTTCAAAGAGAATATTATTAAAAAACTTGTTGCCCTTGTTGTTAATTTTTTTTTAGCTTAAAGTATGACATTGATTTTGAACTGTAACCTATAGATACTACTTCGGATATGTTTCATACTGAGATATCAATTAGGCGGAGAAGTAATTTAAAGATCATCGGCCTAATTTGTAAGGTATTAAAATTATTTCTTTAATCAATCATGTTAAGTAACTAGATTTTTCTAGATTAGACTACTTAAACACAGTCCGAATAAGGATTTATTTGTAGGTATGTAGAGCTGAAACTACGACATAACAAATAAAACCAACGGAAATATAACAACAGTAAAATATGGCTGATAAAAGGACAAACGTATAAAACGGGTAACAAATTTTCAAAAGTATTTTCAGGACAATGTGCCAGTTTCCATTCAAAAATAGCGAACGCCGAAGCTTGAAGAATCGTTTTTGTGAGACTAAAATAAAATCCGTAGCATTGATTTCTACGCAACCAGACCGCAATAAATTAAAAGTGAAAAATATACGAGATTGGTCCAATAAACAATTGAATTAGACTATAAATCACGAGTCAGGTTGGAAAAATGGAAAATTGTTTTCAATTTTATCACAATTAGAAAATTTAATTTAAAATTACCTTCAAATGTTTTTTTATAGAACAAGAATTATTGTTGTTTTTAATTTGACTTTGTTACTTACAAGTAAAAGTGTGTAACAAAGTCAAGTAATTATTTAATTTCGATAAATTCTATTTTTTAAATATTTTAATAATAGATGATTATGATTAACTTAATATTTTAACATTTATAACTACTTTTAGGATAAAGTGACCATAGATAACAACCTTACTATATTTAAACTTTCGCGTTGCACCGGCCGTGGTTACAAGCGGACTGATTACCCTGTGACCACGGCCTGCAACCTGGTCGAAACGTCAAGCAATTTTAAGGTAAACAATGCGCGTTAATTACCGCATAATAAATAGTTATAATATTACTATATTTTACAAGTGGCGGTAGCCTAATGGCTAAGGCATCGGTCTCGCAATCGTGAGGTCGCAGTTTCGAATCCTACCAATTACGCTACCGACGTAAAACTACTGCTAACACAAGCTATTGAGCTTAGCTGGAGGGGTCAACAGGATTGCTAGGAATGTGTTACCAAAATCCCACATTGCTAGTTATCTATCATAAAAAGAAATATATTATATATTTATGTTAAGAACCTACTCTGTTTTTTTTTACTTCGGTTAAAAATTCTTATACATTTCACAGGCTACATACGCATACATAAGAAAAGAGAGAGATGAGTTCGAATTATGAATTTGTTTGCGAATTCCTGAGCATAAGCTAAACGTAAATTAATCAGTCTAATTATCTATTTTGGGAGTAAAGCCGCTTAGATTATAGAATTTTGATCTCATTACTTTCTGAATAATCTGCCTGTGGGTATTAGCTAATTTTAGAATACCACTTAACGTTAACATTAAATTTTATAAGTGTATTAAGTAAATTAATGATAGACAAAATATCGTAAAGGTGTTGGAGACTTTAATGTTTGTTTGTATTAATATTTTTTGACGTGAAAACGTCACCCGATCATCGATTTATAAGACTATGAATCGATGAACGGGTGCACGTTAGAAAAAGTGTCTAAAAAAGTCACGGTATGCATTGGTTGCTAAGCAACAGCAAATGGCGATTGCAGCGACATAACATGGGATAAAAATGGAACTAGCGTTATTGATTGGTTGCTATGCAACGCGAATGGCAATATGTCATCAATGTTTTCTTATGACGTTACCACGAAAATTATCGTCCGTAAACTGACTTTACAGAAAACCATTTTTTTAAACCCTTTTGTCAGTTTGTTTATTTTAAAAAATATAATTATATACTCATGTAGGTAATTCAAACTTCTCATCACAGACAGCTTCTTAACTGTAGATACCCAATACAAGCTCCTGAATATAGTCTCAAAGTTTATCATTTTTATTTACAATGCTAAAGCACTCCTTTAACACTTAAAAAAAATATTATTGCATTCATAAACTTTTTCATAAAACCTACAAATGTTATCTAACACTTACTTAGTTTCACAATAAATTGTGTTTTTATTTACCGCTGAAGAGTCCTTAACAGCTCGACTGAGGGGAGAAAATTGGTTTTATGATTCAAGCCGAGGCGGAAGGAGAGGAAATAACATAGACATCCTTTACTAAAACAACCAAAATAACCAGTAAATGGTACCACAATTTTTCACTAAAGTAATTAAATAGGCTTTTCATCTTCAGTGTACATTTTATATCTATTTATACGTTTCTTTTCACCGTTATTATATTCAATTTCTTAATAAACATAAGCGTTTTTAACATTGTTGCTACAGGTATTGCATTCTTTTCTCTGAGACGGGGAACGTAGCATGTAGGTATTTTACGACACACTGGTTTCTTTGTGAGGTTTTCATTCACAGCTCAGATAAATGAAACGCACAAGCCAAAAAACACTTTGTTTGACTTCGAATTACGACTTTCGTTGTAAGTAATTAATATTAAAATCAAATGTAAAATATACAGAGACAAAGACCTTTGTATTTTCTGTTCTTTATACACGCGAATGAACTTTTGTGTAACTTTCAGACATTTTACTTCGAAGCGATAAAACTTAAATTGTACGTTTTACTTTCATTGGCTGCCATTTTTATTTGTTTCTTTACGTTCGTTGCTAAATGTAAGAGAAGATTTTATGCTTGATGAACAGCGGTTGGTTAAACTGATATCGCAGTCCACTCTTACAAATATTGGAATTGCTACTTGCATTTAAGTGTTATTCGTTATATATATATTTTTTATTATATAAATAACTCATATTTTTATTAGGTAATAATGGGCAGTAGGATAAAATACATAAAAACTATTAAATACTACTTATATTTAAACTAGCAATTAAGACTAAATAAAACTAAAATATATCCAAAACATTGGGACTACTGGGCATGGTTCCACAAATACTGGCGGCATTTCCTCGCTGTATAGCTATGCTGATGCGTTGTGCGAGGAAGCTTCCAGCTCTACGGTCACCAGTGGAGTCGACAAATTCGTTATATTGTCTAAATAAACGCAAGGCACAATAATTTTGATTCATTACTATGATAAGACATAGTACATGCTCTCCCAAGTTTGGGATCAAATAGCATTGACTGTTGGTAACATATCTACATAAAGCTATTTGATTCCCAAAATAGGGAGAGCCTGTACTATAGTAACCAGACAATTGATAAGCATACTTATATATTTCTAAATAAATACATATTATAGATACAGAGTAAACCATAGTGCTCATCACACAAAGTTTTATACTGGGTGCTTAGCTCTGTCACTAACCACTAGACCAATATGCCAATTATATGTATTTTAATGTATAATCTTTAAGTAATTAATCTTTGTAAAAAATAATATAAATCAGTTGATATATAGTTAAGAATAATGACAAATTAAAAAAAAATGAATCTGCATATAATATACATATAAAACATAAACATGTATACTGTGTAAAAAGTGAGATGTGAGACATGATGAAAATATATATATCACCCGTCAAAGTCTACCAGTGACCACGGCCGTTGCAATACGGTCGAAACTTCGAGCAAAAACCAAGGTATTTTACCTTAAATTATTATATATATATTTGTGTACAAATCGCGAAAGTTTATCATGTGAAACATGGTTCTTATTAGGTATTATAATATTATGTGACACTTTGTTGTATTGTTAATTAAAACTATATAATTTCTATTAAATGTTGTTGATTTTACAAATTCTATAACTTCTGATAGTAAAATTGATTAATGATAATTATTACCTACTGTGATGTAACCAAATAGTAAATTTGTACACCTGATACATGTCATGGCATACCGAAACCTACACTGTATTAACAAAACTTATTTCAACCTATTTTCCACGAATAAAGATGATTTAATTTGATTAATTTAGAATCTGATATGCAAGCCAGATAACGAGATCCTTGTACCCGGATAATGATATACTATAGTACCCCCCATCCTGATCGAGTTAGTTGATCGTACGTCAATAGGTTCATAACTTGGTTATAAACTTTTAGAAGTAGGTACGCTCAGTGGTTTTGCATCACTCCCAAACAATAGCGCACAAACAGAATTTCAAACATTTCTACTTTAACTAACGTGGCCAATAATAACGAATTATTTCGATAAGGGTCTTTTCTCCCAATATTGTTGAACGAAGTTATTCGGGTCTATTTTCGTCGTTATTTAATCAATAAGGGATATAAGCAAACAATAAGTTTCGCCAATATTGTAGAGGGCTGTATGTATTAATATTATTTATTTATGAGTAGTGACTTTTACTTTGTTGATTTACGTCATAAAAGAAAATCAGTTCAAAAAGCTATTGCTCACGATTACGTCAAAGTAGATATGTGCAAATCTATTGAACTGTATTTCAAACTAAAATTTGTTAGAGAAAAATGAAAAAAATCTCATTAGTAGTCGCAATGCGAAATAAGTTTAGTTTAGCATTACCTACTATAAAATAATAAAGAGGATAGATTTGATTGTTTGTTTGCATTGAATAGGCTTCGAAACTATTGGACACTATTAGAAAGCTACTTTATCGGGGAGTAACATAAACTATATTTTTCATAAAATTAGAGATCTCTACGTAAATTACAAAAATGTAACTCAAGGTATAAAAAGTTACGATATATACCCACGCGAAGCCGGGGCAGGCAACTAGTATTAAATAAAAAAAAAATGCTTAGGAAAGTTTCTTTTTGATCATTTAATCTGGTGAAATATAATCCGTCTGAGGTTTGGAGTTGATTATTTATGTAGGCAGGCATTGTATTCGTGTCTACCTTTAATTTATCGGTATTGAAGGCCTGACACAGTGAGTGATGCAGACAGTAAATGATAGATCTCAAATCTCGATACCCCGTTTATTATTCACATTGAGTCCTGGTATTCGATACATGACTATACTTCTCCTTATATATTACGTTCGGATAACGTCCCTACACAATACCTACCTGCAAGGGGAAACATGATCGGTGTAAAGGAAAGGGTATACGATGTCGGCTGTCACAGACGTATGTTCCATTCTATTTTCGTAATAAAATCACAACTATCGACTTACAGAATCATTATATTTTATTAGAAATAGCGTAAAACTTATTAAGATAAATTATCATGACCTGTAAATATCGATATTGTCATGATCATAAGCCTTCGGAGTTCTTTGTGCCAGCTGATAATTGACGTCATTGTAGAGGATCTTGTTTTCCTGCTGTCAATTTATTTGACAGTTTGGAGACTCTTGGAAGTCCACGTGCTCTCTATTCATGTCATAACATTCCCCAAGTGTGACGTATGTAATAAAGGAACTGATATAATCATTTACAAACCGGTTTGACATGTTGACTTAACTAATTGAATAACGAGAGCTTATTATATAGCTTGCATACTTCTTGCATACTTTAATAAATAACATGAGCATTCAAATACGATATTGATTTGAACTCATGGGAAATCGAATGGTAATTTGCATTGTCAAGTTCTTTGCTGTACGCATTAACTGAACGTGAAGTTTGAAGGTCAGCGTTTATTTCCCCTGACGTGTTTCATACAAGCTCTTGTTAGTATTGTTCGTTATCTAAAGAGCTTGCTTAAACTAAAGTAGCTATCGCCAATATTAAACTCATAGCTACTGGCACATGAGTGGCAAAGTTATGGAGTTTGAGTCGAGCTATTAGACTCTAGAATTAGTTTAGAAGTGGAAACAGATTTTCGTGTTCGTGTATCATAAGTTGGAAACCAACTATTCAAGGAGATTTTTTGGATGATGTCAGAGATCAAAGCGCATACTTACAAAAGTTATATTTAATTCTACCATCTCTCTTGTTTCTTTTGTTTTTACACTCGCTACTGTCTCAAATTTGATTAATGTTGGTATGGAGAAGGCTCAAATTTGATTAATTTTGGTATGGAAAAAGCTTTAATCCCGCGAGAGAGAAAAAGACTAACAATAAAAATAAACTGTTTCGGGTTAATGCATTTTTGTTCAAGAAATTATTTTTATTACGTATAAAACTGAGAGCGAAATATTTACACGATATGTATATAGACCAATGTAAACCATCGACTTTGATTTGGGTTGAAAGAGTTGTTGTAATTGGTTTCATTAATTTACTCTCGTTTCAAAGGCAAAGTTGAAATCAGAAAACGCTGCAGTTGATTTGCGGTTTGTTCAAAACTAAATTCATGGAAAATGAGTATTTCTGAACATTTTCAATGGTTAATAAAGTACGGCTATAATTCAAGCGATTAACTGCCTATTGGATAATCTTAAAATACTTTTAAAGTAAAGTAGTAAACCTATAAACATAGTTTTTGGTGACGTTTACTTTTGTTTTGTTAAAGGAAAGTGGAAAGTTAAGATTAATTATTTCTGGTCAAATTGGAGTAACGCTTTCTGTAAATACTTTTGTTTTCCGATTTCCAGTTTGTTTGCAATTCAATGTTTATTATTATAAAGTTTCATGGATTAACAACAGTTATCCAAGATCACTGAATAGTGATCTAATGTTACGAAATCGGTAATATAACACAACCAGAGTAAACAGTGGAAATAGTGATAACTATAGTTTGGTGGTTACTATGTTTGCTTGCTTGCTTCTAACTAGTGATTACGCGTGGAAAACCGCGAATATGAAAATTAACGTTAAATTAAGTCTCGGTTATGCACGCGCGATGTCGATTTGTCATCTCTACTCGATTAGCGTTTATGTCACTTGTCTAGGAGGGCAGGTATTCTATCTCAATTAGTACCAACATATGAAGATTTATTGATAGATGTATCCACTTATTTACTCGCAAATACTATCAATTCAAGTACAGATAAAGATTACAAATCTCTGGAGGTTACAGTTTATTAGATTATATCTATATATTTATATGGTAATATAGTCATTACAGTATAATTGAGGTAAACAACCTAATCAAGGCAATTATCTTTTTATATCACGGTCAATGCTATTCCTATGAACAGCGTTTTATTTATTTGTTGCTAGTTAGATATATCACATCCGTGTAGAAACAGTTAACAGTTTTATCATTATAATACATAAGTTCAGGCTAGTTGTGACCCTCGTTTAACGGTGCTAAATTGATCTTTTAATCGTAGCATGATGCTACTTTAAAACTTAATCTGTGTGTATCTGCGTCTCTATACATTTAGTATATTTTTATTAATAGAGACAATTATTATATATTTGTACAATTTGATTACCTAATTATCATAATCATTCCTTTGTTCACTTGAACATAAGTAACCAAAGCACATTTCTGACTTTTATAAATCAAAGCGCTCTTAATTGAAAAGAGTAGTGCCGTTGTGTTGGTCAATCGATAATATAATAGATATAGAAATTCTATAACAAACATGTATTGAAAGTAACGTGTGCCTGTGCAGGTCCTGTAATCTATTAATAGCCAGCTAGAGCCTGCGCTGCACCATTCACGTGTTTTCAATTACTACCCACACATCGTCAACAACCATGATAAAGCTCGGTAAGCTTCGTAGATTAATTTTATGAAAAAAGATCTGAATACTGTTCCACGAATAGGCATTTTTAACTCACTGATACTTTAGTCAAAAGATATTTTCACAGAATTTACTTATCGTGAACCACGCTGAAAAGGAATAAAAAATGAGATAAGCACATTGAGTTTTGGACCTAGAAAATTTAGATACATTTAGATTCATCAAATATTCAGATACTTTTATGAGATAATGGTCAAAAGGTTTCAAATTCCGATCACGGCATAAAAGAAAAACATATGAAGTAGGTACGGAAAAGATCTACAAAAAAGTATTATAAAACCTATTATTGACAAAACATTAATTGATACGAAATCTGTGCTATTCTTTTATATAAATTTTAAATTGGTTCCTTGACATTCAAAGGATTTTATTTCATCTCATTGGATTTCTATCTTCGATGTTTAGGATTATTACTACACGAATCCGTGGACTATTTTTTGAACACGTGTGAAAATTGTGCTTACACAATTTGCTGGAATATTGGGTTAATATCTACCAAAGTCGATGCGACCTTTGAATTTTGCGGCATCAGCCGCAGTTCAAAGGGCAGCTTTCAGCTCGTTTAATCAAATATAACGGAAACGTAGAATTGATGTAATAGCATCACTGAAAGTTTAAATTGAATCGAAAGTGTCGTGTTGGATTTAGATAAAAATGCCTAAAGATCACAATTCGGCAGCTTGATAATCTTAGTGCTTTTATAAATTTTCTTTTTCATTTCTTGAGGATGAAGTTTCATCATTAGTTTTCTCTAGCCGACCGTGAGTGGGGCTATATGTTTACTGTTCTCAACATAGCAGAACGTTTTATGTAAGTAGGTACTCGTATATGCTTTATTCTTATGCGGCTTAGAGTTTCCTCAAATATGTTTGTATAAGGTTACCATATAATCTGATACGGCGAAGTAAATTTTCTCTTTTATTTATGCGTTAGACGATCGCCATAAAATTTGTCTTTGCATTTCAGCGAGGCAATGTTCTCATCCATCTCGATTTGAGAAATAGGAATATGATTCACTCCTAGAAGTTTTGTATTAAAATACTTACTATAAAAAGCAGATAGAATACGGTCGATTTTTAGATTTGTGTTCGTTGATTGCACATGTCAATATGCTCGTAAAAATTAGGCCTATTCTAAAGCCGATAGCCGCTGGTGCGAACGAGTACTAGAGTGGAGACCGCGACTTGGTAAACGTAAGGAAGTCTCCCAGCCAGGTGGACCGACGACCTAAAGAAGGTCGCTGGGATGGACTGAATGCGGAAGGCAGAGGACTGGATTTTATGGCGAAAATTATGAGAGGCCTGTGTCCCAGCAGTGGACCGACACAGGCTGATGATGAGTCTAATCGCTTTATTAATGATCGCAGTGACAATGTTTATCGTTCTAGGAATGAACTAATAGAATACGTATGTGAGGAATCCTCTGCGCTCTACCGTGTGTGTAAGCTATTACAGTAATACCACAGTGAAGGTGAATGCAAATGGTTATCATCTATTGTATATCCAATATATAGTACGGACAATTTAAAATGACGCGTGTGTATGCAAATAGTTATGAACTTGGAATCCTTTTAATTTTATTACATTACTGACAGTTTAATTGTGATTAATCATGCTATTTCGTCAGTAAGATTAGAACGATGTGTCAACTTTTACTAAGAGTTATATTATGCCCACTGAAAAAGGCCAGATAAATCAAAATGTAGTTTTGATTGTGATATGTATCACATATTATTTATTGTTTATTTAAGTGCTTATCGTTATGAAAAATGTTCTGTCTACTATTTACTATCTCAGTAGCAATATTCTATTGATAAACAGATAAAAAACATTTACTGCGTTTCACTAAGCTATTCATGACTAAACAGTATTCAATTAGGAATATTTGTGTATAAATTTTGAAATCGATCAACTCAACAAATACTCCAGACGATGAGGATAAAATAATTAAGTAATTAATGTAATTTGACGCACTTTGTTTAGAGACTCAATACTGAGAAATAAATCTAGCTAGTTGATCGTGTTTCAAAAACACGTTTTCCAAAAGATTTCTTATATTTATCTTAGTGTACAGTGAGTGTAGATTAGTTGCAAAATGATGTTTAATGTAATATAAGGACTCTGGATGATGTTTTCGTGGTTTTTGATGGCATAATTAATGAACGCCGGCTTTAATGGATCCTACTAATTTAGACTTTAACGCCATTTTAATGTCACTTTTGAATATTGAATCATCTATACTAATATTATAAAGCGAAAGAGTTTGTTTGTTTGTTTGTTTAAACGCGCTAATCTCAGGAACTACTGGTTCGATTTGAAAAATTATTTATTGGATAGCCCATTTATCGAGGAAGGCTATAGGCTATATAACATCGCGCTCCGACTAATAGGAGCGGAGCAGCAATGAGAAATGTTTCAAAAACGGGGAAAATTTACGCAGACGAAGTTGCGCGGGACAGCTAGTAAAGCATAAAAGTAAGTTATTTATACGGTTTTGGTATAAGAGCCAACATAGAATTAATAGAATAAAATTAATTGCAGGCTATAAGGAACATGAAGTCATGGGAAATACTAAACTTCTTTTGCGTTTCGTTATTATCTTTTATTTTATATATAGAGGTGTAGGTTTGTTCATGTTTGGCAATGCGAAGGGTCGGAACGTTCTCTAGGGAGATAGCCGGCGCGCAATTACTCTAAACATAAAACAATATGACTCTACCGGCCAAGAACAGAGATCTCGACGAATATTCTCATTAAGGGTTTCATGTACCTATCTTGTACTTAAAATAGATTTATATTATAAGTAAGTACAAAAATTACTACGCAGATATTACAATAAGATGTATAACGATTGCTCTTGAGTAAGAACAAAGATGTGTGACGTAATGAATTATTGATTAACAACTTTTTATATTGTCTATGTGACTCATGTCATAGGAAAAGGAAGAACAGGTTCTTTATTTATCAATCTTGATTAGGTACGTTAAAAGTTTGATCAAATACGTAGGTATATTTCTTATTTGGCATGTTTGTGAGAACCTTGAGGCGCCGGAGAGAGGTCAGCTCATCTTCTATGGTCGTTACAGTAAATATTATAAACAAATGGTCGTGTAGACTCGAGATTCGATGTACTATTTTTAGCACCCGATTATGGAAACGATGAATGAAAGATTGTGAATGTTAGATACTCACGCATCGCGGCGGGTGCGCTCGTCCCAGAATTTCTCCCAGAACGAGGATCTGTTTTTAATTCTGAGCACGCTAGTGCTGAGCGTGCGCGGCAGCGTGCCGCCGCTGCTGCTGCCCGACACGCCGGTCGACATGCTGTGCTCCGACGCAGAGCTCTTCGCGATGAACGCTGCGCTCCCGCCTGCGGCGCCCAGCCGCTCCGACTGAGACCCTGACCGCTGCATCACGCTCTTTGTCTCCGCTCGCCGCTGACTCACTACATACCACGACGATGTTCACGTACGCGTACGCAACGGTCACTCTACGGCGAGCCTCTCGTCATTATAGTGACGCTCGGACGCCCGATCGTCTCCTACGCTCTTTGCTACTAATTACTAATGTCAATGCTCAACTCTCGCGGTAAGATGACACTCTCACTAGCAATTATATAAGCACTCAACTATGCAATGTCAACACGAAAATAACAAATGTTTTAGGCTAATATTTTATTCAATTGGACATCCTATCACTTCGACATACATAATGTTCAGATAACTTTATCTCACTCGGACATCCATATCGTCAACATAATATAATTGAAACCTCTGTTTTTATAACTCCAAACGATTTAAAACATCACAAAAAGTGCATAACATAATTAATTCTTGATAATTTCTTAGTAATAAACGTATTCATAAAAGTTAGGCTTCATCCTTGGCACCGATTAATAAACGCAGCTATAGTAGTTGGATCATTGCGTGCTGTGCACGGGCGACCGGGCCAACCTGTCAGATCAGTGAACGACCTCGACAGTGTCCAACCGTTCAACCGCAAATCTCAAACACTCAAGTAAATATAACCACGTTCTGTTTTTGTCCAAAACTATCAGTTTTATTGTGATTACACTTCGCGATAAATTAGCACCGGTGCTTTAAGTCACATTATAGTTGGGGTTTAAGTTAGAGTGGGGGCTTAGACGGCAGAACAAGAATGGGTGCATCGCGTGTCGCTGGGCATAGAAGGTGGCGTGTCGCCGGCAGCCCGCGCGGACTATCAATGGAGGCGCGCGAGGCGCAACGACGACGACGGCATCCCACTCGTTCGCCCGACGCCTGCCGCGCGACGCCCGGGTACCGCCGACAGCGCGCGACGCCGCCCGAGGATAAATTTGGCGCTAATGGAAACTGGCGACGGTGGGCGCCGGTAATCAATGTTTGACGTGGAAATCGAGGGGCAGTAAGAGTATTATCAATATCAAAGAGGAATCAGATATATGTGCGTAGTGAGAAAGCGGTGATATTGAAAGACAAGATGCACAGACGAAAGAATTGCCCGGGCCGTGCATGCGGCGTCCCGTATCGATTATTCTATGCTAAGGTACGACTACGAGTCACTTTCAGCTTGCAAGCTCTGACATATATTTATAAAGTATTGACTCTCTCAGCTCTATTAAGACTAAAGTAGACGATCTACTTTAAATATTAGACCGATAATAATTAATTACGTATGAAGCCTTTAACAAAGTAATCATCCCAATTTATTTTACTCTGATTTAAGTTTTAAATGTAATATCGCATGATATATATATCGAATCTGAAAACTTTTTATAGGTGTACGTTAGTTGAACATAATATAAATTAAACTAAATTTAGTTGAAAACAAGACTGCACACAGTAAATACTTCAAATAAATATAGATAAGAGATTTCAAATATTTATTTAGATAAGTAGACACGCAAATAATAATTTCTGAAACATCTATCACATATGTAAACATTTTGACTCCAACTCATAATATAGAATGAGAAAATGAATGAAAACATAAGGATTCTCAGGGAATCAGTTTTTATATTTTCACAAGATGGTACCTAACAATATACCTAGTCAACAATTCATGAATTGAATATGAAAAACCCGTTGATTACCGCCTATAATTTACTTTGTCGTGTCTAATTTATTGATTGCGTCAAGACGTTTCTAAATCTGCGCATTATTTAGTGATCTATGTATGATTACGCTATAGAAGTTTCGAGATCGTTAAGTAGTTTTTAACGATGTTCAATTAAGTGAAATTAGGGCGTTGTCAATCCAGTATTTTGAGTATGTTATTGATACAGTGATTTGTCAAACCTTCGCTTGATATCAATATCAATATTACAATAAAATTTTGCTTATTGGCTTGATATTTTATTATTTTATTTGGGGAGCTTACACAGCTACAGTACGTATGGTTTAATCTATACTAATACTAGCTGTGCCGCGCAACTTCGTATGCGTCAATTTTCCCCGTTAATGCAACATTTTTCTTTGCTGCTCCGCTCCTATTGGTAGTAGCGTGATGTTATATGTAGAGTTTTCGATTCGGACTAGTAATTTTTGAGATTACCGCGTTCAAACAAACAAGCAAACTCTTCACATTTATAATATTAGTATGGAAGTATAGATTACATTATTATAGATTACATTATTATAGATTACAAAGCGGAAGAGCTTGTTAATTTGTTTGAACGCGGTAATCTGAGAAACTACTGATACGAATTGAAAAATCCTTTTACTGTTGGATAGACCATTTATCGAGGAAGTATAGGCTATATAACATCACGCTACGATCAATAGGAGCGGAGCAGCAATGAGAAATGTTGCAAAGACGGGAAAAATTTACGCAGACGAAGTGGCGCGGGATAGCTAGTATTAACAATACAATTGCAAGCTTATTATTAATCTTATTTACATCTTTCACGAAGCAATCGATTGAGTGAAATGCAGACTTTGGGTTACTTTAGTGTGTCACTCAAAATATAAAAAAAATGGTTTCTGTAAAGTCGGTTTACGGATGACAATTTTACGTGATAACGTCATAAGAGAATATTGATGACTCATTGTAATTTTTTATTTTCAATTGTATCGCATGTCGCTGAAATTGCCAAAACATTGATGACGTTGTAATAAACAACCATGCCTGTGACAGCTTTAGTGAACCCATGCAAGCGGCTACAATACTTAAGCCTATCAGCAGGCGGAACGTGACGGAGCGTGACGTACCGCGACACTTTTTCGTGCGTCCACCCCGTCATCGATTTATAAGACGTTTTCACGTAAATATCATGCTGATTGGTTACAATTTGACAGAGAAATCAAGCATAGAATTTGCTCGGGTTGCGTGGTATCATTACCTATATACTACTAGCTCTACCTACTCTACCTTATAGTTTACCGCAGTGAAAATGCGATGTTGTTTATATAAATAAACACAATCTTACTCACTCATGATTGAGTCTGGTATTGTTGGCATCTATATTCTAAAGTAAGCTGTTCCCATCAGGGTTCTTATACACGTTCTTTTTTCGTTTTCGCGGCAAGCCCACGCGAACTGTCAAAATCTTGTCATAATGGTAAAATAGAGAGCTTAGAAATGCAACAACGCGCATGCGGGCGAACATCTTTTAGCGCACCGCACATGCGCCAGCTCTTGCCGCGAAAACGAAAAAAAAAATAACGTGAATGAGGACCCAGGTAGGTTATAATGCCTACTTGACCACAGAGTCCACCATAGAACCTTAAGGGTTGCTTGATGAATTAACCGGGTTGCACTGATTGTGGTAGCAAGCAGAGCTGTTCCTCCTAAAAGTAATACGCAAAATAAATAGTTAGGTGCCTAGCATGATCGCCTTTATTCCCATATCGAACTGTATTTATTAGGTAACGCGTTTATGAGTCAAAAATAAAAAATAATGACTAAGTCAGCAAGTAATATAAAATTCAGCTCAAAGAACCTTTCTCTTTTAAGTGAATCGATAAACTGAATTTATCATGGCTGATGTCAATCTTTAAAATAAAAATGTCTTACAAAAAATATCTGATTTGTAGGCACACCTAATCTCAAATCTATTTATTCACGCAATTCGCAAAGTATGAGGCTTCCATTTTGATCTCTCCTTGTTGATTCGCGTAAAATCACTTGAGCTAAATAAAATACGAGTGGCTGGAACATAAGCCGAATAAAATAAAATGAGAAACAAGCGATGTTTTTAATTCGATTGGTATTCAATTTTCCTATGAGAGATAGCTAAATTATATGTATAAGTAGATAGGTATATGAGTATGAATAGTTTCATAAATAAGTCCTTAATTTTCTGTGAATGGTGCTTCTTTTTGCTTAGATTACATTTACTTTTGGTTTTTTATAAAATCTCACCTTTTTCTTGCTTCTTGCATTTCTTCTGGTTTCGTTTGCTGTAGCTCTTTTATTTAGTTTTCTTTCCCACGCTCCAGTTACAGGGCAGATGACGTCGGCCTTAATATGAACTATCACACAGTACAACCGAAGCATCCAACAAACCAACAAAAAAAACTGTTGCATATGAATCGCAAACAATACCAATACATATCGTAAATTAAATAGAAGCACCGTTCACCAGAAAGAAAGAGAAATAAAGAAAATAAAGATCCTCCAATCAATGTGAAAAGAGAAGAATTTACTTTCAGTTTTCATTCTATATTATTAAACTGATCCAAACTTAAGAGAATATAACTATTTACGAGATTTTGTTAAAGACTTTTATTGGTTCAACTGGAGGTACTTGTTAAAATAAGAATTGTGGGCTATTCGCATATACAGAATTATTATAAAGATATTTTACATTGTCAAAACGTTTTCGGCTTACACATTGGCCGCCAGTGGCTTTAGTCATATCTACTGTACATGCATGATTCCATGCCCATACACTAGGTGCAAAGTAGGCACTGCTAAATAGACCGGTGACGACCATCCGGCAGCCGGATTATGTGTATAAAAAGACAATTAAGTTTGTTGAAACGTAATCATTTGCAACATGCGTAATTTTGCAATTAAGTTTGTTGAAACGTAATCATTTGCAACATGCGTAATTTTGCAATTAAGTTTGTTGAAACGTAATCATTTGCAACATGCGTAATTTTGCAATTAAGTTTGTTGAAACGTAATCATTTGCAACATGCGTAATTTTGCAATTAAGTTTGTTGAAACGTAATCATTTGCAACATGCGTAATTTTGCGTGATATTATAGTTAATTTGCTAAGTAATATGAACAAATAAATAATAATACTAACACCGCCGAATAGTAATAAACCATAACACAGTAAATAAAGCATATATTTTTACTGTGACCATAATCTGATCATACATTTCGCATTGAAGCATAAGGTCCGAATGTATTTAACGTAACGTATTCATTGATTCTTAGAATGAGTTCAGCACCTTGTGGATAAATAAAATGCTCCTAGAAAATGCTTAGCATGGAAATGAAACTTCAGAAAACAATATAGTAAGATAGTAGTACACACAATACACCGTTACTACGATACACAAACAACGCAAGCTCAAAAACAATGAAAGCGAGAATGGAAATCAAGCCAAGAAAACTGAGAGAGTTTATAAAGCAGTGTCACTGTACTATACGTGCGTAGGTAAGTATACGTACGCTCTGTCCAGTTGTGCCGCCTCGGACTCCTTGAATCTGTAAGCAATTAAAAAATAAGGAAAAGAAAGAAAGAACGAAGATATCAGAGGACACATATATTATTTTGCCACCTAAGCGGGTCAGGTCGCGAGTACAAGTATGCGGGGTTCAGCTTCACACCAATTGTGCTAGAATAGTGTAGTGAGAGGCTCTGTAAAGGTGATGGCAATAGCATGAAGTGTTCGTCTCCATACTGCTGGCGGCTGGTGCTTGACAGTATGAGCGATAGGCGACACAGTTGAGGTCACAGAGAACATACATACGCAAGTACGCATGCTATCACCAATGTAGGCTGTTTGTGAGTAAGCTGGCTACTTGTTAGTCGTACACAACATACAGTTTAGAGTAATCTGTTATAGAGCTTACTTTTATTCTGGCATTCGAAGCTGTGTGGCTTCATCGTTCTTTTACTGTCATGCAAATACATAACAACCTACAATCAGAAATATCACACCTACTATTTAAATTGTAGATATAATGTACGTATTAGATGATTGTCCAGTTTATAGTTTATACTGCTAATGTTATGAATACAGTTTAATAGTCACGCTATAGGTGAGTCTGCAAGTTTTTCCAATAAGGATAATGGATAACTACGCAGTAGGATCAAAAAGCTTCCCCCCTGTTCTGCTTTCGTATTCAGCTGCAAGCGTGTTAGTGTTACATTAATAATAAGTTGACTTGGCTAAGGTCCATTTCACATGTTCCGGTTTCAATCCGGTGCCGTGTAGCCGGCGCGAAATGTATGGCGATGTACGGTAGCTTTCACATGTTCCAGCGTCCGTCCGGTCCGGTCGCCATAAATTCGCTACCGGGTAGTCCGCGACCGGGTCCGACCCCGGATTGAAATCAGTACGTTTGAAAAGAACCTTAAAGTTTTATTTGTAGCTACAATGTACCACTAAGCTCACAATGTTAAGATGTCAGTAGAGACAGAAGATTCATCAATTTCACATGACAACGATCCTCACTAATGAGGTAGATTGATGATAAAAATACTTTAGAAGATCCTCTTGAAAGGAGACAAGGCTAACCCCATTATCAATCAAATCAATTGCTGAAATGAGAGCAGATCGTTTCAACGAAGTGTAGTGGACGTCGTCGCCCTAATCCAATTAATGACTTTAGTACATCATTCAGTATATGTGATGTACTAAAGTACAAACACATTATAATGGGACTAACTCTTTAGTGGCTTTTTAGGAGCTTTTTCCGTAACCAAAACAGTTAATCTTCTAATTCTCAATTCAGTGACAAGGTATTTTAAATTCATCTTCATTCTACAAATATTCTATTACTGGATTATTTTTTTACTAATGTTACAAATCTGAGATGATGACTGGATGGATGTACGTTTTTTGCTCTTTCACGTAACTTACTTGACGTACATACGTTACACATACTTGAATGTAGTTAATAGATCAGAATAATAAGGCTTGAAAAATAGAGAGATATAACGCGTATGAAGTCGCGAGCAAAAACTAGTATTAAAAAAATGCAAAAGTGTATTATTTAGTAGGTAACAATAATCTATATCTACACTAATATTATAAATCTATATCTATACTTCTATACTAAAATTATAAAGAGGAAAGATTTGATTGTTTGTACTGAATAGGCTCCGATATTACTGGACGGATTTAAAAAAATCTTTCATCGTTGTGAAGCTACACTAACCCCGGGTGACATAGGCTATTTTTTATCCCTGTATTCCCATGGGAATGGGAACTACGCGGGCGAAACCGCGAGGCGTCCGCTAGTATATAATAATAATCTTTATTGACACAAAAAGATCCTAATTACAATAATATTTGAGGCTCTAGTAGGTACTTATGAAATAAATCTTTCGATCTTCTTTGAAACTAAAGTTGCACTCTTCTTCATTACAAATTCATTAAAAGCTTCTAATTCAAATCATAGTTAGTAAAGTACCTACATTATGATGTACTTTTATAAATTACGGTCATAAATTATAATATGTTGTACATAAATGAGCTAATATTTTTTGTTAGTGTCATTATTTTTACGATCCTTACATATAAATATATTTATTACTCAGAATCTCAGCTGCTACAGAGCTGCTCACCAGAATAGGTAACTGATGCCTGGCCAATTTACCTTCCTCAAATGCATATTATAGCGTGAACTAAACCGCAGACTAACCATGTTTGGTCAGCAATCGTGATTGTTCAATCGGCTATATGCCTAAAAACAATCGATTTCCTTATAGTGCACCACGTTATAATATTTTGATGTACCTAGTTGTACTCGCTGACAGAAACTCAGAACAAATATTGTGTTAAATAATATATAATCTATAATCTTCTCTTTCAAGAAAAAAGTTATTAGATTTGAAATAAGATCTCATGATTTAATATAATAAAAGGATTACGATTTAGAGTATTAATAATATTGCACACAAGAGTCAAATGTAATCAATTTAAATTTTTGACGGAGTTTCTTATAAATAGAACATTCAGAATGCGTATTGCGGTGGTACTTGTATAGATTTTGCAAGTTTTCGAAAAATGGATTATAGGGACCGTCTTCACGGGCGATAAAATCGCGGCGATATTATCGTCGTGCCACCTATTATCTATCTCCATACGAGTGACTGAGTGCGAGAGAAACGTCATAGAATAGCCGCGCGCTCGCGGAATGTGGCGGTCTCGCTGCGATTCTATGACGATATATACTGTTACCAATAAAAACTTAATATTATATTTCAATTTGAAATCTATCATTCTTATAGGTATAGGATATGTTCTGATATGCACTGCGACCACTGTAAAGTGTGACGTCAATTCAATATCCTGCGTAAACGTTCCTTTATATACTGGTTACAGTTTAAAACGGAACCTATGTTCCGTTTTAAACAGTAGTATTAGACTATTCCAATATACTGTCATCCACAATTTTGGCTCAGTTTTCTCTTGAAAACAATGATTAATATATTAGTTTATTTGTTCAACTAGAAGAATTATTAAATAAATGCTTGAATTATGTTTAAAAAATAATATTCAAGTGAATTATCAATTAAATTATTTGCATAAAGTCTGAATTAATTTAAATTACTGGACACTGTTGATCACGTGATCAAAATACTAAGAGCACCTAATCTCGAAAATGCCAGTGTTCGCAGTACAAAATTGGCGACGTATTAATGTCGTTACATATTTCTCTAGGATACTGCGGCAGTATACTGTCAGTCCATAACGGAATTAATTTCTTGCCAGTAAAAGCACTGAATAGTGGTCGCAGTGTATATCGAAACATACCCATGAATAGTGTGAGCGTCAAGATGGCGGGATCAAGTCTAGTATTTTAAAACTACATAATATACAAATTCTGCTATTTGCTACCTACGATCAAATTTTAGTTACGGCAATATACATATATTTAGTAATTAAACAAAATACGTGGTCTAAACTGATGACCTACTCAGAAGGTTAATCTTTCTTTGCACAAATACAATACCCTTTTGCTACCTCACGATTATTGTTTTTTATTATCCCTGTTAAAATATGCACGCTTCAGCTATTTGGTATTACAAGTGGGAGGGCAGCTTATTTTTTAATTTTCGATTAGTTACCATTTAATAGTTACCTTTAAATTTTCTAAAAATATCTTGCTTAATTTATGTAAAAAAGCCTGAAGAAATATAAAACACTAGCTGACTAACAAGAATTCTAAGTATATCTTGTACCTAAATAAAAAATAGTTGAAATAAAAACGGTATAAGGTTCTACTTTTAGCGAAAAAAATATTAATAAACGTTTTTTTTGTATTTAGATGTGTTTAGTAATGATAACTACAGCCTCTCGAGATTCTCTCGCCCGTGGAGACGGTCCCTAAGGGTTTAACTATCAAAATTTTCAAATAAATTAAAATTAATTTGATTTTTTATAAGGTTGCTTGCTGAATTGTAAAGTTTGTACATACTTTTATTGTATAAAGAAATATCTCCAATGTCCACATAAATAAAATAATAACTAAGAAATAATATTAATTCAGAGGTTGTTTGTAATTCACTGCTTTGTATTCATGAAAGCTCGCCAGTCCATTATGTTGTTCTGATTCCGTAACTCTTGTTACCCACAATATTGTTTTACTGCGCAATGCGTAAACATTACTTTTTACGCAAATTGCTTGTTGCATACGTTTTTATAAAGCGATCGGTTCTCGGATTTATTGTAAATATAAACCATTTTATATTATTTACTCGGTCAGTCAGGTCAAACAAAGTCAGGTTTACCTACACCGTACATCAAGACAGTTTTTTTTTTAAGGATAACTAGCAATGTGGGATTGGGTCCCACATTACTAGCTATCTTGTTAACCCCTCCAAGCGGCGGTAGTATAATGGATAGGATTCGAACCCGTGACCTCACGATTGCGAGTCCGATGCCTTAGACATAAGGCTACCGCCGCTTAAAGAAGAATGCTATGCTAGAATAACTATTAAAACAGAAAAAAACAAAAAAAAATATGAAGAGAATGCACTTAATGGAACAGTGTGGTTGATGGATGATATGACGAGAAGAAAGCTGGCTGATTCAATGACTTTTTTTATTCATCGCGCGTTGGAAAAAGAAGAATTACCTATCACAAAAAAACACGATTATGAGGTGGTACAACTGGTAATTAGTGGTACAACTGGTAACTGGTGGTACAAGTGGTATAACGGTGATATAAATTTCTCCAGATCACCTAGTAGGTATAAATATATATAGAAAGAAAATTCCTGACTAATTATTCTTCTTATAATAATCGAAGCATAACTCCAATTCTAGGCTTTAGAAAGCTGAAATTTTGAAAAGAGGTTTCTTTTGTGATGTAGAGCACGGATAAGAAGTCATTTTAAGGCATTAGAGCTCTAAAGAACTAAACAGGGCAAAATCTTAAATATGAAAATACGGTATATTTAGAGCTATAGACTTGAAAACTTGGATTAGGGCTTTTTGCTGTATTTCAACATTTAGGAAAAATCGTTTCCTAAAAGGGTGAAATAGGGAGTTTTTTACTATACTAATTACTATGCCAGCTCTGTTAGTTTTTGTGTTTAAGGTCTGGAAATGTGTATTTTCAAGATTTTTCCATCTAGAATTGCAGAATGCACTTTTCCTGATAGATTAAAAAAAAAACTAAATAAAAAACGCAAGCAGGCACTTTACTAAGCGCATGAAGATAAATTAATGCATCATATTGCAAAGTATTGAAAATTGAAAAAAATGGTTGCTAACTAACTTGTTTTGTATAACAGTCATAATGGTGCTATACTTTTTGTAAATGCTTAAGATGAGCCCTTTAATTTGATACCCATATTGCAGTATTCGAAATACTTATTTTTCATACCTTTTATTTTTGACATCTCAAACGTTATCTTAATCTAATGACGTCTTAATTGTTTAATTCCGTCTTGTGGTTTGAAAGTTATGAGGTAATAAAGAATATTACATACAAACATAAAAGATACGCGTGAAAAACATAACCCTTCCTTGCAGTCGAGTAAAAAGAGATTTAATGCGGACAAGCGGCGGGCAATAGCTATAAATAGTCAATGTATCTCATGAAGAAATTACTTCGTTGTTGTGTTGCTCCCGTTGCGCTGAATTTTGAATATAATTCTCTCCGTCAAATTGTCAATTGTCAGGGAGTCCGACCGATACGAGGGTATAATGAGCCTGCAGCCCCTTTGACGTTGTACAGTAAAGGTCGTACCTTTTAAGGTTTTTAATATTGCCGAAAGGGTAATGTGAGTCTATAAATTTAATCCGTAATAAAGTAAAAATCTCTCGACCCAATTCATTCCCGCATCATTGACGAACGAACGACGAATAGAACAGGGCCACTGGGTACATATTACTAGTTAGTAACTTAGCTACTATAGGTATTTTTTTTAATCCCCGTCTCGACGCAAAGCCGGATGTAAGGGGTGGAAGTAATCATTCAGATTCAAACACATGTATGTAGATGTCTATGGCATCGTAAGATCTAAATGAGACGATTTATTTTGATGTGCCTTTTGAAAGCTAGGAATTTTGTATTGTGTGTTGAAGTCGCTGCGACCTGAAAGATCTATTGTGATGCCTCTTTGTTACTTCAAAGGATATCCTCACGATTTAGTCAGGAGAGGACTTAACGTCGGCTGGTGTAATTAAGCTAAGAAGGGGAATTGTTCTAAGTTTTATTTGAAAAAAAAAAAGTTTTGCCGTTTTGAAGATATCTTACTTATATCTTTTTATGTAAGATACATATTAGCTTGTCCATTTGACAAAGAAGCATTGTCTAGTATAGTGGATTTTATTTTTTATTTTTGAATTGATGAAAATTTGTCAGATATTAGCCGGTAAATCCATCCTATTTCTGCCAGTGTCAAGTATTTATTGTACACTTTAATCATACAAGACTCGCTCTTAAAAAAATTGCACGTATTTGACATATGTTCATTCAGTTAAATGTTGGGACCTGGCTATTGTCTGCTACAATCTTTGATTTCTGATTGCCAAAGAATGTCTTCTGGGGCAATATTGGCGACATGTTTTATTGTATCTATTGATTGACCCTGATCAACCAGGGTCAATCAATTACAAATTATCATTAATGTCCTCATTAAGATTATAATCGAGTCTAACGACTAATAACTACCACTTTAACTTAATCTGATAAGTTTGATTAAAAATTAAGAAATGGCACCGATGGTACTTTCCATAAATAATGTCTATAATTAGGACAAGATACTTTACTTTTCTTATGTTATTTTTAATAGCTTTCACTATAATTAAAGACGATGCATGTTACAATTACCAGAAGTCATTATTAACTTCTTGACTTGAATACATGTAAAACAAATAAGTGTTTTAGAATGACAGACCTCCTAAATAATTTATGTTAAGACTTATACGAGCCGATACGTCGAAAGTTTTGGTTTGGTCATGAGGATAACTCTAATTATTATTACTCTAAGTAATAATTGGAAATGTAAAACTGGAGAAACACCTTAAATAGAATGTTGCGCGGATCAATAGATACGAAAGTCTGGCCCACCTAGGCAAAATGTTACTGAATTCGTTGTGGGATTTAAGCCGTAAGCGCCTTATGTGACGATGCTGTTCAGAACGTCTCAATACACATAATAGATATAAGAATATTGGATATAGAATATAGATATATTGAAGACTTCATTATTGGTTGGGTAAAGACTATTTTCATTCATTTTTAGACTGGTGGGCGTAATAGTCGATGGTATCTGTGTGTTACCACAAAAATCCGAGAGTAATTAAGCTTTGTATAACTCTCTTACGAGCAACGCATTCATAGACATTGCTCACTGAAGCAGAATCTCAGACCTTTGATTTGAGATTTTGACAGCGTTGGATGATGTGATGAGTATGTGTGAGCTACCGAGCTATGTATTTGTATCTCTCGGTGTTTTGTGGTGTTAGTAAGGGATCTTACCTTTCGCTGGCGATGGAGCTGTTCCTCGACATGGACTTTGGCGACATTTCGAAGTCGGAGTCTGAGCGGTAGAGGAAAGACTCGCGGCGCTGCGGCATGGCCTGAAGGACGAGCGCGGTGGAGGGCGAGCCACCCTCCAGGGGGGACCGAGCGCCCCCCGCACCCCCGCCCGCACCACCCCCGTTCTCCACATCGAAGCTGAAACAATAAAACATACATGATTAATATAAAACACTCATGATGTGATCAATTGTTTATAAACCATACTGAGTACATCAGAAGATACGCACTGATAAGACTAAGTACAATAACTCACGTTAGTGAGTGTGTACTTACAACCGTAAGTCGTTGCACTTGTTGATACCGTCAATACATGAATTATATATAGAATAAAAACATAAATAATGAAGTATTACCGTAGTAGAACCGGCATTTGGATAATAAACTAAAACAGAACTGAATAGATGTTTGATTTCATCAGATTGCGTCTACATTATGTTTTGAAAAAGTGATTAGTTATACACTACAACCGCACTCTTGGCCGACCATTCAAGAAATGCGTGAGTAGAATGTACGTACTAACTGTTCACAGATATCAAGTGATAATAAATGTGACGTAGTTTCACGTCATAATACAACAGTCGTAAGTATAGACATGTATTGATAGCTAACATCTTATGAAACAAACCAAAAACAAACCCACATATTGTCATACTACAACTCCAAGGAACCGCGCTGGGATGAACTAATGAAATCGATCTAAGTAATTCAATATCCCCGGATTAAATAATTAGGTATAACATAATTCAACTTGCCTAATATTTCCAGTGATTTCTAATGTAGTAAGTAACGTCATTATTTAAATCTAGATAGCTATGATTATGATAAATAGATTATTGATTTTATGCGTCATAGTAACAAAATAGGTAGGTACGAAGTACGTAAGAATAATATCCAGATTTATTTTGTTGTACGTTATCTTATGAAACGAGTAGCTACTTATAGTAAAAGTATCTAGAAGTCTAGATAATAATTTGATACTCATGGATTCATTTCTAGTATGGTATGGGATGTTGATTTATCTTAAGTAGCTAAGTAGGTACGTAACTTTCTTTATTTCCAATATTCTTCAGATTAGTAGAAATTAGAACGAATTTATATTTTTTTAGCTATCCTTCTTGTTTTATAAAGTAATCGCTGTCCTTTTGATACGTTTTATGAAAATTGTAGAATGTTCTGTTTAGTGACATCTGGTGGGAAATCCCTACAACCGCAGTGCCACAAGTTTTGCGAGAGTACTGTGGTTGCGTAGTATTAGCTGCGGCCGCCAGAGGTCTCTGCTAAATATGAATGGCGGGCGAGGTCTCTACAATGAATGGACAAGGTTTGTTTAGAATTTCACTACGACACAAATATGCTGCTATATACTGCTACGATACGCTAGTGCTAATTATTTTTTTGTACAAAAAATATTAACCTTATGTGATATGTGTTTGAAACCAGTTTGAAATAAGTAAAATATTTAAAGAACAATCTCTCATTTGAAATGTCCACAGACAGATTCGCGCTCTGGGTATCAACACCATTATTAAACTACCATATGAGGATAAAATGAAAAATTTGTGTATTTTGAATAAAGTGATAGGTACAAGTATTATATTTTTGATTATGTTATCTAATTATTATTCATTTAAGTTTACTGCACTTGTAGCGCTTTTCTACAAGCTTTCCTTATCCTATCCTTTGTAACTGTTAGGTTAGGTTGGTTAGAGTTAACATTATTCTCTACCATAACAGTTACTAAGGATTATTCTGTTTTCTATTACTCTAAATAAAAGTCTCCGTTTTTATGGTTCCGGAGCCAAAACGGCAAAAACGGACCCCAAATAATAGTAAAAAAGTATAGTTTCGTCATGTCCGTCTATCTGTCTGTCAGTCCGTATGACACAGGCATTTTACTCAAAGACTACACAATTAATATTATTTAAATTCGGTGAAAAGGTGTCTTGTAGTAGCCGCTACTTAGTTTGATAGCTAATTAATAAAAATAAATACTTTTAGAGGGGCACTCTATACATGTAACAGAAGCTGATTTTTTTTTATTAGCAATCGTCAATGTGTGGCACATCATTCGACAGGTCTTTTAAAATATTTTAACATTTCTAAAAAACTTTTTTGATCAAGTGAATATTTTTGGAAATAATTGTTCTGAAAGTTGCATAAATTGTGCTCCTTCACCCTACAAACTGGTGTGACCAAAAAAAGAATTTAAAAGGGGCGCTTAACAAATACTTTAAACTAAGTTTATCTCCACAATAACTTAATGACGAAACTGCGTTTCTCAACAAAAGAGCGTATGCTTGCACATACGCTTTCGTATTAAGAGCATGGTCCGACATGCTCTGTACCGGTTTTTAGGGTTTCTTAACCAAAATGGCAAAACAGAACCCTTATAGTTTGTAAAGTGGGGATGGGTTTTTTTTTGTCACCTACATCGTTGTGTGGGGTATCGTTAGATAGGTCTTTACTAAACGTTTAGGTGTTGGAAAGACTATTTTAAGATTTAGATAGTGTGAAAAAAAACTGTCCTGAGGATGCCTCGTATAGAGGTGAAACACGTGTCGAAATTTCACTTCGTGGAAGCGAAATATTGCAAGTCAAGGGTCCGGAGGTGCCAATCACTCGACTTGGTGAGTGTACCTGTCATTTATTTTCTTTGTTGCAGGTATTTAAGTGCGGTCTGTCAATATATTTCTATTGTTGTATTAAATATTAAGGGCATTTCCTTACTACTTTAATCCTGGAGATTCACAGATCGAGGGTGGGTGGTGGGATCCCTCCCATAAAATCTACTTAAGATCGATTTCCGCCATGTTACGCCTAATTCAATCAGTTATCTTAAATGGTTGATGTTGAGTATGTGAAAAAATTACGGTAGTAGTGTATATAGTGGAATTAAAAGGAAAACTATCACAGCTTATAAGGCTTCACAAGTTTACGAGTAACAGCTGATCAAATGAGAAGTAACACAATTTTGTACAAATTCCATTGTAAATGATTATGAAACGTTTTAAGTATGAAACTAAAACAACAGAAAACATACTTCATAAGCCGCATATTTCGGATCACCCAAGTAGTAGTCAACCCCCAGTAGTGTAGGGTTCCGTAGTCAACCCCCCGTAGGAACTCTTGAAATGTTAAAGGCATACTTATAGTGATTTAGGTATATGTATTTTATAGTGGTTCGTGTATTTCTCTCAAAAAGCACCAATTGGTGAAGAGGAGCTGATGATAAATGATTGAATGATTTCACGATTTGCGATTCGATTAGTTTAATATGACATTGTATAGCACTTTATGATCGTCACACTACTATTACAGCATGTAATAGAGCTGATGGTGAAGTATCATGTGGACTCCTCAACAGTTAGCGACCCTGCATCGAGAAAAGCAATATTTTGTAAAAGTAAATGAGTAACTTAGACAAATTACTAACCAACCTTTTTACAAAAAATATTAAAACGACTTAAAAAATAAATACAA
This sequence comes from Herminia tarsipennalis, assembly GCA_945859575.2. Taxonomy (NCBI): domain Eukaryota; kingdom Metazoa; phylum Arthropoda; class Insecta; order Lepidoptera; family Erebidae; genus Herminia; species Herminia tarsipennalis. Next base: position 11,535,885 of record OX243838.2, read on the forward strand.
CGTAACCGAAAAGCATAAAATATTAGATAAACATTTTGAAGTTGGTGCCTAAAATATAAAAACTACATTTCCTGGCACCAACTTTAAAATTTTTGTAAATAAGTTTTTTAGTCAATATACTTCGATAGAAAATATCAGTAAGCCTATATTCAGTCGGAAGGAAACAGATTGGGAACGGCCCAGCACAGTTGGAACTAAATTTAGTATAGGTTAATCAAATTATGGGTAGGTAAGTACACTATTGAATAAGGAAAAGAACGCCTACCATGAGAGAGGAAATACTGATACAGATTTCTCTTGTTGGTTTTTCATCTTGTAACTAAGCATAAATGCATTGTCTTGTGGTCAGTACGTCGGTGTAAAACCACATGATGAGAGAATCAGCTATCACGGCTAATTTTATACTCAAACGTAAACTAAGGGTAATACCTATTTATCGAAAATGTACTTAGACAATATGAACTAATAACGTATTTAAGAATATCATTGTAAATAAAATAGGATTTGAAAGAAGTTTAGGCAGAATATGTTTTTAGAGTTCCGTAGCCTAAATGGCAAAAACGGAACCCTTATCCGTCTGTCTGTCTTTCTGTCCGTATGTCACAGTTATTTTACTCAAATACTACTCAAAGAATACTGATGAAATTTTACCCTTAACTTAGTTTGATAGCTAAATTATAAAAATAAATATTTTTAGGCGGGGCTTCATACATGTAACAGAAGATGAAATTATTTTTATTCAGCAAACATTTTAAGGTTTCTAATAAACTTTTTTGAATGAGGGAATTTTTGGAAATAATCACTCCGAAAGTTGCATAAATTATGCCCCCCCCCCTGAACTTTGAACCGTGAGTGCTCTTACCCGGATTTTTTGAAATTGTTTCCCTCAAGGAAACAATTATATCACAAAAGAGTGAAAAGCTCTCTATCCTAATTGTAACCTTTATACTCTAGCTGTAGGTTCGGGCGGATCATGTAAAAAAAAAATAACTGAATAGTCTGTTATATATAAAATCCACACCCACATCGAATTGCATACCAATTCGATGTGGGTAGTTTTTTAATTGGCTTCAAAAAGAGGGGGAATCATCGATTCGGTTGTAACCTCTTAACTCCGTTATTTTGACAATATATTCTATTTGGAAAATGTTTTGTATTTGAAACTTAACTTTTCCAATTTGTCACAATTCATCAAAATCCAGATCTGATTATAGAATTCACTGGGAAATCAGGAAATTCCCCAAACATACTTAATCATAAATATTCTTAATATGACTATTTTCAGCAATAACCATGCATTTTCATTCAGAAAGTATGATAGGATTGAGATAGTTATGCCACTTATAAGATTCATTAAAAAAAAAGTACCGACGATTCATATACAAAATATTATTACGTATAATTGATAATGATTCCATGTCTCAAATTTAAATAGGTCATATTAACAAATAAATATACAATTTAGTTATAGACAGCTCATTGAAGCCTTAGTAATACCTGTTAATTAATTTGTATCATTGACCTGAAACGAAAAAGTAAATGGATTGTACATGGATTAGCCTGACAAGTTTTTGAGTACATCAATCACTTTGTAACACAAAAAAATTTGCTTGGTCAGCCGTTGGTGCTCTACTGGCAGAACATTCAGTAGAGCATCCGATTTTTGCTGGGTGTGATGTTTAACTCATGTTGTCTTGTCGAAACATGTTTAAATTGTCGTGTGTCGGATCCGACGCGATAAGTGGGAACGGGCCCCAACTTGTCAAATAAGTCTTTAACATGATGTGCGATGGAAATGGTAGGCATCAAAAGGTATACTTTTGAGAAATCGTCTGTGTGGAGTAATGTGACCCAATTACTTATCCCAAGTACACCTAGATCAAATATACAAGGTTCTACCATTACAATATATATATGTATTTCTATATTTTTTTATTTATATATATATTTTTTTAATGTGATAATGTCTTATAAATCGATGATCGACTACACTCACTACTTAATTGCTTGTGTTAGGAGTGGGTTCACGTCGTCAGTATAATGGGTAGGATACGAACCCGCGACCACTGAATTGCGCGTCCGATGCCTTAACCATTATCGCTACCGCCGCTTCAAATTGTCGCATATTATCTATGTACTTTTTTCTGGTATGTAATATTGTGACTACAATTGCGCTTAAAATAGGTAACTAGAACCACATAGGAAAATACATTTATACATCCTTGACGTCACGACTTACTGACGATAAGGTGATGACAAGGAGAGTTGATTTACTCACTTCAGTTATTAGTCACTACATTAGGAATAAAATAATTATGATTAATTTTATTGGTACTTAGTAGTACCTAACTTTTTATCTTTCCAGTCGGCAACTACGAGAAATTCTGTTACTTTGCCTAGCTCCCCTTACCGTAGAGCGATGTCTTTTTTTTCTTTTTTTAAGATTACGTCGACTTCCGCAGTAGGGCACAAGCCCTGTATCGCGGGGGACTTTACAAACATACAAGTCACGAACACAAAGTACACCCAGACTCGGAACAACAATTTATGGATCACACAAAGTGGTGTCCCGTGTGGGAATCGAACCCACGACCACTTGCGTAGCAGTCGGACACACTCCCACCGCCCCACAGAGGCAGTCATAATGATGTGTGTGGTTGTTTGTCATCTTTAAGGCACAAACAAACAGCTCATACTAAAATACGAAGATAAGGCAAGAAGAGAAACGTTCTTAGACGAAGATAAAACTTACACAAAGTTTTCATTCAACAAATATGTCATACATAACTTTTAGAAAAGTTGTGTCTTAGTACTAGTTTTACATGAAATGTTTTTGTTAGGACTCTCCGACAAATTGCAGCTTAGTTCTGGCTTCGTTAGAGACTTGTCTGGAGCTAAAGTTTCGCTTTTATGTCGAGATGAAGCCCCATAGAACCAAGGTATAGTTGTTAACGTTAGAGAGGAAAACAACACGTTTTTATGTCAGCTACATGCTTAACTTATGCACTTCTTTTTAAGTATCTCTTAAAAGCAGTGCATAAGTTGGTTTTCGCAAACTAAACTGTAGTGCAAGATTAAAAGTGTTTAAGAAAACTTGTTGCACAAACTCTTTGCAAAATACCTCAAAGTTGGTCAAACAATTTCACGAAAGTTTCGTTTCAAGTAATGGCTTTGTATTAGATATACTACTTATTCTTTGAAAAATGAATTTAAAATGATAGTTTGATTCCTCTTAGGCACTTACACATACACCACTTACACTTATGTAGATATGGATTCCAGTAGTGGGAATGTTAAAAATGCTGAATAGGATTATAGCTTACGATTTTGGCATTGGTTTGCAAGTTGCAAGTGATTGGTTTCTTAATCTATTATTATACTACTTATGTAAAAGTATAATGTGAACTCTCTTTTCTTTCTTGTTAGATTAATGATGTGGCGCGGTGGGAGTGTATCCGACTGCTACTCAAGAGGTCGTGGGTCCGATCCCCACCCATGATCAAACTTTGTGTGACGAGCACGATGGTTTATTCTATGTCTGGGTGTTATTTATCTATAATATGTATGTATTTAGAAATATATATGTATGTATATCAGTTGTCTGGTTGCCATAGTACAAGCTCTGCTTAGTTTGGGATCAGATGACGTTGTGTGAGTTGTCCCAAGATAATATTATATTATTATTATAATTTTCCTTACCGGGTTCCATAATACTATCTATATAATAACGCACAATCTACAAATAAAGAGATTACGTAGGTAAGTATAAATTCGTTGTTTCGGTTTGGACAAAAACACATATTTAGAAAAAAAACTTAATGAGATTTTGAACAAAATATGTTGTAACTTTTAATTTACGCGTTGCATTATATGTAAATACAATTTGACACGGGAATAAACGTGTTTTACCTACGTACCGACCTGGTCACAAGCTGACTCAGTCAGCTTGTGTCCACGGTTGGTGTAACCCGGTCGAAACATCAAGCATAAGGTAAATACTTTACCTAGGTTAAACGTGTTTATTCCCCTGTCAGATTGTATTCAAAATATGTTGTACATTTTGACGTAGTAGTAACTTAACCTAGGTACAATTAGACGTATGCACTTTTATGTAACGGTGCCGTATTGTTATATAGCTATTCGAAGACACACGATGTTTATCCCATACAAATTATACTATGGTTATGTATAGTTATAACTAGAACGCAGAGCACAAGTTCTATAAAAATTATGAATTTCTTTATTATACCTGCCAGTGGTCCGTCTTCTGACGGACACTGGACCTCTTCTCAGTGGCCTTCTTGCAGCCCCTCGAGCACTCCATCGTCGCGGCGCCTCACTCCACCTGACCACATCGCTTACCAGTCAGTTTGACCACCACCAGTTACCCTATCACACGTACATTAAGCCTCGGTGTAATAATAAATATCGCTAGGTTGATATCCATAAATATAAAAGAAGATACTTATTTCTTTATAAAAATAAGGTTGTAATTTCTAAAAATATTGTCTGATTAAGACCACTGATGACCCCTAATATATGTATTTAAACGAACAAAATTCTATTGTTTATATTCTTCAATCCTTAAAAACACGGAGGAAAAAATTGATCAACCCAGTTAGTTTATCTAATTTGACACAAATCCATTAATAATTGATTGGGCTCTTCCCAAATCTAAAATTTAATTGGCATACTAATGTATTAATATAATTAGTAATTACTAATACTTGTAGCTTGTTGACATAAAATAGTATATTTGTTCAATAAATTTGTTCTTTTCTTTACATACACCGTGATTTTGTAGTCGTTTTGGGGCCGAAAATTTAAACATTTTTTTATCAAAAAAGTCCTTAAAATTGCCTAAAGCTGCGTGTGGGGTACTTTTGGGTGGTGAAGAACTAGGAATGACATCTATCTTATGATTTATTTTCCGCAAATTACATTAATTCTATTTTTTATTAAAAAAAATGTTCATATTTTCTTAAACTGATATTTTTATGGACTAATCTATTTTCATTATTGATATATAGTTCAAAATTTTCAGCTTCAAAACGACTACAAAATCACAGTGAATGTTTATAGTACCTATATAAAAAGATTTATAGTTATTAGAAAGAGGTAATCACTAATTTATGTAAGTATTGATAGATTGTGGCCAGAGGTTATTTTTATCATGTATCCAAGTGAAACATTTTTAGCTGTACTGATTTTCTTTCGAGTTAACGCACGCCTAATTTAACAATGTTTTTATCCAGGAGCTTTACTATACCGTCCTTTTTAGACCACCTCGCGCTGGCTACCAGGTTAATACGCTATTTATTTTCCTTTTTATAAGGAAGTCGACGATAATATTCTAAGAAAGTGAGCGCTAAGTGAAATAAAAGGATGTTTAATGGCACTTCTTCAAGTTTAATTATTACAATGTCTTCCTCAAGGAAAACTGTTAAGAATCTATTGAAGGACAGATGAGATATCTATCGGTAAATAAGATTTGCATGGCTGATAGTACTTACTTTTTGCAAACAAGACCATTTAATCGATCTACGAAGAAAGACAATTGCTAGAAGATTTGTATTGTTCAATATATTTATTTAGCAGTAATTATGAATATGGTGGTTATACTTATTGTTTGATACTCTAAATTCAACAAAATTCTATTTAAATGAACCCTTAATTTATATCGATAAAGAGATTAATATTGTTCATGGTTGTTATTTATAGAATCCATCAGTAGTAAACATGTAGGCTGTTAAAGTAATCAATACAATTAAGGTATATTGGTCGGCTTTTAATTTCATTAATAAAATGTTGCGCAGAGCAATATAGACTGGAGTACCATCATGTTGTGATGTAAATATTACTAGTTGTACGTAACCAGTCTTATTTTATGAGTTATTATAGTGTTTGGTTATTTTTAGACAACGCCACGTTTATAAAAAGTGTTTCGGTTATATCTACATATATTGTTGGTTGTTCACGTCAAAGTTTAAGTCAATAAAGTGTTTCAAAAGATAGCTAAGATAAAAATAACGAACTAAAAAGAAAGATTTCAATTTAAAACTGCTTTAAAATCTAAATGGGAAAAGTCCGTAATTATCACTTCTTTATTATAAAGTAATCAACTCAATCAATCTAACTGCTGTTTAAAGAAATGCTAAAGATAGAAAGGAAGACTATCAAAACCTCTTAAAATTGGCACGAAGTATAAGAAGATTATATTTAGATATATATTTATATGTTAAATATGATATTCAAAACTGCACTACGCAAGCAGATCATCACACTGTTGCTCATATCACACTTCAACGCGTGTTTACGAAGTTTTCTTTAATGTACGTTTATTATTGGTTTGGTAGTGTGCCAAACAAACTGGGTTGATTTAAAAGCATGTGTTTTAATGTTACATTCAATACGAAAACGTCTTTTCTTATCAACGCTGTCCAGTGAGGAGATATAAAACCTTTATGTGCCGCTGTTTATGTGCACCCTAGAGACGTCCAATACTCGTACATCTCTTGAGAAACTTACTTACGAGATATCGAAGAAAAATTTAATAAAATCTAAGTATTGGGTAACTGACAATTATTACACCGAGGAAAAATGTTATAATACAAGATTGTAGGCTCAGATATTGGATCACGGCGGGATGTCAGCAGTAAATGACAGAAACAAAATTACGCTGCGGGCGCTGTAAATGTTTTAAAGAAAGGAACCTTTACTCTTTTTGACTTGATTTACAATGAGAAAGGTTAATAAATCCGCTGTCAGCCTTCGTCACAAATTTTGTTTAAGCGGCCTTAATATTAAAGTTTTGAAGGAACGAAAGAACCGACTCAGTGTATTTTACCAGGGAACATAATAATTATGTTTTGAATAAAATTAGTTGTAAAATATACCTTATTCGCAATACTTATTGTTATTAAATGTAAATTATCTACCTTACTTGCTGTTTGCGAAAATGTACAAATATACAGGTACGTAGATATTAGAATTTATACTAAATAATGCCATCATTAATTTTAAATTATTAAACTTATTTTTTAAGACTTTTTGAAACTTTTTAGTTGAAGATAATGGCTTTATTGAAAATACGTACGGATTTAGCATACATTTTCAAGATTATAAAACAAGACCATTCCGATTAAGTAAATTATTATTCACAAACAGGCAATGGGTGATTAACTGAATAATATTCAATCGTCATTATCCTCCTCATCTTAGATCAATAAGTACTGCTGACTATGCCCATCGTGATTCAAGGTCTAAACTTGACACACAACAGTCTTAATTGCTATTTTATGCAAATTTCCTTAATTTAAATCAATTGAAACCATTATGATTACTGTTTTTAATTCTTTCTTTATTATAAAGTAGATTTATATCATGTTCATATAAATGAAGTATCAAAAAGCTTTTTATATAACGTTTCCTAAAACCTTATTTTCCAATATAAGCCACGAAAAACATTTACAGATCATCAAAGCAAAATGGAGCACAATTTCATTTATAATTTTTTCAAAAATGATATATTTGTGTCATTTTCAGTAGTGGATAGACAGTATAAAAGATATGAGTCATTTATGTTATGGACGAGTTAACAATAATTGTTTAGAAATAGAACGCAATGACGGTTAAATGAAATAGTCAACGGTCAAACCTTAAACAGTTAAAAGGAATTTCTATCATGTCCATGTTATTCTGGTCCATTGAGTCTTTTCATTCGTCATGTATCGACCAACTCTACTCGTCCCTGGTATTGTGCTAGATAGGTTGAAAAGAATAGAACTGCCTATCGGTTGTTTCCAGTCAATGTTATAATTGATTTTTGTAATAAACTCGAACAATGCTTTATTGATATTGTTGTTATCTATGAAGTTCTACTTTCTTTTACTAACTATAAGAGAATTCATTTTAAGAGCAAACGATAAAATCAAATGATGGATGTAAAATGGTGACGGAAAATTGGTAGGTGTTTCTACTAAATATATCGACTGAATATCACATAGCACAAATTAACTGGTCAGATTATCATCTCATGCCATATTTTTTGGTTTTTTTAATGATCGTCGTCCCATTCTTTAAGCATCCTACTTCTCGACGTGATGACTATATCATCGTTAATAACTACAAAACAATTAATGATCCTAATATGTTGAAATCTACATTGAACTAGTAAATTAACATTTAGAGTTTCTATGTAATAACCATAGATAAAATGATAGACAGGCTCTGTTAGTTCCCATTCTGCTTCAGACAGGGGAACATGGAAACCTTTGGTAGAAGTTCTACCTTAAAAATAATCTGCTTAAAGAATTCAGTTATAATGCATCTCTGTTAAACCAAAAGAATTTCCACAAGAAAGTATAACCGGTTTGAATAAATTTTATACCAAAAACGTGTGAACGTAGCTGATTTACTTGAAGATCCGCATTATATTATTATTTAACAAAGGGAAGGTACGCTTGCATGATGCAACGTCTGGAAGCAGGATGCTCGTAAACTGTTATTCTCAGTCCTCTTTCTTTGAAATGTGTAGAAAATGTAATTTCCGGACTACAGTTAATAGTATTTCCCTTGTTAACGGAACCCGTGCATATGTTGCTCTGGGAGCCTTAGTACTGGTTTGTACTTGAGGTATTAGACATGAGAGAGAATACTAATTGGTGTATCAGGTCACAATATAGATAGTCCTATCTAAGCTAGGTATCAACGTACTGACGAAGATTGAATGGAATAATAGTGAAAACAAAGTGTCATGAAATATAGGGATTTGACGTCTTATTAAACTTACTAAATTACTAATAAGTAATAAACATCTCTATTTTCACACAATCCTGTAAGACTATGACCAGTTATCTCTGACGTCATTAATAGGAAGTATTGAAGTGATATTATACTTGATTGCAATCAATATACATTAATTATTATTGCAATTACTTATTGATTTCTTAGATTAACACCATTAAAACGATATCATTAGCATTATCAAATATAGGCATCAGCGTATATTCGAAGTGTTAAAACATCATCAGAATTATGAAGTATCACTAATTTATCGCACTTACATATTTCTACTTTTGTATAAATGTAAGCTCTTCGATAATGTAACTGATAACACTATTTATATTAAAGAAAGTCGTCATACAAGTACTTATAAGTGGGTTATTTAACTACGTATTTGTTGACTGTTGTATATCAATAAACATTCCTGATTGAGTCGTCGACCTCTTGTTTTGTTCGCTGCCACTGGTTTGACTGGAACTGGTGGTGGTCGTACTGAGTGTTGATAGGTCGCTGGAGGCGCGCGCTGAGCGGAGCCGCGGCAGCATCGGCACCTCCTCCACTTCGGGGGAAGTGGCGGCTGCCTCGCACGCCCAGCCCAGCGCTCGCGCCGCCGACCACAGCGCGAATACCAACGTCAACATCGTGCAGCGTGCAGCTATCGCGCCACGCGCAACACGCGCCCACGACCCCTGCCCGCACCCCACGAACACTTCCGTAACAGCCAGCACATCGGCGCGAGTTCACAGTCACGTGAAACAGTCAGTCACTGATAATAAATTCCACGAGCGGCAGCAAAAACATTGTTGGTGTACAACGTGCACGTGCGGACCGCGCGCCGCTACGCGATTCACGCGCGATCGCGGCTAATACTACACTGGGCTCCGAGTCGAGCCTCTGGCACACGATCCGTACTATGCATTCGTGTTATCGTCATTATTGATAGTTATTAAGTCGGTAACTCCACGATCAGATCTGATCGTTAATAAATTTAGACATACACAATAGTAATCAAACATTTTCAGGTTGCGCTAAGTGCGAATTGTTCGCAGTTATTGTCACATAATAGACCATTCAATAGTTCTAGTATAATAGCAGTACAGATCGTGTATGCAGATCACGTTACAGAACGTTGCTAATTGTACGAGCGAACGTGTGTGTGGATATTATTTATGTGCATCGTGGATCGGTCTGCGTGACGCGGCCGGCAATGTTGACGTTGCGCGGCGCGGGGAACGTGAGCGGCCGACGTCACTCACTGCTTGGCTCACCCGCGCCGCCACTGACTGAAAGGGCACGTTCTATATTTGTATGTGACCCACAATTACATCACTACTAGAAAATATTAACAGCGCGGCATTTATTTGTCCAGTTTTTGAAACGATATCACTTGTTGCACGCGCGTTACGAGTCGGCAGCCGTGTCGTCTCGCTGCAAGCGACGAATCGATCACGACGGTAGTGTCTGTGCGGATGTGCGTGTCAAGGTGTGCAGCGCGCCGGCAAATCGTGTCAACGTCGTTTCGGACAGGAGCACCGTCACAGAGCATCCTGCGGCTGCCTGGCGGCCATGTTGGCACCGCCATTTTGCCGGGGGTCGAACGGGGCGAGCCGCATGCGTACGCCGGCACGCAACTCCTGTGTAGGAAATGACGCAAGTCGCCCCGACGCTGGGCCGAAGTGGTGCTTATCGCGTCGTCCCAAGAACCACTTTGATGTACTATGCAAAGTGCGTTCGTTTATAGGTCAAGCGAAAACCTAACGTCTTCACTGAAGCTTGCTACGAATCACAACCACTGAATTCGGTTTAATACATTCGCTAAGCTCGCAAGATTACGTTTTCAGCGATAAGAGTTACGTTTCACATTGATTTAGTATCCCGAGCGGCAGGTACGGTTGTTGATATACGCCATCTAGTGGAAAATTTTGTTATTACTACTAACTTCAGACGGTTGAATTTTACTAGTACCTACCGATTGTGTGACAAGATAGCTAATGATAAAAAATGGATTTAGTACTTAGTAGAATTATTCAGTGTATTTAATTCGGCGCACTATTTTAATAGGGAGTTTTAAAATCTTAATTTTTATTACTAAAATAGTTAGACAGAACAAGAAACTAGATATGTGATTGACTTATTATAAAGCAAAATGTATAATTTTAAAAGATCAATATATATTTTACACTATAAACATATTTTATTTATGGAAAACTAAAGTATTTTTAATTCTTAAAATGACTATGAATATGTAAATAGTACAAAGCATTAAGTTTCATTGGCCTGTCGCGTAGGTCGTGGGCACACGTGGCGTGGGGTGAACTTGACCGACGACACTGCCCTTTGCGCAGGGTTGATGCAGTCCCACTGCTTTTTACAAACGAGTAGTTACGTTTAGTTTTTAGCATTTGAATTTAGAAATTGAATGACTTACTTTATCATTTAAACTCTATGATGACCAAACTCTGCCAATTACACTCTGATATAAAACCTAATTTATATTTTCCGAAAGGTTTGTTCAAATTTAAAATACATCACACAAATATAATAAAGGCGAAAGTTTGTGAGTATGTGAGTGTGTATGTTTGTTACTTCTTCACGTATAAACGGCTGGAGCGATTTTAATAAAATTTGGTATGGAGTTAGCTGACACCCTGGATTAACATCCAGGGTGTCAGCTAATACATAGGCTAATAAACCGCGGGTAACACCGCGGGGCACAGCTAGTATGTTAAATATCTTTGTAGCCAGAAGGAGCTACGTGAAATTTGTCAGTTATTATTCTAATTTTAAAATATTTAGATCGAGCCAGTAGGTAGGTAGGTACTCAGTGGTACTCAGTCATTACATACTGCGTATATTTTTATCCACATCGAAGATTCGATGGTGAAAAATTTCCTTAACGTCATACAGTGTGAGTTTAGCACTACCTATTTTTTTAAAACCATTTAAACCTTGATATAATTCATAAACACGTGCCTCTGTATAACATGTGGTTAATAAATACGTAAGTACCTATGTTCAAGAGTACCGATACGAAACAGTTTTGTAAGTGTAAACAGGAAAAACAATTAGAACAAAAACATGCCATTAAAAGAGATACCGGTAATAAAACAGAGTTTTAAACGGCCCCCAACGTAACTATAGTGTACGACTACGAGGTAAGATTGCCGGTGTGTATTTCACTCTAACCGGCACAATGCTCGTTACCTTGGCAGGTAATAGTCAAGTCGTTGTCCGCTATATTATTTTTAACAATATAATTGTAAGTGAAACAAAGTAGTTATGGGAAAAAATATCTCAAGGACAATATTCGTCTGTCTTGGTGGCGCGGTGGGAGTATCGACGACTGCTGAGCAAGAGGTCGTGAGTTCGTTTCCTATAAGGGACACCAGTTTGTGTGATCCACAAATTATTGTTTGAGTCTGGGTGTACTTCGTGTCCGTGAATTGAATGTTTGTAAAGTCCCCCGCGACGCAGAGCTTGTGCAGGAGTTATATTTCCCAATTTTGAATTTTGATCAAAGTTTTGCTCAAAATAAGCGAAAATGCTCTCTTGTAAGAAAAAAAAAACGGTGTGAATCCTACTTATACCTTATAAATTCGGAAGATGTTTGTTACTCTTTCACACAAAAAGTGCTGAAGCATTTTTAATGAAACTTTACAGTACCTACTGTTGTGTACTTTACTAGTAATGTACTAGCACATAGGCTATAAAAAATCGAACCATACGTTAGGCCGAATGTGAAACTAAATAGCCTCCTTTTTTAAGATTACGTTATCACAGTATAAAGATATGAAAGGTCTAATACAATGTTCTGCCATATACAAGGGAGATTTTGTCAGAATAATAAAAGTTGTGAAGACTACAGGTTGATTTTTAATATACTATCCTCCCGCTCTTGGCTTTTACTTTACACCAAATAACTTCGTAATATATTTAAAAAAAAATACAAATTAAACTTTTATCACCTATTTTTGTCATATAACCTTTTACCACACATCTGAAAGACCCGGGAATAAAATCGATGTTTCTTTGTCAGGTTCAGGGCCTAAACCTCACAATAAACAAGTAGTCTGCAAGTGGTTAAGGACACAACTTCAAAAACAAATGGTTAATGTATATATTAAGGGTTAATATTAAATATTTTAAACAACAAAACTGATATTACAAAGTTATTTAGTGTTATGTAAAGAAGCCACAAGCATGTATATTGTGGGGAGCGACTTTTTCAGAAAACGGACACCTAGGCTTTACAGCGTTAACATTGCTAAACTTGACTGATCTCTAGATTTGCTCAGAAATCAAGATATATTGGACGTATGTGTTACAGTATTACGAGTACCACAAAACAGAGAGAACAGAAGCAAACCCTAATACAAACCTGCTTAAGCAACGCATCGGTCATCGGTCACGGACATGAAATCTCGGTCGAGCTTGTTTCTAGGGTACTTGCTCCACCACCAGCGAGTAGCGAGCAACTATCAACTGTTTGCTCGCTCAAGAAGCGTACAATAAATGTAGATCCCGTGTGCAGGGTCAACAAACAATCAGCGATCAACTATTAATATATTATGTACCTCATTTATTTACACGGAATCTACCTCTTTTGTACGTTTCTATAGTGAAAAAATAGTTATTCGTTCAATAGTTGTTCGTTAATCGCCGTTGAAAGCACAAGAGCTGAAGGCGTTCGAGAACGAAGAAGCGAAGTACGTTTGAAGCTTCTATACTCTCGGTGTTCTGTGGTATTACCAACCAAACACGCTTCACCTTGGTTTGTAATAGCCGTGTACCTGTCCACCGTATTATTACGCTTGCGGTCAAAGATAATTACTGGAGAATTGCACACAGATGCAATTACCATGTACGTCGCAGCTTGATTGTGCTGTGATTTACAGTAAGATATGTTATAACGTCGTCGTCTGTATTGTTATGGAACAATCTTTGTGATATGTTCTCTGTAAAGTGACATGAATAGCCGTCACGTCTTGTTTACATTAAAACCGTGCAAAGACAGAATTAATTGTTTAAACACTGTTTATATAAAAGGTTACAAAAGCGATAGTGTGTTTGTTAGTTTGTTTTTCTTTCTATAGAGCAATGAAGCATCGAATTGTCAGGATTTTTGCATAAATAACAGCTCGGAAGTAGCTACCCTAAACACGCATTTAGGTACTTTGTTTTGTTTATTGTTTGGTGCAATCGGTTGAAGACATCTTGACACCTCTCATGGTGTAACATACTATTCATGGACATAATATTCTCCTAAATAATTTTTGACACGGTGTCCAATCTCAACTACGCTAGAGGAATTCTAGTGCATTTTATACCTAACTAGCTGTCCAGCGCAACTTCATCTGCGTAAATTTTCCCCGTTTTTGAAACATTTCTCATTGCTGCTACGCTCCTATTCGTCGTAGCGCGATGTTATATAGCCTATAGCCTTCCTCGATAAATGGGCTATCCAACAGAAAAATATTTTTTCAAATCGGACCAGTAGTTCCTGAGATTAGCGCGTTTAAACAAACAAACAAACTCTTCCGCTTTATAATACTAGTATAGATTCTCATGTATGAATAAAAACCAGATATAGTTTATCCGGGATTAGGAGTGATGGTTCAACGCATAGACTTAGGATATATTCAACGTCTTTTCCTAGGCACGATAGTGGTTTGACAGTTTGTGAAAACGACTAGCCCACCACAATACTCAGTCAGATATTTACAAAAATCAGCGTCTTAATAATTATTCAGCTTACATTAACCATCGTTAATGTGGTTAGATATGATGCCGTATATAACGTGCACCGTACCACGTCTCACTATCACAGTGAGGAGTCATTGTGTATGATGAGAGGTTGGAGGCTAATCACATTGCTGTCGACGAGGCCCATTAGGATGCAATTATCCACTTGCCGTTAGTGCTGTTGTATCACGCGCCTCGGGGGAATCTGTTTACATCATATGCTGGTGTTATGTACGTTTTTAAAAAGTACCTCATTAAAAAGTACGTCATTTCATTCAAACTTATATTCATTTATTACTATATTGACTGACCTGTTGGCCTAGTGGTTAGTGACCCTGACTGCTAAGCCGGAGGTCGAGGGTTCGATCCCCACCCTGGATAAAACTTTGGGTGATGAGCACGATGGTTTATTCTGTGTCTGGGTGACATTTATTTGTGATATGGATGTGTTTAGAAATATTTATCAGTTGTCTGGATGGTATACTACAAGATCTCCTTAGTTTGGGATCAGATGGCGTTGTGTGGGTTGTCCCAAAATATTATTATTATTATAAAAAAAAAACGGTACGGTACGGTATATAATTAAGAGGCAAAATACTACACTTGTGATAATAATAATGTTATTAATGAAAAGAAAGCAGCCTCCGTCTATGGCTTATCAAGGAAATGGTTTTAAGTCCGAACATAAAAGAAGATTTAAATTAATAAAGTCCCCTCCTCTCACGGCTTGTTTTTAGTTAAACTTTGTTCTTTGTTGTGATCTTAAATAGGTTTATTTTCCTTTTAATCTTGCCTTACTTTGTCAAAACCATCAGTGTCATAATTTAGCATAGACAAAATATATGCCATAGTTGACTTTTTCATACAAATATGAACTTTATAATATTCTCTCTATTGGGATACAGCCCTCCTCTCAGAGGATGGAAAGGTTTAGTGCCGATTGGTTGATGTCACTCATCTTTAAATGTTTGTTCTTAGGATAGGTTTTCTCATAATATTTTACTTCAGCGATTTTCACTAGTGGTAGGTAATGAAACAAGTCGCATAAAATACGACTTTCCAGGTTTGGATTTGTAAACACGCGGCCTATGGTTAGTAAAACGTGGCCGTTACTAATGTGCCATAACGACATTTATTCAACAACATTCTATTCAATCAACAACTAAACCAATGTATCATGTCTAATGTATCTAGCACTTTTACTACTGCTATACATCTGTCTATTGAACCCATGAATGCTAAAACAGCTTTGAATTGCAAACTTAAGTGCAATCTCCTTCGAAGTACGTGATACAGAAAACGACCGTTTTAAAAACTAGATCTGTGTTATACAAACATATAGGCAAAGCTTTGCAATTGCACACTAACAGACCCTCCGCGCGTTATGCAAAAGGATTCCTTACCGGGAATTTTTCTACAAATTTGTCTTTCAGGTGTGCTAAAATAAGAATAACATGTATAAAAAAGTTTGAAAGCCGATATTTCACTGCAGTCAATGAAGGGAAGATAAAGCAGGTGTAGTAGTCAGGTATTCGATAAAAAATTGGTTGTCGAAAGGATTGTAGTACCAGGTATACCGTCGCATTAGATTTTACGCCAGTCAAATATCTAATCAGTAAGCAAGCAAACATCTAGAAGTCAGAAATAATCTCGGAGGATTACGATACAACAAAGCCGATATTTTAATGAAACGCAAAACGAAATTCGAACGAAAATCTCATAATAGTCTGGCAACATTAATTCAATCCATTCGTCGAAGACAATTGTCCATAGAAACGAACTTTTTGCGCTTGTACGAGTACTTACAAATAAAAATAAATAAAATGAGCGTTGGAAAGTTTTGTTTTGGGGAAAGAGTAGTCCTACAGATCCCCTGCTTAAACCAGACTTTAGAAGAGTATAATAGACCCCTATTTTTAACAGACTTTAAAATAGTTTGTTATCAAAACTCTTTGGTAGACTTAATGCAAGTTGAAGAGGTGCATTAAGTGCAATCAAAGGTTCACTTAATTCACCTGGGGGAATTAAGTCTACCAAATAGTGCACTTAATTCTCCTAAATGGATTAGTTGGTGAATTAAGTACACCAGGCCATACGTAAAAATAAAGTTATCTAATTTAATAAAAAAAAAAAAATCGTAAAATCGACAAACACAAAAAGTTCAACAACGTTTGTCAGTACAAATCCTACGAGTCTCTCCTCTCATCTCAAAATTAGGTTAATTTCGTGTACATAATAGTATTATTTTATTATTTTCAGTATTTTTTATTTTTATTCCTTCAGAAATCGTTTTTATTTTTTTATTCTTCATTCATTACGGTTTAAACTACTAGAATATCGATCAGTTCAACCGTCCGATCAGCACTAGTTTTTCACTAACTTAACCTGCAAGAAGAAGGGAAAACCGGCATAAATATAATAAGAGCAAGTTACATGTACATAATTTTGTTGTTGAAAATGTTGGAGCTCAGGAGTTTAGGGGCTTTATAACGAAACTCTTGACCGCTTTGAAAGTAATGGGTCCTTGTGGTTTTGGGAACATTAACGGATCTAACCACGTATATGTGGCTACTTCATACTAAAGGCGTCCACAGAATACTTGTATATTGCGCTTGTGTTCTTATAGCAGGGGGCTATAAGGCTATCTGGGCAGGCAGAGATGTAGACTTTGATGTTACCAGTTTATATATATGAATCTGTGCACAAAACATGTTTTACTTATTGCAATAGCATCTCTGTTGTCTATTTGTTATGTAATAACTTTAAATTTTAACTTTCAGCGTTCTTTTCCATATTGATTATAACTTTTATATTAAATTTCACAATTCTTCATGAGCGTAATATGTTTTAAAATGATCAGAATTTTCTCTAACAATAGGTAGTCAAAAAAGTTAAGTGTTTATTTCTAGATAAGTATTAGTTTAGTTCTAGATATTATACTAAAATCTGAAATAAAGGGTCAATTGGATCTTAATGTTAAGATTATTAGTTACCGGGTGTGATGCGGGTGGTCATCCTGACTGCTACTGCGCTTCCTCTTGCGTCGGAAGCACCAGTCCTGGCCCATCGCATCACAGCGCGCGCGCCGCGAGCCGCCCCCGCCCAGGGCGCGCTTCACCACGTACACTCCATACTCTAATACCACATACACTGCCTCTCAGACGGAGGGATCACCCTCTAATACCATCCTTCACAACCTTTTCCAATTGTTCTAATACTTCAATGTCTTGAACACTTTATAAATGTATACTTTTTTAAACTTTCATTGTTTGCGTTGTCACAAGTCGTTGATTCTGTTAAATGATTGTTTCTATTAGAACGAGCTTCCGAGTTAATTCTTTAATTTATTTTAGTTATAAAGTCAGTTAATGTAGTTTGTAAATTATTATAAACAGATAAAATGCTACTACTTATACTTTCACTATAAAGACTTCTTGTAATGATTGATGAGGGAATTCGACTTATATATAATGGCTGTAGTTTTTGTGTTCATCTGTTGAGTCAGGTCTGGCTGTCAAAGTTTGGGTTACATTTAAATAATTTAAAATACCTTAAAACCGTGCCGTGTAAATATCGAGCATGCCGCAGTATTGCGCAGTCTTTATTCGGAAAAAAAGAGAACATAAGTTTTCAAAGGAGTAACTTTTATTGTAATAGTTTAGTAAATATGCACAAGTTGTACTTTTGAAGAACTGGCATTCATTATTCGCATCAGACTCGGAATTTTGAGGTCGCAGGTTCAAATTCTACCCATTATACTACCGACGTGAACCCACTCCTAATACAAGCTATTTAGCTTAGCTGGAGGAGTTAACAAGATTGCTAGTAATGTCGGATGCAATCCCACATTGATAGTTTTCTAAAAACAAAATCGTTGCAGGTATTACAAAATATTCACAACCACAATTCAAATAGTCTAATCCATACTAATATTATAAATGTGAAAGTAACTCTGTCTGTCTGTCTGTCTGTCTGTCTGTTACGCTTTCACGCTCAAACAGCTAAACCGATTTAGATGAAATTTGGTATGGAGATAGTTTGAGTCCCGGGGAAGGACATAGGATAGTTTTTATTGCGATAACCGACATCCACGCGGGCGGAGCCGCGGGCAAAAGCTAGTTAGAAATAAACCCGCGTAACCAAACAACAAAACTATGAAATTTGACATTTCGGAGACCTGACTCTACGAATCCATACGCGATAGCCCTTATTGATATAGTCGTATGTACGATCACATAGGTAGTAAACAAGCAGACGACCCGTTTGATAGTAATCCGTTACAGCCTATAGACGCTTCCTTATCACTACTGTGTTCCTAATCCTGTTTTTAGAGAAACGTGTACAGTGCAATTTTACGGATTAAGGTAAGTGTTTCACTTCGTTTTAGATTGGATATCCCCAAGGCCCTCTGCGTGTTGTGACCCATGTAAGCTTCCCAAAGGACAGAGAATCATCCTGGCGAAAAGGAAGACGTAAAAACAAGTGAAATTCCGCTTCACTAAGTAAAATGGATGATGTTAAAGTTATATAATAATAATGTAAACGTAAACAGGTTTTTGTGTAAATCACGTAAGGTGAGAAAACATAGTTTTATTCATAATTGTAAGTGAAAATGAAACTTGAAGTTGCTCTTCTGTAAAATAGGTGATCTGTAGATCCGTTGTACGTAGAGGAAATCGATATGACATAGATAGTAATAGCAATGCAGGGCCGTCAGTTTTATGAGCTCTCAAAGTAAAAGTATAAATCTGATATATAAAATTTATTCCATTTATCAGATTCATAGTTTCTTCTTACTTCTTGTCTTACAAGGTTACAGTGCAGTTATTTCGCTAATGATAATTATAAGTGCAGAGTATTGTAACGTTACTTATACTATAAGTACGGCGGCGGGTGTTGATTAATGCTGGCAGCTAATGTTCAGCTCTTAGCGAGTCAGGGAGGAGGTAGCTCGAGTGTACGACCTCTCCGGCTCCCTAGGCGTCTACCACAGACTTCCATTAACTTACAACACTTCCAAGTACTTAATCTGAAAACAGTTTACCCCGTTTACCCAGTTAATGGATAAAAGAAGTTTTCTCTAACAAAAATAAAAGGGAATTTCTTTAAGTTACCTCCATTGTTGATTATATTGAAGATGAACTTACTTTTAAGTTAAGTATTCTTTCGGAACAATTTGAGGCTTTCCACAATGACACTTTTCTCGTGCAGGGATTGAATTCACTACACTTATTACATAGTTATATGATACATTATTACAATAACAAGTTATTTAACAAATTCATAGAACATTCTTCACTCTTTTCGGAAGCTACATAAATGATAACTAATCAATCTTTACAGTAGTGTTTATTGTCAAAATAATCAGATCTAAAATACTTGTATCAATATCAGTTTTGTGATTTACATATTCAAATGTCACATATTATCACGATATTCAAATATTATAAAGCGTTGATATTATCACAGTCGGTATTGTATGAACACAATAGAGATGTATCGATATCTAAAATACACAAAACGATAACTCGATAAATGTCAATAAAAATAAGACTACTGTTAACATATTTTTATAAGTGCTTATTACTGATTTTTGATTGATGACAATTTTACAATCACAACAACACACAAAGGTATCATACATTTAATTTTTTTTTAAATTGTCAAGCTTTTTTTTAATTTTAATTCCATGTTTACCTACTCACTCATTGATTGTAAAATAGGAAGTCTTGAATAGAGATAGATATTCCATGCAAATAGCCTCATTTGACATTAAAAAAACAATTTCACTAATACAATCACGTTGTAACGATAAGTCAAGTTCATGCGGCATTTATTGGGGATTAATCAACAGTGACAGTGACAAGGATCAATCTGAAGGTCATCGACAGCAGTCAAGGCCTTAAAATAGTCCCGCTATATACAACCCTGTACAACATTATATGACACGAAACTGATAGAACCTATCATACACCGGAGTAAATGTTATCGGGCGTAAGAAGGGGTATCTCGGCTCTTTTATATTTGTAAAAAGGTTTTACTCTCAAAGGCACTCCGGCTGCATTTCATATACTTTACTCACTGATATTGGCATATTCACTTTGTATAAGAAACTAGGTAACACGGTAAAGGATGAATTTATTCATGTGTTAAGATTTATTGGAAACCAGCTTACGTGACTTTCATATTGAGTGCTTTATAACCAATATTTTTTTAAGGTGTGATTTCAATGATCAAGTTGTAAATTCATACCAGTGATTTTGAAAACATTGTACCTATCTTTGTTTCGACTTTAGATGTAGTTAATTCACGTTCCAAAAAGAGAGAAACAATCTATAATTGTGTCTAGTATCTAGTTGTACAACTTAAGTATCATTTTGATTTTATATTTTCCTGTTTCGGTTCAGACAAACATCAAATTAAGATTACAGTTTCTTTTAATGAATATGCGTGCCATAGCTTACCTAGAAGCTGCCATAGTTTACCTAGAAGTCCTATGACTCGAGGGACTTTACAAACATACAGTGATTTACCACAAAGTACACTCAGACTGAAACTAGCATTTATAGATTTGAAAAAGCTTTGTCGCGTGTGGGAACGTATAACAGTCGTATAGATTCCCGTTGCGCCACCGAGGCAGTCAAAACAGAATGACAGTGTATAAATGTGTACATACTTGCACTCCCTATTTCTTCACTCTATAAGTAGGTAATTATGACAGCGAATAAACACAGAGAGATAGGTATTCTTATAGGACCTATGTACGAGTGCAATGTAAGTTATCATTTTCCAAAAATGGCTAGCTACCCACTGGGCATTTGTTTCGTTATTTAACACCGCTGATTCCCGCTGATTTGATAAATAGACAATGTACAAAAGATTTTAAGAGATAAATATGTTTGTTTATAACAAACATTTTTTTTTTGTAAATCAGGGTGGTCTATTTGTATGTAACTACCGATGTCAAGATAAACCAATCTTAGAATGTAAAAATTTATGTCTAAAATAAGATTGACATATGATTGCATATCTGATTAAAATACCAAAATCATTTACCGTAGCCTACACACAGTGTATGGTCGTCTAATACTTAAAACAAGTTTTTCGAACCCAGTGATTATGTAACTACAACTCGTAGGCAAAGTTCGGAACTTTGTCTACGAACTGTGCTGAATAGTATGGGGCTTAGTGATGTCATGTATATCTAAATATATGTTAAAGTTAAAAACCTACAGGTCATAATTTTGTTCAATGTGAACTAACAGTAGAGAAAATAAATAAGTAGGTTCTGGAAGCGTAGTATGAATACAAACGTATGAGTATCCTTTAATATAAACTAGATGGCGTTGCACGTAACCGTCTATCATCAAAACCTTCAATTGTACAGTACTCCCAAATTAATAATGCACATGCAGATCTTCGCTAATTGTCGTATTCCCGGAAACACTCGAATCATGGAATCGTAAGAGCCCTAAACAAGGCATTTGCATTTTGCACCTTGTTTAAAAGAGATAGGAGTCAATATCATGTGTGCACAATCGAAAACAAATCGGGCGTTCGGCAGCTGTCGCCGGTCAGCGAAATGTCTGTCAGTCGTCTTTATATATTGGTAGTGACTGCACGTGTTCTCTATTTGTGGAAATATATAGAGCTGCTATTACACACCCTTCTTGGTAAATATAATTTCAACATTAATTAGCTTATTCAGATTTAAATAGTATATTTTGAAAAAAGGAAAATAAATAACATATTTCACGTTTTTTTAATATTAAAAAAATAAAATACCTACATTAAATACATATTAAGTACTAGAAAAACATTTAAAAAATGAGATTTATTTAAATTAAATAAATAGATAAACATGCATAAAAAATATATACCTAACTCTGCCCATGCCATTTTCTTTCAGACGAATTCTTCCAAAATGGATAAATTTAAACGTGGAAAACCGCTTAATTCACAAGCACGGCAAATGGTATTTAATGTGTACCTTTATTTCTTAAATGAAGCCAATGTTTTCAACAGAGACCATGATGGTTATTTTAAAAAAATTCAAGACCGTGTTACAAAAGCTACAGGAATTTCGCGACGAACTTTGAGTAATATCTTAAACGAAAAAAAACATAATCAATCAAAGAAATTTTCTACACCGAAAAAAGGAAGACCTAAAAGTAGATTTCGGCTGGTACTTGATGATTTCGACTACTGTGTTATTCGTAATATGAAATACAATTATCAATTGACGCTGAAAGAACTCCCAACTGTAAATAATTTAAGAATAAAGTTGATCGAAGCTATTAATTTCAAAGGCTGTGCCGAGACTTTAAGGTTGATCTTGAAAGACATGGGGTTTAGGTTTCTGAAAACTGATAATAACAGACAATTACTTATGGAAAAACATGATATACGCCTAAAAAGGATCAAATATCTCAGAGAAATACAACAGCTGAGGAGTTCTGGTAGAAACATAGTATTTATGGACGAGTCGTATGTGCACACATCACATACTAAGGGTAAAACTTGGCAAGATAGCAACAAAAAAGGTATCAAACAACCCATTTCCAAAGGAGAGCGAATAATTATTGTACACGCAGGCAATGAAAAAGGCTTCGTCCCAGGGGCTCTAATGTTACATAAATGTGTCGACTCAGAAGGTGACTATCATAAAGAAATAAACGCGGAACGTTATCAAACTTGGCTACGCAATCAATTGATTCCCAACTTGCCTCCTAATAGTGTGTTGGTAATAGACAACGCCCCATATCATAATAAGCTGTCTGTGAAACCACCAAACTCAAACACATCTAAACCACAAATGACAGCTTGGTTACAACAACACAACATTCCGCATGACCCAAAGAAACTGAAACCCGATTTGTATAAAATTATACAAAGATACAAAGAAAATTACACAGAATTTGCCATTGACCGTATAATGGAGGAACATGGGCATAAAATTATACGATTGCCACCATATCATCCCGATTTTAACCCTATTGAAAATATTTGGTCCCAAATAAAGCAACACGTGGCCAAGAGAAATATTGCAATGACTGTGACGTCAGTTAAAGATGCTATATTAGAAAAAATCAATAAAATAGGACCAGAAGAATGGAAAAAAGTTTCTGATCATGCGGTTCAATGCGAAGATGAATATAGAAAATTTGAGCCAAGAATCGATAGTTATTCCGATGAACTGATTATTTACACAGGTGATAGCAGTGAGGAAAGTGTAAATGAACAAGAGCATAATGAAACTTCTGATGAATCTGCGATGTCGGGAATAGAGGTCTTCCTCGATTCTGATTAATTTTTTTATAATTGTATTATTTTTCTGGAATGATTAGTGCTGTAAACAAATTTGAACTGAGATTTTGATTATATTTTATGTAAACCTCTATTTGAAAACGTTTTTTTCTCCTTCTAATAAAACCTTATGTTATTTAAACCTTTTCCTCCATAATTACACCAACTTCGGTAAGACACTTGAAAACTAATCACTCCAACAATGATTGTAGCGTTTTCGCTATTTACTTACATGGAATTATCGAATCAAATTTCGTTACAGGTAAATCAAATCTGTTTTAGCACAAAACACATAATATATAAAATTAGGCATAGAGAAATTGCTCTTAACCACTCTATATAAATATCGTCTTTCGACGCTCGGGTAATACGACCGTTGCCGAACAATGACGAAGATTTCCGAAGATTTCTATGCGCATTATTACTTTTGGAGTACTGTACGAATAATTTAAACATCGTATTAAAAAAATCACTACAATAAGGCATAAAATGTGATGCCTTTAATGTTAGTTTATTAATATTTCCTAGCAGAAACACTCAGTCACACAACAAACGATCGGGAGATGTTTTCCCTAATAAGAATTAAAATCGTACATTATATACGCATAAACCACTGAAAATTATGATCTAGTATTTTTTCACGTCATTAAAACATCAGTTACTTTAAAAGGGAAGGGGAAAAAAGCTTATGTATCTTTTTTCAGAAGTCGCTAGCATAGGAGAACATGAATAGTTTTTGTTTATGCTGTATCCGGGGGCGGGCAATGCATTAAAGTAAGTTAACCTTGTCTATTACTGCGGTGAATAAAGAGATAAAAATGAATGCTAATCTATACTGGAAGCGGCGGTAGCCTTATGGCTAAGGCATCGGTCTTGCAATCGTGAAGCCGCGGGTCCGAATACTACCCATTACCTATACTAGAGACGTGAACCCACTCCTCACACAAGCCTTTGAGCTCAGCTAGAGGGGTTAACAAGATTGGTAGTAATGTGGGACTCAATCCCACATTGCTAGTTATCGTTAAATAAAAATATATATATGAAGAGGAAATATTTTTTTGTATGTAACGAATAAATTTAAAAATTACTGGATCGATTTCAAAAAATCTTTCACCGTTGGGAAGCTACACTATTCCCGGGGTGACGTAGACTACTTTTTATCCCTGTATTCGCACGGGAACGGGAACTATGCGGGAAAAACCGCGAGGCGTCCTCTCGTTATACATAATAGTAGCGGACCCCTCGCGGTTTCACAAAAATAGCCCATGTCACCCGGGGTTAGTATAGCTTCAAAACAATGAAAGAATTTTTCAAATCCGACCAGTAGTTTCGGAGCCTATTCAATACAAACAAACAAATCTTTCCTCTTTATAATATTAGTATAGACAAGCTATTACATTCATTTTTATGAATGCGTGAAATTACATATGGATTCTTGTACATAAAACACATCCTATTCTCGTAACACCCTAGCATCTACCATTACTATTATTATGTTT
Organism: Herminia tarsipennalis; assembly: GCA_945859575.2. Lineage (NCBI taxonomy): Eukaryota > Metazoa > Arthropoda > Insecta > Lepidoptera > Erebidae > Herminia > Herminia tarsipennalis. The sequence continues at coordinate 11,561,216 of OX243838.2, forward strand.
CTCCTTGTCATGGCCATCTCTCCCTCTTTGTAAAGAAGATCCCCGGTCCTTTGGGAGGCTTATGCGAAGACATGGGTCTAACATGGACGTCCTTGGAGATTTTTAATTTAAAATGTGATGAGGTATTTTGTTATTATTACTATTTTGATTATTATTTACTTGAATATTGTGCATCGTGTCTGTCTGCATGCATTACTGTATTAAAAAAAGAAAAAATATGTTTCTCTGTATTGTAATTTGAAACAAATACCTACTGAAAGTAAATTATTTGGCGTCAGGAAATTGTGATATCATAACGATGTATTTCATACAAATTTCTACAGATCGTTATATTTTGACATCTCATAAAAAACGGGCAAGCGCGAGTCGGCCTCGCCCACCGAGGATTCTGTACAAATTTGTAGGTACATAATTATGAATAGTTCAGTAATCGAGTCTCGCAGTTCTTTATTAACTTTCTACAATTTTATGATTTAATTACAAATGTAAAATTTTCAGATTTTTCCCTATACATGTAGTATGAGACGACATTACTTGTCAAACTTCATAGTTCAAGGTCAACGAAAAAACCCTATAAATTTTGATTCCCTTCAAAGTGTCGAAATATATGTTTTTGCTTGCGATACCTCCACGCGTTCCCGAGATCAACAGTCTTGACAGACAGACGGACCGACGGACAACTAAGTGACCCTATTGGATCAAAAGGAAAAACCTTTTTTCCTTTTAAGGTAAGGAACCTTAAAAACGGGTGTTCCTCCTCTGTTCTCTCCATTCTAGTAATGAGACCCTATGGTCTCTAGAATGAGATTATTTCTACCAAAGAGAATTTTCAAAAGGTTTAAAAAAACTTAGGTAAATAAAATGTACGTGCAACAAACGTAAACTAATACTATGGTAAAAGCAAAAGTTAGTTATGAGGTGTCATTGTCGATCGAAGCTATTATGAACATTTATATTCTCTTTGATCGAAGCTACGAGTCGACAAAATCTTTAATTAGCTTTAATTACAGTTATCTATGACATTATGACGTCCTTTATTCTAAAATTCTATCAAGTATTATTTATTCACATCATGATGTATTTCATTACTGTCTAGTGCTACCAATTCGCAACACGGATTTAATTAAAATTAATTAATATGAAAATAGCGCAAAGGGTTTACGTGTACAAGAGTGACTGGAATATTTTTGAACAAATACACGAGGTTTCCAAAAGTTAAAATTAATGTTAAGCTTTGGGGCTGTTTCCAGGCGTTTAGTTGACTCGAGTCAACTCCTTCTATTATTACTTGCCAATACAAAAGTTACTATATTTTTACCTTTATTCTCAAGACTGTAATGATTATGGACTGGCGGTAGTTCAAACTCTCAATAAGAATAGTAGTTTATAAAAATTAAAAAAACCAGACAAGTGCGAGTCGGACTCGCCCACCGCGGGTTCCGTATACATTTGTAGATACATATGATAAATATGTAGTTCAGGAATCGAGTTTCGCAGTTTTAAAATAAACGGCTGTACCTTATTTTAACTTTAACTTAGAAGTTTCACTTTTTCACAACTTTAAGGGATTGTAGATCTGAGTATACGGATTTAATTTCAACACCTCGACGCGTTCCCGATATAAAGGATCTTGACAGGCAGATGGACGGACGGACGGACAGCAAAGTGATTCTATAAGGGTTTTGCTTTTTCTTTTGTAGGTACGCAACCCTAAAAATGGCATAATTTTTTATGATATTTATTATAGTTTATTAAAAACAACGCTCAAGCTAATAAAGGAGTGGTAATAATTGGACATATATACTTTTGTATTAATTTACTATTGTATTTCCTACGAGCATACAATTTCAGTTAAATGCTTACAAATGTTTTTAACAGTAATTCTTTGTATTTTTATTTTTTCAGGTAAAAGAAAACATTTTTTTTGTAAACTTGATACATATAAACAGCTCTTATTTAAAACAGTCTATACATCGAGACTTAAATAAAATTTTGTATTTGAAGGACGGCCGAGGACAATCTCTACACGTGTGGTCGATGATCTGTGAAAATATTTCAAGGCCGACGACTAGACCTGGCGGGGGTAAATATCCCACACACACGATAAGGAAATAAACAATGTTACGTACAACTAACCAGTTTTGGTACTATAGTTTATCCAAAAATGATTGTTTAAGAAAGTCAAAATGAAGCGCGTAGATTCAAATTTTGTAGAGTAGTGTTTTTTGTGGCGTAAACCAGGTGTTGGAAGGATTTCAGGAAAATCTAGCGCTAAAAGGGAACAAACTTAACGCAAACAAATCCGCGGGCTTAAGTTATTCTATACTAATATGATAAATGCGAATGTTTGGATGTATGGATGTGTGGATGGATGGATGTTTGTTATTCAATCACGCCACAACGGGTAAACTGATCTGGACAAAATTTGGAACAGAGATAGATTATAGTCTGCAATAGCACATAGGCTACTTTTTAAATTTTCACGCACACTATAAGTCGCGGGCAACAGTTAGTACATAATAAACTAAATAGTGTTTAGATTCTTTTAACTCAATTTACAATCAAAAATGAAGTTGCCTCAGTTTACGTTTAGTTTACGCTCACGGAAGTCTGTATATCGTTTTCTTTCATGTCGCGTAGCCCGTGTTAGGCCTAGGGTGGTTTAACGTTTGTTAGCCGAAGGCAGACTATTCGTTCTGCTTACGCACTCACAATATAAAGTATATACATATATTGTATATACAAGTCCCGTCTTCAGCCTCGTAATAAGCCCAAGGGCAATGTGGAAGGAACGAAATTGGATAGAGTGATGAAACGAAAGTCGTCTCTCGTACAAGAAGAAAAATATTCATGTTTTATTAGAGCTATAAAAAGAGTTTTGTTGCGTCTTGAATAAAATGTTGTAAGTCTGGGGTTTGGTCATATAAAGATGTCAGTTTAAAAATAACGTAGTTTTACATTCTCCATTATTTATATATATACTTGCTCATAAATTGCAAAAATCGTTTTAATTGTTTAGTCCTAATTGATTGTAGTCGTAGCATAGTGGTCGAAATTATATCATAGTTTATAATTTTTTTTAGTAGATTTAAATGTGCAGAAAAATGTAGTAATATATTTGGTTGCATCATGGTTGTTGAAACCATATCGCAGTTATCAAAGAGAATAGATACTTCTCGTATCTATTTTATTGTTATTTTATTTCTGTTACTAAACGAAATTTAATCAGTCAATCAGTCAAGTCAAATGTGTTTGAAATTCACAGGAAAATAAACAGTGATTATTTTAATTTAGTTTTAAAGTGTAAATGTAGCATTTAAATATATCTATGTAAAAATAGCTGTTTAAACTTCTTCGTTACGTTTATGCAAACTTCATGCCAAAAATCATGTGGTTAGTTGGTTTCAGTGTGAGCTAGTTTAGACGCACCTCATATGGATATGGATGTAAATCCATATGAATATCCAGCCACTCTCTCGTGCCAAAAAAAATTACAAATAAAAACGGTATACGGTGCTACAGTTTACATTTCTAAAGCTAACACAGCTTACAGCAGCTGAAACTGTAATGTAACAAAACCCAAAACATCAACATAACAACCCCAAACGATAATCTATTAACGTATCAGCCAAAACCTCCCTCGGGAACCGTCCTAGGATACCGATAACCCCATCAAGATCCGTTAAGTGATTTCGACATTAGTACACACAAATACCACAGAATACCGAAAGGACAGAAGGTAACCTTTAAACAACACGCGCAATAGCAACGTACAAACGTACATATAGCGGTCTCCTGACCGATGTCGGTTACAGCGGCCTATCTCATTAGAGACTAGCCATCTACCACAGTCTAATAACTAATACAGTCGTTTATCGTTCAAGTCATCGGGTAACCGTGCAAGAGTTGCGCGGCGCAGCGGGTGTATGGGTATTTCTTCACTCTCATAGTCCGATGGAAAATCCGCCACGACCGGAGAGACATTGGGCGCAGGATCGACTGCTTAACGTGCTCTCTGAAGCACAGAGGCATGTGACATATTTCGAAAACAGTCGCAACGTTGCTTAACCTTTTACATATCACTGAGTCAGGGACCCATCACAGCGTACGTGTACGTTACGGACACGGAATTAAAGACCAGTCAAGAGCATTTTGTTCGGAAGGCGACGCGAGATTATGTGTGTGTGAACGATGTCTATGTGTGCGTGTCTCGAGCGAGGTACGTATGATGCCGGCTCCACACGTTGGCCCCAACGTTGTCACTCGTCCAACGTGTGGATCTAGAAAATAGCATTGGCACCAACGTTGGGACGAGCGTTTTTCAGCCGATCTGTTAACGTGTGGAGTCGGGCTTTAAGTTACCTTTTGTACTCTCAGTATTTTGTGCAGAGACTTTGAAAGACAAAACAAGGAATTGTACACAGATAACTAAGTAACGGTAGTGTATTCCAATTTGAGTGTTTCTAGTTACAAACTAACAGAGTTGTGTGAAAGTAGCAACTTTTGTTGAAGGTGGAATGTTTGGGTCTGCGAAGAGAACCTAGGAAACAAGTGCTGTTTGTTTGTTTTGTTTAAGTACTTAATTGATGTTACTTTTGTGTATGTCTTTGCGGTTTTGCCCTTCCTAACTTGATTCTATTTGCATAAGCGTTTGTGTTTTCACAAAGTAGTATTTTCGAAATTATATGAAGTTCAAATCTTTAAACGGAAATTTGCAAGTCCTTGAGATAAAAGTATGTCATCCACCAATCTGCACTGGGCTCGCCTGGTAGATTACGGTTTTCTCGAAGAGAAAAGGCTTGTGTCTCACTAGCGGCAACTGTATTCATTCTGATTATATTATACTAGCTTTCGCCCGCGGCTCCGCCCGCGTGGATGTCGGTTATCGCGATTAAAACTATCCTATGTCCTTCCCCGGGACTCAAACTATCTCCATACCAAATTTCATCTAAATCGGTTCAGCGGTTTGAGCGTGAAAGCGTAACAGACAGACAGACAGACAGACAGAGTTACTTTCACATTTATAATATTAGTATGGATTACCTTTAAACAATAACTTATTTATAATTTTCTTACCTAACCGTATTCCAGTCTCAGCCAATTATTATAAATAGCTGATCTGTGCAACTTCGTCTGGGTAAATTTTCACCGTTTTTGCAACATTTTTCATAGCTGTTCCGCTCCTATTGGTCGTAGCGTACTGTTATATAGCCTATAGTCTTCCTCAAATAATGGGCTACCCAACAGTAAAATATTTTTTCGATTCGGACCAGTAGTTCTTGAGATTATTGCGTTCAAACAAACAAACAATCTTCAGCTTTATAATATTAGTATAGATAATTATAATTAAGTGTCTGTTCAAGCACAAATGCAATCTCTATTCTTCATAGTCTGATTATGAGATTAGACCTAGGATTGACGGCATAACGTGCTCTCTGAAGCATGGAGACCTACATACATTAACCAATGCAATTTATTTCAAAATTCTCTTCAAGAGTGTTGAAGTTGGACGATGTTCCCGTTCCCATGTAAATCTCCCGAAAGACTGGTCTCAAAAAGGCATATGGCCGTGAAATAAATATCTGTCTCGTGTTGATAGGCAAGGGAGTGAGACAGTTTATATTACTCGCTTGGGTAGCAAAGCAACAAACGTCAGTTGTTATATACAGTGGCACCATTCTCTATTCGCTAGTTTTTTAGGTTTATTCAAGAATAGGAAGCAAAATACTACACTTGTGAAAAGTCGATTCTACATGTACATTTAATGACTGTTTTCAAACAATAGGTAAAGCCGCAGAAAAGAACGAGGCAATAAAACTCGCGGCCACTCTTTTCAAATTGGCAATTTTTACAATGCTTCTTTGTTTATAAACTGTATATGCAGGTAAGGTGCTGCCACCATTGTATTATACACCATATTAGAGGACTTATGCAAAAACAAGAGATGAAAAATATTAAAAGAAGAATACATGAGATTGGATATATGAACCTCAGTAGGTGCAACATAGTCGGAGTATCCACTTACAATGTAAAAGCTATATGTGCTATGACTGCCTCTGTGGCGCGGTGGTAGTGTATTCGACTGCTACGCAAGAGGTCGTGGGTTCGATCCCCACCCAGAATAAAACTTTGTGTGATGAGCACGATGGTTTATTCTTTGACTGAGTGTTATTTATCTATAATATGTATGTATTTAGAAATATATAAGTATGTTTATCAGTTGTCTAGTTTCCATAGCACAAGCTCTGCTTAGTTTGGGATGGGATCAGATAGTGTTGTGTGAGTTGTCCCAAGATATAATTATTATTATATCAGTTAGTCTCCGTTTTCATTTATACAACGTGTAATAGGAAAGATGGTCAAGGATCGATAAATACACAAAACATGAGCAGCACCTTAATACCTCGCGATATCTATGCTAATATTATAAAGCTAAAGAGTTTGTTTGAACGTTTGAATCTCAGGAACGGTTCCGAATAAAAAAATGTTTTACTGTTGGATAGTCCATTTATCAATGAAGTCTATAGGCTATATAACATCACGCTACGACCAATAGGAGCGGAGCAGCAAAGAAAAATGTTGCAAAAACGGGGAGCTAGTTTTATATAGTTATATATATTTTATATAGTTATATAGTATAAGTTATCCTTCCAAAAAATCCCCGATTGCCTAGCGCTTAAGTGAGACAGCTGTTTCTATCAGTAGGTAAGTATATTCATGAACTAGAAAACCTTGGTAGCGCCCATCTATTTATTATGGTTACGCCCGAAGTCAATATCTCTAAAATATGCTATACTAAAGATAAAAGTTCCTCTAAGGTTTTGTTTAACAGGAACAAGTGAATTTAAAACCTATTTCTATTGCTCGAAGGTATAAAATAAAATGTTCTTTCAAAAAGTAATTACTTAAAAGCTGGAAATCTCATGCAACAGAGTTTCTGTGGTACTGAATGCTGTAATTACGCCACGTGTGAAATACCATGAATATTGAATAGGTGTAAGCCTTAAAAGCTTAATTTGAATAAGACACCGAGTGTATGAATAATACAGTAGTTTTAGAAATACCCGCGAAAATCTTACTGTGAAACCTTGAACGAGATGTTTAATTTTACAAAGTGGTTTTACCGCAGGCTCTTTAAATTATATACTAACCACGAAAATGTAATGAGTACTTTAGTTTTTTTTTCACAATTTGCCTTTTTCACGTATACACATATACTGCCCTTAAGCACGGCCAATATTATTGTGTTATTAACCGATATTGATAAGTATCTATTTTGACTGGCCTGTTGGTATAGTTGTTAGTGAACCTGACTGCTAAGCAGGAGGTCGTGGGTTTGATCGCCACCCAGATTAAAACTTTGTGTGATGAGCGCGATGGTTCATTATGTATCTGGCTGTATTTTTTCTATAATATGCATGTATTATATATAAGTACGTTTATCAGTTGTCTGGTTGCCATAGTGTAAACTCTGTTTAATTTGTGTGTTTTCCCAAGATATTATTATTACTAAATTGATTATTGACCCAATATTGACCTTGTAAGGTCCGCTTTACACATATTATACTGTAGAAAGGTAGCAAGCAGGAAAGTTGTAGATAAAGATAACATTTAGATCATGAGCTAATTATATTGTGTAAGGAGTATAATGCGCAAACTGCGTTAGTAGTTTGGCAAATAAAACAGAAGTACTTGTTTACGTTTTCATTCAAGCTACTGTGTATTTGACTGTAAGCTGTTTATATTTGTTTATTTTTATTGGCTCACCAATAATTGTTTACTTTTTAAACGAGTAGTTGAGATGATCCGATACCAGTGGAATACAATGACTGACAATTAGTGACAGGTAAGTACCAACCACTAAAATGCCACCGTAGGCGATGAATGTTAGCAAAAACAAATGTATACAACCGCTGTTTGAGTCTCGGGAAATGACATTGGATAGTTTTTATCCTAATAACAGACATCTTAGCGGGCGGAGTCGCAGGTGAAAGCTATTTATAAATAAATAAACTGTGCAATTATAAACAGGAGTTAGAAACCAAAGTTTTTGAATAATATTTGCCACTTGCGAAACATTTTTATCAGTAGAGCCACCGTAATATTTCCTTTAATATTTATGACTCAAATAATGTCTCATAAATTATAATATCATTATCATAAATATTCCATACATTTATAATTAACTATTTATTTTTGAATCGAGCTCGTTTGTCCTAATAGCCGCTTTCAATTTGTTTTGATATTAATTTAATGTTTGTAAGTTGATGTCGTTTAACATTAACTTTGCATAAATAAGTATATATAGTATATATATACATATATTTTCTTGTATAATCGAAAAACGAAAACACGAAGATATCCAGGCCCTAAATCAGTATCCTTTTGTGTATGGGAAATAAACCGATTATAAAAATGTAACCTTATTCCAATACAGCTAGAGTCTATTTCTTATTTAATATCGCGACTATTATTTCCTATCTCACGAATTCTGTATAACCTATAGAAATATCATTCTTAAGTACGGTACATATGTATTATTTTTATGTATATGCATACAGGGCTAGTTTCTCTGTGGGTATAGCTTTAGGCACATTATGAATGGTTTAATTCTATTCTATATACACGATATAGGTATGTGATGTGTGTATGTATATGTCTCCAAAGCCTCTTTGGACGATATTGTTCTTATAACAATAAACAACATGTAGGAGGAAGGCATCAAAATGTTTGGGATTGTTTTGTTTGTTTGTAAGTCGACAGATATAGATACTATTTGAGCTATTGTTTTGATACTTTACATGTAAGTTACTTGATTCACATTTCATTCTTCAGTAACTAAATGATATGAGGAAAATTACGAGATAAATCCAGGCTCAAAAGAGTAGATACAAAGCGAGAGCTGCCACTCGATAATGACTCTTCAAGCGATATGATTCAAAGATGTATTAAAATGAACTACGTAATAAATGCAGATTTGTATAAAAATGAATGGAGACCTTACCACTATCACACTAGAATATTATTCGCAACATATTAGGTAAAGATATTCAGTTCAGTTCTCACATAATTCAATTTAAACAGCTCTTTGTATACGTTGGTTTGTAGGGCTCCTGTCTACGTATATGTACATATAAGCAGTTGTCTACAGAATGGCCATAACAAATATGTATCGGAGAGCGCGGATTCACAGAGTGCAAGTGTCACGTCACGTCAGGGGCTTCCACGTGGGGGCGCGCGCCGGCCGCACTCGGGGGCCACCCGGGGCTAGTTTATGAACAATAACCGCTTGTTTATGATAGAGAATTAACATCGGAAGCTCGTGATCGTGTTTAGACGATTTAGGGCGGGAGTCGCGCGTGACTGAGCGCGCGGTCGCGAGAGGCACTGGCGCGCCGCCCCGGGCGCGACGAGTGACGTCAGAGCGTGCCCCCGCCCCGCGCATGCGCCCCCGCCGACCTCCAGCATACTCCAAAACTCTCCACGAGGGCCCTCCACCTCGAGACCTCAACTCCGCTTTGGGACTTAATTGATTTTTGAGCTGCAGTTTCGCGGAATCGAGTACCTACTCAGGTGTACTAGTAGCTAGCCAAGCATAGCTTTGTTTCCTTTTTATCGATAACCGATATTATGTCAAGCTCGATGAGGTCAAATATTTTGAGATTTATGAACAGTAGTTTTTGCACATCTAATAATTTTTATACGGTCTACGTATTTAACTTATTAGCCATTTAATGATCTCTTAACTACGAGCTTAATTAAAGATAAGTTATATTAACATAGCAAATACTTTAATATATTTTCTGAATTTATGTTGCGGCACATTAAATTATACTTAATTGTCATTTAGATTTTCGACCATTTTATTATCATTATAACTCACAACAAAAGAGTAAAGTTTTCAATTTATTGCGGAATAAATAAAGACATTACTGTTCCGCAAGGTGTACGTACGCGAATTTGGCGTAAATTACCTATTAATATTAACGCACCTACGTAGCACTACGTGCGTCTACGTGATAGCTACGAGCCTCTACGCACGTAGTCTGTAGCCACATTCTTGCGTGTAGACAGATGTATGGGTTTGTTTGCCGAGCCTTTTAAATTAATAACTTTAGTCATGATCTCATTAAACAACTTAAAAGTCGAGGCTACGAGTACATTAACATCTACTTCATTTTTTTCATGTCATGTGTCAATGTGAATAGTTCATTTGCATATGGCCAGGTCAAAGACCTGTTGATATTTTTAGACTAACTAACTAAATCTTTTGATCAAAGTAAGATCTTAATACGTATCATCTCTTCGGCTCATAGCAAAGTTTGATCGATTTCTTAACCGCACTGTTTAATTAGTTTCTGTATAGTTGAACTAACCACAAGATAAACTCATATGAAAGTTGTTATATATAACATTCTTACAGTTTGAGATATGTTTGAGATCCCTAAAGTTTATAGTGGTATATAAGTAGGTATCGTAATACATAAACAGCATATAGTAAGATGTGCATAAATATCAAAGTAGAGTGTAATCTTTTTCAGTATTTTGAAATAGGTATATCTCAAAAGTTTATATTTATATTAGTTCTAAAAGTAAAAAATATTAACAAACTAACTTACATATCATACTGTTGCAAATAACATTCCTTAATTTACAAAAAAAATAGTATTTTTGCTGAGATAAAAGTAAATAAATTATTTACACAAAGTCATACTTTAGAAAGACTACAACGCTCTATCTCTTTCACACCTGTGTGAGCCGACTGCGGTCATATCTTCAAGGTCATTGGCAGGATCTTGGTTGCTTCCTTTGTCCTACTACATATAATGATGTATAGGCAACTGGTATCATTGTTATGATGATATGTTTAGTACAATGATGTTTGACAGTATAATACGGTGCTGTCTTATATCACGTCTTTATACAAGTTTATTTTTGGTATAGTGCAAAGCTCATACAAGATTTTAACTTCAAGAAATTATATAAAAAAAAAAAATTGAAAACTTGCAGCCATTCAAATTATCTTGTGTTCTTCCCGCTATCGTGCTTTCCGTCTCGTAGTACGTAATCCATGATTATTATTAAAAAATAAGTGATCGTTACATTTCACATCACATTTTAAACAGGATTTGGACTGTTAAATTAATGATTGATTAATTAATTAATTGAAAAATATAACATGGTCCAAAAAATACACAATTGGATTGTGTTACTGATTCTGAGCAAACTAATTTCAGGTTTGCACTATACCAAGAATAACGTTGTATATAGTTGTCGGAATCTCCCTAGTGGTGGTTACTGACCAAAGTTACGAGGCACAATATATACGATTGAGCATTTGCTAGAGTTCTACAATGTAATATAACATCTTTACAAATGGCATAATATAACCAAATGCTCAGTTTCCTAAAGTATTTCCATGTAATGTAACGTTCTTGCGAATGCTCGACGCTGTGACTCGATGTAAGTGAGTGCACATTTACCTGTAACATCTTGCATTATACTCCGCTCACCCGCGTTGAAACATGTTTATGTGAGTACATAAACATGCTACAAAGCGTGCATCCGCGCAGCGAGTGCGTGCAAACGAACACGAACAAGTGAGCAATGAGCCGCTCGTTGCTCGCTGCGAATTCTCCATCTGCTGTCAGTTTTTTGGCAATTCCTTTGAGTGTTACTCAGTTTAGTTAGTACGCCGCAACACAATCTGGTCAGCAGACGAATATGAACCACAGGCGAGTAATGGGCATGTTTACACGGATTTTAGCACACGGCGTAACGTAATGCTCGCTGTGAATGGTACATTACGCCTCATAACGTTGGCCAGTACCCACCTTAAGGTAAGTATAAATCTAGATTGTGGTCCAGATTTACTGCGTATGGCAGTTTGTCAAGGATCGCGATAATTGATTTTGATTGCGGATCGCGATCTGACTGGGACCCTCTATGGTAGCCATTACATCCTCAATCCAAGTCATGATCCGATCAAGGTCGCGGATCGCAATAGATTGATACATCTTGATTCGGCTCGTTGTACACAGTCAATCTGGATCAAGATCACTGATCATGATCACAGGATCTCGATCTAGATTGAACGTGAAATCGCCTATGGCTTGATGCTTGTTTGTTTGTCGTGTCGTATCATCGATGCTGGACTAGAAAGTAATATATAACTTTTCAGATACATGACGTTTAAACTACTCGAAAACTTCGATGATTTTTTTTTGTGGTGTATAGAGTAAAAAATAAGGGCGGTTTCAGCGCTTTTTCTAGGTATATGTCGTTTCGGCATACGCGCTTACACGCACGCTACATATCGCGTTTCAAAAAATCGGAGGCGTGCGGCCTGTTTGCTCGTACCTTACTGGTACGAGCAAACAGGCCGCACGCCTCCGATTTTTTCAAAGCGTGTGGCTAAAGGTGCGCCTGTACGCGCCTGCACGCTCTTCTAAATACGAGCTGATACTTGCGTATCTATCTAATAACTTTAAACGAGCAGTCAAAAATCTGAATCTCGGAAACAGCTCCAACGAGTTTGATGAAATTTAGTATGCAGGGGGTTTTGAGGCGAAAAATCGATTTAGAAAGGTGTCATTTTAGAAAACGTCGTTTAAAAAAAAACGAGCAAAGCTCGGTCATCTAGGTACTAATACGTTAATCTGAAAAGCTCGGTTCTTCACGACGTGGTTACACTTGCTTGATAGATCAAAACTTTGTGAAATGCGCTGTACATTTTATTGATAGTGTTATGAGTATAAGTAGCGTTACACGATATATAGTTATTCAGAGTTAGGTTTAAATATTAGTCGATTTTACAATTCTGTGACTGCGTCTGGGCTCAGCAGTCAGGGTTACTAACCACTAGACCAAGACTGGCTTGTTGGTCTAGTGGTTAGAGGTCGTGGGTTCGATTCCCACCCAGGATAAAAGTTTGTGTGATGGGCACGATGGTTTATCCTGTGTCATTTATCTATATAATGTATGTATTTAGAAACATACAAGTATGTTTTCTGGTTTCCATAGTACAAGCTCTGCTTAGTTTGGGATCAGATGGCGTTGTGTGTTTGAGTAAATTATTATTGTGACGTCATGTTTAAGTTTTGGCCGTATACCTGTGTATCTTTGTCTTATTTTCTCTAAAGAGAAAAAGGATTGGCGCAGTTACAAAAAAAGCTGGCTACGACTTGAATGTAATATACATCTACTTAAAAAAATATTCTTGTTTTATTAGTTGGTCTGAGATTCTTCGTCATATTATTATAGTCTCATAAACAGTTTATATGATAAACCACGTTGTGTCTTTGTAGCATCTCCCTGGTTTTAAACGCTGTCTCATTTAATATTGCCGTCTCTTTTTAGCCTAGGGCGGGGTTCCTACACCCACTTTTAGCTGATCAATTTCTTTCTAGCTTCTAAGACGAACATTTTTCAGAGTGCTTCCTTTCAAGCTGTTTAAGAAATGCAAATCTTTGTCTTACTTGGTCGTACGATAGCTTCGTAGTCAATATTAAATATGTATGTTTAATCGTTTTGTCACGTAGGAAACGTCGGTCAGTGGACAAAATAAAATATTTAGGTACAACGAGTTATTTATACGTTAGATTACCTCTTATATAGACTCGTTCAACCACCAGCAAATCTCCGCCGTAGGATGTACAAATTTAGGTACACTACATCGACATTTTTATACCAACTGCTGAGGTGGTATACAAGTAAGCCAAAAAGCTTCCGCTCAATAATGAAAATATCAAACCTGTCTTCACGTACAATGAACTCTCAGGATTTTGAATGAAATATTTTTAAGAGCAAAGGGAGTTGTTTATAAAAGGATAATAATGTTAGTTTCAAGTGACAATGACAAATAATAATAATAATAATATCGTGGGACAATTCACACAGCATCATCTGATCCCAAACTAGGCAGAGCTTGTACTATGGCAACCAGACAACTGATAAACATACTTATATATTTCTAAATACATACAGAGTTTGTTTGTTTGTTTGAACGCGGTAATCTCAGAAATTACGAGTCCGAATTGAAAAAATATTTTTCTATTGAGTAGGCCATTTATCGAAGAAGGCTATAGGCTATATAACATCACGCAACGACCAATAGGAGCGGAGCAGCAACGAAAAATGTTGCAAAAACGGGGAAAATTGACGCATACGAAGTTGCGAGGGTCAGTAGATAGATGAATAACACCCAGACACAGAATAAACAATCGTGCTCATGACACAAAGTTTTATCCTGGGTGGGGATCGAACCCACGACCTCTTGCGTAGCAGTCGGATACACTCCCACCGCTGATTGACCGCCGACTATAACATTTAGTCGATGGTCGACATGCTGAATTTTATTCTCAAAGCAGTCTTAGTATTACTTTCTATCCGTACATTTGGAATCACGGCTACCAAAAGTCAACGGCAGTTTGTTGGCAGTTTCAGCCGTAATTTTGCAGGTAACAAAGATATCCCATTATTAACAAGAACATATGTTCGTGTTCTTAATAGCCTGCTTAAGCAAGCGTGGATTCATAAGCTCACATCATTGTCTTTGTTGCTCATAAGTTTAAACAAAGGAGGTTTATGTCTCTGAAATCTTAAACGAGTGATATAATCTTTATCTATTCTCATTTCATTCTCGGGCTCATATCACTGTGATTCTTGAGTCAGGCTTAATTTAGTGTAACAACTAACTCAACTTGTCTTCGGCTGAATTTACGTATCTAGTACGGACTAAGAAGAGTCTGTACGAATTTTAAGTCTAAAGGGAGATGACTCATTTAATACTCTTGTACTTGTGTTGCCTATGACTTCACCCTAATTTGTACGCTATCCAAATTTGATTAGCTAGTAACAATAAATAACCAGTATTATTCACTAATAGTTGTACATAGTTACAAAATAAACACACCAAGATCACCTTAACACGACATAATTTCCCTATCAATAAAACCCCATCATGGAGATAAAAGAAACTCAAAAAGCGGGACGAAAAGATCCCATAATCCTTTTGTGCGTTTTTCCGCTCGTCCCGAACCTAACCAAGCGTATTTGTGCCTCGCTATTATTATGTTAATCCAAGGTAAACTCCATTTTGAAAGTTGCATATATCTTAGATAAAGTTTGATACGACTTATGTAGAATATACTAGAATGAATGGCGAGCTTGAGCTCTGTTACTTACGATAGTACTTTACCGAGGGCGTGCTCTGGTTATGAAATGGCGCTCGAGTTAATCCCTTCAGTGTTTATGAATGTTTATCATAACATACGTATGCCATCAGAAAAAAAAAGGAAAAATATTATGGCAATGGAAACAAAGAAAGTATCTAAAAGCGCAATGTTATGATTATAAAAAATGTAGCCAATCAAGGCAATTTTTTCTTTCAAAATGCAATTATTGTATTTGTAAAGTAATTGGCAAGAAATGCCTATAAAAATTACTATAATATTCGGCCAGCGACATCATAATTTGTTAAAATGCTCTCTGTAACGAAACAATAACAAAAGCCATAATAGTTATTAAGGACATGGCTAGATGGCGCAAGCGAGGGCCCAACTCGTATGCAACAAGGGAAGAAAAGATCCAAGTTTAGTAACATAATTCAGGTTCGGCTTTCGCGCTGTGGTAAAGTGATCGGAAGTCTCGGGTTCGATTCCTGGGTCTGAACTTCAATTTTTTCTTTTAAAATGCAATTATTGTATTTGTATGAAGTAGTTCGAACTTGTACAAAAGATTGAAATATATAATGTTATGTTGTTGATGGTTTGATCATGTTTCCAATGTAAGCAACTTGTACGCACATGTAACGTCATACTTGTATGCAAGACTTGCCTAATGGAATAGCGCCTTTAACTAAAAATTTCGATAAAAATATATATAAATGAGAGATTTTTTTAAACTTCAATCAACTGTAGTAATTATGTATTATGGACATAGTCCATCACTGAAAATGGAGCACAAATACGTTCTAATAAAATATGATTACATTTATTTGCTGTATCTGATTACGAGTACCCAAAACTCTGCTCGCATTTTGATGAAGGCCAGCCCAACACGTAAATCATAGCATAGCGTTGGTATACATCAGAAAACTGATTTTATATTTCGTAACTTTATAATCCTGATTAAATAAATTTGCTGTAGGGGCCGGGGGCCAGGTCCCCGGATATTCCCCGGCCGGGGGGCGCGGGTGTTCGGGGGAGGAAGCAGGTGGGCTTCTGACGTCACACGTGTGACGTCGGTGCCGGGGGCGGGGCGCGCCGCGCGGCCGACGACCCACACTCTCCAGCCAAAGTCCGTAAAATGCAAACTAACTACGTCACATTCAAAACGCGGACCTGAATAACACTAATAAGGTTTAAAGTTGCAGTAGGGATTATGTACCGTGTTGGTGGCAAGCTTACTTGAAAGAAAATCTTTCAAAAATCACAGAGCTCGGATGAGTGCATCAGATCAATGCTGGTATATTGACTTATGTCATTTTAGAAAATATTATTTATAAAATGTCTTCAATACATACTCTATAAATATTAATTATGTTTTTAATTAGAAATATGTATGGAGGTACTTAAGCATGTTTATCAGTTGTGTAGTTGCTAAACCTAGTACAACATATAACTAAGGGCTTATAGGGCTATAACGTATGGTTTTTCTTATGAAGACCGACCAGTATTAGCTGGGTGAATTAAGCATACCAGACCACTATTCATTTAAAAAAAAATGGTTATCTGTAAAGTGGGTTTACGGACAATAATTTTACGTGATAACGTCATTAAAAACATTGATGACATATCGCCATTCGCTGTTGCTTAGCAACTAATCAAAAAATGTGACTTTTTTTGACGTGATAACGTCTTATAAATCGATGACCGGTTGCACGCGCGAAAAAGTGTCACGGTCCGTCACGTTCCGCCTGCTGATAGGCTGAAGTATCGTGTGTCAATATGTCATCAATTTTTTATTCCGACGTTACCACGTAACCTTTTTTTTTTAGACATTTTTCATAGATTTATAAGACGTTAACACGTCAAAAGCTAATGTATTTTATTTAAGTTTGATAAAATAAAGTCATTATTTATTTGATATAATAGAGAATGTGAAACGCTATATTACTGGTAATAGCCCCAAGCAATTCCTTGTGATTAGCGATTCCGTCAATCTGCAAGCTAAAGCTATTATTATACCAGTTGCCATTCACATTATTGACCAATCTCTGACAATTTACCTCTGTCCTTTCATGTATATTAGCTGTCATAGACGATCAATATATTTATAGAATATCAGTGATCGCTTTGAACTAATGCCTTCACATAATAGATTCATTGAAGTTGAAACTAAATTAGGTTAAGTAACATAGTGAAACATGTATTTGTTACAAAGAGATTTTGCTTTAAGGTTAGGTGTTGTGCTATAGTGGTTTGATTTATAAAATTAAATATTTTGGAACCACTGTCGTGTTTCGTGGTACCGGCTTAAGAATAGTACCATCTATATAATACCATCAGGGATTTCACACTGGAGGACGGGCAGCAGCATCCTCTGCGTACTTTAAAGTTTTACTGCGATCGCCAGTCCGCTCAACAAGCGTGGAGATTATGGCAATTACCCCCAGGATCTATAATAAGTAGGCTCTATAGTGAAAGAGATTATACGTATGTAGGTAGGTAGGTAGTGACCTACCTACCTACATACGTATAACATAGATTAAATACTGTTAAAAAATAATGATTTGAATGTAAACAGTACAGTGTTGTTTACATTCAAATCTATTACCACATAAATATATTTTTTTAATGGTATTTCTATCTTATAAATAAGCAATGAAAGAACGTTATTTTTGATGAATGAAATAAACAATAATACGAACTATACAGATATAAATCTCGTTTTAGCGCCATCTAGTAAATGCTGCGAGAACTTGAACGTGTGCCATACAGCGCTTGGAAAATTTTCAGTGTTGACGAAGCTGAAACCACTCCTTGTTCAGTACGTTCGCCATTAGATAGATGGCGTTCAATGCTGTGCAAAATGTTTATTTATAGCGGCGGCGTGAGATTGTTCGGCTGCAAAAGCAGTCTGGTTTAACATGCTACATGAAACAAATAGTTCATGTAGTTCACGGACAGATGGAGCTTTTCAACGCTGCTGTAAGAATCAGTTTGAACATGTTTCGAACCAAGAAGCTTATACTTACTATAAGCTTCTTGGTTTGAACCATAATCATAATCAGCTTAGTACCTACGTAGATTTTCATACACCTATAAAATCATTTCATCATACATATAACAGATAATATACAATTACTAATTATTTAAAACGAAAAACTAAAACTAAATAAAAGTAAAGTAAATTAAAATATATCTTAAAAAATTGAGGCGCTGTATTCTTATACAGCGCCTCAATTTTATTGTTCATTTCATTCATCAAAAATAACGTTATTTCGTTGCTTATGTATAAGATAGATTAAAGACTGGCCAATGGAGTCGACCAATTTTTTGGAAATTTCTTTAAAGAAAGTGTTCGCACTGAGAGCCCACGGGCCAAGGGTTTTGACGCCGAATGGTACAAATATATGTTCGCTGCCAAGACCGTTGTATTTTTAATTTTCAGATTTTCGACGCTTTAGCTGCCGCCCTAGCTTGGACGCTGATTCTGTGGAGGTGGGAAAGAGCAAGTGTGTCTAAACACGTGGCGTCCCACACAAGCACCAAGGGATCATTTTAACATCAAAAAAAATACAGCAATGGCTTTTATTATAATTGTACTATATTTTAATGTTTAATCTAAAAGTTGAAGTAAACTTTATAAGATAACAGGAAAATAAAGATTTTCCTCTTACCTACTGTAACAACAAAAGTTCGTGGCAAAAATATCACTCTAATTGGCTGGGTGAATAAGTGATTGCAATCTTTGTTGCCATTTGGCCACAATGGAAAACAATAGAAAAGTTTTATGATAGGGGCAACGGAAAACAGTATTTATTTGGTTTTTGTTTTGTTAGGAAATAAAGGGTCAGTTTACATAGCAGAGAATAATAAAAAAAGTAGGGATCCAGATCCCTACTTTGTTTGTATTATGTAAGCAAAAGTCACCGTATAATGTAGACATCGTTCGTTTAAATTATAAAATGAATGGTAAGTATTAACGTGTTTTGTATGTATTGTCTAGGTATCAAATAATTTAGTTCCAACAATAGATTGTACTATTATATTCAATAATTTATTTTTGACGTGGTAACGTCTTATAAATCGAAGACCGGGTGCATGTACAAAAAAGTGTCACGTTACGCTTTCGCTGATAGGCGTCATAAAAAAAACATTGATGACATTGAATAAACAACCATGCTTGTGACACTTTTTTTATTATATTTTTAATTTCCAATTGTATCGCAGGTCGTTGCGATCGCTAAAACACTGATGAAATTGTAATAAACCACCATGCCTGTGACAGCTTTAGTGGACCCAGGCGTATTAGAACTACAACTATCACAGGCATGATTGCTTAAAACAATGTCATTAATGTTTTTTTTTATGACGGTATCACGTAAAATTATCGTTCGTAATCCCACTTTACAGACAACCATTTTTTTGTTAGACAAAGTTAAAATTTGTATCGATATAAAGTTAACTTAAGTAAATAAACACAATAATAATAATAATATCTTGGGACAACTCACACAAAGCTATCTGATCCCAAACTAAGCAGAGCTTGTACTATGGAAACCAGACAACCGATTAACATACTTATTTATTTCTAAATACATACATATTATAGATAAATAACACCCAGACACAGAATAAACAATCGTGCTCATCACACAAAGTTTTATCCTAGGTGGGGATCGAACTCACGACCTCTTGCGTAGCAGTCGGATACACCGCGCCACAGAGGCAAAAATTAATAGAACAATGAATCATTCTACGTGTATGACAATCATTTAAACTTGTACCTATACGAAAATTTATAAAACGAAAAGGTTTTCTACATACATACACACAAAATCGTAGTTAAAAATGAGAGCGCTTATGAACAGATGCATAACGAATGGCTTAAATTAGTCTAGATGGAAAATTTATCTCATTTCCAACGAGCATGAAGTTCAGAATACTTAAAATGTAATGACTGTTGTCGCATTACCCTGCAAACGGAAGGGTTTTTATTAGTCAAGTAGTGGATGTCGATTATCGCGATAAAAACATACCCTGCCTATGTCCTTCCCCAGGACTCAAACTATCTCTATAACAAATTTCATCTAAATCGCAAAAGTTCAAACGTGCGTTGTAATATTAGTATGGATTTAGAATAGGTGTGTAATATTAGGTGGATTGCTGGAATTGAACAGCTAAAAGAGAGAAATATAAAACAGAATATCGTAGTAAAGTGCCTTGAGGTTGTGTATATAGGTATGACTGAATCAAATTGTAGCTGTAAGGCAACTTTAGAATAGGTGGCAGTGGTGGATCCGCAGCCTGTCTGTGACTGTCATGGACACCATTTTATGTGTAGTTATATTGGTAAATAAATTATATATTCACCGTCTTTGACTTATAACGGCCTGTCTTAATAACTTATCTACCGTTAACTGTCCTGTATAATAATTTTTTGGTTGCAAATCTGCAACATATGAAGAACATTCCTGATACTATTAGCAGCCACAGGTTAACGCTTATTTAATGGGAAGAATACTTGTTTGCCTTACTTACATAAATGTTGCTCGGAAAATAAATGCTGCGTAAAGAAAAGAATATAAATTATAGTTATATGCCAGTACCTATTGTCCCTTGTCCACTTAGTTTCGTAATAATAGGATAACGTAAAATTAATGGCTGAATCCTGTTCTAGACTAGAACAATAGAACGTTGTTAGTAAGTGTTGCGAGGCTCGTTCTATATTCTGTGGATTATTAATGTTAGTGTCCAGCTGGTTTGGTCACGTTGAATGTATGTTGCACGTCAGAAGTTGTTGTAAGTAGATGCTCGTACTATGTTGTGTTGTAACCACTAAGGCTGATTTTATTTTATATCAGGTTTCAATTTTTAATCATATAATTTTCATCAGTCCTTTAACATGGTGTATAGTATATTAGTGGCAGCACCTTACCCCCATATCAAGTTTATAAACCTTCAAACATTGTAAAATTGGCAATTTGAAAAGTGGTGGTCGCGAGTTGTTATTGCCATGCTGTTTTCTCCGACTTTACGTATTGTTTGCGGACTTGGTATTACATGTACATGAAGAATCCCAAGGTATCACAAGTGTTGTTTTGCATCCTAAGTGTATAAAAAATTTTGAATTTTGAAGATGAGTGTTGCATCACACTATAATATTATAAAAGTGAAAGTTTGCGAGTATATGAGTGTGTATGTTTGTTACTTCTTCAACGCTCCAGAGCGATTTTAATAAAATTTCGTATGGAGTTAGTTGACACCCTGGATTAACACATAGGCTAATAAGATATACAGGCACAGCTAATAAGATATACATTGGACATTGACGACGGAGGTTACTACTGTTGGTTCATAATAATATGAGTGTCTATTTTCGAAAATGGTTTGCCTCTCAGTGCCTCAAAGAACACGTTAAGCCAACGGTACTGTGTCTAATCACTCTCCGGAACTAACTATAGTATCTTCGTTTTGTAGTAGAGATCTAATGAAAGGCATCAGTAATGTTGGAGTAGTATAATATCAATCCTTTGTATAATTAATCTGAATCTCGGCAACGGCTCCAACGATTTTATGTACGTAGAGGGGGTTTTGAGGGCAATAAATCAATCTAGCGAGGTTTCATTTTTAGAAAGCGGTGTTTCAAAAAAAAGTACCTACCCCATAATATTTATGTAAGTACCTGGATGACCAAGCTTCCAGGTACTTACATATATATATAATGGGACTTAGTGCAAAACGTAGGTTTATTTTTTGTAATTTGTCGTATACAAATTACAAAAAATAAAATTTATAAGTAAATAAGAGATTGTAAGTGAAGTGAATATTTAGTTAACTCTGCACCCTAGCCACTAGATATTTATGCAATTCATTTTTTGAAGTAATTGCATAATGTAAACTTTCTTCTTACTTCGTCCATCTCTAGGGTATTCAATATTCCAGTCTGTTTGCTATCTCAATTAAATACAGTATTTGAAAGTAATACATTTTTTTATTATAAACTGTTCCATATTCATATATGTAAAAATCACTACATTTAAGGTTTAGTTTTAATACCCGAACGAGTACTAAAATATTATTATAATGTTTTAGCTCTGTGTTTAGATAAGATAACCAGCATACTAGCAGTTTTTCGCGTCTTCACCCGCATTATATCAAACCTCTTCGCACTACTACAAAAATCTTCACTTCTATTCTAGTCGTCTCCTACTTATAAAATACTCTTTGGATAAATTTCAAATTGGGTTGAGTCAGTGAGCAAATTTCATGACCTTTTGCTATTTCCTACAAATCTAGCAAGCGTTGAACCCATCTAACGGTAAGTAGGTAGTTACAGTAGCTGAGTAATTTATGTAGTAGAATCCTACTAATTTATACAAAGCGACAGTATTTGAGAATGGATGTACATATGCATGGATGTTTGTTAATTATTGTTTCAAAACAATTTTTTGTTTAAACTTTAATTCCCAGATGCCGCGAACAAAAGTTAGAAATACATATTTTTAGCATTTGTTGTATGTAAAGAAAGCTAGCTGGGTTGACCAGCTTTACTGCTACCTTACAAACGTTGAACAGCTTCGCTCAGTCTTTTTAAGGACGATGATATAAATAATGCGAGCACTTTAAATTTAACGAAAAATTACGTGTTTCAGACAAGTAAAAATGTACAAAAAAATTACTATAACTCTATCTACAACGTGTAACAGAAAGGTGTGGTTAAATTTCAGCTGCGGACAGGCTTTGTTGTCAGTATTGTACCTACCATGGTGCCATAGCCGATTGTATTATTATTACATACTATTTTTGTCAAATTTCTGTAGCGAAAGGCGTATGGCATAAGTATTATACCTCCCCTGGTGCAAAATTCGATTGGATTTTATTATTTAAAGAACTTTTTGAGTCATGTTTATTTTAAGTGTTAACTTTATCATCTATACTTATATTAAAAAGAGGAAAGATTTGATTGTTTGTTTGTATAGAATAGGCTCCGAAACTACTGGATGGATTTAAAAAAATCTTTCATCGTTGGGAAGCGACACTAACCCCGGGTGACATAGGCTATTTTTTATCCCTGTATTCCCACGGGAACGGGAACTACGCGGGTGAAACCGCGAGGCATCCGCTAGTTCATGAATAAAACTTATTAAAAAATAATAAAATTGTAGGGTACTCCGATTTTTTTATAAAAGATTTATTAAAGCACATACTTAATGAAAAAAAGAAAAGGTTTTCGAAAGAATAATATATATATATATATATATATAATAATTAATAATAATTAATTTATTGCAACAAAAAACATTTCACAATTTAAATGTAAGCCCTGATTCTCAAACTAGCGTGAGCTGTATGTTGAGAACCAGTTCCTTCCCAAATATAGGTTACATAAGTAGTTTGCTTGTTACAAAACTGTACTAACCTTAAAGCTAATCCTTACATTAATTACAGTGTGTGTGTGTGTGTGTGGTGTGTGTGTGTGTGTGTGTGTGTGTGTGTGTGTGTGTGTGTGTGTGTGTGTGTGTGTGTGTGTGTGTGTGTGTGTGTGTGTGTGAGTGTGTGTGTGTGTGTGTGTGTGTGTGTGTGAGTGAGTGTGTGTGTGTGTGTGTGTGTGTGAGTGTGTGTATGTGTGTGTGTGTGTGTGTGTTTATTATATTTTATGTGCCTGTATTATTTTAATTCATTACTACTATCAGTTTTTCTACTTCATTGTAGTCCAAATCTTTGAGCCATAGTTTGACCTTATTTTTGATTTGATAATTAGATAAATGTTTCGTTTTATGTACTAAATTAAGTTTATTGTATAGTCTAGGAGCAACATTGTGGTAATGTTGTTGGGCAAAGGTGCTTCGAGCTCTTGGTATTGGACACTTATCTATTCTTTTGCCTGACTCAGGTAGATAAGGTATAACATTTTTATGATACTTTCGAATACACTGGTAGATAAATAACTTTCGCACTGTTAGAACATCAGCTTTATTATATAGTAAATGTGTGTAAATATATATATATATATATATATATATATATATATATATATATATATATATATATGTATATATATATATATATATATATATATATATATATTATTATATATATATATTTATATATATATATATATATATTATTCTTTCGAAAACCTTTTCTTTTTTTCATTAAGTATGTGCTTTAATAAATCTTTTATAAAAAAATCGGAGTACCCTACAATTTTATTATTTTTTAATAAGTTTTATTCATGAACTAGCGGATGCCTCGCGGTTTCACCCGCGTAGTTCCCGTTCCCGTGGGAATACAGGGATAAAAAATAGCCTATGTTTGCTCGTTTAAAAGTATAAGATTAGAATGTTGTCATCACGACAACCTGCTCCCTTGGAAATGCGCGACTCTAGTAACAGATGAAAGTAGGTCACTCTTAGACCGGATTTAATATAAATAATCGCAGGACGGGCAATTACTTAGTGAGTTACAACCAACCCGTTAGAATTGCCACGCAATTGGCAAACCTACCCCACGTAGGCTCTATTTCTGTTATTACTTTTATCGCTGCATTTGTTGTTGCACGCGATATGTTTGTGCAATTGCCTTCTTGTTCGTCGAGGTAACTGCTTAGGTTGGTAGGTCATCATGATTAAGAATATAAGGCCTTGGTGTTGAATACGTAAGAGAGCTTGTAGCCTTAGTTCTACTATCCCCTTTTTTACTACATTAGGGCGTCAGGTATTTATCTTGGTAGTAGGTTTATTCATCGCGCGTGTTTATGTTCGTGATTTTGTGACTTTGATTATTTTTAGATAGTAATTTACGGAACCACTGCAAAATTCAAAACAAACTCTGGTATATACGATAGTGTGCCAGCAAAGTTGTAAATACGATACACATATTAGGTTTAACAGAATAATTTATGTCTCCGACTGCATGATATTAAATATGAGGGGTACTCGTATCTTGTTTCAGTCTTTTTACAGGCGGGTTTTTTTAGTTACTAAATTTAGTTTTTTATTATGTACTTTGTAGTCGTTGTAAGATGTAAAGTAATTTATTATGGACTATTTGTTAACTATGAGCTGTCTCTCTAAACTTTTTTTAAACCTTTATGGTTATATATATTTTCGAACTCGCTTCCTAAAGCCCTTTGATTTAATACCCCACTTAAGGGTCCCAGAATAAAAAATATTATAAAAAAAAA
This sequence comes from Herminia tarsipennalis, assembly GCA_945859575.2. Taxonomy (NCBI): domain Eukaryota; kingdom Metazoa; phylum Arthropoda; class Insecta; order Lepidoptera; family Erebidae; genus Herminia; species Herminia tarsipennalis. Next base: position 11,586,572 of record OX243838.2, read on the forward strand.
GCCTATGTCACACGGGGTTAGTATAGCTTCACAACGATGAAAGATTTTTTTAAATCCGTCCAGTAGTTTCGGAGCCTATTCAATACAAACAAACAATCAAATCTTTCCTCTTTATAATATTAGTAAAGAGTATAGATAGTATAGATATAAAGAGGTAAGATTTGATTTTTTGTTTGAATTAATAAACGAGTAGTAACATAGGTTATATTTTATTGTCAAAAGATTAGAGTTCCCTACGAAAATTACAATAATGTAACTTAAGGTATAAAAAGCTACGATATGACACCCGTGGAAGCCGAGGCAGGCAGCTAGTGTTTTATATTCGTACAAAAATAGATTTTGCATTGACAGAAAGACTCAAATTCTATATATTAATGTAATTAGATGTCCTTACGATTAAGTCGCTTCAGTGACTGAAATGAATATGTAGGTATTTCGATTTCCCTAACCTTCTCCTCCTATAGTTGTCTGACCAAATGATAATTGTCATTACTTATTAGAGTACAATAAAGGTACAAAAAATATAATATATTTATTTCTCTTACAGAGTCACATCGTATTAGAGGTTATTAATCTTGATTTTTTTAGAAGCATTTACTACTAGTTATGCTATTTTGAGGTCTCCAAAGACGGGTATTATCGATTTATATAAAGTCTAAGTAAATAACATTGATACTAAAATGATAATACACTTTGTTTCTTCAGTATTCGAACACCGAATTTGTGGACTAAGATGTTAGAAGCGGTTGCTGTTTCAAGAAGAGCTCATTAAAACTTTAGCGCGGAGGCTTAAGGGGTGAGCCTTATTGTATTAAAATTCTCGAAGATTTGTGTATAATTACTAGAATTAACCCCCAGATTCGTCAGTAGACGTTCTTTCAAGATATCTCCGTGGTTTTGTCTAAGAAACTTTATACGAAAATTTTAGTATTTTGAGCTCTAAATGACTAGCGAACTCAGTATTATGTTTTAGATTTAAAGCAATTATTTTGTTCACGAAGAATATGAACCTATGTACATATTCTTCGTAAACAAAATAATGTTGTGCTATTCCAGTTTTTTATGGACTTAGCAATGAGAAAAATGTTTTAAATGATTATACAGAGTGATTTGTAATATACATAACCATTATAATCCCGCTCGTGCCTACTTTACATAACACTAAATAACTTTCAGTTATCAGTTTTGGAAAAACAATAATATATTAACGGTTTGTGGCATTTTTTTAAATAGTTTGTTGGTTAAATGGTTATGTGACAAAAGTAGATGTTGCCAATATAAACCTTTCACCATTAATTTCATTTTTTTTTTCAAAAATTATATTACGAAGTTATTTGATATAAGGTAAGGAAGTAATTAGTATTTTAAAAATGATTCTGTATAAATAATTAGCTGTTGCCCGCGACTTTGTTCGCGGGGAAAATTTGAATAACAAAATTCCACGGAAACTGCATTTTTTTAAATATTTTTTAGTCCATGTACTATTCTAGACTATAATACGTATATCTCAAAGCCATTTCATCGTGACCCGTTCAGCCGTTCTGACGTGAATGAATAACAACCATCTATCCATATATCCATCAATCTGAACTATCGCGTTTATAATATTATTATAGTATAGATGGGATACATACATTACTTTAAATGTCTAAATTACGTTCTTCTCTCAATCATCACTATAATAAGCCCTTTTCAGTCTACTGCATATACATAAGATGAACATAGGTCTCTTTCGGTCACAACACCCGGTCCTTCGCTGAGAGGTGAGATCATTCTACTAGATTAAATTCTAGGGAAGTAAACCCTTTTAAATAACGCATCCTGAGTGTAGGTAAAATATGTTCCCTGTCGTACAGATCGTAACTCTAAATCTGTGGAAACATACATTCATTTTTATCACCCTGAGATAACTGGATTTCGGCAGGATAAAGTAGGCTTTCAAGCCGTTCCGTACAGCCTCTCGATAACAGACGTGACCAAACAAATGTTTTCTTTGACTGTCACATTTTGAACAAAATGTTACAATTTCATTGTCCATCTACCCGTACATTACACAGCGTGACCTATTAATGTCATTTGCAATGCCAGCGGCGAGCCGTCTATCTATCATCATTTCTTTTTATAAAATTATGACCCTCAAGTTTAATAAGACTTTTTAAAATAAATTGAAGCGATGTTTAAAGAGTTGTTTAGGAACGATCCCGTTTGACACAAGGGGCTGAGCTGATGGCAGATAGTATCGTACGAACAACCTATTATCTAGATCAGACCTAGTCTTTAGAGCTTTAAAAACCTTTGTGGTACTATCCATGTCCATTTTACAGAATATGTTTCAATACAAGTAGCGGCTGTAGTTATTTAATTTATTTATACCTTTATTAATGTTTCAATTTAAAATGTCTTTGAAAATGAAATAAAATTAATTGTAAATTAAAATGTTAAGGGCGATGGTACCTACCTAAAATATTATGTAAGCACTTGGCAAAGTAAATAGGAAATAAATTGTGTAAAAAATTTGAACTGAAAATAAGAAAATAAAACGTATTTATCAATGCATCGAGACTGCAAATATCTGTTCGGGCACTAGATACTATAGAATGGTTCAGGACAGGTATATAACAAGGCCAAATTTAACATTGAACACTATTTGATAAAATACTATTCGGTTTGGCATTTTTTTTTAATTTTTTTTTTTTTATAATATTTTATTTTTGGGGCTTTTATTCTAGGAACATGTCAGCCCCGTAAGGCTTAACCTATACATTCAGTAGGTACAAATAATAATATGAGTCTTAGGGAATCACGAATACACGAACATCTTATATAGTGATAATGCAGCATCTGATGTAGGGTTTGCCAAAACAGTTGCGAATACGCCAATATCCATCATATATAAATTGAATTCTCGCACTAATGACTCCCGCTGACTCTGGTATTTTCTACAATCTTTTAGTAGATGTTGGACATCGTCTAGTACTCCGCATATTTCACAGTTTGGCGACTCAATTTTTTTCATTAGATGACCAAATTTTCTAGAAGGATAATGTCCTGAGCGCAGTCTATGCGCTACGACTACAATCTTTCTGCTTACTTTTAAATGCATAAACCAAGGTATTCGAGGAGGTTGACATTGAATGGTTTTGAACCAGATGCCTTTCTCTTGACTTCTTTGATCGAAATATTCGTTAAATCTATCTGCTATTTTTTTTTTAATTTCACTAAGATATTCACAGTAAAATAATTTTGTTTGATATTCAACACCCTCTGTAATTGCCAACTTCGCTAATTTGTCAGCCTCCTCGTTACCAGTTAATCCGATATGAGATGGAACCCATTGCAATCTTAGGTCTTTACCTCTAATTTTTAACTCAAGAATTTGCTTTAAAATTCTATAAGCTATCGGTGCACCTCTGGAAGCAGAGGCGCATCGAGCTATATGTTGGAGGGCATCTATCATCATACATATCAACGCAAGGCCTAAAGCATAATAAGGGTTAGAAACTTGAAATTTTGCACAGGGGTTCCTTTTATAACGTAGGGGCACTAAAAAAAGGATTTTTAAATTCACCCTTAAGGGTGTAAAACGGGGATGCAAAGTTAGTATAAAACTTTGCCGTTAAAATATTTTGGTATCAATCTGGCATGCACGCGGGCAAAGCCACGGGCATAAGCTAGTTATTAAGATAAAACAGACTTTATAGCAGCTAGAATAATCTTATTGCAGCCGTGGACTTCGTAAGGGTAAGATTTGAATATGGCACGCGAATACGGTCCTAGGAAGGTAACACGAAATTCTATTTTATAAAAATATTGAGAAAAACCTATTACCTTGACTGGCGAGCAGTCACATGAAAATAAATAGATAATATTCAAATGTTCGTCAACCGTAGACCTTGGCTATGAAAACTTCAGCTTCTGAAGATTGACATACTGAAAGAAAAAAAAAACCTTGCTTCATGGACGATATTCATAAACCGAAATTTCAAAATAGGTGTTCACCTTGCCCTTGTTACGGTTTTATACAAATATTTTGAAATTGAATAAGGGTTAAATGTAAAAAGAACGAGCTGTCTTTTAAAATGTTATGCTTCCATTAATTGCCGACAAGCTTTGTTAGGTAAATGTTTAAAATACCGGGGCTCACCGTAAACAATCTTCTAACTAAATATTTTATGCAGAATTTACAAAGCAACAATAAGGTTATTTATAGAAGATGGTTACTTAATATGTAGGGCAATGCTATTACTGTATAATTAGGTAAATTTAATTGTTTTATGCAAAAATGTGGAGCTGTAAACTTAGTGAGCTTGTGATTTCGAACTCATAATTAAATTTCATCTACTTGATGACTTATTGGCTTTTCTCAGTTATAATTTCGAAATTAGTTGTTTGGTGAGGCAGTGTATCTATAAGGTGGATTTATTAAATCTGTCTCTCGACTAAAAGTAAATTAAATAGAAAAAATAGGTACTTATAATACAAACAATGAATTTACTCTTATTCTCCTACTGCAGCAGTTTATCTAAGAAAATATTATAAGCATGCAGAGTTACTATGTCATCTAAACTAATATTATAAATGTCAAAGTAACTTTGTCTGCCAGTCTATCTGTATTATATGTTTTCACATCCGGAGCCGAAGCGAAAGCTAGTTGATAATGACAATATAAATCGATTAACGATTAATCTTTGTCATCAATCGTCACTTCGCTTTTGATCAACCGACAATTAAAAGCAAGTAGGTACTCGCTTTTAATTGAAAATAGACATGGAATGGAATTGACAAAATCGATTGCAAAAAGATAGGAATCGATTATTATCAATATTGTAACGATCGAGTAGATGCTTGTTTTTAATTGTTTTCATTTATTACCGACGGCAATAATTCGTTTTAAAATAAATTACATAGAGTACGTAGAGAACCAAAAATCGGTTTCCCTACTAAGGCACTTGTGGTAGGTTCTCGTATAATTATGATGGGCAATGCAGCCCGCAATTTTCATAAATTTTAGGTAACAATATTTACAATATGGGTCGCTAATGAATGATAATTTAATAGCTGTTACGTTACATAAATACATTTTACTATGTTTAGCATTAATAAGAGCAAGCAAGGAAGATTTATGTGACATCGGAAAAGTTGAGAACACTTCGTAATTTCCATGTAATAAGGTCGTCGCACCATTGTCTTAGAAGATGTAGCACGTGTAAAGTTAAACCTTTATTCGCCGAAAGAACTAGTAGGGATACCTACATATTCCACTGTCTACATTAAATATACATAAGTATGAATACATTTTAATTCCCATGAGTTTTTCTCTCCGATGTTAACCGACTTTGTTTCCTACTACTTAGGAATTTAGAAGGGTGTTCCGACTGTTACAAGTAAATTGAACAGTTCATGTCTGTTTGCGTTTATAATTACAAACTGGTTTAATTCGTTAATCTAATTTGTTTAATATAGTAATCAGCTTTTTAACTCAGGTGTACATACGTGAAGATAATAACAACGAAAATAAACTTATGTAGATTAACTGAAAAAGAATATCGCCAAGTCATTCTTACAATCGAGAAAAATCTAACGGCACCTCACCTTATGCAATTCGTCAAGCCGTTTGAGATCATGTCAAAGGAATGGACATACATATACGCTGGAAAAACATCGGTTCTATTTAAACGTTTAGAAAATATTTTAAATATAAGTCTGGTTAAAGAAAAGTTTGAGAAAATTTAATTTCTATACAAAACAGATAAAAAAGCAACAACACATGCACAAAAATATTTGAGTTCGATTCGATTACTTACCTCCTGTTAGTCGGAGTGTTTTAAAAATTTTAATTTTGTTTTTATTTCAAACTTTTTAGATAATACTTACAAAATATACTAGGGGAATACCTATACTGAGAGTAAACTAAAATATATAATCCATTTTATAATAAAACGATGAATTTGACTGTTTTGGAGAACGAAACGAATGTTTTGTAGCGCCACCTGGCGGTCTAGAACGTTAAAACTTAGCTAAGAACATGCTTGAGAATAAGACTTGATTATACTGCGCAAAAAAACCGTTTCGAAATGAACCCGGCGTTTCCCAGTGAAATGTTAACAGACCGGCACACACACATACACCTCTTACCCTAAACGTATATATACCGTCTCCGTGGCGTGTAAAAATACAGAATTACTTAAAACAACGAATATATTTAAAAAATTCGGAAGTAGTTCAAAATAATATAAGTATTTTGTTTAACACGAAAAGCAGGTTTATTTACATTTTTAGTTTGAATCTTTATCCAATTATGAATTAATTTGTTACAACTATAACCTAATAGCCTAAAACATAAACGGTATTTATAACAATAGGAACCGTTCAGTCCAACCGCCAATAGGGTTGTATTATTGATAGTGTATACAGATACAGATAGTGAGAATATAGTGTATATTATATAATATACAGAAATTATTATAATATACAGATAATTTTTCCGGTTTTGTATGAAATCGTGTCCAAGTATAAAACGATCTACTGAAAGTATATTTAATATAGATTTCGCCTCTTTGTAATGGCGACGTTTATCTAAAATGCAAAATAGAGATATAACATTACGCTACAACCAATAGGAGCCGAGCAAAAATGACAATTGTTGCAAAAACGGGGAAAATTTACGCAGACGAAGTTGCGCGGGTCGGCTGGTGTGTTGATATAAATGGGCCTTAATATGTTTCTACTAAAACACGGTTGATAAAAATTATGTTCCGGGGGCCTATGAACAAATACAGACCCAGAGCGAAGTCGAAACTAAAACCAAAGTTCTTGATGTGACAGTAACTCGGTTAAAGTTCGATAGAGCGCTCGATCTTCTGAGTACAAACAAAACTTTCACAACAAACGCATCAGCAGCAAGTAAAGAACTCCGAAATATCAAACAGCGAAACGAACCATTCGTAAGAAAACTTTCTTACAGTTAGTTCAGCTATCTGATGCATCAGATACTTGTGTTTAGCTAGCGAATCTTTTGAGTGTCGTCTTTGTCGGGTTGTCCTCATATCCCCAGGGTTGACCTCACGAGTCTCGCTATAACTTACAACATACGTTCAGTCTTCGTACCATTCTTCTTTATATTGTAAAAATATAAACGCTGTTTTATCTTCAGATCTAACACGATTGCACAGCAGAGCTCAGCTTTGTGAGAAAACAACGATTATTTTTGCGAAGTCGTGCGATCATAAAATATTCAATTTGAGTCTTAATTCCCAAAAGATCCTGGTAGCGTTAATACGGTGACGGAAACGCTAAATTGGCGGTTAAAATACGTCACCTCTGTTTATCTTGCACGATGTAGCTTTAGTTAGTATACTACAACATTTTAATATGTTTTTTTCGTGACTATAAATATTACTGGGATTTATGTTTTGTTTTTAATACGTAGTTATGTAAATATCAAGTCGTTTAGGAATAACTTGTTATGTTAGTAAATATTGAAGTTAATTTCTGTTCAAAGTTTTATTTTCAAACTGAATTTCAATAAAGGTCTTGAAACTATAATATATTATTGTATACAGTCTCTTATAATGTTACAATAAATTAACGTAATAAAGTGAGATGATACCATTTGGAAAATACATTGACTTATAGTGGCTACACACAATCACTTTAAACTGTCAGTTTTAGCTAAACATTTTAAAATGAAATTGAAAACTGAATGTGTGTACGATGAAAACTGCCAGTTCAGTGAACAAGGGACGTCAGTTTTCACTGTCTGATAAAACTGACAGTTAAAAGTAATCATATGCAGACACCATTATTCACTGTAAACAAAAAAATAAGTTCTGAAAATCAGTAGCTATCGGGTTTTCGCATCAATAACGGCCTTGCAGATAACATTATGTCTTTGTGTGAAAAGGCTACATGGTTTGGGCTGTCATGAACCCTCGGTTAAATTCATTGTGCCAGCCTTATTGCCGGTCTCAACTGTTTTTCTTGTATGTTACATACTATGGCTGGCTACCTATTTACAAGGTTCTGATTTAAACAAATGCAATTTTAAAAAATCTTACTTTTTACTTTTAATCTTATCAGATCGAGGTTGTGTAACTTTCGTGATAAAAACACAGTATGATTATACAAAAAATTTAGCATAATGGAACATAATGGATAACAATAGAAATTTACATAATTATGTCTTTTTAAATTATCCTAAGCAAGTTAAACATCATTTTAGCAGAAGATAGAGAGGAGTGGAGGTTGTTCCACCGACCAGAGCGTAGCTCGTAAATGTTATTAATACTAACTTAAGCAATGTCATAACTTCAATATGGAATACTACGACTATTTGTGGATATTTATTTTTCAGGGCATTGTTCAATAAGGGCGTGACCAATTATTTTTGTTACATTCCAGGGTAAGTACACAAGGGCGGGACTTTGTGTACGGACATCATTATTTTGATGGTCTGCAGGCCAAGTGCGGTTGTTTTGTGACCATTCTGATAAAAGAAAGGACAAACGCGTCTTATTCACTTAGCTAAAAGTTTAAACTGCTTGCGCAATACCTGTACGGTGAAAGTTTTTCTTAAAAACCTCTCCACTGGTCGTTGATTGGCTGGTTGGAAACTTACCTGAAAATAAATAAAAAAGATACTGTTAGAAACATTCTATGTTGAACATTTTCTGTTGTTCAATTCGGGCAATTGGGAAAAACCTATCGAATTTATGTGTGCCTGAGTCGCCAGGTTTTTCTTTAATATTATATGAAACCCAAGCATACTTCAACTGAAACCCTTGCGGGAGTTCAAATATATTTTGTTAGATAACATTTTAATATTTGATATGTAAAATAGGACTGGGTTTATTCGGAAAATGACTATAGGTATATGTTCATATCATGTGGTTCGAAATAATTATCGAATAAGTATAATAATATTGTAATCTACTTAATGTATCCTCAATTTATACAAATAATACTATGATGAATGAATTGAATTCACCGTTCGCGGACCACGGTACAAATTTTAAGTTTGTATTAATTAATTTGTTTGTTCTGAAATAAACAACTTTGTATAAGAGATTTATGGGAACCAAATACATGGCGAAGTTTACTGAAACTTCAAGTTTTACCTACCTATGAAATACGCAGTAGGTACATATTAATATATCTTGATGTTAAATACCAACACATGAACTGAAATATTTGTTGACTTTATGCGGCGAAATTTAAAAAAAAAAACAACTTATCTTTAATTAAAATCACTATTTAAAAAAAAGTTGAAGTGGCGTCCGATTGATTGAGTAGGCTTCAGATGTGCCAAGTTTTACCAATAAATCCAATTTACGCGATGTCAGATTTTATCTACTTCCCTTCGTGTTCCCAGGGAATAGTCGAGGCTTTTAACATTTAAAAAAATCTGGCATTTTAAAATTTGAACGCCAGGAGCTTCTATTCAACCCTTCTTTTGTATTCTCTCGAGCTAATAGGATGGAGGTGACACAATGCCTTTGTGCATGAGGCTTTGTACGTTTTTTACGAGTTTTAGTAGTCGGCGAGGCGAGGATACGTGATAAGGACTACTCACGTAAAAATCGTGGCTAAAATGTTAGGGAACTGAGAGTTAGGTGTGTACAAAAATCTTTCTTGTAAAAAAAAAAATAATATGTAGGGAATTTGTGACTAAGATTTTTTTATAAATTATATTAGATTTCTTATAATATTCTTAATTTTGGTACCCTTTATTGTGTTTCCACGTAACTGCTTACGCCGAAATGTATTGGGTGTCCCAAAACTATGCCAGACGAAGGAAAAGTGCATTAAATATTGTAGATAGAACAAAGTTATTCGTACTGCTTTTAAGGATTTTCAAATAATCGACTGTATGATCCGCGAAAAGAACCCAAAAAATGTGAAAAAAAAGATCATGTACTGTATTTTTACGATACCATCGAAAGAGCCAAGCATTACATTCATTACATTATGAAGGGAAAGCTTATTATATAAAGATAATGAAATGGAAGAAATTTGACAACAAACGAAATTTTGCAAATTCACACTTATAATATTGCTGTTGGTAGTGTGCTAATATTGGCATGAACGAATGTTTGTAACCATACATTTATATTCAGTTTGTGACTTTAAATTATAATGCTAGTTGTCAGAGAAAGCAGAGACACGGTAAAATAGAATAGTTAGGCACAGAGACTGCCTTTTATTTCATTTCATTTCCCTGCGCCTAACAACATATTATGTGCTAACCACATTAGGCACTTGTCCCTGCAACAAATTTTGATACCGGTCCCGTTGTTGGACATAGTATTGTGATTATTTATACAGATTTTATTATATTAAATGTTAAATTTCATAGTCTTTCTCGTCGTCTTGTAAAAAATACCATGTTATTTAAAAAAAAAACCACAAATATTTTTATTTATTATTATTATTACTCTATACACCATTAATAATAATAATAATAATAAAAATCATTTATTCACTTAGGAAGCAAAATACTACACTTGTGAAAAGTCGATTCTACATTTACTGGTAATGCCTGTTCGCAAACAATAGGTAAAGCCCGAGAAAAGAACAGGCAATAAAAACATTATCATTACATATACACAAGGTAATACAAGGTATTTACGTACTTGAATTTATAAACGTTGTCTTGTTTTTAAAGCTATTAGGGTACTTACAGTGAATTTATTTATTTCAGTTTCAGGAAAATACGTAACATTATTCAAAGAAAATCGCAGGAAACCGTTAGCCAGAATTGATATTATAAGCATATATATAGGTAATCGTATGACTATTCCCATCGCTGCCATCACATATCAATTCAAACTTGCAATTTTCTGAAGTTATAGTAAATTATTAATATAAAAGAGTTTCAAATATAAAGTTTTATGACATGTAAGGCAATCGGATACTTTAACAAAATTCGATCTTTAAAAACTGCAAACTCATGCACACATAGATAACCTATATATCATAATGTCACTATTATAAAAAAGTCGTAAAGTAGGAAAGCATGATTAAATTATAACGAGCGAAAAAGATAAAAATGTAATTCATCTCTTGACGCTGACGATGCGACACTGCCATTAAAATTTGGTCGATTGTTTAGATTTTAAGGGGCCACTTTTTGAGCGTTTGTAACCTATCTACACCTTTCAACATTGATATGCACCATTCGCTAGCGAAATTTGACAAAAAGGAACATCCTGATTGGAAATGACTGACCTACGATGATTCATAGGTACAATACGTATGCCAATATACTGTCTGATAAAATTTGATGGCACCTGTATTTCCTGTTTACATGTTGTATAGATATCCCTAAGTTAGTAACCAGTTATCCTGAGGATGTTCATTTAATTAGAGACAAGGCTCCAGTATCTTGTGTTATAATAATAATATCTTGTGACAACTCATACTGATTCCAAACTAGACAGAGCCTGTACTATGACAACCAGACAACTGATAAACATACATACCTATATATTTCTAAATACATACTCATTATAGATAAATAAACCATTGTGTTCATCACAGAAAGATTTCACCTGGGTTCCCATCCAGGTGAAATCTTTCTGTGATGAACCCAAAATCCAACCCAAAATCTTTGACTACTAACCACTAGATTAACAGACCAATCAATTATTGTATAAACGGTCATTGCGTTTTTAGAGTTCCGTAGCCAAAATGGCAAAACGAAACCCTTATAGTTTCGCAATGTCCGTCCGTCCGTCCGTCAGGTCTTCCGGCAGTCTTTGCTCAGAGACTGTTAGTGCTAGAAGACTGTAATTTTGCATGGATACACGTATTTGTTACGCCAATGTTAAGGAATAAAATCTTAAAAACATTTTTTTTTAGGGTACCTCCCTATATGTAAAGTGGGGATGTGATTTTTTTTTTCTTACCTACCCCATCATATGGAGTATCATTAGGTAGGTCTTTTAAAAACGTTTCGGGGTTGTTAAGACTATTTTTAGATTTAGGGATCCATTTGGAATTTATTAAGATTTCAAGTGCAAATTTCAGTTAGAGTCAAGTGCGCCCCCACCCTCTGCCAGCTAAATGGTTGATATATGTTCGTAAACTTTCGCGATTTGTACACATTATAGAATTTTATAAGCTACGGGTCTTAATCGCGTAAATATTTTATTTTAAGGCTAAATACCCGTAGCTTATAAAGTTCTATAAATGGTTGATATTAGGTATCTGAAAAAAATCACGGTAGTAGCATATATAGTGAAATTAAAAGGAAAACTATCACAGCTAAGAAGGCTTAACAAGTTTATGAGTAGCAGCTGATCAAATGAGGAGTAACAAAATTTCGTACAAATTCCATTGAAAATTATTATTAAGTAGGTATAACGTTGTAAGTACGACACAAAAGCAACAGAAGTGGGATTACAGAACCCTACATTGTGCGTGGCCCGACATGCACTTGCCCGGTTTTTGTTCTACGTTACGCACTGTTGCCGCAAAGGAAGACACCTATACAACTGCAAAAATAGAAGATAAATGTTTGTTTCATAAAGGCTCAGCCTTTATTAGCCAAGTACTTTGACAAAGAACAACAAAGCATACAAAGAGAGGGTAGTGGAATAATAAATGAGTAAATACTAATATTTTCTTTTTGTTTTAGTTACTAATTGTTTTATCCGAACTAGTCCAATGCTTTGGGTGTGATTAACAGGCAATAAAATAAATAAACATTGAAATTCAATTAACGTAAATGATATTAGAATTACTAGCTGTTCCTACGGTTCAGCTGTTCCGGCGATTAGTGATTTTTATTCGTTTATAGCAATAAAAAGCAGTCTAGCTTTATTATTTCAAGCTACTTTCATACCAAATTTTATTTAAATCAGCTCAGTACTTTCGGCCTTTAGCGAGTTCAAACAAAAAAATAATTCCGCTTTCCGATTTTTACTGCACTATAACTGATTAAAAAACAAAATTAAAAATTTTGAAAAAACCCACGACGGGTGTAAAAAAGAATAAAACGCCACTCGTGGGCTTTTTAAAAAAAATTTAATATGTTTTTTATTTAAAACTTTTTAGAGTTTTTTTACAAAATATACTACGTACCTACTTAATCATGTTTAAAAGTAATAATTTCATTGTAACGGAACTAATAAATAAAATCCGTATTATTAATAAAAGGATGAGCTTGACCCTTTTTTTCAGAAACAAACGCGTGTACTGTAGCGCCCCCTGGCGGTCTATAACATGAAAACATGCTCAGGAATGAGACTTATACAGAACAAAACTCTGTTTCCAAATCGTATTAGTCATCTCTAAGAAAAGAAACATATTTCTCCAAAACGGTTATCATGTTTTATCCTGGCAGTCTTACTTATTAAAACTTATTTAAGAATATGCTCAGGAAAAAGACTTATACAACGCAAAAAAACATTTCAAAATAGGCACAGCTGTTTCCGAGAATAATGATAACAAATACACACACACACACACACACACACACAAATATCTCTTACCCAAACCGTCTCCGTTGCCGTCATGGGTAAAAACAGAACGATTGCAAGTTTCTCTATGTGTATTTATAAGTTTAGTATAGTGTAGCCAGGAACATATTTTATCGTGATATATTGTTTTGGGGAGAACGAAGTTCGAAAACCAATTTTGGACCATCAATTCCAAGTTACTGTCCCTACGGCTTTAACTTTAAGGTATCGAGGCCACAACACACTCGTCCTTCTCTCTGAAAAAGGCTGACCAAAATGCAAAAACAGTCTGATTTTTAAGGAATTAAATTTAAGAATTCATTTTAATATAAACTACCACCGTATTTTTTAAAGAAGGAGATTACAGGTAGCAGGATCTACTGTTGCTGAAAGGTATTTGATAAGGACAAAGGAGCTTCTGCTCAGGTTTAATGAAAAACATAGTTTTTGTAAGTATAAAGTGTTAATATACAGAAGAAATGCTTGTCTGGTTTACTCGACTTGTTCCTCGTTTGAAGTAACTTCGCATAAATTATGCACCAAGCTCGAGAAAAACACCATACACTGTAAGTGGGGTTCATTCGGAACTGTTGCAATATATATGCCCCATCAATCTTACTATAGTTCGCCCACCATTTTCAACATTTCGTTTAGTTTTAGAATTACACAGATAACTTTGCCTCATCGTGAGACAAAGCTTCAAGTCGAAACTTGAGTAACTCTATACTTTAACTAGTATACTTGACTTCAAGGCATAATAAAAGACTTGTATGATCTTTATGTGAAATTATTTTTATATTTTCAAGATTAATAAAAAAAAAAAAAATTGTGGTAGGATGGAATTCAAAGAAAGGAAGTACCTAATTAATTTGATTGCTCATAATATAACTAGTAGATAATAAAACTAGTCGTCTGACAGTACAATAGGATATTTGACTAAAGTCAAATCAGCCTCTTTTTAAGAAACGTCAAAAACGAGCCGCTCTGAAAAAAATTGTATGGAATGCTAGCATATGACGTCACGTTTTCTATGGTCAAATTATTTACTTTCAGTGTTTCTCTTTATGATTATAAATTAAGTAACACATTAAATTAATAAATGAACATATTATTTGGAACACTTTATGACATATTTTTACCTGGTTATTTTAAAATATTTTATTTTAATAGTAGCCAAATACCCAATTCCATTAAAGTAGCAATTACATCAAAGATACCGTCGCTGATAAGTGTCTATCTTTGAAGACTGTCAAGACTTATTGTCTCTAGTGTCTCTTAGTAGAGTCTAGAGCTGCAACTAGATAGGTGTAGTTCTAGAACTTCAATTCGCTGATAACTTAATGGCATCAAAGTCAAACGCAAACAAATGTACTTGCTTCTTCTAAACCTAATTGTAAGTATATCTTATAATCCTTTTAGCAAGTGTAGAGGGTCGGCTTATTTTTACTAAGGCTCTTGTCCCACCAACAGTAAGAAAGTGAGCAGTTATCAACTCTTTTATCGCTCAAGAAACGTACATACGTATGTAAATCCCGTGTAAACAAAAGAGATACGGCTATTAATAGTTGATCGTTGACCGTTCACACTGCCGGCAAGTACTCGCTCTATACTGCATCTCTTGTGTTTACACGGACGGGATCTACAATATATATATAATAGATGTATATTGTAGATCCAGTACATTTCTTGAGCGATAATATAGTTAATAGTTGCCCGCTACCCGCCGGCTGTGGGTCAAATGGCTTAGTAATACTTATTATCACATAACTTATTATATATTAGAAAGTAAAACATGTCTCTAATTTTCAGCATTACATAGCGCCAAACATGATAATTTTCTATCATATTTATTTCTAATATTATACATTATGAGAAAATAACAGAGTCTGGGCTTATGCCAGATTAATGGTTAATCTGTTGAATCAAAAACAGTGAGGTACCTTCGTAGCGGCTTACTTTACCCATATAGGTATATCTCAAATTACCGAGGGACCTAGTTTACATAATTTGACGCAAACAACATTCGTTATTAAAGAAAGGTGTAGGTTATAAAAGGTAGGACTCAGGTGTAAGACACCACTAATTCCTTAAACAATAAAGTATTCTTGAAGATGGCTATGAAAGATACGAACAACGAGTTCGGAAAATTGAAATGAAGTAAATCATTAATCATTCCCATTATTAATCAAAATATATCAATTAATTTATACGAGCAGCTTTGATGCTCAATTCTGGTAGAATATAAGGTCGGGGCATAAGTATTTTCTTATTTTCATAAAAAGAAAAACATTTTATTAGGTATTTTTTATTTTTTTATTAGGTAGTGCCATGATCCAATTGCTGTAAAAATTTTGAGATTTTTCTGACAGTGTTCTTTTGAGGTTAACTTTAGGCTTCCTAAAGAGTTCTGAAATGACCGAAACACGAAGAAATATGATGGAGCAAGATCAGGGCTATACGTAGTATGCAGTTACACATACCAGCCAAGCTCTATAATTTTTCACTGAGTGGCTATAGATGAGTGTGGTCTGGCGTTGTCATGATGAAACACCACGGTCTGATCTAGTTTTTTTTTATTTGTTGCATCTTCAGAATGTCAACATTTAATGGTATTAAAACCAGCCAGTGACATTCAATACAATCAAAGAGGTTTGATAACTAACAATACATTAAAAATACTAAAATACTTTTGCCCCTACCTTTTATAATAGTAATTAAAACGTCTGCGAGTTTTTAATGTTTCAACTTCTAAGTTCATAGCTTTAATAAAACAAACAAAGATGTTCAAAAGCATCATCTACCTTCATCCTGCTTTATTAGAGACAAACCTCTTTCATGGACTGGCACATCGAGTAGTCTTGTACCGTAGTCAATGGCTTAAATAAATTCGACAAATCTCGGTGTTGGAAAATCACGGATTTTATTATTCCAAACGCTTAAGCTCAGATAGTAGACAATGAATCATTTAGGTGCCAATTTGCGGACCATTAATCCTCACAATGAGTTAACACTTCCTTAGATAGCAATAACGATATTTTTGTTTTGAATTGTATGACTCAGGCATGAATATTGTTTATAAACGCTGCTCAGTCATATCTTTCATCATTTCTCTCCTTATCCATTGCCGGATTATCCGCGTGATTCACAAACTCTAGACTGTAATATATCATTGAATGACGTGTCAGTAATAAAGATATCCTTATTACATCATGTCAATAATAAAGATACCTGTATTACGGAAATGACAATGCGCCAGTATCATTATCATATCGCAAATTAATTGCACATACTTGCATTTCAGAGATAATAATTAATCTTTATTATAGTTAAATTGTTGTTTGTCTGTCTCTCAATTTTAGTTCAAAATCTGAACGTCGCTAAAGATTTCAAACACTCTTTAGAATTAATATTGCTTAGTTATAAATTCTTTCTAAATCACAATAGGATAAAAACTGCTTTTTAGTAAGATATTGTATATTAATATTACAAAAAGGAAGACTGAAATAGCTTTTATACTAAGGAAGGTAACATTTAGATACTGTTTACGACCTAAGCCGAAAAAGGGTAGGAAAACGTTTTAACATGAAGTGTTTACTTGATGCTGTGGATTAAAACGTGCCTAACGGGCCTAAACCTAACCATCAGTTATGCTAAACAGAATTGAATTATTATAAATCCAGTAACAAAATGTAACACAACATCGGTACAAAAAAATATGGGCTATTGCAATTAGGCAAGGTAAAATCAGTAGGCCAATTATGTGCTTTTTGTGGTTCACTTCCGTGCATCACGGCCGATCGCGGTCGCGCGCGTCAAACAACGTACGGCTGCTGGCGCGCGCGGCTGATGCAACAATAATCAGAGTATGCAGCCTACGTCAGTCGTCGGCCGCGCGCGTCTGTCTCAGTACTCAGAAACGGCACTATACATTTTCATACTCTGACTATTGTCGCATCAGCCGCACGCGACGCGCGAAATGAACCTTAAAATTTAAACTTTACATTGAAATTTGACTAAGTTTTGCGCTGTGCCTTTGGCGGGAAAACAGCCATAGTTAAAAGCGATGTGATTGGTTTAATGTATCATGGGACATTTAGTCTCAAGAAGAAGCTTATAAAGCTTCTTGTTCTCATACGTCTCACCCCTCCACAAATTGTCAGAGACAGTAAGCTATGTTTCAGTTGTGTAACATCCTCAAAGTGATACGAGAATCTTTATACCTACGTAATTCTACCTACGTAAAGTGAATAGATAGCTTACCTAAATATTATATCTCTGATATAATATTTAGGTAAGTACTTACGCTGCACACTTGAGTAATATTATTTAATTTTGCAGGAAAGCAATTTCAACGACCATTTACGCGCAGTTATCTGCACTCGGCCGCGCCTCGGTGCCGTATAAGAAGATTGTGCCATTTACCAACTAAAGAGTATTTTTGCTATTTACACTTACATCTAAAAATCTTTTTAAATTTCACCATCAAATCTTATTAGTTTCCAACATTTTGTTAAAGATTTTTTTACAAATAAATATTTAGTCCTATGGGTGTTGGACTTAAGGGGCGTCTAAACGGGCCATTTGTTACTGCAATTTGTGACGGCACTATTGGCAACTAATTGCTCGGCCAATAAGGGCAATATGTCTGCAATTGTATGGCGCATGATTCAGTCTCTTAAACAGGCTACACAACCCGGCAACAATAAAATAGAGAGTGACTGAAACAACAACAAAATTGTCCGGGCAACAATGCGGAAAATCAATCGGCAACCATCGTATCAATATTTGAGAGTACTGCCATGTTGCCGGCCACAGCATTGCCGCCACAAATTGTCTTAAAAATGATCCGTTTAGACGACCCTTTACACGATGATGATACTTTTCTTTGTTTATAGTTTTCTTTACTTGTATTTTAATTGTTGTTCAAAAAAGTCGTATGAGTAAATATGTGTCTACATAATAAAATTTCAAGTGTAAAATTAATCATATATCAGAATAAAATTTCAAGTGTAAAATTAATCATATATCAGAATAAAATTTCAAGTGTAAAATTAATCACATAATTTTAGAAACAGATATTTTTTCAGAAAGCCCACAAGCATAAAAATAAAAAAGTTATAGCATTTTGCATCGGAAAATTCAATTTTAAAATCCTTTTCACCGCTAACATTACAAATCAAGCCAAATTGGATTCTGAAACGCAGTTCAGAATATTAATCTACCTTGATTTATGTCCATTTTACTTCAATACCATTCCTATTGAGAGAGGTAAGCAGTGCAAATTATATTTTCAAAAAAATGGCTATCTGTAAATGCTGTTTACGAACGATAATTCTACTTGATAACATCATAAGAAAATATTGATGACATATCGCCATTCGCGTTTCTTAGCAACCAATCAATTACGTTAGTTCCAATTGTATCCCATGTCATGTCGCTGCAATCGTCATTCGCTGTTTATTAGCAACCAATTAATAACATGACTTTTTTTACACTTTTTCGAACACTTTTTGATAACGTCTTATTAATCGATGACTGGGTGGTCATCGATTAATAAGACGTTATCACGTCAAAACAAAGTTTAAGAAACGGACTAGCGTACTTAGAGTTCTTTATTTTTATTTAAATTACTCATCATTTGTATTTTATTGGAATAGTTAACGCAAGCCTGAGAATACCTAGTTCTTGTTTAACTGTTATCTGTAGTAATATTTCACAAGTGTACCTAATATAAATTATATTAAGTACACTTGTGAAATATTACTACAGATAACAAATAACTTAAACAATTGTTTAAGTTATTTAAGGTTACAGCAATGAAAGTGAATTGCTTTAGGCCTAAATAATACATTGCACGACATTTTTTTTACACCAGAAAATTAAGGATTGTCAAGTGTTTTGTTTTGTTAATCCTATGTTTTTGAAACTGTGTCATACAAAAATACGCTATAGCTTAGATTTCATAAATTACTGTCAAAATAAAGGGTCTTTCAAATAGAGCGGGTCGATATTAATAATCTGTGGCGGCCATTTTGATTTGGCGGCATCTGTCAAATCTGTTTTTTCTTATTCAGTCACTGATGCCAAATCACCATGGCAAGTTACACGGTTGAGCAGCATGTGCAAATGATAAAACTTTATTATCAAAATGAGTGTTCGTTAGTGAAAACGTTGCGCGCATTGCGCCCATTTTACGGCAGACGCGGTGGCCCTTCAAAGTCTACTCTCCAACGATTGGTGACTAAATTCGAGACGACCGGTTCGGTAAACAACCAACCAACACCTTTACGTCAAAGGAACGCCAGATCGGCCGAGAACATCGCCGCTGTACGTGAGAGTGTTCAGGAGACTCCGAAGCAGTCGATTTCTCGCCGTGCACAAGAACTCGGCCTTTCGCAGACTTCAACTTGGAGAATTTTGCGTCGGGACTTGGGTCTGCATCCATACAAGATTCAACTGACCCAGGAGCTCAAAGTTAATGACCATAGACAACGCCGTGTGTTCGCTGAATGGGCGTCGGAACGCTTGGAAGAGGACCCCGATTTTGGCCAAAAAATAATCTTTAGCGACGAGGCACATTTTTGGATGAATGGTTTTGTTAATAAGCAAAATTGCCGTATATGGGATGACCACAACCCACATGAGGTTCACCAGATAGCAATGCATCCAACATAACGCAGGCCATCGCTCAGATTCAGCCGGATCTATGCAGCAGAGTCATTAAAAATTGGACCTCTCGGATTTGTGCCACCATGCGAAGCCGCGGCGGACATTTGAACGATGTCATATTTCATGCATAATGGCATAAACGGGCCTTTTAAATAAAAAATAAATTTCGTTAATATCTCACACACATCTAGTTTTATTCAATTTTAACATCGACCCGTCTTTGTTGAAAGACCCTTTATAATGTTTTTTTTCCACAATGTTGTTTCTAAAGATAAACCTGAAATGTTTATTTGCGAATCAGACGGCAGTTAAAGACTCTTTGATCAATTTCCTCTGCTAAGTTGACGGAGCACTTAGACAATAGCTGAAGCGAACCGTGTTATGATGAGTGATTGTCTTCAGACATTTCGCGAAATTCTCAATTTGTTTTATTCAGATTTATCGGGTCATCTTATTCTTCTGTTTGATGTTAGAAGTTGGAGATAAAGGACGAAAAGTTCCGTGGAAATGTGTAAATGAGGTATTTGTAATTTAATTGAGAGCTACTTTCGAAAATGTGATGGATGCTGTGAATACTTTTTTAATATTGAATACCGCAATTGTAACTTTAAAGTTAAAATTTGATTGAATAAAGTGCCTAGGATGTAAATTAACAAGGTGTTTTACGTCTCATTATAATAGAGATTGACTATAAATCAGTGGTAATTTTACGTAACAAAAGTTTATTAAAGTTCCTAGTACGTAGGTATCTCTATAAGTTTACACAACATATTAAAGTGGCTGTGACGTCACCTGTTCGATTATACCGTATTCAAAACGAATCAATAAATTATTAAAATGTACTATGGGCTTTTTACTTTTTGCTGCATTTCACGTTCCAATATTTAATTAAAATCTTTAATGACTTTATATGTGGAAGTACAAAAGGTTTGCCATATGTACAAGAGAATAGCATAGGTTCACCTATATCTATACTTCTATACTAATCTATATCTATACTAATATTATAAAGAGGAAAGATTTGATTGTTTGTTTGTGTTGAATAGGCTCCGAAACTACTGGACGGATTTGAAAAATTCTTTCATCGTTGCGAAGCTACACTAATAAGCTAATTTTTTATTCCTGTATTCCCACGGGAACGGGAACTACGCGGGTGTAACCGCGAGGCGTCCACTAGTTAAGTATAAAAATAAAGGAACATCTGTTATTTATAAAGAAATTTGACTTATCAAACATACCCTACTTATACCATACTTGTTTTACTATTTTTTTATATTATTTTGTAATTAATGTTAGATTAGAGTTATAGATAGATTGTAAATAATATTAGCTATGTGAAATGTAATCTGAGATTGTAAATTAAGTTCAATTTGTGTAAACAAGTGTAAAATTTTATATTTGTACGTCTAAATAGACACGGCATGTTGAAACTTTGTTATATTCTATAAAAACATCTCTGTTGTACACATGTTTTGAACAAATAAATTTATACTTTCAAATGATATGACTTTACCGATTTCGTTGATTCTTTTTTTTCAGTTTTCTAAAACTCTGTATAATAATTTTCACCAAATTAAATCAATATTCATTGTAAGTTTTGGATTTCAACTGCAAAGACTGAAGAAAGTCAAAAATTTTGCATTTTTTTGCATATTACATAGCAAAACAGCAGTTCCACTTAATTCACTTTTTTCATTAGTACAAAATAACATAATAATTAGCATGTACCTAATAATTATTAGGTACACAACAAACATTGTCGAGTTTGGCTGTAATACACTTTAACTTAGCATAAACGTCTTCAAGTTAGTAAGTTGATGTACAACATAGGTCGTATGTGAACTAATTACATATATTAGCATAATGTTATGATAAGGCCTGCTATTGTAGGTTAAGAGGAATTTCCTGCCAAAGGCGTAAAGCTGAGGTCAGGCATACCGTTCCTTCAAGGCATATTAAAGTATTGATTTTCTCCACGATAAGATTGGACGTGTAACCTACAGCCCAAATTGATTGATCGTGATTATGCAAAGTCGGTAGGCTCTCGTATAAAACTAATCAACTAGCTTGTTTTAGGAAAATGTTTTTATATCAGTGTCGACCTCATAAGAGTTGCTTGAAAATCTACAATCTTCAATAATTACAGAACATATGTTCTGAGATTATAATGAAAATATATTACAATACATATATTATAGAATTTTGTGCAATACGGTCGAAACGTCGGGCAATAAAACAAAGGTATTTAGCCTTAAAATAAAATATTTACGCGATTAAGACCCGTAGCTTATAAAATTCTATAATGTGTACAAATCGCAAACGTTTACGAACATATACTATAATACATATAGTTTATATCTTTCCATCTAGTCTAATAAGTTACACAATGGTAGTGTTAGGTTTTAATTTAGTTTGTTAGTTTATTTTGTTGTCTTATTCTATAATAATAGTACAGTGACTTGTCAATGTTATGTATAATAGAAATGATTATGTTTATGTTGTTGAGATGCCCTGTAGTATATGTATATTTGAAATTATCAATACTAATATTACAAATGCGAAAGTTATTTAACCTCATAAAACGGCTGAACGGATATAAATGACATTAGGTATTGAGAAAGGTTATAGTCAGGAATAGCACATAGGCTACTGTTTATCGCGGATTTTTTTTCTCTTACCGTGGGGTAGATACGTTAAACGCGATGAAGTCACGGGCAACAGCAAGTAACTCGTACTTCCTAAATAGAATTCGTTATAATTGTAAATCAGCCGTAACATATGATAAAAGCTGTGATGAAATGTTCATGTTCCGGGAAATATCGATACAAGAAAGAGGCCGGAAAATCTAAAAAGGTAACAAGGGATCTAAATGGTCACGTAATTTTGCTGATTATTTGTTACACAATACCCTTATTTTTTACCTTGGGTGAAGGAAATGGCACTTATAAATTTGTCCCTTTAGAAAATACGGACCTCAAATATTGGCTGGAACTCGCCTTTATTTATCATTTTGTAATACAATCCGCTTACCTTGCTACGCATGAAACGTAGCAAAGTGCTACGCCATTCGTAGAACTTGGATTAATAACTTGAGTGTATCATAAAATCTAGCTGTAGTTGTTAGCATCTATAAGCTACAAACACGGAAACGTATGGAAAAATACGTTTACCTAATTTACTACTACAGTGCCAGTTATTATTCCATTAAATAAATAGTAATGTTAACGCATCACTGTGTTTTGCTTTAAGTTCACTGTAGCAAGTGTAATTACTGGACATAAAGAATACGAGCGCGGTTCAGTAACATTCAGATGTTTGCCAAACAAGGATTTAGGTGGTACTGATACTGTAATGGGCGATGCGTGATGCTTATTATCAGGCGCACGACATACTCGTCTCTTCATTACGTTGTATAAAAAAAATATCAATTGTGACGTAAACGCGATCTGAATAGCTATAAAGGCTGTGGTCAAATTTCAGGAGCGGATAGGGTATGTTATCAATATTGCACCTACCATGGTGTTATAGCTGGTTGCATTATTATTACATAGTTATAGCATATTCTTTTTGTCAAATATCAGTAGTGAAAGGCGTATGGCATAAGAATTTTACCTCCCCTGGTACAAAATTCGATTGGATTATTATGGCACAGAACTTTTTAAGTCATGCTTTTTTTAATGAATAACTTTTCATTCATAAATAAACGAATGAACAAATAATAATCCGATCTTGATAAAATAATGTATGTCCACTCAGTATCATGGGCACATACCAACCATTGAATATGACCACACCTTTCTGTTACAACCTGTATATCAATGTTTGAGGAAAAAATATTTTATTTACAGAATATATTCTTCATTATTGAGACATTTCTAAAACGTTTTAGTCATTATGCCTCCTATAACCGTTTATTATTTTCCTCGAGGGTATTATAATGTATAACTTATGTCAAAATTTAATCTTCTCCGTCGTAATTGGTAATTAACTGTGCCCACTCTGGGCTCTTAAAATTGGACCACTTAGGTCGTTAACTAAATAGTTAACATTTACCCGTTTAATGGTAATCGTAACAATTATAATTATTCATATCATGACGCTGCTTTAATATAATAATGTCATATGTAATGGTATTGGTTTATGCATAAATTTGACCCCCCAGAAGTACCTATAGTAAATAGTACTTTAATCTTCTAATCAACAAAGACTTATTTAGTTGTCAAATGTAATCGGAATAACGGCATCTTACACAACTCATAAACTGTAGAGATACATAACTAATTAAGTAATAAATATTTAACTCAAATAATACAACAAAGTTTAGGATGTATCTATTAGTTTGGAGTATAATCGGTTTATAACCTCTGAAAACAGTAGAATATCTTAGTTTTAGTTCCAAAGTTTGGCAAATCTGAATAGCAAATATCTCTTGTGTAATTTACCGAACATTTTGTATAACATTTGTATACTGGAAATGCATAGCCTTACGTTAGTTAATGCGGTAGCAAGGAATTGGAGCTGCACATTAATGGTTGACCCCATAAAAGTCAGCGTTCAATGAATTTCAAGCTGAAATAGTCGGATGTAAACGGAAATTACACTGTTGTAAATTATGTTGCTTTGTCCTATTTTGAATTTGTTCCGTTAGTACATACATATGTACCTTATAGAGAGAAATAATATTATTACATTTGGAAGAAGGACGTAATATTTCAAGCAATCGTGGCATGCCAAATGAGTGATTAAAAATGGGAGGAACGTTTTTATAAGCGAGCTCAGTCGTGCCTACCAGCGTGATAGCATAAAATGTTTCATATAGTGACATGCCGTTTCTAATCCGTGCTTCGAACGTGCCACAACTGAGGCCACAGCTAAATCTATAGGATATAAGTAAATATTTGTACACATAGATGGGAAAATACTGAAATAGGCAAGACAAGGTAAGATGAATTCGAAAAGTTATTAGTAATCTACTTGATATCGAATGATGCAATAAATTATCTCATTCTATAAAATTATATTTATTACGGGTCTTAATCGCGTGATTATCATACCTTGTTTATTGCCCGACGTTTCGGCCGTGGTCATGGGTAGAGTCTACCCGTGACCACGGCCGTTGCAATACGTTCGAGACCCATACTATCTATAAATCGCGAAAATTTATCAACATTTATCTCATTTCATCAAATAAGACGGATATTTATATTGTAATTATATCACTTATTTCGTTAAAGATTGAAAAAGTATGATTAAATCAAAAATACCTTTAAATTTACCTGTAACTGCGATTTTAGGTACAAAGCTTTTTACAAGGCATAAGAGCAAATAAAATATTATGTGAAAACATTCTTAAACCTTTATTATTTGTTCTAATAATCAACATTATGTTTAATGGAAAAAACTGTACAGATAGCACAAGCATTGTATTTAAATTAAACGATAATTCATACGGAAATACAGTGTTACGTTTTTGCTACAAAATGGCGTGATTTATTGGAAACCACAATCGGTAGCGGAGTTGGGATGAAATGTGAAAATTAAGTGAGTCTATCGATTTGGTTTTGTGTGTAGGCGCTTTGTACCGCAGTCCGTTTTGATAGCCTTGAACCTTCGTATTAGCATGACTGTCGATACTTATGCATTACATTCTGAAGATAAATTATAAGCTTTGGTCTGTAAGGTCAAAAAGATTTCTATAAAAAATATTAGATAGGTATTTGTTTAACTTGTTGATGCAATCGATGTTAGGTAACTGAGCAAGTGCATATATGTTAAACTGTTGTTATTACTGCAAAGTAATGTCATTATTTTAATATTTAACAAACTATAGGGAAGTGTATGCCATAACAACGTCTTATAAATCGATGACAGGCTGCATTCACGAAAAAATGTCTAAAAAAAGTCATGTTATTGAATGGTTGCTATGCAACAGCGAATGACGATTGCAGCGACATGACATGCGATACAATTGGAACTAACGTTATTGATTGGTTGTTAAGCAACACGAATGGCGATATGTCATCAATGTTTTCTTATGACATTGTCACGTAAAATTATTGTCTGACTGACTTCACAGAGAACTAGAGAAACTTTAAAATAAAGTTGACTCCATTAGGGTACAAGCCCTGCGTCACGGGGGACTTTACAAACATACAAGTCACGGACACAACATACACCCAGACTCGGAACAACAATTTGTGGTTCACACAAAGTGGTGTCCCGTGTGGGAATTGAACCCGTTTGTGTATTTTTGCGTAGCAGTCGGATTCACTGCGCCACAGAGGCATTATCTAAGTGACGTAAAATAACATAAACGACACTACAGGTCTGCATAGAGAGACAAGCGCTTTAAGGTTTCCATGTGGCAGCCGGGAGAAGTCAAACAACGGGTAGTTACTACCTTGCTGGGGGCTATACATGCTCCATGCTTACACACGGTGACACCCTGCTTCATTGCTTAAATTTAGGATAAGTCTTAAAATTATAAAAACATAAACCAACTTGCACAATGATGCAACTTCATGTTGCATCACTACGTTGCAGGTTTGCAAGTGAGTAAGGCGTCTGTCCTTATCAATGATCGTTAACGATCTTAGTTGTTAAAAAAAATAGATAACTAAATATTTGACTTGCTGTTTACTCCAGTGGTTTAACTGCTAAGCCAACAGTCGTGACTTCTATTAATACCCAGCATAAATCTTTATCTGATGAATAATATTATTTATATATTTATCGTAGGGTCGATCCCCCCCAGAGTAAAACTTTGTGTGATGAGCATGATGATTTTTTCTATGCCTGGGTGTAATTTATCTAAAATATGTCTGTATTTAGAAATATATGAGTATGTTTATCAATTGTCGGGTTGCCATAGTACAAGCTCAGCTTAGTTTGGGATGAGATGATGTTGTGTTAGTTGTCCCAAGATATAATAGATTAAAGAAATCCTGTTATCTACAAAGAGATGGTGTCCTACCAGGTAGGTACATCTGCGTAAGGCACACGTCCGTAAAGCGAGCGGTGTAAAATATTCACGAGGTAGGTCGTTCAACGAATGAGGTGAGCCTTAGCTTTGACTAGTGGACTAATATTGTGTTATCTCTGAGCTACAAACTATTACCTCCTAAGCAGGAGGTTAATTAAGCACTCTTAAACAAACTTTCTTGGAATAAAATTTGCAAGAAAAGTTAATTTAATTTTACAAAATATAGGCTTAATTAGTTTGTTAGCTTATTTTTCTAATGGCGCACTAGTTAAACTATTCATGTGTGAATTTAACATAATGAAGTCTACAATCAAGTCACTTATATCAACGACTTATCACAAGTGTTGCATATATTTTTTTAAGTGAATAGTTAATTAAATTAATATTACCGTACTCAGGTCCAAATAGGTACATAGGATAGGAAGCAAGTGTTCGTACTTTTCGTGTATGAAAAAGATCTTGGTAAGTAGGTATATGATGTAAGTCAGGAATTCCCAAAACACATTAAAATAACAGCTTAGATAAATATTTTAGTGCTCTCGTTTTTATCTCTCTGATTCCCCAAGGCCAAGTGAAACTTCTTAAAAAAACAAGCAATATTGTAATAGCATAGATTATACTGTTTTGTGAGTTTTTTACTGCCAGTACGCGGTGCTCATTTCAGTATTTCAGTACAAAGCTACCTTTATTTCTACATATGTATTATGTGTGATGTTGATTTATAGTGATTGCTTTGTTTATTTAAAGACGAAAGTAATATTTATTATTGAGTGGCTACAACCTTTCATTAAGCCTCATCAGCTGGCTTTGAATGATTACTACTACTTTTAATTAAAGTATCCAACGGCTTTAGAGGATTTACAATCAAGCTTTATTTTTTCTTTTAAAGTTTTAGAATGAAGTTTGTTTTTCTATTTTACGCCTGAATATGCCATATTTTAATGTCTTAAAAGGTAACAAATCTTCGTAAAGGGCACAAAATCTACGGTAGTGAAGTAAAGTTGACTATGTTCTTGATGAACGGATTGCTAAATCCCAAAACTTGCTTTGATCCCGTACGAATATCAACTAATCCATATTGGTATAACTTTCATATAATGGATTAATCTTTTGATAATACCTACTAAACTAGTAACTTATGCGAAATAATTTTACAGTCAGTAGTACCTAAGTATAATGTAAATGTCAATTTGAAAATAGTGAATTTTATTAATGTTACTTGAAAAAACAAAGTATGAAATCGATTTTCTATTAATGATATGGTTTCATACATTTATGTTAAACTAGTTGTGCCTCGTGGTTTTACCCGCGGTTTATTAGCCTATGTGTTAATCCAGGGTGTCAGCTAACTCCATACCAAATTTTATTAAAATCGCTCCAACCATTTAGACGTGAAGAAGTAACAATCATACACATTCACACACTCACAAATTTTCGCCTTTATAATATTAGTGTGATTATTACATTATATTTCATAAAAATGTGGATAAACAAATGTGTATTCATTCGGTTTATAAAAGGTCTATGGAAACAAAAAGTTTGTAACAATGCGAAAATTTTAAATCGAGTTATTGTGTTCGTTTCAAGTTAATGTGAAACGCACGATATGACATTATATGTTCCATTGTTATATATCCCAAGTAATAGATGTTTATAAATAAATTTTGGTGCACAAGACAGGTTTTGTAATTAAGAATGTAAAGTCAAGGCACTCATTACCTTACACACCCAGCTATCTTGCAGTAAATGCTTTCGGAGGCGAACAATGGATGCTTAAGCGCTTGCTCTCAGTTACAATAGACTACTGAGCTTATTTATGTAGTACTCAGAGAGGTAAAACTGCACTCAATAGCTAAAAGACAAAAGGGTTCAGGGAAAATTTTCGCGGAGATGTACGTGCATTTCATTTTATTCCAAGAAATTTGTCGAAAACTTTCAGAGATAAATTGGACGATGCTGATAATAAACCCGAAATACTATCAAATGTATTCGCTAAAGTTATTTGTAGATTGCGAAATGTAAACGAACTCTGTCATGCGAGTAAGTGCATTCTATAATTTATAAATACAAATTGCACATTTAAATAAAGATAGATTGTGTGAACCAATATGTGCTTTATTTTTCTTGCATAGAGTTCAATTTCATAAAAATAACATTAATAAAAAGTGAGTTCTTTTACACTTTGAGACAATGTTTAATGACTACTTTCCTTCGTCGTTTGTAACATTATGTATGTAAATATATTGCAGACGTTTCAGAAGCAGGAGTTACATTTTTATTTGATTAAGTTTATAACTCAAAAGTAAAATAAAGTTATGATACTTCCTGTTATTATACTTGCAAATTTGTATTCATATTTATTATTTCCAAATAAATTCTGTGCTTAAAAACACTTAATACGTAGAGTATAAAAAGGTTAGGCGTCCTTTTTGGATCAAAATCAAGCAGATCAAGATCGATGGGCTCACTTTTTGATCTGCATCGCATATGACCGATTTATCAAATCATTTTCTTGTTTGAAAATTTACAGTAAAATGTAAACTGAAACTTTTTAATTTCAAAAACAAGTTTGTGTTTTGAGCGATTTGACCTCGAAATATAAAAAAAGACATTTCAATATATGAGTTATATTTTCACACAAGACAAATCTGACTAATACATATTTCAACAACAAATACGGGAGATGCCCCTGGACCATTTGTAATGCCAGAAAAACACAGCAACGCTTTCGAAATTCAGCTCACGTCATTATATTGATTGAGATCGCAGCGTTTTTTCTATCCAGGCAGATATTACGATACATAGAGCCGTCACACACGGCAACTACGAATGATTAATACACTAGATGACTGCAACAATAGATGGAATAAATTCGAGAACCTCAGTTGTAAAAGCCGATGTACCTAATTTCAACACATTTTGACGTAAAACGTAAAGACATTTTACGTAAAAATATGTACCCATACATTTCGGCGTGATTATAAAGATAATTACACCGAAATGTAAGGGTTCTCAGAAAAGTGATTTGTCAGATCGTTGAGTCGACATTGTAATCTTTAATACTAAAGTATATAAAATCGTCAGTCGAAGAAAGTATGGCTACTGCGCAAGAAGACAAGATGTTTGATTCTAATCTATATTGTCAGACACAAAAAGATGTGATCCTTATATATTTGCCCGTATTTGCATTTTATTAAGTCCCTTTGACGCAGGGTTTGAGTACAACTGTTGGGGTTTGTCTTTTAAAAAAAATACGCCTAGGTACCAGATTTTTTCAGCAGCGACAGAATCAAATATTGATCGATGGACTGAGATAACGAGGTACTTACTACTATATTAGTTAGCTTTAGTTGTCATTAATCAGTTTAATGATAGTAGACAGAACAGCGAACAGGTGCAACTGCCAAATACGTGATAAGTGCGTGATACTGTTCATTGGTACACTAAAGCATACGTGTGTATCAGCCTTTATGATAGAGATCGTCCAATGATGTTTCACTGATTGGTCAGCGTGAGAGTGAGGTTACATGTTGTAACGTCGCATAATAAGTCAGTTTAACAGACCGTAGCATATTATCTGCACCTAAATAAATGAATAGTTAGGTGAGTAATCACACAGACAAATTGGAGTAATGTATGTTTATTTGTTTTCCTAAGAATAGGTATAGTCTAAAAATAACTATATAAACAGCTGTAAGATCAGGACTTCTATTGAGAGGTTTATTCGATCTGATTATCTAAATCTGTTTTAATCTTATTACATTTTTCAGGTCAGTAAATCAACCCTCACAAACGTACTTGTTTTATGTAGAATTACGACAGATTTTATAATTTGGAATGTTTTGTTTATATCTAGACGCAGAATTAGAGTTCATATTATTGTGAAATATACATTTTATACTCATATTTTATACCAACTTGTGTAAAAATCTATTAAGTATAGTCTTTTTATAATAACTGTAATAAATATATGGGTACAATACCTATTTTCTTATTTTATTACAAACCTAGTTTTAAGTATTTCATAAATAGGCTTGCTATAAATTATTTCTAAGACCACTTTATATATCAACTCTATTTCAATAATAGTTGTGTTTGTATAAACTAAATAATTTTGGGCATATATTTTCAAAAAATAATATCAGTGCCAAGATAAATATTATGCGTTGTAAATATAACCTTTCCTAGCCGTTATCAATGTAAATAACCGCTAGAAAAGGATGTTTTTATATTTTACCCTAAAAGGGAAAGTAGGGTGGCAATCTTTGAGCGATGTATAGGGAAAATGAAATAGCCGGATTTGTTTGCGATCTTTCTCTTTCCTTGATTTATTTTTTTATATTTTCTTTCTGACGTTATTAACAAAATGCTTTGGTATATTACCTTGCACACAATTTAAATAAGGATCTTTATATGAGAAAAGTAGAGCATAAGTCATAAGACAACTTGATTTATGTAGGATTTAGGTACCTGTTTAAGTGTTTAAGCTGTACGAATGTACATATTAAACATTAGGTACGAACTAAATTTGTCCCTGACCGAGGTAATGTATTAAATAATACAGGAATTAATACAGATGCATTAGTAACATATTAGTCGCTCGCTATTGCTTTTGTAATTAAGATGCATTATATCTAGATCCGTTTGTTATAATTACAGTACCACATCATACCACTACTAATATATGTACACTATCGAGTATCAAATACTATGAGTGTCTGACCCCCGAATACACAAGCGACACTTAAATTAAGCGACGGTAGCCTAATGGCTAAGGCATCGGTCTCGCAATCGTGAGGTCGTGGGTTCGAATCCTCCCCTGAATTATACTACCGACGTGAACCCACTCCTAACTCAAGCCATAGCTGGAGGGGATAACAGGATTGCTAGTAATGTGAGACCACAATCCTACATTGTTAGTTATATTTCTAAAAAAAAAAAATCGTGCTCAAATCTATTTCTGTCGCTACTATTCACCTTTTAGTGACAGTGACAGCATGACAGTTAATGGCGTTTCGAAACTGAGTGACGTTTGAATGTTCGACCATGAAAGTAACTAAAAAAATTAAGTAGGTACATTAGGTATTACCTAATCACTGCAAAATAGTTTAAATATAAATGTAACACTAAATTTCAATATGTTTTTATCGTTTGTTGCCAAAACTACGAGGATTACATATAATTCGTTAAGCTGACAGCCCCTGTTATGTTGGCCAGGTAACATGGACGCTATTCGATGTAAGCAGATTGATAACTG
This sequence comes from Herminia tarsipennalis, assembly GCA_945859575.2. NCBI lineage: Eukaryota > Metazoa > Arthropoda > Insecta > Lepidoptera > Erebidae > Herminia > Herminia tarsipennalis. Next base: position 11,618,940 of record OX243838.2, read on the forward strand.
GGACAAAAATAATAGGGAATTTGGGACAAAACGGGTGAGTTCACGTGACCTCTGCTATACTTTAATCTTACTTTCTACTACAGCTATGTACTGCTTATGTATGTTAAACAAAGTTTGGCTATTTATATTTTTGGATTGTAAATCTCCGATTAGTAGTAATTTTGAAACAGTAGTTAGTTTTTTTAAAAACCGGGCAAGTTCATGTCGGGCCATGTTATATCTACCTACATAATAATAATTTTCAGTGAAATTTGTACGAAAATTTTGTTACTAACTAACAAAAATTTGCACTTTAAAGCTTAATATTTCACAAATGAATTCGCTAATCTAAAAGTGGTCTCCACAACCGCGAAATGTTTTTTAAAGACGTATTTAATGAAACCCCACATGATAGGGTAGGTGAGAAAAAAAACATCCCCACTATGTTCACTTCGCGGCGAAAATAACATGTGTATCCATGCAAAATTACAGCCTCTGAGCACTAACAGTCTCTGAGCTAAGCTGCGGACGGACGGACATGGCGAAACTTTAAGGGTTCTGTTTTGCCATTTTGGCTACGGAACCCTAAAACGTATATCTCTAAAAGACCATAACATTAGTCTTCTTAAAATTTCGTACTGTACGAAAAGTAAGGAATAATACAATGATTTACAAACATACAAATTAATATACTACATCCGGCTTTCATTATCTTCATGGTCTAACAGTGCACAGCATTATAAAAGCGTCTATCGCTACTTTCTGCTTATCGCTAAATGTTTAACCTTATTGGAATTTCGTTACCTAGAGTATTTTAAATAATTATCCCTTCTTAAAAATACATTGATACCTTTCATCTATAAATATAAAAATATTTTTTTTGTCTGTATGTCGTCTATGCGTTCCGAAACCATTGATCAGATTATGATAAAACTTCGGCAGGGTGTTCTGGGGACGCCTGCGAGGGTTCCTGGACCAAAAAGCCACAGCGAAGCGTGACCGGGTTCAACTAGTTTCAAATAAAATCTAAGAAAGTTTACAAAACAATCCGTTATCAGGATTCCAATAAAATCACTGATAAATAAATGTTAAAGCTATGATATACCTGTCGTACGCGGAAATAACTCTGACGCTCAGATAAGCCGTTAGTGCAGTGGAGCATTACGCATCTGCATATCGCAGCAATAATGTGTAATTTCAATGATCCGATCAGAGGCCACTCCTTAATGATCACTCTTTATCATCGATGATGTCGAGGTTATTTCCTATACGTGATATCGTGAAATGTTTATCACTTGTAACATTATTTGATAAAAATATTCCCAGTTACGTCGATAATACTCGTACAACACATTAAGCTTAACCATAATATCAATTGTTTGATAGCCCAAATACTGTAAAGCCGTTTGCATCTCGATTTAGATAAACATATTGTTACCAGAATAAACTGCGATAGCATGACGCTATACCTACGTAAACGTTTCCTAGTTCGCCTCTATTTCAAATATTTCTCTGACAACACACTACGTCAGGAACAGTTTTGAAAACATTACATACGAGAATTCATGAAAGCTTATATTGGAAAGAATATTCATATAAAGCAGGTACGTCAACCAGTTTTGCGTGGAAATTCATTGCGTGACTCAGTCACAGAGTTGTGACGTAAATTGCTCTACGGCGCTTAATTCAAATATCTTGACGCATCAATGTCTCGGATCAATTTCCTTACAAATGTGATAACTTTATCAACGTATTGGATATCTTTTGGGCTTGAAAAAAGATAGGCCTAACCTTTTGAAACCTAATACACGAAATGAAGTATATGAGAGTAAAAGTACAATAAGCTTATCTTTTCGTTCAAAAATATTGTTCTAATAACTTACAACATCTGGGCTAATAAAGAGCCTCATATCGTTGTAATTGTGTGTGTAAATCCGGGAAAAGTCGTGTTTAGCTTTTTCTCTGACAACATACATGATAGGCACTCGTAATATCGGACTCATTTTGTACCACGGTCAATTAGATATAACATGGGGCGGTATCGTTTTTGTTTTTTTTGAGCAATACTCTAGTCCTGAGAATAATAATCATGAACAAGGACACGAAAGGCAACAGATAATATTAAAAAGTGAATTCACCTTATATTATAAATCCGGAAGTTTGTGAAGATGATATATTTGTTGCTCTTTCATGCAAAAACTACTGAATGGATTTAGATGAAACTTTACACGAATGTAGTTTATACATCAGAATAGCATATAAGCTATAAAAATCAAACATAACGCCGGGAAACCCTAGAAAAAACTTAGTATTTCTGAGCCTATATTTCAAACATGAAATAAATAAATTTATATGAAACTAAAAACGAATTTTATTTTTATTTAAAGAAGAAAAGGCACGAAACACTCGGAACACGAAAATATATTGGTGACGTGTCGTTTGCACCGCCGCAGTTGTTCTCAGTTTAGTGCACCTGGGTTCCTGTTCGAACGTACTCGTATATCTACTACGTTCTCTATTGTGCCATTGCAATCAATATTTTGCGAACGGATAGCTCTGACTGAAGTATGTGAGAATATTTAGAGCACGTCTCTTTATGTAGATAGGTACCATTAAAAATGGGAGCCAAAAATGAATAAAATGTGTCTGAACTGTAAAAGGCAGGCCTTGGTCGTGATACCTCTTACACAACGAGTATTACGACTAGTCGTTTTCAGAATAACAGAATTAAACTAAAAACAACTTGAATTTGTTTTGTATGTTTACCAACTGAGAAACAGTGCTCCGGTTTCTCAGTTGATAAATATACAACTGGTTTTAACCGAAAATAAAAAATACTAATGTATTTATTTAAACTTCGTTCACCGCTGAACAATTGCTGATCCCTGAAGCGTGTTTTCAGTCAATCCATTCTTCTCCACTCATTATTTGCGCGAATTCGAGCTAGTAATCTAAATGATAAACTCGGATCGAAATGTATTTCGTACATCGCTTATCTGCATGTAAATTACGTAAACAGACATCATTATGGTACCCCTGGCTATCTGTTCGAGATAAAATGATAATGTCGAGTGAGGACAGTCAGCAGAAATAGTCTCTGATAGCGAATAGGCTTTGTATTCATTTGGCGATTTTATAGACATTTGTTGAGGTGTGCTATAAACTGGCTTACAATATATTTTTACTATGTGTACAATACTAGTTATTTGTATAGTGCTTGAGTTTAGCGATATGTTTCTCTCTTGAAGAAATAGGAAAGATGTCATGCTTCCCATTAATTATATTATTTTGTTAATAGGATTCAGAATAAGTGTTTACTTTTTATAGCCAGTTTAACTACAAAGGTTTTATTTATTAAGATTGTAGGGGAAAAAAAATCAAATGCCTATTTAATTCCAGAATGACCAAAAAACTTTAAAACCTTTGTAGTGTGCTATAAACTGGCTTACAATATAAAATAAGTAAAAGCAATCGAATACCTACTTCAAATAAAGGTTTGAAGTAGGTATTCGATTGCTTTTGCTGACCGTACAATCAGGTAGTTTCCAACCTAGTTTCGTAGAGTTATCAAAGAGATAACAAAATGGTGAGTAGCCTATCTATACTATAACAGTATCAATTACACCTACGATAAATTGACACTTTATCACACAATATCTATGTTATTTAATTTAGTATAGATATAACGTCATTTAGTCTAGTTAAGGGATACACGACTTACGTTCAAAATATTAACGTCCAAAAGGTAATAACTGTTTTAAGAACAATGAACCGACTTCAAATAAAAATCAAGAGAAGTGGTACCTACCTAAGGCACCTGTCCCACCAACGACGATGAGCCAGAAGCGAGAAGCGATTTATTGCTCATGAAACGTACAACAGATGTATTTTGAAGATCCTGTCCGTGTAAACAACAAAGATATAGTATAGAGCGAGTACTCGCCGGCAGTATGAACGGTCAGCGATCAACTATTACTATATGTATCTCTTTTGTTTACACGGGATCTACATAATATGTATGTACAGTACTCCCAAATTAATAATGCACATGCAGATCTTCGCTAATTGTCGTATTCCCGGAAACACTCGAATCATGGAATCGTAAGAGCCCTAAACAAGGCATTTGCATTTTGCACCTTGTTTAAAAGAGATAGGAGTCAATATCATGTGTGCACAATCGAAAACAAATCGGGCGTTCGGCAGCTGTCGCCGGTCAGCGAAATGTCTGTCAGTCGTCTTTATATATTGGTAGTGACTGCACGTGTTCTCTATTTGTGGAAATATATAGAGCTGCTATTACACACCCTTCTTGGTAAATATAATTTCAACATTAATTAGCTTATTCAGATTTAAATAGTATATTTTGAAAAAAGGAAAATAAATAACATATTTCACGTTTTTTTAATATTAAAAAAATAAAATACCTACATTAAATACATATTAAGTACTAGAAAAACATTTAAAAAATGAGATTTATTTAAATTAAATAAATAGATAAACATGCATAAAAAATATATACCTAACTCTGCCCATGCCATTTTCTTTCAGACGAATTCTTCCAAAATGGATAAATTTAAACGTGGAAAACCGCTTAATTCACAAGCACGGCAAATGGTATTTAATGTGTACCTTTATTTCTTAAATGAAGCCAATGTTTTCAACAGAGACCATGATGGTTATTTTAAAAAAATTCAAGACCGTGTTACAAAAGCTACAGGAATTTCGCGACGAACTTTGAGTAATATCTTAAACGAAAAAAAACATAATCAATCAAAGAAATTTTCTACACCGAAAAAAGGAAGACCTAAAAGTAGATTTCGGCTGGTACTTGATGATTTCGACTACTGTGTTATTCGTAATATGATATACAATTTTCAATTGACGCTGAAAGAACTCCCAACTGTAAATAATTTAAGAATAAAGTTGATCGAAGCTATTAATTTCAAAGGCTGTGCCGAGACTTTAAGGTTGATCTTGAAAGACATGGGGTTTAGGTTTCTGAAAACTGATAATAACAGACAATTACTTATGGAAAAACATGATATACGCCTAAAAAGGATCAAATATCTCAGAGAAATACAACAGCTGAGGAGTTCTGGTAGAAACATAGTATTTATGGACGAGTCGTATGTGCACACATCACATACTAAGGGTAAAACTTGGCAAGATAGCAACAAAAAAGGTATCAAACAACCCATTTCCAAAGGAGAGCGAATAATTATTGTACACGCAGGCAATGAAAAAGGCTTCGTCCCAGGGGCTCTAATGTTACATAAATGTGTCGACTCAGAAGGTGACTATCATAAAGAAATAAACGCGGAACGTTATCAAACTTGGCTACGCAATCAATTGATTCCCAACTTGCCTCCTAATAGTGTGTTGGTAATAGACAACGCCCCATATCATAATAAGCTGTCTGTGAAACCACCAAACTCAAACACATCTAAACCACAAATGACAGCTTGGTTACAACAACACAACATTCCGCATGACCCAAAGAAACTGAAACCCGATTTGTATAAAATTATACAAAGATACAAAGAAAATTACACAGAATTTGCCATTGACCGTATAATGGAGGAACATGGGCATAAAATTATACGATTGCCACCATATCATCCCGATTTTAACCCTATTGAAAATATTTGGTCCCAAATAAAGCAACACGTGGCCAAGAGAAATATTGCAATGACTGTGACGTCAGTTAAAGATGCTATATTAGAAAAAATCAATAAAATAGGACCAGAAGAATGGAAAAAAGTTTCTGATCATGCGGTTCAATGCGAAGATGAATATAGAAAATTTGAGCCAAGAATCGATAGTTATTCCGATAAACTGATTATTTACACAGGTGATAGCAGTGAGGAAAGTGTAAATGAACAAGAGCATAATGAAACTTCTGATGAATCTGCGATGTCGGGAATAGAGGTCTTCCTCGATTCTGATTAATTTTTTTATAATTGTATTATTTTTCTGGAATGATTAGTGCTGTAAACAAATTTGAACTGAGATTTTGATTATATTTTATGTAAACCTCTATTTGAAAACGTTTTTTTCTCCTTCTAATAAAACCTTATGTTATTTAAACCTTTTCCTCCATAATTACACCAACTTCGGTAAGACACTTGAAAACTAATCACTCCAACAATGATTGTAGCGTTTTCGCTATTTACTTACATGGAATTATCGAATCAAATTTCGTTACAGGTAAATCAAATCTGTTTTAGCACAAAACACATAATATATAAAATTAGGCATAGAGAAATTGCTCTTAACCACTCTATATAAATATCGTCTTTCGACGCTCGGGTAATACGACCGTTGCCGAACAATGACGAAGATTTCCGAAGATTTCTATGCGCATTATTACTTTTGGAGTACTGTACGTTTCTTGAGCGATAAAATCGCTACTCGCTTGCTCGCCGTTGGTGGGACAAGTGCTTTAGTCTTGTAAAAACAAGAAAAAAAATAATATTATAAAACACTTTACCGATTAATGGAAATTTAATTGACTTACTCCTACGTTTAGTCTATAGCTCTGGTGTTTTATAATCTACTTAACTTTCTCAGAAAAATATGCAGTCGAATAGCGGCAAGAGCATCGAAATCGGATCAGTAGGTCTTAATAAAATCTCGAACATACATACATATATAGACAAAGAATCATCTCCTTGAGAGCCCGTTAAAAAGAGTAGAAGTTTAACAAATAATCATCTCAGGTTGCTTTATAGAATATTCTAGATAGGTTACCTCAACACAAAACCTATGAGATCACGTTGCTTGTTATAATGTATCTGTAATCCGTCCATTGTAATCCTTAACCTTTAGGCTACCGTCGCCGCTGCCTCAGATATAACAGACAATAGATTTCATTATAAATAGACCTTTTATTGTGTTATTAATCAATGTATTTAGGTAAACTGAAGCTTACTCGGGAGTTTATATTTGCCGTTTAGTTTAAACTGTAATGCTGTAGTATATTAGGTATACTTACCACTACACATCATTTTTATACACATGTGGAACTATGTTAAAACAAATAAATATATGTAGCTGAAAACCCTAGACCTATGACATCAAAAAACAGACCTTGATTATGTATAATCTTAATTTGTTTAAAAGTAAAGAGTATGTATCCCTATTTATGTGTAACGCGTGATTATCGTTCCGATAGGTACCGTTCCGACAGGTAGGTACCATTCCAATAGGAACCGTTCGGTTACGATGAAACTTTCGGAAAAGGTTTTGACCAAAAAACATTTCCTTTTTTGTCTGGTATATGGAAACCAAGCACCGGGGACTAGGTGATGAAAATAGGTGCGGCCAAAATTGGTAAAAATAAAATTAAAAAACCTAAATAAAGTTATAATCTGTAGTAGCCTAATAGTTAAGGTATCGGACTCGCAATCGATAGGTCCCGGGTTCAAATTCCGTCATGAACCCATGCCTAACGTGCGGAAAAAATATGATTTACAATGTGGGTACATTGTAAATCGTATTTTTTTTTTAATACAAAGAATGTAAACTTACGTAGTAACACATGGAGAATAATGAAGATACGACACGTGCCATAATACCTAATAAAACGCAGAATACCTGTATAGAAGCTTTATCTCAGCAATACATCACGGTAAAGAAGGGAATTACATGGATTTGGTATTACCCTGAATGAGGAGCGGTAAAACGAGCTGCCGGCCTTTAACCTTTTAGTATAAGTAAGCGATATATTGAAGTAAACGTAAGAAATTAGTTAAGAGATAATATCTATTAGTTAACATAAACAGTGTTTTTGAACGATTAAAAATGGACGATATCCGAAAGTTTGGAAGGGTGAATGTTTGTTTGTAACTTCACAATAATGTAGTTTATACATCATCTATACTAATATTAAAAAGCTGATAGTTTGTTTGTTTACTTGTTTGTTTGAAGGCAATAATCTCAAGAACTACTGGAAAGAATTAAAAAAAAACATTTATTGTTGGATAGCCCATTTATCGTGGAAGGCTATAGGCTATATAACATCACGCTACGACCAATAGGAGCGCAATAAAAAATGTTGCAAAAACGGGGAAATTGACGCAGACGAAGTTTCGCAGGTCAGCTAGTAAGTTATAAAAATATAACGCGGATGAAGCCGTGGAAAAAGCTAGTTAAGTTATAATCACGAAAAATGTGGCTCAAGACTTTAGAACAATGTGTGCGTATAATATAGCGCAATTTATTCATGAACTGCACTTGACATCGCATGTATGTAGTTGTTTGACAGAAACATGAGTATTTAGTTTTGTTTTTATAGGAATGAAAAGAGCACCAACAGTTCTACTTCAAAATATTTTTACTAGCTGTACGATCGTTTAAAATAAACACAGCATTTGGATTTATGAATAGCCAGTCATGTGAGCCAGTTTGTTTGGCCACTCGCTGTTTTATTTGCAGGGTATATATGCCTGTAAAAACATATAAAACTTGGCGCTATTGTTTCTTACACAAAAATAAAACGGGAATTTTGTACTACCGCTAACGTGGGTTTTTTTGGCAAGATTTAATCAGTGTTTTTTTTAATTTTCTGGCCACTTTCTTATAATGTTACAAAAAACAAAATAGGTAGTTAAAAGTTCAATCAACGTAACAAAATTCCAATATCAGTTCAAGGTCTTCTGATTTAAAATATCATGTCATGTTGGTAACAATCTTAAAAGTAACGGAAGTTTTGTAAAATAATAATATCTTTACTATTTTAATATTATTATGTATATACATGTGAACAGGGTTAATTGCACATGTACGAAACCCTCGGTGCGCGAGTACCACTCGCACTTGACCGATCTTTGTTATCAATGAATTTTTTGTCCGGACCTACCGGCTAAATCCGTCACTGCCACGGCTATCTTTAAAACATCACGTACCCATTTTTTCAAATCATTTTGGAACCAAAGTTTTTTTTATTGTTAGGTGCATATTTATTAGATATATTTCGGGACTTAATCGCGTATATTATTTAAAGGTAATTCACGGGTCGATTCGTGACCACGATCGGTGCAATTCGATCGAAATGTCGGGTAAATAAAAGGTTCGTACCTTTAAATAATTTACGCGATTAAGTCCCGAAAGATATCTAATATGTATAAAAGTTGCGAAAGTTTAAAAACAATAGGTACATAAAATATTTTCCAACTCAAGATCATATATAAAATAATATATAGTTTTCTCTTACATAACTAGAATAGAGGAGAATGAATTAAGTATACTCTTGAAGAATTACCTTAATGTGTATTCGGTCCACCTTCCCATCTCAGTGTGCTACAACGCGTACAATCTTAACGCTACGATAAAAATAACAGAACCAATAGCAATTGTAACGAGTGCTATTTTTATTAACGTTATTTTCTTCTAATATGTTGCACCTGCTTTTTTAGCTGCAATAGTTTCATCATTTGTAAAGGACGTTACAGAATGTTCTCTGGAAGTATTCCAAGTTGCCGCACGTGTGTCATTAATTGTACAATAGATACAAGAATACATATTCTGCTATCTATTCACCTGATTTATAAACAAGGTTATAATAGTGTGTAATGAAACTATTATTAACTAGGTACGTAGTCTCAGCAAGAGTATGTAAATGCTTTTATACGTACAAGTTCCATACGTTTACTTTGCTCGAGCAACGAACATGTAGACTTCGTTCAAGGACATAAAATTTCGAACGTAACGTAAATAGATTCAGGCTGGTCCTAGGTTTTGTGCACTTGAACGAAGTCAGTGTACGTTGCTCAAACGTGTTTATTACGAAAATTACCTTTTTTACTGTTGGTATTTTGTGGCGTAGCTGTAGTATATTGATGCTTGTTCTCTTTGTTGAAGAAGGGTTAATTTTATAAAAGGTTAAGACACTCTCAAAATTAGCATTTATGCAAAATTGCCAGTATAGTGACATGAGCTCTAGTGAACTTGCTCAAGTGCAGAAATACATGAAGTTGTTTCACTGCGGTCTTCTTTAAGTTGTAAGAAGTTTTAGAGCGTGTAGCTGAATTTGAGGCAAGTAACTTGCTTAGTAGGTACCTACTACCGTACTGTGTGTAATTCTAAAGACTTCCATGTTTACTCTGGTTCTGTGTATTTATCTACTAAAGCGTCTTCTAGACGGTTGGAAACAAGCCTTCCCGCCAAGGTGACCTTGCTGGTTTCCAACAGTGTAGACGGCTGTTGCAAACCAAGTACAATGTAATTTGGTTTACAACAGCCGTCTGCACGGTTGGAAACCAGCAAGGTCACCTTGGCGGGAAGGCTTGTTTCCAACCGTCTAGAAGACGCTTTACTAAAACGTTCATACTTTTGCACCAAGCAATAAGTACCTAGCCTGCTTTACATACTAAAACTTAATCGGTTGGTTTCAAACTTGTCTATGTACGTCATTATATATTTAAACGAAATGCTCGTTTAAATATATAAGGACGTATATAGACAGGTTTGTTTTAGGTTGTGAATTTTTGAAACTCTATACTTAGCAGATGTCTATGTCATAATAAAACAACTATCTGCATGTCAAATTTCGGTGCAATCCGTTCAGTGGTATGATTTGTGTCTTGATAGATCAGTCAGTCAGTAACGGAAGCCTTTTACCCACAGAAGAAGATTAACACTTCTTCTCTACAAGTACCTACTTGAATAACAAACAAATGAGAAAGTACAAGTAAGAGATTAAATAATTAATGACTGTAATGTAATAAAAAAATACAAGACATGAAAAAGCTTCTCTCAAAATACGGTTTAAATTAAAGCATGAACGTAATATTTTATTATTCATATCATATTAAAAAGAATCTAGTTGCTGAGTTCTTAATTAGCCAGATACTTATTTATAGCTTGCCAGTAGTTATTCGATATTCGATAGTTCCTTCAAATGATTCAGCTCTATTAATCATAAATCTGTGGCGATAATTAATCTTCGTTCCAGTGAATATTAAGAAACGAAATGTGTGATATTAATATTCTCAACATAATTACCATGAATTTCAGTAAGCATGAGAGCGATAATATTTGTATATGGCCTGATTAAAGAATAGTTGATATAATACGGCAATTGCTTCTTTGCGTTTTAGTCCTCGGAGAATAAAGATCTGTTTTGCTTTATACAATTAGATAGACCACTCTTAATCGCATACATATTCAAAGGTAATTAAAAGGTGTTCTTTTTTATTATTGCCCGGCGTTTCGGGCGTATTGCAAAGGTCGTGGTCACGGGTTGACTCGAAATACGGCCGAAACCGACGGTAAATATAAATGATATACGCGATTAAGAGCCGTAGTCTATTTAATTGTAAAATGTATACTAATTGTGAAAGTTTAAGCACATATATCTGCTTCGCTATTATTCTGATAAAAGTTTCAACGCTAGTTTATTAATGTAACAACTATTGTTGTACTACTACCAATTACTTATAACAAGCTGTACAAACTACATTTTATGACCGGTGAACAGAATAATCGTTCATTGCGTAATTACTTTCAGCAAGGTTTTAATGCGTATAAAATATTTTCGATCAAAGAGAAACATCGCCCTGTTGTAAAGAGTTTTACTTTTACTTCGCCTCTGACGCACATTGAGCTAAATGTATGTATTTCTCTTGGCAAATATTCACATCTAGATTTTTAGGTATGTTTTCTTTTATATTTGAACTCTGCCAATGAACTTGACATTCGTAATAACCCTGATGTTGGATACAGTTTGTTGGCATACTCTTTAATCTGTTATTGTAAGGTCACGAACAATATTGCGAGTATTTAAGCTATGTAGGGTAAGATATGAATAGTTGTAATAATAAAAAAAAATGGGCACCTTTCAAAAAACACCTCCGAAGCATCCGATTCGCTACGAGGCAATATTAGTTTCGGTAGCACCATTCCTTTCTTTCGCCTGCCCCTAATGCCGGAAGGTGTAGGCCACAGCAACTCTGTAGTTGCCATTGGACTATGTGGACTGAGGATAGTTAGTCGACGTTCGGGGGGTGGTAAGCTGAGTTGTTGTAAGGCACGCCGTTCTGTGCTAGCGAACAATCCACGTCTTTTCTCTGCGGATGTCCCCATGTCTTCTCCTGATAACGCTCGCCGAGCCGGCGCGCCCCGCGACTCCCGCACATCCCGCTCGCTCGCAGTCAAGAACGAGCTCCGGTGAGTGCGAACGGTGGTGCAGGAGCTAGCAGGGCGCGCCGGCGACGTATCCTTGCTTGGACGGAGACTTTCCATAGAACGGGCCGTTTCAACTCGCGCAGCGGCCAAATATTGACCGCTCGTGATGGTCGTCTGTGCCACCTCGCATTCTTCTTGACTCGAACTCGATGTCCCACTTCGTGAGAATGTGCTCGTTTTCGAGGCAAAACTTCTATCACTATATTGAGCTGCCGAAATACTCGAGGTATTCGCATCTGCAGATTCTGACGAAACCTGCTGGCGTATGCAACCCTCCTCAAGCGAGGCGTGCACGACGCGCGCGTTGAATGAGCTCAAGGTAGCCAGTGTAGGCCGTTGGCTTTTCCTTTCATCATCTTCCTCCTCCATTTTTAATATTTATCCCTAAATTACCTGCACTAGCACATGTAAATCGAACACGACACTATTCAATACACCATTTATGCATTTCAATATATTTATTGCATTCTTATAAACTTTTCTCTTACATAAATAGATAAAATAAAATACTTATTAAGGAACACTGGACACAGTCTTTATCACTATTTGAGACCACCACACACGCGGAATAAGGCAGACACCTGAAACAAAACGTTCATATGAAGCAAACCTTTGAACATGAATCAATTTTGGAAAATGTTTGATGTAGTGTGTTGAGTGTATGTGAAGGGAGCGAGGATGGAGAAGTAATAGGGTTTTCGTGCGGTTCAGACATTAGTAAGAAACTGTGTAATTAAGAACACATTAATAAGACCATTTGGATCCACGGTCGGGTAAAATTAGAATGTTCAAAATTGTCAAATTACAGGCATGGTGTTAATAGCTCCAGATAATGTAGAGATTATTTTAATTACATTCAGTTAGCAGCCTTGGAGTCGAGCGCCAGCTGTCCTGCCTGGTTTGCGCAGTCTGTCAGGGCTTTAACTTGTTCCGAATTCAACCCCGTGGCCTTCACCTTCACGTCAGCACTCTTTGAGTGTTGGCTGCTCTCGCTGCTAGATTCTACCCTCTTTGTGGTTTCGTTTCCATGTTCATCAATGAAAGTTTCCTCCTCAAATTCCTCCTCATAACTTGATTGAAATTGTTCACGGAATTCCTGTCTCGCTTGAATTGTCACCTTTTCAGTGGTCTGCTTTTGTTGGATCAGTTCATCCATGGTCCTCTTGACGAGCTGCTGTCCAGCTTGAAGTTGGTTGCTCTCAGACATCTTGGTAGTTAAATCTATAATTATTCGAGAATCACGTGTTATTGTTGTGTTGTGAGATCGGTTTGACGTATCGTTTGTTTAATTCTTTCAGAACCTTTCATTTCTCGGTATTGTTTAGATCATAAAATAGAGAAAATTTAATGTTGTTTTACAAATCATAAAAAAGACAAAAGAAATACCAAACATCAACATGAGCATGAGGTATGATGGTAGGTTTTACCTACAAGAAAGCTCAGTTTGATAGAAATTGATAGCGTTAGCTGGCATTGTGCCAGTCATATGTTTGGATCGCATTTAAATTTACGTGGTTGAGAATTCAGGGAACCAGTACAAATCAGTCGACTTCTATTATACTTTTCTTACAGAACAATGGAATGTTCCAATGGAATGTTCCTGTATAAAATATTGGAGAATATTGATGAGATGACACTACAAGTGGGCTCCATGAAATTATTCAATATGCTATGAAATAATGAACTCTGCGATAAATGCAGAGGTGAATTTCCACGAAGGAATGTGGTAACAATATTGCTTCTATTTTAGACTGTCTCGTGTTTTATTTGTGAGTCATTTCGTTTCTGTTTTGATACAACATTTATTTTATACTATAATTCGCCGGTAGTTTTGTTTCGCCGTATGTACTCGTACATATATCAATTTACGATTAGTAAAGATTTATTCTGCCCAGATTTTTTATCAGCGTGCTAATCCTAATCCAAATGTACCTACTCAGCGCATGCCACGAATTTTCAGATTTGTAATATTATCCTTAAGTATTTTCTATAATATCACAGAAGATATATGTAATATTATAGTAATTACAGATATCTACAACGGATTACTTAAATACTTTATAAAAAATCATTAATATTTTAATTAACTAATTAAGGTTTTTATTGCTTATCTAACTAAAAAATCGCATTACATTTTTGAAATTTAATGAATAAAGGAATGTTTGCATTAACGCGGCATGCGAGAAGTCGGTGAGTACTCGGTCGGCCCTAGTGACTCAACAATAGGAATTCGTGTCTATTAAAAACGTGCAAATACCTGGCTGAGTTTTCTTGACCTATATTATGTTCACCGCGAGACACATTTTTGTGTGACTGGTCGACAAAATATTTAACTTTTAAAACTCAATTTCTTATTTTTACCGGTTTACAATCAATATTAAGATTATAAGAATTACTTTAATCGAAATAATTCACTGATTAAATTGTTTTAAGTGGTGCCAACGCACTAGGCAGTAGATTACAGTAGACCCAACGGTCGAAACAAATGAAGAAAGGCGATCCAAAAAGAAAAACGAATCCAAATTTAGAAAATATTGAATACATAAAAACGAAAACGAATACTGAACTATAGAAGATGTAATAACCGAACATCAATAATTATTTAAAAAAATATATAAATCTAGCACAAAAAGTTATAATAATAAATTATTTAAAAATATTTACCTTTAAAAACGTAAAGAGAAATAAAATTCCTTTCCAAATTATTGGTAACGCACTATGAGATACGTAAACGGATTTTTATTCTGGAGTTGTTTCCTTGCGCAAGCTCGCGAGTGGACTGAATGGTGAGAGACGCCGCGTCGCGCTTTGTTGCGTCCAGAGCTTTGCGTGGGCGCATATAACTACATACGTGGCGCATCGACGCCGTTGCGCGGGCGATGTCTGCGCCTAAATTACACTCCACATCTGTCTTGGCAGATTAACCATTTTTGTTAATTAATTTGAAGTCTTATATAATGATTCATGACTGCAAACTTACTTATGAACTGTGTTTGTCCATACCAGTTTGCATATTAATTTACAAAGTGATGGACACAATGATATACGCAACGAGGTCGCATCGGCAGTTCCTGGACATTAATTCCCCATGTCCACACAATTAATTACTGACATCTATCAAAATAAAACGATTTATAAAATTGATTGCACCAGTTCACGAAAGCCAGGATGGTAAAGTCTACCAAAAATAGCAAAATGCGTCAGATGTCGGCAGGGATTACGAACGATGACTCCTTCAGATGAAGAGGGCAATAAACACACAGCCGACGATATGAATAATGATTGGCAAAGTTCCCCATGACTAAGTTTATCAGCGATGCAATCAAATGCCCACGTTTTCGGGAAAATGTAAAACAGAAGTCTCTGACGCGATTGTTTACGGTAAACTCTCAGTATGTGACTATGACGAGTCTGGTATTTATATTGCTTTATATCACTTACTGCAGAGTATCAATACTGATATATTTTAAGCTCTTACTGAACTCAAGTGGACTGTTAACTGTGAAGTGCAAACGTAATGTGCAAACATAATAAATGAAAAGTTTATATGAGGAATATTGAGATTTTACTAGTAAGTATTATTTTATGGCGTAATTGGATCTTCCAGTAGATAATAACTGTTAGCCTGTCTTCTATTTCATTAAAGTAGATTTTTTTAAATACTTATGTTTTAATTAAGATAAGTATTTGTATTCTGGGAATACCTCGGGATGAACTTGTTCAATATATACCTATTTTTACTTTAGCAGATTTTTCTGAATTATCTGTAATAATTCAGTGATGACTGCCGTTTTAGAAACGTTCAACTCGTATATTACTCTGTGAAATGAAGTAGGAAAAGGAGATACGAAATGAAAAAGTAACCCTTCATTTCTGCAATGAATAAAAGCACTTGGAGGGAAACCTTGGAAACATTTGGTTACAAAATATATTTTATCTTGTTCCCGATTTCGTTCACGACGACGTGAGATGATATACAAACATCTAAGACAGACATGAAACATACGAAACCTCCAAACCTTTATATATTAATGATCTTTCAATATCATTAAAATAATTACTGTTGGGATCATGTGTTTTGAACTCCATCACAAAGTTTACGAACCACAGATATCAGATTAATGACGACATAATTTATGCTTCTCGAAATTAACTAAATGTAATAAAGATAGGGTTAATGGATAATCTTAAAATGTGGAATGTTTGCGAAATATTTACAATGTAATCAAAGCCAAAAGACATATTTTATGCACGTTATTAGCTTTTAACTGTCAATCACGCGGTCAATAAAGATTGTAATGTTTGTAAGTATATCTATGATTATTATAGTCGCTAGCATCGTGGCCGATATTATTTCTGGACAGTAATCCCCAGATCTAAGACATTTCATATTACCTACCTATATGAAAAAAAACGACTCCTTATGAAAAACAAACAGCAAAATCACACACAATATTAAACTGAAATTTATAGCAAGCGGTAGCTAAGAATTTGTGTGATAAATAGTATCTCTTCGCTCCGACTAAGTTGTAATGACGTTTCAGAAATGGATATAATTACTGTGCAATAAATACTAGTAGCGAAATCATAATCACTTCACGTATCGTAATCCTTAGATAGATAAAAGACTTCTTAAATCTGAAGTAGCAATATAAAATTGATAACGTTTGATTTTGTTATTACAGTTGGTATTAGTAAATCCTACGTATAAATTGAAACTTAATATTCCACAATGCCTAGTGACACTTAGTTTCACTGTAGTCTTTTTATCAATAACTGAGAAAATGGAAAATGTTATTTCCAGTTACCCTATATGTTTTATGTTTTTTTTTTTTCAAAGATAAGTAGCAATGTGGGATTGAGTTTTAAATTACCCCTACATTACTAGCAATCTTGTTAACTCCTTCGACTGAGCTCAAAGGCTTGTATTATATACTAGCTGTCCCGCGCAACTTCGTCTGCGTACATTTTCCCCGTTTTTGCAACATTTATCATTGATACTCCGCTCCTACTGGTCGTAGCGTGATGTTATATATTTATTTATTTTGTTATATAGCCTATAGCCTTCCTCGATCTCGAGCTATACAACAGTAAAATTATTTTTCAAATTAGACCCGTAGTTTTTGAGATTACTGCGTTCAAACAAACAAACACACTCTTCAGCTTTATAATATTACTATAGATAAGAGCAAATTCGGAGAAGAGGGTTGTCAGGGATAAGTAAATCCATCTCGCTAGATCTCGTCTTCGGCAAACATAGTTTTCTAAGAATTTATACTTAATCCCTATTGGAGGTCGGGAATCCAGATAAAGCACGACATTTCCGTATTAAAAATATTGTGAGAGATAGTTCTCCGCGGCTCCGCACGCAATGATACTAAAGTCAAAGTCAAAATACTTTATTCATTTAGGTTACAAATGCAACGCTTATGAACGTCAGACAAAATTTGGAATATAATGATTCTTCATTTAATGCCAAGTTCACAAGGGTAGAGCCGCGAGAAAAGAACTTGGCAATAAAAACTCAAGGCCACTTTTTTAAATGTCATTTTTTGCAATATATTCGTATATACGAGTATTATACAGTATCTAAAGCCAGTATGGTGCTGCAATCATTACACCATGAAACTCACGCAAACAAAAACCATAGTAGCCATAGTAAAAAATATATTAATTTTTAAATTTGACTGCCTTTGTGGCGCGGTGGGAGTGTATCCCACTGCTACGCAAGAGGTCGTGGGTTCGATCCCCACCCAGGATAAAACTTTGTGTGATGAGCACGATGGTTTATTCTATATCTGGGTGTTATTTATCTATAATATGTAGGTATGTATTTAGAAATATATAAGTATGTTTATCAGTTGTCTGGTTTCCATAGTACAAGCTCTGCTTAGTTTGGGATCAGATAGCGTTGTGTGAGTTGTCCCAAGATATTATTATTAATGTTATTATAGTTTAGGTGGGAATTCGGGCGGTCCAGAAACCAGAAGACCGCAGTTCGAGTCCAAGTAACCTTTTTTTTCTTTTTTTAGGGTTCCGTAGCCAAAATGGCAAATAACGGAGCCCTTATAGTTTCGTCATGTCCGTCTGTCTGTCCGTCTGTCCGTCCGAATGTCACAGGCATTTTACTCAGAGACTCAATGAATATTGATGGAATTTGGTTGAAAGGGCTAAATATTAAAAATAAATATTTTTAGGGGGGGCACTCCATACATTTTTTTCAGCTAACTTCAACGTGTGGCACATTATTCGACAGGTCTTTTAAAAACATTATAAGGTTTCTAATAAACTTTTTTGATTGAGTAAATATTTTTGATAATAATCGATCCAAAAGTTGTATAAATTGTGTCCAGGGTGACACAATTTTTGAACCTTAACTTTTGAACCGTGTGACCTAAAATTATGAAAAAAATAACAAAGGTAGCGCTTAATAAATGCTACTGTCATTAAGTTATAGCCGAAAAACTGCTTTTCTCAACAAAAGGGCGTAAGTGCCATGAACATACGCTCTTCTGCTGATGCAATTATTTAAGGCTGCGGAACCCTACACTGAGCATGGTCCGACATGCTCTTGCCCGGTTTTATTTATTTTACATTTTGATTTTGGTTTTCTGATTTGTGATTTATTATTTAATATTTTTTTAATATTATGTCAGTAAGATCGAAAAATATTATTCAAATTTCATCAGCATGTATTTTTTTCTGAGAGATAAACATTTTAAATGTCATGTCGTTGTCATTGTTATTTTTTAAATTGTCATGTTTGTGTACGATAGCGCAATAGAAGAATATTGTATTTAACCACATATATTATAGCACTTACTTTTATACTGATAAAAAAAAAATATTCCCTACCCATTCCAAAAATTCACAACGTTAATGTTAAAGTTTTTACTTCTGCCGGCACTCCCGGAGCAACAACAACCCGTTTTTTTTTAATTTGAAGTCGGTTCATTTTTCTCTTAAATATGTATTTATGTTGAAAGTCGATTCACAGCAAATATGCCAACATCAAAGAGTTACAAAGATACTTGATATCGTTGTGCAGAAAGCTGATTAATCGGGTATTAGGTATTAATAGTTAGTCTGTTGCTGAACACTCCCCTTACTTACTAATTTACTTGAGTTAATAATATATAAGGCATGGAATGTTCCGGACCTGCCTTTGGCTTCTCCTATATCATATATTACTTAATATTATCACAACTATAACGTATTTACCTAAATAAGAAGAGCTAACATTCGAAACATATTTTTTTATTTAAAGTGGCGTAACTCCATCTATTTTATAAGGAGGAAAGATTTTGGAACGAAGTTCCTTATCGCGCGTTGCGAAAGGGGGCTAGACGGAAAAAATAAGACCAAAAATTGTAACGACACTTTTTGCTGTGTCGTTACAACTTTTGGTCTTAATTTTATTACAATTCCTCCAATAATTAATCGAAAGGAACTTCGTTCCATCCGGGTGTCCCTTGACACCTCTCAAGTTTTTTTATTGTTTTACAGATAAGTAGCTTTCGCTGGTGGCTTCACCCGCGTGGATATCGGTTATTTTCCCCGACTCAAACTATCTACATACCAAATTTACAGAGAAAAAAATAAATAAATTACAGAGAGACAGAGTTACTCTCACATTTATAATATTAGTTTGAATGTCTAAAACTATCCTCCGAACTAGGTTTGAAAAGGTAGAATAAAGTTTGTACAGTAGAAAATAGTGACTACTCATAACATAATCTATCAACGCATAGCTCAAACCACTGAACACACAAACAGCTCGAACTGATTGGGTTCAAATTTTGCACATAGTTATTATAAAGCAGACGGACGCCTGCTAAAAATGGGTTTAAAAAAATTCAACCCTATTGGGGTTGAATTTTTTAAAATCCGATTTTAAATCCGTTGTCAAACTCAGCTCTGCTTGGCTGAAGCTGTGGGAAAATGCTTCAAAAGTATTCATGAAAATATAATCTGAATTTTCATTATTATTCCTTTCTATTCTTTATTGAGGGTGAAAAGAAAATGACAACAGAGTTTAAAATCAACAAAAGGTGTTTATGAATGGACGAAAAGGGAATCCGTGGTCAGGTAACTGTAATTTAAAAATGTTATTAAGATTATAAAATAACTGTCAGTGTTACAAAGTGGCGTGAATTCTTATACGTTTCAACAAATTATAGTTTCACATTGCGCAGTTTCAGTGTAATATTAGTACAGTGTAAGATTATTGGAATACCCCTTTTAAAAATTAAAAAAAACAGTTTGTGTTCCAAATCTCTTTTTATTTTATACTACGACGGTGTCGAACAGGCATACAGCCCACCTGATATTAAGCGGTTAAGTAGCCTATGGACGCTTACAACATGAGGGGTGTCACAAGCACGTTGCCGATCCTTTAAAAATGGCACAGAATACCAAGACTGTAAGCTTCATAATAACGCGTTCGAGCAACAGACACATAGACCGCTTTCATGGACACGAAATCTCGAACCACTTCGGACCACTTTGGACCACTATGTTACAAAAGTGTTCCGAGATTAAGTGATTACTTTTTGTACTTCTTTTTAGCGTGATAACCTCTTAACAATCCTGTTAACCCCTCCAGGTAAGCTAAATTGCTTGTGTTAGGAGTGGGTTCACGTCAGTAGTATAATGGGCAGGCTTCGAACCCGCCATTTCACGATTGCGAGACCGGTGCCTTAACCATTAGGCTACCGCTGCTTATTATTGGTGTTTTTTTTACGCTGGTGGTTAACATAACACAAAGTGTAAATAAAAAGTATCTCTATTTATAAAAGCTTCCATAAAACGATTAGCGATGTTAGGCAGTCTAAACGACTTAAGTTGATTTCCTCTACAAAAGAAAGTACAAGTAGACAGGTAGTATAGATATCTTTGTCAGCATTTCATTAAAACTTTTTATTACGGTATACAAAAGTTTACAATAAAGAAAAACATTGCTTTACAGAATGCAAAGTGGAATACTATTAGCGAGTAGAAGCTACAAGCTTACAATAACGATATCGTGTTCGTGTTTTAATGATTGTACATAAGTGTTGGTTTTCATGTTATTAGGGTTACGTAATTCAAAAGGAAAAACGGAACTCATAAACGCTTAGAACGTGTGTACAAGCGCTGATCTAGCGTAGTGGGCACGGTAGTCCACAATCCCAAATGGTTGATTGTCTAAAGCTACGAGAATAATATCCAAATCTCGAAGAATTCAAAAGGAACCATGTGTATTGGAATACATTGCATACGGGTAGTTGCAATAAGTTTTCAAGCTGTAAAAGTTTCATCAAAATCAGAACCATTGGGCTATTGGCTACAGTGCCCACAATTTTATTTGAGGGCTATTTCCGCGCCTGGTGTGTTATCATAAGAACTAGGACCACTTCGTTGTCCTTCTGTCTCTCTGTCAGTCTCTCAAGACCCTTATTGTAAAGCGTGGAGGTATCAGTATGAGTACATTGAAATTAATATCTTATGTTGTGGTCCACAGTCAATCAAACTTACTAGGCAACACAATCATACGCTACGGTCGTTTGTACCGAAAATGGAAGAGACCCTAGCTCTTTAGAAAAATACCTTAAATCACAAAAAAAGGTGTATGGAATCTCAGTTCGCGAATCCGACTTACACATGGCCGATTTTTTAAAATATTGTATAAAAACAGTTGTGCAATCCATGCCGTCATAATATAAGTAAATTACCACGGCACGGGTGGCGCAACTGTACGGTCAACAATTTTAATGTTACGGGACAGGGAGTACTTTGAGTTCGTGCTTCGAATATTTGGGCAGTTTGGGCTTAAAATATCAACGGGTTACCGTTGATATTTTAAGCCCAAACTGCCATTAGGCGGACAGTACATTAAGTGTTTTAAAAAATAAACTACTTAAAGTGTGAACAGGGTTTTATATCACCATCTATTTTCAGCTGCGTTTATTTGTGGCATGTGACCTTTCATTGCAAGGTGGTCTGCAGCTAAGTAGAAAATGTAAAGACTGCGGTGCATCGTAATAATGCAGGCACGCGAAGGTGGTGGCTTCCGTCGCTATGATTCGTATCTACCACCTAATTCCACCGACCGTGTACCCTCACCCGCAAACTTGTAATGAGGGAATCTACCGTGCGTGTCTATTCACCCCTATCTGCCTAATGCAAAGCGGAACGTTTTTACAGCCTTCAGGCACAAGGTTCCAGAGTTAGGACTAGCTATTACAGAACAATGGACACAGATAGCGCCCATGCGAGTTTAGAATAAACTTTCTATGTTAGGCTTTAGATTGTACTCTTAAAATTACAGAGACGCTTTTCATTACTCTCATAGTGAGGATTAAAGGAAATTAAATTAGTTTTGTTTTGATCCGATTTACTGATTGATTTTCTTAGTAACAGTTTTAACCCAATGTTTGTTCGACTTTAAAATTTTAAAAATACCTAGTAGTTACTCCTTATAATGATTTTACTGTATACTAGCTGCCCGCGCAACTTCGTAAGCGTACATTTTCCCCGTTTTGCACCATTTTTCATTACTGCTCCCCTCCTATTAGTCGTAACGTGATGTTATATAGCCTATAGCCTTCCTCGATAAATGGGCTACCCAACAAAGAAAGAAATTTTCAATTCAGACCAGTAGTTTCTGAAATTTCCGCGATCAAACAAACAAACAAACTCTTCAGCTTTATAATATTAGTATAGATTATAGATTCAATAATTTTGGTGCTCAGCTGTCCGTAAATTCTTCAAAGCTACCTACGTATCCTATTTAAAATACAGTTACTCGTTCTTAAAGTGTTAGATATTTGGGAAAACATTGAGCAATAGCTCAAAGTTTTAACCCTTCAGATGATTCCTTGAAATTCAATTTGCTACAGATTATATTTGTTTTCTAATCCAATATTCAACCACGACGTATTCCAACAGCAGTGTATTATTTATTCAGCACCCACTGATTACTGAACTCATTACAATAAATTACGTGTAACATTATGTTTACGGCTAAACAATCACTCTGTGCTAAATAAATGATCACTGTCATTTGATAAAACTAATAGAAGCTTATTTACCCCCGTTGTAATAAATTACCACCGTGCGTGCATGAAGGTCAGCTAAGGTTATCAAATCATTAAAAAATATACAAGTAATATTTTCTTTGCAACTTTGTGAAAGTTACATCACAATATTTGGCTTCGATATCGAACTTGGCACGCCATATTTAACCTTTCCATTAAATTTTATTGATTCCTAGATGATGTTTGATAAGAGACCTTTTTTTGAAAATCAATTAGAGCTGGCAAAATGCTATTCTTAAATATAATGTTTTTGTATCGGTATAAAAAATCAAACTTGCATTTTTCTACTGCCGAATCCATCAATTATAGATAAAATAAAAAAAAAAAACGACAAAATTAAAGAACATTACTGACAGCTGAAGAATGGACTCGTATTTTGCGTAAATACGAGGACTCATATACGCAAAATACGAGTATACCTACGTGTTACAAATTGTAACATACACACTCATAAGTAAATATTTCGTTTTAATAAAAGCAGTAAAGTCACTATACTTTGTTTGCAACGAAATTCCTTTTCTTAACTTTTCTTATTTCAGCATCAACATCGCTCGTGTTCGACTTTTTGTGACGGGTCTTCTGTGATATATTTAAAAGAGGAATGTAACAGTCGACAGTAACGAATTTAGCTTTCATTGCACTCGATATGCTCAGTTCAGTCTTAGCGCCTTGGCCATTATTCAAAAAAATCCTTTAATGCTCTAAACTTAGAACGTTGACGTCATGAAATGCATCAACAACAAAACAAAGAGATTTTCGTCGTTATCATATAATTTTGAAATTTAAACAAAGAGTCTCAATTTCGTTCGAAGATTTGAAGCATTTTATTTAGTCTAAATTAACATCAATAGCATTTTGAAACATTATATTGTACCCAATACAAAAGCTTCTATAGATATATGGCCTAATAAATATTTCTCGTAGATAATGCGTTTATCGATATTGTTAGCGCGTTAGTTTCTATTCATGCCAAATATTTTGTTTCAATAACTTATTCTGAAACAATGAATTATTAATTTGATTTGGAAAGGTGAGTGATGCTCATTTCGTTTTATTTCGTGTACAGTATTATTACTGTACACGAAATATAATAGGTAAATACGTCAGAATGCTTCTCTATAAGTAAGTAACTGTTTTTGACGAGCAAGTAATGCATTTTTAATCTTCATTCAGTCGTAGACGTATTGCCCCAAATTCATAGATGGTCCCTTAAGGACAGTGAAAGGGTATACTTGCCGAAGTAAGTGCGTTTATGGATACCAGTAGTTTGGAGGGTTTATTTATTTATTTATACTATAGTATTTACTATCCACTACACAAATTAGATTGTAAGTGTTGCACTTTTTACCAATTTTACTATTACTTTGAAAACGAATAAGCAATTAAATCAATTAATTTTTTTTTATTATTTCTGCAGTATTTTCAGCAACAGTATTTCAACTGCGAATTTTATGTGCGTGTGTATATGATATTGTTTTTGATGTGATAATGTTTCAAAATAGTCTCTAAAAAAAGTCACGTTATTGATTGGATGCTAAGCAACGTGAATGGCGATATGTCATGAATGTTTTCTTATGACTTTACAGACAATCATATTTTTAAATTAATTCCACTTCTGCTGAAGTTAATAAAATAAAATGAATAAATTGTTTGTGAGGTCCTACGGGAATATAAATAGACAGATCTCGGATATAACGTAGGTGATACTTTTTCAGACCCAAAATCAACAAACTATGCTATTCAATTTTTTTTTGCTTTGTGTTGTCAATTAACCCTAGCTCTACTTTGAAAATTAGACGATGGATAATCATGTACATAATGAAGAATAAGTCTCTCCACTCCACATGAAGGGAATATAGAAAATAAATTAGTTAAGCAATTTAAGCACATATATTACATTGATGATAAATAAGATTCTTTTATAACTGCAGCTAGTGAAAGGCCAGCAATGGATCCCTCGGGAGTCGTAAATACCCGGAGACCAGTAGCTACTCAACAAAATTAGGTTGGTATTTGTAGTTTGCGTATATACTTACGTTTTTGTCTACAAGTTTGTATTATTAACACAGTTTAAAAAGTGTCATATGTTACTCGATTGTTATGTCGAGTTTTAATGAAAACTTCCGGCACATTCTGCATTTTATTTTATTTACTACATACAACTAACGAGTACCAAGTGAACTTTATGTCATTCAAAGTTATTTGTAATTCACAGTGGCAAATTTCGTAGAAAAATACCAGCTTTGAATGTGTTCTTTTGGACTTTCTCATTTTTTTTATATTATAGCGAAAAACTGAATTTATACAGTCATTTATGTTTATATAGGTACATAGATTATTGCAGATCTTGGCAAATACGTATAGTAAGAAAAAGTGTTAAAATTCAATTAAAACGTAAAGCCATTATTTTGTATTAGGGCTTCGAAATCGAGTTTGAATCGACATTAGGGGAAAGTCCCCTAGCGCCGAACGGCAGGTAGTACCGAACGAATGCTGTAACCGTAACTTGTAAACGAACAAGAATGATACTTTGGCGTGCAACGGAAAGAGACAAAGCTAGATAGGTGGCGGGTGGCGCGGGAGCGACCAGTGGCCCACGTAACGCGAGCAAGAACGGTCATTGTGGAATTTACGCGGGAAATCGGCGTCGCCTACAAAGTAAAAGTATTAGTTGTGCTTTTAATATAAGAGTGGGCTCGTTTTGGTACTTATTTAAAATATCATTGGTAAGTAGTGTTTACGTTTTAGTGTCTAAAACATAAATTATATTTACTGTTTTTATTTTATATGTTTAAAAAGTCTCTTCAGTGAGTCCCTAGTACCGAACAGTATTTTTTCCCCTATGGCCGAACGAAAATGTTTTGTTTGTCACACTGTTATTTAAAATGTTGCAAGCTATATATGTATTAAATTATTTCAGGAACGAGGATATCTTACAGTATGGAAAGAATCAAGAAGGGTCAATGGGAATCAGAAAGCTTAAAGATCGCCATTAAAAAAGTAAGTGGAAAAAAAATGTCTCTAAGTGAAGCAGCTTCAAGATATGGCATTCCCACTACCACTTTATACGATAAGTTAAAACTGATTAGAGAAGGTAAGGAGGTGGAGTTAAAACCAATGCTAGGAAGGTTCACGAAGACTTTTTCATCAGAGTATGAGAATGTTTTAGCAAGTCACGTTAAAGACTTGGCTGATAGATGTATGCCATTAATTATGTTCGGTACTAGGTGCCACAATATAATTTACCAAAAATTGATACCATGAAGAAACTTATGTTAAAACATATATTTTGTTTGTTTTTCTTTATTTTGTTTATTTATATGAATGTCTATGATTGTTTTGTGCTCAGTAAATTCAATAAAATGTTTAATATGGAATCTGTTTTTTTTTAATGTCACCTAGGCTTAGGTGTTCGGCACTGCGGGACTCTCCCCTACGCCTTCATAAAAATGTTTAAAAAAATCTAAACGATGTACACGCCGTACCAATTTTTATTATACCAATATAATATGGGTTACCTGAACAAATTACAAGCTGATATAATATTTTAAGCTCACAAATTTATGAACAGTAAAATATGTGTAAATTCGGCCAATAACAACATTTCATGGATTGGTTTGACACAGCAGTTTTCACGCTAATTTCACCCGCCGGACGTTTCGTTCGGTTCTCTGTTTACGAGCTCTGCCCATTTCCGCTTGCCTTGTCATTATAATACAGATTTGATGTTCCCTTTTTACGATCATATTATAAGGCTAAAGAAATTACATGAGTGTGTTTTCATTGTTATGTTATAAAGCCCTCATCACTCTGACTATTATTGGACAAAAAGCTAAGGAAGTTTAAGCAGTCAACAAAGGCAAAAAAAGCTTTCTTATCAAAAATATTTGTTGTCACTGGTTTTCAAATTTTTAACGTTTTGCTGCTAGATATGTAGTTCACGTTGTGTACGTCTCAAACATTTCAATTTATGTTATGAACAAAAATTTCAAACTCTCATAGGTAGTCGCACAGAAACTTCTGAAAATTCAGCAATACAAAACTATTTTATTCTATATCTAGATATCTGAGAATAGCGGTAGCAATCTCTTCTAGTTCCGTGTACTGTTTTGGAATTTGATACAATCTTATGATATGATTTTTACATCATTCTATTTTATTATATTGCTACTTCAGTTATTATATTTAAAATTAATATAACTTATTTTAACTTTAAATATAATAACTGAAGTAGCGTTATTCATGGATAACATATTTTCATTTTTCATTGTAGAAACTAGCCTACATAAAAACAACCGATTAGCAGATTTAACTAGGTTCAACGTGGTCATATGTTTTAGTTATGACATGGTTGAAGGTTTTAATTTATGCAGGATCATAATACAATATTTTAAGTCTATATATGTGTAAATATACTTATACATGCATACACTAATAACTGTTTTTCTGTAGTCGAATTAAAATAAAGACGGGACGAGATCAGTTTAATTAACAAATTTAAAATAAATATTGTTCGTCGTCAACTTGCTTAATTTCGTTAGAATACCAAGTAATATTTATGTTAGTGTTAGTTTCTTTTTAATTATAGTTGAATTAACAAGTACTCATTCAATTATACCCGGTCTCTAAGAAAATTTCGTAGATTTTTTTTTATGTTTTATGTCAGATTGCTCAAGTATATTAAGCTGTTTAGAGCACCAAAGATTCATGGTTTGAACGCTTTGTAGTAAATTACTAAATGAAAAGAGAATCCCTAGTGTTATTTTTATTAATTATTCGTTGTAACAGGTTCGCAGATAACGGAAAAGTTGTGCACGGACTTGACGTTTTCGTGTAGAATCTATTTTCCCTTATTTAAGTTGTTGCTGGTTTTACTTAGTGAATTTAGGTACTGTTATACTTTAAACAGCTAAATGCTTGTACATATTTAGTAATATACCTTCGTTGCTTTAAAAAAACAGAAGTCTATATTTAAGTGTAGTGTATGTTTATCAGTTTTCTGGTTTATATAGTACAAGCTCTGCTTAGTTTGGCATCAGATGGTTTGTGTGAGTTGTCTCAATATTTTATTATTATAATTATTTTTAAATTATTTTTTAACGAAGTATCTATGAGTACCTTCTCTGTAAAAATAACTCAGGGAAATCAGTATTTATTTAATTACATATATCAACCGAAATTATGTCCCAGTGCTGGGCACGGGTTTCCCCAGTAGAACCTACTTATTATAGATCCTGGGGGTAATTGCTATAATCGCTACGCTTGGCGAGCGGCTTGGCTATCGCAGTAAGGCTTAAAAATACGCAGAGGACGCTGCAGCCCGTCCTCCGGTGTGAAATCCCTTAGTCGCCTTGACGACACCCCACGGGAAGACATGGGGTGGTACTATTCTTAAGCCGCTACCACATGGCTATTTAAATAACTTTTAATTTTAATGGAACTTCAACCTTAAAAAAATAGTTATACCTCCACACAAAAAGGCGTTTAGAAGTTTTTAACCAATGATTAAGTATAATAATCTCTACGATAAAAGTAGCTAAGAGAAATGATTCTTTCATCTTCTTTTTTGTTTATCTTCATTAGAATAAAAGAGAGCGGAAACCTTAAACTAGATACACTCAAGACAAATGGCTAATATTTTCAGACAGGGCAACACAATTCAAGGTAGCATAATAAATAATTGTTATCAGCGAAATGTCGAGGGAAGTTATTATTTTGGTAGCGGCTATCATCGCGATAATTAGGTTCTAGTGGTTACTGTTGCGTGTGTTTCGAACGCGTAAATTCATGTTGATTAACTGTTGCTATCCATATCATGATTATCGCTGGATATTTTGATTCGGTGCTGTAATTTGAGCTTCAATATTAAAGGGTAAACTTGGGAATTTTATGGTTAACCTAATGTTCTAACTTTTTGGTTCAATTATTTTATTATTTTGAAGCTTTGTAGGTAACACGTGTATTTGTTGAGTTTTTAGTAAGACTTAGGATCTGACAAGATTTTTTAGAGGTTATGCTTTTTTTAGAGTTCCATTATATTTGAGGTATCTCTTCGAGTTCGCAAGTCAAGTAGCTTTGCGGTGGCCTAACGGCTAAGGCATCGGTCTCGCAATCGTTAGGTCGCGGGTTCGAATGCTACCCATTATACCACCGACGGGAACCCACTCCTAACACAAGTCATTGAGCTTAGCTGGAGGAGTTAACAGGATTGCTAGTAATGTGGGACCACAATTCCACATTGCTAGTTTACTTTTATAAAAATAAAAAAGTTTTGATTGGTACCCAAAATTCTTCTAAAAAGTCGTCTTCTTTAGTTTACTTTGTCTTTAGTTTTACATCAAACAAAAACTTCTAGCTTTAGTGCCTAGAGGTAAGTGATTTTATCATTAAACCGTTCTAGGTTTCGAGAGTATACTAGTAAATTGAAGCAGTTGATAATGATTTATGTACATGAAGCAACAATGTAAGAAAAACAGGGGTTTCGTGGAACAAAATACGTTGGTAAAGCAGTCGGCCAATAAATCGAATGTGGGTTGTGTTCACGATCCGTCGACCCGTCGACGTAGACCGTTCCTGTCGATATGTCAGCTACGTTACGTTATAATTTGCTCGAATAAGGCTTGAATTCAACACTATTCTGTCGGATAATTTGCTGCCTACGTCGATATATATTTTTTTTTATTCTAGAGACAAGCTGGTCATACGCCTGATGGTAAGAGTCAGGCCAGCCCTTAACAGTATCAGTGCAGGCAAAGATCTAAATGTCATCTGATCTAAAACTAAGCATAGCTTGTACTATGGAAACCAGACAACTGATAAACATACTATATTTTTGAATACATACATAATATAGATAAATAATACCCAGACACAGAATAAACTATCGTATCCTGGGTGGGGATCGAACCTACGACCTCCGGTTTAGAAGTCAGGGTCGGTAACCACGAGACCAACAGGCCAGTCATTAGTTCATAAGTCTCATAATTATAATTATCATCATATTCTCAATGACCAACATATCTTCTAAAGTAAAACTGACAGAAAAACATGCAAAAATTTCAATGACTTGTTGCGATTTGAGCTATCACATAATCACCGACAAAATGGTTTACTACTGTACAAATAACGTGCTATGTTTTCGACCTACTAGTTCAATAAAACGATCTAGGAGTTTAAAATGACGTGAAGTAAAGTTTTACATAATTATAACTTAGTATTAACCATTACAAAAAGGGCTGCTACGAGAAGTTGATGTAAGTCAGCAGCACTATAATGTTCAATTATTTTTGACGTTGATGTTAATCTAAGAGCATACTTTATGGTTCGTGGAAACGAAAGAAAAAAGTTTGCTCTACAAATTGTTAAGCAATTCTAACATTAAATAGCGAACATGTTATGATTCAAAATTAAAAACTGTTTATTTAGAATAGAAGACTCATTTTTTTCACGTGATAACATCTTGTAAAATTGACTGGTTCCTAAGCAACGCGAATGGTGATTCCGCTTGCTGATAAGCTAAGGTGTTGTGGCCGTCTAAATGGTAATGACAATATCATCAATGTTTTGGCGATTGCAGCGATATGCGACACAATTGAAAAAAAAGCTGTCACAGGCATGGTTGTTTATTACAATGTCATTAATGTTTTCTTATGACGACATTATCACGTAAAATTATCATCCGTACCGACTTTATAGACAACTATTTTTTTTGGGGTGGGACAAAAGCCGTCCGGGAAAAACCATGGTGGTGTTGTGGAGACTTACACCCACTAAAATCTCGCTTTTCACCATCGACGACTAATCCAACATAATGTTTCTAGACACTACATAATTAATAAATCTGGTCAATTTTATTATTTCCCAGTTGACTAACAACAAGATGGTACGTCATGGCAAAAGGTTTTTAAAGACAAAATTATGTTTACTTACTCCTAGTACTAGTATTACATAGATATCGCAACAAGTTTACCGTGGGGCAGTGAAGCATGCTTCATCAGCTTTGGGCATTCCTTTAAATATCTCCTTTTGCCGTATGTATACAATTACGGCACGACATAGGATTCTGTCCCGTTAGAAAGTGTACCATAAGCGTTTTAAGTAAATGTTGAACATAAATCGATTAATAATGTCTAAAGCTATTAAAGGTTTCCCTTTCAAAAGATTTTAAGTAAAAATGGTAATGGTAGGTATTACGTTTCAGAATGTTTTGTTGCTCTAAAATTTCTTTGAGATGGTACAAATTTATATATACAGCAATGATGTGATAAATTAGTTCAGTCCTTTAAATTGTATAACGTATCTATCGACAAAATTCTAGCTAAGAGCTACTAAATGGATTTACATGAAGCAAACAGATAAAGTGCTTGGAATAACACTTAGGAACTAACGATTACACAACATGGATTTCAGATGCATAGACTATCCAACAACTCAGATGTCATTAGCTCAAGTGTCTTTTAGCCAGAATAGTTGTAAAGTACATCGGCACTATTGATAAATTTAGGCTGGGTAATTCAGTGATGACCATAATATCAATTCCATAAACCTCACAATGATACAATACCTACATGTTGATAAACTTTCGCTGCTGTCCGCAACGGCCGTGATCACGGGTAGACGGCCGTTGCAATACGGTCGAAACGTCGGGCAATAAACAAGGTATTTTATCTTAAATTATTCACGCGATTAAGACCCGTAATATATATATTTTCGTAATGGATACAATACATATAATAATATAGTGAGCCGTATGCAACGAGAACTTAATGCATTTACTTCTGATATTTAGATCATACGGAAAGACTAGACCCAAGGTTTAGGTATGTAAAGCACCTAGTACACGTATGCAAAGGTCGAAAGATTATGTTTTGTATAAATGTAAATTAACGGGTGCTGACCTGAATTTACATAGTCCCCTAAGTTATAAATAGATCGCTACAAGGGCAAAAATGTATAGGATGAAAAATCAATAGAGTAAATGTTCCACTCTGTTGCATAGTACTATGTTAACCGTTGTACATTAGTTGTAAAATATACAGCCACAAATCACAATGTCGAAGGTACGCTGACGATAACAGCAGGCGACATTTTGATTGATGCTAAAGCCAGTGAACCAGTGAAGTTTAGACCGTACCTATCAATTTAATATAAATACAAGTACACCCTTCTGCTTTTAAAACGAATACTAACCTTTTTCACGTGAGGAAGTTTCAAAGCATTGTAAACGACCTTTCATGCCCATAACTTTCATATGAGCAATTGAATAGATTCTTTGGCTCGTTAAAGCGTACAAAATAAGGTTACGATTTAAAAAAAAAATTAGAAACATCAAGTTGTATGTGTATAAAGATTGGATGTTTATTATAAAAACTTTTTAACAACAAAATGAAACCGACTTCAAATGAAAAATAAAACGTAACTTTATTTGACTTCACTTTTTCTTTTCAATCTTAACTTCGCTGCTAATCTAATTTAACTAAATTGAGTCGGTGCCAAACAAATTACTGGAAAGCAAACATATTACAAAACAGCAAAAGATTAAAAGGAAAAAAAACTATATTCTGTTTTAGATAAATCATCATCGTTCCATTGTAGCTATTGTCAATCTTAACAATAATGTAAATTCAACAAAGCTCGTAAATTTAAAGTTGTTGTATTATTTATTTCAAAACGAACAAAAGCAATCATCCCATGAAATATAGGAATGCTTTACGGCCACATTTATAGATAAGAATGTTAGTATTCGGAGTAACACCGACCAGGCTATAAATTACAGTTATATTCAAATAGAACACCCGCCTATGTAAATGAATGGACTTGCTGCAAACCCTCACTATATTGAGTCCAAGTTTCACACAGAATATATACGCTAACATATTTTGACCTCGCGGTTCACCCAGCCATGTTTGATGTAAACATGCTTAATCTCTTTTAATAATGGTTAAAATATTAATAACACAATTTCCACTGAACTATACACATTTTATTATGTAAACAAGCCTTACATTTTGGTGCCAAGATTGATTTAAGGATAAACCAAAAACAAAGGGTTTTGGTTAAGACGCCCCTTGTTTGCTGGCTCTCGACAGGTGTTGCTGATCCGACTCATAATTCTATGAGTGAAATTTTCACTCAGTTATTATTGTCACTCTGATTTGACCTCAGCCCAGTAAGCGATGAAAGCTTAAGTAAAGCAAAACGGAAATACGCGCAGACGCGTTAAACTATGGAATATATTTTTTGATACAAATGACAACCTTCCAATTTCCACATCATTTACAAATATAACTTATTTCCTAATAGACTAATCAATTTATCTTACTTATCGATAAACGAGGTCCAAGCTCGCTCTCGTCGTCTCGGCTAAATTGCACTCAATTAACATTATATAGATACTCGAAACACCTGAACGACTTACATCATTCGCAGATTAATGGAACTGATTGCTGTAGTAATACGATTTCGATGAAATAAATATCGTGGTTTTAATTTTGTGGTCTGAAGGTAACGCGGCCGTGACGTTTTCAGATAAACCTGTATCTGATCTGAATAACATTGTAAACGTGACCTCTTTGTTAAATATTTTGTTTATTGAGCTGTTTTAATAACCTGACAGGGTGCTTTCAAATTAACACATCTAAATCTGAAAATTAGTGTTTCTGCCTTCTATGTAAGTCTAAGTCAAAAGTACTATTCACTTAGGTTACAAAATGCAACGTTTATAAACGTCAGACAAAATTTGGAATAGGATAATTTTACATTTAATGCTAAGTTCACAACAGTAAAGCCGTAAAAAATATGGAAACAAGACCTCCTACGTAATATATTGGACAGAATATCAGCGGTCGGCATGTTTTGTGCTGCTGACTATATGCTGAGTCCAGATTTTTATTTATTGTTTGTGTACAATATGTCAAATGTAATTGTAAATAAAGGACAAATAAATGCTTATTATTATTATTATTATTATAATATGATGCGGTCGGAGGCAATAATGGATCTCTAGGAACTTAGAATGTAGTACATCCAACTGCAAGATGTTGTACTATATTAAATGTTAGAGTTATATTTCGTAACAAAGCAACAGGCACACTTGTCTAAGAATCGAAATTTATTATCTTCTTCAAGCGCCTTTTATATAATACCGAACATAGATTCGACATAAAGGTGAAAATAATCTATGAGGAAATCGCTTTTCCCCTTTGTAAGAATGTAGGGTTGTACCTAATGCCGTCCACATGAAAAAGATACCAAAAATACTTTGATAGAGAACGGCATCTGAACATAAAAGGGTTCCGTGAAATTAACGATTTCTAGGAAAGTGGCTCACTTAATAGCAGCTGTATAAATCGAGAGATTGGTGTAAAAATATTTAAACTAATGTTAAATTTGCTCGTCATCTATTTTTACTAACAAATCTCAAACAGCAACGAGGTATTCTATTCTGCATTATAATAGAAATGCAACTACAACACATCTACAAACGGAATTCCCTGAAGGAAGGTCCGTAAAAATGTATCAAAAATAAATCAAAGTTACTTCAATAACTAAAAACGGTTTACTGGTTAGCTTAGAGAGTCTGCAAATGAATACGACTTGAGAATACGTCTTTCAACCTAAGTGAATCTGAATTGCATAAGTAGCCTGTGCTGTGTAAAACATTTCGTGACTGGTACGTGTAGGTATTTAGGTCATGTACGTAAAAAGCTGGAGGTTGTGGAATTTACTGTCTTGTTGATTAAATGCATTACATTGAAAGTAATTTATTTACGAGTATAAGTGGACCCTAAATCAAAGTCAGATCTGCTTATTTTACATAAATTGATTTCATAACTGTTTTATGTTCAAAATGTATTTGGTGCATTTGAGATACAAAGATTTTGGTTTGCAGTTCGATGCAGAAATAATCCATACCATAATTATAATGTATTTATTTTTAAAATTTATATTCTTAATGTGTTATAGAATAGAAATTTTAAAAATATGTTGCTGTGAGATAAATAACGTCTCTAATCTTATCTATAACCAGACTTTTTCTTGCGTTCAGTTTGATTGTAATTCAAATTTGGAATTTCATCCCTTTGAAAATCCCTGACTTAGTGGCAAATCGAGATTTCTGCGAGGTTAAGATCGGTGACCGTTTTCGAGAAAATGTCACACTACGGAGAGCAAGTCAAGCCATCAGTCCTGCACCCAATCTCTCCCCGCTCGTGTTGGATTTCCGTCCCATTGGACTATGAGAGTGAGGAGATAGAGAGTGCATTTTGCTCCTGCATAGTTGGCTAAAATATGATGAGATTGGCTACAGTAACCTACAGATTTATGAAAATAGTCTCCTAACCGATATTAGGAGACTATTTTCATAAATCTGACAAAGTCAAAATAGATTACAATTGCAACGCTTATGAACGTTAGACAAAATTTGGAATAGAATGGTTCTACATTTAATGCCAATTTTGCAAGAGTAAAGCCGTGAGAAAAGAACTTGGCAATAAAAACTCATGTCCACTTTTTTAAATGCCATTTTTACAATATATTTGTATTTAAACAGTTTTGCCAGTAAGGGGCTGCAACCATTACACCATGAAACTCACGCAAGCAATAACCATAGTACATAAAGTAAGGCTAAGGCATCGGTCTCGCAATCGTGAGGTCGTGGGTTCGAATCCTGGCCATTATACTACCGACGTGAACCCACTCCTAACACAAGCCATAGAGCTTAGCTGGAGGGGTTAACAGGATTGCTAGTAATGTGGGACCACAATCCCCAAATTACTAGTTATCTTAAAAAAAAATAAAAAAAAAAAATAAAAATAAAATAAAGTAGGTATAATCAAGTTTTAAATGAATTAGCCTCCTACTCCTAGCGGTCTATTCTTAGTATCTGTCATACTCATAATACTCGGTTTGAGTTGATTTAACAGTCAATCGCGGTTCTCTTTCATACATTTCATTTGACAAACGGATACCAATATTTCTACTTCAAAGTATCAAAATTATAAGATACCAATATTTACTATGTAACATCTAACTTGCTACGCCTGTTGATAGTTAGATATTATTATAAGAAGCTTATTGGTAGATACTTAAGCTCCAAGTTTTAGATGCCGATATTCTCATCCCTTTCTATTTATTGAATGTGGTATGAAGAACAGAGACAGAATATTCTTATTATTTCATTCGTTCATGCGTATCTAAAGATATGTGAACACAAGTTGCAGAACTCAAAACCAATTCCCTTACTATAGGTACATATATGTTTACATTTCGTGCAGTAGTAATTTACTACAACCAGCAGTTTTATGAGTCTCGTATACTTCTTTTCGTAGTTCCTGAATGGTTATAGAGCGATCTCATTTATTAGTGGTGCTAGAGACAGCTGGGTTCGAATACTTGTGACCTACTTTGATAATACTCCTTACTCCATTTTAGTGACAAGGCTGACTGCGTGTCGGTATTTTTAACTCATTTCATAAAAAAATAATAATATTTAAGTGCATCAGATACTAAATGGCATTGATATCTGAATTAAAAGCGTCTCCATAATAGCAATTTCTGATTTTCAATTTTTACCCTTTAACTTTTTGAAGGTGACTATGCGAATTCAAATCGTAATTATTGAAATTTTACACGCAAAATCTACTTAACGGATTTTGATAAAACTTTACAGTATTGTAGCTAAATCAGAATAGCGGATAGAGGCTACAAAAATGAAAGTAGTAAATAATAATAAATACGAACAAGAAATAAATACGATATTCATCCCACCTACTGTTATTATAATTCAAGGGTTTGGATGGATAATTGTTTGTTACTCAATCACATCAAACTGGCCTACCTGGTCTGGATTTATAAATTTGATAGATTATAGTTTAGAATATTACAAATTCTACTTGTTATTTCAGCAAAATGTACGGTTCTCGTGGGATAGATATGTTTTACAAAATGTCCACGGGTGAACAGTTAGTTAGTAAATATTGTGTTGAGTTTTACTTAGTGTTGCCAGTAAATTAGGGAAAGCTGGAATTCACATCTAAGTTAGAAGTGGTGGTTCCCCCGAGACATGCAGACTGCGGGGGCAATTAAGATATAACTAGTGCAATAAAGTTCTATTGGTTTATTGCAACTAGCTGAAATATTGTCACTGAAATAGAAACTAAAGGTAAATATTGAAGAGCAGTTAAGTCGAGAATATTTCACGTTTATTGCAGTTTTCAATATTCTGTTTAGGTTTGCGGTACGACTTCTCGGTATTAATAAATACAACGTCAGACATTTCTAGGTATCTAATACTAGTTAGAGCAAGTAAGTATACCTAAAATATGTTAGACGATTTTGTAAAGATCAAATAGTCTACGAAAATAGAAAATAATACTCGTGAGAATCATCAAGATAATTTGTGCTTACTTAATAAATTGTTTAAGCGGCGGTAGCCTAATGGCTGAGGCATCGGTATCG
Organism: Herminia tarsipennalis; assembly: GCA_945859575.2. NCBI lineage: Eukaryota > Metazoa > Arthropoda > Insecta > Lepidoptera > Erebidae > Herminia > Herminia tarsipennalis. The sequence continues at coordinate 11,656,640 of OX243838.2, forward strand.
CAATCGTGAGGTCACGGGTTCGATTCCTACCCATTATACTACCGACGTGAACCCGCTCCTAAAACAAACCTTTGAGCTTAGCTGGTTTTATTACTGTCATGTACTCTCATATTTCAACTTCAATGGTGACAACAATAAATACCAATTTAAGTTAAAAAAATACCCCATGAGTTTATTATCTTGAAAATGAACTAACACTGGCATTTTTCACTAGTTGAGGTAAGGTACAAAAAGAGCAAAACTGATTTACATGAATAGGTACTACCTTTAAAAGAGTTTTGTAAAAATATTACCAAGTCTTAAATCAAGAATATTTAAAAGTCAAAGGTCACTGGGCCGCTATCTTTCTTTAAAACTTAGACTTCAGTTATATCAAGACTAAAGTTAAAAGAACTTTTAAAATCACTGAACTATTCAGAAATAATATTCAGTAACGGCGTTTGCAAACTCTACCACTACAAAAGGTCAACTATGGCATATTTACTGACTTAGATTTTTTAAAGCGATTTTACTAGATTCAGTTATTTTTTTAAAGTAGGTTTATAGGTGAAACACTATTACATGGACCTATGTATGGGCTGCTGGTATTTCATATTGAGTAAATCATTGAGATTTAGCAAAGAGGTTTAGCAAATGTCAAAACTATAATTGGGTGACCGCTTATTATTAATGTCACACTGTTGCAGTCGGCAATACCAATAGCGGCGACCAAGCATAACTAAACTCTTGTGTGTGTGTATATAGTCCCACTTATGTTTGCGCACACGTTTCAGCAAGATTAAGCAACGTCCCTACTGTCAAAATCATAGATGGTTGATCGTTTGTAATTAATGTCACACAGCCTTAGGTCTGGCGGCGCCTAATATCCCTATGAGATTGAGGATAAAAGAGAATGTATTTTTATGGTTACGTACAAATTTGTCGTGGCTGAAATCGGTTAGAACATCTTTCAATTAATTTAAACTTTTACGTTGCATGATTTTATCTAAGTATTTATTATATGGTAAATAACAAATAATTACCTTAAAATTGCTTGACATCGAAACGTCAAGGAATTTTAAGGTAAATAATGCGCGTCAATTTCCGTATCTTAGATAGTTATATTTTTCAATTCATATCGTTACACTATGAGTACTGTTAATAAGTATTTCCATTAATTTGTAATATCACATTTCATTTGGGTGTTGAAAATGCAACCACATTTTAAATGTCACGTATTAAATGAATTACTGAAACTCTACTTAATTAATATACAATCTGACACATTTGCCAGACGGAATTGTAATGGAGCTTTATTAAATAATTCCCTTAATAGTCTTTTTTGTTCAGTTTTAAAATAATTTGATTCCAATATTGAGTCATACGATGGAACTTCAGCGTTAATTCTGCTATAGCTACGTTACCACAGTTAGGTCCAAGAAGTTACTCTCTACAGACAGTACGCAAACAATACTTATACAATACAATTTCTAGTATTGAGCACACACATGTACAAACAATTACACAATACACTAAATATAGTTGACCTAAATAAAAACGAACTGAAACTTAAAGTTACGGACTAGCTTCTTCAACAGGACTACGGAAAAACAGAATCATTCCTTACATACATCGCCTAACATAACACCTTACTTACACCATATCAAATGCTTTCCAACACAACCCATGCGCGCACACACAGACATATACACACACACAGACATATATACACACACATACACACACACACACACACACACACACACACACACACAAACTATTTTCTGCATTATTATAAAATATAGTGGTAGAGCGACACAGTCTACAACTTGTGAAGTTTAGTTGTAAGTCGTCTTGTAGCCGAACACTGTCTCTTATGATACAGGTTACCCTAGTATAAGAGACAGGGTTTAACATTTTATGCAAACAGATCCGAGTTGTATCTATGTAATACCTTACTTCTACCAAGCTATGTACTGTACAACTATTTTATGCATTATTTGTAGAATCTGTTAAAAAACTCTGTACTTTTTGTGGCACAATAAATAATAATTAATTAATTAGTCACACTAATATTATAAAGGCGAAAGTTTGTGATTATGTGAGTGTGTATGTTTGTTACTTCTTCACGTCTACACGGCTGGAGCGATTGTAATAAAATTTGGTATGGAGTTAGCGTACACCCTGGATTAACACATAGGCTAATAAACAGGGCACAGCTAGTAAAACATATGCTATACATAATAAAAATAACATCAGTTGTCGGGATGTTAATGAGTAACAACTTGACAACTACATTAAACTTAAAATATGTTTTTTTTATTTATGATGGGTATGTTTGATATTAGTCTTCCCATTGAACAATTAATACGTTGCCAAATATCGCTAGACTAATGACAGCTCCATTATAAAAAGGCAAAAATAATGTTTACAATAATCTGTTTAAATTACGAACAATAAAAATAAATTGCCCATTAATTTGGCCAACATCCAAATACCTATACCCTTATTATTTTCGAGTACTAGATACAAATATCGAAGTAATGAGTGTTACCTATAAATAAATTGCTCAGGTATTACCTGAAAGAGAGCGGAAAATATTGGCAGGAAATATATACATGTACGATGATATGGGTACGTATCGATAAAATTATGGAGGGTATACCGTCACGTTCCCTTCATACTTTCTGGATTATTCGGAAATGGTGTACGTTTAAGCCTGTTACGAGCTACGTAAGTTCAAACTTTTTAATTCCATATAGATACGTACTTGCTAGGGTAGGTTTGCTAGTGAAATCTTAGACTTAGGTTACAATTATTACATCTGTTGGTTAAAAAACTAAGATATGTAATAGTTGTTACCTAAGTCTAAGATTTCACTAAAGATAATTCTTCCTCCAAACAACTAAATAATGTGCGCAAGTTGAAGTTTTGAAGTTTTGACTGGCCTATTGGTCTAGTGGTTAGTGACCTGACTGCTGCCGGAGGTCGTGGGTATCGTTTCCCACCCAGGATAAAACTTTGTGTGATGAGCACGATGGTTTATTCTGTGCCTGGGTGTTATTTATGTAAAATATGTATGTTTTAAGAAATATATAAGTATGTTTATCAATTGTCTGGTTTTCATAGTACAAGCTCTGTTTAGTTTGGGATCAGATAGCGTTGTGTGAGTTGTCCCAAGATATTATTAGACATTATTATTATTATTATTATACCTAAATCAGATTGTCGCTTAACTTCTTTAATATCTTCACACAAAGTTTTATCCTGGGTGGGGATCGAACCCACGACCTTTTGCGTAGCAGTCGGATACACTCCCACCGCGCCACAGAGGTAGTCTAATAATGTAATTACATAATTCGTAGATTGTTATAGATTTGCTGACAAGGCATTTAACATACCAACTAAACATATAACGTACACAAATCGTACAATTCTGTTACCAAATATTTACAAAAGTTCAAAGTGGAAAAAACAAGAGCCAAAAATACAGAACTTTACTTCATAGCGAGACTAAAGAGAGCAAAATTCTCGAATTTTCTTAATCCCTCAGATTTATATAACGCAATTTTACGGAGCATCATAAATATTTATTAAGAACTAGCAAATTACCGGTCCTTTGGCCCGGGGCGTATGAGGGTACTGATTAGAGAATGATTCACATTTTTTCATGTAAGCAACCGCTGAACGGACCATCAAAGTCGTATCACATTCCGGTAGGTAAAATATGACAGTCGGTACATCAATACATGACGAAATTTTTATCGTTATGTACCCTCATAACCACACCTAGAACATTCATTTACAGTAACTTACGTAGGCAGTTAATTTGTAAATGTTCTCTACCCTGAATACAGGAGAGAAAACGAACTCAAGATGACAGTAATATAGGATAAGGCTTCTAGGTGTTAGTAAGCATTATATTAAACAAAATTGTTCGTAATCTTCTCATAGGTTGTACGGTCGATGCCAATAAGCTTGGAACCTTTTACGTGGAATGTAAATATAATAGCAAAATACATATCCGACTCTCCTGTTTTATTCAGTAGGGTATTCCTGTATTAATCTAATATGGAACTTTCCAAATTAATCTGATTCATCATATTTGTTTAGGTTAGAGTCTTCATGAAAGATAGAGCCTACTTAAAGAGTGGGTTTGGTACAAAGATTAATTTGGGATTGTTTAACTTTTAATACCAGTACCATTAAGATTGTAGATTTAGTTATTTATTAATTATTATTAGCTACTTCGTTTTTGTTATTCAAAGCATTTTGCTACCTCCATAAGTAGACCCTACCTACCTATATTACTTTTCTAATTAGTGCCTACTAGGGTGTAGACGAATGATTTGATGTTTTAGATGTGATTAACCCAAGCATCAACGGAATTGCATACATAATAATTACGTTAAGTCTACATCTACGTCTACATCTACATCTAAATGTCTATTATCACTATAGTTAAGAATAATTTATCTCCATGTCTGAGGGAGATTACAATGCATGGGCCATAGTTCAAGAGTCGTAGTTCAATTTACGATATTACTTCGTTGTAAATCATCATCATTGTAAATCAATAATATTCGCTCTTTCGTATACCTACTTACTTTATATGAATTAACTAAAATGTGTTAAATCTTAGAACTTTACTTGTTTGCGAAACATTATCTACATTTATAAATACAAAAATTGCATTTGAAAGAAAAAAAAAACAAGTTCAGACCCAGGAATCGAACCCGAGACTTTCGATCGCCTTACCGGAGCGCGAAAACCGAGCCATCTTTTTCTTCCTTTGTTGCATACGAGTTGGGCCCTCGAATTACCTTGTAGTTCAATTTTACTTTTACAACTTATTTTTACGACTTAACTACTAAATTGATGTTAGTGTATAAAGGCAGTTTACCGAGTTTGTACCAGGGTAAAAGATAGTCATTTTTTTTGTTGTTGGACGTGGAAAAAGGCGGGAGAAAAAATTAGTACAACCTCACTTTATGTGTTTCGTCAGTTTCAAATTATAAATGCAAGTAAATTTAGTAACTTATATTAGCCATGTTTATCTCGTAAACAAGCTAACCCTTTTTGTCGAGGGTTTTATGTGCTTAGTGAAACCGCATCACAGTCTAACTAAGTCGAATAGCTTTGTAAACTAAAATATAGAATTTACTTTCAATAGGAAATATTTTTTATATTTCCACAACATACTATGTAAATATTGAAAAGTTTTAGTTTCTTTTATTGGCTTATACAGAGTGCCGATTTAGTGAGTCGAATCCTTTTTGGGGGGGGAGATCAGACCATGACACTGGACCAAAATTTAAAAAAAAGAAAGTCACCACCTTCATTTTTTAATAAAAATGGTAATCAAATCCGAAGATTCGCGCTACAACTCATGACAACTGTTCAAAACGCTCTTCAAATTGTGACCTTGTACTTTACCGACCAAAAAGTTTTATGAAAAAAAGTACTAAGTACTTTTTTTAAGTGAAATCTTCTTTAGCGGCGTTGTGCACTTTTTGTCACAAAAAATGTTAAACCCGCGTCAGGACACGTAACCTGATCAAAAAATCGTAAGACGAAGAGAGAGCAATGAAGAACTGCTATATCATTACAATACGAAGGTAAATTTTGCCACCATCTACAATGTTATTATAGCTCAGATGGGAAATCGGGCGGTCCAGAAACCAGAAAACCTCAGTTCGAGTCCGAGTAACCATAATTTTTTTGGTTTTTTTGTCAGTCAGATCGAAAAATATTCTTCAAATTTCATCAGTATGTAATATAATGTTCAAGTTTTCAGTTCTGAATGGCACTCCCGGAGTGCATGCAACCCGTTGTTTTTTTTTCAAAACTTAAGGTTCAATAAATAACATGGTCTGATAGCAAAAATTTTACTGACTAAATCGGCACCCTGTTTAAGTACAAATTAGCCAGGTACTTAAACAGAATTTAATCTTTTGGAATTTATAGATAGGGACGTAAGGGCCGTTTTATCATTAGAGTAAAGGAATGAAAATTAGATACTCAATCGGGATGAAAAATATGAGGCCAATTTAGGTTCATTAGAGACGAAATACTTTCCAAGCTATGCCAATGATGAGGGTTAACAAGGTGCCAAAAGGTAAGCGTTTAAATTTGTGTTAAAGTACTTTATTTAGGTATATACTGATTGTTAATTAAGCGATCGTTTGCTGTCGAAATTTTGATGATAGTTCATATTTTTTAGGTATATATCTTAATTTTATTCTAAAACTGTTGATACAATACATTTCACTCAGCAATAGCAGTATTCATTAGTCCAATTTTAAATCAATATTTAATAATCTTCAACCACTAGCCCGACATTTAGGAACCCGTACAGTCACAATCTGTTGAATATTTTCAGTGGATATATTATTCAAACCAATTATAAATTGGTCAAAATTCTAAAAACTCTTAATTAAAAAGATTAACTCAAAATATTAAACAGAAATCTAGGCTAGGAATTCAGTGGCTCCAAATAAATGCTCGAAAAGCCAACGATAAGCATTGTGCATAGCGCTGGTGTACATTGCCGACCCAAGGGTCTAAGAACAGCATTTATCTTGTTGCCTTCAGTAATCCTGAAAGCCTTTGATCCTTGGCTGTGGCAAAGCTATCATCCGTCATTGTAATGTACTAGCCCTCGTTCAGTATTGTGTGCTATCGAATGATTCAAGAGAGCCATAACGCAATGATTGAGGCCACGACCTCGCAATTTGTATGTCGCTGGTATTCATTTTTTATGTAGAATTACAGATGTGACAACTCTACTTTTGGTTTCGCAGTCAGGTTACCATAATCTTAACCTAAGAATGGATATTTAATTTTAAAATATTAGGTGATTACTAATATGCCTCTGTGGTGCGGTGGGAATGTATCCGACTGCTACGCAAGAGGTCGTGGGTTCGATCCCCACCCAGGATAAAACTTTGTGTGATGAGCACGATGGTTTATTCTGTGTCTGGGTGTAATTTATCTATAATATGTATGTATATAGAAATATATAAGTATGTTTATCAGTTGTCTGGTTGCCATAGTACAAGCTCTGCTTAGTTTGGGATCAGATGACGTTGTGTGACTTGTCCCAATATATTATTATTATTATTATTATTATATTATTATTATTTAGGTATCTAGTATCAAAAATAATTCATAGTCAGGCAGTCATGAAAAGTCTATTTAGATAAATAAAAAAATAATACATTCTTAAATAGCATTGTAGCGAGAAAAGCAGTCAGTTGTTTAGTTTATATTAAAAAAAATAATAAGCCTAATCACCACTGTTATTAGACAATGTATTTAGTTGGTGCCTAGTCAATAGCTTTAGTTAGTATAAAATAATCGACACAGAGAATATAGTACAACAATACAACAATAGAACATAGTTATTCTGTCACGATCTTTTTTCTTAGTGCTGCCATTACAATAAAATGAAATTAACCTGATATTAAAGCCGGGAAATTATTTTTTTTACTACTCTACTCTATTAAAATCCAAAATATTTATAAAAAAAATAATAAATATATTATTATGAAACAAATTTTGCTTTGTTTGTTTGGGGTACCTATTTTAGTTCAAGTAAATTCAATTTTAATGTTATATAAGCCTAGTTCTACTCCTTTCGATAACTCACTTTTTAATATTTGAACTATTACTTATATATGAAAAATAAAAAGCCTTTTGTAAAATTGTTATGAATACTGGTAAGAAACCCGTAGCCGTAACAATTTTGCCACCTAAACGAGGAAAAAATACCACAAGCTACACAACTAACAACACTTTTTTTAAACCTTACTAAACGTCAAATTTATCGTCTTCATTTTTTATAGGCTTACTATGGAACGCTCCATCTAGACAATAAATATGAAAGTCTCCAACCAATCCGAGATATGTACCACAAATAACATCCTGCTTTTTAAGTCGGTACTATAGAAAAATAACGAGGCCTGTACATATTTCTTGTGTTAGCATGCCTATACAAAATTATTATGGCAAATAGCTTATTGTCGTACAGAAGGTCCGTATCAAGCAGAGCGACGACGGCGACGTTTATGACCTGTGATTGTGTGTGTGTGTGTGATGTGAAGCCATCATAATTCATCATTCTGTATCCGTGATTACAATGTTTGCCCTCCATGACAAAGGGCAAGGACAGCCTTGTACTATATTATTTGGGGTCGGATTACACTGTGAAGATATGATTTTATTTATTCTTATTTATCGTTTCATCTCTTTTTTCCATCACCTTGCAAACAATTTCAGTCGTTGTTTCTTAGGTCTTTCTCTATTGCAGTCATTTTTATTAAAGTATTTTTCACGCAAAGTATTCATAAGAGGAGGGTTACTTTATTTTTTTATGTCACTTGCGGCACTTTTACGTCGTTTGCTACGAAATGAAGAGACAAGCAGGTCGTGCGCCTGACGCTAGCCATAACAGCATCAGTGCCACCCAAATGCTGGTTTGCTAAAGACCTGAACCGCACTGTCACCGTACCGCGATCCTCATTTGAGACATTAGTTCACGAGACTCATTTGCCCAGTAATTTCACTTGCTACAGTGCCCTTCAACAAAAACACAATGTTGTGGTACCCACCAAAACGGCCTGTCTTCTATCTTCAAGATCTACCACTGGAAAGCGTTATACGTTGACAGGTCTTTTAAAAACATTTTAAGGTTTCTAAATAACTGTTTTGATTAAGTGAATACTATTATTCAATTCAGCAACGGCTCCGGTACCCTACACTGTAGCCCTACACCTAGCATGGTCCGACATGCTCTTGCCAGTTTTTTTTTATTAAACGTTTAATAATAACTCCAATTAAAGTATGCACAAAACTCTAAGTACTATGAATTTTCTCATTTAGAACTTTGTTATGATCTATCAACGTTTACTTCATGTACTTACGAAGCCAAGTTTATGACAGTTGTAGTACAATGTACGTAAACTTACTATCCCTCTAGAGAAATTTGATATAGTGGACGCCGAGATAATCGAATGAACAATGGAGTAAATTCTACTATTTATCAACATAACTGATATCTTCACTGATAAACATTTACAAGTGATAAACGATATACGACTTCTGTAACATGTTATGATAAATTTTAAAACTGGTCCATACATTTGTAAACTGATATATACGACATGCCATATCATTTGATATATCTTGAGATTCTACAAAATGATTTAGATATACAATACCTATTGTATTCGTTGGATACTGTGTTTAAATAATATCGTTTTCGCGTTTCCTAATATTGTAAATCATATCGGTTTAAGTCGGTCCTTATTTTTTTTTTTTTTTTTTAAAGATGACTCCCGCACTAGGGTGCAAGCCCGGTGTCGCGGGGGACTTTACAAACATACAAGTCACGGACACAAAGTACACCCAGACTCGAGACAACAATTTGTGGATCACACAAAGTGGTGTCCCGTGTGGGAATCGAACCCACGACCTCTTGCGTAGCAGTCGGACACACTTCCACCGCGCCACAGTGGTAGTCTTTGTTAGAATTTGTCAGAATTTGTTAAGGATAGGATTTTTTTCAACTGATGAAACTTTACAGTTAAATATGAAAGAAATTTCATTATTTGAATAGCAGAGACAGAAAGTTAATCACAAATCTTGACTTCTAGTAATAGATTAACAACTTATAAGATTTTATCTCATGTATTCGAAATAAAAAGTATCAAAAATACTTTAACCCGTTACTCTGCTATTACTGTGTTCAACAGCTTGAAATCTATACTAATAAATATTATGAAGCTGAGAGTTTGTTTGTTTGAATGCGTAAAATCTCAGGAACTACTGATCCGAATTTAGCCCATTCACGAGGAAGGCTATAGGCTATATAATATCACGCTACGACCAATAGGAGCGGAGCTGCAATGAGAAATGTGGCAAAAACGGGGAAAATTTACGCAGACGAAGTTGCGCGGGACAGCTAGTAATACATACGAATACCTACATCAATTATATAGTTAGATGATACTGGATACAAAAATAATAACCGGGGTTAAGTGTGGACGAACCTTTAAACGATTGAAAGAGGAATACTTCACACCTCAAAGGGATACTTAAAAGCTGTGACCTATTTTTATGATCAAATTAAATTTAGCCCAATTTACATTCAAGAGCTAATTTCAGACGTCCGTCGAAAATAAACGTATCGGATTATAAAAACACAATGATTAATTAATCGCAGATGTACATGCTAAATTCTTATAGCGGTAGTAATAATAGATACTTTGGATGCCTTTTCTTTTGTTAGGATTTATTTTAAGTTAGTTTAAATAGCATGCTAAGAAAAAAAAATGTAGCTATAACGTTGATAGATAAAATTATAAGTGTTCACATAATAATTACGTATTAAACATCGTTTTTAGGGTTCCGTAGCCAAAATTGCAAAAAACGGAATCCTTGTAGTTTCGTCATGCCTGTCTGTCTGTCTAAGAGAAAGACTAAACAATGAATATTGATTACATTTTGTGAAAAGGTGTCTTGCAGTAGCCGCTACTCATCGTTTTATAGCTAAATAAAAAATGTAAATATTTTTCTCAAAAAAAATTGCGTTTGTAACGCTATTTTTTTGAGCAAACTTTTACGTGTGGCACATCATTTGACAGGTATTTTAAAAAATATATGGGTTCTTATAAACTTTTTTGATTAAGTGAATATTTTTGGAAATAATCGCTCCTAAGTTGCATAAATTGTGTCCCTCCCTCCCTTATCTTTTGAATCTTTTAACCAAAAATATTTATGAAAAAAATCAAATAGGTAGGTAGCGCTCAACAAATACTGTAAATTAAAGTTATTTTGGACATGATCGGATATACCCTCATTGAGTTATTGCCGAAAAACTGCATTTCTCAACAAAAGGGTGTAAGTGCCATGAACATTATGCTCTTCTGCTGCTGCAATTTTTTCACGGCAACGGCTCTGGAACCCTACACTGAGCATGGTCCGACATATTTTTGCCCGTTTTTTTCCTTCCTCAAGCAAGCGAAACGAACTACTGATAGGTATCATTTATTCCAAAAGTAAATATCTTGAATTTATTACTGTTGAAAATCTTAATGATTTTATGAGTGGCCCATAAGTTTCTTGGCAACTTCTACACATCTGCATAGTCTTAACTTCATTTAGTTTTTTTTTTTCAAACATATCATAAGATGAAAGAAGCGGATTACATTGTTCTCTTTTTCGCTGGTGGTAATTAAATCAATCTGTCCTAATTTTACGACTTTTAATAACATTGCAATATATTGATTATCTATGTGTGCATTAGTTTGCCGTTTTTAAAGATCGAATGTTGCATAAGTAACCTATCTACACCTTTTTAATTGAAACATATACAGAACAGTATATGGTTAGTATTTATTAATTTGACGTTTTCAAACATCGAGATAAATATTAACTATCTCAATGTTTTCAAACAATCATTGACTTGTTCTTATGAAATAAAGATATTTGAGTTTAGACACGTGAGAACATGATACATCTAAGAATATTAGGATACGAAACAAATAAATGACTCTATGGCAACCTAACAATCAAATAAATTAATCCACACTTAATTCAGTATGTCTACAGCTGATGATATAACATTACACCATACATCAACGACGAAAATCCAGAAACTGTTATTAAAAAAGTTTCTACTAACAAAATTACAAGATTTTGTTTTCAAGGCTCTGTCTAGCACATCTAAGGCTAAGTCTGGCGTCGTGTATAATATTATGGTGAAAGCTGTGATTTTTTTTTCCAGGCAATCTCAGTGTGAGAATAATACTGCAAAATATAAATTAGTTTGTTTCAGAAGACTAAATGAGTCTGCTTCAGGCATCAAGCTAGTTTCCTTTGTGAAATAAATGTTAAAAACCCTGTTGCAAAACTAAACATGGAGGAAGATGGATCTAACATTCACGGAGCATAGATTGAGTTGCAATTTAATTAACAGACTTTGAAAACAGATTTAATAGTAAAAAGAATTTGCTTTTAATACGCTGTTAAACATAGGTCTTATCTAATACATTTAATTTACTAAAATAATACTTTTCGATAAACAATCCAAATTGAATAGAATATTCTACCACAGAGGTTAGTTATAATACACTCAAAATGTTACAACTGTGATCACTGTTACAAGTAAATAAATACAACGATAAGTTTAAATAAATGACCCCAATCTTTCAAGATGTCTTTTAATTCTTCCTTCTTGACAAAAGTCAATTTGCAATATGCATAAAGTAACAATACGCAGGGGAAATAATCTAGATACGACTGAGAAAGGGTTCCAAACGAGTCTTTGGTACAATATGTGACTATATATGAACAAAGGCTTGCTCGTAAAAAATAATTAATCCCTCTTGTGCAGCTGAGCAAGACAAGGCACGACTTATATGTCTGTGTAACTGCAAATAAAGTAAGAATGTTAGACTAAAATGTACGACGTTTTCGCCTTCCAACACTTGAGAATCGGATACCAAAATAGGATGCTGTAAAATTAAGTTTAAAATTATATTTTAAGAAAAATCTTCAGAATAATAACTTGGAATGTTTATCACAGCTCATAAACGAAGAATAATTTCATCTTCTATATTAATAAGCAGGGACAAGACTTACAAACTATAAATACTTATTTCACTACATTTACGAAATGAGTAATTCACTTGAATATAAAACTGTATATTTATTGATCAAAATACCCACAGCAGGTGTACCTACAATTAATATACGTAGTGTGAATAATCTAAAACAAATAAAAGATGTTTCAATCGATAAATTTAGCCAAAAAAGAACACCTGATATTGCCATCGAAGCAAACGGTAATTGCCACTATTTTTCTTAAAAATCACATAACGTTATCCCTAATACGTGTATCTAACACGTATGAAGGATAAAGTTTTGTGAAAGTAAACGAAAAGTTAATTCTACATTAAGCTTAGATAAGCTAGATGTAATAATTGCGAAGACGGCTTAGGTACGAACGAACTGGCGAAACTATGTAACTCTTTGCAACTTATAACATTTTTTCTTTTTAATTCTGATCAAACTTGTTGCAAACATTCTATTACTTTTATCTCTTTACCCAAGACAATATACTCTGAACACGAAAGAGTATTAGATCTATAAATATATGTTCGTAAACTTTCGCGATTTGTACACATTATAGAATTTTATAAGCTATGGGTCTTAATCGCGTAAATATTATTATGTAAATACTAATACCTTTGTTTATTGCCCGGCGTTTCGTCAACGTCGAGCAATAAATAAAAATATTTTATTTTAAGGCTAAATAAAGGTATTTAGTCTTAAAACAAAATATTTACGCGATTAAGACCCGTAGGTTATAAAATTCTATAATAGATTTATAAAGTTGTTTTTGTAATAAATTTACCGATTACTTATAATATAAAAGGAGTCTTGAACTCGGTATTGAAAACAACAACCAATCTCACACAGTCAATGATATTAATGGAATAATTGTATTCACTCATTGCTCTGTGGTATTGTAAAACAATGTTATTTTGTTATGTTAATTGCACGTTATTAGAAAGCTGTCACAAACATTGCTCTCAAGTACCTACCACATCTACTTAGAATTGGTATATAGGTATACGAAATGAGGCAATTGCGTTCTACGGTGTCTTTTACGATTGTTACTGTGACATTGAAACCACATTCAGAAGCAATCTCATTAAAATGTAAACTGTGACGATCATTTGCGAATTTGTTTTCAGTATAATGGCTGTAATGAACCGTACAACAAGCACGTTCGGTGACAAATAAGTGAATTACTGTACATCGATAATGTCGTGATTTACTTTGAATAGTGATGAGGGCAGTCATGTTCAACGCGTTAACTTATGCGCATAAAGTAAAAGTCACTCACATTCACTGTCAAAGGAAAAATATAAATACTCGTTCATGTAGCCACAATTCACATAGTATTGTTACTATCTTGCTCCAACATTTTTAAGGTCAGCGGTGTTAGTACAGGTGTTAATACGATATTTTATAACACCTGTAAAAATCTTACCTCACTCTAGTTACGATACATTTATATTTTTGTTGAATAAGAAACTTTGTAATGTATGACTCATCGTTGCCAGCTCTGACTGAAAACCAATATAAAATTTGGGGAGTGTCACATGACGTGAGTACACATAAAAGGAAATTGACCGGAGCGATGATAAGTGATTAGGTGTATTTTCACTCGGGTGTCAATACTAGCCATAGTACGAGTAACTCATTCATTAGTTTATATACAACAGACACGTTTTAAGCATTGAAGTTAAGGCGTCGATAATCGATATTCATTACATATCTTAAAACCAAATCAATAGACGTCATTTGAAGTCGTCAATATTTTGAAATAGGAAGTTAGGCACTTACTTATTTTTCTTTTTAAACTTATGGCCCATTTTTCTTTTTAAATTATGAAGGTATATATATATATATATATATATATATATATATATATATATCGGGCTTAACGTGAACTGTGCTTATTAGAAAAAAATGCAATTCAGTCAAAACAGCTTTAAGCCCTCATTCGCACGAGCGGTTTTTTTTAACGCGAGTTAAATACCGGCGACCCGGCCTCTCGATGTGATTATGTGATGTATTCCCAACGGCCAGGGTTGAAAATACAACACAGCGCGATAAAAATACGTCAAGTTGCCGTGTATTTGTACTTGTTCGATTTGATAAAAATACGCTCGCGAATGAGGCCTTAAAACGAATACAACTCTTTGAAACGAAAGGTCCAAGAAACAATTAAACTAAATTCATTGTACATTCAAAGTCGAAATTTAGTCCATATCAAATCATTTACATATTTCTAGAATAAATTACTGATAAAGCCGACCATCGTTCACTGTGGACACTTCGATATGGAAAACAGAATTTCAAAGGTTGTTGGAAAGTCAATAGAGAGTCATTTTATTTTTAAATTTTACGTTACGTTACTTGAAAACTATGGTGACGAAGATAAATCTTGCCGATAGATTACTACCGGTTCATACAATTTCATATTCTGTTTAGTTTTGCATGAATTTGTATTTCGACTATACATACTTTATTTTTTATGTATCTGCTCATTAAACACAAAAACGGTTTCAAAAACTCTTTTAAATAATGCAGCACATAAATGTCTCTAAAGGACATTCCTTTCTTATCCAATTTTAAGAAAACAACAGTAAACGTTTAATTAATCTCGTTTGTTGGTGACAATGTACGCTGTATGAAGGTACAAATTCTGGTAAATTCCAAATGTACGTTCGTTTAATTATTTTTCTACAAATATATTTAATTTGAACGGATGGTATAATCATTTAAATAGCAACAACGTTAACGCCTGTCATTTCGTTTTGCGGATATGATAATCCCCATACCTACGTGACATAGAATTGTGTGACCTTTGGCCATAGAAGAATTTCGTTTCGGTTCTGGTATTATGAGTTTGTGTTTTAAATCCATAAAAAGCCCCCGTGGTATGGGTATTTTGCCCCTCTCAATGATATTTTAATTAAGTTTGATAATTTTTGGAAATTCGGTATCTAAATGTAACGACGTAGAAAATTAGTATTTGTAGAAACTAGACACAAAGAAGTCAACAGAATTAGCCATTTAAATAAGAAATTGCTTTAGAACGTCTGAACGGAACCCTAATAGTTTCGCAATATCCGTCCGACCGTCTGCACCTATGCTCAGAGGCTGTTAGTGCTAGGACGCTGTAATTTTACATGAATACACATATTACTTACGCCGACAAAGTGAAAGAATAAAATCTTAAAAAAGAACTTTTTTTAGGGTAACTCCCCTATTACATATAGGGGAGATACTACATTGAAAAATAATATTAATTAGATATAACTTTGTAAGTATGAAACAAAAACAACAGAAAACCCACTTCTTAAGCCACCACATTATTCGGATGGAGGGGGGGGGGGGCTACGGAACCATACGTTGTACGTGGCCCGATATGCACTTGCCCGGTTTTTATCTTGACTGTTACGTTATAGTATAAGTTTATACCGAATTACACAAAAATTCATACAATCACTTAAGTATTAAATTAAATAGAATAACAGTGGAAGTACAGTGCCATAATTGGGATGAACTGTCGTTAAATCCCAACGATGACAGTAACTTGCCTCCAAATACACGTAAAATAAAATAATGGCTATTGTACAATTCCTGTGAGAAATAGACAAATAGAGCTGACAGTGAAACGTTCTCCGTGTTCACACGAAAAATATACCCACAATTAATCTTGAAACTAGATCTCCTAAAAATACCGCTTTATCAAGATTGGTGACAGAAATAACTGCGCAGCTGCGTTGGTATACGAAAAATAAGGGAACATGTCGTTGAATGACAATCTTAATAAATAACTTAATTACAGAAAAGCAACACTGTAAAGTTTCAAGTACTAAGTAGAGCTGTAATGTAAACATCGTAAGTTTACTAGGTAGCACTTGAACTTCGGGCTCTAATTGCATATCAATTATCTCTCAAGAGTTTATCCGTGTGCTCTAGTTCGAAACTTGTACAAAAGCTATGGTTTCATTGTTGATGAAATTACCTAAATGGAAATATTAAATTATAAATGCTGCATGCATTCATAATATCCATACTACAAATTATTTTTGTAAATTTCTTAATAACGAGGAATTCTTCACTGTGTGTCTTCAGAATAAAAAAATGTGTTTATAGCATACAATAAACCAGTTTGATTTTAATTGAGGAATAATAATTCTGTAAAATCAATAAAATAAATATTTTAAACATTGTGAATTATTATATTATTGAGGAATAGAAAAAAAGTATATTGAATCTTTTACATATTGCGTAAGTTTTGTTTCGTAATATAAGAATTACAACAAAAAACGCTTTTACGTAAACACTTTTTCATCATACTTTTTACTTCAATTGTGATACCTGTTTAATAAATCCGGTTCTGTATAAAATTATAAAGAGTATAGCAGTTATTAATGTGAGTGAGTAACTTGCTCAATATGTACTTGTTAATACACCAAAGTGCAGTACCAAAACACAAGCAGGAGTCGTGTTATCCATGTTCTGATTGCCTCAATTTATAACGTAGAAACATTATAAACAATTCCGTTTAAAGCTTATTCTGTACGGTTGGAAACACAATTTTCACAGTAATCCTTTGAACGGATAAGTTAAGCGTATTAAAATATGCAAAAAGCCTGCATCTGCGAATACATCAGGGCTAGATGCAGGATTTTTGCATATTTTATAATTATTGACAGTATGTAATTTTTCATTCGTTTTCAATATTGGACTTAGGTACTATCACAGTCGTTGACTAATGATAATTATTATTTCTTTATTTCACTTGAGTGTAGAGAGAAGGAAATAAGTAAAATATAGGTAATACGAGATTTTATTCAGTTTATATCAATATTTACTTCATCATTTCTCTACGGAAAAAAAAAATGGATATCATTTATGACGGTCTCTTTATCAAAGACCATTGGAAAATGCAGAGAAATGTGTTCCTGAAAAATTGGTTATTTTTATTAACTAACATCATATATCACCGTTTTTTTCATGTAATGTAACATGTTTTGGGATATAATATAGAAATATTGTTACTTTAACAATATTTCTACATAATATATCCAAAAAATTACTTTTACAGTGAATAGGTATGTTAGTCACTTGTTTTGTTATTGAGTTAAGTATATGTTTGGTTAAATTAAAACCAAGTTGCACATGAATTTGTCATTTTTAATTATTCTGAAATGATTGTAAAATTTGTTATGCATTTTGAAAATTTTCCTCGCAATGGATTAAAGGAACATATTAAGTTTTCTTTGAAATTTGCATTAATATTTCAAACAGTTTGTCCATCTAATAACATATGCAAATTTGTACTTGTAATGCAACACTTATCGTGATCGAAACCTAGTATCGACGACCCTGACTCCTGACGACCTATCGACGTACAATAAAAAGTACTGTAGATACCTGTGCTAATTACATGTTGGATAGTTAATTCGAGATAAGTGCACTCACGGAGTGCACGAACTTAATGGATGTAAACAAGCAAAAAGTTTGTTACTTACTCTAAATTAACACTAGTCATCCAACTGATCATGTTAGGTACTATTAGGTTTTGAAAGTTATATCACAAATCTATCAAAACAGAGCATGTACGTACTAAAGGATTTTCCGATCCCGAACAGTAAGATTTATACGTTTAGATGTAGAAATCTAGTTTGACATACACTTCGGTTGCACAGAACATGTCGCTGTAAGCTATTATTGAGAAGCTTAAGAGATATCAGAACAAACTGAATTGTCTAATATTTGTAGATGCAACTAAGAAATGTATTTTTTTATGGTTTAGGATTAACGAATGTATCACACTTATATTATAAAAGCGAAAGTTTGTGAGTGAGTAAGTGTGTATGTTTGTTACTTCTTCACGTCTAAACGGCTAATAAAATTTGGTATGGAGTTAGCTGACACCCTGGATTAACACATAGGCTAATAAACCGCGGGGCACAGCTAGAAAACTATATATGCCAAACAATATTGAGAATATTTTTTTAATAATTTTAATTCTTAAAATTATAATACTAGTACTAGTACTAGTATTATGCTGTAAATTGTGTTATGGAATTTAAAAATTATGGAAGGTGACTGTTGTCATCAAGGACAAACAGCTGTTTTTATATTCACGTGCTACAACAAGACTGCTGACAAATATTATTGTTCATACCTACTTTATCGTAGAATGTAGATATATGTTACTGTTTCAACAAATATTTGTCAACCAATTTGAATACAAAGTGTTAGGTTAACCCGTTAGATTACAACGGCATCAGTTCTGAAGTGAAACATATCTGTGATCTTTGAACACGAATACGATTAACTATTAAACTACAGTTACGTGTAGAATTAATTTTAAAACACACTATTAAAAACTATAACATTTAAACGTTCGCGTTGCATTTATACTAATATTATTAAGCTGAAGAGTTTGTTTGTTTGAACGTAGTAATCTCAAGAACTACTAATCCGAATTGAAAAAATCTTTCACTGTTGGATAGCCCATTTATCGAGAAAGGCTAGAGGGTTTATAACATCTGGCTACGACAAACATGAGCGGAGCAGCAATAAAAAATGTTGCAAAAACGGGAAAAATTTACGCAGACAAAGCTGCGCGGAACAGGAAGTAATAATATAAAATTCGTAAGGGAAAGTGTCGTCAAATTTCAGCAGCTGACAGCATATGTATGGCATATAAGTATTGCATCTACCTTGATCACGAATCCGATTGCATTAATATGGCATAGGTTTTCTTTTGGACAAATTTTAGCAGGGTAAAATTATATGAAATTACTGTGGCATAAGTATTTTTAATTGATTTTTTAAAATTTTATTATTGAAAAATGAAAAAGTGTTTCAAAATATTTTGGGGTGCCACAGAATAAGTAATAGTACTAGGGGTGCTTCGATTTCGATGAAATTAACTAGGTACAAGCACTCAGTATCGTAAGTAACATTCCCTGAATTTGACCACTAATTTCTGTTACACGTTGTATGCAATTCGACGGGATAAACACGGGATCTTGCTATAAACTCAAAATGATATTCCTATTAAACTTGAGTAACGGTAGTTCCATACACCACTCAATAATACGATATAGGTGACGCTATAGTTTTGATTACATACGTCAAAGCCTCACCTATCAATAATAAAATTTACGATGTTAACATTGCAAACAATATGAATTTATGATCTATAAATCAACCACATTTCTGTCCGCAGTGCCACGAAGAAACAGAATCGCTTTTCGGGAATATTAATACGCACTAATCGGTAATCTATCGCATTGTCATAATGAATATTTATTTGTTGGAGTATTGTTCGCCTTATTTGAGTAAGAATAATAAATTATTGCTATAGAACTATCAATACGAATTTAATAGATAACTTTGATCGACATGGGTGGTCACAAGTAATATTGTTACGCACATATGAATGTATTTTATTGTCTAGGTATATTTATAAGTTCTTGGCATTTCATATCAAGTGATATGAGTAGAAATTACAAAAGAAATTTAGAAAATAAAGAATATTGTCTTGTTCATCCTTTTTAACTTTTCTACTAAGATTTACTAACCATTTCACAACTTAATTACTCCCATTTACAAAAATATTCTTAAGAAAGAACACATTTGTCTCTAAATCTCTAAGTCAAGCTTGGAAGGTAAAAAATTAAGCTTGAAATTTATGAGTTATTATCTTTGACCTACTTATTAAACACAAAACGGAGGTAATTTCGAATGTTGCTTACCTGAAGCTTATTCCAAACAAAGATGGCAGTTTTAGTCACTTATTAAATTAATATATTTTGACGTAAGCACCTGCTGAAGACTTTTACAATATAATAAAATGTAAAACATACCAACAAGGCTTTCAATCATAATGCACGTTAGAGGAAAATCTGTGTAGGTGACAGATATCAACAGCCTAATGCAAATTTCAATATGGTACGTATTCAAATTACCTCTAGACCCGATTCACTACACGACAATCCTATAGACGATGACAGATCTCCGATTGCTTGCTAGTCTTTACGTTAATGACATCCATGTTACTAAGCAATAAACCTTCTTCAATCACGTCGACACTTTTAATCTTCTTCATACATTTATTTGGGCATTTTCGTTTGTCGCATATGATGTAACCGCTAATCCATGTCTGCTTAAACTGACTCTTCAATTTCATTTTCAGCTCCATTTTTTCCTTTGGGGCGTAACTTGCACACAAATACGCAGAAAATGGCAAGCGAATTGAATATTCTCTGTGTTATAGCATTGTTAATTACACATTATGCTCGCAACGTGTGATGTTATCGGGTATATAACATCTCATTAATCTTGATAAGCAGGTAGGATTCAGGCTCATCGCAAGGCCCCTGAACCGATAAGAGGGTTGTCTAGTCTTATGACGCACTAAATCCACTTACATTTAGTTTCATTTTACGTTTTCACAAACGTATACTTTCACTTGTGTTATATTCAGTTCATTTTTGCTTAATTAATTTCGAAACCTCTGTATCCTTCCCGGAAGCCTTCAACATCGTTATTAACTTGAGATCTGCTATACACAGCAGATTTAATGTTAACAAATTTTCCTGTCGGTATCATACCTCGAGTATCTTCGTAAATTAATTAGTTACAACCCGAACTATATTTGTTAGACGTCAAAGGTGAGAAGCATTCGTGTATTTTATTTGTAGCTGTCGATTATGTCATACACATCTATCTGTTGGCACTTCTAAAATGAAACATTGAAAACAAAGCACTGAAATTTTTGTTAACAATCCAAACTTGTAACTGGCACTTAAAATAGATGTTATTTATTTTTGTGTTGACAAAGTTTGAGCACTAGAACTTTGGGTCGGATTGAGGGTTGAATTGAAGATTGGATATGGGATGTTTGTGGGATTGTGTAGTGTTTGGTGAGTGTCACTAGTGTTTGTTTACCTGTGTGCGACGCTTAGCGGGGCGGGCAGGTGCGGGCGGCGTGGCCCGCGACGGATGGCGCGTGTGGCCGCGCGTGCCAACCGACTGTGACTGCCGCCGTCGCCGCGCCACTTGCGGCACCATCGCTCGCCCGGCCTGCGCTTATCGTACGCGCTACCACTATGCAATTGTGCGATAACGATTTAAATCTTCTCAATAAAATTCGGTGG
Organism: Herminia tarsipennalis; assembly: GCA_945859575.2. Classification (NCBI taxonomy): domain Eukaryota; kingdom Metazoa; phylum Arthropoda; class Insecta; order Lepidoptera; family Erebidae; genus Herminia; species Herminia tarsipennalis. Next base: position 11,678,389 of record OX243838.2, read on the forward strand.
TTATTTTTAATTAAGCGGGAGATTAGCGTAATCTACACGTGATTTTATTTACTATTTTATGCGACCGATTACATGTTATCTAATTTACTAAGTTTTGTTCGGGGCTCTACCTGCGTGGATGTTTGATGTTGGATTGCAACGTAGCTTCTGTGTTAATCTTTAAGCTATTATAACTTTTTATCAAAATTCTTTCAATACTTTTTACATCACATCACAAACTCCAATGTGTACTAATGCATCTATTGTTCTAATATTCTAACGCTCTAATGCATAAATAATCTAATAGTGAGACTGCTGCCTTACCATAAAGGTCATTTGACCTACATGGTTAGGCAGCAGTCTCATTTTTAGCATGCATTTACCAAAATCTTAGGTAGGTAAATGCATTTGACCTACTTCGAACTTTTTAAGTACCTGCCAATTTGTCAGCTTTATCTTAAATAAGATTTAATGAGGATCAACAATGATAAAATTTCGCGACATCCAAGTATTTTTTCAGTGTTTCATCTTAGGGAAAGATTTATTTGGTTTGTGACTTTGTAAGAGCCGTAGACAACGCTCGATCAAACGGAATTATGAAATGAATAAATGAATTTCTATGCATATTATATGTCTATATTAAGTAAGTACTTTTATATTAGAATTATTGAGTTTTCTGTCAAAGTAATATTTTGCTTTGTAGGTACATTTAAGGTATCTTTAAGGTACGTATAAGGTACCTTACCTTAAACGTACCCTTAGTTGGATATGATAATATAATCAGAATATGGAATTCGCTAAGATCATTAAAATTGAATGGTGATAACATGGTTTGTGACAATTTATCATAGTTTTAATGGCTTCCAAACATTAGCTTGAAAGGGTAATTTCGAGTAGGTACCTATAAAGAAACCATTGCAACAGAGCAGAGAATAATTGGAGCCTGCTCGACTGTCCTGACAATAACTGAAATACAAAATGTACATGCTATCATAAACTTTCGCGTTGTATGACTGCCGGTGCAACCTGGGTCCTTATTCACTATGTGTTTTTTTCGTTTTCGCGGCAAAGATGTCCGCGCGCATACGCGAGACATTGCTAAGCGCTGCTCTCTATATACCATTATGACAAGATTTTTGACAGTTAGAAGTGTGGGCTTGACGCGAAAACGAAAAAAAAGATAGTGAAACGTCAAGCAATTTTAAGGTAAATAATGAGCGTTAATTCCCGTATAATAAATAGTATGTACATGGATATATAATAATATACATGTTATTTATTTTCATGATCAACATTATGCCTACTGTACCTATATGTTACATCTGTTTTTTCTAATAAATATTCCCAACAACTGATCGTATTGGTTGAGCATATATGAAAAGGATTGTTAACTCATGTCCATCGTTCCACAACGGCCGATTACAATAGCTATCCCTCCTTGCTTGGAAATATAAAGAGCCAATATATTTATATTGCAGTAATAACGAGGGCTATATAATAATAATACTATCTTGGGACAACTCACACAACGCTATCTGATCCCAAACTAGGCAGAGCCTAATAATTATAGTTTAAAGTATTTATTAAGCGCTACCTTTGTGGTTTATTTTCATATTTTTTGGTCACACGGTTCAAAAGTTAAGGGGGGGACAATTTATGCAACTTTCGGAGTAGTGATTATTTCCAAAAAATACTCACTCAACCAAAAAAGAAATATTAAAAACCGTAAAAAGACCTGTCGACTGATGTCCCACACATTAATGTTAGCTAAAAAAAAACTTTTTCAGCTTCTGATACATGTATGGAGTGCCCCCCCCCCCTAAAATATTTACTATTATTATTTAGCTATCAAACTAAGTAGTGGCTACAACAAAGCACCTTTTCACAACATTTAATCAATATGCATAGGGTAGTCTTTGAGTAATCAGCCTGTGACATACGGACGGACAGACAGATAGACAGACGGACATGACAAAACTATAAGGGTTCCGGTTTTGCCATTTGGGCTACGGAACCCTAATAATGACATAATTCGAACCTGATACCTAACAACACATTAACTGGTCGGACAGGGATTAAATATACATACTGTATAGTATATTTCTAAATATGTATATACATATTATAGACAAATTACACCCACACAGAATAAACTATCGTACTTATCACAGAAAGTTTTATCCTGGGTCGAACCCACGACGTCTGGTTTAGCAGCCACTAACTACTAGACCAAAAGGCCAAAATAATATGTTAGACCAGTCTCACATGTTTAATAATTTATTTAAAAAAAAAACTGTTTGTGGTTTTAAGTACCTACCTGTAACTAAGCACTCGTCTTGATAGAGTTGCTAGGTATTAGGTTTTTTTTTAAGATCAAAGATTGGGCCCCACATTACTAGCAATCTTGTTAACCCCTCCAGCTAAGCTCAAAGGCTTGTGTTACGGGTTCACATCTGTGATATAATAGGTAGAATTTAAACCGTGACCACACGATTGCGAGTCCGATGCATTTGCCATTAGGCTACCTACTACTATATTAAAACGAATTCCAAATTTAAAATTCCTACATATTTTACCAAAAAGTAACGAATAGGTCAGCTAAAGCTTAAATAAAACAATTTTACTATCGAAGGGTGGTATTATAACTCAAGGCCTACCTCAACACGGCCTTGCCCTGATATGTACTTGCCTGAGGGTGGAACTGATGAATGGTATAATAACATCGTCAAGCGTGCGATATACTACTCCGATAAACTGTTGATCTGTAATCTGTGGGCACTAGGCATCATTTTTATAGTGGGAAATTGTAACATAATTACAGTGGAAATGTTAGTTAACATTTTTTGCTGTGGTGCAATAAAAACTATAGCTATCTAAAACGTTTCAATTCACGTTTGCGTTGAACAAAGTTCAAAGGAATTGTTTTTTTATAATCTTTTAAAACTTGTTTCAGTATACAGAGTTCAATTTTTTCTTAAAAGTACTTAAGATTTTTGTTGTACCAAAATATTTAAAAGACGATTGATACAACATCAAATAATAGCACATAAAGAGGCACAATACTAAGTTCATCGAGATTTATTTAATGCCTCCGACAGGATGATATTACAATCTTATTTGTATATTATTTTGCACTGGCGGGTTTTTTATTTTTTTATTATTTTTTTTATTTAATGCTTTTAAATTGTTGTGGGATGTAACCGATGTAACAATCAACTTCTAAATTAGCTATTGCCAAGTATTAAAAAAATAAAAATAATAGTTGCTAATTGACTTTTTTAGTATTTCAGTCATAATCGTTTAATACCTTTTTGAAATGCTTACTATGCACCCTTTAATTTGATACCAACAAAAAAACAAAAAAACCTTTTTTTCGAAAAAAAAAAACTAGAGGTGTGTGTCTCTTGTTTTTGACATCTCACAGTCGCCATGTATGTTTTTTTTAAACGTCACTTATTTAAGAATACTTGGGCGGTCAAGACAAATCTAACGACATCTTAATTGTATAAATCCGTCTTGTGGTTTGAAAGATATGAGGTAATAAAAAAATATTACATGCATACATACAAAATGCGCGCGAAAAATATAACCCTTTCTTGCAGTCAGGTAGTAGGTAGATTATACTATAATGGAGGCGAAGTCGTTGTCTAAAGCTATTAGGTATACACTGTAATAAACAAATTAAAGAACATATTCTGCATACATCTCGCATATCAATGGTTCTTCAACTCTACATAATAACTTTACCCGTTCCAATATGACGCCGAGCTTATTGGTTTATCGGAAACACATAACAACGAAGTTATATCGAAACATTGATCATACAAGGATCTAAAATTTCGCTGAGTGGTGCAGCTGAGCTGTCAAATGGTTAGGTATACTTAAAGACCAGGACTGCGCCTTCCTTTTCAATTAAAAAGTAAATATTGACTGCAAAACTTGACAGTTATTGTCAACAAAGTAGCGTTGTCTCTTTCTAGAGAGTGATAAATTTTGTGAGGTTATGGCGCAGTCCAGGTCTATACGTCAATGGGTATACGTGACAAAATTAAACGGGTTATCACACTAAAAATAGGTATGATGATCACGCGATGAGATGTTGAATAATGGATATGTAAGGGCTCAGTGAGCACGACAAGGCAACGCGCACCTACGAACGCACACAAGTTCACAGCTCATTAAGAAATGAAGGAGAATTTTCTAGAAAATAGATTTTTATGTATTAACTAGCTAATGCTCGCGGCTTCAAAATATTTTAACGGCATAGTTTTGTACTAACTGCATCCCCGTTTTACCCCATAGGGGGTACATTTTCAAAAATCCTTTCTTACTGCTCCCCTACGTTTTAAAAGGAACCCCTGTGCAAAATTTCAAGTTTCTAACCCTTATAGTTTAGGCCCTGCGTTGATATGTCAGTCAGACAGTCAGCTTCTCCTTTTATATAGTATTAAAAAAGATTTACTTTACTAGTCTTTAAGATTTAATTTCGTAGGTACACTTTACATCACACTAAACAACTTATCAGTTTTGAAAAATCTTTAATATTTGTTTCCTACCATCTGTTTTTGGAGTTATGACCTTAACCACGTACAGACTATCTCTATCTGGAGTAAAAGTTGTTTTTGTGAGGATTAGGCCCTAAACCTGACATAAAACAATGATTTTCCTCCTGGGTCTCACAGACTTCGGGGTAAAATCGGACGACAACTTGTGACGAAAGTAAGTGGTAGGTGGTTAAGGGTTAATATGTTTTTTTTTTCTTAAACTAATATTACAAAGTTATTTATGTGATGTTATTCCAATTACAAATCATTCTGTATATCTACGTCCACAAAAAACAATTTTGCAATGCGTAGATACCGCATTAGAAATAATTGTAAATGGTTTATTAGATAACTTTATTTTCTAAATTTTATATACTTGAACATATATTATATTTATAATATAATATAATACGGTATTCTCTCGTTTGCCATAAATTAATTTGCACTAATATTGTTTGCCATAATCGTCCCCGATCATAATATTTACTTGCACTATTATCATTTATACTAATAACGTTTGCCTTAACAACTCAACAGTAATAACTTTTATTTGCCATAAAATGACTTTCCATAGCAACATATATCATAATAATTAGTTTCCATAAGTAACACGTCTCATAATCGACTCTTGACATAATCAAAATTTGATATAATTATGAAAATAATACATAATATTGTTAGGTCGAAATTAATTATCTTTAACACCCCGACTCAGAGCAATCCGACTCGGATAGGTTAGGTTAGAAGACTAAGGCGTGAGCGAAGCGAAGCGGAGCTCCCGCCTTAGTCTTCGTGTTAGGTTTTTTTTTTAAACCACCCAAAAGTAGGAGCCCCGCGAAGCGGGGCTCCGTCGAGTTTAGTAAGTAGGCGCCATATGAGGTTTAGTTTCAGGTTTAATTGTAAATAAAAAATCTGTGTCAATAAAAGTTATGGAAAATGGTATTATTGAAAACGAAAATTATAGCAAATACATTTATGGATTTAAATTATTATGACACTTGATCGATTATGACCAATGGAATTAGTGAAAGTCATTTTATGTCATTTCACGATTATGGCAACTGAAGCGTTATTTCTAATGAAATTATGGCAAATACCGGTATGGCATGTGAAATTATGGCATTTTAAATTATGACAAACATTAGTAAACCATATAATACACGTATAATGTGTCTGGGTGTTATTTATCTATATGGATCTACAGTGAGCCTACGTAGTGGATTATACTCGTGGGAGTGTAATCCACCAAGCAGGCTCACTGTAGATTGGTGGATCTCACATACCCATCTTCAAGATGGTTTATAGGAACGACTATAAACAGCAGCAATAAGACAATTCACCCAAGTACACGCTCACTTGGGTTTTGAATCTACGACCATTCATTTTACTGAACCACAACTACTCTCCCCGCATCATAGATTATGAAAGTTTACTTAAATATTTATTACTCAATCCCGTCTCATATCATATAACAATAATATAATGTTATAACCAATCCATTAGATATGACGTTTTGTTTGTCTACATGTAAAAGGAAGGTAGAGCTGTCTACTTTGCATTATTATATCAACACAATGGAAATTTCCCAGGCGTCTTCACATACCTAGTAAAAATTAAATGAAATATAATACACATCGTATGGAAAACTTTAATGTATGTAACATTAGTTTCCCATATCCTTTCACCTATCGAGATAAAATTTACGCTATAACCCCTACATATTTTATAGAAGCTGATAGATAATAGTAACTGAGCGATAGTGTTCGGCCTAATTGAGTAACATCTTTTATAAGCATCTTTGAAAACTGCGAACTTTTATACATTTCATTTTATATTTTAGCGTTTCGTGGAACTTGCTTCCATTAGAATTGTTCTGTATTTTTATCCGACTACAGCGAAGACAAAAGGAAAGCTATGATTTTACAGTCTGTGTAGTACTATGAATGTTTATATTTACGTATGTGCTGCTGTAGCATTTATGTTAGATTCATACCTTGTGTAAATCAAGTTAGTTCATTAGACATGTCAATCCATATGATGTCTCACTGCTGGGCAAGGATCTCCCTAGTAAATCCTACTTATTATATTACATGGGGTAATTGCCATAATCGCCACAGATGGCGAGCGGGTAGGCGATCACAGTAAGGCTTTAAAAGTACTCAGAGGACGCTGCTTCCAGTCCTCTGGTAGGAAATCCTTTTTTCACCTTGACGATACCCACGGGAAGAGAAGGGGTGACTTATTCTTAAGAACTATTCTTAATTGGTAGAAATTTAATTTAGTAGTTTTTTCGCTTCACCTTCTCTCCTAGTCCTACACATGCAAAGCGAACGTCCTATTCCTTTCTTTCCATCCGGCTGAGCTGAGGCTTTTTTAAAGGACATGATCGCTGTCTCTTCGTATCACGTGACCCTCCCACCTTAGTTGGGTTTCAAGCAGTTTTCGGAACTCTTTATATTGTACCTAAATATATTAGAACGTAGCAGCGCCAGGTAGAAAAGAAGCATGTTAAAATTTCTGAATTTACATTAATACAGTCACTCACCTACATCATAAACTAAAATCAGATCGCAGAACATTTAGGCGTATTTGCATGCCTGTTGAGATGTTGTACCAACTACTTAGAATTTAAATTATGTAACAAACAAACAGCGCTATGAAATGTTTATATTAAACTTCGTTTACCTAACCAATGAAACACGTGTATCTTTGTTATAATATTGTAGGTACTACTGACGTTTTGGAGAAAAGGTCAAAATATATACATGAATTCACTTGCATGTAATCTTAACTACAACGAAACGGTCTCTTGGACAGGTCATTTACCTTTTGACGATCTCTGAGCCATGATAAAATCCCAATAGTTTTTTTAAAATATAGTTAGTAACACGCAATGTATTATTTTACCCGTAAGTTCTTATAGACTATAGAGAAACATAATTTCTTCCTGTTTTATTTCTTACGTTCTTCAAGTTGTACAATTTACTTAATTGAGTCGATTTATCGGCAATTCGTATGTTTTTTATTTCGTTATTACGATATCGTATATTCTTAATAACACATAAGTACTGCTATTACAATAAAACATGTGTGGACCTTGAGCGTAATAGCTTTTTCAACTGAAACATACAGAATTTATCTCTATTAATTCAGAGCTTTCACAAAATTTCATCAGCGATGTTGCCATATATTTTACACACCCGCCTCGCCAAAACATTGCTTAATCGTCGCAGCGTTTTAATGTTTTATTATTACAAGGAATGTAATCCAACCAAATAGGATTTACTGTTTAGAAAGACGGCAAGTTTTACAATCAATCTTAGCAGTCAGGGTCACTAACCACTAAACCAACAGGCCAGTCCACTAGACCTAATTTCAGCAGCAAACAGTGTACATTTGTAGTGCCTCTACCATGCCGTATCCAATTGCACAGAATAAGTAATAGTACTACGTACCAATTGCATAGTTATAGGAATATCATTTTGTTAAATTGCAGTAGCAAACGGATTACTGCATAAATATTGTACCTTTAGTACTATGTATGGTGCCATATTCAATTACATAGATAAAGATCTTATATTTTGTCAAATTCAGTAACGCATAAGCATTGTTCCTCTCCTGGTGCGACAAATAGAAATGGAGGTGGAAAACATGCTGTAATTTTTTTTTTCTTTTTTTTTAATAATATCTTGGGACAACTCACACAACGCTATCTGATCCCAAACTAAGCAGAGCTTGTACTATGGAAACCAGATAACTGAGAAACATACTTATATATTTCTAAATACATACATATTATAGACCACCGACATAACACCCAGACACAGAATAAACCATCGTGCTCATCACACAAAGTTTTATCCTGGGTGGGGATCGAACCCACGACCCGCGTAGCAGTCGGATACACTCCCACCGCGCCACAGAGTCATTAAGAACAGTTATAATATAATCCGTTCGTGCCGAGCACGTTGTACGACAAAGGCGTTTCCATACTCAGACACAGTCAAAGCTTTGTTAACTAATTAGCACAATCACGAATTGGGCTTGTCGCTGATTTCAATGTTTCGAGTTTATGACCAATTTACGTTGAAGTGACGCGCATATCAAATAATCTCATAAATGTGACCAAATTTTATCGCTGCCTACCACCAAACAAAGGAAATCTCCCAATATCAATTCCAGAAATGCTTGAGGGTAAAACCGAGTACACATCGATGGATGAACATTTACAAAGCGAGCGACCGAAAGCAAACAGTCTTCCTCATGAATAAATATCTTTATAATATTTAACTTGCAAGTCCAGTCATCTAATATCATGTTTGATATATTGGTAGCATCACCTTCCCTGCAGGTACAGTTTATATATATTAAAAAAAAAAGACCCCCCCTCCCGCAGTAGGCTACAAGCCTTGTAGCGCGGGGGACTTTACAAACATACAAGCCACGGACACAAAGTACACCCAGGCTCAGAAAAACAATTTGTGGATCATGCATAGTGGTATCCCGTGTAGAAATCGAACCCACAATCTCTCGCGTAGCAGTCAGACACACTCCCACCGCGCCACAGAGGCAGTCTAATAAACCAACATTGTAGGTAAACTTTGGCAATTTGTTATTTTCTTGATTTTACCTATTGATTTCAGAACTTTGCATTATATGAACCTACATTATGAATAATTACTTATTTCTAGTGTAATATTTTGCATACTAAATGAAAAATTTTTATTACACTAACCCTAAAATACGTTGTAAATCAGTAGTACTTACCTAATATCTAATAATATTGGGGTCCCGTACCTCAAAAGGGAAAAAACGGAACCCTTGTAGGATCACTTTGTTATCCAACCGTCTGTCCGTCCGTCTGTCAAGACCCTTTATCTCGGGAACGCGTAGAGGTATCGATTTGAAATGAAAACCATATACTCAGATCTACAGGCCCTTGAAGCTGTGAAAAAATCAAATTTCTAAGTTTACGTAAAAAAAAGATACGGCTGTTTATGCCGCAAAAAACGTACATTTTGACACTTGCTAGGGAATCGAAATTTATACGGTACTTTCGGTTGATCTATTGGCAAGTAATAACGTTTCAGACTTTTTCCTATACTTGAAGTATAAGAACTTCAAGTATAGGAAAAAGTCTGAAAACTATATTGTAATTTAATCATAAAAATATAGTCTTTAAAAAACTGCGAGACTCGATTCCTGAACTATTTATAACTATAAATGTTGATAAACGCGCCTCCGTGAAGCGCGGGTTAGGGTAGTTTCCGAAAACGCTTCACGAAGGCGACGCTGAACTAGTCACCCGTAACCACAGCCGTTGCAATACGGTCGAAACGTAGGGCAATAAACAAGGTATTTTACCTTAAATTATCCACGCGATTAAAATCCGTAATACATATATATTTTTATAATATTTATAACTAGCGGCCCGTCCTGGCTTCGCACGGGTGGACATAGGGGTCCCTGATTTTTTTGTAGTAATAAGTATATCCTCAGGTATTCCTGAGGCTATATTTATTACCGAGATCCCTATTTTTTCTAGTGATAAATATAGCGTATATTACTCAGGGATAATTTAGCATTCTAATGGTGAAAGAATTTTTGAAATCAGTCCAGTAGTTGTTTTAGTTTAATCAATACAGAATTGCAAATCTTTCCGCTTTATAATATTACCTAAAAAAATATACGGAACCTTCGGTGGGCTGTCCGACTCGCACATTTTCGGTTTTTTATAATTATGACTAGCTAAGCATAATCAATTAAATTATATAAATCAATTATGATGCTGATTACAACACTCTCTAAGCTACTGCTAGACGCAATCAGGAATCTTGATTCTGTTTGTGAATACATCAATAGCTTTATGATGTATATTAAAGCTAGAGAGTACCTATAATAGTAATTTTAGGTACTGAACATCGTACGCCTTGTCACGGGTGGATCGTCGGTCAAAGTGTATGTGGATCGTTGAGGTACATACTCTAATAGTTAGATTAGTTGGGAATATTGCGTAATTACTCAAAACTCCTAACTCTGGGTCACTTATGTCTCCATGGTGTGTAAGGAGCTTTAGGAGCACATTATGTACATTGATTTCATCACTTGACATTAATAGTGCAATAAAAGATTCATGCATAAGTATTGATTGGATAGCCAATCTACACTTTATGTGTACCGTGTCAACTTTTCGATGTAAAATATATATACACACACACACACACACACAAACGCGCGTAAACGGACTCTCATACACGCAAACGCACGCGTTCACACATACTCGTTTATTAATATTTATTTTTTGTACAATTTTAATAATGTTATAAGAGAACCTCTTCAGGGTAGAGCCTAAAACCCGAATTTCTAAAAAATCCAAAATGCTATATAAACTAATGATAAATGTATAATAAAATTATTATGCCAATAAATTATTATTATTATTATAAATAAAATTGTTATAATAAATAGTGTTGTAAATAATAACAGAAATTTAACTAACGAAAGTTTTCTCTTTGTTTCACAATCTAGTATAAAAAAAAATAGAATAGAACAAGACGAAACATTCGCTACTTAAATACTATCTGAGTTAATGTCAAAGTTTAACTTGATGTTGTTATTGCTTAGTTATCTAACAGCTGTAAAACCTCTTTAGTATGTTTCAAATGTATTTAATATTGATGTGTTCCGTGATCGAATTTTTATGGTCGTAGAAAATATCGACGTAGGAATTGAAGTGAAATTTTCATTTCACGCTGAAAATTGTGAGCTTACCTGAATGAATCGCACTTAAGACGTCACGTGGCAGAACGGCGCGCGAAGCACCGAAGATTAATAACGCTTTGTCGTACTTACCTGTAACAAAAGTTGATATATTAAACAGAGAACATGTAGGTACTTTTATTTTTGGAACGTAGTTCCATATTGCACGATATTCATTGTTTGCGGGTTTGAGAGGCTAGACGAAAAAAAGCGTAACATTATGACATCGATCAAGAATCTATTATTTATGATTATGTGAAGCTTGAATAAGGAGGTTGTAAAAGGTTGTCATGTTTATTTTAGCTATATTGAACTGGGTGTGCGTAATATATGTATGGAAAATCTTAGTTTAAAATAAGCCATTTTTTTTTTAATAATTATGTTCTTCCAGATTTTTAAAATTCATTAGTAAATACATAATATACTAAAAATATAGCAAAAGGAATTATTTTCTAACTGGGTGTTCATATGACACCTCTCGCTCTTTTCGGGTCAACAATGTAGGACGTAAAGACCAGCCTTTTCAGTAATAAAGGCCGGGGCGTTAGAACAAAAGACGAGGTAGCCTTTCTTTGGTTCGTGACCGGAGCAAATATTTGCCCCGTCAACAGATATTCGCTCTGGCGCTTAGGCTCTCAAGGATGGCAGTATAAATTATGTAGGTACTAATAACAGAGTCCGTAAACAATTTGCAGTGAATCTTAGCAGGTACTATGAGCTTCTTTGTTTTACGTATGAAATAATAACACAAATCCTATCAGAAATTTCAAGCCTGACATTTGTAATACCGGTATAATTCTTAGATAGGTACACAACACCCTTCTATGTTGTAAATGTTTTTATAACTGATGTTCAATCGTTTATAGATTTACGAGTATAATGTAATGTGACAGTCTCAAAACAACCTTTATGTTTCGATCCCATTTTATTATAAACACAATAAAGTTGGCTCAGTGGATACATAGAGAGATTTCTCCTGTAATCCTGTGATGTTCTTTGTGTGTGATAAAGTAAGATTTACAGCTGCGAGCACGGTTAGGTATTCTCACACCTATATAATTCTTTCAACAAAACATTTAGAGTGTTTCTTAAATATAGGGATTAGTATCATGCTTGTAGCCGAATACTTATAGGTGATAGTAAGGATCACTTAACTGTTTACAGGAGTGACAGAACTACTTCCGTATATATTTCAGAATACCTATAGTTGCGAGAGGGGAAAGATCGGATGTTGTGGCGTAAGTTAGGAGAGGCCTATGTCCAGCAGTGGAACGATCAGAAATAGTTGTAATCTATTTTCATCCGTGAAAACATCACTAAGTAGTGTATGGTTAATAAATCGACCTTTGGCTTAGTATTGGTTAGTGCACTTGACCAACAGGTCAGTATTTTTTGATGCAACAACGCCACAGATATACACATACTCTTAAACCATAAAACATCCCTTTTATAAATAAAGCCAGTGATTATTCTGCTCATTTTAAATTACAATAACAGCCGACTTAGTATTACACTGATACCAATGAGCTGGACTTAAAATTGTTTTTTTTACCCCGATGATCTTAAAAAATACCGCGCGTAACAAATTGAATAAAATATGCAACAGACCGGGAAACCGTATTGTAACGATATTGCTACAACATTTTTATGAGAATGTTTATATACGAACACATATACCTAAAAAACACAAAATACCGAAAGTAGGTACAGTTGGTAACCTTTAAGGTTCATTTCCATGTGCGTTGCTATTGCACGTATTTAATTTTGTATTAAGGTTGCCTTCCGTGTAAAGCAAAATAACGATATCTCAATTGGAGAAGTATTGAGAAAATCGGCTTTTAGTAAATAATACACGGTGTAGCAGAACGGTGTGGTAAAATTTCAGCAGCAGATATGGTATGTTGTCAGTATTGCACCTACCATGGTGCCATAGCTGGTAGCATTATCATTACATAGTTATAGCATAGTCATATTGCCAAAATTCAGTAGTGAAAGGCGTTTGGCACAAGAATTATACCTCCTCTGGTACCAATTTCGATTGGAATAGTATAGAACTTTTTAAGTCATACTGTTTTTAATTAATACGTTTTTATTCTTATATAAACGAATGAAATATTTTTTAGGGTACTCCGATTTTAATAAAATTAGGTGCACTCGGTATCATGGTCACATACCAACCCTTGAATATGACCACACCTTTCTGTTACACCTTGTATAAGGTCGATTTTTCAAAACTTCTCCTATGGAGATATTACTCTTCGGTTTTGCAGGGCAATGTACTCTCGGAATTCTGTCATGAAACTAAACTTGTTGCTTTACCTATATTTATTTCATCATCTAGTAATAAGTATGGGAATGCTCTAGGGAAAATATGGTCTAATTACAATAAATTGTTCTCACAAGAATTAATGATTATGTTATTTATTATTTTTATATCAAATGTAATAAGGATGTTATCATCATGATGGCGTAACAAAAATCATGTAATTATATCAATTAAAATTGAAATTATATTACAATACCTGTTACGGGGTTTAATTACGTTAATTTTTTGCTTGATTGAGGTAAATAAACAATGACACGATGCAGAGTAATTAATAATATAACATGATAAATTTGTTCTTAGTGCTTGTTAGATAGTTCTTTGTATTAAAAAAAAACTATGGAACAGTAAGGTCCTTCCCGGCTACCCGGCGTGAAGTGTATGGCGACTGGAACGGACGCACGCCGGAAAAGTTATAGGCTACCGTACATCGCCATACACTTCGGACCTTAGTCATAATATGAGGTTATAAAGTATAGGTATGTGATTATATCCGTTACTTGAATAGAAAAAATAAACAAAAAATATGATTGTGACACAAGCGACATTAAGGCACGGTAACCGAGATACATTTTTTAATTTGCTTCATAATCAATTTTAAAAGCAAACCAAAAGAATAAATATATAAATAAATACACCTTGTTTTTATTTATATTTATTATTTAATATAATGTTTTCAAATATACAAATTTATATATAATTTATAATAAGCATATGGCATATACTAATGATTATCGTATCGTCATTGTAGTAGTTCCGTCGTTTATAGGCCATAATTGATGGAAAATGTATAGTAATAGTCAGTTGCTTAATACCAGAATGAACAAGTACCTTACACACTCAACCGATGATGCGTTAGTGCGTCCATACTACTAATCTGACTATAACCCGAATGCATTTTCAGTCAGATCTGCGGCGACACTTACATAAACTAAACGTACAAAATACAGGCACGAAAATTACATATTACATTAATAAATACAGGCAATTTTATTGACATTTATGGAACGTTGTTTAATTTCGCTTAGGTATCTCTAAATTTGCTCAGTGGCCATTAAGTCCCAGACTTCTCAACAATAACGAAACTTGCTAGCATCAAGGGATAGAAAAATTTAGGGTCTAATAATTAAGTCCAGATAAGTGGTTCGATTCCGGCCCCGGTCCCTTTCAAAAATGCAGGTATTGTATTTGTAAAGTATTGGCAAGAAATGCCTATAAAAATTACTTCAATAATGAATAAAATCAAAGTACTTTATTTACTTAGGTTACAAAATCCAACGCTTATAAACGTCAGACAAAATTTGGAGATAATAAAAATAGCCTTATATACAAAGTCTTTAAAGTATAAATACTACCAGGTTATAAAGCAACTCATCTTGTAGTGGATCTCGAACTTATCAAGGTTGGTGATTTAATCAGAACTTCTATCTGCCGACGATTTTACTCACCACGATGAGTTGCAAGGTCTCGTATTGGCCCTATTTCAAGCAATAGTGTTTTTCAATAAGACGTTTGTACCTCATTTCCCATTAGACGATGATTTGAGAAAACTAACTGTAAGGATAATTATACTACTGTTTTTAAGGTGTCATTAAAAACACATTTCGGAGCAGCTCGTCTTGATCCGTGCGAGCTTCGTACAGTCGTACCGTATACATATAGGTACGTTAAGCGAACGCTCGGCCGTGCTATATGGTAAGCGGAGTGGTGTTAGGTTTTATTTACGTTACGGAATTTCTTGATTCGGTCGCCGCGCTCAAAGCCCGAGCCCGCGATAAAAGCTATGCAATAGCTTAATAAACTAATTGTTTTTCAAAAAATAAATGTACATTATCTTCGATGCTACCTATAATGTAAAATATTATGAATGGTGGGATATAATATTATGTGTTTACTTAAAACAATCTTCTTTAAAACCAAGTTGGTCAAAACAAAACTTATTCTTTTGTGTGAATTTGTACTGGGACGATTCCGCACGAGTTCATCTTTTGCTAAGTACTTTGACGTCTTTCTCAGAAATTTTACTTAGGTAGTACATTGGAATTAGATGTGAACGTTTTCTTTGAAATAAGTTTTCATTGACTTATGTTTTAATAAAATTCAAAGAAATAATTTAAAGTGTATAATGAAGATTGCGTCAAAGAAAATATTTATATAGGTTAGGTATTCACTGTAATTAATTTCAAATATGAAATGTTACTGGCCGGGCTTTTCTCTAGGCGAGAAGTCCACGAGAAATAAATGATACATCAAGATTATGACATCTCTGTTGCAATAAAGTGGATCCCGCAGAGAGATGAAGTACTTATCAGAAAAGGTATTTATTTAACACCTTTTGCGACACAATTACTTTACAAGAACTGTAAGAAGAAAATATGGTAACTGATCCCATAAGTGACACTTCAAAACGTCAGTTGTGACCACGGTCGGTGTAACCCGGTCGAAACGTCAAGCGTAAGGTACTCGTAAATACTTTACCTAGTTAAAACGTGTTTATTCCCTGTCAAACCTATACTAATGTTAAAAAACTAAAGATTTTGTTTGTTTGTTTTAACGCGATTACCTATCTCAGGAACTACTGGTCCAAATTGAGAAAATGTTGCAAAAACGAGGAAAATTTACGCAGACAAAATTGCGCGGGTCAGCTAGTTGTGTATGTAATGCATAGCGTAAGTTTAAAAGTTGTAACTTTAAAAGGTATCAATATTTTTATCACTACTTATACTTAGCTCTCTGAGATGATCTTTGATCCTTATGTCAGTGTCTTTATATTTAAAGTAAGTTTAAATGTACCATAAGTAAATAAGTACATACCTACATGTTTTTTGAAGTTTTGTCTTCCCTACTCAGAGCCAAATTCACCAACAATAACCAATACTTGAATCGGAATTTAAATAAAACCTGTGTACAATTTTATTCAAATTTCTGTCGCTATTGATCAAATGTCGACCAACACTTAGCTTAATCAGCCAAATCCAGTTTATACTCAGCGTTACTACCTAATTTATTTAAAACCACTACATATCAGTAAACAAATATTGCGAACACCGCAAAACATTAACTTGTTAAAACTTTATTTTGCCTCAACATAAAGTTAAACATGATTATATATTAATCAGTATTTGCAAATCGGAAGAAACACATAACAAAATTTCACCTCTGATGTTTTTACTGAGAGCTTTCTGCAGTAAAAAAATGTATAAAAAGGGCTTTGAAAACGTTCTTTCCTTCTTCGATCATTATACAGAAATTACTTTTACTTCCGAGTTGATGAAGGATCGTCTTTTGTTACGTTCGATTACGCAATGCTTACGCGGTTAATTTTTCTTGGCATCCTTTCGATATTAGTCATAGAATTTCTAACGAGAAATATCTCGAACATTCAAAACGCATTTTGACGATTTATGTTTTGTCTAAGTGGCATAGTCGCGGAACTCTGCTTTCGTGCCAAGGGATTAATGCCACAGATAGACAGAATAACAAGATTGAATTTATTCATGAAACTATCAACTGTGAAGATTTGCATTTACCTGAACATTTCACCAACGCTGTATGATATACATTACATACATTAAGTTAAAGTTTAGAGAAGACTTAATATCTACGGTATATGTACCCAAGTCTTAAGAACTTAGTTTTGTTGCAATCTAGTCTAGTATCTGCATCTACATATAAAAGAAAACTATGACTAAATGGTCTACAAACGCATAGGTTAAATAACTGACCGAATTGTTTTTTTTTTCAACACATTGACAGTTTTTATGACGTAGGCTTCTGCTTATAATTTTCTGAAAATTCAACCTCTTGATGGATGAAATGGTAGTCCTAAATTTTAACCAAAATAAAACTTACCCTTTTCTTCAATTCGTTAAAAATCTGCATTATAATTAACAAACACAAACAAAATTGCAAATTTCAATAAAATTATATTATCATTAAAAATAAATTAACTGCACAAAGAAACCAACAAATAAAGTGAATGGAAAAAAGAAACAGATAAGTGAACAAAATCATCAAAGGATCTAATAATATTACATCGCAGAAATAAATGAAGCGATCTCTTTAAATGACCTTTTTACAGTTGACTTGTTTACTCTTAAGATCTTGTAGGAATAAATCACGGGATAAGCTGACTATCTTTAAGGTATTTCAATTTCATGGTTAGTTTGTTTTTTTTTTGTATTTTTTTTCATAAATTTGTGTTAATACTAGCTTAGAGAAATTTGATCAATGACACGGCACTGCATTTTCACACAATGAATTTTTAATCTTTACTAATATTATTACAAAGCTGAAGTGTTTGTATGCCGGAGGCCTTAATAAGTCCCAGTGAAGTTACTAAAATGCCTCCGAGTACATGATTTAATACATGTTTTACATGGTTATCTTGTTTACATCTTTTTTAATAATAATAATAATATTTTTTATTTACAAGTAACATGACTCAATGTGTTAGTAACAATATTTCTTATTCCTATGTTATTGTTCCTATTCTAAGCCCTTAACCTAATAACAAATAATAATTATTTATATGTGAAGCACTGCCACTTGCACCACACCTAGGAGGATGTCTGGCAGCAGTGATTCCAAACAGTCGAGTCTGGTCGCAATGCACCTCAGAACACTGTTGGAGCTGGCCCGCACCCGGCGCACCAGGGAAGCGCATCTTTTTCTCATAGTCGTGAAAAAGCAATCGACACGAGCTTCGGCAAACATCCCTGACGCGCTACAGAATCGGGGCAACCCCATCAGCATCCTGACCGCATTATTATATTGAACGCGAAGGACACCGTACGATTTTTTACGAATAATCTGCACAGACTGCACGTGTAGAAAGAAGTGCAGTATGCACGAAAGAAGGTTATTTTTACACCTAGTGAGCAGCGTGCAAATCTGCGAGCAATCATATTCGCTCTAACCAACAGTGCCCCCTGCTCTCTCTCAATGTCTTCATTGTCCTTCATGTCAGCGGCTAAGATATGTCCAAGGTACTTAAATTTATATACTATAGTGAGGGGTGTTCCATTTAACCTAACTGGAGGTATGGTTTCAGGATACCTCCCTCCGCCGACACCAAAGACCATGATGTTACTTTTGCTGGCGTTGTACACTAAACCATCAAGCTTAGCATAGTCTTCACAGATAGGTACCAGCAGGCGTGTTTTTTTAATTTTTTGTTACTCGTATTTTACATAATCCTCACACAAAATAGAGGAGCACAAAATAACATAAAAACAGCCTTTGTTTGTGAGAGGTAAATTGATGGTAGCTTAAAGTTTAAACGCCGCTTTGAGCTTCACCGTGGCCACCTCTTGCAGTTTCCGTAGCATTTCTCTACTATTACTTTGCGCGCCGCCCGGGTATAAATGTTAGTTTAAAATAATTTCGTATGTTTCATTCCCATCCAGGAAAAATTTTTGTGTGATGAGCACGATTGTTTATTGTGTGTCTGGGTGTAATTTATAATCATTTATCTCTATCAACATGTATGTACAAAATTAAAACCTCATAAGTACTTAAGTTTATCAGTTATCTGGTTGCCATAGTATGGGTTCTGCCTAATTTCGGATTAGTTAACCTTGTGTGAGTTGTCTCGAGATATTATTATTATTTTAATTCTGTCATCGGCTCATATATGGCATTTCCTTCTTAAGGTATTGAACGTTTTTGAGCAAATTACGAAAGCATTACCAAACTTTTAAACCTTGCTTGAGCTATTCGATTAAAAGGCTTTAGTTCATACGTAGGCAGTTTTGATGATAAGTAAAACTGCCCACAAAAATATCGTATTTTTTTATCAACAACATGTTGCTTTTTATACGTAAAGGAAACCTCCGCATTATGATAAGCGCCAGACATCGATAAACAACTATTACAGTCGTTATCACTAACAATACAATAATAAATAAAACAGATAACGTCGGAAAGTATATAAATTTTCACACGAGCTTATGTAAATAGGCTTTTCAAGGTATTTACTTAAACTTGATTCATGTTTATGTTAAACTTTTTGTGTATTACAAAGCGTAGGTAATTACCCCTATAACTTACGATTTACTAAGGCTATAACATGAATTAGGAAGAACAATGAAAAAGTGTTGCGAATGATAAGGGACAAGGCAATATTCCACAAGTGATGTTTTAGGGTAGATTACGCAAAACAGGGTTCGGCTCTCTCAAAAATTTATATAGAAAACCTAAATATTAGGACACAAAAAAAATTGTGTCACTAGTCAAAGAGTTTTTCTAGTAGATGATATAAAGAAATTTAAGGATAATTATGTCTTAATATGATCCCGCAAATAAATCTTGAAGTTGCGGAAAAATGCAAAAACGAGCATTTTCGTATTGTCATAGTCATAGCGTTTGTAATGTAACATATGTACGAACGAATATTATACTTTATTTTGACTTGCGCTCCTGCACGCTGTAAAGTAATGGTTGTGTGCGGAAGAGCGAGGTCGGTGATCGTGTCGCTGTGTACGTAGCGCTAAATAAATAATTCTCTCATTGTAATGAGAGAATTATTTTAAAAAAAATGGTAGTTTTTTTTTTAAATTAACTAGATAACTGAATATATTAATGAATTAAGCATTAACTTATGAATTTGAATTTTCGAGAGGAGTTTTATTATCTCTATGTTGCAGGTGCCACACATTTGCAACATTCTTGTTACCCATCCAACTAATCTAAAAGCCAGAACTAAAACTAAGTTCTCTTGGCTACTTAAATAGGTGGAATTTGACCACACAATCGTTCGCTGGTTACGTCTAAACTGAGTATTACCGCTTCAAACGTGAGGTTGTGGGTAAATACTCAGAATAGAAAAACCGTCCAAGTGCGAGTCGGTACCGTTATCTATACAACATTAGACACTATATTATAATATCGAGCAATAAACGGCAAACGCCCTTATATATTAAATTTATTTTAATTTAATTATTAATTTTAAAGTGAATAATATTACTCGATATTCTGTGAATATTTCAAGTGTCTGCCTGTTGCCGTTATGGATATCAAACAAAAACGAGCAAAAAAAAACGTTTTTTGTATGGGAGTATATCATCAGTGAAAATTTTAACAGTCTAACTATCACGGTTTATGATGGGTACGCACCAGTTTGAAGTTCAAACGCAGATCAAATTTTATTGTTTGTATAACTCGATAATTCAAAATATTATATTATTTTACCTAAATAACTTTTATCATAAGCTCTTTCTTACTCTGATTTACGATTCACGTGAGAAAATGTGCAGATGATGAGCTCTGCTTATTCTCAATGTTACTAGAAGAACCAACAAAGAATTTATAAAACTATATTTGAATTCGAAGGCTTTAGTAAATGCAATAAAAGCTTTATTTTTAGAATAGAGGTTTATTTCTGTTTCATTGATAAACGGCACATTCATTTTATTCAGTCGTTTGCATGTGCGTAGGAGTCCGAAGGTGGTATGTTCGATACCGACACGTGACTTAGCTTTGTCAAATCGTCTGGGTTTACTCTGTTTTCCTTAATATTGTATTTTTGTAGAGTCGCTTGTGGTACAGTATATGTACCCAAGTGTAGGAATGGTCTATCTTAAATGAAAAAGGAAACAAAAAAATATGTGTGGCATGCGGGGACTGCCGCGCTAAAGCTATTGCATAGCATTTTTTAACAACTTATATTTATTTATTTTTTATTTATGCAGTATTTTTTTTTCTTTTCAGTACATTTCGGAGCGGCTCGTCTCGATCCGTGCGAGCTTCGTACAGTCGTATCATATACATATACGTTAAGCAACCGCTCGGCCGAGCTACATGGTAGGCGGAGTGGGGGATGTTAGTTTTATTTTCGTTACGGAATTTCTTGATTCGGCCGCCGCTCTCAAAGCCTGCGATAAAAACTATGCAATAGCTTAAAAGAGACAAAAAACAAAGTGAAACAAGAGTTCGTTAGGCCAATGTTTGTAGTAGGTTCGTTATGACGAATGAGCCACATTATTTGCCCATTAATTTGATAGTGTTCATAAATAACAAACTTTGACATGTTTATTAAAGGTTTGCAAAGACAGTTTATTAAAGGTAATACGAATACTTACCTCGGCAAACAATGTTGATTAATAAATAATCTAACACGCCCAAAGAGTTCTAATTCGCTGATTAGAAAAGTTTTCATGTGCCGCTTGCGGACGCATACACTAAGCCTATCCTATCCTACCTCTTCTTTATTATTAACTAGCCGACACCTCGTGGTTTCACCCGCGTAATTCCTGTTCCCGTGGGAATATAGGGATAAAAAAATAGCATATGTCACCCGGGGTTAGTGTAGCTTCACAACGATCAAAGAATTTTTCAAATCCGTCCAGTACTTTCGTAACCTATTCAATACAAACAAACAATCAAATCTTTCCTCTTTATAATATTAGTATAGATATAGACTAGCTGTTCCAGCGACCTTCTTACCGCCTCGTTATTTATTTTCTTAAGTAAGAACCTTTTTACAAAGTATTACAAAACTAAATAAAGAATGAATTAAATCGGTACAGTCGTTCTCCAGTTATCTCGTGACCGAGGGAAATAGGGATTCAATTTAAGGGTTCCGTAACCAAAATGACAAAAACTGAACCCTTATAGTTTCATCATGTCCGTCTGTCTGTCTGTCTGTCTGTTTGTCCGTATGTCAAAGGCAATTAACCTAACTACTTAATGAATATTGATGAAATTTGGTGAAAAGGTGTCTTGTAGTAGCCGCTACTTAGTTTGATAGCTAAATAATAATAATAAATATTTTTAGGGGGGCACTCCATACATGTAACAGAAGCTGTTTTTTTTTTCAGCAAACATCAACGTGTGGCACATCAGGTCTTTTAAAAACAGTTTAAGGTTTCTAATACCTAAACTTTTTTGATTGATTGAATATTTTTGAAAATAATCGCTCTGATTAATGTTGTGTAAAGAAGCCACAATCGGGTGGTTGCTAGCTGACCCAAATTTCCTTGTTTTTGCAACATATTTCATTGCTGCTGAGCTCCTATTGGTCGTAGGTGATGTTAAATAGAAAAAGATTTTTTCAATTCGGACCTTCTGAGATTACCACGTTCAAACAAACAAACAAACTCCTTAGCTTTATAATATTAGTACATATAATATTGCTATTACAACAGTCATCCTACTTTTCATTCAACAACTGAGGTAGTTAAAACTAATCTAAACTTTTTAAGGTATAAGCTAGTATAAACTTCATACTCGTCAATTCACCGTGTGTCGGTATCAAATTTGAACTAAAACGTGCAATGTATACATGTCTGGATTTTGGATGAACTAAGTTACTCCTGCCTAGGACATTGTGATAGGTGTCTGCCTACATAATCCTGTTACCGTCAATGTCAAAGTTCGGATTTGTGCCGAGGTTAGTTATAAGTTCTGACTAGTCGCGTATATGTAATCCGCTAGAGTAGCATTGTTGCTGTACTGACTGTAAACGTCGAAATATCGCAAGCTAGGGATCTGGCGGCATCTGATACTAAAAGTCGTAAGAATATAGCTGATTTTATTTCAGTTTTGACCTAAAAACTTGTCATTAGATGAAGGCCCGAAGAAATTTGTGTGTATGTGTGTAGTATTGATAGGTCTGGCTTTTATAAAAGAGCACACGGTAATAGCCATCTACGAGTTTCAAATAGTATAAAGACGTAAAAGCTCTCATTTCAAACAAACGAGAGTCAACCTTTAAAATAAATCACTATCGTATTACATGTACAATTTCGTTTATGTACGTATTATCAAAGTACATTACTAAGGTACCTTTAATCTTTCAAAAAGAAAATAAGTTCGGAAATTTTAATCACGCTACCGTATATGAAAAGGCCCTCGTAAAGTTCTCAAATTTTCTGGCCAATAATAATATCTTTCCGCATATTTTGCAATATTGAAACAGGCATTGTAGAAGTAGCTTCCTATTATAAAAAAAGCTTGGTAAGGGAAAACTCCCTACGAAGAAGGTTTTATGAAAATATTATTTTAAAATAAGTAAAGAGGGGTAGAATAAAGCGACGTGTTTCGCTGAAGTGAAGCAGAAGTACTTGCAAATTTATACAAAACTGTGTGCTTGTGTAGTAACTTGATGTTGAGTTTCTGCAATTGCAGAAACTCAACATCAAGTCATAAGACGTCAAGTCATCAACATCAACATCAAAGTCATAAGACGTTATAACGTCAAATAAGCGATAAGCACTTGTGCTTATCGCTTATTTGACGTTATAACGTCTTATGATTCGATGACCGGGTGCACGCACGAAAAAGCGTTACGTTGATGATTGGTTGCTAAGCAACGGTCACGTTATTGATTGGTTGCTAAGCAACAGCCACGTTAATGATTGATTGCTAAGCAGTCACTTCATTGATTGGTTGCTAAGCAACAGCGATTGGCGATATGTCATCAATGTTTTCTTATGATATACGACTTTACAGATAATCTTTTTTTTATCTTTTTGAATATTCTGCCCAAATTTTATACCAGTTAAGTAGGTACAGACACCTCGGATTATTCAGATTTTCGCAGAATAAGTAGTAAAGGTTTTACTTTTACAAAATGTAGCCAAATATAAATAATTCTAATCGGTAAATTCGGTAGTCCTATCATAGAATAGCGACAAACTAAAGCACTCCAGTGTTTTTACTCAGCTTAGGGTTACATAAGCCAGACCCTTTCAAAGATATGTGAGCTGAGGTCCACAAAGGACCGATCCAATGCGGTGCTTTGTAGTTTGTGGATGGTTACGGCCCATGTTACAACTTCAAACAGATGTGCGTCTAGAGATAATTTAAAGAGTTGGTTACATGAACAAATACCACTTATTTATTTGAGTATTTATAGGTACTTACATACTACTAAGTTTGAAAACAATTACATGGCCCTTTTGTTATACAGTTACTTAATAATTATTAAGGTAGTATTTAATAGGCAATAAATAAACAGGGTGATTTGTAATATACTAATAATTACCCGCTCGTGGCTTCTTTAAATAACACTAAATAACTTTGTTATATAAGTTTTATAAGAAAACTATACTAATATTATAAAACTGGCTTTCTTCTTTGTTTGAACGCGATAATCTCAGGAACTACGGGGTTGAATTGAAAAATGTTTTTACTGTTGGATAGCCCATTTATCGAGGAAGGCTATCAACAATGGAAAATGTTGCAAAAACGGGGAAAATTGACGCAGACGAAGTTGCCCGTGCTAGCTAGTATTTAATAAAGGGTCTTTCAACAAAGACGGGTCGATGTTAAAATTGAATAAAACTAGATGTGTGTGAGATATTAACGAAATTTATTTTTTATTTGAAAGGCCCGTTTATGCCATTATGCATGAAATATGACATCGTTCAAATGTCCGCCGCGGCTTCGCATGGTGGCACAAATCCGAGAGGTCCAATTTTTAATGACTCTGCTGCATAGATCCGGCTGAATCTGAGCGATGGCCTGCGTTATGTTGGATGCTTTGCTATCTGGTGAACCTCATGTGGGTTGTGGTCATCCCATAAACGGCAATTTTGCTTATTAACAAAACTATTCATCCAAAAATGTGCCTCGTCGCTAAAGATTATTTTTTGGCCAAAATCGGGGTCCTCTTCCAAGCGTTCCGACGCCCATTCAGCGAACACACGGCGTTGTCTATGGTCATTAACTTTGAGCTCCTGGGTCAGTTGGATCTTGTATGGATGCAGACCCAAGTCCCGACGCAAAATTCTCCAAGTTGAAGTCTGCGAAAGGCCGAGTTCTTGTGCACGGCGAGAAATCGACTGCTTCGGAGTCTCCTGAACACTCTCACGTACAGCGGCGATGTTCTCGGCCGATCTGGCGTTCCTTTGACGTAAAGGTGTTGGTTGGTTGTTTACCGAACCGGTCGTCTCGAATTTAGTCACCAATCGTTGGAGAGTAGACTTTGAAGGGCCACCGCGTCTGCCGTAAAATGGGCGCAATGCGCGCAACGTTTTCACTAACGAACACTCATTTTGATAATAAAGTTTTATCATTTGCACATGCTGCTCAACCGTGTAACTTGCCATGGTGATTTGGCATCAGTGACTGAATAAAAAAAAACAGATTTGACAGATGCCGCCAAATCAAAATGGCCGCCACAGATTATTAATATCGACCCGCTCTATTTGAAAGACCCTTTATAATAAGTTAATAACCCTGTATCCTACCACTTGTTTTTGGAGTTATGACCCTAACCACCTACAGACTATTATATTGGAGTAAAATCGCTGTTAATTGTGAGGTTTAGGCCCTAAACCTGACAAAAAAACATCAATTTTACTCTGTGGTCTCAAAGATTTATGGTAGATGGTTTTGTAACAAAAGTAGATGGTAGCTAGTGAAGGGTTAATTTTTTTTTCGAAATTAGTATTACGAAGTTGTTTGGTATAATGTAAAGAAACCACCAGCGGAAGGTTGTTAATTTATTACAAATCACCCTGTAGAACAGACAATATAAAAAAACTCATCAAATACGAGGGAAACTGTGTGAATAGTTTTCTTTTTACCCGACTGTAAAGAAGGGTTATGTTTTTCGCGCGTATCTTGTATGTATGTATGTATGTAATAATCTTTATAACCTGATATCTCACAATCCACTGAACGGATTTATATAATTCAGACGTCGTCGTTAGATTCGTCTTGATTGGCCAAGTGTTCTTAGATATGTGACGTTTGAAAAAAACAAAGATGGCGGCTGTGAGATGTCAAAATAAAGAAGTGTGAAAAAAAAAGTTGTTTTGAATACTGCAATATGGGTATCAAATTAAAGGGCTTATCTTAAGCATTTCAAAATGGTATAACATGATTATGACTGTCATATTAAAAAAGTTAGTTAGCAACCATTCTTTTTTCAATGTTCAATATTTGACAATAGCTGTGATAAAAGTAAGTTGTTACATCGGTTACATCCTACAACTACTTTACTACTTTAACACCTGATGCTAAAGTGTTGAAGTTGAACATGTGTCGGTCTATAAAATATTCTTCGTCCCAAACCAATGAATGGATTTGTTTGATTTTTTTATTATTCAATCGAGGTAGTACACAGAAGAGGTACATCTTCCGTGGTACTTCACAATCCGTTCAGTTCTCTATAGTCAACTTTAAGTTTCTCATTTCGGGTTAACTTGTATAGATATGATGAAAGTAGATATACTTAGTTTCAACGAATAAGATGGAAGGTTCTCTGACGGTGTCGGTTTTAAAATGAAATGTGTCCACACTATAATACTCTTGAAGAAAATTTCAAACCTTAGAAGTATGAACTCCATTTTATATTTTCTTTTATTGCGAATGGCAACGTTCTATCTCGTGTGAGTGTACGTTATGCAAGTAATTTGTCAGTACTCGTGTTGTGAGCACTACAGTCTCGACAAATTGCATTAACGTTATGTAGACTCTGTTAGGGCAACGCACTTAGATTTGGTACTATTCAAAGCACCTACTGCTCCCGCATATTAGGTTGGTTAGAAAATCACATTGAACAAGACATGGGAAACATGTTCACAAATCCTTTACAAATACCTACTTACAAACTCAAACTCAACTCGACTGGCCTGTTGGTCTAGCGGTTGTGTGATGAACACGATGGTTTATTCTTTGTCTGGGTGCTTATCTATAATATGTATGTATTTAGAAATATATCAATATTTTTACAAGTTGTCTGGTTTCCATAGTACAAGCTCTGTTGAGTTTGGGACCAGGTAGCGTTGTGTGAGGGGTCCCAAGATATTATTATGGAATTACATAGGAAGCAAAAGCTGCACTTGTGAATTTATCTAAAGGTTCTATCTGTTTAAATTTAATGTAGGTACTGACTTCAATTCTACACACATCAAAAGTGTCTAGGGATCAAGCATTTTTATGCGGATTTCTTGAGATTGAGATGTGGCTTTGTAATAAATTTATGATTTTATAAATTTATATGGATCCTTTTTGGTGCATTTCATAATTTGAATCAGGAACTGTGAATCAAATTCGAGTAAAAGATGAAAATCAGCTGTCAATATTTTCCCTATAAAAACATACAACGCATTGAAGACATTATTAGTGCTACTGTTTCCCTACTACTGATTAAAACCAACGTTATTATGGAGCGGCGACGTCATTTAAGCAGGGAAGAAATGCTCAGAGCCGTGGGAATGATAGAAGCTGGTTCCCGGCAACGTACTGTGGCTTTAGCTCTGAATACAAGTCAGAGTGTTATCAGTCGACTTTGGACACGTTACCGAAGCACTGGTACCGTGGCTGAGCGCCATGGAGGACGGTATCGCTGCACCACACGGAGACAAGACCGATACATTCAAATCTTAACTCGAAGAGGTCCAACAATAACCGCCATGATGTTAGCCGTGAGGCTTCATCACTCTTCAGGGAACTTAATTAGCGACCAAACAGTCAGAAACCGCTTGCATGAAGTGAACCTTCATTCCCGAAGACCGCTACGGGTACCACCTATAGCAATGCACAATCGTAGGATTCGATATCAATGGGCTCTTGAACACAGAAATTGGGCAGAAGAACAATGGCGTTTCGTGTGCTTTTCTGATGAGTCTCGTTTTGGTATGAGACCGGATACAAGACGTATACGACACTGGAGAACCCCTGGACGCCAACAGCGATTAAAATCCTGCCAGGAAGTCCATCCTTATAGTGGTGGAACCATCATGGTATGGGCGGGTATTTGGATCGGCGGAAGAACTGAGTTGATTTGGATCAGAGGCAACCTCAACGCTCAAATTTATGCTGAGACGATTGTATCAGACGTCATCGTTCCTCTACAAGTGCAAATCGGTCCCTTATTTCAGTTAATGCATGATAATGCACGACCGCACACCGCAAGAGTTGTAAGACAGACTCTCGCCGCAGCTAACATCAATGTCCTGCCCTGGCCTGCTCAGTCGCCAGACTTGAACCCGATTGAGCATGCATGGGATATGCTACAGAGAAGAGCTCTGCCGAATATGGAGGGTATCCAGTCGCAAGAAGACCTTTTTTTGTTGTTGCAACGAACATGGGCAGCCATTCCACAGCGTGATTTGGATGAACTCATTTTGAGTATGCCAAACCGATGTTCTTGTGTTGTTAGTGTTCGCGGTAGAAACACGGATTATTAATTGTTTAAGTTACCCAATAAAATTTTAAAGAAAACTGTTATTTCAGTCTTTTTTTCGAACTTTAATGTTAGTGGTTCAAATGTCAAAAATCCCTTTATTAGGAAAATGGCAAATTTCTTTATTAATGCAAAGGTGACTTGGTTTATCGTTACTGTGACAAACGAAAACACTTTATTTGATGAATCCTTAAAGAAATAAAAAAAAAAAATCAATCAGGAGAAAAGTTATTGCAAAAATATATGTTGATCCCTAGACACTTTTGATGTGTGTATTATGCTATGTTTAAATTCACCCTTGCATAAATATTCCATAATTCATTCTGGAAATTTCGGATTACAGTAAAATATCATTATTGAACTTATTTTTTCAAAAATTATTTATCGGAGAATTAATTCTAATGATTAATTTATTCATTTGAGAACTTTCGAAAAATAGGATCTGTTAGTGACTTACGTCATTGTCCGTACCGCACCCTCAGTTGACACCTAAACAATACAATTCTAAAGAACAAAAGGGCACTCGTTGTCAGAAGAAAAACAACTTGACACTTTCCAAACTACAAATTCAACGTGGATAAATAATGAATCTACATAAATGGGCCGGTCCCAAGGGCGTTGGCGGGCGGTATGTATCTAATAAAGTTCTTCCGATTCCCAAAGGCATTAACTCTACGAATGATTTTTTTTTAGTTACCGGAATACCGACACGTTAAATATTCATACACTCCCGAATTCCGGGATTTTTAAATTGCGATAAAATTGAAAGCTCAGTTATTTTGTTGGAGTTAAAATCTGTCCGATCCACGTGACAAGTTATGAGCTTCGAGGTTTGTTATTTACACTCAATAAATATTTAACTTTAAAGTGTTTTATTTGACTTAATTATATAATAAAAGGGTAGTTATGGAGCCGTCATTTGGTATGTATTAATATCTGTTAGTATCCACAGATTAAAATCCACCAGGTATTCTTAAAATTTAGTGGAGGTGTCTGCTGATTGGGGCTGTATGGTCGTTGGCTGATTGTTTATTTGAAGTACATAAAAACCTACTTGGTAAAAATCAAGGAATGTTATTATCGAAACCGGTTATAATATTTATTTTACGGATTTGTGACGTTAGCATTGAGGAAATTTGGCAAATCGCTGCAGACCACTTCCAAATCCCCTTCGGTATGAGTTTTAGCAACATCTGGGCTTTATTGGAACAATTTCCCGAGTTGCTTGGCGTAACTTGCAGAAGATTATACGCGTTATTTTCTTTTAAATTTCTAATTAGTCAGAATGACATGTATTTTCGGGAAACCATCTAGAGCAGGCACAACATTACTCCCGTACTTGTATTTAATGATAAGAACATTTATCAAAAACATTCCATCTTTGTTCTTATATAGTAAAATTTATTTAATGTTTATATGTTCAAACTTAGAACGATACTATTATTCAGAGTTTACTCAAAAGCAAATGTACTCGTAAGCCTGGATCGAAACTTGAGTGCCTAGGGAATGTCTTAACCAAACTACAACTACTTAATTATTGATGTGATGGAATAATTCTTTCTAAATAAATATAACTTTATTTTGCAGAGCAACGTAGAGCATAATTTGGACGAGTTGGTTCAAGAAATAATATCTAGTTACACGTGCCTAATCAGTTCTTGTTTCGACGCGTGTGTCTTCAGGCTAGACAGTAGTTTATTTATATCCATTAGTAAAGCAAACATCGTAATGAAGTCGCAAAGTCATTAAAAATGTTTAAATGAGCACGTTGCCCGCCCAAATTGTGTTAATTCACAATATTTTCTCTTAATTTTAAAGTTTTGGAATGTTTCCGAAAGCGGCTGCGCTTTATTTTGTGCCAGTACATTTAGCTCCCGAAAATAAAGTTCATATTTTATTTGAAAATGAAACATTTCGTCAGCGTGAACTAACATAAGAATACATATATCTGAACCAAAACCAAATTCGACACAGACTATTGGCCGAAACGACTATCTATAGGTAGTAACATTTGTAATCCTGCCTACAACAATTCTGCTTTTAAAATTGGAACGCGACATAATCGAAACTAATTGGTGTGTAATAATGTGTCAAAAGTTAAAAAAAATACCCGGAACAAAGGGTAAACAGTGCCAACATAAAATGCATAATTGTGTAGTATGACGTTTTAGGTCTGCGTCAGAGAAAACACGAGATGAAGTAAACAGCGCACGTGTGGAGGTAGAGAACTATATTATGGAGATGACGAATAAGCTTGATGTTTTGTCTAGGTCACTTCAACATACTGCCTCATATTTCGGTTTCATACGTATTTAAATGTTATACAAGTAAAATGTTATTCTGTCCATTATTAACACCCGACGCAAAAGAAAAAGTATTTTAAGTTTAATGCGTGTGTCTGTTTGTGCCATTCACCCATATGTCCCGCAGCGTCCTCTGCGTTTTTACAGCCTTAAAAACGCAGAGAACGCTGCTGCCCGTCCTTTGGTGTGAAATCGTTTAGTCGCCTTGACAATACCCATACGGGGAGAGGTGGGGTGGCACAATTCTTAAGCTGGTACTACATGGTTGTGACATTCGTAGCGCCCAAACGGTTAAATTAAGTTGGATATGGTCCTTATAATTAGACAGCTCTTTTCATTGAGATCTCTCTCAGTTTTGTTTGATGGATTTTTTTACCGCCATTTTGAAGATAATCAAGTTATTAGGTCTTACGAGTCGCACGTTATATAGTTATCGCGTTCAAATTCTACCCATTATACTACCGACATAACCTCATTCCTAACACAAGCAATGTAACATAACGGGTTTGCTAGTAATATTAGACTCAATCCCACATTGCTAGTTATCTTAAAAAAAAATATTGCAAAGTGGTATCTGAAATAAATTCATCAAATTATTTTCAGATATGATCTAAAACCCTCTCATTGTCAAACACTTTTGTAGCATTTAGGAGTCAAAATAAATTCGACTTGCATGAGTTAAAAACGGTAATTACTCTAACCAAATTACCTATAGCAATTAATTTAATGGACTGACTGATGGGCTCAGTTCAGAGATTGCAACATTAATGCGTAGCAGACGTCTTTGAACCCAACGTACTACCTTTAGCCTTGAGGGCCGTTTGGGAATTTGTTTTCCATAAATTTAATATTAATGCTTTCATTTACTATGTGATTACAATAAATATTCAAGCATCAATAAACGATACAAGTTCTAGAATATACAACCCTTCGAAATACGCGTACTACCTACTCCTGAGATTATATACCTACTAATCTCCTCCACGTAATTTTTATCGTATTTTTTCACCAATTGACCGTTCAGACGGGAGTTTTGGTGTATACCTATTATACAATTTCATGGGCATTTATAGTAGCAGGACTACTGGCTTTACATGTTCGACAGAGGGTGAAAATAGCGGTTACCACACGAGTAGGTACCTATCAACGTTCACAAGTATAAAAGCCGAAAATTGCTTATAAGTATCGGTATTTATTACATAGTCTCCTTTCTTATTTAATAAAATGTTCCCTACAGCCAACTATATTATATTAGCAGAAAATCTTTTTTTTTATGTAGTTTTATTTTCACTGTATGTCCTAACGATTTAGTTTTATTTTGACTGTATGTACTAACGATTACCTACTAAAAATGAAAGTTTTTATAAAAACACTAGCTTTAGCCTGCTAGTTAAAGCTTTATTTCCTGAAATCATTTCTTATCTCTTGTCTACATCTAAAATAATCTTCTATAATATTTTGCAACAATAAATGTCATTATGATTATACAAAAATACTCATTCAGATGATGTCTCAAAATAGAAAGAAGATAAACATTTACATTATTTCGAAAACAAATTTAAAAAAAGATGAAATGATTACGAAATGGAAATGAGAACTCGTTGCTGTCATAAAGTAGTAATTAATAATTTAAAAAAAGATTAGACGTTTTAATTTTGTCGCTATTGCTCTTGCAACATCTATGAATATAAAGATGGAGATACACATGCCTATAAAACAGAACAGTACCAAACATGCTAGTTGTATGCCAGTAAATCAAAATCAGATAGAGGCATGCTAATTTGAGGCCTACGGTCAACAGTGGACATTTTCAGGCTGACAGGTACGTAACACGTTGCTGGACCTGTTAAGACAAGTGAGCGAACTACAGGCATGTGTATTTTCGCCTTAATGTCGGGCTCTACATGGGTAGGTATGTGATACAACGCATGTCTCTGTCTATATCCGTAAGGGCACAGTGCCAAGAGCCCGGGCTTATCAGCTGTCACCTGAACAACTAAACGCGTGCCATACTGGCGAATCATGGACGACGTGAGGCGGAACAACATATGTCTGGGGTTTTGACTCATCTGATGCCGGTTTAAGATGTGCGGATGTATTATTAAGATTTATTGCGAGTTAAAATACTTCTGTGGATGTAAAATAATTGTTGGTGATCTATTAAGCAAATTAAACTGGACTCAAAACCTTAGAGGAAATAAATACTTTGAAAATGTTTATGTACCTGTTTAGCGGACCCGATGTACTTCGTATTTACTTAAATATGAACCCGATGTAATTTAATCTGATAATTCCCATACAAAATTATCAATTTTGATTTTTTCAGCCGTTCTTTTGGTAATTGACTGTCTCTGTGGCGTGGTGGGAATGTGTCCGACTGCTACGCAAGAGGTCGTGGGTTCGATTCAACACGGGACACCACTTTGTGTGATCCACAAATAGTTGTGACTTATATGTTTGTAAAGGCCCTCGCGACACAGGGCTTGTACCCTACTGCGGGAGTCGTCATTTAAAAAAAACCTTTTATTTTGAAATTACTCTGTATTAGAGTAATCAGAACTGGAAGGTACCATAAAAATACTTGTCTATTATAAACCTTCATATATCAAATTGGTTATTATGTGCATATAAAGTGTTTCCTGTTTTCTTAACATTCAGCCCTCTATCAACAGAATCCATTATACAAATATTATCACAAAATGGTTATGAAAGTGTCTAATATTAAAAACTCTCAACGCTTCTTTTTGTCTCGCGGATAATCTCAGGGTTATTCGCAAGGCAAAAGTTTAATTTACAAAAGAAAACTCTCGTGCAAATGTGGCAATCTGCGGTGGATAGAAAAATTAAATGGCGGATAAGCCGCTCTTACTGTTACATCATTTCATTATGAAAATACGAGGTTTTTATGACGTAACTTGTCAAAAACACGCACTTTGTCAAATACTCGCGTAATTTCGTTAAAAATTTAATAAAATGTTCCTTTCAATGAAGAAAAGTATAAAATAA
This sequence comes from Herminia tarsipennalis, assembly GCA_945859575.2. Lineage (NCBI taxonomy): Eukaryota > Metazoa > Arthropoda > Insecta > Lepidoptera > Erebidae > Herminia > Herminia tarsipennalis. The sequence goes on from OX243838.2 coordinate 11,712,442, forward strand.
TCGAGCAGAAGTTTGTTCATTAGAATAGTCTGTTAAGTCGGTTTATGGAACATAATTTTATTTTACTTGATAACGTCATAAGAAAACATTGATGACATATCGCCATTCGCGTTGCTTAGCAACCAGTCAACAGGCGGAACGTAAGCGGAACGTGACACTTTTTCGTGAGTGCAGCCGATCATCGATTTTTAAGATGTTATCACGTCAAAAATCTAGTTTGTGAAAAATAAGTGCCTATCATTCCTGGGGCTATCTTACGATAAATAAATACTAAAAAACAGTTAAGAATGTAAAGTTTTTCGACTTGGGTCTTCTTAAAGCTCTCTAAAAGATGATTTAATTTTCTTAATGGAGAAGTTTTGACTAGGAGTGTATTTGAATCAAATGAACTTAATGAAATAAGGTACTCGTATACACAAACCACAACAACAACACATGACAAAGCGTGTTGCATGTGGTGGCAAGCTGTTATTGAAAGTTTTCAATTTGTTTATTATCGATCAACAATTTACGTGGCGTATATTGAACGTGTACGTTTTACATGCAATGATCATAGCAGGCGATGATAATGTTGGCTTATTTACAAAACATGAACAATTTGATGTACGAGGAAAGATCCAAAAGTTTCTGACCTCACGAAGAAAATAAGTACATTTATTTACATTTCATTTTTTATTTTTTGATATAGTCTCCCTCCATTACAATGCACTTTTCAGATCTTTCATAAGCATTTCTATCCTCTTATAAAAATACTCATAAGATTTGTCGTCAAAAAGGGCGTAAACTGCACGGGTCACTTCATCATCCGAAGAAAATCTTCTACTACATATGTCTGCCCTAAGTTTCGAAAACAAGTAATAGTCACTAGGGGCAGGTCGGTAATAAAAGGTTAGTGGTGAATTTCTTCGAAGCCACATTTTGCAACAGCAATTGAAGCAATGTGAAAGGGAGCATTCTCGTGGAGAAGCCAAACACCTCTGCTAAGTTTTCCACGGCGCTACTGCTTGATCGTCTCTCGTAACGACTTAATAAGGGTGGCGTAGTAGCTGCCATTTATCGTGGTATTCCTTTCTTTTATTTTCATCATTATTATTCCGTGACAATCTCAGAATACCGTAGCCATTATCTTTTTGGTGGATTGCGTTACCTTGGCTTGCCTTTTGGCGGCTTTTCACCAGGACGACGCCACTCCCTCCTGATTTTTTGGAGAGGGGATCATAGTACAAAACAAAAAATTGACTTAAAAAACTCACTACCTGTCGTCTATACGCCTCTAAAACTTCTTGAGAACACGCTTTTTGGTCACTTCGCTGCAAGCGAGAAAGAAGTTTGGGCACGTACCTAGCTCTAACTTTATTCATGTGAAGATGTTCATGAAGAATCCTAAGAACTGAAGTTTTGGAAAGCCCTGTTCTTGTCGATATTTCTTTAGTTTTAAGTCGCCTCACAGATCCGCTAAATGATGAAAAATGGACTTCTGTCCTAAACGAAACGGCTAACTCGATTTTTTGATGATAGAGAATGACGGAGAGGTATTCCCGTACACGGCATCTAACATTGAGGTATTAATGTACGTTAGTACCTACATATTATCTCTCTTGTTTTATATCGGAAGGGTTAACCCCTTTCTTTGTCAGAAACTTCATCACGGATTTCGAAAACTTTCATATTCAGATTTCCTATTGTTCTAAACGCCGTCAAATCAAAACTACTACAAACAAAAATCTTAAAACTATACACCAAAGAGAATATAAAACTTTGTTATACTATACACGAAAAAGTAGAATAAATGACAAATCACAATGACATATTGTCATTTTTTTTAAACCGCCAAATTTTTCCACCCAGTAACTTTTGGACCGCACTGTTAGATCGTATTAATAGTTTTTATATCGTTGTGCTGCTAAACACGACAACGCACTTGCACAGAGAGACCATGCGGCGCGCGACATTCCAAATACAAGCTAATGCTTGCCCATTAAAAAAAAACACCTTCAAAAGAACTGAATCAATTTTCATAAAACAAAGCTAAAAATCACCCGGGTTAAAATAAGTTTATATTAAAACAGTCTGCATTCAAATCGGTTTAATGTTTTAGCAGCGGTGCCACATTAGCATACATATACGTAGGTTATAAATTTATTTCACACTCGTTGCATTTTGAAAGCTAAGTGAATAAAGTACTTTGACTATTAAACACGGGAATTAACATGCATTTATTTACCTTTAAAATGCTTGACGTTTCGACAGGGTCCCAACATAAGCGGTTCGGTCAGAAGTCCGCTTGTGGTAACCAATGCGGGATTATTCCCGTGTTTAATACATTTCTAATCAAACAATGCAAAAGTCTTTATTACGTTATACGCGGTTCTTTCTTTTCGTCGAGGGGTTAATAACTAGACATGTGGTCGGCCCCTACAGCAGCTGTCCCATAGAAATGCAATTGTGACAAACCGGACTAACACGAGTCAATGATTCTCAATTTCTATTAGATTCTTCGTTACCGTAAGGTCCAACATCGGACAGGAGCCTTTAATAGCGGTCATGTAATAAGTTCCGGTGCGAACGAACTTTGTCAGAAAACTTTGCTTGAAACTCTGTTAGCCGTCATTTGACTGATGAGTTTTCATGTACGGCTCGAGGCTCTTCAAATCTTATTTTATCTGTGAATTCAATATCTCAATTTCATTCATAAGTTAAAAGCTTCTGTTGATAAGTCGAATACTGTTGCCACAATGCAAATGTTGGTACATAGCTAAAATTTTAAAAATCTACTCGAATTAGAAACATTTATCTATTTTTAGATCTGAGATATCAATGCGCTGTGTTTAAAATCATGTATAGCTTAATACTGCCACTGTGTAATTACTTTGTTTGATCAAACAGACTCGATTATGGCTATATCTGTGATTATAATCAACAAAATCCATTTAATACTTAAGGGTAATTGCGGAGGGCTGAGGTTTATATTGGTAACTAGACATGTTATAAATAGCGGTCGCACAAGGGTTGAAATTCATTATACTATTATTATTTTATTAACAACACTAATGCTGGCCTATAGCTACTAAACAAATAAGAAAGTTGGTTGATAAATAGATACGAGAGCAGAAACAAGTCCAGTGTCCATAATCACGTTCTTTTTTTCCGTTTTTGCAGCAAGTTCGTCCACTGCGCATGCGCGTTGATGCATTTCGAAGCGCAGCTTTCTTTTACCTTTATGACAAGTGTCAAAATTGACAGTTCGCACGGGCAAAACGGAAAAAAATAACATGAATAAGGATACTAAACTGTTTTCTCTTCGTCAAATATTATCCTGAACATGAGCTAAATAAACTTTTTGTACTAATAATCATGTTTCTTAAATTTCCTATAGCAAAAATATCCTGTAAATTTGGTTAAAACTGTATCGTGAAACGCTGAACATTACTTAAGTCAGGGAGAACATTCCAATTAGCTCCCGTAGAGTTTGCATATTAAGTAGTCTCTAAGCTAGGCACTTAAGACGAGCGCTTCCGACATTTATTTTCCCGTTTCTGAGGCGTTTTGTTGGTTGGCGCAACCTGACGATGGCCGCATGTCTCGATAACGAGCTAAGATTTGTATTTGATGTCAGTAATCCAAAATTGAAGCCTTGGTATATTTATAAGGTCTTTTACTTTGTTTGATACGAGTTTTACTTATGAAAAGTAAGTGAGTTTAAGATTTTTTCCATATTTTTGTTGGTTATAAATATAAACAGCCGAATTTTGAGCTTTGATGTTCTTATAAAAATGCTAATTTTTAATATATATTGTTTATACGATTCTTAGTCTCATTACATTATTACCTACTATGTTATTACAGTTTCGCAAAGGAAGGATCCGCCTCTGGCTCATCTTGTTTCTAATTACATTAGAATAACTGGTAAAATAAAATAAGACGAAAATAATTAGGACTTGTTACTAAAAATCTAAATATTTTTTTATATATCTTGGTACCTGTCTATATGAATCATCTATGAGTAATGTAAAATTGCAAGTTTAACATTGTTTTTATAATAAATGATTGAAGAAATCCTTTCGTCAAATAGTATTGCATATAGCGAGGAAACCTACAAAAAGAACCGGATAAGTGCGGGTAAGAATCGCCCACCGAGTGTTCCGTGCATATTATAAATAGTTCAGTTTTTATGATTTAATATCAAATGTAATTTTAGAACTTTCCCTTATACTTGTAGTATAAGACGGAATTATTTACTAAATTTCATAGTTTCAGGTCAACGGAAAGTACGAGTACCCTATTAATTTTGATTCCCTTGCGAGTTTCGCAATATACGTTTTTTGCGTAATGAACGGCCGTATCTTTTTTTTACGTTTACTTAGAAGTTTGATTTATTCACAACTTCAAGGGACTGTAGACTTGAGTATATGGTTTTAAGTTTAACTTGAGATAAAGGGTCTTGCCAGGCAGACGGATGGACGGACGGACGGACGGACGGTCAACAAAGTGATCCTTTAAGGGTTCCGTCTTATCCTTTTGAGGTACGAAACAGTATGAGGTGTAGTATGATTATCAAAATCATCATAGCCAGATACATATTTATGACAACCCCTTAGAGGGGGGGCCCTGACCCAGTGGCGACTGAGCAGATCAAGATATCTGCGAGGTTAAGCAATGGTACCACTAAGGGTCCATAGATGGGTGAACGTTTTTGAAAGTTGTCACACTCCGTGCCTCGGAGAATACGTTAAGTCGTCGGTCCTGTGCCTAATCTCTTTCCAGTCGGGATGTGTAGTTTCACCATAGTGGAGTTAAATAAAACAACTTACGCAGCTATGTATACTAATATTATAAAGCTGAAGAGTTTGTTTGTTTGTTTATTTGAACGCGGTAATCTCAGGAACTACTGGCCCGAATTAAAAAAATCTTTTTCTGTTGGGTAGTCCATTTATTGAGGAAAGCTAGGCTATATAACATCACGCTACGACCAATAGGAGCAAAGCAGCAATGAAAAATGTTGCAAAAACGGGTAAAATTTACGCATACGAAGTTGCGCGGGCCAACTAGTGTAGTAATATCATAGAGTAATATGTTATACCTGTTGAAGCATAACATTATTGTTATATCAGTCTCACGAGACGATTTGTAGCCAAAAGGTTAGATTTTATTTCTATCTTTCTGTTAGATATTACGTTCGTATTACTTGTAAAACAATGCGTGGTATTAATGTTGGAATATTGTATAACATTTACTCTCTATATAATATCTATTATACTAGATTGTAATCTTTTGCCCGTGTCTATAATCGCGTATATCGTAGTCAAAATTAGGGGTTATGTTTTTACCCGACTACGGCGAAACTAAAAAGAAAGGATTGTTTTTAGCAGTCTACGTATATGAGTACTAGTAATACTGTATGACACTTAGGTACTCATTCATTCGTGAACACTCGTACATTTTAGATAATTACTGCGCGCTGTAATTAGTTAAGAATAATAAAATTATGATCCGTAATAAGTACTAGTTTACCAAATTTCTTTTATAATAGACTTTAATAATATTAGTGATGTTCAAACTCAGTTTCTTAATGAATTTAATGTTATTTAAGCCTTTTTGAAGAACCTACAATTATCAAATTTGTGTGAAATAGCTGTAGGTAAAGTAGTTTGTTTTTAAGAGCTGTAATAGTTCTGTGAAACAAATTATTTATTATTGTTACTTGAAATGCCAGATCATATTTAGAATAAGAAAATAAGTCTATTATTTAAAGCGAAATTGGGTATTTTGTAATCGAGTTATACCTATGATATAAACGGTAGGTAGTGAACACAGAACATAGATACCTACTTTAATATGTTCTGAGGTAGTGAATATAAAAATCACAAAAACACGGGAGATTACAGGGTGAAATTTAGAAAAAAAGTAGCAAAAGTGGTACAGTACGAAAATTAAATTCATAATTTTGCAAAAAAGTATAATATGAAACCCTCAGCATTTATTTATCTATACTATTAAAAAGCAGAAGAGTTTGTTTGTTTGTTTGTTTGAACGCGATAATCTCAAGAACTACTGGTTCAAATTGAAAAAACACTTTTGTGTTAGATAGCCCATTTATTGAAGAAGGCTATATATAACATCACGCTATGACAAATAGAAGCGGAGCATCAATGAATAATGTTGCAAAAACGAGGAAAATTGACGTAGACGAAGTTGCGCGGGTCAGCTGGTACTTATTATCATAAAGCTGAAGAGTTTGTTTGTTTGAAAGTGATAATCTCAAGAACTACTAGACCGAAAAAATATTCTACTGTTAGATAGCCCATTTGTTGAGAAAGGCTATAGGCTATATAACATCATGCTACGATACATAGGAGCGGAGCAGCATTGCAAAAACGGGGGAAAATTATGCAGAGGAAGTTGCGCGGATCAGCTAGTGATATTTAAATAAACACTGAGTTTTTTTTTTAATTTTTACTTATAATAAAACAAAAAAAAGCCGCTTTCCGCTGTTTGTCCATATGTAAACTTACATCTTCTAAACTACGAAACGGATTTTGATATGGTTTCCAATATCATTTAGCCAATTTCAGCCGGATCGTTTGATAGTAGAATAAATAGTAGAAAAAAATGTCCGCTTGTTAAAATAATTAAGTAGATATACAACAGATGAAACCAACTAACCAATGAAATCTAAACAGGCTATAAATTCCAACAAATACCTTTGTAAGCAGAAAATTAAATCAATTATTAACAAATAGGCGAAGTCAAATCAGGAAAGGTCAGAAACTAACAAAGTTACTACCTACTAACCGGCAGTTGATACAAATTAATTTTAGTTTAACCATTGTATGAAGGTTGGCGTACAACATTTTCAGGTTATAATATAACTTCATTTCTGATCGTTAAATTGCTGTTCTTTAGTATCATTAAATCTCGAAATTGTTTAACTGATTTGAGTATTTTTGTTTTGTTGGCTGGATGGTTTTAAAAAAATTAAAATACCCCGCCAGCTGAAAAAAGATGGAAACAAGATCCTCTACGTATATAATTTCATGCAGCGTAGGCAATAAGAATCTCGATAAAGTTAGTAAAGTACCTCCGACTTACAACAAGATTATAATACGGAGGCAAATGCTGAAGACAAGCCATTTAATTTGATACCCTGATATTGAGCATATGATTTATTTTTTTTACACCTCTTTATTTTGACACCTCACATCCGCCATGTTTGTTTTTTTCAAACATCGCTATAAGAACACTTGTGCGATCAAGACGAATATAACGACGTATTAATTAAAAAATCCGTCTAGTTGTTTGAAACATATGAGGTAATAAAGAATATTACATACATACCATAAACATAACCATCCTTCCTCTCTTACAGTTGGGTAAAAATACAGATTAAATTTTTAAATTTTGACATTACATTAAATTTTAGGTAGCATGAAGTTCACCAGGTCAGCTAATTAAGGATAATTTAGTCATTGTTAGTAGTAGGAATGTATAGAATAACCACAAATGGCAAATGGAGGCAATTGAGGTTTAATGGAAACCTGAACGTTTTGGGATATGTTCGAAATGGGTAAACATGATTAAACTAATTCGAAACTACTATAAAGCGGTAAGGTGGAAGGTTAAAGTTGATACACTATTCCCCGAATACTCAAACAAGTCGAGCTCAAATAAAAAGTATTCCTGCCCTTTCTATTCACCTTTGAGTAATAGAGACAACATACGACTTAGCGTCATAATACAATGAAGATGCGTTTGGGTATTCAATACGAAAATTAATTCTGTGAGACTAAAACTCTCTCGCAACAAAGGCATAGGTCCTTTACCTTTATTATCAATTGTAATCATGTTTATAAAAGCATACTAGTGTGTATTCTGATTGTTAAACCCTAGATAACAAAGGACAAAGAAATTAATGTTTTAAAAAAAAAACGCTTACCATTATCATTTTATGTCTATATTTACAAAGTATAAAACAGAGGCATCTGTTGGATACTAGTTATGGATATGAGCAGTATCGGGCAGTATCTGAGGGAAATAACTAATTAATACTAAATTTATTTACCTAAATATAAAGGCTTTCAAAGTAATGACCATAATTAATCAGTAGGTACTTGACTAAATATTAAAAAAATAAAATTTTAGACAGAGGTTTTGACTTCACCGTAGTCGGGTACAAACTATTCAAGATTAGCAATTCACGACAAGAAAGCAAATAACTACATTAATATAAGGTAAAGGGTAAGGTAGGTATTTTAAAAATAGAGAATTAGAAAAGAACAAAAAAAAAATCGGGCAAGTGCATGTCGGGCCATGCACAATGTAAGGTCCATCTGAACAATGTGGCTTAAGAATTGGACTTTCTGTTGTTTTTGTTTCATACTGACATTGTTATATCTACATAATAATATTTTTCAATGGATATAATCGCATAACAATATTTTCGTACAAATTACCAAAATATTGTTACTTCTTATTTGATCAGCTGTTACTCGTAAACTTGTAAAGCCTACTTAGCTGTAATAGTTTTTCTTTTAATTTCACTATATACTACTACTGTGTTTTTTTTTTACATACCCAATATCAACCATTTAGCTGGCAGGGGAGAGGGGGACACTTGACTTTAACAAAATTTGCACTTTAAAGCCTAATATTTTACAAACGGATCCCTAAATCTAAAAATCGATTTCCCAACCCCTATACATTTTTATGTATTTTCGTACGTAATGATACCACATACGATGGATAGGTAAAAAAAAATCACAACCCTACTTTACATTTTTGAGAGAAACCCTAAAAAAATATTTCTTTAAGATTTTATTCTTTCACTTTGTTGGCGTAAGTAATATGTGTACCCATGCAAAATTACAGTTTTCTAACACTAACAGTCTCTGAGCAAAGGTGCGGACGGACGGACGGATATGGCGGAACTATCAGGGTTCCGTTTTGCCATTTTGGCTACGGAACCCTAAAAATGGCACCTGGCCTTATCAAGAATATCAACCACTCCATTAGACAAGCTCTTAACATTCAAGATCCAACAAACATGGCAAGTGAAACTTTTTTGAAAAAACATTTACAAAATGAAATGTCTTTAGTGTTCTCAACATGGCCCACGGGCCCGGCTTTAATTGCCAATTATGGCGCTTCCAAACGTACCCTCCAGATAAAAGTCAGATGTTGATAATGTTGAAAAACGCTCTATTTATCTCACGCTTTGCTACAGTAAAAACCTTGTGTTATATCAACATTTTTAAAAGGTTAATTAAATTCATGCCTCTTGGTAACATAATAATATGTGTTTACAGCTTTATTTTCATTTCGTAGAACAGACGTAGCGCTCGTAGCAGGTTATGTTTCAATTATAGATTTTATTTACTTTGTTTTTTTTTTCATCTTTTGCTTTGATTGTAAATATAACATCGAAATGTACCTACATATCGGAAGAGTCGCTGGATAAGCTAGTTTGGAAAAGTATCGAGTTTAAGTTTAAATTTAAAACTTTAGTACAGCGTCATCTAGTGGCAGTAGTCGAACTTACCTTGTTTCCGAGCCCACTACAGTCCAACCCCGCCGCCGGCGGACGGCGCGCGTTTCAGCCGTGACGACACGGTCCCGTCGCCGGTGGCGACCTGCATTCAATGATATTCGCGCGGTGGCGCCTTCGTCCAACTCTTCGATTGGCAACATGTCGCGTAGTTGTTATAACTAAATACTAGATGTCGCTTTTACAAGTTTTTAACATTGTCACAGAACTATATACATTGCCATAGAAAAGTGTTTCGTGATATTGTAACAAGACAACATTTCAAAGCAATGTAATGTAAAATTAGATACAAAATATTCTTCGTTTACGAAAGAAACGTAAATATTACAAAACAAAAGGTAAATTTATGATATGTTTGGTATAAAAATATATTGCTACTTCATTAATTTCCACGGAAATTGACGTGAGGAAATTAATAAACATAGTCTATTATCTAAATCGCATTTAAATTCACTTAATCTACATTTGTAGGAACTTGGAATGAGAAATGGGTCCCAAAGCATATTATGTTGTCCTTAGGAGAATACATTTGGTTCAGCGAAGACAAATACCTACCCGCGTTCTGTGAGCAATTGTTGTATAGATTACTGAATAAATAGCGGTGTAGGAAAGAGATTTTAAATGAAAATCGTTAGATAGAATTGTAGATTTATACATAGATACTGTTTAAATAAAATACCTAATATCATAAACAGAACATTTTCATGGATGGTTGCTTTTTCATGCTAAAACTTTTCACTAATATACCTAGACCTAGGCACCCTTCACTAATATACCTAGACCTAGGCCCCTAGGCAACCTAGACCTATATATAAAAATATATAATAAAAATATATCAACTATAACGCGGGCAAAGCCGCGGGAAAATACAAGTGTATTCTCTCTCTCTCAGGCTACTAATAGAACTCTTCTCTTTTCTAGTCTACTCAATAGCTCAACAAGTCACAATTTTAGATTTGTGGAAAAAAAAACAAATCGATGGATATTTTGGGTCGATGGGTATTTTTATAAAACTTCTTTGATTTCTTTCAGAATAAAAATAGTAAGCATGAATTTATGACTATGTACAAAGACGAGATGTTTACGAGTACGCTTAAGAAAAATACTTTCATCATAATTTGGCAGCAGAAATACAAATACATTAAATTATTTTCGGTGCCAATTGCGTTAAAAATAAAAGTTAATTTTAGTTTTTTTGTACCTAATTTCTAATTACAGTTCTCTAAAAGTCATTTCAACTTATTTATAATTTAAATATAAATGACGTTGGCGAATATTTTAAGAAATAGGTACTAAATCTGTGTGAAATAATTTTGTTAATTTTAGTTATGACAGTTGAGAATTTTTCCCTGAATACATTTTTGGGATGTCGGTCAGTGACTCCACAGTTATTTGTGTTCTTAAGTGAGTGAGGAAATAATTAAATAACTATGGCACTTAGTCGAGTTGCATCAAATCCCTAAAAATCTGAGTAAAAATTTACACTTGAAAACCTCCTCCGTTGTGTTTCGTTGGTTATATCCCATACTCGTTCTATTATACGTAAAGTAGGTATATTATTTCTTCTATAATGTATATATTATATTGTGTCTTCTATAATAACAAGGTATAATAACTGTCAGCAATACCGATGCGAAGAATAAGATACTTGATACGCTATACCTGTTATTTATATTAGACCTTATCATCTAATAGATTCTCACTACAATCGCGATGGAGGAAAATAACGACCCTATTATTTTTTCTGAATAAATGCAATGTCTCACTATGTTCTATTTGGTTCCATAAATAATATATTTTGGGCCAACAATTTTCATATTTATGAGCCAGCGGTAGCCGATAGAAAAGAAAATATAAACAGGCACAAATAACACAACAGATACATAAGGTTGGCTCACCACAACGAGCGAAAACAGGCTCACGCACACATAGACGAGTACGTACCTACGCAAATCTCGGTCGAACTCAGAAATTACAAAATAAAGAGAGTAAGAAGGAACGCTCATATTTGTAATGCGACTTTTTTACCTACACTCACACATACGCACAAAACGAGCAGCCGCAGCCCAGCGCGGATTCACCGTAGTGGGCACGGTGGGCAAGCCCACAATCATAATTAGCTAATTTTCTAGGTAAACAATAAAATCCGAAAGACTAATTAGTATAAAAAAATAGCATTTAAACTACCAACGATTAAGTCATAAACGAGCAATTCTTGTATATATATAATCTGAATCTCAGCAACAGGTTTCGGGGGCGACAAATCGTTATAGCTAGGTTTCATTTCTAGGAAACGTAAATTTCGAAAGATATTTTCGGTGGATTAAGATGACTAGTCCGTATTATCCGTAAAAGACAAGTGACTATGTTTTCCTGATAACTCTTTAAATAAATTTTTCATATTAAGTTTCCAATGGAAAATTTTGATAAACTTTCGCGATTTGTACACCAAAATACCTTGTTTATTGCCCGTCGTTTCGACCGTATTGCAACGGCCGTGGTCACGGGTAGATTGCAATACGGTCGAAACGTCGGGCAATAAACAAGGTATTTTACCTTAAATTATTCACGCGATTAATATATATTTTCATAATGGAAAATTTGTCCCATTGATCAATTTTAGAACCGATGTTGACTTGATTCGCTTACATACTACGTAAGCGAATCAAGTCAACATCGGTTACGGTACATTTTACGTTTAGTATTAAAGTGTGTCAAAATTGTAGTAATGTTTTGAATCTTCACGGTTATTATATTGTAAAATGTTCCCATTGTGCTTTATACTTACTAAAAATGGTAAATAAGCTGGTGATTACTGATGTTTCAACAGGATTTTATTTTTTGAAAATACCTAAACATATGAATATAATATAATTTAATTAAATTTATAATATTATATAATAATAATATTTAATATCTTGGGACAACTCATACAACGCTATCTGATCCCAATCTAGGTAGAACCTGTACTATGGTAACCAGACAACTGATAAAAATATTTATATATTTCTAAATACATACAATTTATAGATAAATTACACCCAGACACAGAATAAACGATCGTGTTCATCACACAAAGCTTTATCCTGGGTGGGGATAGAACCCACGACCTATGGCTTAGTAGTCAGGGTCACTAACCACTAGACCAACAGGCCAGTTGCTTTAGAAACGATGTTACCCACTTATTTTTTTATAAACGATATTTTATTTTAATTTAAAAGTAGGTTAACACCAGTTGATATTGTTGAATTATTATGTAAAATTCCATTTCATATACCATACAAAAATATAACTGGAATTTGGCAGCCCTGTTTTTAAAAATATGACCTAGAAATCGCATAAAATAATGTTGAAATACCAATGCTAAAAATTTAAATATATTATTCAGTAAACTACGCAGTATTTGAAAAGGATTTGTTATTCTAAATAACTGACATGGTCCATACAAATATGTCTTCTAGATGTATAAAACGGTGCTGTGGTTGATTGACTGGCTAACAAACAATACAAGGTCTCATTGTCATCCAATGAATTCGAAACTGAAGAATATGGCTTTAGATAAGAGCGAAGTTAAGAAAGAAAAGATAATAATTCTTTGCATTTCGGTAATTCTTTTAAAGTTGAATAAGTTTTATTTTTGAATTATTAAGACTTTGATAACAATTTTTATTCTTTTAAAATAAAGTTTGCAAGTTTTGGTAGTCGTAGATAAACGTTATATTGATAAGAAAGTAAGAAAAAGATGTCATGAGACTCCGTCTAAATCACAGCACAGTCTGACTTATCTCAAAATCCTTATGAAACAGACTGAAGATTTGATACCTTCATTCAGTTTAGTTGACACTTTTTTTACGATTTTGTTTTTTTAATATGAAAGTTAACTAGCAATGTGGGATTGAGTCCCACATTACTAACAATCTTGTTAACCCTTCCAGCTAAGCTCAAAGGCTAGTGTTAGGAGTGGGTTTACGTCGGTAATATAATGGGTAGGATTCGAACCCGCGACCTCACGATTGCGAGATAGATCGCCTTAGCCATTATACTACCGCCTATTAAAAATATTTACATAAAGGTTCGGACAATCCTCATTATATTTGTATGCACGACTTAGGCTAACGTACTTCGAAATTATTTCATACAACTTTGGCAAATGAAATTTTCACTTTTACAAAAAAATAACTTAAAATTCAAAATTCACTCATGATGCAAAACAACTCTTGTGATACGTCGGGATACCATAATAATTCAATATACAGACGATCAGACGTAGTCTGGTCGAGCGTTTCCATGGATTTATAGCGTTCTTCGAGCACTGCCTCTGTGGCGCGGTGGGAGTGTATCCGACTGCTACGCAAGAGGTCGTGGGTTCGATCCCCACCCAGGATAAAGCTTTGTGTGATGAGCACGATGGTTTATTCTGTGTCTGGGCGTTATTTATCTATAATATGTATGTATTTAGAAATATATAAGTATGTTTATCGGTTGTCTGATTTCCATAGTACAAGCTCTGCTTAGTTTGGGATCAGATAGCTTTGTGTGAGTTGTCCCAAGATTATTATTATTATTATTATTTATGAATTTTAGCAAGATATAATTAAATAATATGTTAAAACAATAATTAATAGAAGCCCAAATGTTGCGAATGCCCCATCATTAGCTTCAGGACAGGGTAAAAATAGTATTCATCCATTAATTCTAAGTAAATATTGATATAATTTGATCTCGTTTACTTAATATTTGTGTAACCTATTTCTTAGTTCTCTTTACCCAAATATATAACGCGTCCTTAATCAAGAATTGGGTTCACAAACGAAATTGTATTTGTATTTAATCATAGAAAATGTTATTACGCAAAGTAATGACACTCGTTGTTTCAACAGAGGCTGAAATAAAGATCTCTGGTTTTTAGGGTTCCGTAATGTACTCAAAGGGTACTTAAGTGTACAGAGCATGTTGTTGATATTATGATTTTATTGCTAAGTCTACAAGTCGATCGTTGTCGGTCTTTTCTACCTTTGCAAAAACCGTTAAGTCGTGAATTCGAATTGTTGCAATTGACGCTGCTCGTATCACACTATGCTTGATTTCTTTTGAAAAATATTTAAAACAATACAGGATATTATGGCGAATACACAACAGTATTGTAAAAAAATGTTTTTTTTGCTAGTTCACCATACTCAGTTAATATAGCCCTCAGATTATTTCTCTTTGTTCAAGCTAAGATTGCGTGACTAAGCTTCGTCTGCTGATATATCAAACCAAAAATGGAGTCCTGCTGATAACGATTCTATGTTCTTATATAAAATTCAATTGACGACTATGCGCCCCTCTTCAGAATGGCTGCTCCTTGGCTACTTTTTTGTTGTGTTTGTACGAAATTTGCATGAGAGATTAAAGAATTGTATGGAAAAGTTAAACATAAGGGTGCTAAAATCTCCATAATAAGCTGGCTACTTCTTCAAATATATTGACAGATTGATGGTCAGTGGTTCGCTACATAGTTTTCTATGTACACCTTTGCGAAATCGGGGCAGGCACCTAGTTTTAGTTCAGTTTTCAGCTAAGACAGCCAGTGAGTCTAAATCTAGTCGAGTAATAAGTCTAATAAGTCCTCACCATATACTGCGTCATGCTTGTACCTACTCAACAAGCATGACGCAGTGATCATAAGACTTATGATCGCTTAATGGTAGGTTAGAATATCCTGTGACTTTCGTAAGTCGAGGTCATTACCTACCACTTCACTTTTTTTTCCATCTTTTTTAACCTGTGTTCAAGGCGTGATTGAAAAAAAAGGTATATATATATACCTTAAAAGATGTATTCACGCGGTTAAGACTCGTGTTATACATATAACATTTTTTAATGTACCTTTAAAGACACGAAAGTTTACCAAAATTAAAAACGTGTTTTTTTTCATGACGGCTCAAAGTTCGTGATAGAAAACATCATGGGGAAACTGGCAACACGTACTCGTATCAGAAGTGCTGCGGAGTTGTCCAGATAATAATAATATAATATCTTGGGACAACTCACACAACGCTATCTGATCCCAAACTAAGCAGAGCTTGTACTAAGGAAACCAGACAACTGATAAACATACTTATATATTTCTAAATACATACATATTATAGATAAATAACACCCAGACACAGAATAAACCATAGTGCTCATGACACAAAGTTTTATCCTGGGTGGGGATCGAAACCACGACCTCTTGCGTAGCAGTCGGGCACACTCCCACCGCGCCACAGAGGCAGTCAAGATAGTTGTTTATTGTTCCGAATCTCAATGTTTTACGTCTTAGATTTGAATGTTTATGACACAAAGATTAAGTACCTATTCTCAGCGAAATAGTTGACTCATGTTTTATATTCCAACTTATATTATCCCATCATTAATCATTTGCTATTCAAAAATAGATAAACACGACAAATACAAATGATACCTTCTAACTATAGACAGCAAATAAACAAAACATTTAAGTATTGTAACTTCTGAACAAATTAATTCAAATTTGTATCAACGTCAAACTTAGGGGGAGAACTAACAAAAAAGTACATTATCATCAAGGTTGACATTCACCATCACCTTTCTTTGTTATCCGATGGTATTTTGCGATATTACGTAAATCCTAATGTTTATTGTTACTGCCACCATCTCAAATAAAGTGGGTCTTTCAATAGAACGAGTGAACATAAAACGAAAACGGTTATCTTTACTTACTTTTGTGACCCATTTACATAATATCCAGCAATCAATTATAATAAATAACAATTTCTAACTGATATACTTGTCAATAGGTATTATTAATAAGGAAAAATTGATTGAAATGTGGGTATATAAATCAGCCTAATAGTACTAATGTTGCACTTTAAATATACGTATATGATTATATTTAAATACAGTGCAACAAATTGTACATGTTTCAGTATTAAAAAAAGCAGCTTAAAAAGTTGTTTTGTTACATTACCACACGTATCACTCAACACTTTTCTATGACATTGCAAATCACGTTCAACAACGACAAACGATCACACATTCACGTCACTTATGTCCACACAAAGTGCACTCGACTGAGGTCACAATAGAATGCTCAAATGCCGATGTTTAGAGCATATTTGTTATAAAATAAAGAGTCGCACATACTTTCTCGTTATGTTTTAATTTCGATCGACGTTTATATTGGGCGGAGCGTGGTGAGAACTGCGCATACGTCGAGGCGCGTAAACCGTCACATCGCAGCTCTAACGCCGGCATCACACGAGCGCATTGTAGCCGTGCCGATGACATGTATCTGTCTTCCTTTCTGTATTATTTTACTTAAAAATATAGACGGAAATATTTCACTGTCTATGTAAATTTGACTCATGGAAATTCTAGGAAAATTTGTATTTTTCTTCCAAAAATTAATCTTCACTAGTCTTTGTCTGATCGCGTCTAAGACAGTTGTATGAATCAGTACAGAAGTTATTTAAATTATGTTGCCTAATTAATTATGCTGAGTAGGCATATACCTTTAAATCAATTACAGTTTTCTTCAAACTGTAATAGAATATGTAATCCCTGTGGAAAACTCATGTACCACAATGAACGAAGTTACGCTTCAGGCATTTTCAATGTTTGCAACAGTTTGTACTCCACGCAGGTTTGATCAAAGTACATACGTGACTATATTGAAAATTTTAGTTAAATGTTTACTTCAGATATTACTTAAGCAATGTTTAAAATTCAAACATTACATAATTTATAACTCGATTGTTATAACTAAGTCTATTATTTCACTCCAAACTGAAATGTTTATTGTGATAGTAAATAATCTTCCTTTTGAAATGAGCCAGCGCAGAGAAGCCATTTACGAACTTTGGCTTTGGTGTTTTAGTACTTGACGCATTAATTCTTATACAGGTAAATTACAAAGTTTCTCCTTTTATAAAGGGTGTTGAAATATTTTGCGTCATTTAGACGATTTACATTGGCAACGATGTACGCCTCGTTAATAACCAAATGCTCTAAATCCAAGCCTCTAAATCACGGAAGCTTACCAGCCACATTATAATTGTCCATTTGTATATTAATAATGCAAGATATAATATGTAATATCGTCTGCGTGATGTTTACGCGCGACCGAGGACGAGAATAACTCGTGGCAGAGTTTCAAATATGTCGCCGTGTCCTAAACCGCATCTCTGAAGATTCTCACACTGTCAGACTTAATAAGCTTACCTGTAATTTATATAACATCTACTACGCCACAACATATCTCAGTCTTCCTAACATAATGTATTCAAACATATGCCTAGATTTTCCTCAGAAAATCTCAATGAAAGAATACAGTTTCCAGTGTTGTCCTTGCTTCTATATTTACGTTCACCACGTGTGTCAAGCTAAAAGAGGATCGTTAATAGTGAAAGCTCTTCAGTTCTTCGTACATCGTTTTGCCAAGAATTTTCGTATTTTGGTTTTCAAAAAATATTTCAAGAGTATCGTCACTTTTAACAAGCGTAGACAGCGTCAAGCCCCTGACAAATGAGATGTAAATTCTTATAAATAAGTGGAGCTGCTGAAAATTTTTAAGAGGCATAGTTTATGAGTTGCGTAAAAACTAATGCCATAAATTTTGTAGAAAATATCGGAGCTGAATTGAGGATCAATATAATGCTATTGTCTTGTCTAGTATTTTACTTGAACCTGTAAGTCGTTTTGTAAATCTTTTGGAATTTTGTAAAACCGTAAACAATCGTGTGTGGATTATGAAAATATATATATATTACGGGTCTTAATCGCGTGAATAATTTAAGGTAAAATACTCGTACCTTGTTTATTGCCCGATGTTTCAACCGTATTGCAACGGCCGTGGTCGCGGGTAGACTAGTTGAGCTCAGTGTCGCCTCCGTGAAGCGCGGGTTTCAGAAACTACCCTCGCTTGATTTTTATCACTCACTATTACGGAACCGTCGGTACTTCACGGACACACAACACTAAGGACATCTGCACACTGGCGTGTAATGTTTGTTCGGCGGTGACGGGATTCCACGCTGTTGACAAACGGTATCCGTCTTCTCGGTTGAAATTGACATGTTTTTGTCATTTCAACCGCTTCCCTCGCCATCCTGGAGTAATAGTGACGGTCAGTGAAGAGGACCTGTGGTTTGTGTAGTTCAATTCAGTGATTGGTTCCCGCATCCAGCAGTGTTAGACCCGTAATATATATATTTTCATAATGTGTACAAATCGCGAAAGTTTATCAACATTTAATCGTGTGTGGTTTGCAATTTTTTGAGTTTATACTCGTATATTAAACAGTCATCTGTCGTGCCAGGGAGCTAAAATATGAGGGTAGGGTTCATTGAAAACGTGCAAAATAATGGTTATAAGCCGATTGAGTTCATCTAAAGATATATTTTGGTAAACAAATTACTATAATTTCATTTAAATTATCGCAACAATGGGTCTATGAGACAATACACAGGAGTGATGGATGGCTGCTCTAAATGACGTTAGATACTGTCTGTGATTTTTTCCACAAAATAAATACAAATTTTGTTAGATATACTATTTCTAATATTTTGTTAAGAACTTTTTATCTGGGTCATTACTCCTTAGACTATTGGTGTTATTGGTGTTTTACTTTCTTTGGACATTTTTTTTTTAAAGACTACTCCCGCACTAGTGCACAAGCCCTGTGTCGCGGGGGACTTTACAAACATACAAGTCACGGACACAAAGTACACCCAGACTCGAGACAACAATTTGTGGATCACACAAAGTGGTGTCCCGTGTGGAAATCGAACTCACGACCTCTTGCGTAGCAGTCGGACACACTCCCACCGCGCCACAGAGGCATTAAATATACAAACAAATATTAGAAAATATTTATGTATACCTAGGTAGTACGAAAATATATAAGTATATGGGCTTATTTCATAAAGTTACACATCAATCCCTGCCATATTTGGAAGTACGTAAGTAGATTCTTGATTCTTTTGGAAGAACAAAATTTGTTACAAACTATCTTTGTAAACAATCACGTAGCTCACGGTATTAATGCTTACACATTACTGTAATGCTAACTGTAGATTAGTTGTAGGTTTCATTACTACGCCTACACCCTCTGTGACTGCAGACACTTGGACAGCCTGGCACATGTGGCCTTATAACAAAATCTTCCACAACACTGATAGTATAATAATATCTTAATAATATCTTGGGACACCTCACACGAAGCTATCTGATCCCAAACTAAGCAGAGCTTGTACTATGGAAACCAGACAACCGATAAACACACTTATATATTTCTAAATACATACATATTATAGATAAATAACACCCAGACACAGAATAAACCATCGTGCTCATCACATAAAGTTTTATCCTGGATGGGGATCGAACCCACGACCTCTTGCGTAGCAGTCGGATACACTCCCGCCGCGCCACAGAGGCAGAGTCTATAGAAGGTAGGGTTAATACAAAGCATGTTCGAGCAACACAGACATGTAACGAACATGAAATCTAGGACCACTTAGTTCCGAAGGTGTTAGAAGTGCTCCGAGATTTTGAAATATGTTTAAGCTGGCCTTTTATGCTCTCAGTGTTATTGTTGTTTTAACCGTTGAAAATAAAACGAAGAAGGTTCTCAATTCAAATTTGGTTTTACTTCCTGTGATCACGCGTATCTTTTTAGAGAGTCATGTGATTAAAATATATAACTCTTTATTTTCTTTTTGATAATACAAACGTGTTAATATCACAAAACGTGATGAAAATGACCCAAGTATACCCTATCCATTCCTATCCAGTCCCGTTTTCATCACATCAAGATCTGGTATGGTATCCTGGTGAATCTTCAAGGTTTTTTTTTGCTGCTTTTTGCTACTGCTATAACAAGGTAAATGCTAAAATATTTAAATTTTATGATTCATTAGATATGATAATAGGCGGCAAAGATACTACAAGAAATCTCAGAATTCTTATTAACAGACTTCAAAAAAGTATGTTATTTTAGCTATAATTATAAGGAGTCACTTTAATAAGCGTGTACCTCCGATTTACGTACCTACAGACTTGATTGTTTTGCTTTCAGTGTATAAAATTACATAATTATTATCCAATTAGTTAATACTGCCAATTAGCTGTATGTTAATTTTGCACAGTTTAGCACTGATCGTGTTTCAATAAAGTACCTACGTAAATATTACAAAATATATTTTGTGATAAATATATAATTAGGTACAATTGAAGCGCAAAAGTGGTAGTTGATAATATATATTTGAAACAAAGCACCTGCTTTGTTTCTCTAGATTACTTTACACAAAAAAATTGCAATAGCGCGAATGAAGTGGCGTTAGCCTAATGGCTAAGGCATCGGTCTCGCAATCGTGAGGTTGCGGGTTCGAATCCTACTCATTAAACTACCGACGTGAATCCACTCCTAACACAAGCCATTGAGCTTAGCTGGAGGGGTTAACAGGATTGTTAGTAATGTGGGACCAAAATCCCACATTGCTAGTTATCTTTAAAAAAAAGAGGGTTTACAACTCACACGCTTTAGGGTTTTCATGGTTCCAAATGAACATAATAATTTAAAACCCCAAAACGTATGAGATGTAAACTTTTTATGCCTCACGAGTTCGCATAAAACAGTCTTCTAAAATGACTATAATAAGTCGAAGGTAACAAAGACACATAGCTAGTATCAGACTAACACTGGCTCTAAACAAAATAAGCATTTACGATCTCAGAAGTTAATCCAAGCCTTAAAGTAAATTTTATTGCTCGGAACTTTTTGGGGGTATAAAATTAATGAAAATAAGTAAACACATTAAACAGAGTGGAAGCTCGGGCGGCCGGAATACGCAAGACAATTGAATATATTGCAGTACTAACAAGGCAGGCGTAAAGTCGTAAAACAGGTGTTGGGAGCTCAGGTAAGTGAATTAAAGGCGGGGTACTCACATATTGAGTAGCTAGTTTCCCACTTTCATAACACTAATACATTGGTAAAATCAACACCAAACTTTGTCCGTTTTCGCCTTTTTTCGCCAGACGAGATAATTTATCTCTCGGACTACAATTCATTTTTGAAAATAATTTATGATAACGAGTATGAGCAAACTTGTTAGTGACATAGTTCTGGGAATTAAATTAAAACTTAAATCTGCTCTATGATTTATGTATCTACCCATTTAAAACTTAAGCTTGCATAGCTTCATCTTTTTGACGTGATAACGTCTTAAAAATCGATGACGGGGTTGGACGCACGAAAAAGTGTCACGTAGCAACGGTCACGTAATTAATTGGCTGCTAAGCAGTCACGTTATTGAGTGGTTGCTAAGCAACGCGAATTGCGCACAACTATTTTTTTTATCGTGATATCGTCTTATAAATCGATGACCGGGTGCACGTACGAAAAAGTGTCACGGTCTGTCACATTCATGCTTGTAGGCTAAAGTGTTGTGGCCATCGGGCGCATGCGCACGCAGACGCCCGCGTTCACTAAAGCTGTCACAGCCATGGTTGTTTATAACAATGTCATCTATGTTAATAGCGATTGCACATGCGATACAATTAGAAATAAATAAAATAAAAAAATAAAAAATGCTGTCCAGGGTATAGTTGTTTATTACAATGTCATCAATGTTTTCTTATGACGTTATCACGTAAAATTATCGTCCGTAAACCGACTTTACAGACAACCATTTCTAGTTTATGACTAGCTGTTTCTTGCGGCTCTGTTGAACCAATTTACCCATTATTTAATTCTAATACAGTAAGTAATCTAATCGCGACAAACAACTGACAGGAATAGATATTGTGGTCTCTTTGATCTTCAAGCTACTTTGCATAGTCAAAATACTAAAACTACTTGAAAACGTGACAGAAATTGAAACAGGTAATTATTTGGACCGCCAAGTAAACAAATACTAGACCAAACTACCTTTTATTTTTTGTACATCCCAATTTTTCGCTGGTTTATCCAACATTTACATTATCGACAAAAGAATAAAATAGGTAATTCTTATTATGCCTTCGAAAGTAAAACTTAAGATGAATTAAAACAAGTTTCGCAGAATTCATTCAAAATGTAAATATTAAATCTGAATACTGAAGCAGTATGCCGTAAAAAGTTATTTCCACTCCGGTGCCCTAATGTGAATTTTCAGTAAAGAAAAGTGCACTTGGAGAAGGGAAAAAACCCGCAACAAAAGAGCGGAGTTACATTGCAAGTGCGATAAAAGACGGGCTTAAAGCACTTGTCTCACCGCTCGCGTTGGCGTGCTAATGACTTTTTTGACTAACTTGTGAACAGACCGTTCGCAAGGATAAACACAGTTAGGTACTATAATCCAAAACCGCTTAATGCCACTATAGATGAAATAGTAACCTTTTGTCTCATTAAGGAACTTATTGTACCCTCGATAGATACTCAAACGGTACTTAACTGTAAGCCCCTCTTGAACGAATTTTTATCGCTACTATTCGGTTTTGCTATAGCGCGTTTACATCTTCTTCTATACTATTATTTTTTGCGTTTAAAACGTGTACAAGCACGTGTAAAATGAACTTAAGCTAAAGTGACAGCGATTTCCCCGATTATGGTTAGTCCTCGACTCTATGCAATCGTTGCTGAAACCGCTCCGCTACTCACTAATCGCTGTAGGTAGAACAACCGCTTGAGTTTTACATTACTGAGCGTATTTTGTATTACGTACGAGAGAGGCTGCGCGGGCTTCTGATCGCAGGCCTCGCACCAGGTTAATGTAATCACCTCTGAACCGGGTAACAGACACAGTACTACTTTAATTCACTTACAGTGTCGTTGAGGGGATTAAATTACCCTGGCTGCAGAAACATAAACAAGTTGAGACGATGAGCTTATACAGGTTAACAAAGTTTGTAGTTTCTAGATGCAGTTAAATATAATAGTTTAATAAATTGCATTGAAATCTCGTTGATAGTGTCTAAAAGGTTCTATCTATCTGTTCTTAAACGAAGCTAAAAGAGGAATCCATTGATTTTTTTTGTTTTTAAAAGACGACTCCCGCTGTATGGTACAAGCTCTGTGTCACGGGGGACTTTACAAACATACAAGTCACGGACACAAAGTACACCAAGACCCGGAACAACAATTTGTGGATCACACAAACTGGTATCCCGTGTGGGAATTGGACCTACGACCTTTTGCGTAGAAGTCGGACACACTCCCACTGCGCCACAGAGGCAGTCAAAATGTTGTTAAATGTTAATATTAATTTCGGTTTCCTCTTCGTAAACTATAGAAAAAAAAATTATAAAAACTTACTTAAGTAAAACAAGATACTTTCTATGCAAGACAAAACAACATTAATACAACCCCATTAAAATATTAATAAGGAAAAGGATGATCTCATCAAAATAATTTCAACGCTAATCGTCTGAAGACTTTCATAAATATTTAAGATACTGTGTGCAGATGGAATAATGTTCAAAGACTTTCATAATTATTTCATAGCTGTGCAGAAAATGTCATTAAGAATAATGGCCTTCAATAAGAAATTTTATAAAATTAATATTTACGGCAGTTAAAGGTAAGAGAACCAGAACTAAGTAACCTTTTCGATTGAATAAACCTTTGGAAAGCGAATCACGAAAGTATAAAATTTTACTCTTTTTAGATCTGTAGAACTAAGAGTAGACATTTGCACTAAGAATGAGCGACAGGTAATTCAACATCATGGTTATGGAAACCTTTTCTATTATGTAGTAGTACGTAGTCTTATCTATGAAATTTGCAATAGTCTGTTGTATGTTTTGAATGCAAGAGTACTAAATTGAATTTATATTGCAACAAGTACAGTTCTGGACTCGAGCCGAAATACAAACCTATTTACGTAAAACTGAAAGCATTATGTACAGATATTACCATCACACGAATCGTGCCAAATTATGGACACCAAATGTTACATTTTCGTTCCTTTACTTTTGCATCGGGTATCTGGATAACATAAATCCTTGAAAGTACAATTTATATAGATAAACAACAGTACCGTAATAGCTTTTGAAATTTCAGTTACTCCAAACAAATATTATAAATGCTAAAGTAACTCTTTCTGCCAGACTATTTTTTTTTCACGCTAACATCGCTGAACGGATTTAGATGAAATGTATAGAAGTAATTTAAGTCCCAGGGAAGAACATATGATCATCGACATCCACGCGGGCGAAGCAGCGACCAAAAGCTGGTACAATATATATAGGCATAGCTAAAGAATTAATTCGTTTTAATGCCCTGGTTTTCAAAATCAAATTATTTAAGATGAAAGGCATGGAGACAGATGAAGCATAGGGAAGGAAGGACATATGCGTTTAGACTTTTATCATAGAACACCAAAAGTATAGAACGACAATCGATAACAGCGACATTTTCATAGACAAAGAATACCTGCAAAAGTGATCCGATCTGGCCGACAATCAACATCGACGCGTTGCACAGACAAGGAATAACTTGTTTTTCACGAGAAGCTCGTCGTCGTCGTAGATGATGGAGATTTTGTTGAAATAAAGGTACTTAAGTACATATTATAACAGCAAATACGGGAAATGTTTTTTCTATAACACTTATTTCATGGTAGTTAGTCTTTAAAAACATAATCCAGGGACACAAGATTTTCAATGGCATGAGTTAAGACCTATTCCTGATTAACAATTTTAACGTTACCAATTCAAACCATTTCATAATTCGTTGATTTAAGATTTATAAGTACAATAATTGAAACTAAACATGCACATTTCGCTAAGTTATTTACCGTAATAAATTTTCCGTCACCGTGTTTGGGTGTGACAGCTTCCCCTCTCATTTACACACAAGAGCAACACCAACTCAGACCCCCCATTCCAACTAACTTATTCGTATGTAAATCGCACGTCAAATAGAATGCGTAACTATAAGCATTGTAGACGGAGTTTATAGTTTTGGTAAACTAATGTGGAATTAATTCAAAGATGATATAATCTTAAATACAGCAGATTTAAGATTCACAGAAAAGATGGCTAAAATGGATGACTTTAATAATACTAATACTATATCTTGGGGCAACTCACACAACGCTATCTGATCCAAAACTAAGCAGAGCTTGTACTATGGAAACCAGACAACCGATAAACATACTTATATATTTCTAAATACATACATATTAAAGATAAATAACACCCAGTCACAGAATAAACCATCGTGATCATCACACAAAGTTTTTTCCTGGGTGGGGATCTCACTCCCACCGCGTCACAGTATTATAGTAAAAAACCGTGAAAATACCACTAAAGGGACTTTCTTGTATTGTTTTCTTTCCACTTCAGCAGTCTTAGCATTAACTTAAAATAAAAATTTAAAGAACAATAGTTGAGTAAATACGAACAATGCACGTTCTATCAAACCAATCCAACTATTGTAACTAATACTTAAAAGTTAAGAACAGTACAACTTGCACAATAAACGAACGCCCTTATTAAATTTATAAATTATAAAAACTTTGAAAATGTTGTATAGGTGCGGGTGAGTGAAACAACGGTTCGCTTGACACTGGTTTCTTTAATGACAGAGAAAAGGATATGTGGGCGGGGCGCAGCCCGCTAGACTCTGTTGAGTGCAATATACCTATATACACATATGTAACATCCCTCCCTCTTTATATAACACTTACAATCTAAAAAAACTGTTTATAATTAACGCGAGGACGGTTGCGTCTATTTAACACTGATCGCGTTGGGAAAGGCAAGTTTTCTAAGGCAGTGGCAACACTTTGTGATTCACATTCCTTGGCATCTGACGACTCGTTCGCGGCAACAGCTGACTCCTCTGCAGCTGACACGGACTCGTCTGCAGCAACCGCATACTCGGTCCCAGCTCCCGCGGCAGGAGATCCGGATAGGGCCGGAGCAGGGGACGGGGTTGTGCCGCTGCTCGCCGTCTGCTCCTCCTCCTCCGCGTTAGACACTACCCGCGTTGACGGGTTGTCTGTGCACGTTTGCTGTGCAGGTGTAGCAGCCACCTCTATGTCGTCTGACAGAAAGTCTGCGACGTTATCAGCGCTTTTTACATACGTAATTTTGTAATTATATGCTGCTAAAAATATTGCATATCGCTGTAATCTATTCGCTGTCACTTCCGGAATTCCCTTATGTGACCCAAATATAGATAATAGGGGCTTGTGGTCAGTTCTTAATATAAACGGATCCTCCCTACCATACAAATATTGGTGATAACGTTTAACTCCAAATATTATAGCGGTCGCTTCTTTTTGGATTTGAGAATACCGTTTCTCAGCCGATACTAACGATCGCGACGCGAACGACACAGGTCTCTCGAGTCCGTCCCTGTCTATTTGCGATAACACCGCGCCGAGACCATAAGGTGACGCATCGACCGTCAATATAACGGTTGCGTGCTGATTATAATGAGCTAAAACATTGTCTGACGTCAGGTGACGTTTAATCTCATTAAATGCATGTTGTTGAGCATCCGTCCAAAACCATTTAGTATTTTTATTCAATAATTGATACAATGGATTGAGGATTGACGAGGCTCGAGGCACGAAATTCCTATAATAATTAACCAATCCTAAAAAAGACTGTAATTGGTTTATGTTTGTTGGCATAGGAGCGTCACGAATTGCCCTAATTTTATCGGGAGATTTCCGGACACCATTCTTGTCAATTGTGTGACCTAAATAGTTAACTTCATTTTGAAAAAATACGCATTTATCTTTTCTCAAAGTTAAGCCAGCATCATCTAACCTTTTTAATACTGCTTTTAATCTAACTAAGTGTTCCGTGCTATTATTACCAGTAATCAATAAATCGTCCATCAGACAAAGTACACCATCCAAACCCGATACTATTCCTTGCATCGCCTTTTGGAAAATGGCGGGAGCACTAGATAACCCGAATACTAAACGTGTATACTTAAAAAGACCTCTATGCGTATTTATACAAGTAAACATTTGTGTTTCATCATCTTCAGTAAGTACAAATTGGTTATAAGCACTCGACAAATCCAACTTTGTGAATTGTTGCCCGCCATGCAATTTTGTAAATAAATCATCTACAGTCGGCAATGGATATTTTTCAATAACGAGTTGTTTGTTGATAGTCGCTGAGTAATCCGCGCAGATTCTGATTTCTCCATTCTTTTTCAGAACTGGGACTATAGGAGAAGCGTAATCGGAATACTGAACGGGTGTTATTATGCCTAACGACAATAAGCGATCTAACTCATTATCAATTTTGTTTCGTAGTGCAAATGCTACCGGCCGCGCTTTACGAAAAATTGGTTTGGCGTCGGGTCTTAGCGACAACCTAATCTTATATTTTGAGAACCGCCCAATTTTCTCAGAAAACACAGAAGGGAATTCCTCAGCCAGATTGTCTAAAATGTTGTCGTTTGCGATAGTACAATATTTAATCGGGGATATTTGTAATTTGAATAATCTGAAAAAATCTCTGCCCAATAACGAGGGCCCGCCATTACGCACAACGTAAACATTGAGTGTGTGTGTGTGACCTACGTAGGTCACCGGTACTCGAATGACGCCTAATGTTATAATTTTACCGCCAGCATAACTTTTTAAAGTTTTTGTAGCACGGAGTAAGGGAACATTCGGAAAATGATCGTAATACGTCTTGTCCGATATAGCAGTAACGGCCGCCCCACTGTCAACTTCAAAAAGCAAATTCAACCCGTTAATTTGAATACGCTCGGACATTGGCTTCGTATCTGACTCACACCTAATATGATTAATGACTTTACCTCTTTCGTCGCCTTCCTCCTCGGAACTCGCCCCGACGTATTTCACCGTTCGCGATGCCTTATTAGAACACATACGCCTTATATGACCTTTACGACCGCACTTGCGACAACTAAAGTCCTTAAAACGACACTCGACCGTTTTATGGTTTTTAAACCCGCACACCGCACATCTGGATTCTCTGTCCGTCTGCTTGTCGGCAATTTTGAAGACTGCGCTGTCGGACGCCGCCACCGCTGTAGGACCGCCCGCTGCGGCCGCACGCGCACAGCGCACGCTTTCCGCTAAATCCACTGCCTTCGCCAACGTTAGCTCCTTGACGTCTTTTGTGAAAAGTTTGTCGCGCTCGGGTCCTTTCGTCATTCCCATGACAAAACGATCTAGCAACGACTCCTCCAAATTCGCAAATCCACAGTGAGCCGCTAACCCACGCAGCCGGACCGCCCATTGCGTGTGACTTTCATTTGACCTCTGCGTCGCCGCGTAAAATGTTGAACGCTCGGCAAAACCATGACGCTTCGGCGTAAAATGCTTGTCCAACGCATCAAGGATACTTTCAAACTCCTCTTCCTCTAATTTTTTTGGAAGCACGAGGTCGCTGGCAAGCTTGTATGTCGAGTCGCTGAGTGCCGTAAGCAAAATCGCCCTGCGTTTCACACCCGCCTTGTCTGTTTCTGCGCCCGTTAGGTCGTTAGCGATGTACCACTGCTTGAGGCGGTTCTTGAAGGAATCCCAATCTTGCGATTCATGATCAAATGCATTCAAAATCCCGAAGTACGTAGCCGCCATGTTTGTTCGTGTTTTCTAGAATCCTCGTCGCCACTGTTGTATAGGTGCGGGTGAGTGAAACAACGGTTCGCTTGACACTGGTTTCTTTAATGACAGAGAAAAGGATATGTGGGCGGGGCGCAGCCCGCTAGACTCTGTTGAGTGCAATATACCTATATACACATATGTAACAGAAAATTAAAATGGTACTTCAAAGTTCTGTCCTTATTTCGATTCATTTGGTTCAGTTTAGCAAACGCTTTCAGTGTTACAGTGAATAATCAAAACATCTAGAGCTTAATTGGGAGCAGGCATCTATTTCCCATTTTCCAGATTGAACAATTTCCGTCTGAGCATATTGACAGTTGGAGCCATAATACACATTACTTATGTCCACAAACGCGTGACTCATATCTTGGTTGTTACAATAGAAAAGTTAGATATTAAATACATTTACTTTGTGAAGACATTTAGATAAAATTTATATGTTCTTTTATAAATTGAGTCAGCTATTACTATTTCTAAAGTTTAGAGATAGTCCTATTTGGCTCAATTTATAAAGGAACATTATAAATTATATCTAAATGTGTCATGCTGGCAATTTTTCGAAAAAACCGGCTCCACTCGCGTACACGTTGGCCCTAACGTCCCAACGTCACTCGTCCAACGTGTGGATCTAGAATAACATTCGTCCCAACGTTGGCGCCAATGTTATAATATCTTGGACTAGCGGCGTTGGAACCGACCTTGGGGCCAATGTGTGGAGCCGGTGGCAAGGAATAACACCAAAATTGCCAACATGACACATAAAAAATCATAGCTTCTCTGCCATATTTCAGCCGCGACCTCCGACAGTTTCGTGAATATCATATTAATATCGTATCACATTTGCAAAATAAATATTATGATATTGGATAAAGCGGCATCGCGGGTAAAGAGTCGAATGAATACTGCCGATGCCAGATTAATGGCTTCCTTCAATGTGCCGTCTAATGTTGTGATGAAATATCACTGACAGCATAAAGAAAAAACCTAAACTTTTTGTGACCGTTTTCGGCTCTAAATAATAGAATTTCGTCCTACATATATATTAGGATTTATATTTTATCGTAACTTACAAATATTGAATATAGATTTCATGATAAACTGGCTAACTTGTGAAAAAGATGTCGTCAATTGTACCTACAATGATTTATGATACTGTGAAAGCGTCCGCATAATGGAATACAAAAACAGTTGAAGACAGTGATCTGAATAGAATTGTCGACGTTAGCTAGGATGAACGTTTACGTGGCCGGCTATTGTTGTGCTAATGCTTGGGACAGGCCACTGCCAGATCCTCTCATGAATATTAACTGATATTTGTCTTACAGATAGCCACTCACAGCTGAAAATATCTATTCAATATAGATACGACATTGAGATACATTGTTTTGCTGATAATGTAGCGAAACTAATTCAAGAATGTTTCTAATACGAAGAATGAATAACTTACCTATTACTTAGAAGTTGATAAATATTACACAATTTATGGGGTAGGTATTCACGTATATGCATTGTAAAAAATGGATTACATACAATTTTTAAGGGTAGATTACGCGAAACAGGGTTCGGCTCTCTCAAAAATTTATATAGAAAACCTAAATATTAGGTCACGAAAAAAATTGTGTCACTAGTCAAAGAGTTTTTCTAGTAGATGAAATAAAAAAAATTAAGGATATTATGTCTTAATATGATCCCGCAAACAAATCTTGAAGTTGCGGAAAAATGCAAAAACGAGCATTTTCGTATTGTCATAGTCATGGCGTTCGTTATCTAAGATATTTACGAACGAATATTCTACTTTATTTTGACCTGCGCTCCTGCGCACTGTGAAGTAATGGTTTTGTGCGAAAGAGCGCTGCCGGCGATCGTGCGCTTTGTAAGTAGCGCTAAATAAATAATTCTCTCAGTGTAATGCCCTCTTAATATTAAAAGATTATCATCGAGTATTTTACTTACGTATCAAAGATCTTCGAACTTCGATAGTGGAGCTGCTACGGTTTTAAACGTTGTCAATGAGATTAGGAAATATCGATCCCATAAGCTTATTTCGGCTCAGAGTTATCTGCACTGCATTAATAACAAATTAACGACACCTGAATACACTTACCACGCAGTTGCATAATTAATTCGTCGAGATCAAAGTACTTATTATAATAAAATATCGACAGTGGGTATGCTTGCCAAAACCGCTGTGTAAATTTTAGGTACCAACTATATCCATTTTCCAATGCAATTATGTATTCAGATAATTCTACCACAGGCAGGTCTTGTAAAGATTTTTGCTGCCCAAGTGGACTTAATGAGAGTGAATATTGCATGTCATAGAGACCTTTCATAGCTGTTATGAAAATATGTTCTTAATCGCGTGAATAATTTAAGGTACCTTACCTTAAATTATTATTCACGCGATTAAGACCATAATGTGTACAAATCGCGAAAGTTGATCAACTTTCATAGCTGGTTACGAAAATCAGTTACGATAGTGGATAAAAAGCTGTTTTCTAGCTGAAATACACTTACCCACATATCCAAGAGTGCCTTCGCCTCGGTATAGATGCGAGTGTAAGCCCGAACGGTGGTAACGCAGTGGGCGGGTCGTCCTCCTCTTGCGCCGGCGCTCCACTCACGCGCAACTCCGGCACGCGGAGCTGATGACGACCACTCATCACTATCAAAACTTCCAATCAACCATCTCATACATTTTCCTTTTCTTTAATTTGTTTTGCTTTGCAAATCGTCTGATAAATCCTCAAAAATCATATACCAAAATTCAACGTTTAATGTTATAAATTCGGTTTGTTGTTTCCCTCCTAAAATGAAAAATAATTATTGTTTAGTATGTTGAGGTATAATATAAATACTTCAATAATTATATATGGAATGTGCCGCTAAAAATAACCTTGGACTGAACATTGCTTTGTCGCCCACTCACTTTAATAACATATAAAAATAATTTCAGTCGTAGCGTCATTATTTCAATAACACAACAAGTTAGTACTAGTCTTGTAACAGATGCTGATGCATACGCTGACTATCGAGTTCATTGAATACTTGTAAATCCACTGAAAATAAATATACTAACTCTCAAGCATCCCACATTAAAACTCCCTACACGAGACTATTAAAGAGGTATTAAGAACTATCCGTTTACGATTCGTTTTATAGGCATCATAAAGCAATCGTAAAATGGTATCTTGTAAGTGTTTTACATTGAATACGCGACAGAAGGGCACGGGGCGCAGCGCTACCGGAGAAGCCCCATCTCTACATCCGCTTACGAACGCTCGTGTTAGGCATAAAGAGATTTGTTTTAATGTATCTCACCCTTGACGGTTTTCTCTTATCACAGAATTACGCAATAACACAATGCCAACGTGTTTGTACTCGTAGTTATAAAAATATAGTCTCATTAAAATCATCTGAAATGTCAAAAATAAAATTCGCTTGGGAAATAAAAAGTACATTTAGCTGTGGTTTAACGAGAGGATAAGGTAACCGCCGTCAGCTAAATATGTACTACTGTGGTTATGATTTTTATATCGCTGTACTTTTATGTTTTACTGAGTGAAAAAGTTTTCATAATTTGCCTTCTCAACAAAATATTTTAAATTTCTAGTAGTATCTAAAAGGTAGTAAGTAATATACCAACGTACATTTTATGGCCGTGTAACTTTACGTAGTTTTTTATTCAACACCTTTCAGATGTAAGTAGTAAACAATAGATGCGTAGAGAAATAAAGATATCTCAACAAACGTTCGACCGGAACCATTGTGCCATCTGTTGGCTGGTTGCCTAACACCTGCCCGCGACGCGACCCCGACCTCTTTAGGAACATATATCACACTACTCTATTCCTAACTAAAATATATTTAAACTTAACTTTTTTGTTCATTTTTTGCTCCAGCACATATACTCACTCCACACACGACCAAATAGGTGCACTCTTGTTTACAATACCACCATGGGTCATTACTTTTTGTAATCAACTTTTATGAGATGAAAGCACGTCGTGGTAATGATTTCATCCTTCACTAAGCATACCATCCACTTCTAACACTTATTTACTAGTAAACTTCGAACTTAATTCGAAACAAATTCCATCTTAAGTAAATATCCTACCGGCGAAGAAAAATTGCTGACGATTTATGCGATTTGTAGTCATTAACTTTTTAGAGTCACAAATTCTATCTCGGCTCGCCGTAAAACTTCCTGGCTCGTAATGTCCTCCGGGAAATTTAAAACTGCTTAAAAATCAAGTAATTATGGGATACATTAAAGTTAACGACGAGAACGAGTTACATTTAAAGTTTAAAACTCAAATAAACTCTCTAATCCGACGGAGCTGGCAGGCACGTTATGCGCAAGGACATGTAAGTGTTTTATAAAAAGCTTCCGACCATCAATTTTTTGGTTGACTTGCTTTGGAAATACCTAAATTTATTAGTCATATATACCTATAACGCTAGTTTCTGAATCGCACTTTTCCAGGCTTTATTTTATGAGGAATTCCATCAAAGGCTTACGACCCATTTTTAGGAAGGTCGATTGGGGATGAGATTTTTTGTGAAAAATCTGTGCACGTAACAAGGCGGGTGGCAGGCAATGTGAGAGGAATATTTTTGTCTCTTTTATAACATTGCAGCCACTGAAATGGCATTTGAGGCATCATCTTGGTAAACAAATTCTGCTTTTCTTCAACAAAGTATGACAATAATCCACGACATCCCTTGAGATTTTGGTATGATCGGTATTTGGAAAGGTGCGATCCACGCCATTTTTTCGCGGCTATCAAAAGCTTTTTACCTCAGAATTGCGTATGTATCGCTTTGTTTTGTCATTTGGAAGTAAGCCGGTTTTATTAGTTACCCGTTTGAGTCTACGCACAAAATATGCAATTCGGCGAATACTTACGCACAATGCGTGTCCTAGACTTGAATAAATACGAATCTCGGAAACGAATGAATGAAATAGTTTGTTATATACACAAAATTATTAGGTTCTGTATTAGTTTGTGTCTGAAAAAGGTAGTAATCTCAATACCTAAATACTACAATACAGCTATTTGTACCTACTGAAATTCATTTTAACCGTTTATATTTATCTACGAAGCTAATGATGCAAAAAGTTTACCTTAACCTTTTCAGGTCGTTACCGCTACGAAGAAATTTGTTAGTTTAGACTCTAGACATTTTTACACCCTTATCGGAAGAACGTTAATTCACGTAGGTAATAAAGCACTGACTACGAAGTCTGCACCTCTTTCATTTACCCTTTGTAGAAGTCTCGAGAACTATTTAAATTACATTATTAGAGTACGTAGTTCCTTTGAGTTGAGATATTACTTTTATGCGTTTTCAAGACGTTTATAGTCAATTGTGTGGGTTAATTTAAACATTGCCAGCCACGAAACTTCTGGAGGATGAATTGGATTTACGAAGTTGTTCTAATTGCCGGATGTGTATGAATGTTCGCTGACTGTAGGTACTTCAGTGTTTAGTTATTTAGTTGTATTCTAGCTTGCTTTACCTATAAAACGAAAATGCTGGCCTATTTTATTTATTTTAATGTAACAAAATTGTCAATGTTTGAATTGAAAATTTGAGGAGAAACCTACGGGACAATCGTTGGTGGATCTTAAACGAGTAGATATTTAAAACCTTAAGTTTTAATGTTATAATAGACATTATAAGATATATATGTATGTACAGACTATGTACCGTAGCCTGTGTAATGTGTACAATTTGTAAATATAAAGAAAAGTAGGTAATTCTTGATAAAATGGGATCTCATTTTTCCATAAATCAATATTTCTATTTACGCCTTCCCACTGTCAATTTTACGCAACGATACCTAAATATATTCATCATAATGTAACAAACGTGAAAAATTAGGGGAGGCGACAGTTTTGATCGACGATAGCTCAAGCGTTGTCCACGAGATCGGCTGAAATTGAATACAAAAGAATTTGGGATAGACGAGAACAAAAGCTATTCATGAAAAGGTGGTCATGAATACCCAAACACAAGACGTCAAGCTTCTGACGTAAGTAGGCCACGACTTAAGACTATGGACATACTCGTACCTACGAGTATAAAATCATTTTTGTTGTTTTCTTGCTAGCTTTTGTCTATGATTAAAGACCACAAAATTTTGAAATTAATCTTGATTTTACGCGGAGCGGGGAAGGTGCTCTTAGCTCAACACTGTGTGGTGGAGAGGAGGGGTAGCGGCCAGTTGAAATTAAACAAAAGAAAGATGTTTCAATAATGAGTCTTGGTGGCAAAATAGCCCGTCCGAATCATACAACAATCGTTTTAGAAAACTGTTTGATCATATTAAAGTCAACTTGTTTGAATAGAAAAACACAAAGTAAAGGTTCATCCTAACTAGGAAACTTTTACAGCATATCAATTTTCCCAACCTTGACTCTCCTTTGCGCCAATACTTCTTGTTTTGTTCCAACCCTTCCTACAAGTTATGTCATCGATCCATCTTGCCATTATAGTTTTATTATAACAATAGAGACATGAGCATATGTCGTGGAAGTTTCATAATAGGCATTTGATATTTCTATCTGGTATCGCTTCGCTGTTAAAGGGATAAACAAAATAGTTTGTGAGTTATCCTTTAGTAACCTCATCGGCAGAAAGATAAGATACAATTCAGCGTAATTGTTAACCTTTGATATTATATACCCATAAGCTCATAACCTATTTTAAAGCCTAGATAAAATTATGAACGGATTAACAAAGTTGTTTGGCAACCATTCCAGCTTTAAATACTTTTGTCAATGGTTGCTAACTTTGTTATTAACGTTTCACATTCATTTTGGCTTTAGTATAGAGTTTATGCTACCTATTTTTCTGACAGAACTGGACGTCAGGGACAAAAGGACACTTTCAAACAAAAAGCGGCTGTCTGTAAAGTCTGTTTACGGACGATAATTTTACGTGATAACGTCATAAGAAAACATTGATGACATTGTAATAAACAACCATATCTGTGACAGCTTTCTTTATTTTATTGTGTCGCATGTCGCTGTAATCGTCAAAACATTCCCTGTGACAGCTTTAGTTGACCCGAGCGCATGCGGGCGTATGCGCCCGCCGGACACAATACTTCAGCCAATCAGCAGGCGAAACGTGACGGACCGTGACACTTTTTAATGCGTGCACCCGGTCCCCAATATATAAGACGTTATCTCGTCAGAAATATTATATATTTTTTATTAGAAATAGGTATTATAAATTAGACTTTGTAGCTAGGATTCAAGGATAACCGAAAAGAATGGTGCCTAAGGACTCTTCGCCACAACTTACCTACTGCTAGGTGCGTTTATCTAACGGAAGACTAGTTATTTGGGATTGTACTTAAGTGAATTAATCTATTATTGGCTGTGGACAACAATAGGTTAATTTACAACTTAATGTTCTTTGATTATTAAAGTTACTATTTACACTCCATTTGGTAGGTTGATCGATTCATTGATCAATTGGTCAAAACAAACTCGAGCGAAGGTATGTTTGAATTGTATTACTATCATGACCTAGAAAGATCTTTATGAGTCCATAACATAAAATCTATTGATCGATGTAGTCAGAAGTATTGCGGTAAACAAAGCCGAAGCTGAAACCTAATCACTAGTATAAAATACATAATAGCACTTACTCGTCCAACGGATAACAGAATGAATGAAGTACTTGCCTATACCGCTCTGATTAAACCAAAATATTAAAAAAAATATATTTTTTTGAAAACATTAAAGGTAAGGTAAAACTGAGCCCACGTATGCAGCGCATTATGACATCTAGATACTCTTGAATATGTATGAAAACAATTGAATCAGTGTGGGATGAGTGAATAATGGTAGGTACCTACCCAGGTTTCTGATTCAACAGTTTTTATACAAATTAATAATACAATAATAATATCTTGGGACAACTCACACAACGCTATCTGATCCCAAACTACGCAGAGTTTTTACTTTGGAAACCAGACAACTGATAAACATACTTATATATTTCTAAATATATACATATTATAGATAAATAACACCCAGACACAGAATAAACTATCGTGCTCATCACACAAAGTTTTATCCTGGGTGGGGATCGAACCCACGACCTCTTGCTATACTTACACTCTAACCCAAAGGTCTGGATGTCATAAAGCGTTGCATATATCACATACGTGGGCTCAGTTTGTCCTTACCTTAACATATTCCCAAGTTAAGTTTCGGGTACTTTTCTTATTTTCCGTTTTCTTAAGAGGAAATGGCATTGGAATATCGTTATCGACCGGCTGTCTGATGTCAAATTGAATTCGCGATTCACTTTTAACGTTTTATGATGTTTGAAGTTTTTTTACCGAGATGAATATATTTTCCCTATATATAATGTGCGTCAAATCGACATGGGACATGCTCGACGGGTATGAACGAGACGTAGATAGGTACGTATTCTACATCCCTGCAGTAGCTACCCGAACTGTCTTACTCTGTATTTATTTAATAATAATTTATTCGTACATTTCAATTATAATCATTACACATTAACTATAGGTACAAGCCTATAGCTTGTACCTATAGTTAATGTGTTATAATTATAATTTACACAGGAACAAGTAGGTACTAATGTAGAAATTGTATCACTGGTGCCAGCGCCTGCTCTTGTCGTGAACAGTTTGCAGTAAATATTATGTCATATAGTGTATAGATACAGGTAGTCATTAAATAATTGCTTACCAAAATTACTTGTAATAATTAATATGTTTAAATTAAATTTGTTCCAATTATTATTCAGTCAGATGCATATATTAATTTTAATCTTTCCAAGTATGTGCTTGCAGTTGTACACTAAGAAAACTTTTTTTACAAATCTAACCGACTTCAATCAGAGTTGATTTTCTGGCATTTATTGAGGAGTTTCGTTGTCTGTTTCCGAAACTCATTAAACATTTGGTAAATGATCATGTAATGATAAATTTCGGAACAAACTCTCTTTCTAACAAAAAATAGTACTAAAAAAAGGTCTATATGTATATGACTGATTTATGACCTACATGGATTTACCATAAATAAAAAAATGCAAACATTCAAATTGAGAAGCTCTTCCTTTTTGAAATCGGTTAAAAATGAATTAGAAAATTGCCATGTTGACCTTTCGAGGATTATTGGTTCGTATTAAATGTCGTATGATTCAGAAATAGCTTAAAATTAAAACTGACAAATCGGTATGGAATACTAATTCGAATCACATTTCAGAATACTAAATTCCCAAAATATGATCAGTTAGTATTCATAGTTTACAATTGACGGATTAATTACCTCACTATAAGTAGATCTTCACTATTTAGATTATCAAGAAAGCCCCGTCGAATTCCGAACAAGTTACGTAACTACAAAATCTAATTACCTGCCCAAATCTATATTAGAAACCAAAAGTTTCACTGAATTCTAAGTTGGGATTTGATCAAACTTGCCTTCTCAGCGGATTAAGGAGCTACGGAACTTATAAGCACTATTGCGTCATCTGACCTTAACATTGCTCATTTCGCAGCACTCGAGAAGGGCGGAGAGGTAATAAAGGGCGGGTAGGGCAACCTCGTAGTGCTATTAATCGGAGATCACGGCCTTCGCGTGTGCCGAGCGCCTGACAGTCAAGCGGCACGAACACTCGTCGAACTGTTTGCAGTTACTTTACCGGCAGGCGTTCGACGATTTTATAGTTATTTTAAGAGTGACCAATTTTACTAATAATCAATAGCTAATCCCTGGAACAAATTAATTACTTAGTATATTTTGATGTATTTTATCATACCTATTGTTTTTTTAATTTACGATAAGTACATACATAGATAAATATAAAAACGTTACATGATATTAAAGTCCCTCAACAACTACAATTCTGTGTCGGGCTATATATTTAGTTAATATTCGTTGGTTTTACTATTGGTAGGGTAGCTTATAATATCGTATTAAAACTTTGAATGAGGGTTCGAGACCACATTTGAATATTTACATAAACGAGTTGGTACGTAGGTACCTACATGCGTACATGTTTATATAGAAGCATCATAGTTAGCTCAGTTTTGGTAATCAACTTCGCTTTAGACTTACTCTTGTGTCTGTAGTAAAGAAAGACAAGATAGTTATCCTACCTCCTACCTGAGGCGAAGCTGAGTGAGGCTATAATCTGAATACCGAACCTAGTAGGTATTCTTTGACCGAACCGTCCACTTCTCGAACAAAAAAAAATCGTTTATCAAAAAACCCGCCTGCTTAAAAAAGATTGAAATCAAGCAGTCGGAAGCATTTTAGTAAGTTCACTGGGATTCAATAGGTAATGCAACTATCAAAAATATGATTGAAAATAGTTGGCAAAGAACTTTAAATAGCTATATATCCAAAACAACGTGAAAAATGATTTCAGAAACCCCATCATGATTTAAAATACATACATATTGACATCCCACATGACATAGTTTGATGACTTTGTCATGTCTTTAGTGACTCGTAAGATTAATACGAATCGATTGACGTATGAATAATCAAAATCGGCCTACACGTTTGGTCTATATAGTGTCATAAAGGAACATAATATACATACACGTCAAACACATAACCCTCCTCCGCAGTCGGTTAAATAATCAATCAAATAAGAACAAACACTAACTATAACTCAATTAAAAAGCCACGCATCTTCGTAAGCACTGATTAATTGATAATTTTCATTTAATAAAACGCATAAGGCCACCAACATTAGATATTACACTTTAAACTCGCTATAACCATTCCGCTGCGTATTTCATTATCTACTTTAAAAGCAGACCTAATGACACAATAGACTGTTATGGGCCCCGTTGATAAATTAGGAGATCGTCGGTGGCATTTAAAATGAGCCATAAACAATAAGCAGTAACGTTTATAGGGTACATAATAGCGACCGCACACTGCGCAAAACTATTTTGCTTAATACTCGTGTAGTGCAATGGAAGAATTTCACCTTCCTAGTTTTATCTCGAAGCATCGGTAATTTGGTTCTGTCTGAAAAATCGTTCGATGGTTATCGTTTAGGCAAGAGAACGTTGCATGTTAGTGTTTTGATATCTAATATTTTAACCTCCGACGTAAATAGAGGGGTACTAAAAGTTAGACGTGTGTAGTGTATTTGTGTGTCAGACTGTGGCATCGTAGGGTACAAACGGGTGGAAGTATTCTAGGCTTTTTTAATAAACAGCTGGTTTAAACAGGATGGCTATGAAATAAAGCTAAGGCTTTGTTTCATGAAAAATCGTTGGGCCCTTGTGAAATTCTTTTTGTAATTTAAACTTCTGTAGCGGCGTTGTCGATTTTTTTTGGTATGGGTATCACGTTACCGTAAGATTGGTGGATTGGTGGGAAGACAGATTCACATATTATTGACATTATTTCTTCCCTTTTTTCTTTTAATTTTTTGATTGTTGATTTTTAATTTGTGATTTAATATTTTGGATTTAATTGTCATGTCGTTATCATTGTCATTTTTTAAATTGTCATGTTTAAGTACGATAGATGAATATTGTATTCAACCACATACCTAAATATATAGATAGTAGCTGCTTTTATACCTACTGATAAATAAAGCGATTCGTGCGAATTTATTCCTTAGCCATTCCAAAATATTAAAAATTGCACAAATTTCACTTCTACCAGGATTTCTCATTGACATTCACGGCAACAGTACACTATAAGGTGTGCACCTTATAGTGTACCGTTGCCGTGGATGTTCATTATCGCGATGTGAACCATCGACTTCTTAAACAAAATAGTCATAGATCACCATACAAACAACTCCCTTTTTATAAATAGTAAATTTATTTATTTTCCGATAACAGAGTTCCATAGTGTTAGTAAAATGTTTTTGTTTAATGTTAGTAGGTAAAAGTACGAGTCATTATTTTTCTTTAACAGGGGCATTAAAAAGCAGAGCAAAAAGTTTTAGCCTCCCTTAAGGGTGAAATATTCAAAAATACGTTCTATAACATCTCCTACCCATAACATGCATACCGGCCAAATTCAAAGTCTCCATCCAGTAGTACAATTTTAGATTTTGTGTTAAGTCAGCGAGAAGTATAACTGAGTACCTACCTAAGTGAGTTTTATGCTTATAAATAATTAAAATATTAAAGCCGTTTGCTGTAAGATGCAAATGGAACTGTTCAATTCGACAAAATATGCGTCATCTCATCTTTTACGATACCATGAAAGATTTACCGACACGGCGATGTAAACGTTATTTGTCATACAAGGCCAACATTATTGTCATCGTTAAGCCTTTTACTGATTTAATACTATACTAGGCACATATCTATGATAAATCAAGCACTAAACTAAATTAAGATCTTAGATCAAGATATGAATTATAGCAAAAGTTTCCGATTGCTGGCGATGAATCCTCGCAATTAAAGCTAAATTATCTACATAACTAGGCTACGTTATACGATATTGACGTGACGTGAGTAACAAGATCTGAGGAATGATAGGAATATATTAAGTACACGTGTATTATTCAATGGCCTAGCCCTTGTCTCTATATACAAGAGAAGCCTCTTTAAGTAGTGTGACAT
Source organism: Herminia tarsipennalis (assembly GCA_945859575.2). Lineage (NCBI taxonomy): Eukaryota > Metazoa > Arthropoda > Insecta > Lepidoptera > Erebidae > Herminia > Herminia tarsipennalis. Next base: position 11,754,185 of record OX243838.2, read on the forward strand.
AATCATCGGACTCTGTTATCGTTTAAAGCAGATAGTTCCTACCTCTCCATATCCTCATGAGTAGGTAATTAAGTAACTTTATTTACAATTGCTTTTCAATCTTCGATAAGCAGAGTGTAAGTAACGTTTATTTGTTTGTCTATGGTATTCTTAACAAACGGATGAATTGAGTGCATTTATAAAAGCTGATTGAATGAGTACCTATGCATTTTAGATGTGGTTCATGGAAATTCGTGGATTCGTAGGTGTTTACATTTTGAACACATATTTAAAATTTCAGAGATATAATATCACTACACCTACCCCACTCTTCTAGCACAACGACTGTAAGTTATTCGTAGGAAGTCAATTAATATTAATTAGAAAGCAAATTAATGATACATCTCATTATGCATATAGTTTGCGTTTGACAACGTTATAGCTCATTGTGTAGGCGCCTCCGTGTCAGATACGTTATTAAAACAAGTAGCTCCCATTCATGCACTATGACTGAGGAAAATTGGTTGACTACTAATGGGTGAATATTAAACGCAAGAAGGATATGTATGTAACGACTCGTTCACACTGTCTGATACAATTCAAATCACTTGAAGTGAAAACCGGGCCAGCAATGCCTTTACAAATTATAACTTTAAATTACTTGTACATATTATACAGTTGGTTGTTTTTCTACTAAAACTTCCAAGAATATGTTTGTCTTAACGGAAAATACCTTTAGCTGAATAATGTCTGATTTGTAGAAGTCCGATTCTGTGTATGCATATAGTTTGCGTTTGACAACGTTGTAGCTCATTATGTAGGCAAACAAGTACCTCCCATTCATGCACTATGACTGAGGAAAATTGGTTGACTACTAATGGGTGAATATTAAACGCAAGGAGGATATGGATGTAACGACTCGTTCACACTGTCTGATACAATTCAAATCACTGGAAGTGAAAACTGGGCCAGCAATGCCTTTACAAATTGCATCTTTAAATTACTTGTACATAAGTATTATCCAGTTGGTTTTTATCTACTAAAACTTCCAAAAATATGTTTCCCTATACGGAAAATACCTTCAGCTGAATAATATCTGATTTGTAGACGTCCGATTATGTGTATGTCTGTTTCTTACTGATGACTACTACTTGATAGGCTGAGAAGTAGTAGAGTAAGTAGGTCAGTTTATTTATGACAGGCAAAACATACATGCTTTTATCATAATGTTACTTATTACACTATATTTTACTACAGGTAAAATCAATAAAGCTTTAAATAATACTCAAAAAATGGTTGTCTGTCAAGTCGGTTTACGTGATAACGTCTTAAATAAAAATAATGATGACATTGTAATAAACAACCATGCCTGTGTTTTTTTATATACTTTTTTTGGTTATTATATTTTTTTATTTCCAATTGTATCACATGTCGCTGCAATCGTCAAAACATTGATGACATTGTAATAAACAACCTTGCCTGTGACAGCTATAGTGGATCCGGGCGCATGTGCCCGACGCCGCGACGGCCACAATACTTCAGACTATCAGCAGGCGGAATTGCAATAGGCGTTGCTTAGGAATCAGTCAATAACGTGACTGCTTGGCAACGAATTAATAACGTGACCGTTGCTACGGGACTGCTTAAAAACATTTTTGACACTTTTTTGTGCGTGCACCCCTTCATCGATTTATAAGACACACAGACCCGCGGCTTCGCCCGCATGGATGCCGGATTGTAACCAAAATATTCTAACGGCAAAGTTTCATTCTAACTTTGCACCCCCGTTTTACCCCTTAGGGGGTAAATTTTCAAATACCCTTTCTATTTGCTCCCCTACGGTGTAAAAGGAAACCTTGTGCAAAATTTCAAGTCTTATAGTTTAGGCCTTGTGTTGAAGATTATCACGTCAAAAAATGTTGGTATTATACGCTGCGGTTTAGAGATTCACTTCCGAAAGATTAACAACACAAATAAAATAGGTGTCAAATAAAGTCACCTTACTGTACTTTTTATCACTTATGTGAGTCATCCGCCTTATAAAGGAGGTGTATCAGTCGTGTATCGTATAGCTTCTCGCCTTTTAGCTGTATAATAACTGTCTAAATGTTTTGTCTGTACTTAATGTTCGGCATCATGCATTGGAACATAGCACATACAACTCCGTCGCGTATATTATTATTACGTGAAGTTCAAGGCCTAACGCGTCAGGTTCATTCGACTTTATTAGAGAAGCCAACTATGTGTATGATGCATGCGAATAAATTGATGGTATTATTTTTTGTGAAATTTTGTTTGAATGTAGGTATTTATTTGGTTTCAAATATTAGGTATCCTACTAAAAAAATGTTAGTTCCGAAAGTTTGGATGGATGTTACTCAATCACGCCAGAAGGCTTTGGATGAAGTTTGGCACAGATGTAGATTATAGTCTGTAGTGTAGTATTATTTAATAAACAATACTTTATATCCTAGAAAAATGTAAAATTTCTACCAGAAGATAGTCGCGGGCAACAGCTATCGGATCAAAATGCAATACTCGTAGTACCTATTTATTTACACTAATTTATTATGGACTTAGTTGCCATGAATTGGTATTGTGTTACTAGTTGACTAGTTAGTAGGTACCTAAAAGACCTCCAGGGTCCTTATTTACTATCTTTATTTCGCTGTCGTGACAAGCCCGTGCGAACTGACGCATGCGTGATGCGCTCAAATATGTTCACCGCGCATGCGCGTTGATGCATTTTTAAGCGCAGCTCTCTACCGCGCATGCGCGGTGTACATATTAGAGAGCATCGCACATGCGTCAGTGGTCACGGGCTTGTCACGACAACGAAATAAACATAGTGAATAAGGACCGATATTTCCAAAAAATTGAAAGGGATTTTTTTTCGCTTGAACCATGCATAAACACCTGGACTTGAAGTATCTTGGTAAGTCCAAGTAACGTGTTGCTGTTATCATCAGACCCTTCAAGAAGGATTTTAGTACCAAATACGTACTATTGGGACTTGAATTTCTATATGAGCATTAGCCGTAAAACATTAAAGTGAACCCAAATATTATTTTAGCCTCACATCAAATTATAGTATAGTAGAAATTACACATTAGGCACATAATTCGGGCCTGAGCGAGTAGGTTTTTATGAAAGGACAGCAGGTAGGTATATGGGCATATTCACCCAATGTTCATCTAATTAGAATCATAAAACTGTCAGCGATGTTAATTATACTATACAGTATAATGGGTATAGCGGAGCTCCGTTTATATAAATTAGGGACAGTTTGATAATAAAGTGACTCTTGTTTATGTTCAGGGCGCGGCGTAGGACGTTAGCGATTTTATGCACTACAGTTATTTTAAAGGCCAACTAGTTTAAACTAGTGTATATCTTGAAATGCCGGCAACTTCCATCCAATGAAAAATTACTATAGTCCTCACAAACGTTGGATAGTTCGGGTCTCTTGGTTATTGAATGATTTAGTCACATTCTTAGCAACATTTATGATGAAGTGTCAAAAGTGTAAACTTTCAGCGGTACTGCTGTAGAAGGTTGGCGCTTTTTGTTGATCGGAAATACTGAGACGATAGACGCAATTTTAAACCAACCCTAGCTCCATTCAGCATTCTAAATTAGCTCTGAGGCCTTGTCGTAACAAGTAAGAGACGCAATTTGGCAGGTACACTTTGTCATGATTAAAAACAGAGCCAAGAAAATAATATCTCATGGAGTTAACGCTATGATATTTCTTTCTACAATGTCTGGATATTCGTCTAAATGTGAGAGATAAATAGGTCAACAACGTCAGTTGCTGATGGTGTGCATTCCATCTAGCTACTATCTTCGTGCATAGTATACTATGAACCTCTCTATGATACCAATACGGATCAATCTCTGTTAGTTATGGATCACTTAACCAATACAAAACGGCTATTACACTACCCTAAATCAGGGCCCTAAATCGAGGTGGCCTTGAATATTTGTTAGAGAATTAGGGCCCTAACTTTTATTACACCTTTTTAAGGGTTTAGGGTTCCTGATTTAGTGTAGTGTAATAAGCGCATAAGAGCCAAATGCTGTCTTGTGAAATAGAACACAGTGTGACAGAGACAAATGACAATATATTATTAACACTGGATAATTTTATAATATAATTCACGTTACGCTCTGTCTCAAACACACCCTGGTCATATAAAACACCCACAGTGGAACGGTCATAACACTATTCCAAGGATCATTAGTTTTTATAGTTTATTGAGAGCACCGACCTTCAGTAACCGACAACAGCAAGACGTCGACTGACGATCTAAAGTTCACAAGTTCAAATATTCCTCTTTACTTCTATTACTAATAATAATAATCTTCTAATTGATGTTAGTTACAGCAGCCAATCTAATCAGAGAATAGCCAAGTACGTAGTAGATATTATAGTGCAAAAGTTTGTGCACAGATATAACTTTACTCTCTGTTTTCTCACCCTCGATGCCCGATGACGGGACGGGAATTGGGGACAACTGTAGGGAGATTAGGCGCAGGACCTACAGCTTAACTCCGAGGCATGAGTAGTATGACATATTTCGAAAACGGTCATTCATCTATGGATCAGCTGATGACATATCGTAACTCGGCCGCTACTGAGTCACTCAGGACTGTGCTCAAGACCCATTACTATGAAGTATGAACTATTAAAATCGTAAGTAAATCATACTTGAAGATTAATGTATTTCTCTACGAATTAAGATTACAATGCTATTAGGCTTTATTGGCCTTGCATGTTGGCGACGAAAAATACTAATGAATTGTTTCCAACTGAAAAGAATATTTATAACAGTTGTGCTTCATGCGGGCAGGCAATATTTTTCTTTCACGGTCGGGAAAGCCCGTGATTGGAATCAATTTTCAGGCCGTTCGAGTAGGTAATTAACTACTGCAAAACGTGGTACAGCAAGTTTTGGGATATTGAAACGTATTGCTTGTGTTTAACCACAGAGTTTGACGGCAACTATGAGACATTCTTCTATAATGTCGCAATCACATAAGTAGTTACAATTTTTTTCGGCTTTTAGTTTTATACTATTAAACTATAAAGTACCTACCCTAAAGTTTCATCAAAATTCCTATATATAACTGTTCCTATATATAGAAACTGTTAAATACAGTTTGAGTCATAAACAATGTAATTTTACAAACGTAAAACAAACAAATATTAAAAAAAAAAATGTTTGTCTGTAAAGTCGGTTTACAGATGATGATGTGATAACGTCATAAGAAAACATTGATGACGTATCGCCATTCGCGTTGTTTAGCAACCAGTCAATAACGTGATCTTTTTTAGGATAAGACGTTATCACAGATTCGTAGATTTAGCGTGAAATAGCAACAAACATCCAACCATAAAAACAATTGAATTTATAGTAGGTACCTAAGGAGGATTATCGGTAGGATTAACAATGCACTTCTCTAAAAGTATAATTATTTTTAATATAAATTCATTATGTTAATTTGTGTAAGTGTTCATAGTTAAACGGAGACTGTTTCGCTTCTAATATAATAGCTGTTAACGCTGCTAATACAACTAGTTACAGTCGATTAACATCTAGGGCACAGCAACGTACCACAAGTTTGTGTGCATACATTGTAGGTATATGTAATATGCTACATATAATATGTATACATATATAGAGTAGTCTATGAATGTTATTGGTGAAAATTGAATGATCAAACTAAATGGTTGCAATTTTGAAATACATCACTGAACATGTTCACAAATTAAATTAATTACTATGATTAAATTACAAATTTCAGAGGATAAAAAATAAAAAGATGTTTCGTTAAACTATGCTCATCAAAAAACATTAAAGGTAAATGAGAAAGAATGGCACGTTTGTCAAAGGAGATGTAACTTGAAATCAAGTTCCTTGGGTTAACTGCCTAAATCATTGCCACTGTCATGCATAATATTCTTCAATTGCTCTAAATGATTTGTTATGTCAACTTATAAGTGCAACTTAACAAGTTTTAAATCTATCCTACTCCTATCATAAGCCTACCTCTAAACCCAAATAGTGATTTCGAATAACTCGTGAACGGAAAGAGGTATTTCATCGATATTTTAAAGCGGTAAAAAGAATAGAAACTTTTTTGTTACAAAAAGTCTGAAATAATTATGAGTCTGTTAAAAATTAGGTTTTTAATTGCGAAATAACAGTTTATTTAAAATTGTTTGGACATTACAACATTGTCAATTTTTTACTTTTTTATTTCTACAAATACTAGTGTTAAATTATCTTTGAATTCCAGTAGATGAGTTCGAAGATATACGTCATGTCTATATTTGTAAAGGCAGATTGTTTATTTTATAAAATAAAATAAAAAAAAGTAATTACTATGTTATTATCTGTTATAAATCAGTTATAATCATGAAAAATCGCAGTCTATTCAAACAAGTGCAACAGATAAATTAATTACATCCTTATTTGTCATGTCAAGATAATCTATAACTTTTTTTTAAAATTTTTAAACTAGATGCACGCAAAAAAACTACGGAGTTAATGTCATAGATATTTTCTACCAATCAATTTTTGATAACGTCATGTTATAGATTCCTAATCCGACATTACAAAATGAAGCCGTTTAGCTGTCAAAACTTACACTAGATCATTGACTTATAGACCTGGTCTGCGCCACAACCTGACAAAATTGACCACTCTTTAGAAAGAGTCAAGGCTACTTTGTGGAGTTTTGGAACGAAGTTCCTTATCGCGCGTTGTGAAAGGGGGCTAGACGGAAAAAATCTCACGAAAAGTTGTAACGACACTTTTTGACACACACAAGCCGTGCGGCGTGCGCGTAAGATATGAACATCTAATTTGACGAAGAAGTCACCTGTCGATTTGGTCTAGAGGCATAAACTCGGTACACAGTATTGGTGACAATTGTGTAGTTGTGGGTTCGAGCCTTCGGTATACAATCGTCTTTTTGTAAGTTATTTTCGTTTCGTCTTTCTATTTCGCATTGAACAGTGTGGTGTTGCGAAAATAATAAAAAAAAAATTAAGATAAGAACTTCGTTCCATCCGGGTGTCCCTTGACACCTGTCAAGGTTTTTTTCTTTCTTTCACGCTTTGCAGTCAATATTAACTTTTTAATTAAAAGGTATGGCGCGGTCCACGTCTACACGACAATGCACTAGATTTAGTGTAAGTTTTGACAGGTTTATTTATTACGCGAATGTTAAACGTCAAAGTCTAAAAATGCGAAATTTAAGTAACTAATTTTAATAATAGGTACTAAATCGATTATTTCAGACCATATTAGTCCATAATTTTGTTAGCAATATCTTAAAAAAACTAAATATATTAGTAGAATTTAAGCATTAAATATAAGCAATAATAAATTAATTAAAAATAACACAATTTACTTAACCTAACCTATTGCATCTATCGCTATAGCCACCTAATGCTTTAGCATGTGACTGTAGTAGCGCTTAGCGCTCAGCTTTAGAATGGTATTGTCACTTGCACGCAATCGTCGTTGTAGAATGACTCTCTTGCGCCTAATCGCATGAAAATCATTCGCGCACATCCCTGATGCACTACAACGAGGCGGCTGTCTCAACAACACTCTAAAGACATTGTTATATTAAGCGCTTTATATTTAACTAGCTGTCTAGCGCAACTTCGTCTGCGTAAATTTTCCCCGTTTTTGAAACATCTCTCATTGCTGCTCCGCTCCTATTAGTCGTAGCGCGATGTTATATAGCCTATAGCCTTCCTCGATAAATGGGTTATCCAACAAAAAAATAATTAAATAATTTTTCAAATCGGACCAGTGGTTCCTGAGATTAGCGCGTTTAAACAAAGAAACAAACTCTTCCGCTTTATAATATTAGTATAGATTATTCCCAAATGTGAAGTTTATTTAAAACAAAAACAAACTGCGATAATATCAGTATAACGTAAATTGCCCATATACTTTCGATTTACTCTTAAAAGCAAAGAGGCTTCCTAAAACCCTGAAGTAGTTATCTGATAATTCCTAATAAATGTTCTGTAAAAGTTGTGATACCGCGTATTTATTAATTAACGGGTGATATGCGGACGTGATAAGATTATACAGGCAGTGTAGTGTAGAACTGATTAACCGGTTAGGGATGTTCCATATTGGCTCACTTCTAATTTCATTCTTTCTTTATTATTCTGACTTGAGTCGGTTTCTACTTGAACCGGACTTGAAAAGCACTTGTTTCTGTTGAGCATTTGTCATGAGAATCCCACTGACCCCAGACTGACTTGTTGGTCTAGTAATTAAGATATGATAAAGACTGATATAATATAATCCACCACGGTGTAGTTGCTTAGCTACGCTGGTTAATTTTTGTGTGTAAAAGTTTGCTATTGCGTAGATATGTATGTAAGTCATACTGTCTGGACATCCAATGTGATTTAATTCAATTAAAGGCCACAATGATCTACTCAAGTTGAGAGTATGTTAGTTACCGTGTGATCTGCCGGGTAATCGATATGCAGACTCGAATGGAATTTATGATGATCACTTGATTTAGTACCTACTGGAGATTATAGATAACCAACTATGATATCGAATAGAAGTAATATTTTTTTAAATAAAATACCTACTTATTACTGATAAATTTTAGGCAGACACAGAAGAAACAATCTTGCTTATCACACATAGCATAGGCGTACCCAGGGGGGGATTTGAGGGTTCACCCCTCTTCCGCCCTGAACTGCAAAAAGGTAGGTACCTACACGTCATATATTTGGTCTGTGTTTTGTCAGTTCGACTGCTTCTGTCGCGCAATGGGCGTGTGTTTCGACTGCTACGCAAGAGGTCGTGGGCTCGATTCCCATACGGGACACCACTTTATTTGATCTACAAACTGTTGTTCCGAGTCTGGGTGTACTTTGTGTCCGTGACTTGTCAAGTGTCGAAAAGTCCCCCGCGACACAGGGCTAGTACCTTACTGCGGGAGTCTTACTTGAAATAAAAATTTACCACATAATCCCCCCCCCCCCACGACAAATTATACTGGGAACGCCCATGACACAAATCCCTTATGATCCTCTATTTATCTAAGGTGGGAATTGGAAATAAGACCTCCGGCATAGCAGTCCGTATCACTAATCACTAGACCAACAGCTAAGTCTCAATTCTCTCTAAAACTCAATTTCATAAATTTAACAATTTTATGTTTTGGCAGCATAAAAATGGAAGGTACTTGGATCGAACAAGGAAATTTAGCTAGCAAAGGTTGAACTTACTCGTATATCAATTCCCTTGGGGATGAACCGAGCTCCGTAAAGTGAATCGCAAGCCATGAACCCTGACACGAAGGAGTTTCAAGGTTTGGCTATAAACTTATAGAACAACAACTATTAAATAATGTGACATGCTCGGTAAGACGTCAAAGGTTAGGTCACTGTTGTCGATTGTAAAAGCTACAGCTTTAGGCAACTGTCCTACCCACGGCGATGAGCGAGAAGCGATTAGCGATTTTATCAGTATTTAGTAAGACTTTACTAAGCTTTCGTATAGTTAGCATATAAACTAGACACCGCTTTTCGAATTTTGAATTAAAATATAAAAGATTAAATGTTTTGACGCAAGTTATCGATAGCATTCTCATCTTAAACATGGTAGTGATAGCGTAAACGTCAGTCTAGCTATAGTTAATAGTAAACTGACGATAGCATATTCTCCCTACATAGTATAAAACAAAGTTTTTTGACATGATAAAGTCTTATAAATTGATGACCGGGTGCACGCACGAAAAAGTGTGACGTCACCGCTCACGTTCCGTTGACTGGTTGCTAAGCAACGCGAATGGCGATATGTCATCACGTTATTCACTGCGCTCGGGTCCACTAAAGTTGTCACAGGTATGGTTGTTTATTACTGTTCAGTTAATACTATCAGTTATAAATACAATTTGACACGGGAATAAACGCGTTTAATCTAGGTAAAGTTATTTACCTTATGCTTGACGTTTCGATCGGGTTACACCGACCGTGGTCACAAGCTGACTCAATCAGTTAAATGTGATTGTGTGAAATGTTTGTGTGTTAGAGTATAGGTTAATATAGGAGTAGTGATAGTGACCCGTGACCACGATCGGTGTAAGTCGATCGAAACCTCGGGTAAATAAAAGGTTCGTACCTTTAAACTACTCACGCTATTAAGTCCCGAAATATAACTAATACTAGCGGACGCCACGCGGTTTTACCCGCATAGTTCCCGTTCCCGTAGGAATACAGGGATAAAAAATAGCCTATGTCACCCGGGGTTAGTGTAGCTTCACAACGATGAAAGAATTTTTCAAATCCATCCAGTAGTTTCGAAGCCTATTCAATACAAACAAACAATCAAATCTTTCCTATTTATAATCTTAATATAGAAGTATAGATATCGATGTATAAAAATCGCGAAAGTTTGAAAAAAACATATTAATTTCAAATACTACGCATTACTTTTATAATACATATGCCATATTGAATTATAATTATAAAAGAAATATAGTTAAGTTCGAGCTACCTTCTATTAACTATTAAAACAACAGAATAATAAAAAGGTCGGTTACATGTTGACTGTCATGAAAGTTCGATAAACGTCAAGAATAACGTTGAAACCAAATAAATACTCCTATCGTTAAAACGTTTATTGTGATAACATTGTAGCCTTATGTGTTTCTCTCTTTCCAGCAAACAGAAATGTTTTTAAAACGTCTCATCAGTGGTTCGGATATGATAAAAGCAGTACCATAAATAATATGGAAATTTGGGGGCTCTTTTTACTGTCCTTTCCTTTGTTGTCGTTGATGGGGCAACAATATTATCATAAATTTTTCGCATCTTGTGGAAATTTTGTGGATGCTTTTTCATAGGAATGCAAACGTCATCATTTGTGTGTGATCAATGTTTTTGTATGACTTGCTTAAAAAAAACGCTTTATTATTGATACTCAAAAGTAAATAGCATAAAAATAAAATAAAAAACCAGACAAGTGCGAGTTGGACTACCCCACAGACGGCTACGTACAAATTTGTATGTAAACACATAATATTTTAAATAGGCAGTACAGAATAGGTAGACCTGAGAATATGCTTTTAATTTTAACTTGATACCTCCACACGTTCCTGGAATAAAGGGTCTTGACAGACAGACGGACGAACGGACAACAAAGTGGTTCCGTTTTTTTCCTTTTGGAGGAAAACAAAATGCTGTATAACCCTTATATATATCTAAAAGAATTACTATTTCCCTTGGTCACGGCATAACTAAAAAATGACTTTACCGATTTCATATTTTTTTTAGTTTTCTAATACTATGTAGAAAGTTCCTAAGTAAAAAATTGGTTGTCTGTAAAGTCGGTTTACGGACGATAATTTTACGTGATAACGTCATAAGAAAACATTGATAACATTGATCGCCATTCGCGTTGCTTAGCAACCAATCAATAATGTTAGTTCCAATTGTATCGCATGTCATGTCGCTGCAATCGCCATTCGCTGTTGCTTAGCAACCAATCAATAACGTGACTTTTTTTAGACTCTTTTTCGTGAATGCAGCCGGTCATCGATTTATAAGACGCTATCACGTCAAAAATAAAAAAAATAACGGGGCGGTAGGCGTAGGCGAAGTCGCCGGGACAGCTAGTATCGTATAAAAAGGCTTCATTTAGATGATTTGGAAAATTATTGAAAAGTGTACGTGAGCTCAACTGGTAGGACTGCGAGTAGGTATTAATTATATAGGATTTAATAAGCATTGGTAGGTATATTAATACCTACAAATGCTTATTAAATCCTAATAGTTCAAATAAAGTGACTAGTCCGTAGTATGACGTCACGATTCACACGGTACATTGCGTCGAGAGCCCTCGTTTTATTTTATTGCTGACTTGGGAATATCTTTGCGTATGTCCATCTACACTATTATGTAGGTAGGTATGTCCATATTAACTGTTTTACGACTTACGAGTGTATAACAATAGCAACAATGGAATTTAATGACTTTGCGTTCTTTAAGGGTTATGAAGTGTAATCATAGGTTCGTAGGACTTCAAATTCTTTATAAAAGTTACTTATGCTAGGCTAAGATAAGTAGTAACTAGCCAGGGATGTTGCGAATATTCGCACCCGCATCCGCGATTGCGTAGCTTCCGCATTAATCTTGACATCTGCATCCGCATCGCATTCGCGGATGCCTGCTAACAAAAATCCGATCGTGGTCACGGGTCGAATATCTATAAATCGCGAAAGTTTAAAAACAATAAACATAAATCTATATAATAATATATAAAACAAAGTCGTGTTAATTACACCATTATATACACACCCTATGACTCAAAAACGGTCGGACAATTTTTTATGATTTTTGTGTTTTTGGATTTGTCTTCGTCCGGAATAGGATAATAAGTAGTAAGTATTAAAAACAATGTCAAACATTTAATGTTTACTCCCTCGATACGGTAAACTCTTCCCTCAAATTAAAGACCATATTTAGACATGACTAGCTGACCCGCGCAACTTCGTCTGCGTAAATTTTCCCTTTTTTCTTTTTTCTTCCTTTTTTAACAACATTTTTCATTGCTGCTCCGCTCCTATTGGTCGTAGCGTGATGTTATAACCTATAGCCTTCCTCGATAAATGTAACAACAAACTATTTTTTCAATGCAGCCCAGTAGTTCCTGAGATTATCGGGTTCAAACAAACAAACAAACTCTTAGAGGTATGAAAAATAGATAGTAGCCGATTCTCTGGCTTACTGAATATGCATAAAAAATTTCATGAGAATCGGTCAAGCCGTTTCGGAGGAATATGGGAACGAACATTGTGACACGAGAATTTTCTATTTTAGATTAGAAGATATATTCACAATGTTCGGTTAATCGCGTATTTTAGATTTTAAAATGTAGAATAGTGTCAGTAATGAAAAAGGATTGACATATTTATTGGTTGTCGCGTTTGAATAAGTTCATGACCTCCTTTGGTGATGTTCAATAACAAAAAACTCTATTTTAAAAAGTGGAGATGGTCTATGCCAACGTTTGTAGATAGCATTCAGATTAGTTAAAATGTTTTTTTTAATTGATTAGTTGGGACGGTTGTTATCATTATCGTAGACTCGAGGCGCAGATTGGAGGGATACTTTACAAACAACGGACACTCATGTACCTATTAACCTGATAGGGAACGTTGCTTAACCTCGCTGAATTCTCAGATTACTTGGCCGACAATGAGTCACCAAATTCTAAAATAAAACTCACGAATCCCTTCGAAATCTATAATAATATTATATAGCTGAAGAGTTTGTTTGTTTAATAATAATAATAATAATCGTTTATTTTTGTTTGCTTAATTGTTTGTTTGCTTGAATACAATAATCTCTGGAATAGCCCGTTTTTCAAGGAAGGCTACTTAGCAATACGTTACGACCAATAGGAGCTGAGCATCAATGAAAAATGGAGCAAAATTGGGGGAAAATGATGCGAACACAGTCGCGCGGGTCAGCTAGTAATATTTATCAACCCCATAATCACAGCAAAGGAATATCTTACTACTCTTACTAGGTATTTTGTTAATGTACTGGCTTACTCTGTGACTAGATCTAATTTATCTATATTATATCTATTATTATTATTATTATTATAGTAAAGGCTCTGCTTAGTTTGCGTGGGTTCTTCCTAGGGTGGTGTGAGTTATCCCAAGATATTATATTATTAAATTAATTTATCCGACGAGGACCTGTAAGGGCCAATATGACCCTGCTCATTAAGTTTCGTGTAAGTACTCGTACAAGTCGTACTCGTCATCAAACATTCGTACCGGTATGTATTGTAACAAAGCCTGAAGACGAATTAGGCATGGCTCTCATTGACTTAAAATACTCCTTAAAAAACCACGCAAGCTATAATCAACAAAAACCAAAAAGTAACTCGCAAATATACACGTATATAGAATTCAATACTGATTAATTTAATCGTTAACATGATTCATAATGTAAATGCTTATGTAATATCAAAAAATAATACATGAAAGCTGGCCTTATACTTTTTGCAAGAGGAGAAACAAAACGTTGTCACTGAGATAAAATGACATGTTCGAATAGTAGTTTTATTTTTTGCTACTTTTGTCGCTACAGCTATTCTTCGTACAGAAATGATGGTAATTTAATATGTTCAAATATGCGTAAAAATCACAAAAAGTAATATCCTACAATTTTTATATCACGTTTCTTTTGTAAATATTTACATACTACGAAAATGTTCCAGTTTTACTTTTAAAATATTGAATTCCAATATGACCTCTTAAAGTAATGTATTTAAATGTAATTCGTAAAAAAATAACGGTTAGTTAAAACTGAAACGGTTAAAATTGTCGGCGTGAATAGACGACTGAATGAACTCAAACTGTAATTATAACGTGGTAATGAGCACGCATTCATTTTGTAGTGTAGTTCATTGATTTTAAGTAAGGGCACAGAATATTATAACAGCATTGAACGTAATACACGTAAGTGCTGCATTAAAATATGAAAGAAGCCATGATCTAGAAGGTTACAGCAGATTTTCATAATCAAAATGAAGGGTTTTTGTAATAAAAAACCCTGATACGTTGGACAAAAACTTTGATTGTCTAAACTGTGAACTTTCTATTAATAATAACTTTTTAATAAAAAAATGAACAACCATCAAGGAAAAAAAATATGTAAAATACATCACCGAATGCCAATTTCTTTGACTCACTCCTATGTTTTAATCTATATATCTGGTGTTTTATACGCTAGAACAACATTGTATACACTAAAACCTTATAAATTAGGCAGTCGAATATCGAAAAGCTCATCTAAATCGGATCACTAGCTTTCGAGATAATTGCGAACATAAATACATACATACGGGTCAAACAGAGACGAACTTTGTTTAAGGCGGTCAAAAACACATTCAAGTCCGTTTATGAACTACTCTGCCTAAAGGGGCGTCTAAACGGGCCATTTTTTACGGTACAAAAAATGGTTGTGGCAGCAAAGCTGTGGCCGGCAACATGGCAGTACTCTCCAATATTGATTTGATGATAGCCGGACGATCGCTGAGCGATCTATTGGCTTGCCAATTTTGTTGTTGTTTCAGTCGCCCTCTATTTTATTGTTGCGGGGTTGTGTAGCCCGCTTAGGAGACTGGATCATGCGCCATAGAATTGTAGACATATTGCCACTATTGGCCGAGCAATTAGTTGCCAATAGTGCCGCCACAAATTGCCGTAAAAATGGCCCGTTTAGACGCCCCTATAGATAGACACATAGACGGACAGGCATACGATTACGCTTTCTTTAACATTGGAGGTTAAACATATAAGTAGGTAGGTACCCTTAACATACAATTATTGATTTGAATTGGTCAGTCCATCCTCAGCGATTAGCGTGCACGTTGAATCGTCTATTAAATTAATACAGTATAGACAATCAATTCTTCTTCTTCTTCTTTGAGTTAATGGCAATCTAGCCGTTTTAACGGCTAATTTCTGCCAGTGTCAAGTATTTATACATTTATTACATGCACATAGTCTCGTTCTAAGTCAATTATCACGTATTCAAATCATTTTTTACAAGTTAATCTCGGAGCTGTAAAAATAATGGCCGGTCAGTTTGCCGCCATTTTTACAACCCCAGACAATCAATTGAAAATGGTTGGTCTTTCCCGATACGATAATGACGTTAGTGATGTGTAAAAACTATAGGACGATGTCTACGGCAAGTTGAATCAAACTGGATCATCGGGTAATGTAAGAACTCCTTTCTTATCTATGAACTCAATGAAGTGCAAATAATTTATTTGCTCTTTGGTTAAGTACCTAGTATTAGTAGCAATATCAGGAAAGTCATAAATTTACTATGTTAGTTGTTTTTTTTTTCTTTTTGATAGTAATTGCTTAAGGTTGCACAATGTAAGTGGATAACGGAAAGTAACAATAGAAACGTAGGCTGTACTTCCATTTTCCTTTGCTCGTAATGAAAAAAAAGAGTGTGTCAGTCGTGATATTCCCGGGCATCTCGTGTCAGAAGAAAAACTGTTCTTACTGTGATCAAAGACAGATGGCTAATGGTACAACGTATCTACGACAAAGCTGTCACAAAATTCAAGGTATTTTTGCTAGTTTTGGGTTCAGTATGTACATAGCGTTAGTAGAATTATGACCGCAAATTGAATTGGACAGTTTCTATTGGATTTTAAAACAAGATTTGATTTAAACATAGATATTAAATGAATGAAAAATTCGCTTTAACGGTATTCGATTCCGCGATTACCAAGTAACAAGATTTGGTTATTAAGAGTGATTAATTTCCACTTTAAGGAAGAACGCGGCTACTAAATACAGTTAATTTTGCATATTATACCTAGTTATTATTCTCTACTTACAGTGTAGGCGTATCCATATGTAATTTGAAATGTATGTTATGTTTGGAAAATTAACATTTTGTTCCTAATATTAAAATAACGAAATCTAAGTAATAACGGGACACCTACGCAGAGTAAAAATATTTCCCACGAAATTCATAGGCCCATTATAATTTATAGTTGCTTGAATTTGAAAATGAAAACTGCAAAACGGTTACTAAACTCGTTAGCCAATTTAAAGCCTGCGGTCGTAACATAAAGATAAGCATTTGCAATTTGTTGTCAATCCGGTTTTTCTTATGTTAATAAACTTATTGACAGCTTAATCGTCGACTGATCTATCTCTTTGTTTTTATTATAGTAATTACGATGAGTTCAAGCAACATTATTTACTTACAGAAACGCAAAAAAGTTATTTCTTTCGTGAGATAAAAGTAGATATTTTCCTACTCATGTTAATCTAGTGATAAAGGAATTACGCTGTGCCCTACCTTTCTACTAAAAAAGATTACACTAAAAATAACTGACTAAATGTCGCGATGAGCTCTTTGCGCATTAACTATAGGTTGATCGCCTAACGAACAACGTCAACGAAACCTTTGTAACAAAATATCCCAGAGAGCGTAATATCAATGTAGTTTCAGTCGAACTCTTGCGAAAATGAACGGCTATCATTTTTGGATCAATTGCTTACCATATTTTTCGAATTTGCTTACATATTCCGATTCAGTGACGGAAACGAGGTCCGAATAAAAATTGGGTTATGTGAATGATTTTGAAGAATGGTCCAGACATATTCGTGCGAGATAAGAATAAAAATATATGGGTTATTTGTTTTGCAATTCATATCAGGATCGTCTACTTGCAAGAAATCGAACACATTTGAATTTATTTTTGGGCTTTGTCGTTTTTTGAGGATATAACGAGTCAATGTAACTTAAGTACCCACTAATTTTAGGTAAATTGACGTGTACACGTGTATAATCATGAATATTCTGCCCTTATACCGCCTTGCCAAATAAATTAATCATCAATTGACAGCAATAATATTATATAAGTCCTAAAAAAAAAATATGCAGATATTATCTATGCATCATTATTTACAATTGCTCCAAAATCAAGCGAAAGAAGCTCGTGTACAATTTGGAGGTGTCACTTGTAAGAATTAAATATGCGATGTTGACCTCAGCATTTAAACTATTACATGCGTAAGCATCTGCTACTAAAACGGGACTGACAAAAACAGACAACGGAAACTTTACGAATAGGTATTTACAGTAATTTAGTTACAATCATACTTGTACGATGCCACTGAACATAGTCCAGTAGGTACATTTATCAAAGATAATCAGGTTTATTTTATAATGGCATTCAAACACGCGAACAAAACAATTATATTTTATGACACGTTCTGACGTCACAATAGCAGGAAAAAGATGGTGAAGTATAAACAAACGAAGACGATTTTGCAGCTTCAAGTATAATAGCAGTTTAAAGTATAGCATCTTAAATTTCAGGGATAAGGACGTGAAAATGTCTTATAAATCGATGACCGGGTGCACGCACGAAAAAGTGTTACAGTCACGTTCCGCCTGCTGATAGGCTGAAGTATTGTGGCCGTCAGGCGCATGCGTCCGGGTCCACTAAAGCTGTCACAGGTATGCTTGTTTATTACAATATCGTCACTTTTTTCATAAGATGTTCACGTAAAATTATCGCCCATAAACCGACATTTTTTTTTTAGGTTTTGTAGTAAAGGAAATGCTTCATATTAGGTAATTCTGAGTTTTCAAATTTTGATTGTGGAGTATTTATTTCAGAACTACAACTATAATCAGAATTATTCACTGTCAGCCTATTCAACCAGTGAGTTTTCTACAACAATACACAGAGAACGCACGGGGGTAATGATATCCCGATGCCGTATTAAAAAAAAAAAAAAAAATGTGTGGCATTCGGGGACTGCCACGGTAAAGCTATTGCATAGCATTTTTATCAAATTAAGCAATTAAAAAAAAAAAAATCATTATAAACAATGTTTTTAATTTTTTTTTGTTTAATTTTTTTTTTTTTTTTAATTTAAAAAAAAGTCATTAAAAGTTCTGCTATTCATCGATAGATGGCAAAACTAAAAAGTATCACCGCTGTGCCCGTCGGAGGGGGGAGCGTGAGGTTTTTTCGCTACGGAATTTCTGGATTCGGTCCCCGCGCTCAAGGCCCGCGATAGAAGCTATGCAATAGCTGAATAAAGGATTTTGTTTCTTTCTATTGTTACCTGCGTAGTAGATAGAACCCATGTAGGTATATTATACTTACGTATAATTCTAATTTAGTTATTTCCCGATTACAAGAGCGAATGTGGAATATCCATCGTGACGTCGATCCATTGTATTATTTATCAATAAAGTATTTAGACATATTCTTCCTGTTTTATATAAGTACATTCATTTAATAAAGGGATCTACGTACTTATTTCAATAGTACGAAAAAGAACTGGGGATTTTCTGTTTGTTTTCAAATTCCCCGTCTCTGTTTCAAAATTCACGATTTTATATTATATTTAGCAGTTTTAGCCTAAATTAACATCTAACATTTCAGAGTTAATGACGTGAAAACGTCTTAAAAATCGATGACCGGGTGCACGTACGAAAAAGTGTCATAGTCACGTTCCGCCTGCTGATAGGTTGAAGTGTTGTGGCCGTCGGAAGTGTTTGCTTTTCAGCGCATGCGCGCCTATGTTAAAAAATAAAAAAAGCTTCTTAGCTTTTTTTGTTTTTTTTTTTTTATGGGTGTCTATTGCAATGTCATTAATTTTTTCTTGTCACGTAAAATATCGTTCGTAAACCAACTTTACAGACAAGCATCTTTTGGAATGCATTCTACGCTTTGGTTGTGACAACCTTGGCTTTAGCTCATTTACCTACCCAAATAGGTGTTAGGTAACATTAGTTTTGTAAGTGCATTAGATACTTCCAAACATAAATAAGTTAACAAATAACATTACACCTAAGAATTTCAGTTAGGTAAGTAGGTACTAACTATTTTCATGAACTTGGCTCCAATAGTGACCCTTTTCTTGGGTCTACTTTAACAACATGTTTCGAATGATAAGTAGCACCGTATGTGTTTCGTTTACACACGAATTGACGAAATAAATGGTGTAGAAGATAGGTGTCTTAGTATTCGACAGCTAATACCAGGCCCACAGCGAGAGGTCATGTCGAGTTTGCTAGGTACGAAGATCCTGTCGTACGTATTAATAAATAGCTGGATGAAACCATGTTTTGAATATTATATGACGCTCGTAGCTAAGTGGTTGCCTAGTAGATCTATAGAAGTCAAGCAATATTGTCTATAACTGGTCAACAGACGGTCATTCCATTTTCAAACAATCGTTACTCGATGCAACGAAGAGGACAATTTTGCCGCTTTATTTCTGCCCGAATGTGTCAGATTGCCATGGACTATGGGACTGACTGATAAAGTGCAGCTATTTCCTAAGCGAATTCAGAAAGTCTAGAAATGAAGATTGGTCAACCAGACTAAGATTCGATTTGATGGATCATTAATTTTAACTGTATGTACCTACCCTACGGGTTCCACAATGTGGACTCGACATTTGCAAATTAGGAGCCGCCATTTAATATTTTAAAGCTTGATTTCTACCGCGACTAATCGCGGATTAGTTACGAAGCCATCTATTTTTTGTTTTATAATCTAATCCTTTTCACAATTGATTAGTCCGCTAAAGTTATAGTCAGTCCATCACTATACAAAACTTTTTTACCCTATCAAAATAGATATTTGTACCTAATTCTTGGATACTTTGCTGCTTACAAAGTTATTATTGATTACATAATCTCCACAATAATGAGCTTTTAGTAAGTCACTGACAAAACACAAATTCAAATGAAAAAAGGAATTTTGTTTATCAGATAATCGCAATACCTTCACGACGAAATATGTAACTTCACCTTTCGTTTTCGTTTATATTTTCGCTAAAAATATTTTTATAGTATGTGTAAAATAACATTTTAGTGTAAGCCTTGTGTAAGCTATCTTGGATCTTTTTATTGCCGGCAATATAAACTTTTGTACCTGCCTGCCGAGATGCCATATGGCTTTTGACTTCTGAGCTTACAGTGGTAATATGAAATGTCCGGTAGTATACAATCTCAGTAACGCGTGGGCCCGTGTGAATTTTTTTATGAAAGTATCCAAAGTATAAAAATATAGAAATGGGTCATATAAATAGTTTATGTCAATCTAGCTTGCGTAGATGTCAATTATCGACTAATACTATATCCATACCTTAGATTATATAATTTCTAGATGGAGCATTCCCTCAGTAAGCCTATAAAAAAAATGAAGCAACTATATTTGACGTTTGACACTTGTTTAAAATGGCGCGCTAGAATATCTGATAGGAGTCTTCTTACCTCTCAAAAAGTACGTCCATTTGACCGTACGACAGTTCTTCGCTTCAATTTTAGATACCGGATTAGGAATCTTACTTACTATATACTACTATATAATCAAAGATCCATACCAAATTTTGTCTAAATTGGTTTAACAGTTTAAGCGTAAAAAATTAACAAAAAGACAGACAGAGTTATTTTCACATTTATATTATTACCAATGTCTGCCGCACAGATCCGCTTTGACATAAATAAATTATTTTTTGGTATATTTTAGATTTGATCTGTTCACACGATTTAAACGAATCTCGAAATACTACCACAGTAAGACGATGCATAAAACCTGAATGTTTCATTACGCTCGATCAATTCTAACGATCTGTTTGCGAAAGAATTTTATTTTTGATTTGTAATTGTTTCTGACGCAAACGAGCGGAATAAATAAATACGACATTCCTTCCAAAATGTCAAAATCACATCAATGACATCTGTTACTTTTATTTACGGTGTTTTAAAAAAATATTGAGCTACCCTCTTCCGAAAAAAAATCGGAAAACTTTTTTAACACTTGTCTGAACTTTATCTATAGATGTATTGCTAACCCTAGACCTTACAATTAAAAGGTACCCTTTCTTTCCTTCATACTCCATTCACTGTTATACAGTCAGTCATGTTTACTTCAATAAAAATTATTTTGAACCCGCATTCAAAGCAATATTACACAAAAGATCGTCCATTTTGTACATTTTTCTACATTACAAACTTTTATTCGTATCTTTACCGCTGTATTCGGTTAAAAGGTCGTAACATTTGCCGAATATATTAAAAGTATATGTAACACAAGTAAGAGAGCAACGGTATCCAATATTTTTGTGAAATAAAAGCAAATATTTGTTCGGGATTATATGGAATCAGTGTTGTTTGGCAAACATTCGAACTCGTTCAGGTGACAACGTAGGTAACTACGCTTGTAATATCGTGCGAGTCTCGCCATCAAATCGCTGACGGTACGGTTTTATAGCGAATCGATGCAGTTCGGATTTGGGACACAATCGTCTCGGTATATTGCAAACGTTACACATTCGTGCACGATTTTGATTAAAATTTTACACATCACAACGTGCAATCGTTATATCGATGATTTATCGATAGTGCATAGTTTCGAGTAAAATGTTGATGAAATCCTTAAATTCGGTAGACTCTTAATATCTAGTCAAATCAGATATTTTAGGTAATGTCGAAATGATACGTTACGAAGGTATTATTTCGACGTAATATGTTCATAACTTAAATCATTCTCCCACGTAGATTACCTACTTACTCATTTGCACCCCAAATGGCTTCTTATTCCTTCTTACATAGATACTTCTTATATTTATCGATTGTGTCTTTTTTATTTTTATCTTCTGTATGTTAGAAAGCTCGAGCAGCTTAGCGAGATGCTGCACAGCTTAAAGGGAGCCTCTAGACGTGTGATTTGAAAAAAAAACCAAAGCCATTTTATGAACATGGCATGCCTAGACCAATTTATGTCGAAGGGTTCATACTCGATGTTTTTTAAAAAAAAAAACCTTGCAGGTTAAGCTCGCTAAAGTGACAATGAGCTGAATGCCGAACCGATAGCCGCTGGAGCACACGACTCCTATAACAGAGACCGCGACTTGGTAAACTTAAGGTAGGACGACCCCCAGCTAGGTGGACCGATGACCTCAAGGACTGGACTGGATGCGGAAGGCAGAGGACTAGAAAATGTAGCGTAAACTAGGAGAGGCCCATGTCCAGCAGTGAACCGATATGGATAATGATGATAAAACGGTATTCAATCATAAATGACGTCGATAACCAAATGAAATTCCATATTTTTGATATTAACTGGTCTCCACGTCAGTATGTCACCAGCTATTAAATGTAAACAGTTCTTAACAACTACATCACGAACAACTGTTTTAACGCATAAAGCGGTGAGAGCTTAAATTAAGTGGTAGATGAGAGATGTTGGAAGTTATAATTACACCGTTCATCGTCAGGAAACAATGACAGACATGTTGTAGGTACCTATATAGTTAAGACACGCTACTTTCTTTTACCAAGCCATCTCTCGTAATTTCTTAGGTACTTATCGCTGTTGAAATCGGCAGAAATTTTGCGGTTATTAACGGATATTTTCTTGGGGAAATTGTAACATTATATTCTGGGATTTTCAGCTTATAGTACAGTTGTATTATGCTATTTTAGAAATTCTGTTGACGCAATCTACAAATTATTATGTTAGTACGGTTATTTTCTATAATTTAGAAACCTAAGAAAATACTGCCCTATTTATTTACTTCTTGGCTTTATCGTTAGCTCTTTGTTGCCAAAGGTATCAAATTCAAACTTTTAGATTTTACAAGTAGGAGTAGTCATTGAAATGTTTGAGAATTCATCACTACAAAAATTACACTGAAAAAATGTTTTATATCTACGACGCACGTATCATTTCTATATGTAGGTACCTTTTTGTTTAATGTTCGTCGTTAGGATTGTGGGTTGCCTACAGTCTAGACCAGCTAATAAATTACTTGGAATCAATCTTTTACTGTCCGCTGCCAGCCATTTGTTCACCGATATATATCTCATACATATCTAAAATGTCACTGCTTAAGGCTTCATTTATAAGTTCTAGTTGAAGTTTAGACCAAATCAAACATAAATTTCATAATTTTAATCAAACGAAAGGTAAAACTCTCTCATAAATACTTATCTTGAGGATGTTTTAATAAAGGATGAACATCATAAACATGCCCCGCAAAAACTAGTTGTAAGAACTTGCAAATTGCATACAACAAAGCCACCAAAACGATTAAATTATAATCAGCTGACACAAACAAAAAATCTTTGTGGTGCAAATTGCGCGTGATTTGAAAAATGTGATAAATATATTGAAACAAAAAAGTATTGCATCAAATCAAAACATCAGTCGTAAGTAGGTAACGTTGAAGAATACTCTTTTGGCAAAAATATACAGTTGAAAGAAATACAACTCTGTAGGATATGTTAAATTACCTAAAGAGACCATAGACACTATCAATACCGAAAGTAAGATTGTCTGTTGTCGTGTTCAAGTTACTATGCACCGAAATAGATCGAATAAAATTCCTTAGCAACCACTCAATGTTTACAATTTTGTCAAAAGTTGCTAAGCATTATTATTTAAAAATTTCACATCCATTTCGACGGTTAACTTCTACAGTAAACAGTGATATTTTCTAATAGGTTGGTACATATTTTTGATACCTGCTAAATAACATTGACTTCTTAAACTAATTGGCTTGAGACATCTAAGAATTTCTCCGCAATAAATTCTTGTCGGCTAAATTAAGAAAATTTGGAACTAAATGAAAGGTGAACATTAGAACATTAGTTACAAGACAACCTCAAAGATTACTGTGAAGGTTAATGTTTCAGCGATGACAGCTAAATTAAGTGTGCAAGAGATGTAGATACTAAAACTAGTACTTTTTGAAGTCAAACAAAATTAAGAAAAAACGATTTTAACTATCTTACAAACGATCTTGGCCAGATGGCGTTGAAGATTAAACTATTTCCTAGCTCTAATTAAAAAAACACGGTGAGAACGTTTAAAAGATTAAAATATAATAAAATCTACAGAACACTGAAATTAACTGAGTATTTAGTAGTAATTAAATAGGTTTTGTAAAGTAAATACGTGTAGGTACAAAATGATGACTGTAGATTGATTTTAAACTTTAACACCGATTAAAATGTGTTGGAAATAACATTTGTTTTTACTGATTCGACCCCAAAACAAAAAAAAAATAAACAAAACCCTAATTATTTGATAATTGCTGATGCAACATCATGTTGACGACATTCAAAAACCCCGATATTTAATGAATAGAGTTTTTGACTGACAAGTAAAATCAGTATCTTTTGATAAAATGTCACGTGATAACGTCTTATAAATCGATGACCGGCTGCACTCACAAAAAAGTGTTACACTCATGCTATTGACTGGTTGCTAAGCAACACGAATGGCGATACCGCCTGCTGATAGGCTGAAGTATTGTGGCCCGGGTCCACTGAAGCAATCACAGGCAAAGTTGTTTATTATTTGTAATAATAATAAAATCAATGTTTTAGAGATTGCAGCGACATGCTATACAATTGGAAAAAAGAATAAAAAAAAATGGTCATTAAAAAATCATAAACACTTTCAATTGTGACCTGTAAAATACACTATCGCCTGTTTAGTGTAAAATAATATAATAAGTAAGTCAACATTGCACAGTTCCAATTAAAAATAAAATTGTTATAGTTCGTTAACATTTTACTCAATTAGATATAAAAATAAATACCGTTCAAGAACAGCGAGTAACAGTGACACGGAGGTTATACGAGGTGCACCCTTGTCAAGGGCCCTGAGCGTTGAGTAAGCACATGTCATGTCCTGCACTGATTTTGATTTATTTCACACACCGACACGAGTGGCGTAATTACTTCCTGTGCTTCCAGAGATATCATATCGTATTACGTGTATCGTTTTTATAGTACAATACTTTGTAAATAAAATATAATTTAAATTCCAAATGGTTTTCCGTTCCATAATTAAGTCATTCTTTTAACGATAAGCGTAGACTAGCTATGTTTTACATTTAGTGGCATAATTTGTCCCACGACGAACAAAGAAGGTGTAGTATGCGTTTGGGGTGAGAGATTGTGTGTGTGTGCACTCGAATGTTGCCATTCATCTCAATATCGGTTCGTCCGATTCAGATGCGCTTGTCTGTAAAGGGTGTGAAATTTGTCTGCGATTGTTCTTAGATATATTTTATGACGGTAACTTGTAAAGTTAATAAAAATAATTGTAAAGCATTAGTGTTTAAAAGCAATAGATCTTGTTATGATGTTAAGACACCAGAGTGAGCCACAAAAAATTTTGTGATAAATCTCTAAAGATCCGATGAAGCCTATGCCCCCTGACCGTACGAAGAAAATTATCACATACTGAAATATTTTATTAAATTTTAAAGCAGCGATTAGTTATTTAGCTTTCCTCGATAAATGGGCTATCCAAGAGTACGCCGTCAAAGACTTAAAATAAAATCTTATTTTTTTTAGTATTTCTCCTACTCGTAATGTGGGGATGTGATTTTTAGGTCGTCGGTTCATCTGACTAGGGTTTTCTTACCTTACGTATAAGTAATGCAGTAGGTCTCTTGCCAGATGATCCACTGTAAAGTTATAATAATAGACTGATAGACCAAAAATTCTCAATTGCGAATTTCGTTTTCAAAGAACAAATTTAAAAAAAAAATACTTCTTCATAACGTTTGATACAGTCACATATAAGTGGCCGTTAATTCTTACACTATATAGAACCTACACATAGTTCATGTCTACGTAAGTTCACAGTCCCTAGTGGGTCGATTAAACTCCAAGTTAGGTCGTTAATCAAATGTTACTCTCATGAATTGCCCCGATTGTGCTCGACAGGGAATAGTAGAAATGTTGCGATTAATAACAGAAATCAAACTTCTTAGTACAAAATGCCGACCGTGTACAGACGTAATATAACCGGTATAATAAACTCACAAAATCATTATACTTTTATATGAATTTCATAACAAAAGTATAAAAGCAACAAAACTTTCGGAAGTTGTAGAACTTTGTTCTGATTATTTTTGGGAAAATGCAAATTGTGTAATATATTCAAAACATCTAAGAAATTCTAATTATACTAACAATATTTTTGAGTGGCCTGTTGGCCTAGTGGTTAGGGACCCTGACTGCTAAACCGGAGGTCTTGGGTTCGATCCCAACCAGGATAAAACTTTGTGTGATGACATAGATCTCTGGGTGTTATTTATCTATAAAATGTATGTATTTAAAAATATATAAGTATGTTTATCAGTTGTTTGGTTGCCATAGCACAAGCTCTGCTTAATCTGGGATCAGATGGCGTTGTGTGAGTTGTTCCAAGATATTATATTATTATTATTAATAGGATTTTTCTTCGTAAGATCACATCACTGAATAATAAACCACCATAGATACTTTAAAATACCTAATACTAATATCCATAAGTTCTCTCATACAGACGCAGTCATTGTGATACCCTATTTACGCACTTGTTTGAGCAACCATATACATAATATACTATATCTTTTTTTTTAACTTTAACGCCCTTTTAACTAGATACCACATAATGGCTTGCATGTATAGTCTGTCTGTGAACAAGACCGTAAGTAATGGCACACATCGGTTTTATAGCCGCTGTTATTGCTAGAGTTGACATAAATTATTTTTACGCGACCGACAAATAAAATAAAAATGGGATCCCAAATAAGAGAAACGTGGCGAAATGTTAGAGAGTTATTGTCACATTAGCTTTTACTTTTATCCCTGGCTCCATATGCGATCCTATTTGTGTCGTTTCGATATCAATTGCGAAGATATCTGGGTTTGAAGGGTCAGGTAGTGTGGGAAAATATAACCTTTTATCGGAGTAGTTGACAGATATCTTTACTAATGTTATAAAGCTAAAGAGTTTGCTTGTTTGAACTCGATAATCTCAGGAACTACAAGTCCGAATTAAAAAAAATATTTTACTGTTGAATAGCCCATTCATCGAGGAAGGTTATAGGCTGTATAACATTACGCTACAACCAATAGGAGCTGAGCAGCAATGAAAAATGTTATAAAAACGGGAAATATTGACGCATACAAAGTGGTGCGGGTCAGCTAGTAGTGAAATAAAACCAATGAACCAATAAATAACTAATCAGAAGCAAAAACAGACAAACTAATAACTTAATTATTCTTACCCGGAAACAATTTTATCATTATGCTACCTACCTAATCCGACAACCACAGGAGATAACAAAATGATGAAATTATGTTTGCGGAATTGTCATATCATAATTGAAGTGTGTACAAACATTTGAATGAACGTTATCAGTGTGATTATTCACAGTGTTGTGGTTTGTTTGCGAGGTAGGAATAAATAACGAACGTGTGTTTCTACGTGCCGTGGGCATGTTTCAATTTGTTTACAAACAAGCGGGTGGCACGTCCGCTTGCGAGCCAATGCATAACCCGCAATAATCTATCGGTATAAAAATATAAATGAATTACATACGAGAGCCTTTGTTACCTAATATATTTATGACATTATCGTGTGTAAAACACCTGTTTATGAATATGTTGCATTACACGATTTATTTGTTGTGTACACTTTAAACCTTACTTTTGTTGATAGACTAAATAGATAGATGACCCGGGAAGTTTAATATTTCTTTATTTTCTTTATCTTTATTTATTTATGGAATAAGAAACAGTTTCTACACAGTACATATGGAAACGATGATACCTGTAGTAGTTCTAAACTGTGTCACAGATATCAATGCCCTCTCCCGATAATTAAAATGATTATTATGCTACCTTTCTAGTGGGCGCCTGCTAAAATGTTAGAGTCTTCATTTCATAATTTTGCTGATACTTATGTAGATAATTATATGACTTTTATGTATGTTAAGTGACAGTGGCAGTAGCCTAAGGCTAATGCTTAATGGCTAGGGCATCTGTCTCGCAATCGTGAGGTCGTGGGTTCGAATCCTACCCATTATACTACCGACGCGAACCCACTCCTTACACAAGCCTTTGAGCTTAGCTGAAGGGGTTAACAAGATTGCTAGAAATGTGGGACTCAATCCCACATTGCTAGTTATCTTTAAAAAATACAAGCAAACTGTACTCAATTTCGGTTTAATCTAATTTAATCACGACACAATCTTGAAACAAAACACACGGGTCAAGCTTGAGATTTTTAATATATCAAACTTAGCAGCAAATTGTAGTAGAAAGCATGAGGTTACCTTGGGAAATCAAATAACTATGTTGACTGATAACACAACAATTTACCCATATTTCTTTAATCTTTGTACCTTAGAGTAAAGAAGGCGGCTGCTTGCCTCACTTATGGGCTTATTGATACACTAGCTGACCCGCGCAACTTTGTCTGTTTTTTCTTATCCCTGTTTTTGCAACATTTTTTATTGCTGCTCCGCTCCTATTAGTCATAGCGTGATGTTATATAACCTATAGCCTTCCTCGATAAATGGGCTATCTTAGAGTAAAAGATTTTTTCAATTCGGACCAGTAGTTCCTGAGATTATTGCTTCAAACAAACAAACTCTTCAGCTTTATAATATTAGTATAGATAGCGTGATGTTATATAGCCCTTCCTCGAAAAATGGGCTATTTAATTGTAAAATATTATTTCAATTTGGACCAGTAGTTCCTGAGATTATCGCGTTCAAACAAACGAAGGGTTTCTTCAGCTTTAAAATATTAGTTAGTATAGATCAAAGCTTGCTTGTAACATGTTGCATAGCATCGCTAGTTTGTTTACAAAACAAATACGAGTTTATCTTCAGAAAGACTTATATGGAAACTAGTCTTTCTAAACTTAAACATACGGCTTACTATCATTAGAGCCTATACAACGTTATTGACGGGATAACGTCTTATAATTCGTTAACCGGGTTGCTAAGCAACAGCGAATGGCAATTGCAGTGGCATTACAAATTGGAACTAACGTTATTGATTGGTTGCTAAAAAATGAATGGCGATATGTTCAATGTTTTCTTATGAAGTTATCACGTAAAATTATCGTCCGTAAACCGACTTTACAGACAACCTTTTTTTTAGAATAGCGCTAAGCTCAGGCACCCCTACAAGATTATTAGGTACTTCAAGAACTCATGTAAAATAAAATTTAAAGTAAATTTTGAAAATTTACTTTTTTGTAAGTTACTAGCTCACTCGCGCAAATTCGTCTGCATCAATTTTCCCCGTTTTTGCATTTTTCACTGATGCTCCGCTCCTATTGGTTGTAGCGTGATGTTAAATAGCCTATAGCCTTCCTCAATAAATGGGCTATCTAACAGTAAAAGAACTTTTTCAAAGAACTACAGGTCCGAACCAGTAGTTCCTGAGATTATCGCGTTCAAACAAACAAGCAAACAAACAAACTCTTCAGCTTTATAATATTTGTATAGATATATAAGCCATTGGTATAAGCTATTGGTTGCCTTTGTTCTTTGTAGAATCGCGCTCACTGCGTGTCAAAGTATGCAATCCATGGTTATTATTTAAAATAATTAATGATTTACATTTCCCATTACTTTGTGAACAGACTTTGGACTGATAGAATGATTAATTAATTAATTGAGAAATAAAACATGGTCCAAAACTATCCCCTTGAAATAATAATAATAATAATATCTTGGGACAACTCACACAAAGCTATCTGATCCCAAACTAAGCAGCCCTTGTACTATGGTAACCAGATAACCGATAAAAATACCTATATATTTCTAAATACATACATATTATGGATAAATAACACCCAGACACAGAATAAACCATCGTGCTCATAACACAAAGTTTTATCCTGGGTGGGGATCGAACCCACGACCTCTTGCGAAATGTGTTACTGATTCTAAGCAAAATATTTTCTGGTTTGTACTATAGGACAAATAATGTTATGTATGTATATTATCTAATAATAAAAATCCTGATGTGAAAGGACTTTGAAAAACATAGTGAAATAACAGACAATCAAAAAAAAACGAACAAATAATTTTACACTTTTTTATCATTTCTATGATGAGGCCTAACCCTAAATCCAATATCGAAATCTAATTTTATTCAATTCGTAACACATAATATAATAATGTTGCATAATATTTTGCTACCTAAAAGGGCGACTTAGTTTTTGGCATACTAGACGATAATATTATGCCGACAAATATTTACGATCGTATAAAAATGAATATTGGCGGTCAATAGGTCAATACCTACTTGGGATAAGCCAAGGGTTTTGATTCGTAAATAATTGAAGCATTTTTTGCTGTTTTGGTATCTTGCTTAGGGTTAACACGGAATTTTAAGTAGATGTTTGATATTTCATATCATAAACAAAATTATTTGAATGAATGGGATTTACCCTAATTAATTTTATCTTGTATACATAAACTTCATAATGAGCTTAAAAAGCCATTTAAAAATAACCTGTAAAGGCCGGGGTTAACGAAACGGATATATAGCATACATATCGCTATTTTATTGTATTATGTAAATTAATAATTAACCCTTTTAGAGTACCTACAAAGTAAAGCAAAGTTATTTTTATTTAATATTAAATAAGCGACGTTACTTAAAAGGATCAAAGATCAGTCGTTAACTTTATTGTTCGCAATAATAAGCTCTTCTACTACTTTCCGCACCGATTTTTAAAAATAATTCACACACACACACACACACACACACACACACACACACACACACACACGCACGCACACACACACACACACACACACACACACACACACACACGCGCGCGCACACACATAGACAGTGGAACAGTGGACTTATTCAGATCACTTTATTCGGAAAGCGTTTCGTGTACTCGAAGTGACTTCCTATTTAATATAATAATTGCATTTTTGAAAGATAGAAAAAATTTAAGTTTAGACCCAGGAATCGAACCCGAGACTTCCGTATGGCAAAAAATTTAACCGGGACTATGTTACTAAACCTCAAATTCTTCTATCCCTTCTGCACGCGAGTCAGGCCCTCGCTTGCACCATCTTGTAAAGTAATTGGCAAGAAATGCCTATAAAAAATAACTTTTTGTACTCTCAGATTTCGTGCGGTAATTCTCGAAAGGAGCGAAATCCGAGAAAAGCTAGATACATTTATGCTCTTAGTACTGCGTATACTAAATCTATGTAATGTCATGCATGCTCAACTTGGGCACAAGAATTCATTGTCTCGATGGAAACATTCTTGGGATGCGCGTTACCTCCACAAGAATGTATAACGCCTTCGGGCTGAGGCTGTGATGTCCAATGTTGTCATTAAAGGAAAATTATTATTATGTTGTATCACAATAATTTGTATAAAGATACGGAGTTTACATTTACATATATGTAGATTTTTTTTTAACATCAAATATTTTATATTGAAAAAGGTAGGCGTGAGATCTGTAGGGAGCATTGGCTTTCAAATTTATTATCCTTTTTTTCGTGTTTCATGTAAGGACTGAAGAAGGCAAATAAACTCCATCGCGTTAACCTAAATGTGTAATTTTTTTAATGTTTGGATGTAAAGTCGTTAAGAAAACTGTGATGATATTGTAATAAACAACCATGCCTCTGACTGTTATTTTTCCCGTTTGTATCGCATGTCGCTGCAATCGCCAAAATATTTATGACATTGTAATAAACAACCATGCCTGTGACAGCTATAGTGGATCATAAATGAAATTGCCATTCCCTTTGCTAAGCAACGGAATCAATAACGTGACCGTTGATACGTGACTGCTTAGTAACCAATCAATATCGTGACCGTTGCTACGTGACTGCTTAGCAACCAATTAATAACGTGACCGTTGATTGCTACGTGAAACTTTTTCGTGTGTGTACCCCGTCATTGATTTATAAGACGTTATCACGTCAAAAATGCATTTTATAAACCCACCTATGACTTGATTCTAACTAAGATTGAACATACAATACAATAAATCCAAATGGCAACATTAATTGTGAACTTCTGCTACGGATACTTTAGCTAGAATTTTCAAACCAAAAAAAAATGTCCTTGAGTAAAACCGATAACCGTCAAAAACAAAAAAGAACGCCTTAATTCCCGTCGCGTCGCCTTGAAAGCGCGACGTGATTGATTAGCCAATATAGAGCCCATAAAGTATTTTGTTCCCTTTTCATCTAGAATTTTCAAACTACGCAAATTTATATTGTTATCATGTAGATTTCACGGTTAGTTTCGAATGGAAATGTACCTTTTATTTTATTAGTTCGTAAGGCGGAAACGTGATGTTATCGCGATACTGTTGGCCGGAGCGTTTTGTTGCGCGTATCTTTACTGCCAGTAATAACATTCAATAGTTTCAATTTTACTGAAAATAAACATATTATTGTTATGTAAACTATCAAGACGTTAGATGTTTTGCAATCCTTATTATTAGAACTATTATGTGTTAAGTAAGGACTTAACTATTACCTACAGGTAGTATTTTGTGATGCAGTTTTAATTATTACACTTAATTAAAATGCCTATGCTTAACAATTCGAATTTTATCACCGCAATATTTTTAACTAGGCATAAAGCGGCGGTAGCCTAACAGCTAAAGCATCGGTCACGCAATCGTAAGGTCGCGGGTTCGAATCCTACCCATTATACTACTGACGTGAACCCACTCCTAACACAAGCCTTTGAGCTTAGCTGGAGAGGTTAACAAGATTGCTAGTAATGTGGGACACATTGCATTGGGCACATTGCTAGTTATCTTTTTTTTAAAACAAAAAAAAAATGTGTAAAATACCTAAATAAAAAAGAAATAAGACTATCGTCGGCGTTGATTTTGATTCAATAAGGTAAAAATGTAAATAAAGATAACTTCGTCAATGACGGGACAGAATTATAATTTGGCATACCTAATTAATGTATTCTGTCTTTTTATCCACGAAACGAGACCTAATTATATAAGTTTGATCCCTTATATATTCTGAGCACTTATGAATAAAATATGATAGTCAGTAACCAAATGGTATCAATAACAGAAAAAAAAATGGTTTCCTGTAAAGTTGGTTTACGGACGATAATTTTACGTGATAACGTCATGAGAAAACATTGATGAAATATCGCCATTCGCGTTGCTTAGCAACCATTCAATAACGTTAGTTCCAATTGTATCGTTCCAATCACCATTCACTGTTGCTTAGCAAGCAATCGGTCTCCTATAAGTGATAACTTCTTATTATATAAAGACACTTTTTCGTACGTGCAGCCGGTCATCGATTTATAAAAAGTTATCACATATAAGAGACTAATATTCACTATTAAGGTGCACTATTTACAAAGCGCATGCTTACTATCGCTTAAATAAATATGAAATTTATGACACTTAACTGTACTTTAGGTTATCTGTCTTCTATAGCTACCTACTCTGTGTTGAATGTGTGGCGAGTGATCGAACATCTTACATGAAAACTCAATGATAGTTGTGATCTGTTTTGCTTTGACGTTCAAATTGTAGCTGTGTTCGTACATTGAATAAATTTAAAAAAAGACAAGCCTAGATTAATGAAGGGTTTCGGCATTCGGAACAATCCTTTCTTTTTTTCAAGACTCTTGTTCAAGCATAACGCAAATCTATTGAATAAGATATGAATGAAAATTGGTATGTACGAGTCAGTAGTTTTTTTTTGGTAACACACTATCTATGCGTTTCATTGTGCTAAACTTGTGGCCGAAGTGGCGGTAAAGGCTAGTAGTAGGTATATATAGCTTTACATACATATATTATTATATGTAAATAACTGATATAAAACTGCCATATCGAAGTATCATCCCGGTTTTGTTGAGGATCTACAAAATTTGCTTATAAATTGAGTTCCGAAATGGAAAGACGTCAATGGGTCTAATTTAATGTCATATTCAAATACGGAGGCGTTGCAAAGGAATTCCAAATAAGTTGATCTTCATACCAATGACATGTTCTATATAATAAGAACGTGTAAGGGAGCGCGTTGATTTGATAAGGCATCTGTATTGGTTCAAGGCAGAGGCATTTTGTTGGATCATTCTCATTACAAGAGCAGCACCAGCCTAATACGGTTCGACACTCCATCGGGTACTAATGTGGAACGTATACCAGTACTAAAATACTTTTTTTGTATAAAATAAGGCAACTCACACGATTGGGAATAATACCTGTGTTGCGGGAGATTTCAGAATCATTTACAATATCGTCATTTAAACAAATTACCTATACCTAAACTAAGAACAACAACTAGTGGATCACACAAATAGGCATATATTCAAACTTCCGTAAGCAATTAGGCATATTTCAAATACAGTTACAACTATCTACTATTTTTGTAAGAAATATGCACTACCAACCAACTGCAAACAGCTCTTTAAAAAAATGACAACAATCAGTTTCGATGATTTACGTAGAGGCCGTTGAGGTGTCCCGTGCAGAGATTGAAATACCTCTTGCACAGCAGTCGTATAATCAAATGATACTTATTTTCGCGACGTTATCAAAAGTATTTCCATCGCTACTATTCACGTTTAACTGACAGAGACAGCATGAGATTTGACATCATCTTGACTATAACTAGTTAATATACAGGAATTAACGCGCATTATTACCGGCCGTGGCTGCAAGAGATCGTTTGTGACCACAGCCGGTGTAACCTGGTCGAAACGTCAAGAAATTTTAAGGTAAATAATTACCTTATTCTCCTTTTTCTTATTCCTGTATAACGTGAAAGTTTAAATGTTAGTATCATTTTGACTACTAGGCAAGATAAGTTTCTTTCAACTTTTGGAATCCAACACCTTTGATTTTTATAGTATTTCTATCTACCACAAAAGAGATTTAATATCTGGCTGCTATTGATTGGTTGACAAAGTATAAGACAATTAATAAGAATGTTAGTCATGCTTGTGATGGAGTAAGTCTTAGATGCTGAAGGTTACTACAAATAAGACTCGTCATTGTTTATGGAAGAATTGATTACCACTACTTCCTGAGGTTTAGTTGCGATAGAATTGGTATCCGTTACAGTGATACAGTACAATCTTGTAGACAATTATTCCCTTGCTGAAAGAAGATATTCGTAAAAAAAAATCTTCTACGCGGTTTTTAAAAATACTCGAAATTTACATTCCATTTTGCGTCCTTAGTTATGCCAGCTATATTTAATCATAATTAAGTATCAATTTATTGTCATTGATAGGTAGGTATTGTATTAAAATACCTATTTCCAGATTTTTAAATTTACCAAAATATTATTGAATCAAATATTCCAATATACCATTTTTCATTATAAATAACTAAACGCGTTTATGTCTTTCTCAGTAGTACTTACATAACATTAATAATTCTCTAAGCTAATTTTGTTTTTATTGTGTAGCTGAAATCACAATACTTTAATTGAGATTTCCGGGCGTATGAAGTTTATAATTAACATGACAGTCACAGTACCAACAAATTGTGTCGTTCATATTAATATGTATTCGATATTCGTATATGAATATCGAATACATATTAATATGAACGACACAATATAAAATACCTAAACGAAAATTACTATGTATTACCATGTGAATAAATCAATACCGAAGTAATAATATTACTCGATTATAAAATAGGTATTCGATTTTTCAAATGTTTGTTGAGAAAAAAATATTCGACAGAAAATAGACTGATTAACAACTTACGAGTATATCCTACTTTTACGCCAGGATCTAAAGACTGATAAATAACTAAACTTTTTCAAAGAAGGCCTCGATTTAAGAGAAAGAGGAGGCTTCAAAATAATAGAGTTACATCATAGAAGTACCCAGTTAGCATGAGTTTCAACATTTGCATAATCCCAAATGTACGTAGAATACTAACATTCATTTTTACGATCCTGTGTAAAAGAGACGTCAATATAACACTGCCTTCCACTTTTGATTCGATCGTGGGGAGTGGAACGAAATAAAAATTCTGATACATATTGAATTAATCTAGGTACGTTGCGAAAATGTATGATACACGGCTTCCTTTTGAGGACACACACGGCTGATATTATTACATTCAGCTTATTTAAAGTAACCTGGGTGGAATATCTTAGTATTATTATTATAGTCGACAGAGAGAGACGACAGAGCAATTACAGTTGACTTTGATGGAATATAGCTGGTTCATGATAAAATCTTTGATACCTATTAATATTGAACATGTATCACCTTTTTTGAATAATATATAGCATGATTTTTAACATACTAATAACCTCTGGCTCGTGACTTCTTTAGGTACATAACACTAATTTGTAATATCAGCTTTGGAAAATATTTAATATAGTAACCCTTAATCAACTACCACTGGTTTTTGCAGTTATCACCCCACCTATAGGATATTTTACTGGAGTAAAATCGTTGTTTATTGTGAGGTTTAGGTCCTTAACCTGACAAAGAAACATCAATTTAACTCCGGGGTCTGTCAGTTGTGTGGTAAATGGTTGTATGACAAAAGTAGGTGATAGGTGGTGAAGTGTAAATTTGTATTTTTTTAAATAATATTACGAAGTTATTTATTGTAATTTAAAGAAACCAAGAGTGAGAGGTTATTAGTTTACTAGCTTTCTCCTGCGGCTCCGCCCGCGTCGATGTCGGTTATCGCGATAAAAACTATCCTATGTCCTTCCCCGAGATTCAAACTATCTTCATACCAAATTTCATCTTAATCGGTTTAGCTGTTGAGTATGAAAGCGTAGCAGACAGACAGACAGACAGAGCTACTTTCACATTTATAATATTATAGTATAGATTAAAAATCAACCTCTATAACTAGTATTATATAAACGTACTAAACATATGTAGTATCACTGTCTTATGTTGAATTTGAAATTGTATTTTATTTATCGTATGTCAGTTCGCTAGATACTTTACCTACATTTTGGCAAATAAGAATATCGGACGTAGGCAGATACCGACTTATTTTATTAATAACTAAAAGCCAACAATCTGGAGAATTCAGACTATATTATGATACTGAGCAATAACCATAATCAAAATTCGGCATCCTATAATAACAAAATAATAACCCTTATAATATAAAGGGCTACCAGAATAATCATAAAGAAACACGTACTACCCAACTATAACGAGATAGCTATAACTACATGAACAAGCAGGCAAGATAAAACGGCCATTCTCACGATATCGTATTACCGTTAGTGTGTATCAAACTACAATGTGTTAGATATTGAATGGCAGAATAAACGTATAATATCACTTTATACGCGTTACGGTAAGTGGAGAGGCTACTTATGTTTATAAAAATAAATACCTGTTTGGGATTTTGGTCGGCGGTTTAGAAGTTAACTGTATGGGCACTTTGTATAATGTTTGTGCCCGTTCCTTTGTGTCTCCGATTCAGCTATGAAATATTTGTTAATTTTGCAGAAAATATGTTATTTATTCTGTTGGTTTAAACTTTGCATATTAATAAGTTGATTGTATTGAGAAGTTTTATTGATGCAAAACGATCTCAAGGTACAACGGTTAATATTAATAAAATGATTCTCTCTGATTGAGACTCTTTGATTGTAGACGGTTTTAATTCGACAGAATAGAAATAATTTCTTTTAAAAAAGTCTAAATGAAAAATTGTTTATTTTAGAAAAGCAATCGACTAAAAATTACTTCGCAAATTGAAGCCAATTTTTGATTTATGAATTAAACATAAAGTTGATTGAATAAAATATTCCGTTAATCTTCCACCCCATCGCGTCTTAATAAAGAAAAAATAATATAATACAAGGAAATAAATTAAAAATAAATAATGTATGGTACATTATAAAATTATATGTACTACGGGTCTTAATCGCGTAATTAAAGGTAAAATACCTTGTTTATTGCCCGACGTCGGGTAATAAACAAGGTAATTTACCTTAAATTATTCACGCGATTAAGACCCGTAGTATATATAATTTTATATACATACATACATACATATCAACCCATATGATGGCCCACTGCTGGGCACGGGTCTCCCCAAAAGAACCTACTAGTATGTAGATCCTGGGGGTAATTGCCATAATCGCCACGCTTGGCGAGCGGGTTGGCGATCGCAGTAAGGCTTTAAATACGCAGAGGACGCTGCTGCCCGTCCTCCGGGGTGAAATCCCTTAGTCGCCTTGACGACACCCACGGGTAGAGATGGGGTGGTACTATTCTTAAGCCGGCACCACACGGCACATAATTTTATATAAAATGTACAAATCGCGAAAGTTTATCAACATTTAATGTATGGTACTTTTAACTTAAACTTACATTAAAACTATTACGCCAGAATACTTAAACTTTACATTACCAAATGGGTGTACCCAGGATAATTTTTGGAAGGGTATGGGGGGAGGGGGGTTCAGCTTTTCATAATTTCGAAGGGGTTTTAGGACTAAACACTGGCCAAATGTATATTGTGTACCTACGGGTTTTGAAGTTTCAATTCTATGTCCGTTCACTACATTTTGTGACGCTGTTGATTTTTATGCTGTCACTATCATTTAAAACTGCATAGAAAAGGCAGAAGTACTTTTATGTAAGTAAGTCAACTAATTTAAGGTCTTGCCATCAAATTGGTGCACGTATAGTGAGGTTATTTAAGCTCTAAGGGATAGAAGTTAGTGTGGTAAAATGTACTGCTTAGATAAGGTTGCCAAATTTAGGTACTAAAATTTCAAATCTAAAAATCTAAATTACATTTCTAATTCCAATTGTTGATATTTCTAAATAAGTCTGTCCGTCCGTATGTCACAGGCATTTTAGTCAAAGCCTACTCAATAAATATTTATGAAATTTGGTGAAAAGGTGTCTTGTAGTAGCCGCTACTTAGTTTGATTGCTAAATAATAAGAATATATATTTTTAGGAGGGGCACTCCATACATGATGTTTACTAAAAAATAAAAATTCTACTTCTGTTACAGAAGCTGAATTTTTATTTTTTAGTAAACATCAACGTGTGGTATATTATTCGACAGATCTTTTAAAAACATTAGGATTCTAATAAACTTTTTCGATTGAGTGAATATTTTTGAAAATAATCGCTCCGAAAGTTGCGTAATTGTGCCCCCCCCCCCCCTTAACTTTTGAACCGTGTGACCAAAAAATCTGGAAAAAATCACAAAGGTAGCGCTTAATAAGTACTTTAAACTAAAATTATTATGTATGTATTTAAACTAATATTATTTTGATCGGATATACCGTCGTTGAGTTATTGTTTTTAAACTTTCGCGATTTTTATACATATTAGATATATTTCGGGACTTAATCGCGTGAATTAATTAAAGGTACGAACCTTTTATTTACCGATGTTTCGATCGAATTGCACCGATCGTGGTCACGGGTCGTCGTTGAGTTATTGCTGAAAAACCGTGAATCTCAACAAAAGGGCGTAAGTGCCGTGAACATACGCTCTTCTGCTGATGCTATGCAAGGCTACGGGACCCTACACTGAGCATAATCTGATATGCTCTTGCCCGGTTTTATTTAAATATAAAGGGCTAAAGTGTGATTTGAAAAAACAAAAGCAAAATCCTTGGCATGATAATCGGAGCATACATTGAAGAGTATTCTTGAAGTATATGGGTACTTTCTCAGATTTAGATAGTTGGGCTTAGTGGTTTATTCCCCGGGCGTTTAAGATGATGGCCATTGCCAACTACGTGACCAGCTGTTTTTATTACGACCTTCTGCCAATAAATATTTAAGATAAGTTATAGAACCAGCGAAATTACGCAGAAGCACTATAACTGTAATTTATGAACATTACCAATGTAATGTCTGACAATAAATGCTTTTTTAATGAGAAGTCGCGGTCATGAAAAATGCGATTATTGTATCGGTTTTATTATTAAGTAATTTTATTGACTCTTGTAACAGTAAATAGCAAAGTTAAAATGTTTTACTCTTTCTTTCTTTAGCTATACTTTTATAACAACACAAATATTTATATTAACGGGCTTCTTTTACAAAAGATAATCCAAAAATCATAGCTATATTTAAAAGGTTTATGTTTTGTACGAAGTAAAATGAGGCTCTCCAGTAAATATTTTCTCCCGCAAGGAATCAGAACAACAAGGAAACACGAAGAAAAGCAATGAGCTTTTTTAAAAACCTGTGCATCAACATCACTGAATAAAAACAAAAACAAAGAGACGGACTTCCATTCTGTTTTATTTAAAATATTTTTGCTTGGAAGCTCTGAACAAACTCATAATTTTATACGAAAATTACTTATTATATCCACACTTCAGCACAAAAACACATAGCAAAGAGAAGAGAAGGATTTAAAAAATGTAAAAACAATATAAGTATTCAGTCTCTGTTTGCCTATTGCGTTTTTATTTGAAAACCCCTTGTTAGTAGTTTTACAATTTCACGCATCATTTATACTAATATTATAAAGCTGTAGAGTTTGTTTGTTTGTTAGAACGCGGTAATCTCAGGAACTACTGGTCCGAATTAATAAAAATATTTTACTGTTAGATAGCCCATTTATCGAGGAAGGCTATAAGCTATATAAAATCACGCTATAACTAATAGGAGCGGAGCAGCAATGGAAAATGTTACAAAAACGGGCAATATTTACGTAGACGAAGTTGCACGGATCAGCTGATAATTTATAACGAGCTTAAACAGCAATTATACTTCTCTACAAAACGTATAAAAAGAACAACAGAGAATGGCGATAACCATATGCGTAACTTAAAGATTTCTAAACCTTTTAAAGTTAGTCGTCGATATTTGAGACTCTACACAATTTTCTAAATCGATTGCGGTTTCAAAAGTTCGCCTTAAAGTTCTTGCCACAAATAGTGGGCGTATCGATAACCCTCACGTTCGAATCGGGTGGTACTTGGATTAAACTAGTTTATAATATTTTTCAGGCTTCTGTATACTTGGAAACTTTCACAGACTAACAGAACTTTAGAATTGAAACATACGGTTTAATCTAAACCCGTTAGGCTGGCGGTCTAAGGCTCACAAACTTTGGGTCTCAATTTCTAAATTTTGGACTACAATTTAAGGCCTAACTATAATAAAGTCCACCGTTAGTCATTTTGCTAGGCTCACAGAAAGCTCCTAAATAACTTAAGCGCTTACTCTCCAATGTGTAATGAGGTCTGTGTACAGAATTAGCGTAGAATGTAACTCATTTTGTAAAACTCTTACATAATAAACCCAAATAAATGTACCGCTAGTAATTTGTAATTGGTTTAAAGATTCATTAGTATGACTTGGCTTTTCCTAATATGTCTAAACTTTTATTTTGTTGCTGAAATGTATCAAAAAAGGATTTCCTACTCGGGTCTCTCAGAACCTGCAAGTGTCATAGTATGGCATTCAAGCTAATATTATAAGGGTAGTGTTTAAACACGCGAATATAAGTTCAAACTATGGATGTCAACATTACTGATTATGTCGTACCTACTGAAATACTAAGTGGGCAAAAGACTAAAGTAGGTGAAAGCACTCGGCGGCCGCTGCCGCGGCGTGCTTGCTTCGCTCTTCTAACCTAACCTAACCGATTCGATTTAGTGTATTAAATTGTAAGCAGTATGTTACGGTTCACAATCTTCCGATCCGTATTATTTTCGCCCACTCAGTATTTTATTGCCCAATATATTATTTATTCGCACGATTATAATTTCCCATATTAAAATGTGAGAGTTACTCTGTCTGTCTGTTACATGTTTACTCTTAAACCATAGCACCGATTTAGATAGTTTGAGTCCAGGGAAAGGACATAGGTTAGTTTATATCTCAATAATCGACATCCACGCGGGTGGAGCTGCTGGGAAATACTAGTAATAAAATGTAGGGTGAAATATAACTTCAAATAGAACGCAATTAGAACCTTAGGTTGTACAATCGAGCATTATCGTTAATGCAGACCAGCTAAATGCACAACCCAGATACTTGAGACAGTCGTTCTTTATGTAGAAATTTGCCTATCACAACACTTGGCAAGTGGCTGGTGATCCCAGTAGAACATTATATTAGGTATTTCATGTGACAGATAGTTTAATACTGTCTTGACTTTTTTGTCGTTCAGATAGCAGGAGGCATGTGGCTTTCTTTACACAAATAGAAACATTGTTTGGATTTATCAACCAAATTGCCTCCATAATGAATCTCTTCCTACTGTTTACAGTTAGAGATTTAATAAAGCGGCATGAAAAAATAATTAAAAACTAAAAAACCCGCCTGCAAAGAGACAGAAACAAGACATTATCATGCAGTCGGAGGCGTTAAGTTCAACAAACCTACACATGATGGCTTCGACTGCATGATATTAAATTAGAAGGGTATCTTGTTTCTATCTTTTTGCAGGAGGGTTTTTTTTGAAGTGAAAACTTTGTAATAGATACTTTTTAGTCGTTGTAAGATAATTACAAGGTGATTTGATGAGAACTATTTGTTTTATTATTGATGTTGTATTTTCTAGTCTTTTCCACTTTAACTTTTTTTAAATATATGTTATTTATATTTTTGTACTCGCCTTTTAAAGCCTTTTGTTTTAATACCCCACTGGAGGGTGTCAGAAAAAAAAATAAAGCGCGTACAATAACTTTCATAAAATCTGCATTCAGAATTATTTTTTCAATTTTATGTACCCACTCGCGTCATTAAGACGAATCTAATGACGTATTATATTCGTTGAAATCGGTTGAGCCATTGAGGAGTTAAGTTAAGTTAAGAGTTAAAACGACTACAAAATTATGGTGTAAACTAGGAACATACCTACACTTCATCATTGCATATATTTAAATTAGGTTATGGTACTCGTGCATGATGTATAACCATTTTGCAGTTCAATAACCTGGTATAGCAAGTAATGATGTAGCGTACTGACGTCTGTGGTCTATGCTTGATAAAGTATAAACCTTGAAATTCAAATTTATTCAGTTTTATACCTAAATTTGTATGGTAAAGTGAACAGTAGTAAAATTCACTTTAAATATAAAAAATACTCCGCCAAATTAATGTTCATAAATGCATTCTTTTTACAAATATTGTATTTAATTTCGTGTCTTAATTAGGCCATTATATAACACAGTGATTTATTAAAGACTTGCTCAAAACAGAAATTAAGTGAACTAAGAAGTTGGCTGCCTTTCAAAAGCTCCTTTTATACTCTGCTATGAGAAAGAATACGCGTGTCAGCTGTCACATGCCGTGAAAATTTACGACGGAAACACATTATTTTTTCATTATTTAGCGCAATGGGTTTTGTACCCTCTGCCTAATGCCTGGTGTCACGGTTTTATGGTTTACCATCATTCTTCACATTAACATAGTGTGTCGACGAAATTGTGACCATTAGCAAAAAGTTACACTAGAAAATTGTTCACATGGTTCTATCAGCCATGCTTTAAGATGCGATTTCGCGGGAAGTGGCAGATGGCAATTACAAACGGCAACGGCTTGTGCCGCGGTGACTGATAGCATTACTTTACATGAATAATCTATACTAATATTATGAAGCTGAAGAGTTTGTTTGTTTGATTAAACGCGCTAATCTCAGGAACTACGGGTCCGAATTGAAAAAATATTTCACTGTTGGATAGCCCATTTATCGAGGAAGGCTATAAGCTATATAACATCACGCTACGACTAATAGGAGCGGAGCAGCAATGAGAAATTTTGCAAAAACTGGGAAAATTTACGCAGATGAGGTTGCCCGAGTAGCTAGTTATTTTATAAGACTGATTCCGACATAGGTACGACTGCAATTGCCTTGTCATGTCGTAGTTACAGTAACACTTAGCGTTTATCACCTAAAATACCTATTTCTAGCACTTTATCTAATCAGAGAATGTACGTTTCATCTAGCTACTATTATTTACTATTATAGAATTTTATAAGCTACGGGTCCCAATCGCGTAAATATTTTATTTTAAGGCTAATACATAATAAAAAAAAAAAATACCTTTGT
The DNA here is from genome assembly GCA_945859575.2 of Herminia tarsipennalis. Classification (NCBI taxonomy): domain Eukaryota; kingdom Metazoa; phylum Arthropoda; class Insecta; order Lepidoptera; family Erebidae; genus Herminia; species Herminia tarsipennalis. The sequence continues at coordinate 11,798,585 of OX243838.2, forward strand.
TTATTATTATTAGAGTCTACCCGTGACCACGGCCGTTGCAATACGGTCGAAACGTCGAGAAATAAACAAAGGTATTTAGCCTTAAAATAAAATATTTACGCGATTGGGACCCGTAGCTTATAAAATTCTATATTGTGTACAAATTGCGAAAGTTTACGAACATATATTATTTACTATATTATTAAGATATTATTCTTTCTTAATTTCTATAGAAATTGAGAGAGAATAATATTTTCCTACGAATGAAATACCCTGGAGAAAGTGATACCTACCTATAAATAGATACCCTTTTCTCATTCTCACCTCACAGAATAAAGTTACTTATGTGTGTAATTATAACTTTGAATATTGTGTAAATTATTTATCCGTGTTTAAGTTAAATTAATTCAAAGAAACCCTAAGCAACTTCTTAGAACGAGCGTTTATTATTAAAGTTTTCTTCTAAATATATGAAAATATTATAACTCATCATCCATCATACAGAAAGGTATTATGTTTTTATATTTTAATAAACAAGTTATGCATTCCGCGGAATTTCTTAGCCTAGTAAGACATAACACCTCGTAGAATAGTAAGGACTGATTCGTATTACAGAGTATATCATGGTACGTTCTCAACCCAACAAAATATTACGTTTATTGAGTTAGAAACCATGTGTGAATGGGGATTTTGACTGTTAAGTCAAATCAGTCTCTTTTTATCAAATGTCAAAACGACAAACTCTGTAGAAATGTGTATGGAATAGCAACCTATAACGTCATAGTTCCTATTGTCAAATCATTACTTTTGGTATTGGTTTTCATGCTTTAAAATTCAAAAACATGTTAAATTGTAAAATAACACTTATTTTCAGAGCATTTTAAGATCTACTATTACCTGATTAGTATAAAATAATTTACTTTTATTGTAGTAAATGTACATTTTACTGAGTTACTCTACTCGTATGTTTTAGTTTAGCTCTGGTGTCTAATATATAATCTAAGACAACATTTTATACATTTATACTCAAATGCGTACAAAGATTCGTACATTTTACGAATTAATGCATGGGAATGGCCGTTAGGGTATATAAAATCCTTTTGCGAATTCCTTTTTGACGTTTTTCATATAATCTACAAAATCTGCAAGGTTACGAGGGAAAAAATAATCAAGCACTATTAATGTGTATTACAGAGTCGATTATGACCTAGTAAATATTAGGTCGTAATCGAAGTAAATATTAGATTTGTTGAGTTAGAAACAATGTGTAAATCTATACTAATATTATAGAGCTGAAGAGTTTGTTTGTTTGAACGCGGTAATCTCAGGAACTATGGGTCCGAATTGAAAAATTATTTCGTGTTGGATAGCCCATTTATCGAGGAAGGCTATAAGCTATATAACATCACACTACGACCAACAGGAGCGGAGCAGTAATGAAAAATGTTGGAAAAACGGGGGAAATTTACACATACGAAGTTGCGCGGGACAGCTAGTTCATAATGTAAGTGCGGGCTCTCAAATTACATTGTACCTACGAATTAATGCACGGGAATTAATGGTGGTTAGGGTATATTAGTGTTGCCCAAATGCAAGAACAAGACGAGACTTAGCCAGTCTTGGTCTTGGTCTTGCGCCAATACACCTGGTCTTGGTCTTGGTCTTGGTCTTGCGCTCCCAGTCTTGGTCTTGGTCTTGGTCTTGCAGCAAGAGTCTTGCAAGTCTTGCAATTACCTATTAGTCTATTACTATTTATTAAAGTTTACTTTAAATCTTAGAAAAACGTATTAGAATTGGAACATTGTGAGCTTGAATTAACATAGCCATAGTAAAGATCAAGCAGATTAATAAGTAACTGAAGATTTGATAAGAAATTCGAAAAATCAACTGACCTATATGTCGTTTTCCATGGAAGTAACTGTTTCTTAATAAACATTTATGATTTATAAGCTTACATTTGCTAAAACATGTAAAAAAACAAATTAATTACAATAACTTGACTGTATTTTAAAGAACAATACTTATCTGTCTAGAAAGAGATTGAACCCTCAACTTATAAGAAATTTAATAAAAGAGTTTACGATTTATCATTTATTTGAATAAAAAATAAAATACAACACAAATCAACAGCTTTATCATTAGGTTATGATACTTTATATAATTTTTTTTGACCAAGAATTAATACAAAGTAACCATCTGGCTGACTCATCACTTAACCTATTTCTATGTTTTCTAATTACTAATGATGCTTTAGAAAATAACCTCTCAGCAGGTACTGAAGTTGCAGGTATTGAGAGAAAATCACGGGCCATTTTCGATAAAATCGGATACTCTGTCTCATGCGTCCTCCACCAATCTAAAATGTCTTCCGAGCTGGCAGTTCTTGGTTTTCTCAGGTACTCCTCCAACTCGTCTATCACTAAGCCTTGAAGACAAGATCCAGATGACGTCGAGGGACATTCATAGAGTTTATCAAAGTCTATTACGTCTTCATCTTCATCACATACTTTATTTTCTTTTTCTGGTAATTCCAGAGATTTGTTCAGTGAGTGTAGACTTTTATATTCTTCATAAAGTTCATTGAACTTGCGCAGACTTTCTGTTTTAAGTTGCTTCCCCCACATTGTCAGGTCAAAAGTCTGAGCCTTATGCCTTGGGTCTAAAATTAAAGAAGTACAATAAATCCAGTTGCTCTTCTTGTAATGTTTAAGCATTTTGTCTCGAGCTGCTTGGAAAGCTAGAATGAGCCTTTCATCCACTTCAGATCGATTAGGTTTCTCATCTAACTGTTTTACCATGGATTCAATTTTATCTAGCAAGAGATTGAATGATACAATGACTAGCGGTAATGTAACATATTTGTCTCCACCAAGTTTTGTACTTAAAAGTTTAAAGTTTATTAGAAATTTATGTAATTTTTCGAGTACCTGCCATTCATTAGCTGTGATTTGAAAATCATTTAATTCGGTGACAGAACTGCACAATATGTCAATGCCCGCTCTCACTTTTAAACCAAATCCAATCATATCATGTGTGGAATTCCATCTCGTTGGACAGTCAAGAATGGCATTTAGATTTGATGGCACGCCAGCTGCTTCACAAGCAGACTGAAACTTCTTCTTCACTATCTCACTTCTTTTTATTTTACTGGAAATACTGCGTAACTTTGTTACAGATGTACGCGAGTCAGCAATATTTGGTGCAGATTCTTCATCTTCCTCATCCTCAGTTTCGTCTGCATAGTCTTCGTACTGCTGATCTTGCGCGTTAGTGTCAGACTCACAGTGTAATGCTAAGGTCTTTAATAAATCTTGTACACCAAGGTTTAAAATGTGAGCAAAGCACCGGAAATGTTGATTGTCTGAATCAAAGTGTGGCGGCAGCTGTTTGCCCAGTTCATACATGAATTTGGTATTTGCAGTTGCGTTGTCGACCGTGATACCTTGTATTTTATCAATTATGCCATATTCCAATAAACATTCATGGAAAATCGTTGCAATATCTTCCCCAGTATGTCGACCGCGTGATGGTATAAAATCAAGAACTACAGATTGATACTTCCATGCGTTGTCTATATAATGAATAGTAACCCCGTAGTAACTCCTACCAGCAATTGACGTCCACCCATCAATGGTAAAAGACATTTTAGATGATAATTGTTGAAGTCGTTCCTTGAGATTCAATTGGAGCTCTTCAAATCGCTCTTTGACTTTCCTTCTAAGTGTAGACCTTTTAGGAAACACCATATTAGGGCAAATACGTCGAAAATATACTTGTGTAGCTTCGTCATCGAAAAATGAGAAGGGAAGATATTTTTTCACCACCCAATCAACTGTAGCTGTCGTGATGTTGTCACTGCTGTTTTCCGACTGAAACAAAACAATAAATCTTGTGTTATTAGGTTTGAGCGTATAAGAGGAGGAGGTTTGTTGTTGTTAAATCGAGAAAATCGTTAAATTGATATTTGTTATATTAAGGTTGCACTGTACTGTAATTTACCAAAATAAAGTACTTAGTTGTTACTGGCCGATTAACTGAAAATATGGGTGTTTATAAAAAATATTTAAGACGATAATTACATACTTAATATGTCGCACCCCTAGATGAAAACTGTGAAAACACCACTAACTCAAAAATACTTACGTAAGTTAATGGCGTTTTTGAAAGTATCGCATGAATAGCTACGCGGAGTTAAAATTCTTTTAACTGTTAAAAAAATATTCTTACCTGTCCACTTCCAGCGGTTACTAAAAAGCTTGTGATATCTCCACTTAATTTTGGTTTAACAGGAAGAAATATTTCTGATTCCTTTTTGTGGAAAGATATTAGATGTTTCCTTAAGCCTGAAGTGTTTCTGTTTTTCATTTTTATTTCAATCTTTTTATGTTGGCACAATTTACAGAAGGCAGTTTGGGATGCATGAATTATTTCGAAAAACTCCTCAAATTTGCTTTTGGGTCTTTTAGATCTGTGACTCAAACTCTCGTTACTCGGACTAGAATAATTTGAATCTTCGTCACTCATATTAAATTGTACACGTGATACGTTTTTAGAAAACAACGAGAATTAGTAAAAACAATTATCAAGTTAGACTCGAAGCACAGCTCAATTGGAAATGACTGGAATTAAAATAATTCCTTTATTTATAGTACGTTTCCTTGCTTTACCGCGCCGCCTCGCCACGTGCCGGCTCTATGAAAAGGATGCCGCCGCAAATCAAACAATGCCGCGTGCGGCGTACAAACACACACTAAATATTACCTACTTGTACAGACGCGACGCGTGAATAAAATAGAATTAGTGCCAATCACTATTCTTTACATATAAGTGAATGTTTTGGCGTACATCTATACTAATATTATAAAGCTGAAGAGTTCGTTTGTATGTTTGATGACAGAAGTTTTAAAATAAATAAATAAGTCCTGAACGTCACTATACCTCCAAAGTTACTATTCCTCGTGGACGAAGTCGCGGGCACAGCTAGTAAATACTTACTCTCATCATCTCTCTCAGAGATATTCGGGCTGGTAAGTAATACAAAACTCTTATCGCAGGCTTTTTATTTTATTAGTAGGTAAGTACCTACGCTTTTTATATTATTTTATTAGTTTTGTAGAATTTTTTTACACGTTTCAAGTATATTTAAAAGTGGCTACAATATTTATTAAACGGGTGATATTTGAACACTTTTTTGCTATTTTTTCTTGTAAAAACTTAAGAAATATAATGACTAAATGTACAATAATAGTACCTAAGTAATTAGTTTAAAACCATATAAGTAATCAATATTATAATATATACTTACTAGAATGAATTAATATGACATCTACTACCTATCCTTACCATTTTATCCTAATCATAATACTACTTGCGTGATCAGTATAATGTATTCATTTTCATTCTAAGCACTCTGAAACTTATTTATTCTTTGGAACACCTGTAGGTACTCTACTAGGAAATTATTTTGCATGAGTATACCTTCGCCCTATGGCGGCAATCAAATAGTGTCAAATGTTATGATTTCGGCGTGGCGGCAACGATTGTTTTAGATTTCAAAAGAAGCCGCCGGCGCGTGTATCATAACCATGTACTTCCGAAAAGCGGCAAATTTCTTTGAGAAGTAAGTACAAAACCTTTGATGCCGCATTATCAAAGTGCCGATGGTTAAAACATAACTATGCATGCACTCAGTTTGATTTTAATAGATATTTTTTTATTCGCTATGTTTATGGTATTAGTCGTAATGCGCATAGGTCCAGTTTTTCATATTCTTTGATACAGTTTTTTGCGTCTCATAGAATTCCTAAGCGTACCTACCTATACACCGAACTGTTACACCTAACTACTCAGTGAAATAGCGCTAAGTCCTAGCTGCAAGACGCAAGAGTCTTGCAGGCTATGTCTTGTTCTTGCTCAAGTCTTGCACGGTCAGTCTTGGTCTTGGTCTTGCTAAAAATACGCGGTCTTGTTCTTGGTCTTGCTCTTGCAAAAACGCAAGAACAAGACCAAGACTGCAAGACCAAGACTGAATTTGGGCAACACTAGGGTATATCAAATGCAATATCGTAATCCTTTCGCGAATTTCTTTTTGACGTTTTTCATGTAATCGACGAGATCTCAAGGAAAATGTAACAAGGGAAAAAAAAAATAAGCATAATAATATTTTTTTTTCTGAATTCTCTACTCGTATGTTTTAGTATAGCTCTAGTGTCTAATATATACAATATAAGACAAAGTTTTATGCATTTATACTTTCCCAAAAAATATATACAGACAAATTGCGAAAACCCCATTGAAAATCTTGAAACAGGTTAAAATATTTTAATAATGTGTCACCATCACAGAACATGAGGTAGAATTTCTCGCTCAATTTTAATAAGCAACCATAATAAAATGCAATAAAAAACTAAGAATGCTATTATCAAACTATAAGTATTAATCTTGCAATATAGTATGTAGTTTATGCATACATTTTTAAATCGGTATGCATTATGACAAGGACGTGGTTGAGCAGTCACCGAATATAATATTTGAGCAACGTTACTTGAGTTCAACCATTTTATAGATACTTATTTTGCATTAAAGGTAAGACTGAATAGATTTTGTCTTACGAAAAATCTGTCCGTACATTATGGGCCTGTGTATAGTTATAGTATACTCATTACAATTTTTTAAACACATACAATTTTTCTTTGATTCAAGCACTAATTTCATAACAGCTCTTCTCGCTAAAATATGTAACTAATATTATAAAGCTGAAGATTTTGTTTGTTTGAACACGATAATCTCAGGAACTACTGAACAGAATTGAAAAAATATTTTACTGTTGGATAGATATAGATAGCTCATTTATCGAGAGAGGCTATATGTTATTTACTATCTACTCGCTACGATTAATAGGGGCAAAGCAGCAATAAAAATTGTTGCAAAAACGGGGAAAATTTACGCAAACGAACTTGTGTGGGTCAGCCAGTGACTAATATTATTATTAGTGTTTTTCTTTAACGTATAAAAATATATTATAATTACTTCTATATGTTATAAAATCATGTTAAAATGAGTCTAAATTTAAAATATATATTTTTACTTAATAGTTTTTGAATTTGGTTGATTCTACTAATATTATAAATCCGAAAGTTTTGAGAAGAACTATTTGTTACTATTTTACGTAAAACCAATAAGTAAACGTATTTTCATGAAACTTTACAGTAATGTAGTTTATCAAAGTCAAAGTACTTTATTCACTTAGGTTACAAAATGCAACGCTTATGAACGTCAGACAAAATTTGGAATAGAATAAATCTACATGTAATGTTCACAAGAGTTAAAGCCGTGGGAAAAGAACTAAAAAAGAAGGCAATAAAAACTCATGGCCACTTTTGTAAAGTGCCATTATTTACAATATATTTGTATATATACATACAGTTATGTCAGTAAGATGCTGCAACCACTATACCATGAAACTCACGCAAGCAGTGATCATAGTAAGTAAAGTAGGATAATCAAGTTTTAAATGCCTTCTATGGTGTGGATGGGAGTATCAACTTACAAAAATTACGTACATAACTTACAGAATGCAACGCTTACAAACTCACGTTTATAGGCGTTGCATTTTGCTATCTAAGTGAATAAAGTACTTTGACCTTACCTATGAGGCAGGAGCGAGAGCACTTTCCTAATCGCAAAACATGATTGAGTTATTAATTTCCCTGTCAGTTCCATAATGCAATTCAAACATTATTGCAGCTTTTATAGTTTCACCGGCGAGTTTTATAACTCTGATGACGTTGTAAGTGGTTGTATTTATGTATTACCCACTTCATAGGTAGGTATATTATCTAGTATGGTGTTGGCAACCTTGAAGTGTCGTTTTAATAGGAATGAATAATAATATACCGACTGTTTTATATTTTAGTTTTAAAATTTATATATTCTAGTCTATGATTTGATTTTTATGAACACTGTCGCATATCTACAATGGCGATGTGTCTATATCCATCTTACTTCACTACATAGTATAAAACAAAGTCGCTTTCTCCGACCCTATATCCCTATGTATGCTTAAATCTTTAAAACTACGCAACGGATTTTGATGCGGATTTTTTTAATAGATAGAGTGATTGAAGAGGAAGGTTTATATGTATAATACCATCCATTAAATTGTGAAGAAATAAGGAGCGGAGCAGCAATAAGAAATGTTGCAAAAACGGGGAAAATTTACGCGGACAAATTTGCGCGGGTCAGCTAGTATATTATAAAGCCGAAGAGTTTGTTTGGACACGCTAATATTTAATGATTCTTAGACAGTTTTGATGTTTAGTATGGGAGTAACTTAAAGCTGGAAAAGGTATTTTCAATATACGCTCGCATATCACATTTGAGAACTTCAACCACTCTACTTACGCGATTAGTACACATTATAGAATTTTATAAGCTACGGGTCTCAATCGCGTTAATAAGTATTTTAATATAAGGCTAAATACCTTTGTTTAATGGACCAGTGATTAGCCTTAAAATAAAATATTTACACGATTAAGACCCGTAGTTTATAAAATTCTATAATGTGTACTAATCGTATAAGTAGAGTGGTTGAAGTTCTATAATGTAATATGCGAATGTATTTTCGTAAAATCTACAGGCAACTTTATGTATTAATAGTTTTTTTTAATACATAAAGTATTGTTTTGTATATTGTCATTTTTATAAGTACATTGAGGTTCGATGTGCATGTTGTATGGTGTAAACTTCAAAATCCAGTATTTAATTAACATGTAAACATCGAATCTTAGACACTTCAAATCATTAACACTTAGAATACCTACCTAGTGTTTAGGTAAAGAATTATCAGACCTACCCACAAAATTAAAATCTTACATAACTAGACAAAAAACCTTATTGTTTTCGACCGCAGCTGTTATTAAATAAAAAAAAATGCATGTTAATTATATTTCTGTTGAACAACGCAATAATCTGACGCCTAATTGACTATTTTAACCGATTCAAATATTTGAAATCTAAGTTCGGTTAGCTTCAGCCCACCTTTAGCTAATCCCCTTGACGCGACAACCAAATACAGCCTCGATACGACGGCTCGAAAGTTGTATCGTGTTCAGCGATTTTGCTTTCATGAGCCTTGAGTGAAGATTATCGTGGTCATATATCTTTCTCGGCCTCGCCTTAAGGGATTACTCAGCCAGTCTGAGGCACTTGGCCGTCGTATCCGATATTTAAGTAGTTATCGAGCATTGCAAGATGTGTCAATCAAAATCAGTCTTTAGGGTCGTTGCAAAGATAAGTGCTTTACGCAAAATTTGCCTGAAGCAAACGTTGACAAGCAAAAGATAACATTTTTTTCAAATACTAAAGGAAAAGCAAGCATGTCTTGCCGAAACCGTAAAAGCCATGAAGTACGTGACGAATTAATAATATCTACTATTAATATCTTGGGACAACTCACACAACGCTATCTGATCTCAAACTAAGCAGAGCTTGTGGGAACCAGACAACTGATAAACATACTTATATATTCCTAAATACATACATATTAAAGATAAATAACACCCAGACACAGAATAAACCATCATGCTCATCACACAAAGTTTTATCCTAGGTGGGAATCGAACCCACGACCTCTTGCGTAGCAGTCGGATACCCTCCCGCCGCGCCACAGAGGCAGCCAATTCGTGTGATAATTTAAAAAAGAGAGTTTATCGTATACATAATAATCTATAAATTGTTTATTTGTAAGATATGAGAATAGGTCATACAGTATTTTTTTTTAAATTATGAGTGAAAATTGACGCAGACGAAGTTGCGTGGGTCAGTTAGTTATCTTATAAATAGTAGGTACTTATACTACAATCATTAATAATTTTTAGTAAATAGGAAGACAAATCACAAAACTGTTGGTTATTTTACAATTTATTTCGTTTATGTTACTAACTACCTACTCATTAAAATTGAAACTGCTTAAGCGAGCGCTTGCGGTAACATTTTATACTCAAAATGAACTCTGGAGTACTCTCTACTCTGAAGTGCATCGAAATTGTGGAAACACTCTGCAAGATGAAAGTTACGAGCTACAACCTTGCAAACTTGTATTTCGTTTAGCTGAACTACGAATATTTTTGTTTAAATTTTATTACCACAAAACTTTTAAAAGTAAATTGGTTATAGAATGTTTTCTATAACGTTGGAAATATTTTCATTACCCTAACTATATGGTTCCTAATATTATTAGTTAAACACGACACGGCATCTGGACTATTAACAGAGTTAAGATATTTATCCTCATAATACAAATTCAAATTTTTACAGCGATTGACGTATGTTTATAACTGTCATTTGGCTGCCATATTGAAAACGATTTATAAACGGAGGATCCTTGGAACACAGTAGAAATTCGTTCGACAACCTGCATGGGTACCCACCCGTTCGCTATATTAATCGTTGATAATAAATCTTACTTAATACCTACGCCCCATAAATATTAAAGGACCCTTAAATAAATCGAAGGAAATCTAATAAAACAATCCTTATAACTTTCTGTTTGACTTCCAACTCCTGTTTACTTTGCGTCATACCTATACTGTAACGGTACGAATCGAATAAAAATGTAAATTTAGTTAAATGTTCTTGTGAAAAGTATTGCTTAGAGTTTCAAAGTGGATAATTCTTGGTTCATACAGTAAGCGGATACAGGTGTACTATCGCGGAAGGTCCGCGCAAAGATTCGCATATTGTACGAATGTTGTTGCTCGTTTATCAGCGTTGGTCAGCGTCTGTTAGGTGCAATATTATTTTGACGTTTTGTTAAAGACTACGCGAATCTTCACGCAGTCTTTCACAAAACGTTAAATGCATCTGCAAGGCTCATCGGTTATGATATATGTATTACTAGCTGACCCGCGCAATTTCGTCTGCGTAAATTTTACCCGTTTTTGCAACATTTCTCATTGCTGCTCCGCTCCTGTTTTTCGTAGCGTAATATTATTTAACCTATAGCCTTCTTCGATAAATGGGCTATATAATAGTGAATGATTTTTTCTATTCGGATCAGTAGTTCCTGAGATTACCGCGTTTAAACAAATAAACAAACTCAACTTAATAATATTACTATATGCCAAAAATTAATATTACTTAGAAAACCGCGAATGTGTCAAAAACTTTGTACCTACACACATTATGACCATGCCAATATTTTAAATCAGCTTACCGTAGCTGTTATTAAGATGAAAATAGAAGCAAGATGCAAATTAATAGTTTTGGTTAAAATTGGTTCACAGTACCTATTGATAGAATTATTACAATACCTAAGCTACCGCGTATTTTAACTTGACATCGATGATTTTGAGTAAAAACATAAGCCTGAACAACAAATTTGTCTGACGTGTTCCATTGTTCCGAAAGCGTGGCCGCGTCAATGATGCGAGAGTGACGTGCGAGTGACATGCGAGCTATAGAGATTTAAGTAGCACGGAGTGGAAAGTTAAAACAAAACTGTTGCAGCAACTGGAGTACGAAGTACTAATGGGCTGTTATAACCACAGTACCTAACTCACTGCCAAGACTCGCCCAACTTCACTTTTTATACGACTACGGTAAAGCCGAAAAGGTAGGCTAATGTTTTAAGCATTCTATATATTATATTGTGGACTAGTTTTCGTTCGCGTAGATATCGATTATCGCAATAAAAACTATCCTAATTTCTCTCCCGGGATTCAACTATCTCCATACCAAATATTTTGATCAATTCAGCAGTTAAAACGTAAAAATGTAACATACAGAGCTATTTTCACATTTATAATATTACTAGCTGCCAGCGCAACTTCATCTGCGTAGTTTTTCCCCGTTTTTGCATCACTTTTCTTTGCTGTTCCGCTTTTATTGGCCGTAGCGTGTTATATAGCCTATAGCCTTTCTCGCTAAATGGGCTATCCAACAGTGAAAGAATTGTTCAATTAGGACCAGTAGTTCCTGATATTAGCCCGTTCAAACAAACAAACAAAAAACTCTTCAGCAAAACATTTATATAGATTTTGGATATCAGACATTAGGAGGCCGCTCGCGCATGTCTGATTTATTTTTTGACGTGATAACGTCTTATAAATTGATGACCGACTGCAATCACAAAAGTGTCCGTTCAAAAAGCAACGCAACTGTGACGTATGACGTTATCATGTAAAATTATCGTCTGTAAACCGACTTTACAGACAACCATTTTTTTTACAACTCACTCGACGTCATCTGATCGCAAACTAAGCAGAGCGTGTACTATGGCAACCTGACAACTGATAAACATACTTATATACTTCTAAATACATACATATTATAGACTAGCTGTCCCGCGCTACTTCGTATGCGTAAATTTTCCCCGTTTTTGCAACATTTCTCGTCGCTACTCCGCTCCTATTACTCGTAGCGTGATGTTATATAGCCCATAGCCTTCCTCAATAAGTGGGCTATCCAACGAAAAAAGATTTTTTTTAAATCGGACCCGTAGTTCCTGAGATTAGCGCGTTTAAACAAACATACAAACAAACAAACTCTTCCGCTTTATATATTAGTATAGATATATTACACTCAGACACAGAATAAACCATCGTCCTCGTCACACAAAGTTTTATCCTGCGTGGGGATCGAGCCCACGACTTCCCGGTTTAGCAGTCAGAATCACTAACCACTAGACTAACGGGCCAGTTGACCATATCAACCGAATGAGTTGTTATTGTCACTGACATGCGCGAGATGAAACGGGAAATAAAGTTAAAACGATGTTAATTCGGTTCGACACCATCAAAGTCATCGAGCTATTTTACGATATCATGTTGTATCATGAGGCCATGTGGACTAAGTCCAGTCGTATTTGTAATGGATGCAATTCATAAATGTTTACGAATAATCTATGTAACATAGTAGAGTACATGAAGTAATGAAATTTATGTAGGCATTTATTTTATTTTTTTATTTTTAGTTGGTTTACAGGAAGTTTAGTACTGTGTAGGAGTCATCTAAAACTTTTTGTTGAAATAATATTTATGTGAGTGTATATTTCTCACTTTCCTTAGTGTGAGATTCTTTTAGATCCAAATTCCTGTTTACGCAAATTTAAATAACACCATTCTTGTTATTGTGTGTTAGATTGTTTTGTGTTATACTAGCTGTCCCCGTAATGTTCCCCGTTTTTGCAACATTTCTCATTGCTGCTCCGCTGCTATTGGTCGTAGCGTGATGTTATAGCCTATAGCCTTCCTCGATAAATGGGCTATCCAACAGTGAAAGATTTTTTAATTCGGATCAGTAGTTTCTGAGATTGTCGCGTTTAAACTAACAAACAAACAACCTCTTCAGCTTTATAATATTAGTATAGATTTTGGTAAGAAGTAAAGGGTAAGCAAAAAGACTATTAAGACTTTAATATAAAAACAGCTTCTTTGACTGGCGGATATAGTCTAGACAGACTCATCGGGCACGTGTATTTGTAATTTAAGGAAATAAAGGTTTTGTTTTTATTCGGCGTAGATACAAAAAAGGTAATACTTTAGCGATGAAATAAGCCTTGTCGAACACGTTGTGGAATAAAAATGTTCCTAACAGACTTAATAAAACACAATTAATAAGGCACAGGACATCTTGAAAAGCCTAACCTTTGTCTTAATAAAACTATAAAAAACCGGTGAACTTTCTTATTAAAAGGAGAATAGAAAGAAATGAATTAACGTCAGAAGCAAAACTCAGAGGGAACTTAACGGCTAACAATCAATTAATTTAGACACTGCTTACTATCACTTATGTATTTACATTGTTAATGGTTTATAGGCATTTGAAATTACCTCTTTATGTAAACCCTTCCGTATAATCATTTGAAGCGGCGGTAGCCTAATGACTAGGGCATCGGTCTCGCAATCGTGAGGTCGCGGGTTCGAATCCTACCCATTATACCAACGTGAACCCACTCCTAACACAAGCCTTTGAGCTTAGCTGGAGGGGTTAACAAGATTGCTAGTAATGTGGGACTAAAACCCACATTGCTAGTTATCTTTAAAAAAAAATAGAAAAAAACAATGTGCCTTTATATGACTGCCTCCGTGGCGCGGTGGGATTGTGTCCGACTGCTGCGCAAGAGGTCATGGGTTCGATTCCCACACGGGACACCACTTTGTGTGATCCACAAATTGTTGTTCCGAGTCTAGGTGTACTTTGTGTCCGTGACTTGAATGTTTGGAAAGTACCGTGCGACACAGGGCTTGTAGCCAACTACGGGAGTAGTCATTAAAAAAAAAAATGTCTGGTAGGTAATACATAAACGCAGTCGACACTTTTTAAGGTGAAACTGAAATCATTGGCACCATTGTGAATGTATTATTAAAAATACTTTGAAATTTTAATGAACTTCAAAGCTATTTAGGTTCTTTTGTGGTAAAAAAGATAACCATAATAATTGCAAATCAATTAAGTAAAATTTTGATATGTGGTTTTACAAAAAACTCCATACCTACCTAAAAGCAAAATCTTTACGATATGCTCTCAACATGAAAACACAGCTATTTCGGTACCTGAAAAATAATTGTGCTTTCCAGCCGCCAGGTAAATTTTTTACCTCTTAACTTAAGACATAATTGCTTGGGGAGTAATTGCTAGGGTTTATTAGGCATTGTTTAATTAAAGAGTCTTCGAGCTAAAAACACAAATTACCCCTAGCCGGGGGTCCATTATACAACATCTTTTGTCCTGCGTTTTATGCAAAAACATCCATCTACCCCTTAATCCTCGTTCTCTACCTAGAGCAACACTTGAATTTACTTGTTTACTTAGATTTTAAAAAAGAAAAGTCTCGCGCCTGACTAATCTCTGTGAGAAAGTTTACCATCATTCTAATATCGGATTTGGATAATTAAAAAAATATTGTCTGTAAAGTCGATTTACATATTAACGAAATAGGATAATGTCATAAGAAAACATTGAAAACATATCGCCATTCGCGTGGTTTAGCAACCAGTCAATAACGTTAGTTACAATTTTATCACATGCCACTGCAATCGCCATTCGAGTTGCTTAGCAACCAGTCAATAGCTTGAAATGTTTAGACAACTGTTCGTAAGTGCAGCCGTTCATCGATTTATAAGACGTTATGACGTCAAAAAATTTAGTGATGGAAAAGTTGGATTCTCGGTCTTTAGTCGTCCACTCTTGTCAGAGTGGTCGTGGTTGCAATATGGGTGATGACGCATCTGCCAAGCATATTTGCAATGTGTCTCTATTTGTAATATAAAGGACACATACATTTAAAAGGAATAATGATATCTAAGTCAGTCAACTTTTCCCATAAAATTGCAATAATATTGGTAATATTGTAATACTAAAGCTAGTGCGGCAGATGAAAACAAAATACTCATTGTTGATTGCTTGTGTCAGACACAAAACACGTTTACGCAGCGCCTAATTTTGAATACAAACTCATTAACAGAGTAATTAATGTAATTCGACTTTCAGTTTTATTGTTCAAAAATTAACCGAATCGTTAAAGCGTGCAGTGGCATTAACCGCGGTCCCACATATGCGTTAAAAGATTATATATATACATTGTAGGAATATTATATTGACTGGCCTGTTGGCCTGGTGGTTAGTGACCCTGACTGCTAAGCCGGAGGTTGTGGGTTCGATTCCCATCCAGGATAAAACTTTGTGTGATGAGCACAATTGTTTATTCTGTGTCTGGGTGTAATTTATCTATGATAGGTATGTAGGTTTTTAGAAATATACGTATGTCAGTTGTCTGGTTGCCATAGTACAAGCTATGTTTAGTTTAGGATTAGATGCCGTTGTGTGAGTTGTCCCAAGATATTATTTAATATATTATCATTTAAATATACTACCGACGTGAACCCACTCCTAACATAAGCCTTTGAGCTTAGCTGGAGGGGTTAACAAGATTGCTAGTAACGTGGGACTCAATCTCACATTGCTAGTTATCTTCAAAAAAAAAAAACAAATTATGTTTATGCAACATTATTCGCATAGACATCTGCGAACCCATTTGCAAATTCCTTTTGACGTTTTTGACATGATCGACGAAAGTGTAGCACATACGTGTGATAGATAGGTTTGTGGTAACGCGCGAACCAGGTTTGCGCGTTTTGGTTTAGGTAGGTAATTATGTCAAAAATTGACACTGCATGCAATACTGCGAATGTGGACCAACATAAATGTAGATGCGTCCTAACATTAGCCAGTCGTTACGGTACACTAATTATGTGTGGAACAGTAGTTGAATCGCTGGAAGCAAATAGCATAATTACTTAAGCGTAAACAGATATGAAACGTTTGCATACCAATGACGATTGTGGTTCCGATTTGCGTATAGATCGTTGTGATCAATCAAACAATTGCTTGTGTATCAGTAATTGTGATGAAAAATGAATTATAACATAAATTTTGAAACACCGTTTTTGTTGAATTCAATACTATTTTTTGTTGTATTAATTATTAAGTCATCAACAAAGTCTAGAAAACATAAATTTTAATAAAATATTTAATAACTAGCTGTCTCGACTCGACGAAAACTTCGTTTGCATATTTTTTTCCCGTTTTTGCAACATTTATCATCGCTCCTTTTGGTCGAAGCGTCGTATATATATAGCCTATAGCCTTCCTCAATAAATAGGCTATCCAACAGTAAAAGAATTATTCAATCCGGACCAGTAGTTCCTGAGATTACCGCGTTCAAACAAATTCTTCAGCTTAAATAACACATAAAATTAACAATGTGTTGAGAAACAATATTTTTACGATTCCGTGAAGAGGTGAAAATTGAATCCGCTGAAGCACTTAAATTTTCTACTCCTATAAATGTCCGGACTGACCGAAACTAGTAACATGATATGGTCAATCGGTTTCTATTAGGTATGATTGATTTTTTATATTTCGGTTTTGGGGGAGCATTTGGACCACTACGCGGGCAAAACGCCGGACTAGTACTACATTGTATTCTAAAACGGTTTAGTGTATAGAAATATAATATAGCATAGATTGTAATAAATCAAAATTGAAGTTCCATTCCAGGATAAATTGAAACTCTTAAGTCAAAATGTATTTCGTTTGGCTGGATATTTGAAGTATTTGATTGTCTTGAAACTATTGAAGCAAGAATATCTTTAAGTCAAAGTTTCGCGTTTCGTTCACAGTCCATTCCACTATTCCTAGAGTCAAACGATATTGGAACTATCGGCGAAAAGTGCATTCTCATATAAATACTTCAAGATTGAAGAGAAGTTTGGATTTTATGGCAATCCAGTTTAGAATAATGCAAAATGTATTAGGTATTTCGTGATTTTACGATGACAAGCAAATTCTACTGCATTAATATGATGATTATGTGTTTGGCAATATTTAATTCTAATTTTAAAATTTACCTAAATTCATAGAAACCCGCCCGTGGAGAAACAAAAGCAGCTACAATACTAGTCGTGCTTGTGTCAACGAGTAATTTGAAGTGAAAAATAATTTAAAAAGCTAACGTTACAAGTAATAATGGTTTTTATTATTATTATATTTTTTAACGTGATACGTCATATAAATCGATGACCGGGTGCACGCATGAAAAACACTTACTACTATGTAACCGTGTACCCGTTGTTAAGCAACGCGAATGGCGAATGTCATCCATGTTTTCGTATGACGTAGGTATGTAAAATTATCGTCCGTAAACTGACTTTGCAGGCAACCATTTATTTTTAATATATTCTCCCTATTCCAATCATAATTTATATTCTTAATTCAGTACCCATATTTATTTCATAAACTATAGGTACCAATCGTAAAATATACTTCGCAATGTACTGAAGCGTTTTATATAAATTTAAATAATTTTCCACAAGTAAGGTTTACAAGGATTATGATAATAATTTATATTATATCGTAATAAATCATAACTGTTTAGCGTTTGATCGTAAATTGCTCATTTGCATATCTGCGGGCAAACAGAGGCAATTAATCATATTCCGGCCATTTTGTTGATTGCTTTGCAATCGACATAGATGTGTTTACATTGAATAATTTTACAACCGAAAGTGACACTGAGTATACATATACAGTGCTTACTTATATTACTTTCATTAATAATCTTTATCAACAGGGGGTCAGGTCAATGGCACTATGTTGTTATGGCTTCAGTCAGTAACGCTTTTAAATAATAGCAATTTGGATGTTGCAGTTATGGGTCAAAACAACCACAGATTGGATGCCAGAAAATAGAAAGAGACATCGTAGCGAGCCCAGAAAGAGATGACGAGATGAGCTAGATGCATACTCTAAGGGCTCGACTCTAATCGAACACAGTGGAAGAAGGAATGGGAGATCTTTGCCCAGCAGTGGGACATGGGCTAGTAATAATAATTTGAGGATAACCCCGGATACTTGAATGATACTTTGAGTTATACCTAAATGTATTTCTGTTACCACTATTTCACCGATAAGTGACAGTGACAGAATGAGAGTTTACGTGGTCTAAACTGAGTGTTTGAGCATTGGGCCGTAATGCAAGAAATGACAATTCTTTTATAAGCTCACGGTCAGGTGTGAATTCACGTACAAAATTAATATCCAATAATGTCCAAAATCTCAAGAATTATGCTGTTTGCAATACTTTGGCATCTTATTAGCTATATATTGGGTTTTAATTGCTGTAATATATTAAGGTCCGATACCTTGTATTTTACAGACGCTTTGTTGGTATCGTTCCTTGAAATATTACCGCGATAAGCTGCTCTACTTCTCACATTCATAGATATAAGAAATAACGCGAACGTTTAAAAATTGCTGTGATTTATCTATTCTTGTGTCTATCATATCATTTGTAACATACACCACATATATGACAAGTTAACGATAAATAAGTAGCCGCCACTTAGGTATTAGTAAATAGGTAGGTAGGTACTACATATACGAGTAAGGTATTATTTTTAAAGACAAGATTTTTATCCCAAAGTAGATATTAACAAGATGTAAGATTATAAAATTATATATACTACGGGTCTTAATCGCGTGAATAATTAAAGGTAAAATACCTTGTTTATTGCCTACCCGTGACCACGGCCGTTGCAATACGGTCGAAACGTCGGGCAATAAACAAGCTATATAACCTTAAATTATTCACGCGATTAAGACCCGTAGTATATATAATTTTACAATGTTTACAAATCACTAAAGTTTATCAAGATGTTAGATTCTAGATAATTATATTGCGTACATTTATTGAGAATATATTCATCGGAAAAAAAGGGTCCACATTTTAGTCCTCTCATCTGAGAAAAATGGGATCATACGTCATATTTTTATTCTGGAGTCTTTGAACTATTATTAGTTTCATCCGTTGAAGTAACGGATAAGTCATCCAGAATTTCATTTGCTATCATAAATATAGTTATATCATTGTAAGTATATGTTCATTACTAGAGATACTAGCTGAATTCAAAGCTTTGCTAATGTGATTAATTAACAACATAACGCAATAATACCTACTCGAAGTTTCAACAAATTATTCTACAATAGAAGACAAATCCGAAAACGTAATGAAATTACACAAACTATGTAGTTCTAGCATACCTAGGGTTTAATTAAAAGCTTGTCTAGATCTAATGAATCGTGCATTTTTTCACACCCGACGGTTGCTTTTACCATCATCAAATTATTTAACCTTTTCTTATATAAATGGTAGACTGAAAATGTATGAAAATAATAATGAAATTTATAGTAGTACCTACCTACATATTTATCAATATAGCTCACAGATTAGTACCTACAGTCATACAAAACGCGAAACTTCGAAATTTTCTTTTTTATGTATTTTTAATTAATTAATGTTAATGTTATTAAAATCTGAAGTCCCCCAATTGTGTCATAAGCTTAACACTCATAATGCAAGGGCCTGGATAGGTTTAGAAATAAGAAAATAATTATCATATTCTGTGGCTAATTGTTAATGTATGAAAATATCCAAGAACTTAAATTATTATTATTATTAACTCATAATATGGCATTGGCGCGGCGTCTCCATTGATTCTCATGTAACTATGCACTATGGATCTTTATTTTTTTTCTCAAGCGACCGGCCTAATAGCTAAGGCATCGATCTCGCAATCTTTAGGTCGCGGCTTCGACTCCTACCCATTATACTACCGACGTTAACCCACTCCTAACACAAGTCATTGAGCTTAACAGGGTTAACAGGATTGCTAGTAATGTGGGGCCACAATACCACATTTCTAGTTATCTTTTTATATAAAAAAAAAACAAGTTACCAAGATACATTTCTACTGAATCTTACCATATGCTTTCCTACCCTCCGTCTAGCAATAGAAAAAGAACATTGAGAAGCGGATCCGTACCGTCATCTGTTAGAAGTCTTAAATCACCCACAAAATATCCTACAGATATTAACCCTCTAATAGCTTTGTATAAGAACATTGGCAAGCTTACTGTTTATATGTACACCAATTAACTTAGCGAGAAAAGAAAATAATTTATGACTGGTTAACCGTTGCCTGCCGGCATAATAAAACATTTTGTCCCTTCCTTGCCAAGGTTTTCGAGTGGGTGGATCAGACACGAAAATATTTTTTCATCAATTTCGTGTCTTTGATTACAGGAGCTTAGACAGGATTTCAGTTCTTAATGATCAGTTATACACAAATATCGTATTACGCCTTTGACATGAAGCTATCAAAAGATTTTTTTATTAAATTTTATTAACTACTGTCAAGAGCTTTTAGAAAACGAATTTCTCATTTATATAGGTTCTGTTTTCTTATAAAATGCGGGGTATATTGGTCTCCTAGCTTGACCACGTAGCTTAGGAGCTACGTGGTCAAGCTAGGAGTGCATTTATTGCACTGGTTTGGGATTCGATCTCGGAACTACTCAACCATAAAGCCGCTACTACTCAAATGTACATACGAGCATCAATCGATAATCCTAAGTACATATAACACTGAATATTCAATTTATCTATAAAATAAACAACGAATAATTTTTTTTATAATCGATTTTAATAAGTTATCTGTTAATTTCTATGATATTAAAACAACAAGTTAGTATTATCTGTCTAGAAACTTTTCTGGGTGTGCCATTTCCTTAAATTTTAAACTTCCAATATTCAAACAATTTAAGTTCGGCACGCCAGCCGTTCACCAATCCCAAACAAACAACGGAACTTTTTATAATAATATTGAAATCACAATAAACTTGGTGCGCCAAATTATCATATCAGCTATATAACATTCAAAAATAGCATTATAACCGGTTTTTATGTAAGTTTACATCATAAAATCATAAGCATGTCTATGAGGATAGTTACTTCATTTTAATTATTATTCGTGTTAATACCTAACGTCAACTTCAAAGTGTTTTTAACATATTTTGACGTCAGATTATCCTCTACGGTAATTAATAATTCAATTATTTTATATATTTCCCTAAATACGCATATGTCAATGCTCTCATGTAACGTAATATCGTTATTTTTGCTAAACGTCATTGTAACGTATAACAATATTATTAGATAACGGTTAATTAATATTGAGGACAAGTTGTGTACGCATTCACGGTAATTACAAAAATAATAGTACCTATTATTTATATTCCTTATAAATATAACGTTAAATAAAATGTGATACGTAATATATTATTTCGGTGAATTATGCGATTTTGTGTTGTTTGAGTATAAGAGTGTTGTGTTGTTTGTGATATTAAACCACGTGGTTTAATTATAACTGTATATTTTCTAGATTCAAAAATACTGGTTAAAACTAGCTAAGTTTTAATTAGTAAGTAGATAAATAAGCAATCTACAGAGGAGTGGTAAAATCTATTGTTTATGTGTTACACTTACAGTTACTAGTTATCTTTGTAGATAAAGTTTCATATTATAAAACGCACACTATAATACTATAATTGCATTACTCTGCTTAGTTTTTCTTTTTCCCATAGAATACAAAACTCAGCACGTAGTTAATTGCACATTATGATGCGAACGGTAAGTTAGTTTGTTCTCGACGTTCATCCGTGTATGTTTCATGTTACATTGTAACATTGTACAATTAGTTGCATATTAAGTGTCAATTTTAAATAACATATCCAAAAGTGAAGGCTGTAGAATGACGTTTTGCATCCACGCCGGCATATACTGTCTTATTCTCTTACCAACAAGGTCAGCATCAGCATCAGATCCGTAAACAAAAACCGGAATCTTTACGTCACAATCAAATCCAAGTAAGCGAACATATTTATCGACACATGAATTAATAACAAAACAATGAATGCTACTGTTACGCTTGCGATAATATTATTTATTTCCTGCTTGATACGCGACACACGGTTCAAACAGACGTGTTATAAACAATGTACACACAAACACTACGAGACAATTAGGTACCGGTAACGAAACTAATAAAAAACAAAACACATCAAAAAACAAAACGCTATTCTTTGTAGCCAAGGTTATGTATTTAGCAACACATTCCATATATGTAATCGGTACGCGTAAAATCTTACTCGAAAAAAAAACTTCACGACGAAAAAACATACAACGTTTTAAACTATCGAACGTCGCCGTGCACCGAGCGTGCTATTCGGCGGTGTTAATTGCTAATCGGACGTTATCGGGAAATGTAGGTAGGTGACATTTCGTAGGCATATGCCTGCAACGGAGGGCGCGCCGCGGCAGCAGCGCGCTCACTCGCGGTTAGGAGAGAACTGTGGTGCGTGCGACCCGCTAACCGGCGCTGAGCGGCTGAGCCCGCTCGGCGTGGAAGCGGAGCGAGTAGCGGACGCGCGCTGCCCACCCGACCGAAGCCCGAGACGATTGTCTCCTCGCCTCACTGCTGGGGAGCGCACCGACCTGAATCATCCCTCGCGCGTTAATAACAAACACGCCTAATGTTACACCGATGTTATGACACGACCTATCGCAATGCAACCTTTTAAAGTGAATGTCAGCGCCCTTGGCAACCTTGACTGCTTAGTTTACAGTGTGTGGCAATTGATATCTGAAGCCATACCTATATTTGATATACTTACCTACTGTAGGTTTTAACATACATTCTTCCGCATAAGTGCGAGGACTTTTATTAGCCTTGCATAGTGGCAAAAAATAATTTATTAAGAAAAAACATTGAGTATGTATGTACTCGGGGCGTCTACAGGTGTGATGTGATCAATATCTGTTTTATAATTTAGGCGTAATCTATACTAAAAATTAGATTTCACATTAAAAAGGATTTGATTAGTAGTAACTACCTAAAATTGACCGCTTCGGTGGCGCGGTGGTAGTGTATCCGACTGCTACGCAAGAGGTCGTGGGTTCAATTCCCACACGGGACACCACTTTGTGTGATTCACAAATTGTTGTTCCGAGCCTGGGTGTTATTTGTGTCCGTGACTTGTATGTTTGTAAAGTACCCCGCGACACATGGCTTGTACCCTACTGCGGGTGTCGTTTAAAAAAAACTATTATTACTCAAGAGTGCGTAACCTATTATTTGATATTCTCATATTTAGTTTAGTAGCTATTTTTTCAGGCTTCGTCTGCGTGTATGTTGATAATCACGATGAAAAATCGACAAGCTTTCATACATTACATATTTTGACTATTAAATATATAAAATAAAATGTTCTTGGTTTACGTCTCCTGCCTCCTAGTAACCTAAACGTGCAAGATAAGTCGAATCCATGACGCATTTGTATTATTAGTACCCATCCATCCATCTGAACTTTCGCATAATATCTGTATAAGTATTGCATTATTATTAAGATAGCATCGTCTAGTGTAAGATATTATTGTCAAGCGGCAGTAACGTAATGATTAAGGTATCGGACTCGCAATCGTGAGGTCGCGGGTTGAAATCCTACTCATTATACTGCCGTGAACCCACTCCTAACACAAGCAATTTAGTTTAGCTGGAGGGGTTAACAGGATCGCTAGTAATGTGGGACCTAAAATCCCACATTGTTAGTTAGGTATCAGAAAAGAAAGATAGTTATTAGATATATTTCGGGACTTAATCGCGTGAATTATTTAAAGGTACGAAGCTTTTATTTACCCGACGTTTCGATCAAATGGCACCGATCGTGGTCACGGGTCGACTGTGACCACGATGTTTAATATGTATAAAAATCGCGAAAGTTTAAAAACAAGAAATATACTATCGTCCAGATTTCTACTACTAGCTTCTTACGCAACTTCGTCTGCGTAAAATTTCACCGTTTTTTGCAACATTTTTCATTGCCGCTCAGCTCCTATTAGTCAAAGCATCATGTTATATAGGCTATAGCCTTCGTCGATAAATGGGCTATCTAACAGTAATATTTCAATTCGGACCAGTAGTTATTGAGATTATCGCGTTGAAACAAACAAACTCTTCAGCTTTATAAAATTAAGTATAGATAATACGAGGTATGTGGGATAGTGGAAGACACTCAACATGTTCTGATGGAATGTGTCCAAAGCGAGCAATTTAGGGCACATTTATTTAAAAGTAAACAGTACTATATTGGTTATTGCAACAGTGTACTAGCAAGTCCTTTGTCGGACCTAGCAATGTCTTTTTATAAATTATACAATAATAATAATAATATCTTGGGACAACTTACACAACGCTATCTGAACCCAAACTAAGCAGAGCTTGTACTATGGAAACCAGACAACTGATGAACATACTTATATATTTCTAAATACATACATATTATAGATAAATAACACCCAGACACAGAATAAACCATCGTGCTCATCACACAAAGTTTTATCCTGGGTGGGGATCGAACCCACGACCTCTTGCGTAGCAGTCGGATACACACCCACCGCGCCACAGAGGCACAAATAATTGTAATAGCACGTAATGCAAAAGGTGGCTATGACGGAGCGACATAGTCATATTCGGACAAAGCTCCTTAAATAGAGATTTAAAAAAAAAGTATAGATGACACCTACATTAACAAGGTAATGAGTAATGAATGACGCATGTGTTGGTCAAGTAGTAAAGATATCAACAAGCGTCCCTAATTAAAGTCTGAAATAGTAAATATCTTTATAAATAAACTGACTTGAAGTGATTTCATATCTGTTGGCCGACATAGCCATAGCTCCATTAAGATAAATATAATACTTGTATTATGAGTGGGTAGTTTCTCTAGTGGTTGACAGACAATGATACCATTTTGTACCATTAGTTCGCAAATACATAACGCTATAAATTATATGACGTCTTTTAAATATAATGTAACATTTACTTGCAAATTTTTAGACGTTTTTATATCTATTTATATAAACGTCTAGAATCCATACTAATATTATAAATGTGAAAGTAACTCTGTCTGTTACGCTTTCATGCTCAAACAGCTAAACTGATTTAGATGAAATTTGGTATGGAGATAGTTTGAGTCCCGCGGTAGGACATAGCGTAGCGTACGTGCATAGCACTTACGCCCTTTTGTTGAGGAACGCAGTTTTTCGGTAATAGCTCAATGACGGTATATCGAATGATTTTAGTTTAAAGTATTTATTAAGTGCTACCTTTTTGATTTTTTTTCATATTTTTTGAACACACAGTTCAAAAGACTAAGGGGGGGACAATAATTGCAGCTTTCGGGGCGATTGTTTACAAAAATATTCACTTAGTCGAAAAAGCTTATTAGAAAGCTTACAATGTTTTTAAAAGACCTTTCAAATGATGTGCCACAGGTTGCTGGTAAAAAAATCAGCTTCTGTGACATGTGTGATGGTGCTCCCCTAAAAAAAAGTTTTATACAGCCTCAAACTTACTAAAACAAGCCATTCTTTAATATGTAAAAGCGTAAGTTTATGATCAAGACGCCTACATTTAAATCCTCTTCAAAAAAAGGGTTTGTTGTTTAAAAACGATATTCTAAGCGGTCACTTATTGACGTAACTTTATAACGGTGAATTTTTTTTTTTTCAAAAAGATTTCAACTCACTATAGGATATCCAAGAGGCACTGGATTAACTGTTCTTTATCTTTGCAGTGCATGAAATATTTCGGTTTAATATGACCTAGGCTCTATAGTAGGTAACTAACATTACATTCCCTATAGAACAGTCCCGGTTCGTTAACAGCCGTGTTTAAACGGTTGGCACTTAATGAATCCCACAGTGCAGTGCTGCTACATAAACACTTCTGACCAGTATTCCCTCACTGTTTATGCGTTATACTTGTGCATTAAACTTCGCACTCACTAGTATTATTAGTGAGTGAGTGAGTAGTTAAAAAGAGAAAAAAAATAGTCATGAACACTTTTAGATTGGCAAGCTTTCATAGTCGTGTTTATAAATAAAAAAAAATGTTTAATAAATGTCTAATCTGGCTATCACATGGGTGAATGTCGATGTTCAGCATATCTTAGGCCATATATGTCGATTATTAACGGGTATCTATAGCCTATAGGTGAGCAACTAATAGCAACAAATTTATTTAAAGGCACACAAGTACCCTGTAAGTCAAATTCAAAGTAGTTTATTCATTTAGGTTACAGAATACAACGCATATGAACGTCAGACAAAATTTGGAATGAAAAGATTCTACATTTAATGCCAAGTTCGCAAGAGTAAAATCGTGAGAAAAGAACTTGGCAATAAAACCTTATAGCAACTTTTTTTAAATGCTAATTTTTACAATATATTTGCCAGTAAGGTGCTGCAACCATTACACCATGAAACTCACGCAAACAATAACCATAGTATGTAAAGGAAAATCAAGTTTTAAATAAATTAGCTTCGTATGATGTGGATGGGAGCATCAACTTACAAAAATGACAGAAGAAGGTAAAGACAACAGCGATTGAGCAGTTTGGATTAAACTATTGCAATATAAATCAACTACAAACCAATACAATAAAAAGTGTGAAATAAAAAACTTTTCTACAAAAAAATATAAACCGACTTTCAAAATAAATATAAAGTAACTAAAAAGCAAAAAATAATTAAACATTTTGAAGCTGGTGCTTAAAACATAAAACTAAATTTCCTTGCACCAACTTTAAATATTATAGGTATGCTGGCAAAGACGTTGTTAAAAGCTTGTGCTACATCAGTTTCGCCCTCAATTATTAAATTATTATTTTCTAGGCATATTTTTATTATGTTGTATTTATTTGCCTGTAGCCTCGTTAACTACCTTCCATGTAGCTTTTACTTTGTTTGTTGATTGTCTAATTTTATTCTTCACAAACAAAGACTTTGCCTCTTTTAAATATCTAAGAGTACTTATAAAATTATATTTCTTCATATCATACAAATAATTTAATCTATTGTACTACTGTAAGTAGTATTTTTGACTATGATAGTTCTGTAGTTTGTAAAAATATGTTTGAGTGTCGGTAGATACAACACTAGATGTGTAATGTTGCCAGATGTAAATAGAGAGAAATATACTTAGACTTTAGGACACATGTATAGAATAGTTTACTTTGAACTATTAAGACTTTAATACACCAATGACCAGTACTAGTACGAAGGACAGGCTGCCAACAACAAGACATTCATTTGATTTTGATATTTGAACGGTTATTTCACATATTTGTGTAACAAGGATAAAAACAAGAGCCAATTGTCATAAGTGTCAAAAAAGTTAGTAGGCTCGTACTAAAAAGGTACTAGTACTAAAAAGGTTATAATGCCAGTGACTGAACAACAACAAACTATACCTAACTTTGAGACGAGCCTTAATTATATTTCTATATATATATTACTAGCCGTCCCGCGCAACTTCGTATGCGTGATTTTTCCCCGTTTTGTAACATTTCTCATTGCTGTTCCGCTCCTATTTGTCGTAGCGTGATGTTATATAACCTATAGCCTTCCTCGATAAGTGCGCTATCCAACAGTAAAATATTTTTTCAATTCAGATCAGTAGATCCTGAGATTACCATGTTCAAACAAACAAACAAACTCTTCAGCTTTATATTAATATTATATATATCTGTTTCGACCTTTCATCTTGAACTGACAGTGACAACATGAGAATTAATTATATAGTTTAGCTGCCAACAAGTTTACTGCACCTACTTCCATTTTTATCTCTACATCACCCTAAGGTTGACTAGTAGAGAATGCTTTTGCATCAATCTGCCTTTGTACAATAACTGTGCATAAAGTTTTTAAATAAATAAACGTAGGTATGATAATAATAATAATAATAATAATAAAATTTATTCATAAAGTATAGGTACAATAGCATAACTTAGGTACACTTATAAATAATAAACGGCACAGTTGGATATTTGCCTGAACTAGGTTGAAACCTGTGTTTCAGGCGAAAATGATGTAGGACATTTGACTGTAAGATTCCCATTTAAATACGGAAAAGCTACAAAACAAAAGTTGCTGTATTGTAACAACCATCTGTAACGAGAGTGATATAAAACCGGCCGTTAAACAACAGTATCAAGTTTAGCTTCCATGGAAACCAAAGGAAATTTTAGGAGGGAACAGACCATTTGTATGTATCTTTTTATGATAGCTGGTGTAATTTTCATCTTTGAATCATAATCTTGTTTACAATATTGACGTGGTTTGGGTTGAAGTTAAGGAAATAATAAATTATACTTAACCTAACCATTTTAATATATGTTCGTAAACTTTCACGATTTGTACACATTATAGAATTTAGCTACGGGTCATTTATTTAAATATTAAAATATTTTATTTTAAGGCTAAATACCTTTGTTTATTGTCCGACGTTTCGACCGTATTGCAACGGCCGTGGTCACGGGTAGACTCATTGAATCTACCCGTGACCACGGCCACGACATTATAGTTAATTAATGGGTTCAATGATGAGTTTACATTAATTAATATGCCTCACGTCTTTCCTGAAACTCACACCTTCGACTCCACTTATCCATGTATATCCAGGGCGAATTCTAGTGGACGAGTTAAAATCACCACGGCCCTCAGTAAATTAAACGTTTCATCTGGCTGAAACTTGACTATGTAAACCTTACGATCATCTTTGGTCATCAATGTCTTCACGTAAGTAGCCTATACCAGTTAAACAATTGGATTATATGATTCTAACATTCATCTAATTCTATTCAAAAGCATTAACACTTTTAAAACGAAGCGCCAAAACTTAAGGAAGTACTTTAGTTCTTTTATAATAATGTGACAATTTAACTTAGGTCATGAAGTGAGATAATCTTTTTAAAGTTTTCACAAATCCCCTCCGTTCTGAAATACCTTTTAAAGTTATTCAACTAAATTAAACGTCTCCAAACGTATTTTTGAAATAAAATGACTAAGATTTAGTCTAGCCAATATATCTGCCGTTTTCGCTAAATGTCTGCTTTGATTAATAACCAGACATAAATATATCTGTCTGGTTGAAGAGCCAAGTCGAGGGACCGCGAGATAAAATGTGTTCCAGTGCGCAATTGAAACACCTGACAACATATGGGGCACTGAAATTGTCATATTCGTGATACAAATTGCCTACTTGAAAGTACAAACATGTGATACTGTTGTGGCACATTAAAAATGTGCTTTGGTAGAAGTGTTCGTTAAAACAAAAGAGTCTGTAATTTTAATTTTCTGAGTGTGTTGGTCTTTGTACGCGGATAGTTTTTGTAAGCTAAGAATATCTTAAAGATAATGGCTCTGGAAAAGTTTTCTTTCATTTTCCTCTTAGAGTTTCATAGTTGGAAACCTATTAGATTATGTTAGGTATGTTTGTTTAAGTAGTATAGTAGAATAATGTCTAGTGAATTAATTAGCGTGATTTAAAGTAAGTGCTTATGGTAGATAGCTGACCTGCGCAACTTAGTATGCGTCAATTTTTCCCATTTTTGCAACATTTTTCATTGCTGCTCCACTCCTATTGGTCGTAGCATGATGTTATATAGCCAATAGCCTTCCTCGATTAATAGGCTACACAAAAAAAAAAACAATTCGGACCGGTTCCTGAGATTACCGCCATCAAACAAACAAACAAACTCTTCAGCTTTATAATATTAGCATAGATTATGTGCCCCAGTAATAGTCACAAAAATATAAAGTTTAAAAGTGCAGTTTTCCATCCTGCACAATATTTTCCGGACCTGTGCACAGTGCATATGACGTGAAACGCATAAACGTTGCTTTGGGTAATTCATTTTTATTGTACACCGAACGTATTAAAGTCAACGACCTAGTGCACATTAATGTATATTTGTTTTATTATGTTCAAGTTTACTTTTGTTACATTTAAAAATACTACCACTTGATTTTTTTTAATGTGTGTAAAGAGCACACATTAAAAACATTAAGTGGTCTTAAAAGTTTAGTTATGGCAGGGTCCTAGTGCCATTATGGGGCTTCTTTTAAAAAAATGTCAACAATTTGTCGTTAGTGTGAAATTAATAAAAAAAACTATAAACATTGAATGAAAATTGGGTAAGTTTTCCTGATAAAATAGTTTTACAGAAGCTGCGAATATTCTGTCTACTGTAGCTTCGGAATTCTTAAATATAGGTACATAGTAGGTAGGTACATTAATTTAAAAAACAAAGGGTTGCACTCCGCGAGTGTCGGCAGAAGTGAAAACTTGAACAATAAATTACATACTGATGAAATTTGAATAATATTTTTCGATCTTATTGACATAGTAATAAGAAAATGTGAAATAATAAATCACAAATAAAAAAACGAAAATCAAAAATTAAATTAAAAAAGAGTAAAAACTAATCGTTACACGGACTCGAACTGGGATCTTCTGGTTTCTGCACCGCCCGATTTCCCACCTGAGCTATAATAACATTGTAGATAGTGGTAAAGTTTACCTTCGTATTATAACGTAATAGCAGTATTGTAGCAGTTTTTCATTGCTCTCCCTCCGTCTTACGAATTTTCGATCAGATCGCGTGTCCTGGCGCGAGTTTAACATTATTTACCCATCTCCAAAAGTGCACAATGTCGCAAAGAAATTTTCACTTCAAAAAATATAGATAATTGATTGTATCAGTTATTTGCGAAGATGCATTATAGCAACTAGTGCCCACGATATAACGCTGATAAAGCTAAGGACGAGAATATACTTTAGAAAACTTAAAAATGACTTCCACACTTTCCTTTTTACAGAGGGAAAATGTACATAAACGCTAGACTTAAAACAAATCGATTCCATTTCTTAAAAGTAAAAACAAAACTCTTGGCGAAATCAAACTTTTTGTGGTTTTACTTTGTATCCGTAAATTTATCGTCTGACACTCGTTTTTCTGCGACACAGTGATTTACCCGAGAGTTGCTCTCAATTTAAAGAAAGAAATAGATCACGGAAAATCTCGTGGGCTTTTTGAATGCCTGGTTCTTCTATATAATTTATCAAGTGTGTAATCGTGTATGACAGTAGTTAAACTTTACCAATATTGAAAGTGTAAATAATATATACAATGTAAACGCCCAATTAATGTAAACAATACTACCGAATAATACTTACTAACCTAATATATTTTCGGCAACTTATTTACAATTGATATGTAACGTAGTTATTTTGTAGATGTATTACCAAACAGAAAAAACAGCAACCGCTGTTTTCAAATGTACATACGTTAATAACTGTGACAACAAAGATTTTACGTGTGAACTTACCTTTATCGATATTTGCTGAAGCGCACTTTATCTTGAGGAAGGAAAAAATTCTAACGCCTCAACCTACCTTGTAATTCGAAGTGAATCCCAATTTTTCATTCCAAAACAACTTTTTGTTCTCCGAAGCAGGTACCAATAAATAACTTACCTGAAAAGAAAGAAAACAGATTAAATAAAGTACTCTTAGTAACCACTGAAGAAATCGATACATGAGAAGTCAAACAAAATCCAAAAAAAAAAAATAGATTTTAGAACTAACTCTAAGTTGTTTCTTTGTGCTATTTGCGAGTTTATTTACAAGACAGTAGATGACGAAATATAAATAATAAGAGGCATCTAAAAAGTATTAAAAGTTGGTGAATTTGTCGTGGAGCGTTTGTGACTGGTCGCTGGGTGCGCCGACTCTATCGACCGACGGTGACGTAACAAGCGGGTACCGATGCTGGTACACCTCCCACTAAGTTACCAGACCCCTTATTTAGAAAACAAAACTTGTCGCGTGCTATCCGTCTCTTGGAACGACTAACTAATAAGTACCCACTTTAAATGTTGTTTACTATCTACTTAATGCTTAACTTTTACTTAGGCCTTTGAATTCATTTTTAAATTATTTGGATTCCATTTTTTAGGCAATTTGAGACAATCTTTTTTCAATTTTAGTGGGTATATGTAACTGAGTTACACTCCAGGTTGGTTGTCGATCCGCGACATTAAACAACTTACGTCTATTCCTTACAAATACAACAAATGCATTTTTGAAAGATAGAAAAATTTGAAATCCTGACTCAGTTATTATATTTGTAAAGTTATTGGCAAGAAATGCCTATAAAAATTACTTCAATTACGTCTATTCTTTTACATTCTTAGTTATACAACGAGTAAGTTAATCCCTGTCCGACACAAAAGGGTGGGGGTTCATATGTGTGGAGAATTGGGGTTCTGAATCACTTCTTCCTCGCTCCGCTCGGGTACGTATACTATTAACAAAAAGAAAAATATATATATCCGTCGATACGATTTTTTTATTGAATATAAAATTTCACGATTGTAGTTCCCAATTTCGCTGAAATGTATAAATTATATAACAATATTTTTTTTATCAACATTACTAGTATAAGGCCTCTTTACAATTAAAACACTCCAATCTTTTCCGCCTCCACATATTTTCTCATAGGTATGACTTCTGTCAAGAAAAGAAATGGTATTTTTATTTTAGTGTCGCTAAATTTTAAAAAAAATACGTAAACCGCATGGGAACGTGATACCTAACTACACATTACGGATCGGCCAGGGATTAAATATACATGTTGTAGAAGTGTTGGAGTCAAATAAAACTAATATCATTTACCAAACACATTAATTCGTTTAGTAAAATCGTTACTATAATATCGCCCATAAGTTTTCAGGCAGCTTTTTCTCACGAGCTTTAGGTACACTTGGAACTATCGCCTAACTTCATTATTGATTTTCTTTCAAAGCTAGCAGTTTTATTTTAAATCTTAAAAAAAAAAACAATTTTCAAACAATCGTTGGGTGGATTTGACGAAATAAAGATTTCGACTTTTTACTTTTAAGTAGCAATGAGATGATGATGTAGTAGGTTAGGATAGGTTAGAAGCACACGCTCGCCGCAAGACCGCGCAAGGGTGTACATAGCCTAACGGCTTACACTTATCACCTCACAAAAAAAAATTACGTAGTAGTCATCATTGAGATAATCTTTTTTACAATGACTACTAGGTACTTGTTGTAGACCATTTGTAGACTCATAATTTTCTCTTTATATTGACAGGTAACTGACAGAACAATGACTTGTTACTAGTAAGTTGTCCTATATTGTGTACGTGCTACTTTCCTACTACTACTACTTTCATGTCGTCCACTATTTAGAGTCTCTGGCAACTGCCTCTGAATCAACTATAGAATGTCCAGTTATGGTTGGTCGAAATTTGAAATAACATTCTTTATGCTCACCATCTAGTGAAAATAAAATTAATTCTGGCACGGATCGTAAAAGCAAGAGCGACATGCTTGCGCATTTTATTACATACTAAGTTTTTTCAGTATATTAGTGGGAGTAAAATATTTAAAATGTTGAGTAGGACATTTTTAAATAGAACATTATTCATAAATGAGACTAAACAATTTTCATTCGTGTAAAAATTACGTTGGTATTTTTACTCTAAGACCTTTAAGTCAAGCATTATTAAGATTTATTAATATGACGACTTACTGACCAACGTTGTTCTGCTAACTATAAAAATATAATAAATATATAATAAAATATTCAAAAATATATTTTTTTATATTTTGTCGTCATATTTACGGCAAGCGCTACAAGTAGAGAGACACTAACTATGAAGAAGTTATGATACAAGTGGGAGCTCAAATACATTTGCATTCTTATTCGCTGACTCTCATACCTAGGTCGATTCCAAAAAAGGTTTTATTTTCTCTCCAAAACATAAACACGATGACATACGAGAGACACATTGGACACATGCCTTCGTGTATAGTAGCTCTTTTTCAAGCCTCATATGTTTTGGAAAACAAGTTTTCATCTATAAACCTGACAGTGACAACTATACCTATATAAGTGTTAGATCTAGTTAGGTCTAGGTGACTACATAGGTTGTCACCTAATTTTATTAGGGTACTCCATACATGTAACAGAAGCTTTTTTTTTTTAAGTGAAAACTTCTTTACCGCCGTTGGGCACTTTTTGGGATGACACGTGACCTTATTCGAAAATTCGTAATTCGATCTTTTGTTATATTTTGATCGAAAATTCGTAAGACGGAGGGAGATCAATGAAAAACTGCTACAATATCATTAGAATATCGATTTCCCACCTGATAATAACATTGAAGATAGTGGTCAAATTTACCTTCGTATTCTAATGATATTGTAGCAGTTTTCCATTGCTCTCCCTCCGTCTTACGAATTTTCGATCACGCTCACATGATCCTGACGCGAGTTTAACATTTTTTACCCATACCAAATGTGCACAACGCCGCTAAAGAAGTTTTCACTTCAAAATTCCTCATCGATCGTTACTTTAGTATAGTGTCATCAGATAACGATGGGCGATTATAATCAAGCGCGACGTATGCTTGCTTATGTCACAATAACTTTTGCTCGCGACATTATCACGATAGTTTGTAGTAGTTACCACCTCAAACTACGCGCAACTGACCATTACACCAAATTTCATATTCGGATATTAACTCCTTCAACACCAGAACAAAGTCTTCAGATTTAGTAGAATTGTATGCAAGTTTAGATATGTATACAAAATGATAAGGAATAAAAACTTATTCAGAACTTAAACTACTCTATAAAAATATAAGAGGGGACATAAAAAAAAATAGTTGACTTGAAAACCTACCCTGATTTTTCCCTTACTTATTAAAAACACAAATCTATAATATGTGCATTATCTACAATGGGTATGTAACATTAACGCAACGCCCCATTGCCAGTTTCAATTTCCATAAAAAGAAATGATTTTTCATTTACGTTTATGATTCCTGAAGATCGAATTGCATAACGAAACTGTACGTGCTCAGCATTTCTCAATATGTGTCAACATAGAACATTTGTAACCGAGGTATTAGAGCCTCTAGGGAAATTCCTAGTTGTTTGTTCTTAGACAAGACCCAAACAGTGATATAACTTATCTTTCAAAAAGGCTGGCAAAAGCATAGGAAATCCATTCCTTCTATAACACTATGTCCTTCTATCACGTGTACAAAATTTCTAATTGACTGGGCTGTTGGTCTAGTGGTTAGTGACCCTGACTGCTAAGCTGAAGGTCGTGGATTCGATCTCCACCCAGGATAAAACTGTATGATGAGCTCGATGGTTTATTCTGTGTCTGGGTGTTAGTTATTTATAATATGTATGTATTTAGAAATATTTAAGTATGATTATCAGTTGTCTAGTTTCCATAGTACAAGCTCTGATTAGTTTGAGATCAGATAGTGTTGTGTGAGTTGTCCCAAAATATTATTATTATAATGCAAATGGAAATCAAATCTGATACGGAAATGTGCAAGAATAATAAAATAAAACCTAAGAAATTTTAAAAAGAAACGAATCGCTTTGAACTATTTAATTTCAATTCACCACAATTTCCGTATGAAATATTATTTTTAGTCATTCCGCTCAAAGTTCTTGTTATATCAGTTCTACACGTTGCTGGTGTCGGGTCGGGAACGTCAGCGCGACGTCGGCAAAATTGGTCAAATCAAGAATTCTCATACGAGTATATGAAAAATGATATCAAAAGTTTGTACGATTGAAGAAAAATCGAAACGCATTTGCAGCCTTCTTAGCACTCCAGGGTCCTTAATCACTAGGTTTTTTTCGTTTTCGCGGCAAGTCCGTGCGAGTTGGCGCATGCGCGTTGTACTCAAAGATGTCCGCGCGCATGCGCGATGCTTTTCAAGCGCAGCTCTCTATATACCATTATGACAAGATTTGACAGTTAGAAACGCGGGCTGGACGAAAAAAAAGATAGTGAATAAGGACTCAGTTGACATCGAGAAGATTTTGATTTTGATTTCTTTCGTAGCAAACCCATAACCTAACAGTTAAAATGCATTTCCTCATTTTACTTTTTAATTAATCTTACTTAAATTAGTTACTTCAGTTTATTACCTGAAGTTATTAAAACTTTTAATGCATAATAAAGGAATATTACAGAACAAAATGTAGGATCATTCCACATTAAATGCGATGAGATAACACGATGGAATAACCCAATCATCGCCTAAATAAGGCAGGTTGTCCAGCCAATCTATAGGTACGTATTCACTTAATTACGTTTCAATTATTTTGGGGGCTTGGGTATGGTTTCCTCGTATTTTTTCTTTGTTACAAAGAGATAAAGGAGCTATCACGAGAAATGCTTACGAAGTGAGTTTTCCAAATAAACTTTTTGATAATAGAAAGCGATAAAGGCTCATGAAGAATTAACGTCTTACAACTAAGCTAAATTATTTGTGTCAGGAGCGGTCGAATTCGTGTTCTATCTGACCGTGTTGCCACCACGTGTTCACAGGTTAACGTAGTCAGCTTCTAACCATGATTTGATGTAACATGGTAATAATCTATAAGGTAAATTCGAGTATCTATAATCATGAACGGGTTTCTTCCCACATTGAATTGTGTAACTTCGTGGAAACGTTGGGTGGCTCGTAGCCTGTATTAAGTGTGCAAAATGGAATAAAATAAAAATATTTGATAGATTTATTGTGGCTATTAAAATATGATGGTTGGAAACCACTACAGGGTCGTAAGTATTTTGATTATTATATTAACTTATAATGTAATAAACAGGCAGTAAAACTGAGACGTAGGCACATACATGTGCAAATGAACATAATTTGCGCAAATATAATAATAAGAAACTATAAAGACAATTTGCTAAACCTGATGTTTCTTTATGTCTAAATGTTTCTAGGTATTTTACATAGTTATTATAGTCAAGTATACAAGTTACTTTGAGTCGAAATGGCTTGTTTAATAGCAGCAATAATCATTTATGTACAAATAGAAAATAAGTTATAATTAGTTTCTAGAACAAACTAACCAAACATGATTGTGTTTGATATGGTTCTGTTTTTCTCAAATACACGACGCAATAATCGATATGTATTACGATTTTACACTTTTATCCTTATAATAAACATTGTACAGTTGTTGTTACATTTAGGTATTTTGATATCTAAACAGATCAGCATAGTCGTGGACCATTTTAGCAACCTAAAAAAATGCGGTACTCTGTTTGACCCGAATGTAAGTATTTGCATATTTTTTTCAAAAACTACTGATCCGATGTAGATGAAGTTATATTTCATCAGTTGCATATTTTTCAGGGAAGGTTTTAATGTGCAAAACATTGTCCTAAATTAAAATACACCTGAGTTAAAGACAAAATATCGGAGTATATCAGTAAAATGAATAGTCGTTAATTTTTTACAAAAATGTTATTGTCCAATTAAACATTATTTTAATTTACATCACACAGGCACGCATACATAGCTCCCAAAACCGAATGCCTAAACTCTTATTTTTATTTTGTATTTATCCATCCGTAATCAATATTCAAAGGGCGCTATCGCTTTTCCACAGGCAATTTATTTTTCAGCAACTTTGTGTATCCCTGAAAGTGAAATGATTGCCACTCAAAAGCAAGTGGGGGAGGCATCTCCTTCCCCGCAACTGGGTCAAGGCATGTATTACTCCTTCAGCCGTCGACATGATATAGGAACACCTAAATCAATCGTAAAGCTCAAACTCATAAGACTGAAATGTTTTCATTATATCAATTGCATTTAACTACGAATGTAATAGAATCTTGAAAAATCAAATGATTGATTTTTCAAGATTCTATTACATTCGTAATAGACATTGTACTCGTAGTTAAGATAGCTAGTCTTAACTAAAATGTTTTACAGTAAATATATTAATTGTTTTCATCATCTTTCTCTGTGTTTGCTTGTCCTTAACATAGGCCTCTTCCATATTTTCCTATTCTGATCTATTGTCAATGTCCTATTCCCACCGCTTCACTTGCCTTCTTCGCTATATTTTGCCTTGTCTGGGGTACCACTCTATAAAATCTTTTGTCCATTTAACTTTATCACTTCTTAAAGTATACAATAATTGCATTTTTGAAAGATAGAAAAAATTTTTGAATCCAGACTC
Organism: Herminia tarsipennalis; assembly: GCA_945859575.2. Lineage (NCBI taxonomy): Eukaryota > Metazoa > Arthropoda > Insecta > Lepidoptera > Erebidae > Herminia > Herminia tarsipennalis. The sequence goes on from OX243838.2 coordinate 11,836,908, forward strand.
AGGAATCGAACCCGAGACTTACGTAGCCAAACCGGGGCCAGAAGCGAACCACCAATCTGGACTATGTTACTAGATATCAAATTCTTCTATCTCTTAATGCTTACGGGTTAGGCCCCCGTAGCGCCATCTAGTCGGAAGTTAAAGAACTATCACGGCTTTTGTTTTATCAAATTTTTCTATCTTTCAAAAATGCAATTATTGTATTTGTAAAGTCTTTGGCAAGAAATGCCTATAAAAATTACTTCTTAAAGTATGTCCTGTTCATCGCCATTTTAACTATTTAATACTATGTTATATGCTTTCTTTGATTCTTTGAGAAAATAAGTGATGAAAGATGGATAAATATTTATTTCTTTCATCTTTCTCTTCCTTTCGCTCGACTATGCAATCATTAATTTTTCAGCATTTTCACCTGTTGGTCTGGTGCAGTGGTTCCCAAGCTGTTTGATATCGTTACTCTTTTTGAGTATTTTCAACATCAACCAAGTATGGGACGTGGGGGCTTATGCCACATACATAAAGAAAAAAAAGAAAGAATAACTGTTTTATCCCAGCGTGGGTAAATACCCACAGGTTAGGAACCCAGGGTCTAGTGGTTAGTGACCCTGACTGCTAAGACAGAGGTAGTGAGTTCGATTTCCACACAGGACATTACTTTGTGTGATCCACAAACCGTTGTTCTGAGTCCGTGTGTACGTTGTGTCCGTGATTTGTATGTGTGTACAGTCCCCATGGCGCGAAAGTTGTCTTTAAAAAATAATATATGGGTTTAATTTAGTCTAATATTGCACAAAAATCTTCAAATTTTAAATAAATGTACAAGCCAGCCATTGACCAGTAATGGTTAGATACTCTGCAGATATATTAAGTTTCTTTTTAACCGATTTTCTCAAAAGCTAATAATTTGATTTAGTTGGGGTTTATTTTGTTTCTTTTTTGGGAAGGTTTTGTGTAAAAAAATGTTGTTATAAAACACCAAATGTGAAAAAAAAAATGAGTCAGTGAAATTTGCATTCGGTGATGCACTTAATATTTTTATTCCTTGAAAACAGTTAATTTAAAAAAAAAAGTAATAATTATTAGATACATCTTTGGTTTATATTGCACAAGAGTACCTACCTACATTTCCAGCAGAATTATTGTGTTACTATCCACGAGTGCGCTAGAGTTGAATATAAAGTAAGAACCCGGCATCTACCTAGACATTTCTTGTATTTTCCTCAAGTTTATATTAGATGTAAATTGAAAATCCGTGCATTGAAAGTAAGTAGACACAGACAAATGATCTATAAAACACATTTCTAGTTGCTTATTCCCCTATCATAGTAATCAGTGAAGAGGCCCGGGGAACTGGAACGCGAATGTACGTGAGCACAAACATTTGAATTTGAAATGAATCCAGCTCTACGCCCCAGGAATCGCTTCTACATGAAACCAATTGTGTTATTATAGAATTCAGATATGTACGTACATTGTAGATTGATATGATTTATTTTAAATTATTTGTCACGAAGATTATAATGATATATAAGGTATAACAGAAATGTGTGGTCATATTCAAGGGTTGGTATGTGCCCATGATACTGAGTGCACATACCTAATTTTAACAAAATCGGAGTACACTAAAAAAATATTTATTATTTTTCCATTATCAATTTATGAATGAAAAAGTTATTAATTAAAAAAAGTATGACTTACAAAGTTCTATACCATAATAATCCAATCGAATTTTGTACCAGGGAAGGTATAATTCTTATGCCATACGTCTTTCACCACTGAATTTTGACAAAAAGAATATGCTAAAACTATGTAATAATAATGCAACCAGCTATGGCACCACGGTTGGTGCAATACTGACAACACACACTATCCGCTGCTGAAATTTAACCACACCTTTCTGTTACACCCTGTATACAGTTTGATTAAAATAAACACCTTGGTACCTAAACATTATGGCACCTAAATATTGATGAATCTATTAATTTAAGCGAATTGTGCAAAAGGTTGCAAAATCCTGTAAATTAATTTATTTATTGTTTTTAAACAGACGATCGGTGCAATTCGATCGAAACGTCGGGTAAATAAAAGGTTCGTACCTTTAAATAATTCACGCGATTAAGTCCCGAAATATATCCAATTGATTCATGTTGGCAAATTTTTCAGCATTGCAATTTTCATATGTTGGAAATAAGACCAGAATATATATACTTTGATTCTAAAATATTTTTAAAAGGGTACTTGCAAACTTAACGCTTCGGCGGCGCCTTCATTTCGACAAATGTTGTTGAACTTAGTTCTAAGCTTTAAAGTTTTTATAATAACAATAGACTATTGAGTGTGCCAAGTCACATATTTTATTTCTTTTATGTAAATATTCCTATAGGATTATAAATAGGTATATGAGATAAATACTAGCGGAAGACAAAAGAATAAACAATACCTAAACAAAGAAAATAAGTTTACAAATTCGGCACACATTAGGTCCATTTTAAATTTCAGATCATTTAGCAAACCATTGTCCAAAACTGTCACGTTCTGAAATATTTAAATGTATTCATGGGTTCGATGTTTTCTTTCACGGCACAAATTTGGTAATCTGTTGTTTATGTATTCACAAACAATAGAGATACATCAAATGGAACGATTTTGTACCAAATACAGTTGTGTGAACCTGACATGTGTATTCTTGATTTTTGTGAAATATACCTTTCCGAAAAAGTTTGTCTTCTGCCTCTTTCGTTGTTAAAACAGTAATTATTTGCATATGAATAATATAACCTAACCTTTACCTATAACGGTAATGCTAATGGCATCGGTCTCGCAATTCTGAGGCCGCTGGTTCGAATCCTATCCATTATACTACCGACGTGAACCCACTCCTAACACAAGCCACTGAGCTTAACTGGAGGAGATAACAGGATTGCTAGTAATATAGGGCTCACGATCCCACATTGCTAGTTATCTTTAAAAAAAAAGTTAGCATAGTTAAATAAAACAAGCAGCGGTAGCCTAATGGCTAGGGCATCGGAACCGCAATCGTGTGGTCGCGGGTTCAAATTCTACCTATTATAACACACTCCTACCACAAGCCATTGAGCTTAGCTGGTGGGGTTAACACAATCCCACATTGCTAGTTATCTTTAAAAAAAAAACGAATATGTAGTATGTAAGTAGGTATGTGTTTGTTGGCATAGACATAGCGTAAAAGTAGTCTATGACAATATGTCAAGAATGAGGGATCTAAGAACATATTTTTTATGAACCATGAAAATTGTTTGTGACATATGCAAGATAAAAGCAACATTTTATCATTGCTCTTTTTAAATACATACGATCTAAAATATGCGGTAGCGTAATGGCTCGCAATCGTGTCTTGTAACCATTATCCTACTGACGTGAACCCACTCCTAACACAAGCTTTTGAGGTTAGCTGGAGGGGTTAACAAGATTACTAGTAATGTGGGACTCAATCCCACATTGCTAGTTACATTTAAAAAAAAAAAAAAATATATATATATATATATATATATATATATATATATATACAGAGGCAGATGCGTAAATAAAATTGCGTAGAACATAATCTAAATTCATGTATTCAAGAATACGTAGTGTTTATCAAATGCCACATAGCGACTTATTTATATTTCTTCTGACAGCTTACAAAGTAATTTGAATTATATAGTGCGCCAAACTGCCAAATAGCGTCTACATGAATCGTTAATAGGTAACGTAAGGCACCTATTTATTTATTCGTAAACTTTCGCGATTTGTACACATTATAAAATTGTATAAGCTACGGGTCTTAATCGCGTAAATATTTTATCTTAAAGCTAATAAATGCCGTTGCAATACGGTCGAAAAGTCGGGCAATAAACAAAGATATTTCGCTTTAAAATAAAATATTTACACGATTAAGACCCGTAGCTTATAAAATTCCATAACCTATTTATTTGTTATTATTTTTATCAAAGACTTAGCTAATTTGCTAAATTGCCGACCAACTTCCTAATAAATGCATAAATAATAAAATCTGACGTGATAATTACCATTCAAAATGAACAATATTCCTATTTTTACTTGATAACGTGTTATAAATCGATGACCGGGTGCACGCACGAAAAAGAGTCACAGTCACGTTCCGCCTGCTGATAGTCTGAAGTATTATGGCCGTCGGGTGCATGCGCTCGGGTCCGCTAAAGCTGTCACAGGCGTGGTTGCTAAGCAACAGCGAATTGTTTTTTATTACAATGTTATATTTTTTTTCTTACGACGTTATCACGTAAAATAATATAAAAATAAAATTAAAAAACAAATCGTTTAGGCAGTTTTTTGAGTTTTAACCAGACTTATGAACAACAATTGTTTTTTTGTTTTGTTTTATGTATATATTTGCTCTTCCATTACAATATAATAAAAACGACGAATCCACCAAAAATGGTTGTTTAGTCTACTCTATCTATATTAAAGCCTAAACCAATTACTTCGAGAGATCCATATATTACACTAAGCCTACGAGTGGTTACTTCAATTCACTTAGCAATTTCATTCCCGACATTTTCCTAACAGATATGTAAACAAAAAATTATACATAACCAGATGTTCAGTTTTTAAATCGCAGTTTCACTGCTATCCAAAAAAGTGCAAGTAACGAGAGCAATTTGGTGCGGGAGGGTGGGGGCTAGGGTTGCTAACTGCCTAAAGTTTTCTCAACACTGTCTTGCTAGTTTAGGACGTGTTCAGAGTTTTTGAATGAAATCTGAGAATCGGTTTTATCCTCAGCCCAGAAGGTGTATAACTTTGATCGTTAGTCAAAGCTATAAACTTTTATTTTCATACATCCAAGCATAAGTATGTGTTTTATTAGTATGTTTTATAAAGAATAGGTATTTAAAACTTGTATAAATGTGCCGTTGCATTCGAAAAAGTCAATATGGTTTTCATATTTTAAGAGCATCACGTTGTTAAGGTTTCTTAATCGAATATTATTTTTTAATCCCCTATGACAACCCTAGCAGCTCGTTGTGAGAGTGAAGGAGAAACCCTCGCGTGCGGCTTCACGATTTAATTGCTTTGGCGCTGTTCCATCTTACGCTGAGCTTGAAACACTGGAAGGCGTACGTGTGAAGATTGCTAAGTTTACCTATCTACTAAATAATAAGCTAAATATTATGAGAAGGTGATGGAACAACTTAAAGCAACAAGTTTTAACTCATGGTTCATAAATATTTATATTTTAAGTAGTTTGTCTTAAATTAATCGAATCGCATGTTGCCTTTACCCTTCTATGTTATTTTTGCAAATTGATGCTCCCATCCACACCATAGGAGGCTAATTCATTTAAAACTTGATTATACCCTCTTTACGTGTCTACTATGGTTACTGCTTACGTGAGTTTCATGGTGTAATGGTTGCAGGCGTTGCACCTTGCTGGCATAACTGTGTATATACAAATATATTGTAATAATGGGCATATTAAAAAAGTGGCCATGAGTTTTTATTGCCAAGTTTTTTTTCTCACGGCTTTACTATTACGAACTTGGCATTCAATGTAGAATCATTCCGTTCCAAATTTTGTCTGACGTTAATAAGTGTTGCATTCTGTAACGTGATTGAATAAAGTTCTTTGACTTTGTCAGTAATTTAAGTAGTTAGTAATAGTTTTCCTGTAAAGTTATCAAAACAAATTGTCTACTGGTTAGTGACATTGACTGCTAAGCCACAGGTCGTGGGTTCGATCCGCACCCAGGATAAAACTTTGTGTGATGAGCACGATGGTTTATTCTGTGTCTGGGTGTTATTTAACTATAATATGTATGTATTTAGAAATAAATATGATTGTTTATAAGTTGTCTGGTGCCATAGTACAAGCTCTGCTTAGTTTGGGAACAGATCACGTTGTGTGAGTTGTCCCAAGATATTATTATTATTAATCTTTTTTACAATCTACTACTAGGTACTTGTTCTAGACTCATAATTTTCTTTAAATTGACAGGTAACTGACAGAACAATGACTTGTTATTAGTAAGTTGTCCTATATTGTGTACGTGCTACTTTCCTTTTCATGTCGTCCACTATTTACGACCGGTCCCAATAATCTAATCAAAATCGAATCAAATCGATGGATTTGGCTACTAGAGGTATATATTTAACATATGCTCCATACAAAATATGTCAAAATTCTACCTTCAGTAGCCAAATCCACCGATAAGTAGATTATTGAGACCGGCCGTTAGTGTCTCTGGCAACTGCCTCTGGATCAACTACAGAATGTCTGGTTATGGTTGGTTGAAATTTGAAATAATATTCTATATGCTCACCATCTAGTGAAAATAAAATTAATTCTGGCACGGATCGTAAAAGCAACTAGTATTTAGAAATATATAACTATGTATATTAGTTGTGGTTGCCATAGTACAAGCTCTGCTTAGTTTGGGAACAGATCACGTTGTGTGAGTTGTCCCAAGATATTATCATTATTATAAGTGAGCACTACAAGAGAGGTATACATACAATAAACAAATTTTCGTTATTTCCTATACCGAGTTACCTTTCGCCAAAGTTGGCCAGTAAGCATCATAAAATCAGCCAATCCCTTCTTGACAGTTCCTGTTGCTGTAATTCTGTTAACTTTTAGCTAGGGGTGGCGCGAACGAACGCGAATACGTGATTTAACTTACATAACATCTTCTACTGTTTACTGTGACGTCTCTGTTCTGAAAATCTCTGTAAGCCATGGACTATGGACGTGATTCCAAGGGTAATGCTGATTCAATGGTTTTGTTCGTTTCCTTTTATTTCATTTAATAGGGGTCCCTCGTCCGTTCCTTTAAACAGATTGAATTTTAAGAATTTCCCTTTTGTTTTGTCTAAGTATTTATATCTATAGTTACATTAAATGTGTAATGTTCAAGACCTTTGTAGTTTTATTTCAGCTTTATCAATTACTCAAACAAAGCTGCTTTTATAAATGTCTATAATTTAGTTCCCCTCAAACACCTTTTCAATTCTTTTGAAATACTGTAATGCTGTTTAGTTGTAGTTTACTTCAATACAAACTTTTGTTACGAACTGCAACAATTTGCTTTCAGTGAAACAGATTTGTGTTTGTCTCCTACAAACTTTAGCAAAAAAACCGGCCAAACGTAAGTTTGACTCGTGCTTCTAGAATTCGGTACAAACTTGTTACTATGTTTTTTGTGATGTTACTACAAATGTACAGTTTTCGGATGTTTTCCTTTACTTTTACTACAACACATAGCTTCTTTCCCAATTTTATAATTTTAAGTATTGACCTGTGTATCTTATATTTTTTTTATTCTCGTGCGATTGTCAAAATATGCAGCATAAACGATCCTGTCTTTTGGTTGCGTTAATTTGATTTTTTACACCAAGAGTCTCAGAGGATTACCACCTAAGTATTTGAAACCCGTTCCCCCGTTCTCCGGAAATAAGGATCTTGACAGACCGACAAATAACGAAGTGCTCTTATAAGGGTTCCGTTTTGAGGTATGAAACCCTAAATACTCCATAGTTGGGTGTAGTATAAAATTTAATAAACCGAAAGCAGACGATGAGGCGAAGTTAATGACAGGATCAATCGGCTAAATTAATATGGAACTGCCTGCTGAAATAAATATGGAAGGCAGAAATTTAATTCTGTTTTATTTTTGTTAGTGCGTCTGAATAATTTTAGATTTATTAAGCGAAGGGAAAATGGTGGGAGAGCAATTATTTAATTTTATGGGATCATTTATAAAACGGGCCATTAGGATGTGTTGAGTAGACAAGATTAGATGTTTATTTTTCATGGGTATCGTAAGATGTAATGACTATTGACCGTAAGATTGTATGAGGCAGATACAAAGCATTGAGCAAAACACCTGTTGTTACAATTGAATAAATAAAAAAACAACGCAAAAAATGCGAGTCTAACTCGCACAGTAAAAGACAAAAATCAAAATCAAAATTCTTTATTCACTTCACATTCACAACTTCGGCATCCGCCTTCCACTTGACTGTTAATTGATCCAGCTACCGTGAAGTTTTTCTATTGTAGTTTGTTACAGGCTTATACATGACGCAAAGGAGAGAATTAATGATAAAAATAAACTTCAAAAATATGATACAGTTAGTTAAGAATAAATTAATCATTTTGTCTGTCAGACAATTGAATTAAAACTTTGAAAACAATTAATACTTTCTCGACGAAGCGGCGGTAGCCTAATGGCTAAGGCATCGGTCTCGCAATCGTGAGGTCGCAGATTCGAATCCTACCCTAGAGTGGGTTGGTTCACTTCGGTATTATAATAATACCGAAGTGAACTCACTCCTAATACAAGCGTTTAAGCTTAGCTGGAGGGGTCAACAAGATTGCTGCTGTAATGTGGGACTCAATCCCACATTGCTAGTTATCTAAAAAAAAAAAAAAAAAAAACTAAAGGATCCCAAACTTTACCAGTTCGCCTGCACTCTTTCACCCTATTGGACCGGTTGTAGATGTCGTCCTGGGTCTGCATAGTTCTCACACTATAGCGATTGAATTAATTGAAAACCGGCTTTGGGACTACACACTAGCAGTTAACAGCCGGCTGTTTGAGACCGCAAGATCACGCGCCGGCAGTGGCCTGTGAGGTCTTCACACTAGCTGAACTGTTGCCGGCTATTTGCTAGTGTCCGACCGGATACCTGACGATGCAAATCGCACCGGCGAGTACAACACTCTATGGGTTAGATTGGCCGTCAGTCTAAAACCTTTAATAGAAAACTGGCCTGTGCTCCGTTGTGGTTGACTGACAGGCTGATATCCGCCGGCCGACTGGTAATGTGCCGGACTCTTTAGTATACTTTTATTTCGACACTAGGTATACTTTTATTTATAACATACCATTGAAATAGGTTTTGTATTGAGTTTCTTTGTAATTACTAGTAAGGTCTTTTTTGTTCTGAGTAACAATTAAGCGAAATGTTACACCCACTGAATTAGTCTAGCTGTCTCAGTATATCTATCTGTAAATCTCATTAATACACTAATTATTGAAGAAAGTCTAGCAACCTTTGTCCGGAATGCCCTCCTTGCCCTCAGTTAAATAAATAGATAGCAAGAAAAAACTCGTAAATAATACCCTACGTAGACGACACATTTGTTTTTTTTTTAAATGACAGTCTCCCGCAGTAGCTTACTTTACAAAATACACTCAGACTCGGAACAACAATTTGTGGATCGTACAAAGTGGAGTACCGTGTAGGAATCAACCCCAGTTCACAAATCCTTGACTAGATTTCCTAAGTATCAGTGTTCTGTGAGATTTCCTATGTTATTAACACGACAATTCCTCAGGGTACTTCATGTAACAAAGATCTACAATCTAGGAAAAAAAACCACGTAAAACCACGGATCAGTGATTCAGAAGTACATACATAAATTAAATTACCGACAAGAGAGACGATTAAAGCAAGCACGCATCAGTTATTTCACTATATCTATTAGGGAGTAACAAAAAAATACTTACATCTTTATCGCTCAACTTTTCACATGCAACATATCTTCAATTTCAATCTGACAGCAATTTCACGCGGCTTAATCGTGATATACTCGGAGATGGAACAGATTTTTAGGAATGTTATCACGTCATTTCGCAAAATTGAGGCGCAAATGTTCCGTCGACATTGCTACAGTTATCGACCGTGGATTACGTAACTGCACAGCCACTGTGAGCTTTAGCTCTCACCATGTACTATCATTTGCATTGCAATTTTACCAAGTGGATGTAACCAAAATAAGATGCATATCTTTTGTTTCGACATTACACTTTTAGTTCCCAGATCTATCTTAAACGTGTTACAAAAATTTAAATCTCAGAATTGATTTTATGTAAGCCCAAACCCCCTTATTTAGTTATTTTAAACATAAGCGTTTTCAAAAATCTGGTTTTAAAGTTTGTATTACGGTTGTCTAGCAATCTTAGTTACACTTGAAGCCCTTTACAACTCAAAGATTAGTCTGATTACAACGTACAATTAGGTAGGTACTATCATTTTTAATTGTAAGCCTAGGTGCAGATGACAAGCGCTTAACACGTGTTTACAACTTCATGCTTATGTAACGCGCGTTATAATTGTTATGAAATTGTAAACGCGCGTTAATAAAACGTGCGGAAAACTTGTATTCTAAACACAGGCTATGTCTAAACAAGACAGGTAGACAAATTTGCCTCCCAACTCACGCTCTACATAATACCTTTATTTTCAGAAAAGTAAAACCATACACCTGTTGTACAAACGTGCTGGGAAGATTTAATAACGACCCACTGACAGAGTGTTTGAAGGCACTGACAGACGTTCAAATTAGTTGAAAGACAAGGACGACAGATTTATGTCAGCTGAGAAAAATGAAACGGAAACATTACTAAAACAGTAGCAGAGAAATGTCCCAAGGCGAAGAGAGGAGTTCTCGTTTAAAAACAAGTACTCTTGACAAAATGCGCTACTTTTCATATGAATGATGGTTTTCAGTTTTTGCATTTCCCTCTAATGAACTGAATGTTTAGGTTTTCATATAATGTTTTGTAGGTGGCCTATGTCTTTGACTACTTATTACAGCTGACATTGGGTACAGACCTGAGATTGGATTTAAATTTCACACAGGTATTGTATATAGACATCTGCTCAACATCAACTATTGAAAATTTTTGGTGAAATTAGGTTTATCAAAATCAAACTTCTAGTCGGTAAAGCTGCATGAAAAAGCAAATGAGTATAAAACTGGAAGGTCACTCATTAATTAACATTCAATCTCGAAAATTAGTTGACCCAAAAGCTGAAGTTCAGAAGGAAGAAAGATGACGTAAACTAATAAAATTGTGGGAATTCCACTTCGAAGGCTAAAAGGGAGATAAAGGTTGTATGGTATTTAGTCGACTTTTTATGGTTATAAATATAAATGCGTGTATCTTTTTTTTAGTTATCTAGAAATGGGGAATTGTGGGTTTCATTCACTACTAGCAATCCTGTTAACCCCTCCAGCTGCGCTCAATTGTGTTAGGAGTGGGTACTATTCAAACCCGCAACCTCATGATCGCGAGTCCGATGTCTGAGCCATTAGGCTACTATCTAAGTTATTGTCTTACTTATAATGCTATAGCTGTGGAAGGCTTTTTTTGACTAACATTAAGTCAAAAAAGTTTTGCACAATTTTCAGCATATATTTCAATAACTGATCTCAGAGGAATGTACGCATATTAAAACATAAATGATGCACTCCTTATAGTTCCTTTTAAAATTCAGACATACCAAATATATACGAATTGCTCTTAAATGGAAACTTTATTACACTCTCAAGTCGTCGAGTTGTTGCTACGAAATTATGAATAAGAAAACCTTTTAGTTTTAAACTAGGTCGAGGTGTCTAAAATGAGGAAACTACTTCAAGTTTTAATTACAAACAATAAGTAATATTATGTTGTTATGTAAAATTAAATTGCATTTTCAACCGACTTCAAAAAGGAGGAGGTTCTCAATTCAACAGTATATATATATTTTTTTTTAATATATTTTGTTACCTGATTACTCGCAGACAGCTGTACCTATTAAAAAATATATTTTTGTATTTGAAAGGGTATACTTCCATATTGGTCCCATTATCATTAAAGTCCGGGAAAGGATCTGATGACGAAATCTTGGAGAAGTCGAAGGAACTCTTCAAATATTAACGGCACACCTATAGTTATTTGGGTATATTTTGATGTAAAACATAAAACTATATTTCCTGGCACCAACTTCAAAATGTTTAATTAATATTTGTTGTTGTACCTATATTATTTTTTGATTTTTAGCTACCTTATATTAATTTTTGAAGTCGGTTTTTATTTTTTTGTAAAAAAAGTTTTTGTTGCTCTTTGCTGTATGAATACAACAAAGAAATTTTGTCTCTCATTAAAACTATTATTATGCCCACCATTATATACTTTTACATTTAATATGTTAGTAATTGTTGACAAAACCAACTAGTTTTACAATTACTAAACTTAGGTTCAATAATTGTAAATCTTGTTAGCTACAAATGTTAGTAAGTTGTTGACAAAACCAACTAGTTTTACAATTGCTGAACTTAGGTTCAATAATTGTAAATATAGTTGGCTACAAATAGATACATGCATTGTTAATAATGAAACGCAGATGTCTCGTCATTTAGAGGAGGGCTAGATGTCAGCAATAGGTAATTTAAAAATCAGGATTGATCTTGAATACAGTACTAACCAAGAAAAAAAAAGCAAATAAGTATAGGTGGCACAATAAAATACAACATATAAATTATATTTATGTGTCCTTTAACAAACTGGTATCCATTTCAGCATATGACATGCCAGGGCCAAATGCTGATACTAAGTGTATTTTAACTTTACGTTACCGAACAAACAAACTGAAGAATGCACTGAAACATAAACTAGAAATTGATGTTACAGCAAGCGAACTGTAAACATGGTTTATGACGCGAAATGACGGACTTGTTATTTCTTAGACTCCATTGTTACTTACAGGAAACTGTTATGTTTCAGTAGAAATGGCAAGACAGATCTTTCTTTCCAAAATTTTATAGGTATTAGCCGCAGATTAGACGCTTAAATTGGCAGAAGATAGGAGGCCATCTTATGCCTCAACTTCAGTAATATATTTTTGAAAGATCTACCCCTAAAACGGGTAAAAATGATGAAAGTTTGTAGTAATATTACTATTTATTCTGTGGTAATAGTAATTGAAATTTGGTTAACTGTTTATCGCTATAATATGTAGGTAGGTATGCACGCCGGCGGAGGCGTGGGAACAGGTAGTCTATTGTCTATACTAATGTTATAAATGTGAAAGTAACTCTATCTGTATGTCTGTCTGTTACATTTTCACGCTTAAACCATTGAACCGATTTAGATGAAATTTAGTACAGAGATAGTTTGAGTCCCGGGGAAGGACATTGGATACTTTTCGACACCTTAACCGACATCTACGCGGGCGGAGCCGCGTTTGAAAGCTAGTAAAAGGATACCTTCCTTAGTTTTTAATTTCAGCTTTTTATTTCTATCTCGGCTTCCCTTTGTCCCAAACAGCTCTCAAATAAAGACGATAACATATTCAGAACGCGGCCGAAAGTAATTTAGAGACTTATCTCCCTTTTTCTTTAATTCTAATTCTCAAGTTTAAGGAAAAGATTTTCTGATAAGTTTAAAATTCACGGTAAGACATCCTTCGTACATTAGATAACTTTTTTATTTAATAAATTAGTAGGTACTCTAGGCATCTATATATTTAGGGCAAGTAATGTATAGGCAGCCGTAAAAAAGATTATGTAGATTTTTTGTAAAAACCCTATGTACCAGCTTTAACAAAATGTTTAAGAGAACAGTCGTAAGTGGTGATTAACCAGAAATGAAATATCAGGTCTATCGTGATAAACAATCCTTAAAATGCTACAAAAGCGGCGGTAGCCTAATGGCTAAGGCATCGGTCTCGCAATCGTTAGGTCGCGGGTTCGAATCCTACTCATAATACTACTGACGTGTAACCACTCCTAACGCAAACCTTTGAGCTTATCTGAAGGGGTTAAAAAGATTGCTAGTAATGCGTGACTCAATCCTACATTTCTTGTTGTCTTTATTAAAAATTATATATATATATTTATTTTGTCCAACACGTCTAAATGTTTTTCAGCGTCCGACGCTTTCATAGCACATGTACTGTCACCATTCTTTAATTCAAGCAGTGCAGCCTGCAGTCAGGAGAATAACAATGTTTATTTTGTTCTATAAAACGAGACTGTTCTAAACATAATACTGAGAGCTAAAGTTTAGGTTTTCTTGCAAAATGTTTTATGCAAAGCGTTTAAATTCATAACGAAAGAGTATTTTTAAATAAAAACTTTTAATGGCACCTTGCTGAGAACGTTTAATACTGTCAGTATTTCAATTTAATAGTTCTTTGATAGCACTTTGAATTGACTGCAGATTTTCAATTTATTCTGTTATGAACATTGTTAGGGGGAAGAATCAATAGTATTTACTTTATCAGATCGTATTGACATGATTTGCGGACACAAATATTGCAACGTTTAGTGATAAAATAAAACTTGTTCTCAGAAAAAGATGTCTTAAATATGGTTTATTTTTTACTTGTTAGGAGCAACTTTATAGCAATATAATTTGACAAGCATCATCCATCAATTTATTCTTCCCATGAAACTTTTGTACATTTTGACGTAATAACGTCTTATAAATCGATGACGGGGTGCACGCACGAATAAGTGTCACATTATTGAATTGTTGCTAAGCAGTCACCTAGTAAAGGTCACGTTGTTGATTGGTTGCTAAGTAGTCACGTAGCAACGGTCACGTTATTGATTGGTTGCTAAGCAGTCAAGTTATTGAATGGTAGCAACGCGAATGGCGATTCCGCCTGCTGATAGGCTGTCACCGTCGGGCGAACCCGCGCGCATGGCCTAGGCCCACTTAGGCCGTCACAGGCATGGTAGTTTATTACAATGTCAAATTTCCTTATGACGTTATCACGTGAAATTATCGTCCGTAAACCGACTTTACAGACAATCATTTCTTTTTTAACTAAAAAAAATGCATGTTATACCTACTAATATGACACTTAAGGTTGTCCCTTAGATGTATATCAGTAGGATGACAGAGTAGGTTTTCCCCTAAACTACGAAAACTTGAAATTGCTTGCGGCGAGAAAAAAAATCAAGCGCCTGTTACAATATTCTTAGCAAGTTCCTCGTCGCGCCAACCGTTGATTAAAATGGGTACGGCCGGCATCTGAAACTGTTGAGGTGTTGTTGAAATAATCTGGATTTTCAATTAGTAGATGTTTTGTAATAAATCTAAATAGCAGGTAGTAAGTTACAAATCCAAAGAATACCTAGGCACGTCCTATGCAATAATAGAATCAGGGGGCTAATGGGCTCTGATATCCCCCTCCCAATGACGTTATGTAAAACGTCATTACCCCCTCTCCTATAAGTATCTGAGACATCCCGTGCTTGAGTTTTATCAAGAATAAAAGTGCACTTTCTTGGTAAAACTTACCCCAAGTACGTAGTACTATTACTTATTCTGTGCCAAAAGGGGACCAAGTCTTCTTCCTCAATAATAAAATCCTTGATCCACCTTTGGTCCCATGCATGTGGATCCGACTCGTGGTATTTTGGATTGCATGAATTAACTTTAAAATAAATGTTAATTTTTGAAAGCAATGAGTCCGCAATCAAAATTGTGCTTAAATGTTACTAAAAATCTTGTTAGCATCTGCTATTTCTAGACAATGTATTGTGTAGGTATTATAAAGGTACATATTATAAAACGTCCACTGCTGAACATAGGCCTATCAAAAGGACTTCCACAACGACCGATTTTACAATTTTAATAGGTAGGTATAAAATTATAACATGGTCCTTCCCTAAAATTCTAAGACTTAACTCTTAATTTACTGTCAAAAGACGAAGTAACAAGAAACAGATCTCATAACAAAGTTTTCTTATATATAACATTTCCTTAATGAAAACTTACGATTCTCGACAAAAACGGCGTTGTACCGTGTCCTGAATCAGGACTGGGTGGGACAAAGAAAAAGTGCCGCTATGTTCTCATTAGACGCTGGGACTGAGTTGTGAATTACTACGTGGGTACGGAAGCACATTTAGGTTCAAATCCGAATTTATTTAAAGAAAGTTTTTTGGTGGAATCTGTACTGTACCTATTACCTAACCTTTTAACTTTTAGCCTTCTGGTAAAGCAAGGGCTAGACATAATAGTGTATCTAATGGTTTTACAATTAGGACATTTATGTAGGTATTCTGTAAATGTCCATGCTAGAGATGGACTCGACTGTGACTTAAACCTCAGAACAAATAATTCTAGTCGGTCGGTAGGCAATAAGATTGCAATAAACCCAGAATAAAGTGGACACCGAACGTACGACACTTGTCTAGGGCGGTCGTCGATACGGTGACTAGTCGGCGACCAGCTATAGCTAGATAATTGTTTTTATTTTATTAATAATAAAATTAGGTACCTATTCTATTCAACCATATCAAACTATGTACTTTTTTATGTGTATTTTACACCTGCAATCAGAAGAAAGAAAGAAAGAAAATTTATTTATTTGAGAACGGTACATAAGAGACGTACACGGTACATGAAAATATTATTGTATAAGGATACAATAGACCACTTATATATCAACACTTGATAGGCATGAAATATTATTAAATTATAAATACAAGAATTAAAAGATACCGATTGTACAATACAGATACTTAAATCAGTCGTCTAGGCTATAATTATGTAAGGTTGTGATTTGGCCAGATAGAGCCACTGCTCCATCTCCCCTTAGTAAAGTAACACATCGGCTCTCTTGAGTCTTCTAACTATGTACTAAAAATATATATGTCTAAACGATATATATTTACAATGTTGGCTTAACGTGACATCTATCGGATGACGTGGGAATCATGGAAATAGAACTGTATACAGTGAACCCTATTCAGTAGGATGAAAGGCATGAAATTCAGAGCGCCACTCGAACCAAGCAGTTTCAGTCATTGTTCATAGATGGCGCTAAAAGGCAAAGTTGAAAAATGAGTGTCCTTTATAACAGAAAATTTTACGTTTTATGTTCGTAATAATTAACTGTAAAATATAAACACATCACTACAATAGTTTCTGTATGAAAAACATTTGAAATTTTTAATTAGGAATCTGCCAAAGCAATGAAATGTAAGGTAACCTTGACATTTCTGTGAAAAATCTTTTATGGAAAACATCAAAGTGTTAGAATATACCTATTCCAGCGGGAGTGCAGTTTTCATCCTGGAATATTGCCAAAACAGTGATGCAACAAATTAGTTTAAAACATTCAACAACAACTTACATTTTATTTATTTTCTACCGTAACATCTCCGTCATAAATTAAATTCTCTTCAGAAATTAAATTAAGAAAACCTAATTGCACGCACTATAAATAACGAGCACGAATATTTAAATCCTCATTCATACATTAAATATAGTATATTAGCTGGCCGCAACTTTGTTCGCGTCAAAATTTTGAAAAACAAAATAGATTCCGGAAGAATCGTACATTTTTCCGCAATAAAAAAAAAACCTAAGTAGATATGTGTTAATTCAGACTGCAGTCTATCTGTGGCAAATATTTTATCCAGATTCGTTCAGTCATTCTAGCGTGATTGAGTAAGAAACATTCATCCAAACATTCACATTTACAGTATCAGTGGCGAAGTCTATGCTGGAAATAAACAAAACGATTCCACCACAAACTATAATTCTATAAATTTCTCACGGTGCTCGATGCCAAATGAAATTTTTATTTTTTTATTTCAGTCTTTTATGAGTGGCACGTGACTTTTATTCTAAATAATTTTAGCGACAAAGAATTTTGGACTATGTACACTTATACTTATTCTTATATGTTTGCCGAAATGCGTCAGTCACTCGTAATATTATATTACGTAGGTGTGTAATAAAATTAATATAGCCCAGTTCTAGATGAGTATTTTATTACTTCCAAAACGTGACAGCGTGACTAAATGCATCACAAGAATTTTTGCGTATATTTTATCTAGATTATTCGAGTTCGGGGAGGATTCGTTCTTGTACTTGATATGTTGATCACGAGGCTGGGGTTATAGAAGAATAATACTTTCTCATATCAAACTAGCTGAGGGAACGTTAACGCGTGTAAAAATGAAAAATTGTATGCATTTGACATTAAGTTGAAACATTTGAAAGAAAACATTTCTTAACTGCAAGTCATATAATTCTATCAGCAGGCGTTAACGTTTAAAGAAAGAAACTTTTCGAAATTGTCAGTTCTTTCTTCAAGCCTATAAGCTACATCTATGCTAAATTTCATCAATATGATTAGTAGTTTTAGAGATTATTCAAAACCAATACACGTTTTCACAGTAGGTAGTAGTTTTCAGTAGGTATATAAAGGAATCCTGGCAAAAGAAATCAAAAATAAAATCAGCTCTAAACATTTCTTTATGAAAAATATAACAGATATAGCGTAAATGATGCGTGATAGATTTGATGTCACAGTTTGTTGCTTTCGCGGTTAAGCCGATTATCTCACTTAGGTGAAATTTTGTAATGGAGATAGTTGAAACATTGGGGATTAAATCTATGAAGCTTTGAATTTTAACTACAGATTAGAAACTTCGACACAAATATTTATCGACACTGACGCAATCTGATATCTTAAGCCATTGCTTATTTTATCATTATTATTACTAGCTTGTATTATCTTACGGTAGGGTAAAAAGGCCTCCCTATTTTATCTCCACTTTTCTCAACTCATCTCGCCATCTTCGTTGAGATCCAGTTAGTGATGCATTTGGTACACAAGTCATTTGGCAGATAATTTCCACCAGACCACTTTGAAATGGGGCTCTTGATAAGGTCTCCTACCTTCTCAAGAGTCTTATTTCAAAGACGTACCATTTTAATTGTGGGTAGTGGCTTATTATTATGCATCAGATTAATCTACTGTTTATTATATTTGCATCCTTTGTTCGTTACGAACACACTAAGGAGGAACATTATAGATTATAGCTAGATATGGATGGAACACCCTTATGCGTAGACCTCACATTGCTTACTGGCCTTAAAATGGAAACCTGGCGTAAGAAGTGAATAACCACCCTTATCTGTGTGTGTTTTCGTTAAATCTGTTTTATGTGGGCAGGTAATATAGTTATTTTTCCTTGCTAAATGCTTTTAGATAAAAATGCCAATTATTTATAACTAAGTAGCTAATTTTTGTACTTTTTTTGGGATTCCTAATCAAAGAGTGTCAATAGAACGTTACTACTATAGCTCCATTATCTGTCTGTTTGTCTGTTCACCTATAGAAAACTACTCTTTGATAAAGGAACCTTAGTGGGGGCTAAGTTTGTTATTTAAATAATGTATGAACTACGATTGATTTTCGACAATTCGACAAGCTCTAATCATTATAAAATTAACTAAGTTATATAAATCACTCTTGTTGAACATTAAAACTACGAGCGATTAATTTACTCCTACAATATAATCTGTGATTAGTTTATAATCAGCTTCATTTATCTTCTAATAATTTGTTTAATCACTTTTGTAATAGATAATTTGTGACAACACAATAGAGTATTGTTGTAAATCAATCTGGTGATTAATTTAGCGCTGCCAAGTGATATATAACAGCTCTAATAATGGGTGTATGGAGTTGACATGCTGTGTTCTCTAATGAATATCACTTTCAATGATTAATTATCATGAGCTTATGGCAGCTCGGTGTCAGTTCAGTTTTTAGCTAACTCATAAAAGAAATAAACGTAACGGAACAGCAATTCATTTGGCATACCTAGATAAAATCTACAAAACAAAAACTCGACTGCCTAAAATTAATAGGTAATTTAGTTAGTTTGGCACCAAATCTGTCGCCATTTTACTTTTTACTAATTTTGATATACCCAGGTGTCACATCTCATAATTGACACGAATTTAGGGCGGTTTCAGGCTCGCGTTGTATACGCACGTCTAATCTCTTTAGTTTTTGATCATTTTTTGCGATGCAAGCCGAAAAGCGCTTACCAGTGATTAATTCTAGCCCTAGTGACAAGGAGGGCGTTAGAATGCAATTAATTATTTACAGATATTATTAATGATGTTGGTAAAGTTTTAAACATTCAAACGACAAGAATTGGTTGCAAAACGAATAGAACGTTTCTGATGGATTTTAAATAAGGGTGATATTTACAGTATGTTTCATAACCATGTAACGTTATCATCTCTATAATTTGTGCTTATGTTTTATCATCACAAACAGTTAATTGACTTCATAATAAAGTCTCTAGGTCGACTCTCTTTCTCTAAAACAAAATTCACAAATTTTCGTAAATTTCTTTAGTTTACGCGGATTACC
The DNA here is from genome assembly GCA_945859575.2 of Herminia tarsipennalis. Taxonomy (NCBI): domain Eukaryota; kingdom Metazoa; phylum Arthropoda; class Insecta; order Lepidoptera; family Erebidae; genus Herminia; species Herminia tarsipennalis. Next base: position 11,856,882 of record OX243838.2, read on the forward strand.
CATTCTAATTTTTTTTTTTTTTTTATATGAATGTATCGAATTCATTTTGCTGGCTCTGTATATTACCACCTTCGTTTTCAATGAATTAGAGTAGGCCTCTAGACGTGGCAGTTGTGTATATGTAACGTACGTAACTATGTATGTGACCTATTTTCAACTTTTGCATATTAGCAACATGGTTTTTATAACCAAACCGCGTGACTCGTCCAGCGAGCATGACTCTGCTACGGTTTAGTAGAGTCATGCTCGCTCGCTTCATTTTTTGAATGCCGAGTGTTTGATAAAAATAACACAAGTACTTGCGTATTTTATAATCGTGCTGTTGTATTATGTTGAACTGGATTTCGGACAGTAAGCGTATCTAGTCGTTACAAATACACCCCTTATTCAAAAACAGCATTTTAACTAGCGCATATCTTGTTTTCATTTTAGCTATTGCATAGCTTTTATCGAATCAAGATTTAACGTAACGAAAAAAACCTAACACCCCCACTCCGCCTACCATGTAGCTCGGCCGAGCGTTCGCTTAACGTATAAGGTACGAGTGTACGAAGCGCGCACGGATCGAGACGAGCTGCTCCAAAATGTAATGAAAAAAAAAATACTGCATGAATAAAAAATAAATAAAAAATTATAATTGCATAAGTTGATAAAAATTGCTATGCAATAGCTTTACCGCGGAACTCTCCGAGTGCCACACATTTTTTTTTTGCTGTAAAAGAAAAATCGGAATATCGAAGGAGGAAACTAAAGAATCAGGGAAATGCCTAACTAGCGAAATAGTCCACCTACCGAAACTGTCTAATGAGTGAACTGGTGAATTAGTGAAATTGACAAGTTATGAAATTGACCAGTGCTATGCTAACCCAAATAGTGATTAATCCTTTAATAGGTTAAAAGCTTGGTTTTCGCCCCGTAGCGAGCTATTTGAATTTGCTTTTGATCTCAAGCGATAAGCCGAAATATTGCCCGTGTAATACGATAGCATTGTCCGTTCACAATCAAATGGCCCCTAGCCTAAAAGTTTGTACCTACGTACCTACGATATGATGTTGCCAATGAATGTTGAAATTCACCTCGAAACTTGTTAGATAAAAAATTTGAAAAACTCTAAATGTATGGGAGTAGAATCATGTTAGGTTATAACTTGGCGTTAGTAGTAGCGTTTGAACAGAGAAACCTGGCACTCTAAATATATTTGAGTATTTTAAGCGAAAAAGTCATCGTTCTTCTGTATGAAATGAAAGTCAATGATGACCCGTTCCATATAACACACAATCAGGCAAAGACTTTGTCATCAGTTTGTCCTGTCTTTTTGATTTTTTATTTATAAGTAAGCAAATGACTCCATTCCACCTAATGTTAAGTGGAAATAGGGTCCAAACGCAAGGCCAGACAGTACAGCGCTATGTGCAGCACTGGCTGTCCTTATCTTGCTCATCTGCAAGGTGCTTCTTCACGCCTCTTTTGAAAGTCCCCCATGTAGTAGGTAGGAGGGAAGGTTAGCCTGACAGGCTTAGCGCTTCTCTCGTAACTCTCAACTAAGCTTAGGTATTATCTTTAGGTAAGTACCTATATTTTTTTATAAAGCTTGCTAGTATACCTAAAGTTAACCAACAATTCGTGGGACCAAAATGGCTCAGTCTAAATAGTAAGAAGGTTTTTAAATAGGTTAGTTATATATTAAGGCTCTATATTGCCGTCGTAATCAAGAGTGTTTTATAAATAATTATTCAGTTGCATAAACGTGCAAACAACATAAGCTTTGTAAATATTTGACTGTTTAATGGATTGACTTTCTTAAAATCTATTTTATGCGAATATCAACAAACCTAAAGATACAAACGTGCAGAAATTCAAGTTTTGAGGCTTAACTCGAGATTGATGGATATTATACAGTAATTACGAAAATCTGTAGTGTTTTTTGTATTTTACTAGGTATCTACTTCTTTTTTAAGATGCTACTGATGGTGTCACCAAATAACACAACACGGTTACGGTTCAAATCTGAATTGAGATAAGTCCCAACGTTAACCGTAAAACCGTACGTAGCACGATCACCTTACTTCATCAGAGGATCCTTCCTTCATGTTGCATGAACGTAACATCTTGTCATCCAAATCTTATAAGCATCCTATATCTACACTACATTCGGGGTTAATCGCATGTATGACAAATAACAGTCCAGCGTGTGATTACTGAGTCAGGAACCCTCTCAGTGGTTTTTTTTATTTAAATCATATTTTTCATTTCTTTTTAGTATTTTTGTTTTAATTATGCTTATTTTAAACTTAAGCTCTTTTTTAAAATGATCATTTAAATATTGTAACTAATGTATTTTTTATTTATAACTGTAAGCCTTTTTCGAAATTAATTAATTAAATAAATATCTTTACGCAATGTTGGCAATACATCCGGGATTGATCGCATGTATGACAAATAACCATCCAGCGTCTAATTACTGAAGCTAAATGACTGGTAATTACAGGTCAATTCATCGACACTGATAATGAGACCATTGTTTACTCGTTCACACAATTATTTTTCGGCTTTAGTGACATTCGTGTCGTGTTGGTTCCTTCGAATTTGTGAAATGATTTGCATTCATTCATCGTGCATTTCCAATATTTTGCTTTTATTCTGCATAAGGCACCTGTCCGACCAACGTGCAACGGCGAGAGAAAGAGTAGCGAGTAGCGATTTATCGCTCAAGAAACCTACATACTTATGTAGATCCCGTGTAAACAAAAGAGATACAGGTATTAATAGTGGATCGCTCACTGGTCCCACTGCGGCGAGTAGGTACTCGCTCTATGCTGCATTTCTTTTGTTTACGCGGACGGGATCTACAAAATACGACTGCTGTACGTTTCTTGAGCGATAAATTGCTACTCGCTTCTCGCTCATCGTTGTTGGTGGGACAGGTGCGACGGCGAGAAAGCGGACTACTTTTCCCGCTTAAGATATTTATACTAATATTATAAAGAGGTCAAGTTTGTGAGGTTCTATGGAATAATCTCTGTATCTACTAAACCAATTTTGAAAAAAATATTTTACCAATATAAAGCCACATTATTTGGGAGTGTTATAGGCTATATAACATTGCACTACGACCAATAGGAGCGGAGCATAAATTAAAACTGATACAAAAACGGAGAAAACGATGTTAACAAAGTTGCGCGGGTCAGATAAGTACTTTATAGAGATTCCGTTTAAACAATAAAAAGAGATACAATATATTAATAGTTGATCGTTGATTGTTCACTCTGGAGAACTCACCCTATACTATATATCTTTTGTTTACACGGGATCTATTTACATCTATTGTGCGATTCTTGACGTTTCTTGAGCGAGAAATCTATACTAATATTATTAAGTAGAAGAGTGTTTGTTTGTTTGAACGCGATAATCTCAAAAACTACTGGTTCGAATTGAAAACATATTTACTGGCAATATAACATCACGCTACTACCAATAGGAGAGGAGCACGTGTGATGACGCAGACGAAGTTGCGCGTGTCAGGTAGTAACGTTGTAAAGTGATACAATTAACTAAGTATTAGAATTACATGCAACATAATAAGTAATAACATCATTGACATATTTTATGCTTTGGTGTGGTCACTCCTACGCTTCCATATATCATTCAGAATGTTCCATAGTTTTTGCCTTAATTGCTATAATTCCTTTATTGTTATCACTACTTGATCACTTTCTTTAGTAATGAAACAAATGTGACAGTACTAAGTAATGTATGTACCTAGGTAAGTTTATTAAATATGCATGTATTCTATCTATTTACATTCATAGAGATAACAAAATATTCATAGTAATACTTATCGTATAAATTAACTGTTAGAATAAAGTTTGGGCAACTATATTCGGGATTTATTTATTAGTAAGAAATAAAGCTACTAGCGGACACCCGTGACTGTATCCTGTTCCCGCAGGATAATGTTTTATACATTGAAACCTTCTTCTTGAGCCACTCTATCTATTGCTGAAAACAACATTAAAATCCGTTGCATAGTTCCAAATGTCTAAGCGCACAGACAGTGGTATGCTAAGATAGCTGGCCGCGCTTCGTCTGCGTCAATTTTCTCCGTTTTTGTAACATTTTTCATTGATGCTCCGCTTCTATTAGTCGTAGCGTAACATTAATATATATAATAATAGCCTATAACCTTCCTCAATCAATGGGCTATCTAATACTAAAATATTTTTTTGTTTCGAAGTAGTAGTTTTTGAGATTATCTCGTTTAACCAAACAAACAAAAGAACAAACTTCAGCTTTATAATATTAGTATAGATTTTAGACAACCCTCTAGTTGGATTCAAGCCCTGGGTCGAGGGTAACTTTATAATGATACAATTAACGAACTCATAGTACATCTAGACTCAGAACTAATTTGTGGTGCCTTGTTGCTGTGCCTGTTGCCTTACACAAACCTACTGCACCAAAGAGTCATCAAAATTCAGCCTAGTAAATTTTAGAATTTTTTTCACGGGAAGCTCGTCTACCTTTTACTCTTTCCATTACATTGTGTTCTTAAAAGCTCAATACTTTATACGATGTCGAAATCGAAGGTTGTTAAGCAACAATAACTTTGTCCATACTTTTGAATTTCCACAGAACAGTTGGGAGTGTTCTTCAAAAGACTGACATTGTTATTTTACGTTTTACATGGGTTTCGGTGGGTATTTATTTTGTAACGTTTATGTTACGCCTAGAAAGGGTGAAATTCGGTTATATTTTTGTTTCTATTGTAACTATTTCATCAGTTTATTAACTTGTTATACTCATATTTTATTTCTTATGTTTTTGTTGTTTAATAGGGTATGATGGTCTTCAGCCCGGGATCTCGACCCCATGGTCGGATTGTGTAATGCCTTAGAATTTCCTCAAGCTTAAGGCTATCGAATATCCTCTAAATCAGTTCAGTATTTTCGCAGTTTAGCGCGTCTAATCTTCAGCTTGTTTATATTAATCATTGAAGAAACAAACATTGTAAAAATGGGAATTTAAAAGTGGCCGGATGTTTTTATTACCTTTTTCCTTTCTCCGGCTTAACTGTTGCTTTTCAAACTTGGTGTAAATGTTAAAAATGCAGAATTACATTTCATGCGTTCTACACAACACACTGTAATAATGTCTCTATTACTAAACTAAATGAATATAAAAATGCTTCTGTCGCGACACGACACACCGTAACAAAATAGTGTGTTTTGGGTTTTAGGGTCCGGTACAGATTGCACCTATTTTTACACGTCTTTATTGTATAGACACCACGCAGTTATTTGCGCAAATGTGTGCGCATGCAAGTCGCTGCGTGTAGCCAGACCCCTACACGCTCAAAGCACATTCTTATTTGCACAAATCAGTTGGTGCAACCGTTTGCGTACCGTCTTTACGTACATGGTTATTTGTGCAAATAAATGTTGTACAAACTAGCGGTTTGTGCAAGCCATTTGTGCGGTATGCAATTTTATTCGCATAACGAACATGTTTAATTGTACAAACAAAAGCCAACTTTTTTTTTTAAAGACGCCTTTCGCTTATTAGACGAGGTCTGTGTCGCGGGAGACTTTTCAAACATACAAGTCACGGACACAAAGTAATCCCAGACTCGGAACAACATTTTGTGGATCACACAAAGTGGTGTCCCGTGTGTGAATCGAACGCACGACCTCTTGCGTAGCAGTCGGTCAGGCTCCCACCGCTCCACCTAGGCAGTCAGCATTAGAATATAGAATGGTGTAGAAACTATAGGTGGTATGGGTTTATAATAAAGCGATACAATAGGACTATGTTCAAGAAATTTGCATGCCAGGATCGATATTTATAGCCAACGTAAACTTAAATAGCTCGACAAGTTGCGCAGAGCTTAACTTGTGGAATCCGAAAATTTAATTAGAATTAATTTATAGGAGTTTGAAATATAATAAGTCAAACACTGGTAAGAGAAAATGAACAGATAATAGGCATAAAGTTTATGTAGCAGTATGAATTGAATTTTATGAATGAGACTAATTTGGCGGCACCTATATAAATATACCTACATGTACAAGGGAACACGCCAGTGAAGTTGGCTGATTTTTAATATACTAATAACTTAATTTTTTTACATTACACAAAATAACTTTATAGACAAACATAGAACCCCTCCCCCCTCCTTTTTGAAGTCGGTTAAGAATACAATAAAATAAAACATTGAAGTTATTAAAAAAATGTTGTCATTTTTTTTAAATACGACTTGTGCTTATATAGCGAGCCTTGTGTCGCGTGGGACTTCACAAACATACAAGTCACGGACACAAAGTACACTCAGACACGGAACAACAATTTGTTAATCACACAAAGTGCCCGTGTAAGAATCGAACCCAAGACCTCTTGCGCTGCAGTCGCACACACTCCCACCGCGCCACCGAGGCAGTCATTTATTCTGATTTAAACGTTATTTAGTACAAATTAATTATTTATAGTTTATATTTAATTTTAGGTATACATACTATACTGTTATGATCCCATGTAAACATCATTTTAATATTCACATTTAAAAAAAAAATTGGACCATATTTTTGTCATGCTGCCCAGGTTTTATAACATCGTATATCATTGTTATGATCTCTGAAATAACCATACCTAGTGGTTGTTGATAATAAAATTTCTATAGGTACAATTTCGTTAATGTTTACGCCAACAGACAAATGTTTGGACAAACGATTATGGTGTGTGTACCCTGTGCGTGATGTAGACTAGTTACATTAGCTATTTAGTTATTTATGCTTGTATTAAACTGTAGTCTTTTTGTATTTCCATTTTCGAAATAATCTGTTAAATTCCCTGGGCCTCTAGACAATTGGTATTTAACTCTAATCGAATAGTAAGACAATCGAATAGAATGACGTCAGAATGGCGTCGTTGCGCGCGCACAACTGCTAATCTCATATTAAAAATGTCGTATTTACAGTGTTGCGCGCGAGACGACTTCATTTTATTCGACTAACATTCTATTCGATTTCAGCTTATGCCACTTGTCTAGAGGCCCTACAGGATTGTATCTAGACAATCTATTTAAACGAGCAATTGTTGTATATACCTTATGTGGAGTAGAAGGGTATCTACGTACTCTTCCCAGATGATTCGTAATAATATGTATATTACGAATTATCTAGGAAATAAATGGTTGTAACGATTTTGTTCAACTTTTGTAAATAAATAGAGTTTTGCATGCTAAACTTTTTTAAATTTTACATTTCTGGAAAACAAATACGCGATGCCATCTAAAACCTAAAATCGATATTTGTTTACAATGCCTTTCTATTTTTCAAACCTAAAAATACTGAGCGATTCTCAGTTACTTAAAAATCAGTTAACAACTTCCGTTTTGCTTTAAATAAAAAATTGTTACCTTTATTTTTTTGTAGAATAAGATTATAGATGGCGTAGTGGTAATACTTATCATTACTAAAACATGATTTAGATCTCGGCACAAAATTACAAAATTGTATTTCACACCGGGATAGGTACAAAAATTAGATAGATTCAACCTCTGTAATAAAATTTGTTCTAATCTCAGAATTTCCTCGTCTATTGTGGTATCTCCACCTTATAAAGCAGCCATCAAAGGATATAAAACATTCATTCGTTTGAATACGATTTTCGTTTTAATATTTTTCTCCTGTCACCGGAGATTTCCATTTCTAAATTCAAAGGAGGTGCAGATTGTTTCTCAAATTGCGTCACCTTTTATCGATTAAGTAACTTCGCCATTATGCAGTCACGCTTCCTCCACACATGTATATTCACATACGGGTAAAATTAGACGAATTTAAAAATATTTCTGACTACTGTACATTACTGTACAGTCGCATAAATATTTGTTTATCTTATTTTTGCATGAAAGAGCAACTTTAAACTTTAGGATTTATTAGTATCTAGATACTACAAACTTTTGAATTTATAATATTAGTATTATTAGGCAAATGTAGCTTTTAATTTCGAGACAAGAAAGTTCTTGCGTATTTTTTTTTAATAGTTTAGCTCCTTTATTACAAGTCTCTTGATGGGTCTACGAGAGTATAAAACTAGTTGAAGATCAACATTTCCATATTCACGGTTTTGCGCTCGCACAACAACGTCATTCTATTCGACTGTCAATTTATTCGATTAGTGTTTATGCCACTTGTCTAACGGGGCTGACTAGTATACAAAAGCCTTATCTTGATATCAATCATAATTGAGATCCGTCAAATATATCACTCATCGTCACCTATAAATATTTAGGGAGTGTAGTATCTCGTTTCTTTTTACGTAGAACTGTTCGACTTTTTATCTTCCCTAATAAAGGAAGTAGATTTATCACTTTACCACTCCAACAATTTATTTCAGAGAGTCGATCTTGATTAATTTTAGGATCAGCTGGCTAAATTAAATATGGGAAGAATAAAAGAAAGAAAGCCCATTAAACAACTAGGTACCTAAATTATAAAATGTATAGGTATAAGAAAAGACCGTACGTGTTTTGTATCCACACAAAAAAGCATACAGTCTAGCATGATGCCTAACATTTTTGAGTGTCTAGCACTGGTTTTTAACTGAATGGCTGAATCTGAATTTAATTTAAAGCACTGTTTCTAAAAACTGGATCTATCATCCATAATTAAACGTCAAAATTAAGATTGAGTCGACTAAGCTCGAATATCGCAATGTCATGATCATATTTTAACTTTTCACCTTTCACTTTGAAAAGTTTAAGCAGCCTTTTATGATTTGCAAAATAAAATACTTAAGCCATCACAATAGGGCAGATGAATGTCAAGTCAAATCAGTATCTTTTTAAGAAACGTCAAAATGATGCGCCTCGTACTAATTTATATGAAATACAAAACAATGACGTCATTGTTTTGTATGGTCAAATCATGTAGTTTCAATATTTGTTTTGATGTTTATAAATTCATGACAACGTTAATTTGTAGAGAAACATTGTTTTCCAGAATATTTTCACAAATGCTATTTCCTTTATAGCGTAAAATTAATTATTGTTATTGTAGTCATCTAACCAATTGGTTTGTTTGTCCCTCTGACTAAAAAGCATCTTTACAGGATTGTTTTTTAATATTAATTGTAATGTAATAAAGTTAAAAATCTTGCATTGTGTGAAACAACAGTGTTAATATTGTTGATCAAGCAACAGGTAGTAAAACAGAAATACTTGACAAAGATTATGGACAATATTTTAATAACATTACGCAAATATAACTAACAAAAGTGTTAGTTTAGCGTCATCTGACGTAGGCTTATGCTGGTACCTACGACTGTAGACGTACCTGCGCGTAGCGTTTCAGAAACATTGATTGTGAGATTCTGTATTAACTAATTTTGAGCCACAGATTTTGACCTCGGTGTAGGGTTTGTAGAGAACTTAAGACTAGGATTCACGCAGAACGCTATATGTCATGATGAGCATTGAAGAGTATTAGGGCGTGTAGAGTTAGGAGCTTGGCTTTCCATACGTTAAGTAACTTTTTTAGAGTGATAGCAATATGAATCTACTCGTCTTGGCGTCAATAATTTGGTGGGATTCTGTATTCAATACAGTGGGGAATACAACATTTATCTTCTACATCTAGATAATATAATTCCTAAAAACCTTTAAGCCTTTTTCGATATTTCTTATCTGTGTGCTGTTTATAAACAAATCCATTTATTTCAATTCTATTTCAATCAATTTATACTGTAGTAATTTAGGGTAGCGATTTGGTGCAACTTTTTATAATACAGTTATATACAAATCTATATTTATCCAGGAATATAATGATATCCTGGATTAAAATCAAACGGATTTTACATGAAATAATATGCAATATTTTGATTTTAATTAAATACAAGAGGAAACTTATAAAAGAAAGTATACTTAAATTTACCAAGTATCTCAAATGCAACATACTACAAAAGTACCTACTTATCGGCTATTCGTGTGTATAACCACCTACCTGTATTTACTAAATGTTAATCAGTATAAAGCTCATTTAAAAAAAATGGCTATAAAACAATGTTTAAAGCGGGCGGTAGCCTAATCGGTTTCGCAATAGTTGAGATCGCAGGTTCGAATCCTACCCATTATAATACTGACGTGAACCCACTCCTTACACAAGCTGTTGAGCTTAGCTGGAGGGGTTAACAGGATTGCTAGTAATGTGGGACCACAATCCCACATTGCTCATTATCTTTTTATACGAAAAAAAATGTTTTTTTTTAAATTTGAATGAGTATTTTGAAACTGAGTAAAATGTGTTATTTTTTGTATTAAGATTGTAAACTAACCCTGTCATACCCGATTGGTAGACTGTTGTAACTTAAATTACTATAATATGGCCAATGTTATGTACACAGTTATGCAATAAATAAATATTCATCTTTAACGGAAATTGAAAACGTGACCGGGGGCTAGTTTTAAATTGCATTGCATTTAATGCATACCAAATGTAGGTATTGCACTTCTAGACGTAGTAGTTATAATCTAGGTCCAATTACGAACTTCGGTACCTACCTACTTGATTCAGCGGGAACCAGCTTAGGTTCCGATCAAGACTTTATGAAAAGTAAATAATCAAGCTTGAATAAGCTTAGGTTGTATTGATTTTTAACTGGCAAAACTTTGGCATTCGTTTTCCATCAAAAGTTTTCATACTGGGCCTATTTTACTTGTATATCTTGCCTTTGTGGAGTTCGTTTTATAAAGATAAGAAGATAATAACTTATTTTCGAGTTTCTCGCACCTGTCAGAACAAAGTTCGCGTCTTATTTTCTATAATAAATCGGGAAATTGGTAAATAATTCGATTTATGTGAACTCAGACGGAAAAGAGGATTACATTTCGTCTCTGGAAAAAATATTTTTTTCCTTACTATGTATAACTTAAAAAACTGTATTTTAAGTTTAATTCGAATCATCATCAGCCTATCGCAGTCCACTGCTGGACATAGGCCTCTCTAATTGCACGCCACTTTGTTCTATCTTCGGCTTCTCGCATCCAGCTCCTGCCAGCCGTTTTGCGTAAATCATCACTCCACCTGGCCTGAGGGCGTCCTACACTACGTTTGCCGAGCCGCGGTCTCTACTCAAGAACTCGTTTACCCCAACGGTTGTCGGTTCTTCGGCTAATAACCGACATATTCGAATAATTGACATAATCTTCAAACTCAAATACCATTAATATGTAAAACCAAATTATCCATGATACGAAAACGTCAAACAATAAACAGGGTGATTTTTAATATACTAATAACCTCCCGCCCGTGGCTTCTTTACATTACACCAAATAACTTAAATAACAATATCAGTTTTGAATAATATTTAATATTTTAACCTTCAACCACCTACCACCTGTTTTTGATGTTATGACTATAACCACCTACAGATTATGTTACCAGGGTAAAATCCTTGTTTATTGAGAAGTTTAAGGTCCTAAGCTTGACAACAAATAAAACAATTTTACTCCAGGGCTTCACAGACGTATGTTAGGTGGTTGTGTGACAAAAGTAGGGTGTGGGTGGTGAAGGATAAATTTGTGGTTATATTTTTATTTTTCAAATCTGATATTCCAAAGTTATTTAGTGTAATGTAAAGAAGCTTCGAGTCAGAGGTTATTAGTACGAGTATATTAAAAATCCCCCTGTATAATCACATTTTGCTTCATTTGAAAAAAAAAAATCTAATTGAAGTTCGTATTTTCCAAGCGTAAAATTCATTAAACTTAAATTCATCATCATCACATTTTTAACGACATTAATCATTTCGATTCAAGTTTACTTACACATTTTTGCTTAGTCGATAAGCAATCCAAGTTCGTTACTTACTATATTTATATACAGCACAACCATGTAACATGTACTATGTAACGGAGATAAAAGAGGAATAGAAATAGGTCACCGTCAAAGTATTTTTAAATACTCTTAAAATAGACGGATAATCAATAAAGTCGGCTTGCTTTGAGAATAGACCTACACGTATGGATAGATAACTAGTAACACTTGTTTCCTTTGTTCTTCGTTTCCCAGTATAAAAATAGTATTAGACATAATATGCTTTGAATTTTATCAATAAGGTTAAACAACGTTTGACTTCGATTGAGATTGAAAATGAGTGACTAAAAATATATTAGATATATTTCGGGACTTAATCGCGTGAATTATTTAAAGGTACGAACCTTTTGTTTACCTGACATTTCGATTGAATTGCACCGATCGTGGTCACGGGTCGACTGCAATCGACATGATTGCATGATCGGTGCAATTAGATCGAAACGTCGAGTAAATAATCGCAAAAGTTTAAAAACAATGACTAAAAATATATTTTTATTAAATTAAAATACCTATTGTGAAATTACGTTGTTGGTAACAAAAATACTACTCTACAAAATATCATACACCAGTAATAAAACAATATTTATTATAAAAATACAGCCACATGTTTTATGCCATTCCGAAAAATTATCGAATACGGAGAACCCCGAACGTTTTATTGAAAAATAAAAACCCGCCTGCTTAAAAAAGATTAAAACAAGATAACCTTAAATCATGCAGTCGGAGGCATTCATGAATCCAAGTGAACTACTAATGCCTCCGACTGCTTGATTTTTTTGTTATTGCTGGATAAAGCTGTTACGGGTCCTATCAATACCAATTTTCGATAAAGCAACCGTTAGCAACATATTCCTGAAAAACCTTTTTTTTGGGAGTTTGACCCGTAATAACTTATTTAGCGACACTTGGATTGATGGGAACTTTTGGGATTTTGACTACAGAAGTAAGGTTCATGCAAAAATACAGTTTTCTCCTAATTATTCCTAAGTTTGACATTTTTGAGTGCTATTTTCCCTAGACTAACAATATGAGGAAGGAATACAGGAATAGAAGGATAATAACTCAAATTATAATATTATCATCTTACACAAACACTTTTCCTTTGTCATTGAAATGTCTATTTTCTCTCTCCATACAACGCTGTCATATACACAAAGACCGTTCCCACTTTGTTACTTTATCAATTAGTTTGCTTTGATATCACAAATTATGTGTCCTACCACTGCTAACACATCTATATGATTATCGCGTTGGCTAATCAAAATGCAAATAATATCCTATTCCCTTCATTATAAACCATAATGCTTAGATAATAAAGCCTATGTATGCGTTGTAAGATGATAAAATGATAACATGACAAGCGTGCGCAACAATGCATATTATATCACAACAAACAATGCATCTACGTAACTCTATGCTAGTACCTTTAAACATAATTGTTACTATAGTTAAGTACGTACGTCAGAAATTGCCTTCGATGATCGTTTCCGCATTAACCTATTCAGATCTGCTAATGATACACAACATGCATCAAGTATTAAGTCATTAATCATTACTAGATACTTTGTTGCCCCCCCCCCCTCCCTCCTTACACAGAATTGGTATATAATAGTGAGAGGCATGTTTATCAGCAGCAACATATTGCCTTCAAATTCTAGTTAATGAAAATTATGCACTTAAAGCATTTTAGTTAAGAGTAAACTACGATTAGTATAGACCACTAGACTTAGATTTGTCCTGGAGATTTGCATTCTGCAAGACAGAAATAAAAAATCAATAACTAGCTGACCCGTTTTACTTCGTACTGCCTAAAATTAAATGTAGGTAATCGGAATTTCATACAAAACTAACAATATATTACAACTGTTCTTTTGGATTTTTCCTATCTTTTTGAAACCATTTTGAGGATATCAGAGTAAACAAAAAAAATCAAATCATTTAAACTGTTGAGAGTTCCAGAAACCCATGAAAAAAAACAGAAATAAAAAAATTCTCAGATCATATTAAAGGTTATAAAATTATTGCTAAATAGTGATAGTATTGCGAAGTAAAAGACATTAGGTCTAATATAAAAGGAACATCTACAAGAATAAAATATATATTTTATATTTACAAATACTTAAATATTTGGCTAAAATTTTAAAGGAATACCTAAATGGATTCTGTTAGCTTATTGCATTCTTAGCTGAAATATAATTACGCATAAAATAAAAAATATTTCATAAAAATGGTTGGCTGTAAAGTCGGTATACGGACGATAATTTTACGTCTTAAGAAAATATTGACAACATATCGCTATTCGCATTGCTTAGCAACCAGCCGTCGGTCGCCTGTCGGCCACAATACTTTAGCCTATCAGCAAGCGGAACGTGAGGGCCCGTGACACTCAGCCTATCAGCAGGCGGACCGTGACGGACCGTGACACTTAATTGCGCGTGCACCCGGTCATCGATTTATAAGACGTTATCAAATCAAAAAATTGTGACCTTTGTTTTGACAGTTTGATATTAGTTGAAACCAGGATTGCCACTTGCTAAAAGCTGTCGCATTTAATTCTTCTTTTACCCTAACATAATTATGGCACTGTTGTGTAGTTTTATCTCCCCTTACTATACGTTAAAAGCCTTGCACTATACCCACATAAACCTAATTACGTAATGTCAACATCTTTCCGCATTTTCCCGAGTACGTTGAGGTTAACTTAATAAGGCTTATTACTAGTATTTACATGGAGCCACTGTCGTCTTTATGTGCCGTAACTATTATATTATGAGAAGGCTTAGTCTTAAAGACAGGCTACTTGCCAAAACTTGTATCATAATTGGCCTTTTCCACCATGCCACCAACATAATTTAATTGTTTCGTCTACTTATGTTATTTTGACACAAGAACCATATATTTGTTTAACATGTTTTTAGCAAATTCATAGTTAAGTTATAAGCTACGTAAAAAATATAAGCAGTCACGCTAGTGGCGGATATATGGTGAATTGAGACGACATTTGTAAAGATTATTGAGATAAAATTATGTACTAACGGCCGGTCTTAATAACTTAATATAATCTATACTAATATTATAAAGCGGAAGAGTTTGTTTGTTTGTTTGTTTGTTTGTTTAAACGCGCTAATCTCAGGATCTACTGGTCCGATTTGAAAAATTCTTTTTTTGTTGGATAGCCCATTTATCGAGGAAGGCTATAGGCTATATAACGTCGCGCTACGACTAATAGGAGCGGAGAAGCGACGAGAAATGTTTCAAAAACGGGGAAAAATTACGCATACGAAGTTGCGCGGGACAGCTAGTATATAATAAATAACTTAATAATAATTAATAGCGATGTCGTTAATAGAAAAGTAGGTACAAAATGTATGGAGTTGAATATATGTCACGTGGTCAATCCAAGTCGATGCGTAGATAAGCTGCACTATTGACAGTATCGTCGGTATTTTGGCACGGAGTTCCTTATCGCGCGTTGCGAAAGGGGGCTAGACAGAAAAAAATAAGACCAAACTTTGTAACGACACTTTTTAAGACCAAAAGTTGTAACGACACTTTTTGACACACACAAGCCGTGCGTGTGTATGAACATCTAATTTGATGAAGAAGTCACCTGTCGATTTGGTCTAGAGGCATAAATTCGGTTAATAGTATTGGTGACAATTGTGTAGCTGCGGGTTCGAGCCTTCGGTATACAATCGTCTTTTTGTAAGTTATTTCAAAAGACCAAAACTTGTAACGACACGTTTTGCTATAGTAGTAAGCCGTGCGGCGTGCGCGTGTTTCTGTCTCTCTCTCTCTCTCTCTCTCATAGAAAGCAAGCCAGTCGTTTTCATTTCGTCTTTCTATTTCGCATTGAACAGTGTGGTTTTATTTTTATTTTTTGCGAACGATTGATTTGAATTGACATTGTAGGCGTTAGCGAATTCGCTACGGAGCAAATATTCCTTGTCTAACCCTCCAGGTCTGTTTGGATGTCGTCGAAGATGAGTAAGCTATTTTAAAGATCCAGTGGTGTTGCTGCGCCTTTAGCCTCGTATTTGTCAACTTATTTTTATGTATTGTCCTTACAATACATTAAAAAAAGTACCTATTAACCGATTAACTCCTTTTTAGAAGAGTCTAGAGTAATTCGACGAATTTGTCGATTAACGGCCCATATTGGTCAAATGGCCAGCAATTTATCAGCAAGCTGAACGAAATGCCTTTTATTTTTTGGCCTCACTACCACAGATATTTAGTACCTAGACATTTACCTAATCCTGGGAACCCTGTGTAAATAACCATTGATCAAGGAATACAAGTAGACGATTTCTATGTTCATTTACCTTTTCACATTCTGGAAGTATTAACAGTATTTTTGTTACTTCTAAGTATTATAGATATTGTTGACTTTGAACAACGTACCAGAATCAAATTGTGTTCTGTCTCTTTTGACCGCCATCGTAACTATAATTTAAAACCAGTTGTAAGTCATGTTTAAGTAAGCTAACTAGGATGCAATATAAGAAGAATGCTTCGTATATCGGGACCGTTCTACAAATAAATGGAATGAAAGCATTTTCTCCAACCCTTCAACTTTTACTCAAGAAAACTTTTTGAATATCACCTGGGATAAAGCACCGATATATTCTGTGGAATGGAATTGCTGTCAATCCTACTAAGATTAATCGCAGCATTTGGGCACCTAGCAGTTTGATCGATTTGAATTGTCTTGTCCTAAACAAACAAAACTGTAACGTTTATTTATTTATTTAAACTTTACTCACATAATTGCACAGAGGACGACTGGATGCTAAAAGCATTCTGTGCCAGTCTACCATAAAGCGATGTAGAAATGAAGTGTGTAGGTGCAGTAAACTCGTTGACATTATGTTTTAACAATATAAATAAATATTAACATTACGGGTCTTAATCGCGTGAATAATTTAAGTTAAAATACCTTGTTTATTGCCGGACGTTTCGACCGTATTGCAACGGCCGTGATCACAGGTACTTGGTATTTTACCTTAAAATATTCACGCGATTAAGACCCGTAATATATACACGAATATTTTCATAATGTGTACCAATCGCGAAAGTTTATTAACAGTTATAATAAATAAAACTAAATAGTATAACAAATTCATAATAAACATACTTACTTACACATAAATACATATATATACCTACATAAATATACCTTAAATACATTTTAACCTATAAGTATTATGTTATAAAGAGGTAAAGTTTGTGAGTTTGTGAGGCTGTATAAGGGAATGTCAGGATCTGAATCGATTTTGAAAATTCTTTTACCAATAGAAAGCCCCGTTATTTGTGTGTGTCATAGACCCAACGAACTCGAAGTGGGCCCGGGTCAACTAGTTGCATATAACTTACAAATATTGTGGTGATTCATCTCATCAAGGAACAGAGTACAAATATTTCATTTAAAATTAGTGATTAAGTGCCAATCCTATTTCGGGGTGCAGCGCATTCCAGAGGGAAATAGACTGAACAAGGAAAGGGGAACCGATGAATCCAGAAGAATGAGAGGGACATAATGTGTAATGAATGTTTTAACAAATTAACACTGTTTACAAAAAACCTAATGTAAACTGAAAAATCGTAGTTTTAAATTTTCTTAGGTTACGGAGATTATTACCGACTCATATGGTTCATTTTCATAATTAGCATTTGACAAAAAAAAAATATAATAACATGAAAGTTTTCTTTAAATTTCAATTTTCGTTGAATTGGAGTACCGGCTCAGGCCTGAAACAATTGCTTCCCGAAATACCATCGAGTAAAGCTATGGGGCAGACCGCTAATATTTACTCGTAACCAAATTAGATCACATACCTAAACAACAACAGAGAGAACAAAGTTTTAATACCTACAGCAAAAGGTCGTCTTGAAGTTGACGATATGTATATAGGTTGCGAATGTTGATGAGATAGTAAATAGAAAGAAATGTTTGTTCAGGCAAAAGCTACTGAGCGGATGTTGCTAAAACCATACAGTAATTTAGTGTATATGTCGCAGCCATATCGAAGATCACACGTGGGTGCGTCGGATTGAAAAAACCTCGCTGTTATAATGTGGCGTAATAACGTTCAGCCGGATTGTAGTTGCGATACGTTCTACAAAGCGGCGTCCAATATTTAGCCACAGACAGAATATTTAATTGTTTTTTTTTTATGTTAATCAAATTCAAATCCGAAGATTCGCGCTTCAACCCTCGACAACGTTTACGTACTTCAACGTGTGACCAAGTACTTTACTAAACAAAAATAATTGTTATTTATCAACGTAATACGTGTTGGTAATGGTAAATGTTCTGATCACCCCCTACTACCTTTATTTTTAAATAAAGATAACTAGTAATGTGAGTTTGGGTTCCACACTACTAGCAATCTTGTTAACCCGTCCAGCTAAGCTCAATGGCTAGTGTTAGGAGTGGGTTCACGTCGGTAGTTTGATGGGTAGGATTCGAACCCGGGACCTCATGATTGCGAGACCGATGCCTTAGCCATTAGGCACCCTGTATAAAGATAAGCCCATGCTCGTTCATGCTAATTCAAATTCGAATTCAATAAGCCACAATCTCATCATAATATATCATAGGTCTACTAAGCTAGATTAGTTGAACGCAAACATTGTACGTAGACAAGATTAGCTACGTGACACGCCTTCAACAGTCGTGAAGGATTACAATAATTGAGTATGTGCAGTAAGTAAACTAACTATTGACTGGACTTAATCCCCAAGACCTAATCTCCGGTGCCCATAAAGGAATTTGTTCTAGTCTTGAACAGAGTACAAGATTGATGAAGTAAATAAATCCGGCGAATCATAAACGAATTTTTGATGTCATTACAAGCTTTAATATGCTACGAGCTGTGCCCGCGACTTTGTCCGTGTGAAATTGCAGTGCTGCTTACTCTCTATAGACGTTAGTGTGATCATAAAAAGTAGCATGATTTACTCCTTACGTCACCAGCTGTTAGACCGTGAAAGTCCTGTTAAAATGCGTCCAGCCGTTTCGGAGATTAAACAGATCAGATAGTGGAACAAACAGACAAAAAAATTTGTTTTTGTTAGAAGTAAGTGCCACTTAAACTTTTATATGTATTTAGCAAAAAACTGTTATTTTTACACTAGCTGTCCCGCGCAACTTCGTATGCGTAATTTCTCCCCGTTTTTTAAACATTTCTCGTCGCTTCTCCGCTCCTATTAGTCGTAGCGCGATGTTATATAGCCTATAGCCTTCCTCGATAAATGGGCTATCCAACAAAAAAAGACTTTTTCAAATCGGACCGGTAGATCCTGAGATTAGCGCGTTTAAACAAACAAACAAACAAACAAACTCTTCCGCTTTATAATATTAGTATAGATTACAAACAGAAACTTCAAAATGTTAAATCTCAGCCTCAATGCTATTCAAGCAGATTGAAGTATTAGCCAGGTTCAGCAACGTTGCCTCTGTCATAAATGAGTGACCGTAACGGAAAAATGTGGCACTCCTCTGCGCCTCGGAAAGCACGTGAAACCATCGGTCCTGCTTCCAATCTCTCTCCAGTCAGTCGGATTCGTCCATTGTGCTATGAAAATGAGGGAATAGAGAGAGCATTTGTGTCTGCGCACGCACCAATACAATAATTTCTCCTGCACAGTTAGCTAATGTATACATAAATAATCTTTGATAAAAATGGCAGTCGTAACCAACATGTTTGGAGACCATTATAGTCGAATACAACTTACCGTATTTTATATCAAACAATATAGGTACTAGAAGTTAACGTCTGTAAATTTATTGCAAAGGATTTTCCTTTTAGCAATGTAGGTAAGTGTTTCCTTGTGGAAATCGAGGAATCATGAATACGTATAACTGTCTCGTTTTCACAGCGTTTGATTTTTGCTATTCCTTTGAGAACAATTCTCTGGAAATATTGCTGGATGAAAAATATGCGTTGGCTAGGCCATATACATAGGATGGAATCCTCAAGACTACAATTACGTGTCCTAATTGGAGAAATAGTGGAGGCAAAGAGAGACGGAACTGTGCCAAACAGGACATGACAGCTTTTAAAATGTATCATCGTCGCTGGGAGAAACTTTCAGAGAACCATACGGAGGGGAGAAATTGCATAACGAAGGGTCAAAAATGTTGCGACGAGGTCTGGTTCCAAATACTCGACAACAAGAGACAAGCAAGGCATCAGAGTGAGTTATATGAGTGAGCTAATACCCAGCACCAGTATGTTTTCTTGTCGGGTCTGTGGTAGGCTGTGCGGATCCCGTATTGACTCGTGTGTCACACTACACCTTAAATCGTCTGTAACAGTCAAAAGTGCCTACAAATATTTTACCCAGAAAAACAAAACAGTTACAAATACATCATAAAAATATATTCATAGAAAACAGGTTAACAATTCATCACGATGTCATATTAAAAGCAACATGTCATGTTATCGAAATAAGTTTAGAGAAATATTACAGTTATATTTCACGTATATGATCGAAAGCGTACGCAAATAACACTAATACACACATTAAAATTTCATATTTCATGTAAGAGTGAACCTCTACATCTTCCTTTTCTAATGAAATATTTATGATTGCCAAAATTACACAGAAAATCCAGAGCGTTCTCAGAAAATATTATTCTCCGAACGTCTTTCTTAAATCAAATCACTTAAGCGTTAGACGGCAAGTCATTTAAGAGACTAGAAAAGGGTCACCAGTAAAATATTGTCCAACATTAAGTACTTACAGAGGGACGTTAAAATATTGAACTTACCCTCGAATGATACTTTCTACATTGTATTTGTATAGGGTTGTCATGAGCCAAGATTTCGCTGGCGATTTCGGATTCTCCGAGAAATGTGGGAAAAGTTTAAGGAACCTGCGTCTGAACCTTAACTCTAGCCATATTTTATATCCAACTGTTAGCACTACTTCTTGTAAAATTAGTTTAATAAATTAAGTATAAAATGATTTTTGGATTAGTTTACCTTTTACCGAATATTTTCTTCTAAGTACTATTGTGATAACCCTTGGCAGGCACTACTTAATGTAATAAAACGACGAGCAAAGTTCTTCGTTTGGCACAAATTGGCACAACAATATCACTCTCATGAATTCATGACTCGACGGATTTACGTTCGATGTATTTTCTATTGGCGAGCCCTCGCAATTGAGTTTATTTGACACATGTGTAATATCGTCAAAGAAAATGATCGCATATTGTATGAATAAAATATGAGTACCTACATACTAGGGATTGTCAACATAATTATTATCTGTTACTTTAATAATATTTTAAGAGCCTATTTGTAGGAATATATAATACCACCACTAGTATATTTATATATTCACAAGATATTCTTCAAATGACAGTTCAAAACGAGAGCGTTGTCGTTCTAAATGATAGTTCAATAAAATATACAAAAAATTTAAGTTACTGTGAAATAAAATGCCAATTACGTCACGCAAGAAATGAAAAAGAATACGTTTGGGACATGGCGAAAACTTCCCACTCGCTCCCTACAGTTTTTAGTTTTCTTCTAGCATTTTGTCATTCTAAGCGAAATTGCCTTTGGACTGAGCAACCAACCTGTCCTAACATTTAAGTTTGTGCTTAGGGAATTATAAACGCGTGGGCTATTTATGTGAAAATTAAGAACTATTTTTTTTATCAAAAGTTTTTTTATACATTGGCAGCCATTACACGTTCAATCTAGATCGAGATCCCGTAATCGTGATCAGTGATCTTGATCCAGATTGACTGTGTAACGTGTTGGATTGACGGATCGCGACATGTTACAACTAGCCGAATCAAGATGCTAGCGACCTTGATCAGATCACGATCTGGATTGAGCGATTGATTACTGAATTTCAAATCTTACTGCTGCTTATTTAATATGAACTTACTCGCTAAGGCAATAAGACTCATGTTCTGTTTTATATAAAAATATCACTACCCGAATGGCCAAAACTAAAATATTGACATCAAACGCCTGATTACTTCGGTTTTCTTATTAGTAACATATAGGAAATAAAGGTACGAAGCTTATGGGACAACATTTCGTTAGACGGCGCCGAAATTGAGATAAAAATAGATGGTTACAATTTCTTTGGTTCTGGCAGCTCTAATGATACTTTAATCCGGTCGTCCCACGCCGGCTTTTTATTCACCTGTAGAATGATTCAGTCCAATATATCAACATTAAATGAAATATATACTGGAGAGTAAATGTTTGTTGAAGTGGATTTGTGATATAGAACGTTTTGCATACTAAGTGGGCCCACGTAGGTATATTTTAAGAAATATGCCAAGTACCTTGCGGTTCTGGAGCCATGTGACATAAGAATAGATGGAATAGACGGTCAGATAGTGAAGTCTTAGTTAAAGGGTTCCATTGCAGAAGTAAGTAAATATATGCCACAATATTGATAGCCTTAATTTACTTTAGTTGCATTTGCAATAAATACAAAATTCATTAAAATAATTTTATTGAATGCATAACCCTTACGTCTCTATGAGATATCGCCATATATACTCATTGAGATAGTATGATTGACATTTTTAACGGCGCTATACCTACTAAGAAAATTTTAAAATTATTCCGTTCCGTGAAGTTGAAACACCCTTGAATATAGTAGAAGATGAAATAATAATAATTATAATATCTTGGGACAACTCACACAACGCCATTTGATCCTAAACTAAGCAGAGCCTGTACTATGGCAACCTGACAACTAATAAACATACCTATATATTTTTAAATACATATTTTTAAATAATTATACCGAGTTTCAGAATAAATAAATGTGGTGTTGATCAACACACAAGTTTTATTCTGGGTGGGGATCGAATCCAGGACCTCAGGCTTAGCAGTCAGGGTCCCTAACCACTAGATATTTTTAAGGGGTCCCTGGCTCAGTGGCAACTAAGCAGGGACCTTATTCATGCGGGCTTGCCGCGAAAACGAAAAAAAACAGAAGGAGAATAAGGACCCTGATCGAGATATCTGCCAGGTTAAGCAGCGTTACCACTGTTGGTCCATAGATGAGTGACCGTTTTCGAAAAATTTCACACCCCTTCGTGCCTCGGAGAGCACATAAAGCCGTCGGTCCCGCGCCTGATCTCTCTCCGGTCGTGTCAGATTTCTGTCCATCGGGCTATGAGAGTGAGGGAATAGAGAGTGCACTTGTGTCTGCGCATACACTTGTGCACTATAATATCTCCTGCACAGTTGGCAAGTCTATGATAAAATTGGTCGGAAAAAACCGATATTGGTTAGGAGACCATTATTTATCTATACTAATATTATAAAGCGTAAGAGTTTGTTTGTTTGTTTAAACGCGCTAATCTCAGGAACTACTGGTCCGATTTGAAAAAATCTTTTTTGTTGCATAGCCCCTTTATCGAAGAAGGAAGAAGAAGAAGAAGGAAGGCTATAGGCTATATAACATCACGCTGCGACTTATAGGAGCGGAGCAGCGATGAGAAATGTTGCAAAAACGGGGAAAATTTATGCATACGAAGTTGCGCAGGACAGCTAGTGTAATATATGCTCCGTAATAAATACCTGTTAGAGACGATGTGGAAAATATTGTTAACACGGCCTTGGTTCACCTTTGAGTCAAAAATATTTTGAGGTGACTGAAGGCCACAGTTATGTGTTTTCCACTAATAAAGCGTGGCCAGGTGACAAATTGAAGTAATGAACACACCGAATTCTTCGCAAGTTTTATATCACTATAAATTTGAACAGTTTTATTACGTTATAAAATTTCTAACTAACATATTTTTATGTTTTGTATTTAATTTTAATATATACTAACACTTGACTATGTTTATTAATATTCACTAATATCGGCACAGATTTGAGCTAAATGTTGAATTTCAAATCCATTCTATTTTCAGTAGCTTTTCAGGTCATCGATGAATTTGACTGTGCAGTATCCTCAGGTATACGCTGTTTAAGAATAGTATCGTCTCATCGATCATCAATTTAGCAGCGGCATCCAAGAATTTGTGAGGTCATGACATCTTACAAATAACATTTTTCAAACAGACTGTCAAGCAGACAACCTATAGCCAACTGTATCTATCGAAATATTTATTAGTGTGAATATTCATTTAATTTACATACTTATTGTTTGCGAACAGGCGTTACAAGTAAATGTAGAATCGACTTTTTACAAGTGTAGTATTTTGCTTCCTATGTGAATAAAAAAAAAAAAAAAACTTTTATTACTTATAGCATTTTAGCGTTAAGTAATAACATTTAATTATTAGAAATAGGCGACTTCTTCTAGCAGTTAATAAGTACTTACACGGGATATTCTAAAGTATTTTTTATTCACCTTTAATTAAAATTATGTTACGATAATATAATTGAAAAACTCCTGCCCCAGCTTTGCACGTTTGTCATATCGTAGTTTTTTATACCTTGAGTTACAATATTGCAATTTTCCTAGAGATCTCTATTTTTTTTGTCAATAAAATATAACACTATAACACATGTCACTTACCGATAATTTAGCTTTCTAATGGTAAAAGATTTTTTGAAATCGGTCCAGTAGTTTTTAAGTTTATTCGTTACATACAAAAATACAAATCTTTCCTCATTATAATATTATTATAAGTATAAGTTTTTAAAGATGTATAGATATAATATGATTGACATAATTCATTGATTCGATTAGAAGAAGATTTAAAGCAACGCATTGTACTCTTAAAACATACTGAAAGAATTTACACCTATATTAAATTATTAAGAGCATAACAATAACTCATACGTTAAAATGACGAGGAGCCAGGTCATCGCCTACATAACGGCTGTGAACACAAATAAATAATTGGACATAAAATAATAAATTATGCACCAGTCACATTATTCAAATGCGGTCCTAACTATTGCTAAATTATTTTAGAAAAGTTATTCATAAGAAAAAAGAATAATATATATGTCTGGTCGTTTAGAAATATATTGATGATGTTGTTTTAGTCGTAAGATTAGAATTTAGAATAATATAATTCATCGAAAAGCTTTAGGTAAGTATCTACTGTTGGATCAACGTAAGTCCAGCAGATTGAAGTTAAGTTCTTATCACTTTCTCGCATGTCATAGAGATGTGACCCTAAAATTACTTACAAAAACGATTAATTATGTTAAATCGATTAAAAATACTGACACAATTTTTAATTCAACAATATAAAAATCTATACTAATAATCTACACTAATATTATAAAGAGGAAAGATTTGATTGTTTGTTTGTTTGTAATGAATAGGCTCCAAAACTACTGGACGGATTTGAAAAATTCTTTCACTGTTGTGAAGCTACACTAAACCTAGGTGACAAAGGCTATTTTTTATCCCTGTATTCTCACGGGAACGGAAACTATGCGGGTGAAACCGCGAGGCGTCCGCAAGTACTATATATATGAGTTCATAAAAGTTAAAATTCAGAACAAATACAATAAATACTAATTATTATTTGAAAACCAAATTTTTTATGAAAAAAATCACATATATAATACAAAAACATGTGTTAGTAATACTAATTATGACATCGTGATGCGTAATCGCATCTCTAATTCTCTTGGTTTAGTTACCGACCCCGACCCCCCGCTTCCTGTCACCATTTACTACTAAAAAATGCATCTGCGCAACCACTTTTAGCCAATTTCAATCCGGTCAAGTTACATTGATCCTACTGTATTTATGAATGTTTAGTTATTTTCCGTATCACAATCGAAATGAGATATATTTTATCGAATAGGAGTTTTATTTTAATGCTAACCTTTATTACAATAACCACAATACCTTCTATTTACCAAACCGACTAACGTCTCGTATGTTAGTCGGTTTGGTAAATAGAAGGGAAAGTAGTCAGGACGCTTTTAGACTAGTCCATGTCCTTAAATTCTTGCAAAAAATAATGAAAATGAACAAGATCCTATCCTAAACCCCTTTCTAAAATTACAAGTGTCAGGTTTATGAAACCAATACACATTACAGTATTAATAAACACACATATTTATGTATATATAATATGTTTGCATAAGGTTTAGGTACAGCCAGATGCGAAAACGACTATTTTAATATTTTGAATGTTTTAAGGCTGGTATGCCACAGTACATTAAACATTTAGGGCTTAATAGATTCTATGCGATAGAAGCTTAAAATATCTTTTTAAATTCAATTGTGCTCCCTGCCATCCCAAATTTATTTAAATGAAAACGTATTATGTTAATTTCTTTGCAGCGCAGCGGTTGCTTTTATGATTTTATAATACTTCAACAGAGGGCGTTGCTTGTATGACAGGCTGATTATCATAGCATCAATAAACTAAGCCGAATACAGTTTTATTATTTAACGACCTCCATCAAGGGTAATGAAAGGTAACTTCATTTTAAAGACGCCGCGTCGCGACGAGACGTCGGCTTTTAATAGAAAGCTAACTCGCTTTAGGTAATACTTATAAATACTGTATTCATTAAATGCGCTGACATCATTGTAAAATTAACTAACAAAACTTGACGTGGATTGATAACTTGGTGTCATGAATAGTCGAATTGGCAAAACTCGCTTAGGTTCTTTATACATTTTACGGTCGATATATTTTTCAATTTTAGTAAGAGTGTGACATTGCTTCTTACGCCTGTCATTATCTGTCTGTCAAAATCTGACAGCACTAACATAAACATATCTTTAAAATGTTGGTCTTGTACCTACGTTATTTAGGCATATATATTTTTTTTTTTGAAAAACGAAATTGCATAGTAAACCTCTTTGGTAGGTAAATAATTAAGACAGGGTTTTGAGCGCACCGGTCATGCGACAGTTGGCGCGGGCTTGCCGTAAAAACGAAAAAAAATATAGTGAACTAGTGGACGCCTCGCGGTTTCACCCGCGTAGTTACCGTTCCCGTGGGAATACAGGGATTAAAAGTAGTCTATGTCACCTGGGGTTAGTGTAGCTTCACAACGATGAAAGAATTTTTCAAATCCGTCTAGTAGTTTCGGAGCCTATTCAATACAAACAAACAATCAAATCCTACCTCTTTATAATATTAGTATAGAAGTATAGATAAGGACCCTGGTAAGAAAATGTTTTTTTTGTTTTGGCACAAATATGCCTGACCGCAAGCATACCGCCTGGTATACGCGGTGAAGGATATTTTTCCCACCAACAGTTAGGTATTGACAAAGGAAAATTTTAAGGTACCTTGGTGTATTTAAACAATGTGGACATTGTCTGCCTACATCCACCTCGCTTGGTATGTGGACAATATTGTAGCATAGGTACATTTTGAAGCGGTGGTAGCCTAATGACAAAAAAAGTCTACTCTTATTTTTTTTTCTTTACTGCTAAGGGCAAAACACCCCAACACTTTTTATTGCAATATCATAATCTAATCCTACCACAATGTACAGCATAATTCGAACCGACAAACTTTTATAGAGCTTTATAAGTTTGAAAGTACCTATATAAACATTAAACAGAAAGTTCTTATCTTGATGTTATAGGTATGTAGTTTAACGTAATACTCGTACCATCGATTTTGACTTAAATTTTAATGTCAGGAAACATCGATAGGTATGTTAGATTGAAAAGGTCACGAACCTTATACTCCAAGTCTCGAACGTTGGGTATAGGTAGGTGTACATAATACATACAGGATTTATTAGGTGTGATGCCAGGAATTCAATTCTGAAGGCGATTGGTATGAAAATAACCCAGTACTGCAACGGAAGAGCAATGAGGTGAAGGAAAATTGAATTAAAGATTCGTAGTGCAGGGTAAAATATATACTTCCCTACTATGTCTTTTATTTGTGTTGGTGTAAATATTTATATCTGCTGTTGTGGCGAACTTCTTATCACCTCGATTTTTTTCGTGAATCCAGTTCTATTTTATTTTCAAATTATCCAAGGACCCATTTAAATTTACACCCAAGATTTCACTCAAATCAGTCCAGCCTTTAGGAGAAGTTAGGTCACAAACACACGTACATAATACAGAAGAATCATATATGTATAAAAATATTGTTCATTCAACGAGGGATCATCGTCCGTTAGGAACATTTCAAGGTCGGCGACAGGTCGACATAACAAATTTCCAAATTACTTTTATTACGCAAATGCCGGTAAAACCTAAATGATATTAAATTTATTAAATGAACCGGACGACGGGAACTTGTGCAGACGACCGGCGAAAAACCACGTATAGAGAACACTACACGCGGTTTTTCGCCGTGATAAAGACGAAAGTTTGTGAGTATGTGAGTGTGTATGTTAGTTACTTCTTCACGTCTAAACGGCTGGAGGATTTCAAAGTTTCAATACTGAGAAGTTTCAATGCAGTAATACTATACATGTACCTACTATATTAATTTATTTTCTAAAAGGTATTGTAAACATTTGCAAAAGTGTGTGTGTGTGTGTGTTTGTGTGTGTGTGTGTGTGTGTGTGCGAGATTGTTTGACCGTACGTATGTAATTATTATTGTTCAATCACACTCCTTACATCAACGGACGGAGATATGATTCCGTTTCATCATAACATAATATACAGGGTGTAACAGAAAGGTGTGGTCATATTCAAGGGTTGGTATGTGCCCATGATACTGAGTGCACATACCTAATTTTATCAAAATCGGAGTACCCTAAAAAAACATTTATTATTTTTTCATTCGTTTATTTATGAATGAAAAAGTTATTATTTAAAAAAGTATGACTTAAAAAGTTTTATGCCATAATAATACAATCGAATTTTGTACCAGGGGAGGTATAATTCTTATACCATACGCCTTTCACTACTGAATTTTGACAAAAAGAATATGCTTTATCTACGTAATAATAATGCAACCAGCTATGGCACTATGGTAGGTGCAATACTGATAACATACCCTATCCACTGCTGAAATTTGACCACACCTTTCTGTTACACCTGTATATGTATAACATTTTTTTATTGTCTACAGACGAACATGATAAGACATTTAAACTACTTTCGGGTTGCATGTTTATAACTATTCCTGAACTTAATAAGGTCATCGCAACACTACACTAATTTGATTACAGATTATAAAACATCGCATTCAGATCTGGAAGAAAATTTAAATAATTTGTAAGACAAAAAAGACATTCAATATCTATTATTAAGACAGATCTCGGGTGAATTCTGAGAAGTTATGTATAATATGTTTCTTATAGAACAATATATGAATGATGAATTTGCAATTACGTTTACGTCACACAAACTAGGGCAAGGATAAGAGTGTATTCAATGTGACGTAAACATGTCGTGTGGTTATGACGTCTATCATAAGAAGTACCTGGTGTAAGGCTAGGTTATACGTATTTGCAAATTATTTGTAACGTAAAAAAATGCTTGTCTGTAAAGTCGGTTTACGGACGATAATTTTACGTGATAACGTCATAAGAAAACATTGATGACATTGTAATGAACAACCATGCTTGCGACAGATTTTTTGTTTATTATTATTTCCAATTGTATTGCATGTCGCTGCAATTGCCATTAACATTGATGATGATATCGTAATACACAAACATGCCTGTGACTTTAGTGGAAACGGGCGCATGCGCCCGACGGCCACAATACTTCAGCTTATCAGCAAGCGGAACGCGACGGACTGTGACACTTTTTCTTGCGTGCGATTGTATCGATTTATAAAACGTAATCATTTCAAAAATTTGTAGCTTGATATAGATGCTATGTGATGTGAATTTCGAACCATGAACCGCGTGGTAAAATTATCCTAGGGCCTAACTATGTTAAGTAGGTACCGATTTTAGTAAATAATGAAAGTCGCGAAAATAATATTTTTCTTTGACTTCCTACAAAAAACCGGCCAAGAGCATGTCGGACCATGTTCAGTGTAGGATTCCGCAGCCGTTATTACAAATACAAAAGAGCGTACGTTCATGGCACTTACACCCTTTTGTTGAGATACGCACTTTTTCCGCAATAACTCAATGACGGTATATCCGATCATGTTCAAATAATTTTAGTTTAAAGTATTTTACAACATAACGTTTGCATATATATATATATATATTGCATCACAATATATATATATGCAAACGTTATGTTTGTAAAACAAAACTTACATTTATATAACAATAATAGTGATATTCACTCTGTGAATACAAGAAATAAGGACAAATTGGTAGGACAATATCATAGGCTTCATAAAACTCATAACTCATTCATGGGACTAGGTGTAAATTTTTCAATAAAATCCCAGTCAGCATATCGAGTCTACCCGTAAATAAATTTAAGAATGTAGTCAAGAGACATCTTATACAAAGAGCTTACTATTCAATCAATGATTATTTAACTGATAAAGATAAATGGATGTAGTTCGTTGCTCCCTATTAATGTATTGTGTTGTATAGTTTATTGCATTTTACTAGGTGAATATTGTTGTCACAGTTTGATAATGTTACTTAGGTACTAGTTAAGAAAACGATTTACTTTTGTAAGTAAAGATTCTGCGTGATAAATTACGGCCATTATTTTCTTTCCTTTGAAAAACATGTATACTTATTCATAAAGTAGCAGTAAATTGGCCAATATTTAAGCACATAAAGTTTTTACATCGTAAGTGGATGCTCCTACTATGTTGTGCCCATTGAGGCTGATGTATCCGATCTCGTAATATTATTGACCTCTTTTTTTGCATCAGTACTCTAATATGGTGTATAATATAATGGTGGCAGCACCTTACCTGCATATACAGTTTATAAACAGAGAAACATTGTAAACATTGGCAATTTGAAAAGAGTGGCCACGAGTTTTTATTGCCTGTTCTTTTCTAGGGCTTTACCTGTTGTTTGCGAACAGGCATTACCAGTAAATGTAGAATCGACTTTTCACAAGTGTAGTATTTTGCTTCCTAAGTGAATAAATCATTTTTTATTTATTTATTTATTTAAGTAATAGGTCACGATTTATGCAAATTTCGGTGCGATGATTTCCAAAAATATTCACTTTATCAAAAATGTTTATTAGAAATTAACATATTTTTAAAATACCTGTCGAATGATGTGCCACACGATGATTTTCTCTAACAACATTTTTTTTAGCTTCTTTTACATGTATGAAGTGCTCTCCCCTCCTTAAATTTTTTTTTTTAATTAGTTAGGTATTAAACTAAGTAGCGGCTACTACAAGGCACTTTTTCACTAAATTTCTTTAACATTCATTGTGCAGTCTTTGAGTAAAATGCCTGTGACATACCGACGGACGGACAGACAGACGAACATGGTTCATTGCACGGTTAGAACAAAAGACGATCGTCTTTGTCAGACAAAAATAGGGTTCATATTGAGTCCATGCTCTTGAACGATATTCTCCTAACAATTGTCAGTACTTACTTAAACACACTTTCACAGATGTTCACGAAAGTTTATATCAATCGGTTTACGTATTCTACTCCGAGACACGAAGAATTGTAACCTTTTAGTAAATTGTCTCTTATCCCAGGCCTTGACCGCAGTTAAGTATCTTAGGCTTCTCGTTCGAGCTCTACGTAACGAAACCCTCGAATAAAGTAGAATATTTGTTGTTAGAACCAATCTTTATAGGTAAACTCTTTTGATTAATCTAATTTTGGAGATGTAGGTTTTTCTAGATTTCGCCGCCGGCTTCGTCCGCGTAGGTATTGATTTTCAGGATAGAAAGTATTATACGTGTTACTCTTTCACTTACCAAATGTGATCCAGCAGCCGATTATGCTTGAAACCCGAACGCGTATATTTGACTGCCTCTGTGGCGCGGTGGGAGTGTGTCCGACTGCTACGCAAGAGGTCGTGGGTTTGATTCCTACACGGGACACCACTTTTTGTGATCCACAAATTGTTGTTTCGAGTCTGGATGTTCTTTGTGTCCGTGACTTGTATGTTTGTAAAGTGCCCCGTAACACAGGGCTTGTAGAGTACAAGCCCTGTGATATTGGGCACTGCGGGATTCGTCTTTTTTATAAAAAATATTAATATATATATAAAACAAACAGAATATGTAAATGAATATATATATTTGGGCCAACTTATATCTACAGATGATTGCATGAATAAAGAAATAGAACGAAGAATAAGTAATACATGGAAGCGGTTTTGGTCTCTCAAGGAAATAATGAAGGATAAAGATATGCCAATGAAGGGAAAAAAGAAAGTATATGAAATATGCATAATGCCATGCTTACTATACGGATGCCAGACATGGGCGTTAACAGAACTACAAGAAAGTAAACTAAAAGTCTGCCAAAATGCGATAGAAAGGAGTATTTTAGGTATAAAAAGAAGAGATAGAGTGAAATTACAAGATATCAAAAAGAAAACAAAATTTAAAAATGTACACACAACCTACAGGTCGCTTAAATGGCGCTGGACGGGACATATGTTAAGAGAAAGAAAAGAAAAATGGACTAAGTTAGTAACCGAATGGTATCCAAGAGATTGCAAAAGAAATAGAGGCAGACAAACCAAAAGATGGGAAGACGACTTTAAGAAAATAGCTGGTCCGATATGGACCCGTTTAGCAAGAGACAGAAATGCGTGGAAATCTTTAGAGGAGGCCTTTGTCGACAGACAAGCTGTAGAAATACAAACATCCAGTTGCCGATTATTAAATTACGAATCGATTAAATATAATTAAATTAAGTTTTAGCAAGTAGGCATATAACAATTGTAAGAAAAGTAACAGCAATAAAGGCTATTTTATTTATTTATTTTATTTTATTTATAAAACAAACATGGTATGAAAAAATATATATGAAATAGCGGGCAAACCAACAAGCGATCCATCTCAGTTTCGGAGTAAATTCGTTTTTTAAATATCTTCAATGTAAAAATACAGCTACTTTACAATTTGTAGAAAAAAGATGAAGATAAGCTCACAAGAAACTTATTTAATTAACACAACAGTACTGTTTACTAAATACCACACCACAGACAGTGAAGCCAAATAGAAGATTGAAGTTTAACTCTGCACAGGCAAACCCATTGTTTTTTTGTTGCCTTAAGTTGCTTCTTTTATATTATTCATATATTCATCTATTTTATATAAAAATTGTAAAATAGCTGTATTTTTACATTGAAGATATTTATAAAACGTACATAATCCGGAAACGTACAAATCTGAGAATAACCGCTTGTTTGTTAGCCCGCTATTTTTTTTTTTTTTCATACCATAGTTGTTTATGTATTGTGTCAGTTAATTGGCCGGTAAAATGTGGATGACGTGAAAATTGCAGAGCACACATATGAGCTTGTAGGAGAGTTTTCTTTTTTAGATATTGTCAAAATCAACTTAGAAACAAATAGAACTTAGATGAAAATTTGCATTAACATTTTTGTAATCGAAGAAAATTCAAAATTATATCACATGCCATCTGTGTACCTACTAAAGAAGGAATAAACCCAATAATTTTAATAACCCATTATAATACAATTTATTTCATATCCTAAATACTGTTTCTTTGTAATTGCTTCTATGCTATTCCAGGGGGTCAATTCACGTACTTTAAGCAGTGCAGTAGCAGTTCAGTTGCAGTTAAGTTTCGATTAAAACGCCCATTTTCGTATTCTTGTAACTTTGGGTCAAAAACGCTCGCGCACCGTACAAGAATGTCGTTATTGCGCTCTCGAGACACATACCTGACGCAGGCGTATTTAAGATCGATCCCAAAGTTACAAGAATACAAAAATGGCTATTTTAATCGAAACTTAACTGCATTGACGTGCATATTGTCCAGCGCTTACTCCTCCCTTTCATCAAGAGCATCAAGATCGTCACGCTAGCATGACGTACATGTCTGAAGCCCATTTAAGAAAAGGCCTTTAGGTTAGCAGTAGTACCTACCTGTATTGTTATTCGTAAATAAAAAAATAAATTGCCACACAGAGAACAATGGACGTGCATCTCTATGCGATTATTATACTCGTACCATGAATAGGCAATCGATATGTCATTGCAAATAATGCCGTGATTGATTTCGACACGAGTTCATTAGGCTAATTAATGATACCATAGTAGTGTTGAAATTCAATTGACAAAGTGTTTATTCACAATAATATTGAACAAGCCAACAATAGCTCGTTAATACAGTAATACAGTTATCATCATTGTCGTAAGAATATTGTTGCTTGGACTTGAATCTTCTTTATTATGGTACGTAAACTTATTTCGATTGTTTTATTCATTCTTATAAAATTTTGTTATCCTCTTAGTAATAGTAATAACTTATAGGTTTCAGGTAATTTCTGCTTATCTCAAATGTGTTTGTTGCACCCACACTTTATCTGGCCAAAAATAAGTCTTATTGAATTCACACAATTATTTCAAGTTTCACAAATTCAACGTGGAACTATTGCTCGATTACCTACCGCTATTTTGCACTGTTTGTGTTGTACCATTACATGATATTGGATTAAACTTGTTTAACTTTCCTGATTTAAATTAGCAAATAAACAATGTAATGTACAGAAATAAAGCTTTGTACAGCGCACGCTCTAGCAATATACAAAACACAAAGCCATCGATCATGGAACATGGCATGCTACTTCATCATGGAACTGGAATACTTTGTTCCGCAGGCGCTTATGTGCGTTGCTCGAGCGCTCATTGAATCCATATCTCTTCTTCTCTTTTCAGAATTTTTCTTATATAGATACTCTCGGTGTTTCTGACATCATCAATGCTAAAATTCTCATTTATGTAAACTAAAACGGTCTAGTAAGTTTTAGTAAACATAGCTCGATATATTCTTAACTATTCGACTAGAAGTTTAAGTATTGATTATGTATGTTAAGAGGTTCGTGACTCGTAAGAGAGCGTGCAGATCGACCGATCATCGAGATTAAGCAACGGATCAAGTCGGCAGGTAGTTAATACTTTTCAAGAAAGTCACACCCCTTCGTAACCTGGTGAGCAAGGTAAACCGTTGGTGATAGCTATCGTGATTACACTGTGTTATCGGCAGTTAGGGAAGTCTGTAGGTACTTTTAACATCTGACAACGAGCGAAAGTTTGCTCTGCTAATATCGTTATACCATCGGTTGCGAAGGTCTGATAGGAATTGGTTCTTAGAAATAATAATATTATTATGTCATTGAGAATAATAAAAGTAAGAGGACACGGGGTATATTGGTTGTAGGTATTACCTATACCTTGCTCAATTTTCTTAAAGAGTAAGTATTTTCTCTCTTATTTTTCAATTCCATTAAGGTAAAACGACTCCTCCAAAGCAAGCATAAAATATTTTTTTCACATCGTTTTCGTGTGTACCTACTAAATGGTTAACAGGAATCACCAATTGCACAAATTAAATTTCAGTTACTTATCTATTAGTAAATTGCTATTAATAATTTTAACATTTCAGTTTTGGTACTGTGACTTTTTTATTATTTTCTGGTTTTGTCTCAAAACAGATAATCCTACAATAACAGCGATTGAATTTACAAAATATTTCGTCATGTCCAATGTCAATCCAGCAAGCTGAGATGCTGTAATAATGATACTGATAAAGTCTTATTATATTTGTGGTTACAACATATTGAAAGATCATCGAAAATCCTTATCAAACACTGTGGGTTGCTTGTATTTTATTATTGATTGCTTTATTTTTATAGATAAAGAAACAAACATTTAACAGTGAAGTTGCCTCTTTGTTTTTAATCGGCACATACAATCTTAGTATTTTTAGTTTGTACAAGTTCTACTCCGTACTCCTAACTTCAGGAGATAAGCGAACGCCCTGGTATCTAGATAGCAACAGTGTACATTAGATTCACGTATAACTTTTTCTAGAGAACCAAGTAATGTAAATATATACTAGCACCATGTGTGTGGAAGCTGCAAAGTCTAATTTACTAATACCAACTATATAATTTTTGCTTGGTATTAAAAAATATTATACAAACTACTGAAAACTTGCAGACTTGCAGTTTTGTCTGTTTGAAGGGTTCCGTAGTCAAAATGGCAAAACGGAACCCTTATAGTTTCGCCATGTCCATCTGTCCGTCCGTCCGCAGCTTAGCTCAGAGACTGTACGTGCTAGAAAGCTGTATTTTTGCATGGATACATATAATTATGTGAATCCTGCAAAACTAAATTCTTGAAAAAAAAAATTTTTTAGCGTACCTCCCATATATGTAAAGTGGGATGTAATTTTTTTTCTTATCTACCCTATCGTGTAGGATGTCATTAGATAGGTATTTTTAAAACGTTTAGTGTTTGTAAAGAACATTTTTAGATTTGGGGATCATTTCTGACATGGTTTAAACTGCGAGCTTTTGTTAGAGACAGGTGTCCCCTCCCCCGCCAGCAAAATAATTGATGTTGGGTTTATATATAAATTTATGGTAGTAGTATTTATAGTGAAATTAAAAGGAAAATTATCACAGCTAAGTAGGCTGTACAAGTTTACGAGTAACAGCTGATCAAATGAGAAGTAACAACATTTTCGTACAAATTACATTGAAATTTATTAACATAACGACAGCATTAAACCTAATTTAATAATACAACTTACAAAAGTATGAAACAAAACCAACAGAGAACCCACTTCTTAAGCCACATTATTCGGATGGGGGGAAGGGGGGGTAACTACGGAACCATACATTGTGAGTGGCCCGATTTACTTGCCCGGTTTTCTTATGTTTTTAAGATAGCAATATATAGGTACTAAATAACTAGCAATCCTGTTAACGCCCCCAGCTAAGCTAAATTGCTTGTAATGGGTAGGATTCAAACCCGTCACGTCCCGATTGCGAGTCCAATGCCTTAACCATTAAGCCACTGCCGCTTTAAATATAATCGGGAAGTCAAATGCAGTTTTCTTCTTCAATATTTTCTCAATATTCCTCTCTCAGCATTCTTCAATATTTTTTCTCCTTGTTATTACTTTTAACGTTAGAGAACATAAATAGATCAGTGGTTTAATTAAATATTAGGAAAGCTTATGATTTTGACTGCACAAACATTCCGATAGTCAAAAAAGTCAAACAAACGACTATTTCTACATTTTATTGCTAGATTGTTTATACAGGAGACATGACACGGTCAATCCAGATCGTGATCTGATCAAGGTCGCGGATCGCAATAGATTGATACACCTTGATTCGGCTAGTTGTAAAATGTCGCGATCCGTCATTCCAAAACTTTACACAGTCCATTTGGATCACTGATCACGATCACGGGATCTCGATCTAAATTGAACGTGTAACGGCTGCCTAAGGCGGACATATTGTATATGCAATCATAAACTTTTTCGTTGTAACGATTTCAAACAAAAACAAAAACAAAAGAGAGTGTTTTAATTTGACTGCCTCTGTGACGCGGTGGGAGTGTATCCGACTGCTACGCAAAAGGTCGTGGGTTCAATTCCCACCCAGGATAAAAATTTTGTGGTTTATTCTGTATCTGGGTGTTATTTATCTATAATATGTATGGATTTAGAAATATATAAGTATGCTTATAAGTTGTCTGGTTTCCATAGTACAAGCTCTGCTTAGTTTGGGATCAGATAGCGATGTGTGAGTTGTCCCAAGATATATTATTAATTGAATGTGTCTGCGCAAATTGATAAAATAGCTTCTCCTTATTGAAGAGGAAATCTCTTTACTATCCATATTGTGATTGGCAGTTGCGGTTGCGACCTTGACTTCAATGAGGCAGCCAAACAATGTTGAAACAAAAATTCTTTTTAATATAATTATTTCACTCATTTGCAAAATAAACGAAGCGTGAAATGCTACTGACGACGTGGTCTATTTGTATAACAATAAAATATCAGGTTTAAACGTTAGCGGTATATCATTTCTTCTGAAAACGAGCTTTTGTTACTCGTGATATTTATTGCGCTATTATAACGTAGCGGTTTCGTGACGCAATGGTTTGTATTATCGTAGATTTCTAAAGTTTAGAAACGTTTCTACTATAAAGTGCTTAGATAGGTAACCGTTTCCCAAAAATGTAGCTTTCTATACTCACCTCTCTTGATGTTAAACAGTACTTTAAGTCATTTTAAAAATAGAGAACTGTTATTAAGTAATTTAGACCCGGAAATGCCGCAGCACAACTCAAGACTCACATCACAATACAACTGTATCTCCTCAATTAGGGAACATAATAAAAATATTTTAAATAACTCCTCTAAGACACTAAAATATGAGCAGATAAAAATGAATCCAATCGTTCCGAACTACGACCATGTACTGCAGCGTTGCACTACATAAGCAGGAAATGTATAATAAGTCATCGTATCGGTTTAAAATCGGTAAAGAAAATCAAAGAGGACACCTGTACATTCCAGGAACGACAATTGAAAGTCCTCCGCTTAGTCATCCAATTCTAACCTGCATGATGAATCACAACCCTTTCTTAGAGGGGAGGCCTGTCTTACTTCATCATCATCATCATCAGCCTATCGCAGTCCACTGCTGCACATAGGCCTGGCTGGTCTTACTACTTACCGGTGGTAGGTCTAAGCGATAGGCCGTAATAGTTACTGTCAGATATTTTTTCGTGAAATGATTACCATCACTGTGTTTTGGTCGAAGGGCACTATAGAAAGTGAAATTACTGTGCAAATGAGACTAACAAACTAATGCATCAAATGAGGAGCGCAGTGCGTTGACAATCAGATCTTTTAACAACAAACAAGGATGTGATACTGATACTGTTGCTCGTTTCTTTATTTCATGACTAGCTGTCCCGCGCAACTTCGTCTGCGTAAATTTTCCCCGTTTTTGCAACATTTCTCATTGCTGCTCCGCTCCTGTTGGTCGTAGCGTGATGGTTTATAGCCTTATAGTCTTTCTCGATAAATGGGCTATCCAACAGTGAAAGATTTTTCAATTTGGATCAGTAGTTCCTGAGATTACCGCGTTCAAACAAACATACTCTTCAGCTTTATAATATTAGTATAGATATGAAAAAGAAATATGTGCTTAATCGACTAACGCTTGGTTATTATCAGCTGCTCAAAATTGAAATAGGTTTTAAATAATAAATTCAGTCAACATTTTCAAAGCTCAGAACAAAAATATTAATATTTGTTTAGAGCAGTTTGTAAGAAACATTTTATCTAAATTACCTAAGTGAAGTAACTTTGTCTTTAATATTTATAAGGAAAATAAAATTATACCTTGCTTTTCATTTGAAAACTTTTCTTAGTAATTAGTTTTTTTATATTATTTTTGTGTTTGCTAGTTTAATCAACTTGAAAGAGTATGGAACGAAAATTATGTGAACTGATTTTAAAATTAAAACCTTTTTTAACCGCCCACGCTATAGAAAGGGTATCGTAAGTTTAACGTGTGTGTCTGTTTAACTGTGTGTCTTGTTATCGTAGCAGTCAAACGAATGGACGTTTTTTGATTTGGATGTTCTTTTTAAATTAATCATTTGTTAGTCGGGTTCACAATGAACGCTCCAGGACGCTCAGTTCGCGCGTGGCAGGAGCTCGTTCCAAAGGCGCGGTTGGTGTCCGTTCGTTTGGTTTGGGTCAAAGGCGCCTCAGCTGCTTTGTGCGCAGTGTGAACGGCTGTGTGTGGTATGCGCGCGCTATCCGGCGGTATGATTATTACATAGATTAGACTGAAGTGATCATTGCGGATCGCTTTGAGCGCATATCAATTTCGGAAGTTTTAACAAAGCGATCCGCGTTCCACACTCCACGATTTCAGACGACATTAATTCAGAAACCTTGTTATAAGTCCAGGGCATAACAAGCCCAGAGGGAACGGAGGTTAAATCAATGGCAGTACATTCCAAAACTAATCAATTTCCAGTTTCAAGAGAATATTTTCCTACGAAGCTCCATTAGCATATTAATGGAAATTAAATACAGTAAGCAATTGCGCGTTTTTTCTTAATATACATTTTTACTGATCCTCATCAGGGCCGAAGTATAACAGTGAAGCAATTAGTGAGTAGATATTAACATAATTGTTTCATCTGAAGCACGTCTCGAGCTGGCGTAGAGATAATCTCTAATATAAAATACAAACATCCTGTGATACTTTCTGTTAGACGTTTTTACTATACAATGAACATTTTTGAATAATCTCATTAATAATGTACGTCATCTAGTATTTTTTATAGGCCACCTGCAAAGGTGACATAATTCAGAAAAGCTGGTAGCGCTTTCACGCCCAGCTATGGTGAATGGAAGTCTTAGGTTCTATTTCTATGTCTGAATTTATTGCAATATATGGATATTGTGTATATATATTATATTTAAAGTATCAATTACTAACATACATAATATATATTTTTTACAACCAACTAATTATTTACTTAAATTTACAAACTAACAAAACCAAGTAAATAAAAAAAGGCAAGACCCGTTTACTCGTCGAAATATTCTTCCCCATCGATGTCGACTGGTAAAGTACCCAGAAGGCTGGCAGCATTGCCACGTTGAATAGCGATGCTTATTCTTTGTGCAAAGAAAAACCCAGCCCTCTGGTCACGTGAAGAACTGATAAGCCGATTTGAAATTTCCTTAAAAATAAATCGGGCACTTGGACCCCACGGACCCAGCGTCTCGACCCCAAACGGCTCAAATATATAATCTTCAATTACATTTACATATTTGCGACGTATGAGAGTCTCCGCCGATGCAGCAGCAGCGCAGGCACAGTCTGAAGTGCTTGAAAGATGAGAGGGCGCAAGGGTATCGACACAAGTTGCGTCCCATACCAATGGCCTCCCCATCCTCCATGGCAGCAATGTCATACCATCCGGTCTCTTGCCATCGTCGCGCGCCAAGCCATTTGGTTCAAGCATGGCTGTAACGTCGGCGGTGATAAGAGCCCGACGGATTATATCGTTCAGACTGGCATGCCGAGATATACGGCCTGCGCTCCTACTACACGATAGGCAGTGGTGTCCAAGGCCGGTGACCAGTTCTCCACAGTGGCATCGATGTGGAGAAACACACGAAGCGCCTAAACGTAGGCACGCAGCAATCCGAAATGTCGTATCATCCAACATAGTGCCTATATTGGGCGATGGAAGTGCCTGTAACCAAAGACCCGATTCCCATTCCCCCACAGCCAACAGGCGAGCGCGCTCTGCAGCGTTCGATGATGTGCTAATTAAATGTTCTCTTACTATGCTGCACAGCGCCCTATCCCATTGCCTCTGGGAGAAGGGGTTAGCGGGTAAATCAGTATTAGGGCAAGCCATTTTCCAAGCGTTCAGCGCTTCAGTCTTACACAACACTTCAGAATTAACCAGTGTAGGCGTTAAAATATTCCTAGTTAATCGTTCGGTGCTGTGGACCGAAGACAGAAAAGCTGGTAAACTTACGTCAGAAATTTTGCGAACGCCGAGGCCGCCTAGGCGAACAGGTAGCCACGTTCGGTCGTTCAAGGCTATATTTAAAATTTTGCATAGGGTGCTTTGAATGACTTTGTCCATTTTTTCTAAAAATGCCGAATGTTTAAAAAGTTGGGTAGACCTAAGAGCATAGGTAAATTTTGGGACGAAAAGGCAGTATCGAATAATTGTAAAGGCCGAGTGTATATTTATTTGGAGTAGTCGGCCCGAAACGTCACTGAAATTTTGGATTTTCTCTTCTACGAACATAGGAATCTTCTAGAATTGGGGACCCAAGGAGGCAGAAAGAATTGTTTTCTTTAATTTTCAAATTAGGAGCCAAAGAATTGAATTTTGAAAAAAACTGTAGTTCTATTCACAAGATTCACAAATCTTATCTGCAATGAAAATTTCGCATTTACTAGAATTCAACTCTAAGCCAATTTATTTAAATTTATCTTTAATTAAAGCCAGGTCGT
Organism: Herminia tarsipennalis; assembly: GCA_945859575.2. Classification (NCBI taxonomy): domain Eukaryota; kingdom Metazoa; phylum Arthropoda; class Insecta; order Lepidoptera; family Erebidae; genus Herminia; species Herminia tarsipennalis. The sequence continues at coordinate 11,898,579 of OX243838.2, forward strand.
TCAAGACTGTGTCTGAATTTAATTATATATACCTACAGCATATATAATATATGATATTTAATGGTATTTCGAATGTTATTAAAAGGTTACGTATATCGGAGTGGCAATGAAGAATTGTAGAGTAATCAACCAGACAATAAATAATAGAATATGTGAAGTTACTGGTCATCACATTTTATCGATTTAACAACGCAAGTTCTCACATTGCTAGCTATGGATACCTATACACAAGTACTTAAAGTTAACAGTAGAGCTACAGCCCAACAAACATGGTCACCTTTCTTGGTCGAAGGATCCTCTAGGATTGGATTTCTATAAGTTTAATTGCGCAAAGAGGTGCATATTCAAAGACTAAATTACTTCGCAAGGTGAACAAAGGTATTCTTATTATTGATTTTAAAGTGAGACAGCAGTTGCAACTAACTAACTAACAGAAAAGGTTTGGTTTAACAAAATGGTAAAACATTTCACTTTAAAAAGTTAGCCGTAACAGAACAAAATGTATTGTTATATCTTAAATTTTGAAATAATAAGTCCGGTTTTCACATTGTAAGTGGATGCTCCTACTATGTTGTACCCAATGAGGTTGATATATCCTCATGTAGGTATTATTCTTTTAATATTTTTTATCTCCTGTTTTTGCACTAGTACACACCCTACCTGTCAGTCCATATATGTAGAATCAATTTTTCACAAGTATAGTATTTTTTTAATTATTAATTCACTTAGGAAGCAAAATACTACACTTGTGAAAAGTCGATTCTACATTTACTGGTAATTCATGTTCACAAACAATAGGTAAAGCCCGAGAAAAGAACAGGCAATAAAAACTCGTGGCCACTCTTTTCAAATTTCCAATGTTTACAATGTTTCTCTGTTTATAAACTGTATATGCAGGTAAGGTGCTGCCACCATTATATTAAACACCATATTAGAGGACTGATGCAAAAAAAGAGGTCAATAATATTAGAAGAGTACACGAGATCGGATACATCAGCCTCAATGGGCACAACATAGCATATTTTGCTTCCTAAGTGAATAAAGATTAATTATTACTATTTTTACATTTATTATTACTGATACACTAGACCTGACAGAAAAACATCAGACTAACAAAATAAACACAAGAATAGAATAATTTGTAGCCTATCATGACTTTAAGCTATTGCAATAAAACCTTTGAAATTACAACGTACTAATGAGTGATTTACTACATAATAAATAACGCCTTTAATCTTCAATCGATCGATTGCTATTTTAACTATTAATATAAGAGCTTATAAATAAAGAGTAGGTAAAGTAATACTGAAAAATAACACTGAAATGTTTTAAAAATGTTTCCACTTGTTTAGCAAATGGAAAACAAATAAAAAGCGTTTACGGTTTGGGCGGGCGTAATTGGTTCACGTGATGCTCATAGCCGCATGTGCGAGCAAAATTAACAGACGGCCACGCTTGTTTACCCTCACGTACCTACAAGGAAGGCCTTTCACGTCGACGCTAATAAATACCATACAAAACATCCCCATCGCCCTAATACTTCGATTCAAAAGTTCTACAAGTGGTCACCTTGAGACGAGAAAACTTTGCGTTTTGTTTCGAGAAGCACCCACTCGTATTTTTAACAATCAGCACTTTTTGTTTGAGTGTGCTAGAAGAAACTTGGTATATTGTGTTCTATGTAGTAGGTTAAATAAGGAAATGAATGATACCGCCATTAATTTAAATAAATGCCTATCGACACGCCCTTTTTTGCCATTGCTCTTTAAACGGTTTATCAGTTAAGTCAATTAAGGTTAAAAACTACCGTTATAAGCATGTTATTGACTATTAATATACAAAAAATTAAGTTGAAACTTCAGGCGATATTCACTACCTCCAACGACTCGATGACTCAATTGAATCATCAGCATAATAGCAACGGTACACTGTATTGTATCGTTACATTCGTCATACGTCTAACAATTCGCTTCACAACTTTGCACATTGATATATTTGTGTACAAAACGAAAAGATACAACTCATATTTCTTTGGTTGGTACTCGTACAAAGAGCTCACTTGTTCTTTTCTCGACGTTCAACGTTCGTTAAACTGTCTACCGACACAGACAACGAACAAGGGGCATGAGGACAACTCGCTAATGTAGTTGCTTGTTACCAGACTATTTCACGTTTGTGCCTCTCGCTAGGCACATTCGTGAAATAGTCGCAGGGGTGATATATCCACTAATAACACATTTTTTGCACCTTTTACGAATTAACTAGCTTCGGCTTTTATTATAGTATTAATAATAATAATAATATCTTGGGACAACTCACACAACGCTATCTGATCCCAAACTAATAGCTTGTACTATGGTAACCAGACAACTGATAAACTTACTTAAATATTTCTAAATACATACATATTATATAATATGCTATATGCCGTGTGGTGCCGGCTTAAGAATAGTACCACCCCATCTCTACCCGTGGGTGTCGTCAAGGCGACTAAGGGATTTCACCCCGGAGGACGGGCAGCAGCGTCCTCTGCATACTTAAAGCCTTACTGCGATCGCCAACCCGCTCGCCAAGCGTGGCGATTATGGCAATTACCCCCAGGATCTACATACTAGTAGGTTCTACTGGGGAGACCCGTGCCCAGCAGTGGGCCATCTTATGGGTTGATATGTATGTATGTATGTATATGTATACATATTATAAATAATTATAAAACACCCAGACACAGAATAAACCATCGTGCTTATCACGCAAAGTTTTATCCTGGGTGGGAATCGAACCCACGACCTCTTGCGTAGCAGTCGGACACACTCCCACCGCGCCACAGAGGCTTCTACCTATAGCCGAAGTCTGACTTGGACAGAACGTATAGATATAAATTGAAATGAATGGACGATAAATTTGTCTCAAGCGGGACTTGAACTCGCGAACTTAGGAACACGGTAGATGACGATACGATTGCCATAAAATCATATCATGTGGAGGATAAATTCGACTTTGGCGGATATGTTTCGGTGCCGGAATTGATAACAGCCTAGGGCCGATAGGTACCTACCCCTAAGGTCGCGGGTTCAAGTCTCAATTTTATATATTTTGTAAAAATTTATGTGTATAAAATTGCTTTAAAAATTACAAAAAGTAATTGAATAGTACGTACTTATATATTAATTTCCGATTGACTTGTTTATTCCCATGTTTGCATTTAAAGGAATGAACGGGACGTGACTCAAGGGTCGAAGCAACCAGTCATTAAAATCCAACAAAAAAAGAATGAAGGGGATTATCTTGTTTGTTTCACTGTGCTACGATGCTAGGAAATAAAATTATTATGAAAATAATCTCCTAGAAACGATGAAATCGAAGCTTTATTAATTAACATAAGCCCATAAGCGAGTTAAAGGCTTTATATGAAATGGTTATATTGTATTACTAACTTACCAGCGTAACTTCGTCTGCGTAAACTTTACCCGTTTTTGCAATCTTTTTAATTGCTACTCGGCTCCTATTAGTTGTAGCGTGATGCTATATTGCTAATAGCCTTTCTCAAAAACTATTTTTTCAATTCGGACCAGTAGTTCCTGAGATTATCGCGTTATAATATTTGTATAGATTATTAATACCTACATATTTGATTTTAAACAACACCTACCTAGATGAATGTACCTACACAGTATATTTAGAAGCAAAATATTCCACCGCCTGTGCGTATAAATAACGAATACAAAACACGTAGTAGGTATATCACACAATACCTATCATTATTTTTTACGCGAAGCAAAAATATACTAGCCGTGTTGTTGATCACCATTTCCTGCATTCCAATTCAAAATACAATAAATTTATCATCACAATAAAGATAAATATACATAAATTTACATGAAGTGAAATAAATAACCCCTTATTCAACCAAATCATGGAGCTTTCGTATCCGTAAGCTGAGCACTTGTAAATCATTCATCAGAATTCAGCCCTAATTCCGAGCCGTAAAGTCGATGAAACAATTTATCAATTCACAAAGGCAAACACAGTCTGATTTGCCTAAGGATAGCATCGTTAGATTTTACACACTTTTTTTTAAACATTAAAAATTCAATTGTTGTGAGCAAGCGGACGTAGCATGGCATTTTTTTATCTGATGGGCCCAGAAGGGGAATAATCTTAAATTTCATAATTAATACGAATAATTTTCACCTAATGCATTAATATCTCGATTTCAAAAAATAAAGTGTAATTTAACGATACTGTGTTAAATGAAAAAGATTTTGTGAGGTTAATAAGTAGGTATGCCTATTTATCACAACAATGGTATTGTTTAATTCCACGTCATTCCTGGGATTTAAGGCTCCGTCTACATTTTCAAACATATTGATAATTTCTCCAAAAGTTGACCCCTCGGAAAAGTTGTCCATTTCTAAACTCTGGTTGACAATATTAAATTATATAACCTAAGGTTCAAAATTAGAACTTAAGTATCTGATTTTGTTGCCTTTAAAAGTTCTTAATGCAAAGATTGTTAGCTATCTAATAACTTTGTACAAGTGGATGAAGGTTTTTAGAATCCGACTGGCGACGACTACTTTGGTTAAATAGGTATAACTTCCTACATTCATATAGCAAAGAAATGATTGATCGGTACTTTAATGCTGACGTATACCTAATACTTGTTACGTTGCCAACACTCAAATAGCTCAAATGTAGCGCATCAAATACATAATATTATGTTGTCAATTTTGATTTCGTTTGTAACTAAAAATATAGGCAGGTATTGGGCTCACGGGTACGTTCGTGAAAATATTCTAAAAATAATGTGTCACCTACAAACAAGCGATATGTCAGCGAATATTTGAAGAGTAGATAAATGTAGTGAATCTCGCCGTCATATTTTAACGAGCTACTGTTGAAGGCAGGCATTATTTGTGGATGAAATACTGTAATAATAATAATGTTCTACGCGACTATTCTACGACCTAGCTTTCGGCGCTATCGTCTAAAGCTAGGTCGTAGAATGAAACCCGCATAGACGGGTTGGTATAATTCACAAATCTACATTTGTATGTCTATGATAGTGGTTCTTTAAAATGCTTCTTTGATAATTTAAAGGTTTTTTATATAGTCTAGTATTTCATAGTTAGTAGTTTCATAGTGCTCTTATCTGCATTTTGAACAACAAAATGCCTGAAAGCATCAAGAAAGCCATAATAGGTGTCAACATTAAAAATGAAATAAGTGTTGTTCAATAATCAGTTTGCATTTGCATTTGGCAGATTTAGAAAAAAAAATGTTTACAAATGATTTTTACTTTTTCCTATGACTGTATACATTTTAAAAATGTCGATTTGCTAAATAGATGTTCTGCTGTACAGACCATCTGATAGTTAGATGTTTTGATACATGGACATTTCGCTAATTAGCCTTACCGCTCAATCGACGTTTTGCGATGTTGGACGTTTCGCTACTTAGACCTTCAGGAGGCCAATTCACGTATTTAAAGCAGTACAGTTGCAGTAAAGTTTCGATTAAAACGGCCATTTTCGAATTCTTGTAACTTTGGGACCGATCTCAAAAACGCTTGCGCACCGTACTAGAATGTCGTTATTGCGCTCTCGAAACGCATAGGTACTTGACGCAAGCGTATTTGAGATCGATCTCAAAGTTACAAAAATTTAATCAAAACTTAACTGCAATTGAACTACAACTGCACTGCTTTAAATACGTGAATTGACCCCTGATCAGGAGGGCAAAAATATAATTAATTTATCATCATACCGTTTTAATATCCATAATATATGACAGAAAATATCGTCTCAGGCGGGTTTCCTCCATACATTTAAATTTATATGTATAAAATTAGCTAAAATTTTTTTATAAATTATAAAAAGTAATCATACCGTTTGCTCTATATACAAATACAATCCATCTAAAGGATGTCTGTAGGACATCGTAGCCTACGATAAGATCGCCTTTTGTGCCACTGACTATTAGGTCACAAAGAAGACGGCCCTTTCACTTCATGTGACCTTCAAAAAACTATGTTCTAAAATTATTTAGCCATTTGAGAGACCCATGTTATATCAATATTGACGGTTTTCTGTTCACACAAGTACTCAGGTAGATAAGATGCGATGACCCATGAGTAGTTGTTTATGTAAAAACTAAGGAACCACTTTTCACTAAAAATATATTCCCCGATAGTTTATAGAAAAAAAGTACGTTTAGGACTAATCAGGCATGCCTTCTATGAAAAACACAGTAACCTTAATATACATAATTATATAAAAAAATAGTTATCTGTAAAGTCAGTTAACGGACGATAACTTTACGTTATAAGAAAACAACCGCCATTCACGTTACAACCAATCAATAACGTTAGTTCCAATTGTATCACATGTAGCCATAGCCATAGCCATTCGCTGTTGCTTAGCAACCAATCAATAACGTGGCTACTTAGCAACTGGCCTGTTGGTGTAGTGGTTAGTGACCCTGACTGCTAAGCCGGGTTCGATCCCCACCCAGGATAAAACTTTGGTTTATTCTGTGTCTGAGTGTAATTTATTTAGAAATATATAAGTATGTATATCAGTTGCCTGGATGCCATAGTACAAGCTCTGCTTAGTTTGGGATCAGATTTCGTTGTGTGAGCTGTCCCATAATATTATTAAGATATTATGTTATTACAATCAATAACGTGACTGCTTAGCAACTATTCAATAACGTGACCGTTGCTACGTGACACTTTTTCGTGCGTGCACCAGGTCATCGATTTTTAAAACGCAAAGAATGTTTCTATGTTTGTTATTGACTGTGAAGATAGTTTTAGACCACTAAAACTAGTAGGTACACTCCGGGTATCCGCTAGTTCAATACGAACGTAATTGCAGTCAGTAATGCAATTACGTTAACTGTACGAATAGCTATGGATTAAGTGGTCACTACGCACAGAGCTACGCATTTTGTGGTTTTGATCCCACACAATTTACGTAATCAACGCATTCTTGTTCGTAATCCGGGTGCACTATGTACCTGTGATTGGAATGTTTGTAAAAGCCTTTGCGACATAGGGGTCAATTCAACCCGATTTTCGATGTTCGTAGTTTACCTAAACTCTAACTACCTAGTTATTCCACAACATTATTGATATCTTTGTCTGGTTCGATTAACCCTCATAGCTAAAGTATACGAAATTAATCTATTTATACTTTTATAATATAAAGAGGAAAGATTTGATTGTTTGTTTGTTTGCATTGAATAGGCTCCAAAGCTACTGGGCTGATTCTAAAAAATATACATTATCGGGGAGTAACATAAGCTATAATTATTTTATTGTCAAAAAATTGGAAAACTCAAGGAATAAAAAACTACGAATAGACACCCATGCGAAGCTGGGGCAGGCAGCTAGTAGGTATACCTATTAAATACTAGCGGCCTGCTCCGGTTTTCCACGGACTTTTCTTCACTTATAGACGCAGTTTTCGTAAGGACCTCTAATTTTTTTGAGAATAAAATATATCCTATGTTTCTTCTCGAGAATGCAGCATTCTATAAATGTAAGAATTTTTGAAATCGGTCCAGTAGTTTTTGAGTTTACTCATTACATACATAAATACAAATCTTTTCTCTATAAAATATTAGTACAGATTTATATCTATATTAGTATATAAGTATAGATTAAATATAACAGATCTTGAATGCGTGTTTGTTTGAAATAGCTAATCTCTGAAGACATTGAGCTGATTTTGAGAAAGCTGAAAGCTTGAAGCAGGTAATATATTATACACCGACAAAGCTTCAAGAAGAATCTTAGATATTGATTTAGAAGCACGTACATAATATAAATAAAACCCCAGTGCGTACTATATTTGTGATGGAGAACTTCTAACTGAATTCACTCTGGAATATATAAAGTGTCTAGACCAGATATCTTTTCCGTATATTCGAGGCGTTTCTTGTTAAAATCATTTGGTACGTCTAGATTGTAGACAGCCAGATTTTGGTTACCAAAATAACCTATTCGTCGAGGAAGCGCTCCATCCTTTGATCCGTCTCCAACGTATTGCGAAAATCACACACCCCAATTTTGTACTGTCACACACAAGCAAAAAGGCGTGTTTGTATGTGATATATGTATGTCTATTTACCTATCGATTTTAAAGTAATTGGTTTATTATATGTTTGCTGAAGGCATTATATTCTTTACGTCAAGTAACGGGTTGTTGTTTAACTTTATTAGCAACGTAGTTCGCGCTTTTGATTGCTTACTTTTGACGTACACGCAATGTTAATAAGTGTTATACGTTATTATGTAAACGTTAACAATTAAGTGGTGTGTAAACTTTTAACGATTAGGTATATTTGCCTTTACTGCCTGGCGTGGTGGGTGTGTTTTCGACTGCTACGCAAGAGATCGTGGGTTTGATTCCCACACGGTACACCACTTTATGTGATCCACAAGTTGTTGTTTTGAGTCTGAGTGTACATTGTGTCCGTGTATGTTTGTAAAGTCCTCCGCGACTCAGTCTATCAGCAGGGGAACGTCACGGACCGAGGCATGTAACGATTTACATGACGTTATCACGTCAAAAAAAATAACATAGACAAAACGAATTGTTTGATATTAAATAAAGCAAAGCTTGCTTTATTCAATACTACCTCCCGCCCAAAGCTCCGCCCGCGTGGATATCGGCTATCGCGATAAAAACTATCCTTTGCCCTTCCCCGGGATTCAAACTATCTCCACTCAAAATTCAGCTAGATAAATCGGTTTAGCTGTATAATAGTGACAACGTTACAGACAGACAGAGAGTTTCACATTTGTAATATTAGTTCAGATTTTTATGTGCAGTGAGCTACACAAGTCACCTAACATTCGCAAATATTCAAACAGGCTCAACCAAAACATTTTCCACCGCATGGTCATAAAACTATATCAGAATAAGTAAGTCATCATAAATGTACGTAGGTACATAAAGTCATAAGAATAACATTGACATTGCCATTCGCGTTGCTAAGCAACGCGTATACGTACACGATAACGAAACTTCCAATTTTATAGCATGTCATGTCGCTGCAATCACCGCTGTTGCTTAGCAACCTATCAATGACGTGACTTTTTTTAGACACTGACACTTTTTCGTACGAAAAAGTGTCTAAAAAATGTCATCGATTTATAAGTTACCACGTCAAAGTTTGAACACCATGGTCCGACGCATTAATTTTGAAATTGCTGACAATGTGTTGAAACGAAGTCGAAAATGAAAACTGGTAAGTATGTCCTAGAAACTAAATATTACACGCTAATGCGCACTTTTATTTTTTTAGATATCCGCCTGTCCCACGCGCTTTTTCAAAACCCAAATAAATCGTAGCTATATTAGACCAGAGCTTTTTTCGGTCTTGCAACAACTCATATTTAAATATCATGATTTATTTTTAAATTTTCGTGGGCAGTGAAATTCTAAAAATCTAAATAAAAAGCTTTGTAGCTTTATTTGGTCAGCTACAGAACAAAATTATTACGTTTCGTTTATTAAATCAAAACATATTTAACATTGAAACACATAATTTGTCCGTTACTCTAGAATCGCTCTAAATCGAATAACTATAAGACCAAAGATAGCTGTATTTATATGCTCTGTAGGTTTTTTTTAAAGATGTTTCCCGCATTACAAACATACAAGTCACGGACACAAAGTACACTCAGACTCGAAACAACAATTTGTGGATCACACAAACTGGTGTTCCGTGTGGGAATCGAACCAGCAGTCACGGTACGCACTCCCACCACGCCACAGAGGCAGTCAAGGTAACACATTAATTAGCATTTTGCATAAATATGTAGAAATTATAAAGAAATTGACAAATACAGACTAAAACCGTCCGCTTTTTTGACTTTACTTCTTATTTTAATAATTTTTTGTTACACCATTTGGTAAACACACATACATATAATAAAAATAAAGTCCATTGCTAGAAATTGGCTATAAAAAGACCATAATATTCAGTCGTATTTACTCGTAAGCCTTTAGAAATTACTGATCCGTATTGAATACTCCCAAAGGACCGCTTGTTGTAACTATTACCTTAAAAACCTCTGACTGATATGATTGCCAATGAAAATTGCTCATAAAAAGAAAACGGCTTGAATGTCGGCAAATAAAAGATAAGTGCTTAAATGAAATAAAAAAATACGTATAAAGAGTTTATATATTCAAGTGAAGTAATGTTTTTTATGAATGCAGTTACGGTAGCGTATAAGAATGGAAAAAAACCGGACAACAGCATGTCGAACTGCTCAGTGTAGGGTTCCGCAGCCTTGAACAATTGCATCAGCATAAGAGCATATGTTCATGGCAGTTACGCCCTTTTGTTGAGTAACGCAGTTTTTTAGCATTAACTCAATGACGGTATATCCGCTCTTATCCGAAATAATTTTGTTTAAAGTATTTATTAAGCGCTATCTTTGATTTTTTTTTCCATATTTTTTGGTTACACGGCTACAAGAAGTAAAACGGCTATCTGTAAAATCTGTTTACGGACGATAATTTTACTTGATAACCTCATAAGAAAACATTGAATAAGCAACCATACTTGTGACACCTTTTTAAATGATGTTTTGTTTTAAATTTCCAATTGTATCGCATGTCGCTGCAATCGATAACAATTGACGACAATGTAATAGTAAACACCCATGCCTGTGACATCTTTTGTGGACGTCCGAGTCCACTAAAGCTGCCACAGGCATGGGGGTTCACCTGTTTTAAACTTACGTTTTGGCCACAATACTTCAGCATATCAGCAGGCGGAACGGACGTGAGCGGTGACGTCACAATATTTCTTGAGTGCAGCCGGTCAACGATTTATAAGACGTTATCACATCAAAAAAAATAACCTGTCTTTGACACCATACTATATTATATTTTTGGCTTCCAAATTCTTGTCAACAGCTTTGCAGATAACAATGAATCTGCCAGTTGCTCACTATTTCGCATGACTTGCAACTGACATGGCTCGTTATTTTGGCACTTTCATTTTAAGTTAGTGAGTGTTTCTAACACGGTGGTTAATTAGTTCTTGACTCCCTGGTTAACTCGTTAATTATACACACAATATCAAAAGTGAAATTCACAGAACAGTATTGATACTCGTATTAATAAACTTATTATACTTGTCATGTTTTAGTTAAAGGCGTCGGTTGATTTGATATTGGCCTTTTGTTTTATTATTCATCATGTTACTTGTAGGTATTAGTCTAGATCGATACTTGCCGTTGTCAATGTGCCTATATATAAAAAGTATAAAGAATCTATTGCGTTGATTCAAGCGTTTTGGTCTTATAAAAACTTTTTAACAAAAAAATATTACCTACAAGGCAACTAAAAAGCAAAAAATAATACACCTAGAATAACAAAAACAAATTAAACATTTTGAAGTTGGTGCCGAATCATAAAACATAAAGACTACTATTTCATGGCAGTCATATTTTTTTGTTAAAAAGTTTTTCATTTCTCACTTTTTAGTGTTTGGTTTGTAATTTACTTAAGTTACAATAGGCTTATGTCAACTGCTCAAATCCTTTTACAAAATATGATGAGCCCCGATGCAGGACCGTTAATTGTTGAGGAGTGCACTATCAACTCTATTACATTGTGTAATAGTAGGTAGTATAATAAGAATAAAGTGCTACTCAATACCATATTAACGTAACTAAATCGCAAACTGTGAAATATTGAATAGGTCTGCTCATCATTTGTGATCTACATTATCAGTTCCACTTCACCAATTGGAGCTTTTTAGGAATAAATGCACGAATCACTATGAAATATACCAAAATCACTGTTGGTTTGCCTTTAATATTTTAAGAGTTCCCTCGATTTCTCCAGGATCCCATCATCAGATCATGATCTGATGACAATGGTATCAACTTGAAAGTATACCCTATTAAAGATTTTTTCAAATCGGTTCTGACGTCTTTACGTAATCGGTGAACAAACATACAAAAAAAAAATACAGTCGAATTGAGAACCTCCTCCTTTTTGAAGTTGGTTGAAAAGGCGTATTTACTTTGTTCATCTCGTCCCTTGTTACAAGTGACAAGAAAAAGATTTAAGCAAAGGTACTGGTCCCTTCAATTTAAGATAATAGAGCTTGAAGTGACAAATTTGGACCGCCATCAAACGCAAGAAAACAACGCAGGGGTCTCCCTCCAGTACTTAATATCTGTTATGTTTTAAAATTACTCCTGTCTGTGATTTCGTCGTTGTGGAAGAAAATGCAAACATAGATCCTTAAATATTTTGCTAGTTAAAAACTAGATAGAAACTTTTAAGGTTAAGCCTTCGAAAGTGAGGTAGCTGGTAGTAGGTATAGTATTTGTGGTAACAGCACCTTACCTGCGTATACAGTTTATAAACAAAGGAACATTGTTAACATTGGTAATTTGAAAAGAGTGGCAGCGATTTTTTATTGTCTCGTTATTTTTTCCGGCTTTACCTATTGTTGGCGAATAGGCATTTCTTTTTCTTTATTTCTTTTTCTTTTCTTTAAAAAAGACGACTCTCGCAGTAGGGTACAAGCCCTGTGTCGCGAGGAACTTTACAAACACACAAGTCACGGACACAAAGTACACCCAGTCTCGGAACAACAATTCGTGGATCACACAAAGTGGTGTCCCGAGTGGGAATCGAACCCACGATCTCTTGCGTAGCAGTCGGACACACTCCCACCGCGCCACAGAGGCAGTCAGTTGTAGGTATATAATACATGTAGAATCGACTTTTCACAAGAGTAGTATTTTGCTTCCTAACTGAATAATTTTTTTTTTATTTATTAGTTCCCTATTCGTTGTTATTTCAATTATCAGGCAGACCAAAACTACATTAAAAAACAGAGACTGGGATAAGGTTCCGTCTTAAGGTAGACTTCAATGAGTATGGATGGCTTTTAAAAGAATATCATTATTCTGCGTCACTGTACTAGGCAAGTAACAAACTATCAAGTATCATAATATCTATCTACTGTCTGCTTAGTTTGACTTGCTGACGTAACTTACGTAAGTAATGCTTAATGACGTAGACCTTTTAACTAATCGAGCACAAACTACCCGTTTATTTATTGAACGCACTACATCAATCAAAATAGCTCGTAAACGTCCACTATTTAACGTGGGCCTGTTCAATAAAGTACTTCAATAGCTAAGCAGTAAAGTCAAAATGACTAATATAACCAGCAAATACCTGCCTAATCAAAACGGAAAGACGAAAAACGTTCTAACAAGTAGATATTTTATTTTGTTCAAAGACTTTTTTGAAGTAAAACTATGCATAAGTAATACTAGATTAGCATAGCATTTCTTCAAAAAAGTCTTGAGTATTCTAAGAATAATTTGTGAGATAATGTAGCGTTACAAATCTATGTTAATCTGAAATCCTGCAAATATTACAATTCTGAATATGCCATGTTTCATCTCCATTTACAAATGTTTAACAGATTTTAATATTTTGCACGCTTATTTACCACTTTAGTTTTATATCTTGGTTTATTCTTCAAATTAGTAATGATGTGTTGGATACAGGACAAGTTAAAAAAAGAAGATCGGGAGACAGATGGTACGTGAATGTTACCGCTGACTTGTATCGTCACGCTAGCCCATTATAGTATCAGTGCTACCTAAATCTTGTATTACTAAGATTTGAATGTCATCGCACTGTATGTAGTGGCTCACTTTTTACTACTCTACCTTAATTTTTATAGAACACTAGCCGACCCGCGCAACTTCGTAGGCGTCAGATTTCCCCATTTTTACACCATTTTTCATTGATGCTCGGCTCCTCTCCACTTTCTCGATAAATCCAACACTAAACCAATTTTTCAATTCAAAGCAGTAGTTCCTGAGATTATTGCGTACAACCAAACAAATAAACAAACTCTTCAGCTTTTTAATATTACTAGCTGTCCCGGCGAACTTCGTCTCGACTCTTTTTTTTTTGTAAATCGGATTCAATTGTGAATCTAAACCATCCTCGAATCCCCTTGAACTCACACAAAAAAATTCATCAAAATCGGTCCAGCCGTCTAGGAGGAGTTCAATGACATACACAAGAAATATATATATATATATATATATATATAAAGATATAGTACTAGCTGTCACGCGCAAATTTTCTTAGATTTTGGTATATTTCTCATTGCTGCTCCTCTCCTATTAGTCATAGATGTTGCCTATAGCCTTTCTCGATAAATGGGCTATCCAACAGTGAAATAATTTTTCAATTCGAATTAGTAGTTCAGGAGATTAGCGCATTCAAACAAACAGACAAACTCTTCAGCTTTATAATATTAGTATAGACTAGCCCAACTCTTCCCGCGCAACTTCGTCTGCGTAACTTTTCCCCGTTTTTGCAACATTTCTCATTGCTGCTCCGCTTCTATTGGTCGTAGCGTGATGTTATATAGCCTATAGCCTTCCTCGATAAAAGTTTTTTTTTTAATTCGGATCAGTAGTTCCTGAGATCACCGCGTTAAAACAAACAAACTCTCCCGTCGTATAATATAAGTATAGATAAATAAATGGCAAATACGTTATGGCAAAAACAGGTAATGCTGTTTAGTCATGTAGTAGTTCCTATTTCAGGAAACCTATTACAGTCATTAAATAAATAACTTAATAGTGCGAATGGCTTTAGTTTCTAAAACGGTTACACAGAAACGGGCAGTGCAAGTGGACGCACAACAACTCCTATTATCCAATTACGGTGTTACCTAATGCCTTACCTGCAATCAGAAGTGAACTGTTCCCTAGAGGAATTATAGCAAAGTGGATAAGTACAGTAGTAGATAGTGTAAATTCAAGAACAGAAGAATTGTATCGATTTTATATTGCTTTTAAAACGCAGATTGCCTGTGAAAGCAAAATTTTCGCAGAAATTACACGGCCGCGCCTATTCTACTCGTATTGATATACCGAAATCAATAGAGCCCATTAACGAGAGCACCAAGAACCACGCAGAATATAAATACATCAGAAAGTCGTACTTGAAGCGACGAAAAACAAAGGAATAAAATAGAACGCGTACAAAATGTATAGGCCAGTAATAAGTGGTAGAAACATTACGTTCTATTGGTCCAAGGAGTACCATACATTACTAACCTGTAGCTAAATGGCCATATAGAGCGCGTAAATACAGTATCACAAGCCGTTATTATGTAAGCACTGGCACGTCAATGGTATCAGTAAACAGGCGCCTATTTGTTACCAACGGAATTCAAATGCTGACATAATCAACAACTTTGTTAATTTTGTTTGTGAAAAATATTTTGAATTGTGTGACCTTGACATTTAGGCAGCGTACATACTGAGGCGAGGTGGGTAGAATAATCCATAGGTTAGTGCTCTTATGGAAAGACGTATAGTTTAGTATAGAAGTGGAAAAGGTTAGTGCTCCTATGAAAAGACGTTGCATCGACATATTGGTATTAACACAATCTACTAATAGTCTGCAGTCGTCTTAGTTTAATGTTATGATATGTTCGGTCTTTAAAATTTCTACGGTGTTAGTTCCAATAAAAAGGTCTGTGGGACTATTTTATTAGCAAAGTCCTGAAGAATTCAAAAACAATAGCACAGAGCGTTGGCAAAGGCAATGACATATCCTTGGCACGATGCCGTTCAATCTACCCCCTTGAGCTATTTATTTGAACAAATAACACAATTATGAAGAACAATACACGAACAGGCCTCCTTACTTTGTTCATTGTCCAATTCTCGCCGTTTTTGTGTGTAGATATAACGCCCAACACTGACTCTCACACCTTTAATCATTTTTAAAATATCTTGTCTATGACTTTATTCCTATTTTTTGTAATCCGTGTTTTATTTATATCTTCTAAAATAGTCTTAACTAGAACATAAAATAGTTGTCTGTAAAGTTGATTTACGGACGATAATTTTACGTGATTCCGTCATATGATTGATGATATTGTAATAAACAACACGTCGCTGCAATCTTCAAAACATTGATGAGATTGTAATAAACAACCATTCACAGGCATGGTTGTTTATTACAATGACAGCTTTAGTGAACCCGGCCACAATACTTCAGCCTATCAGCAGGCGGAATCGCCACTCACGTTGCTTAACAACCAGTCAATAACGCGAGTACTTAGTAACCAATCAATAACGTGACCGTTGTTACGTGACACTTTTTCGTGTGTACCCCGATATCAATTGGTCACGTCAAAATACTTTCACTACTAGTTCTACACCTACAGTGAACGACAGCCTAAAACTAATGAAGTCCGATTATAGTGGAGGCACCTGAAATATAAACCAAGAACGTATAAGCATACGCATAAACTCTTAGTCATTAATTTATTAAATGAATTTTGGTGATAAGGACCTGCTATCTGCTACGGCCCTTACTCATAAATGAATTTAAATTTCAACAGTTTTGAATCATAGAACTTGTCAAATTGTGTTCAGTTTTTGTTCCCCTTGTTGTAAACAAAATTTGTTTTGTTGAATCAGTTACGATGTTAATGGGTGACTATAAATTTTATTGTCTACAAAGCTTGTCTAATTTTTCTTTCAATCCATCTCTATCGTAAAAGAAGTTTATTAATGTTGTTTTTAGACGGTTTTCGTCTAACTTTTAAAACATTGTGCGGTTACCTTCTCTTATAAATGATCTTTTTTTTAAAGCTTAACTAAACTTAACTGGCAATGTGGTATTGTGGTCCCAGATTACTAGGAATCCTGTTAACTTCTGCAGCTAAGCTCAAAGGTTTGTGTTAGGAGTGGGTTCAAGTCGGTAATATAATGGGTAAGATTCCAACCTCATGATTGTGAGACCGATGTCTTAGCTATTAGGCTACTGCCGCTTTTTGAAGTATATCTAAACATTTTAGTATTGATAATTTTGATAATTTGTACTGTCGGTACTTATCAAAATTATCAAGACCAGGCGAGGGTAGTTGAAAAACCCCGCGCCTCACGGAGACATCGCTAAGCTGCCATCAGTCGACCCATAACCACGATCAGTGCAATTTGATCGAAACGTCGGGTAAATAAAAGGTTTGTACCTTTAAATAATTCACGCGATTAAGTCCCGAAATATATCTAATATGTATAAAAATCGCGAAAGTTTAAAAACAATATATCTATACAAATTTAATTCAGTTGTTGAGTTCACAACATCAAATAATAGGTCCCGAGAGGACGGTCGTCTGTTAGAACTTGTAACATGAATAAATCCAGGACTAATTTGGTAGTCTTGGTCATAGATCTTATATCTCAAGCTCTTGCACCGATATTTTCTTGGGGTTTTGTAAGTTAAAACCCATCATAAATATTTTAGATTCAGATATTATTCGAAACGTCTATAAGATATTGTAAAGTTAAAATTTGGGCTAAATTATAAATAAAGAGTTCAGAGTCGTTCATTTTTAGGGTTCCGAGGCAAAATGGAAAAACGGAACCCTTATAGTGTAGCTATGTTCGTCTGGCCGTCCGCAGCTTAGCTCAAAGGGAAAGGGAAGGAATAAAATCATGAAAAACATTTCTGCTAGGGTACCTCCCCTATATGTAAAGTGGGGTAATGGGGTAATTTTTTTTGTCACCTACCCCATCATGTAGGGTATCATTAGATAGATCTTTTAAAAAAGGTCATTTTTTCATTTAGGGATCCGTTTGTAAAATATTAAGCTTAAAAGTGCAAATTTTTGTTAGAGTCAAGTGCTCCCCTCCTTGCCAGATAAATGGTTGATGTTGGGTATGTGAAAAAGTTCACGGTAGTAGTATATACAGTGAAATTAAAAGGAAACCTATCACGGCTGAGTAGGCTTTACAAGTTTAGGAGTCACAGCCGACCTAGTGAGACGTAAGAAAAATTTTGTACGATATCCATAAAAAAATATTATTAGGTATAACGCATTTTATTAGGGGAACCCTACATTGTGCGTAGCCCAACATGCACTTGACCGGTTTTTGGGTCTGTAAAGTTCTCCGCTACACAGGGTTTGTACACTATTTTACGTCGTCTAGTTTGTTAATATAAAAACAAAGTTTTAAGCATCTGTCTGGATACTTATATTTTTATATTATTAATTAACTTTTCAGTAGGCTTGCCACCTTTTAGCGAGAATGAAATAAATGGACGAAGACAAAAAAAGATGGCCGCAGGTTAAAAGTTGTGACAAAGAAAAATTGAAGTAGTTAGAGGTACCTATTTATTTTAATGGTACGGTTTCTATAATAAATTAATTGAAAATGTCTGGACACATTACTAGTAGTTTAATTATAGTTCTGGATGTATCTACGACATTTTTTTAATAATTTGTAGTTATTAAACACAATGAGCATAGCTAACATTATTCAAGGTTTATTATTACGTGACTCTGTAGATAGAAATCTAAAAATAACCCGTTAATACTCGTAAAATAAACATTAGAAATTAAACCTAAAGGATTTATTGAAGGATTGACAAAATATTGAATATCCCAACAGCAAGCAGGTCAGCTTGGTGAAAAATAAGGTCACGCTGATACTTTTAGTGACTGTCGTAAAATAAGTTCGATTACCAGGCCGCTTGTCAAGCTTTGTGTTTACGACGAATATCTACACAAATGGTTAAACAGATGACATTCCAACACAAGAAATTTATCATAGGAAAAGGTGCTGTAGATTAAGTAAATATTGTTCTCATACTACAAGCAGTCGTGATTTTAAAAATAATATTAAAAAATATTTTAAAGTAATTCTAATATTAAAAATCTTTAAAATTTCCTGGCATTTTGGCGTAGTCTGTGTAGTGCATAATTTGAAAACTTAAACCTCCGGTGAAACTTTCGCGTAGTTACAGTTTTGCGACCGTGTCATACAGGTAACAGGTGCGACGCATTCGCTCATTGACGAAACTATACCTTTGCTAAACTACATGATGAAATATAATTTTTTACATTGTTCGCAAACTAGAAGAACAGAATGTGGTATAATGTCGATGTTGACTTGGCTGTTTACATACAGAAAAAGTTACATGGCGAACTATTGAAATCGGATTATTATATGGTTGGAAATCGTCAAACAACTGCTACTACTTATTAACTTGAGCCAACAAGTTAGTCAACATGGCGGCGAAATAATATATATCCAGTCATAGAAACAACAGCAGGTACTCTGATTCAATATCCCTACTAATATTATAAAAGCTAAAGTTTGCGTGTAATCGACTGTTGGATGGATTTTGTACTATAGGTAAGTATATAATACTAGATAATATGTACGCGCCACCTAAATTGCATCCCAGGTCATGCATCATCCGTGGAGAGAGTAGTCACCAACAAAAATGCTGGGACTCTTGGTGTTTTGATCATCTGACATAATGTGTAAATTAAAATTCATAAACATAGTGTTACTTAAGGAGTAAATAAACATTTTAGTTTCATCGGCGATTAGGTTGGTTTCATACGTATTGATTCAAATTGTACCTAGGGTCAACCCTAGGTATGGTACTACGATATTCAAAATATACCTGCTTACCTAGGTAGCAATAATTTAACCGATGGTGTACCTACTGTTGATGTAGCTATAAATATCTAATAAAATAGATGAACTTTTACGTACGTACTTAACATAATTTTATCAATACCAAGAATTGGTTCGACGCATAACCTTCAAAGACAAATCGTATTCTAACTGGGTCATCGATCTATAAGCTACTGTGACACATGCATACAAAGCTTTAAAAATAATACTTTTGGAACGAAGTTCCTTATGGCGCGTTGCGAAAGGAGGCTAGACGGAAAAAGTTAAGACCAAAAGTTGTAACGACACTTTCGACACACTCGACACTCCATGCGGCGTGCGCATATGATATGAACATCTAATTTGACAAAGAAGTCACCTGTCGATTTGGTCTCGAGGCATAAATTCGGTACACAGTATTGGTGACAATTGTGCAGCTGTGCGTTCGAGCCTTCGGTATACAATCGTCTTACTTATTGTTTTGTTTTTAAAAAAATATTTTTAGTAAAGTCAATGTCAAAACTCAATATTTTCTGAAACGCAGTCGTTGAAGCGTTGACTAATAACAAAAAAATGTAAACAACGACATGTTCATGCGATTGCGATTTTCAACGAGTAATCAATCCACTCTCACGAGTTTCTATTTAAAAATAAGTACGTCAATGTCGTTGCTTTGAACTCCATTGCATCAAAAATAGAACTTTTTACTGGTTTTTATTACACCAGAATATGAAAGTAAATGAGCTATGTCTCCTTGCTCGCACTCGTGGATCTAAGTTGTCAAAATGCCAATAAAGATTTTACGAGAGCAGGTAAATTAAAACGGAATATTTGGGAGGCAGCGGATGGCAAAATGACAGTGATATTAAATAGAATCCAATCTTATTGTCTCTTTGTGTATTAACGATTTCAATGTTTATTTGTTTGCTGCAAAAGCTTAGGCTCCGTCTATTAGGAACCCCTGCTTGAAACAGGTAATTATAACGTAGAGCTTAGGACAAACCTGGAGTATAATTTTATGTGTGTATAGATATATATGTATATAGATTAAAAAAGGTGGGTCTCTGTTTGACCTGTATGTATGTATGTAAGTATGTATGTATAATTGTTCGCAATTTTCTCGGAAACTAGTGATTCTATTCAATTTTATATTTTTCTTTAAAGGTTTTGGTGTATAAAACGTTGTCCTATCTTATAAATCACATTTTTATTTTAGATTCATTTGAAGGCGATTTATTTTTCTTATAAAAGTTAGTTATTAATAGAAAAGTTTAGCTAGGTAAATTCTAGATTCGTAGTCATTTAGGAGGCGATTTTTCCATTTTTAAACACGAATACTATAGTGATATTATTAATTCCTATCGCTATCTCTTTTAACGACTAGACGAGACATTAAATTTTGAACGCAAGCTCACCAGCTCCTAGCAACGGTAGTTTAAAAGTTATTACTATACATTAAAATATAAGGATAAGAACTCAATAAAAACGTCCGCTTTCATACTTCTACATGAATAAAAGTGAGAAGTTATAATATATTGCTTTAATGTGTTATTGAGTTTACTAAAACCTTTATTCTGAAATGTTATTACTAGATATTATCTAGCGAAACACAATATAATGGAACGTATGGTATTGTTTGTTTACATTAACCGTAAGAACATCAGAAGTACAGCAAATGTTTCATTTATGCTAATACCATAACAAACAATACGTTTGTATTATTAGTACATTATTGTGCCGCTACGACGTTAGGATTATCTATCTTCGATGTGAGGTATATAATGCCTAGATTCCAGATCAAAATGAAGGCGTTCTCCAGAAAAAAAAACAACTGGTTGCACTCCGGGAGTGCCGGCAGAAGTGAAAACTTGAACATTATATTACATACTGATAAAATTTGAATTATATTTTTCGATCTTAATGACATATTAATAAAAATATGAAATAATAAATCAACTTAAAAAACAAAAATCAAACATTAAAATTTAAAAAAAAAATCGTTACTCGGACTCGAACAGTCTTCTGGTTTCTGGACCGCCCGACCTGAGCTAATAACAACATTGTAGATGATGGCGAAATATATTGTAGCAGTTTTTCATTGCTCTTCCTCCGTCTTGCATATTTTCGATCAGGTCACGTGTCCTGATGCGAGTTTAACATTTTTTACCTATCCTAAAAAGTGCACCACGCCGCTAAAGAAGTATTCACTTCAAAATAGTAAGTTTTGACAGGTACACTCTTTACATGACACAACTAACGGTCAAAGTCATCTGTCTAACAGTGACTTCATATTTTGATAGGCTTTCTGAGAGAACGCTTGCATAAAAACAATATACAATCAAAATGTGTTAGCATATCCACACAATAGAAACTTTTGCGATTTAAGTATGAAAAAGTATAAATTTTATGATATTATGTTATGCTTCTAATCTAATACATCGCAATTACATAATCAGCCTTATAACACTGCCACTCCAGGGATGAGTCCCTAGAGTGGAAGTGTTGGCCTTTTCTCTAAGAGAGGGTACGGGCTATAATGTACCACGCAATCCTAGTGTACAATATTTCATCATAGGAAAAATTCTCAAGCAATTCCGTCTGATCTTTCTCTCCCTCAGATGAAAATAACTTTAATGTCGACTACATTTTCAAGATAATAAATTCATGTAAAATATGAAATGCATGTTTTCCAACTGGATGCAGCGATCTTCTTTATTCAACCATAAATCTTTAATATAAGGCGCTAGGTAAGCACAAGGTTGGAACTTTTGAAACTTAGTTAAGCAAAATTGTGTAACAAAGATCATTTAAGTTGAACGTGTATTACAATGTTTGGTGCAAACATTTAGGTAGCGTATGCGAAGTTGCATGAAAACAAGTTATGTCGGGTGACGTAGAGTTTTAAATACAAATGTGTAGGCGACAATGTTGAATTTATTTGATTAGTAACTTGATGTTTGTATGTAGGTATAATTGAGTATAAGACTACAATGTAAATCAATTATTTTTCACATATCAGGGAAAGGTGGGTCTTAAAATACTCCGAATAAATATATTTGTTTAAAATTTAGGGAGTTTAAAAATAAATAATCATCAAAGGAAACGTAAATATATTGACGACCCGTAGTTATAATATCATAACTGTGTATTTCATACAAATTTGTACGGAGCGGACCCCCCGCAGACTATAAACTTTTCGTCAGCCGATAGTTTGGTCGGGCTGTTGTTGAAGTGCGCACATTGCACCCTTTTGGTATCGGCCACCACACGATACACGATTTTTTTCAAACTAACCAACTGCTTAATCAGTGGGGTGCTCTTCCATACGCTCACTCATCAGCCGATTAAAATGTTTGTAGTCTGTGGGGTCTAATGATACTGATGTATCTGAAAAATTTTACAAACATTATGTGTAGCTATTACTAACTTATATCAAACTAAGTATTTTTAAAAGGTTTAATTACAGATTACCCGTTGGAATCCAAAGTCTATGTTAAAGTGTCATATTAATGATATTACCCAAAAACGAAGTTGCAAAATATATATTTATTGACTGCCTCTGTGGCGCGGTGGGAATATATCCGACTGCTACGCAAGAGGTCGCGGGTTCTATGCCCACCCAGGATAAAACTTTGTGTGATGAGCACGATGGTTTATTCTGTGTCTGGGTGTTATTAATCTATAATATGTATGTATTTAAAAATATATAAGTATGTGTCAGTTGTCTGGTTGCCATAGTACAAGCTCTGCTAAGTTTGGCTACTCAGCGCTATCTGATCCCAAACGAAGCAGAGCTTGCTGCTTCGTTTGGAATCAGATAGCGTTGTGTGAATTATCCCAAGATATTATTATTATTTATAAACAAAGTAAACTGTTCAGTTTCACTCAAGGGAAACGATCAAAAGAAAACAAATATATTATATCTATAAAAAATAATACCTGTCAGACAGTTTTTCAGAGTCGATCGAGTACCGTATTTAATATGCGAGTTGCTTTAGGCTAATAACCATATGGAATTATATTACCCCTGCGGCTTCCTCGCCGATCCCTGGATATTAAATATAGAGAAATATATATTTCTAACATTTTATTTATTACGGTTACCTCGCTATTGGTGGTATATTACAAACTCAGTTTTTTTTTATTCTATTGGATAACGATTTGCGTTACGTTCGTTTTTCAACTATTAAGCAATTTTGTTTCAAGAATAATTAGTTTTATGTTTTACGATTTATTGTTTGTTTTTATTTATCTTAATCGTTCCACCATTGCTGAGGATCATAACTCCTTATCAGGCGATATGTGATCTGCCTCTAACTGATCCGGTTTGTAAAATTATGGAAGGCGGCGCTGACAGGTAACTTCAGCTGTTCGGAGATGTACTTTTCGACCTCTGGGTCAGAAGACCTAGACGTCGATAACTAAAACGTTTGAATTATTTATCTGACATAAAAATACATAGACAGAAGTCTATATAAGTTGGATAAATAACAAAATGTTGTAACTTATTGTTATATTTTTTTGTAGTTGTATTATTTATTTTAAAAACAATAACATAATTTCTTTGGGGGTTGCCAACAAGCTTTATTTAAAAAAAAGGTAATTGTCAGTTGAAATGTAAAGCTCATATTCGAAGACCTTTGGAAGATCCCCTTTTAAAATCATTTCAATGCGCAGTACCGCGTGAAAAACGTCTAAGTACTTATGATACTGCGGTAAATTCAACAGATCCCTTAAGGGAGAAAAATCTGAATTTAGGCCAACAGAAAAGCCAAAAAAGAAAAAAATAATTCTTCTTAAAGATGGCTTACCTGTAATATATAAGGGAAAGTAGTTAATAAGGATATCCTGTTGATCTCTGGCAGTTTTTGCTTATACATTTGACATAATGTAAGTGAAACGTTGATGATTATTATTTTCTTTATAAATAAATACATCTAGTCTTAGTTTTGATTGAATTATGGATTAAATATAAAACATTTCAACTTCAAGGATTACTTCATTCGTTGTTTAAGAGGAACTTGGATATATTGTTGCGATTTCGTCCTGAGTTACTCGTACAGGTAGGTATGTTATATATATATATTCTCTAAAGGAATCACTCTTGATTATTTAGGTTCAAACAGCTAAATCTCTTTAATGTTTCGCCTTATATTGATTATCTATTTATGAAATGTTGAAATATAAAACGTCATTTATAATTTTGCGAAAATCCCCGCAGATTTTATTAAAATGGCGGTTCAAATCTCGCCGGCACTCGATAGAGACAGCGTTGAATTCTTAAGTGAAACGTTTTAAATAAGATGTTAAATATTATTAGGTTCATTAATTCCGCCGACAAAATTGTCACTCAGTACCTGAATACAAAGTATCTATTACAATTGTTCCAATATACATGGACTTAACAAAATTATGACCGTTTTTTTTTTAATTTTCTAACATAGGAGAGCGTCACACTTGCCAATCATTGCTGCTTATTCATAGAAAACTAAACATATGCAACGAATCCTTTAGTTAGTATTCTCTACATTCATTATGATGAGCACCAGTGTCACTAAGACGAGACTAAATCGTTTGAAAGCGTTCAATGGCCTGTGATAAAGACTACCCTTTGGATATGGAAGAATAATTTTCATTTTCCTCACGCTTTTTTACCCGACTACGGCGAAGTCTAAAAGGAAGGGTAATGTTTTTCGCAGTCTATATATGATTGTATTTACGTATGTTCCACCGTAGCGCCTAAACTACTCATCAGATTTCGTTATAATTATGATCTTTGGATTCGTTATTATTGTGTGGGTGGCATAGGCTACATTTTCTTTCATTATAGTGATCACGTAGCGTTTGCTTTATGTGACTCCAACTAGCTGACCCGCGCAACTTCGTAAGCGTTAATTTTCCCCGTTTTTGCAACATATTTCATTGCTACTCCGCTCCTATTGCTCGTAGCGTGATGATAAATAGCCTTCCTTGATATATATGCTATGCAACAGTAAAATATTTTTTCAATTCGGACCCGTAATTCCTGAGATTATCGCGTTCAAACAAACAAACTCCTCAGCTTTATAATATGAGTATAGATAATTACGTAGTATCTCCGTATCGCTTCATAAAATACAATAAAATGGTAGAGTGGTCAAAATATATTTTGAGGTTTTTGGTTGACAATAAAATTTCTATGACAATTGAAGAACAATTTATTGAAAAATTCTGATCTCTCTATGATTGTTTGGGCTTTGAAACGGTCTAAAAATATTGTCGTAGGCGGGTACAAAGACTTTGGTAAAACTTCTGCTTATTACGTAATGTTAGATACGCGACTATTGCGTGAAATAGTAAACTCGAGAGAATAAATGTTCATAAATCGTGACCTGCGGAGTTTCTGTGAGGACTGATGACAGAAAACACGAAGATAAAAGACGTTATATGACTTTGAAAGATTTTGCTTTATAGGTATGGTATATTTTTATTATAATATTTAAGGTAACTTTATAAGATATAGGTGCAGTATAAGTATTAAAATTTATAGTAGTACGACCAATAATCAAAAACACGATGAGGTCACAGTTTGTACAATCAATCAATCAGCCTTTACCGGTTTAATCCTGGACACTGGTCTCTCTTAATTGATATCAGTACACCTGCTTTTCTGCCTTCCGCGTCCACGCTTTCCAAGCGACCTTCCTTAAGAGGCTAATCTAAGCCATCATTAAATTTAGCCTATAGAGGTAGTAAAACTAAAATGTCACTTGATTTCTGTTATCATATACTGGCTGTCTCGCGCAACTTTGTATGCATAAATTTCCCCCGTTTCTCATTGCTGCTCCGCTCCTATTGGTCGTAGTGTGATGTTATATAGCATATAACCTTCCTCGATAAATGGACTATCTAACAGTGAAGATCGATCAGTAGTTCCTGTGATTACCGCGTTCAAACAAACAAACAAAACCTTTCAGCTTTATAATATTAGTATAGATATTAATAAGCAATATAATAGCTGTAATATTTAAAATGTGACCAATGATGAATAATCAGTGTAGCCGGCGCGAAGTGTATGGCGATGTACGGTAGCTTTCACATGTTCCGGTGTCCGTCCCGTCCGGTCGCTATACATTCGCGCCAGGTATGTACCCAGTGCCGGACCGGATGAATCCGGATCATGTAAAAAGGGTGTAACGACCGACTCTATGCAATAGTTGACGGTTCAACCGGATCGCACCGACCGTAGTCGCTATCTATGATTGTACTTATACCCCAATCGAATTGTATAGATGTAAATCAAGCAACCAAAAAGTTTAAAAGGTATTAGAAAAAAAAGTTAAAACTTTAACGAGGTTATAATAATAACAGTCAACTAAAACATAATAAGTCACAAAGCTACTAGAGTTAAACAGAAAGATGAGGTACATCTGAGTGCTCTTGAGGAAATGAGAAAAATGTTCGCGTCGTTATGCCGGTGACTTTGGACATTCAAAATACACAAACTTTGAGGAAACCCTTGAAATTTTACATTGTTTTCTTTTTTATATTTATAACTATTTATTATACGGGAATTAACGCGCATTGTTTACCTTAAAATTGCTTGACGTTTCGACCAGGTTGCACCGGCCGTGGTCACAAGCGGACTGATGTGTGTCCGCTTGTGACCAATGAACAATGCGCGTTAATTCCCGTATAATAAATAGTTATAATCATGCAACGCGAAAGTTTAAATGTTTTTTATATTTGACAACATATATGTAGCACTATGTATACAATGCCCTGGTATTTTAACTATTAAGATCGGTACATTATATTTGTTTTAGGTGTGGCAATTCTCTAAATAGTCGTTAGTCTTGGTTGAAGTTTAATATTCTTTTTTTGAAAATCCACCGAAAACGTCTAAATTGTGATTTTCAATTGGAAAATTGAAATATGATGAAAATAGTGATATAAATTTGTTTTAGAATAATGTAATTAATCTTTTACTAAATGAGGCATACTACACAGTTAAGGCTTATGTGATGGATAATTTTTATTTTGAACCTTATTTTTATTATTTATCAATTTAATCTATTGAAATTGTAATAATTTGAAATTTTGGTGTATTCAATTCTGATATTCTTAGATAAATGTAAATCAGCTAATTTTGTATACCATATCGGTAGGACGTAGTGCACTACACCATGTAACTTATACCATCTGTAACTTACCTATGATCCAAAAATAAATAAAGAAATAAAAGAACAATTTATAATTATGGCTTTTCTAGTACCTCAAACTCCAATTTTAAGTTCTATATTCTAATAGATTTCGACATAACGTCTGATATTTTCCCTCGTTACCTATCAAATGTTGTAGACATTGTCTATTCAGGATAAATAGTTTTCCATTACAACACATCTGTGTATCTTGATACAT
This sequence comes from Herminia tarsipennalis, assembly GCA_945859575.2. Classification (NCBI taxonomy): domain Eukaryota; kingdom Metazoa; phylum Arthropoda; class Insecta; order Lepidoptera; family Erebidae; genus Herminia; species Herminia tarsipennalis. The sequence continues at coordinate 11,926,492 of OX243838.2, forward strand.
GAACCTATTTATGACTCACTTCATCTCTATCATTTCGAATATGAATTCCAGCATAAATTTAGGTAGGGACTAGTTTCCTCTAGAACAGTCGCCCACCAAAGTTACTTGTCGTATCAAAATTTACTAATCACTAGTGCTCGAACCTTTTATCACGTACTTACTACATTATTATCTGAGCGATAAACATTAATATCTCGGCGATCGAGCTTCGCTTGGGACTCATATACAACCCGAAGCAAACGAGTTCCTTGGATTAGATCTTTTCAATGCGATAAATATTTAGATCCATTTATCGCCACTGAAAAATCACATACCGTATTTTTTTATAAAGAAAAAATCTAGATGACCGCGCAACTTCGTCTGCGTCAATTTTCCCTGTTTTGCAACATTTTTCATTAATGCTCCGCTCCGATTAGTCATAGCGTGATGTCATATAGCCTATAGCCTTCCTCGATAAATGGGCTATCCGACATTAAAATTGATGATGAATAGATGAATTTTTAAATTTGAACTAGTAGTTCCTGAGATTATCGCGCTCAAACAAACAAACTCTACAGCTTTATAATATTAGTATAGATATTAGTACATACAAATAAATAAGATTTAAGTGTCTGTTTGAAATGTCAAAATAGCAGTTTAAGGTATTTATAATAAAACACATTTTTATTTTTTTTTGTTTGTCGATCGGTCTGTCTGATTGTTCCGGCTAATATCAAAAATGGCTAGACAAATTTTGACGGGACTTTCACTCTCAGACAGCTGAGGATGTAAGGAGTAACTTAGGCTACTTTTTATCATCACGCTAATTGTTATAGGAAGAGAGCAGGACTGCAACTTCACGCGGGGGAAATCGGGAGCACAGCTAGTAGTATCTAAATGATATGATATTATTCAGACGGAAAAGTAATACCAACCTTTTTTTTTAAAGATAACTAGCAATGTGGAATTATTGATTCCCACATTACTAGCTATCTTGTTAACCCCTCCAGCTAAGCTCAAAGGCTTGTGTTATGAATGGATTCACGACAGTAGTATAATGGGTAGGATTCGAACCCGCGACCTCACGATAGCGAGACCGATGCCTTAGCCATTAGGCTACCGCCGCTTATGAAATCGATGAATATAGATGTATAAATGTTGATAAACTTTCGCAATTTGTAAACAACTTAAAAAAATATATATATTACCTTGTTTATTGCCTGACGTTTCGACCGTATTGCCACGGCCGTGGTCACGGCTCTAACCGTTACTCACGCAATTAAGAACCGTAATATATATATTTTCAAAATATCGATATAATCATCAGGGTAATAAGAAAATGTGGAATCCTAACCATAGTTTCATTGTTTGTAAAATCCGATCTTCGTCGAATTGTGTTACCTACTGTATCTGCAATATAGACCGTTTATCATACACCAAATATAAATTATATACGTAGTAAATCTATCATAAGATTACTCACTACATTAATTCCTAGAGGGCATCATATTAAATCTAAAATATTTCAGGCCTACAGAAAACGATCCCGCAACGAAAATAGCTTTTCTTGATTAAAATATTTCAATCATTATTATCCTGTTACAATTATAGACCATTGGGATTATTTTCCGATGCTAAAATGTGATAAACTTTGATATTTTGAATAATATCCAGCAGATATGGGTTCAAGTCGCCTTTTATATTGTGATGGAGTTTGTCAATGATATCACAAAACTGACTAGTTTGTTGCATCTTAAAATGCTATGAAAAATATTGTTAATCCACAGTTTAATGTGTTTTAGAACGCCTAAAGTAAATAAATATGATGTCAGGAAATTATGACGTCATAACGTGGTGATCATAGACTTAGGATATAGTATATCTTCTAAGACTATGTGGTGATTGTTTCCATAATACTGAAACCTCTTGGTTTAGCACTTTAAACAATTGCATACATTTATCTGCCAAAAAGAAACCAATCTAAAATTTTAAATATAAAAATCGGGCATGAGCATGTCGGACCATGCTTATTGTAGGGTTCCGCAGCCTTAAATAATTGCATCAGCAAAAGAGCGTATGTTCATGGCACTTACGCTATTTTGTTGAGAATCACAATTTTTCGCCAATAACTCAATGACGGTACATCTGATCATGTGCAAAATTATTTTTCTTTGAAGTATTTATTCAGCGCTACATTACTAATTTTTTATGTTTTTTGGTCACACGGTTCAAAAGTTAGGGATCTATAAAAAATTAATGACCCTGCCTAAAAAGTTTTTTTGGTTATTTAGCTATCAAACTAAGTAGCGGTTACACACCTTTTAACTAAATTTCATCAATATTCATTAAGTAGTCTTTGAGTAAAACGCCTGTGACATACAGACAGACAGACGGACATGGCGAAACTATAAGGGTTCCGTTTTTGCCATTTTGGCTACGGAACCCTAAAAAGATGATTATTAAGAAACAATATTGTTTTCAGTTAATTGGTCAATATCTACTTGTGTTACATTTTTAAAATAACTTTCAATAACTTTCATAAACTGAATTTAATGTAAAGTAAAACGAGTTTCAGAGAACAAATAAAAATAAATCTTAACAGAATAGCCTGGGGTATTCTTGTTTAATGTCCGCCTTTTATATTCTAAGTTGAACTAAGCGTGCTGTCAGATAAGAGCTCTATACTTGAAGTTTAATACTTATATTATATACTAGCTGAAGTGAATAACTTCGTTTGCGTAATTTTCCCCCGTTTTTGTCAACAATTTTCATTGATGCTCCACTCTTATTGATCGTAGCGTGATGTTATTTTACACTCACTTGACACTGACAAATAAAGAGGCTTTCTATTGGTAAAAGTATTTATAAAATGGGTTCAGTAGATCCAGAAATTACCCCCACAAACTCACAATCTTTACCTCTTTAAAATATCAGCATAGATATTGTTTTATAGTTTTTAACCTATATTGGGTCGTAGCAGCTAATCTTATTAGAGATCAGCGGACCACACAATAGGTATACTACTACTCACAATCTATTAGATGTCCCAATACTGGGTACGGGACAGATCCGACGGGTAATTGCCACAATCGCCACGCTTGACGAGCGGGTTGGCGATCGCAGTAAGGGTAACATACGAAGAGGACGCTGCTGCCCGTTCTCCAGTGTAAAATCCCTAAGTCACCTTGACGACACCCACGGGAAGAGGTGGAGTGGTACCTTTGTTAAGCCGCTACCACGCGGCCCACTACTATCACTCACCAGCATTAAATAAAAACGTGTTATAGATAAATATATCCAGATACAGACTTAATCGTGGGTTTCATCCACGATTTCGTTTTTAAAATCACTAGACCAACAGGCCTTTTTTCACCAATATATAAAACAAAGGCTCATTAACTGAAAAATATTAGCCTATATTATTATTTTGACAATCACAATAACATAATGAAATCTGTTACACCGTTTGGCCTATTGAGTGTCTTCTTCTGGCGCAGTCGACTAAAAAAATGGTTGTCAGTAAAGTCGGTGTACCATTGCTTAGCAAACAATCAATAACGTGACCGTTGCTTAGCAACCAATCAATAATGTGACCGTTGCTACTTAAGACTTTTTCGTATGTACACCCGGTCATCGATTTATAAGACGTTATCACGTCAAAAACTAGATATATTTGGTCCAATTCCTCAACCATTACTATAAACATAGCATTTGACTATAAGCCCGTATAAAATATTACGAATCAATGCTCTTACATTTGCCACACATTATGCATGAATCCCTCAATCGGCAATATCGGAATATATTTTAATATTGTCAGTGCGGAAAAAGGCTGGTGAATTTGAACGCTTGTGGTTTAGTACATCGTAAATCTGCCGAACAAGGGATACGAAGAACGGCCATTAGCCTGAAAATTCGCCTATTAAACGTAATACTTTTTATGTTACGAAGACTAATATCTCTTTTTCATTCACACTTTGGAATACTACAATATTACCGGTACAATATAAATTTCCTGTACTAGGTTTACGGTACAGCGGTTGATGGATTGCAACTGTTGAAATACGTCTGTATTGCAATCTATAAACATCATGGTTTATTGTAAGCCACTTAGATGAAAATTTATTGGTTAATTGGTGATTTGTATGTTATATAGACGCTAGGAAAAGAAACCAGGTGCATTTGAGCAAAATTCTAAGAAGGCATGACGCCGCCCCGCCGCTGCTTACAATGTCGTGTATAGTGTTATTATATGTCTATTTAATTTGATCTAGGTGCAATGTACATAACTAATAAATCTCAAATTCTTCTTCTTCTTTTTTTTCTATTTTGTTTTTTATTGTCATCTGCAAGGAAATAAAAGGCTTTTTATTCATTTTATTATTATTATTGTTTGTATAATTGCCTTTTAAGATTTCACAATTGACAGAAAATTTTATGGGGCATTCTGGGGACATGCCACTGCCACATCAGGGCCCTTAAAGCAACAGTGAAGTCTAAAAAGCCACAGCGAAGAAATAAATAAAAAGTTGGTAATAATATCTAATGCAAAGGTAATGTAATGTAACATGTAAAAAGTCACAAAGTCGTAGTAGTTTCGAAGTCTCCAGAAGATATTACACGTATCTATACTTGTATACAAATCTAGCTGACCCGCGCAACTTTATTTGCGTCATTTGTCATTGATGCTTCGCTCCTATTGGTCGTAGCGTGATGTTATATACACAGACACTCACAAATAACATGGCTTTCTATTCGTAAATTAATTTTCAAAATCAGTTGATTAAATCCAGAGGCTATCTTCTACAACCTCACAAACTTACAAACCCATAAACTTTACCACTTTATAATATTAGTATAGAAGTATAGATTATAAAGAGGTGAAGAAAATTTGAAAGGTGTCAAGGGACACCCGGATGGGACGCAGTTCTTATCTTATTTTTATTTTTTTTTATAATCTTCGCAACACCACACTGTTCAATGCGAAATAGAAAGACGAAACGAAAATAACTTACAAAAAGACGATTGTATACCGAAGGCTCGAACCCACAATTGTCACCAATACTGTGTACCGAATTTATGCCTCTAGACCAAATCGACAGGTGACTTCTTTGTCAAATTAGATGTTCATATCTTACGCGCACGCCGCACGGCTGTGTGTCAAAAAGTGTCGTTACAACTTTTCGTAAGTATTTTTTCCGTCTAGTCCCCTTTCACAACGCGCGATAAGTAGCGTAGAAAAATAATTTGTAGAGGTTAATCTCTGGATCTACTGAACCGATTTTGAAAATTCTTTTACCAATAAAAAGTCACATTATTTGTGAGTGTTATTCATACGAATTGGGCACGGGTCAGCTAGTGTAAGAAAGTTTGAAGAGCGTGTGTCTCTTTTTCCTGTTCATCCAAATGTTTACCGTTATATCTCTCGTTGAAAATGTCCTTTTTGTCCTCCTACAAAAAGTTATTGTGAAGTTTAAACAATGGAGGGCCTTTCACAGCGGAGGAAGGGCAGTAGCGTCTTCAGAGTACTTTAAAACCTTACTGCGATCGCCATTCCGCTCGCCAAGCGTGGCGATTACGACAATTGCCCCCAGGATCTATAATGAGTAGGTTCTACTTGGGAGACCCGTGCCCAGCAGTGGGACCTCATGTGAGTTAATATGGTGATACAATAAAGACTGAAACGTTTTTTGGATACAAACATTTTGAATAAAACGAGGTTTTTTTTTTTATACACTACATAAGCGTAAAACTTGTTAAGTTTTCATTTTTATGCCTGTGACTTGTGTAGTAGATATAATCTGTTCAGGCCCTTTATTTTAGGTTTTTTTTTATATAAAGATAACTAACAATGAGGGATTGTGGTCCCATATTACTAGCAATCCTGTTAACCCCTCCAGCTAAGCTCTATGGTTTGTGTTAGGAGTGGGTTCACATCGGTAGTATAAGTCGGGCAGGATTCGAACCCACGACCTCACGATTGCGAGATCGATGCCTTAGGCATTAGGCTACCGCCGCTTCAAATGATTATACGGATTCAAATTGACTAATGCATGTCTTCGTAATCGCGTTCACGAGTATGGCAAAGGTCTACTTACCAAAATGATAATCCACATGTATTTTCTTAACCGTCGTCTTGGCAAAATCAAAGAAGTTTTAGTCACAACATTGATAGACAGTGTACAGCTTGACTTGATAATGGATAAACAGAACTTCATCTATCACCATTGATCTATCAAGAAATGTAGATAGATACATGTTAGACATAGTATAACGGGGTAAACATCGTGAAAACAGTGAAAGACGTATTCAAGAGTGTTATTTTAGTTTCAGTGTATACTAATCACTCAGTAGCTGTTAAATCACCTGCCACTCGTACTAATTACGGTATTACCGTTTTATTTTCGGCGCGATAAGATCTGTGTGCCGTATCTCCTAATCTATACTCGAAATGAAAAGGTCGTTTTCAGTTGAAAACAAAATGTTTCTGAATAAAATATGTCGATTCTAATAGAGTGATTCATTTGTTATAGGTAATATAGTGGTGCTACATATTTGTACGAACAGGTAAGCAAACTTAAGTGTAGGTCAGTATTTGCAGACAATTTTTTCCAAGTTTTTGGGACATTCGCGGTTTTCCAAGCTGTGCCTGACACATATCTAAACGTTTGTTACCTGAAACATTCCCGTACCGGCCTAAAACGCTTAATAAAAAGTTCAAAAGTGTTTCACAGTCACCTAGAACCAATTTATTGGTTCGTAGGTGAGTACAAATGACACTGACATTGATAAACGCTGTCTGCCCCTCTTAGGCATGCATACGTTTGTACAATGCATGAATTCTTTATACGTATATTAAGAGAGACGGCGGTAAAGGATAAACCTTTTTTTAATCTAGACGCTAAACAACCTCTTTTTACAAGCATTACATTATAATCCGACAAAATATAATTTGTCGGATTATAATGTAATGCTTTATTATAACTGTAGAAGTGGACTAGTAAAACAGTTCTGAAATAGGCGTCTTTCATCCTCTTATGGATGTCGAAAGATAAAGGTACATTACTCTCCTATATTATGCAAGTTATATTAGGTTGCCGAAAATAGTATTTGAATAGGCCCAGAGCCTTTTAGTCGTTTGACTACATAAAACCTGTCCCAGATTAGATTTCTAAGCCGGGATGAATTTTATTTGCGTTCTGTGTCGACAAATTCTGGAGCTTCAAACATCAGACTGTTTCTGATGTTTGAAGCTGTGCCTAATTTATGTTGAATACCTTAACTTGAATTTCCTAGAAGTCTAGTAATTTTTTATTACTTATTAGAGAGTATATCAGAGACAAATAGAAGGTAAAAGGAGAAAGGGATAAGCGTATAGTCAAAACTGGATATCAAACTCAAAACATATAGGGCTTATTGTGTCGTCTAGCTATAAACAGCCCGCCTTCTCTTTCAAAGTATAGTGAAGTAGGGCCAAAAGAGAAAGATGACTCCTTGAAATATCAAATAAGTTTGATTTCTAACGTCTGATGTCTTCAGTAACAATAGTGTTGACTCTAGTCTTCACTGTAAGCTTCTTGGGACAAGTTAAGAAAACTTTGCAAGCTTCACTTTTAAATGGTAGTTAAAATTCATACTTCAAGAATGACACTTATGTTAGTTCCTTCCCGACATTTTCTATTATAAGAAGAAAGTTAATATTCTATTACAACACTGAAATACTCTTAGTTGAACTGAAAGTCTTCGGATACGAATTGCAGCAAAAAAAATAGTGTTAAAAACGACTGTTTACATTGTTAAATCTAGGTACTATTGTTGCTGAAGCAACCTCAAGAAATATCGTTAATACCGTAGTACCGTACATTCGCTGGTTGACTTTTAAAATACAAAATTATTTTAAGCTTAAAACACGTACATATATTTATCAATAGAGTCTTTGAATCAAATTCGAAACAGTTGTCTCAGATGGCGAATGGCTATTAATATTCTATGCAAATGCTCATACATTACGTTTAAAATACCTGCCACTTGCGCGTTCAGCGATGCTTATTTGGTACAATTTATTTGCTTAATAATTGTATTATTTGAATAGGCACGTCTCACTACACATTCGGCTCACGTTGACTCGCGAGGTAATTACTTCCAACATTGTGCTTACCGAACACACAAATAACTTGGGACCAGTGAGTGAACACATCGATCTTTATAAACGTATTTGCGTATATTTACATTAGAAAAACATTGCGACTTTTTGATATTGAGATATATATCTGTAAAATATAAATGTCCATTTTATTCAGCCAACTAAAACACATATTATTTTTTTTGTTTGTAATACTTTAGCAGAATGCTAACTTAATAGTCACCTTCATAAACAATACCTAGTTGAATCGGGAGAAAGAACAGTAACACATTTTTATTATAATCTTTTACAACACTTCATTACTAAACTTTTGATGGAAGATAAATCATTATAAATATTTAAAATTGACTAAACTTAAAGATTACATAATCTACATATAGATCATGTAAATTTACCGAACCAGTAATTTCATGTATAAAACAAAATCCAATATAAATAAAATTCCGCAAAAAAATGTAATCATACTTTCTACATTTCTTATTAGCTATATTTTCTTGGAAGTGTTTAACAAACACATTTTTCCTTTGTTGTTGGCGTTAGCACTAATAACACCGACTTCCCTTGTTTCAGTTCTCTGTGGTGTCGTAAACGCGACGTAGGTTCTTATTTTGCCAAATTACTACTAACGAAATACCAAATGACTGCAGTAATATATAAGTTGTTAAGTTAGAAAATTGGTTGCTGCTACCTACTACCTTATCGTGTTTTATACTAAATCAATGTTTATTTATATAAAATTTATTTATATAAATAAACATTGTCATCTATGCGTTTCTTAACTATTGTAGAGACCATTGGTAGGGTGTCCTATAGACGCCTGCTAGGGTTCCTGGCCCAAAAAGCCACTGTAAAGAGTGGCCGGGTTTAACTAGTACAGTAAAAAACCAAGTCGACCCCCATTTTCTGTCTGTACGCTTAAATCTTATAAAGTACACATCAGATTTTAAAGCGGTTTTCGTTAAGATTCAAATAATTTATTACAAATGGTTTAAAGGTTTAATATACCTAATTAATTTTAATCTATACTAATATTTTAAAGCTGAAGAGTTTGTTAAAAAAATATTTTACTGTTGGATAGCCCATTTATCTATATAACATCACGCTACGACTAATAAGAGTGGAGCAGCGATGAATAATGTTGCAAAAACGGGGAAAATTTACGCAGACGAATTTGCTCCTCGCGCCTCGGAGACCACGTTAAGCCGTCGGTCTTGCGCCCTATCTCTATGTCGGATTATTTCTGGCCCATTGGGCTATATAGTAAGGGAATAGAGAGTCAGTGACAAGTGTGTACGCAGACACAAGTGCACTCTCTATTCCCTTACTCCCCCTCTCTCTCTTTCTCTTTCTCTCTTTCTAAACCATCTCAAAACATCGGGCTATGAGAGTAAGTGAATAGAGTGTGCACTTGTGTCTGCGCATACACTTGTACACTATAATATCTCCTCCGTAGTTGGCTAGTCTCTGATAAGATTGGCCGTCGTAACCGAATTCGGTTAGGAGACCACTATATGTTTAAATTTGCATAAAAATCATAACGGGTATAAAGCTGGATGGCGGCGGTGAATAATGTTTTCGACTAGTATCCGCTAGTTGAGAGTCGTTGAGAGGGTCATCAATCATATTTGAACGAGTCAAGTCACTTTAATGTGTCGCAACGATCTCATTGTTGGAGAATAAATATTATCTACCTATTGACGGCAACAGTTATGTAATTTATCATGGCCATTGTCATATTCATATTTTGTTTGAAATAGTTTGAATAATGGCGTTTATTATTACTTGTTTTGTATAAAACCATCTTTTGAAACGGCTTTGCCTGCGTCATGTGTGATTTTGATTTTCTGTATGTTACTTTTAAATTTAATTGTTTGAATTAGCAGTTAGAAAAAAAATACGGATTTTTTTTTATTTTTTCTTTATAAGAACTTTCCTTGAACTTTTAAGGCATTTTTCAATTTTCATTAATATTTTTTTGAGCTATGCTACATATGGTATTAAAATGATGCCAATATGTGATTCTGGTGTATTATCATTACATTGTAAAGTTTCACTTAAATCCGTCTTTACAAAACTTTCGTGTTTATAATACTATCTAGTGAAATATCCAGAACATGACTACGTGTTTATTGAGTACTAGTTGACCCACGCAACTTCGTTTGCGTCGTTTACCCGTTATTGCAACATTGTTCATTGATGCTCCCCTCCTATTAGTCGTAACGTGATGTTGTATAGCTCATGACACAAAAATAACTTGGTTTTCTTCTGCTAAAAGAATTTTCAAAATCGGTTCTTTAGATCCAGAGATTACTCTCTAATATAAGACATAGATTAAACTGACAAAATATTTGACAAAACGTTTGATCGTGAACCAACGAAAGTATCTACCAAAATGACAAAAAAACGTTGTCGCTTGAAAGTTCCACCTACATAATACATCTATTCATACCAAAAAGGTACGCAACAGTCGATCAAATACACACAAACTGCCGTCTTAACGGCTAAGTACGAGAGCTTCCCGAATACAGTCCTTTGTATCCTCGTCGAAATGTAAGCATGTAACTTGTTTTCAAACTCTCTTGTGGAACTTCCTTTTTATATGAGAAACTCGTTCAACTAATGAACGAACCAAAGTTTTCATTTGTTTCACTTCATATTTGCAAAACAAATAAAACAGATATAGACAACCAATATCGCATTATGTTTCATGGTACTACATTGTACCGACACGAACGCATAAAGCGTCTACAGCAGCATATTCTATTGTATAGAATTAAGGACTCTATTTGTATTGTGTTACGGTGTGTTTTATTACTTCATGTACGCGTGGTATGGATTCAATGTAATAGAAACTAATTTTCGTATAGAGCATACACGTATCGACGATCCCAAATAGTTTTACGTAGTCCACGTGCGCCTAGTATTGATTCCGTTGTGTAACATACAATAGAAAATCTATCGCAATTACAGGTGACCTTATTGATCAAATTGGTGTACCAGAAACGTTTGCATCATCCCAAGGGTCATTGAACTCTGACCACACACAATATTAAGTATATACTTACTGTTTTTGTTGTCGTTGCATCGGACGTCAATGTTAGAAGTACGTGTAATTAGGTCAACATGATATCATTTCAAGCACACTACGCTTTGTGTACTGAATTTCTATAGAGACAATAGAAATACATTTTAGTTAATTATATTAAAATAACAAAAATGTTATAATAACCTTGCAATGTGAAAATATACCTAAATAGATAGCAACAGTTCAAAGTAGATAATTGATTGATTGTACTCAAATCGAACAAACATCTAGGACCTTGATATAATATTTAGTTTTACTCAGTATAAATATATTCTTTACGGGTCCATTGCCAATTAATGAATAATTGTAGAGGCTCTCTACGAGTCGTAGGGTTTCGTAGCATTCCGTAGCATCTACAAAATGTGGTTACGCTGTTACATTAATATTCTTAGAAGGCCAATTGACAGATGATAAATTCTTTATTTGAATGTAAATTCTTCAGTATCTATACGGATAGAAGTCCTGATGAAATGTACGGCAGTCGCAGCCACCTGAAATACCTAATGACAAGCCTCTTTCTTCTATTACTTTATAGTGAAAATTACTTTATTCTGATGGAAAAAGTAATCACTTTATTACTTTGAAGAAAAATACAAACAAACCTTACCCAACAAATGATCGATTGTACCGCTATATCAAACAAATATTCACATCAATGTTTACATTACTTTGGTTATTTCTGTTGTGCGTGTTCACTCTAATTGAAGCAACAGGAACGTATTGTGATTTGTGTGACAGTGCGTGAACGATTCTATTACGATCTCTGTTATTTATCCAGATGTCCGTTTCCTACAAGTGATAGATGGATAATTTACTAGCTGGGTGACCGAGCTTCGTGTTTTTAGGGTTGAAGAATTGAAGCAATACGTATCTGAAATATTGAAGAGATAGCGTTGTAAACGTTTTTTAAGCTATTGCATAGCTTTTATCGCGGGCTCGGCCTTTGAGTGCGGCGACCGAATCAAGAAATTCCGTAAAGTTTTTTTTCATTGCATAAGTTGATAAAAAATGCTATGCAATAGCTTTACCGCGGCAGTCCCCGTGTGCCACACTTTTTTTTTATTATAGTTCCTTATCACACGTTTTTGTTTGCGGGCTGAGAGGCTAGATGGAAAAACGGTTACTTTTGACATCGATCAAACATTTATTATTAACTAGCTGTGCCCCGCTGTGATACCTACGTTTTAGCCTATGTGAAAATCCAGGGTATCAGCTAACTACATACCAAATTTTATTAAAATCGCATCAGCCGTTTAGTCGTGAAGAAGTCACAAATATACACACTCACAAACTTTCGCCTTTATAATATTAGTGTGATTATTATGTGACGCCAGAATAAAGATATTGTGTTATATAGGTTGTCTGTATTTTTATAAAAGGTTGTAATGTTTATTATACAAACTGCCTGTGTAATATGTGTGGACAACTATTTAATATGTCATGTTCTTCCATATTTTTTTATCATTTAATAATACACAAAAGAGATATAGCAAAAGGAACTACGTTCCACCCGGGTGTCCGTAAATCATAATCACCTCATTCGTTTTTTATACCCAAAAAGTTGTACAACACGCGTTTGAGCAATGCACACAAACTAGACATAGCTCACGGACATTAAATATACTAGTACTCTCGATATCGAGTCCACCTGTGACCACGGCAGTTGCAATACGATGGAAACGTTGTATTAGATGTTAGTCGGAACATACAGATTTTAGTGTTGATATGACGTCATACTGCTGGGCACGGGACCCCTCAGTAGAAACTAATTATTTAGCTTTTGTAGTGATTATGGCAATTAGCCCTAAAACCTGGGGAAATCACCATAATCGCCACGCTTGACGAGCATGTTGGCGACCGCAGTAAGGCTTTATAGTACGCAGAGGACGCTGCTGCCCATCCTCCGGTGTGTAATCACTTAGTTGCCTTGACGACACCCACGGGAAGAGATGGGGTGGTACTATTCTTAAGCCGGTACCTAACGGCAAGAATTTTAATTTATTATATTGATTAAAGTAAATTTTTATAGGCATTTCTTGCCAATAACTTTACAAATACAATAAATGCATTTTTGAAAGATAGAAAAATTTGAAATCCAGACTCAGGAATCGAACCCGGGAATAGAAAAATTCGAAATCTAATAACATAGTCCAGATAGGTGGTTCGCTTCTGGCCCCGGTTTGGCTACGGAAGTCTCGGGTTCGATTCCTGAGTCTGGATTTCAAATTTTTCTATCTTTCAAAAATGCATTTATTGTATTTGTAAAGTTATTGGCAAGAAATGCCTATAAAAATTACTTTAATATTCGGCCTGCGACATCATAATTTGTTAAAATGCTCTCTGTAACGAAGCAATAACAAAAGCCGTGATAGTTCCTTAACTAACGACTAGATGTCACTGCGAAGGCCTAAATTTCGCGAGCAACAAGAGATAGAAAAATTCGAAATCTAATAACATAGTCCAGATAGGTGGTTCGCTTCTGGCCCCGGTTTGGCTACGGAAGTCTCGGGTTCGATTCCTGAGTCTGGATTTCAAATTTTTCTATCTTTCAAAAATGCATTTATTGTATTTGTAAAGTTATTGGCAAGAAATGCCTATAAAAATTACTTTAATATTCGGCCTGCGACATCATAATTTGTTAAAATGCTCTCTGTAACGAAGCAATAACAAAAGCCGTGATAGTTCCTTAACTAACGACTAGATGTCACTGCGAAGGCCTAAATTTCGCGAGCAACAAGAGATAGAAAAATTCGAAATCTAATAACATAGTCCAGATAGGTGGTTCGCTTCTGGCCCCGGTTTGGCTACGGAAGTCTCGGGTTCGATTCCTGAGTCTGGATTTCAAATTTTTCTATCTTTCAAAAATGCATTTATTGTATTTGTAAAGTTATTGGCAAGAAATGCCTATAAAAATTACTTTAATATTCGGCCTGCGACATCATAATTTGTTAAAATGCTCTCTGTAACGAAGCAATAACAAAAGCCGTGATAGTTCCTTAACTAACGACTAGATGTCACTGCGAAGGCCTAAATTTCGCGAGCAACAAGAGATAGAAAAATTCGAAATCTAATAACATAGTCCAGATAGGTGGTTCGCTTCTGGCCCCGGTTTGGCTACGGAAGTCTCGGGTTCGATTCCTGAGTCTGGATTTCAAATTTTTCTATCTTTCAAAAATGCATTTATTGTATTTGTAAAGTTATTGGCAAGAAATGCCTATAAAAATTACTTTAATATTCGGCCTGCGACATCATAATTTGTTAAAATGCTCTCTGTAACGAAGCAATAACAAAAGCCGTGATAGTTCCTTAACTAACGACTAGATGTCACTGCGAAGGCCTAAATTTCGCGAGCAACAAGAGATAGAAAAATTCGAAATCTAATAACATAGTCCAGATAGGTGGTTCGCTTCTGGCCCCGGTTTGGCTACGGAAGTCTCGGGTTCGATTCCTGAGTCTGGATTTCAAATTTTTCTATCTTTCAAAAATGCATTTATTGTATTTGTAAAGTTATTGGCAAGAAATGCCTATAAAAATTACTTTAATATTCGGCCTGCGACATCATAATTTGTTAAAATGCTCTCTGTAACGAAGCAATAACAAAAGCCGTGATAGTTCCTTAACTAACGACTAGATGTCACTGCGAAGGCCTAAATTTCGCGAGCAACAAGAGATAGAAAAATTCGAAATCTAATAACATAGTCCAGATAGGTGGTTCGCTTCTGGCCCCGGTTTGGCTACGGAAGTCTCGGGTTCGATTCCTGAGTCTGGATTTCAAATTTTTCTATCTTTCAAAAATGCATTTATTGTATTTGTAAAGTTATTGGCAAGAAATGCCTATAAAAATTACTTTAATATTCGGCCTGCGACATCATAATTTGTTAAAATGCTCTCTGTAACGAAGCAATAACAAAAGCCGTGATAGTTCCTTAACTAACGACTAGATGTCACTGCGAAGGCCTAAATTTCGCGAGCAACAAGAGATAGAAAAATTCGAAATCTAATAACATAGTCCAGATAGGTGGTTCGCTTCTGGCCCCGGTTTGGCTACGGAAGTCTCGGGTTCGATTCCTGAGTCTGGATTTCAAATTTTTCTATCTTTCAAAAATGCATTTATTGTATTTGTAAAGTTATTGGCAAGAAATGCCTATAAAAATTACTTTAATATTCGGCCTGCGACATCATAATTTGTTAAAATGCTCTCTGTAACGAAGCAATAACAAAAGCCGTGATAGTTCCTTAACTAACGACTAGATGTCACTGCGAAGGCCTAAATTTCGCGAGCAACAAGAGATAGAAAAATTCGAAATCTAATAACATAGTCCAGATAGGTGGTTCGCTTCTGGCCCCGGTTTGGCTACGGAAGTCTCGGGTTCGATTCCTGAGTCTGGATTTCAAATTTTTCTATCTTTCAAAAATGCATTTATTGTATTTATTATATTGATGTTAAAATCTAATAGACATAATTCAAAGACAAAGACAAAGACATTTATTCGCTTAAAATATGGTTCAGAGGGTGTTAAAATGTGGCAGTTCATCATATTTACCTGTTTGAAGCATGCGAATATTTAACAATTGTATGTTATACACAAAATTTTAATGAACGTCGAAATATAATTATTGCTTTTAAACTTTCGCGATTTTCATACATACCTATTAGATATATTTCGGGACTTAATCGCGTGAATTATTTAAAGGTACGACCTTTTATTTACCCGACGTTTTGATCGAATTGCACCGATCATGGTCACGGGTCGACTTCGATTGAAACGTCGGGTATAACAGTAATATGTCAGAATATAACGTTCCCAGTAGATACTATTATTGCACATTAACGAGTTACTAAAACGTATCAATTTTATTCCAACTAAATATAAAATTTGCCAACTATTATATCCCGTAACTGACAAGGGATCAGCAGTTTAGCAAGTCATGACAGTATAATGGGTGTTCACTAGTGTTCCCCTGACATACGAACAGTTAAAATATACCATTAGTTACGATATTGTGATACCATAGTGTTGTAGATCTAAGTAAACCCTTGTCTACGAAATATATTGACTTATCGAGTTCAAAGAGAAAGGTTCCTTTTACCTGTATCTTGTATCTATAGACAAAGGCATAATAGAATATGAACATACCTATAAGTGATATTATGTTGTACTGTTTTGGGGTTAATCATTAACATGTAGGTACTTCTACCAAATTATACAAGCATTTCCAATACATTTTATTCATCTTTTATACAAATTTTATAAGCCTAGATAATTTTTACAACAAAATATTTGCTTTATATTAAACAAGCTTTCACCTGCATCTTTGCCCGCGTGGATGTCAGTTATAGCGATAAAAACTATCTTATATCAGACTATCTGCATATCAAATTTCATCTAAATCGGTTTAGCTGTTTGACCGCGAAAGCGTAACTGACAGACAGACAGACAGAGTTACTTTCAAATTTATAATATTAGTATGGATGTCAATTGACGCTTGTGATAAGCCACTACTTCGTGTAGGTAGGTACAGTGTAATAAAACTCGCGGCCCTTCCTTTCAAATTGCCAATGTTTTTAACCGTTTTTAGCCTTCAGAAAAGGTGGTTCTCAGCTTGACCCGTATGTATGTTTGCGATGTTTTCGAAAGCTAGTTATCCAATTTAAATGGGGTTTTCGCTATTCGATTGCATATTTTTCTGGGAGGGTTTTATAGTATGAAACATTGGCCTAGCTTATAAAACACTGGAGATATAAACTAGAACATACAAGTGAGTCAGCGAAATTAGTATTCGGTGATGTGCTTAATTTATTTTTCTTGAAGGTTCGAGTTCATTTTTCTTAAAAAAGTTATTTAAAAAATGTTTATGTTTACTGATAAAGATAACTAGAAGTAATAAAAATCGAAACATTAAATAAAATATATCAACTTCAATAGGTACAACAAAAGCATCTAC
This sequence comes from Herminia tarsipennalis, assembly GCA_945859575.2. Taxonomy (NCBI): domain Eukaryota; kingdom Metazoa; phylum Arthropoda; class Insecta; order Lepidoptera; family Erebidae; genus Herminia; species Herminia tarsipennalis. The sequence goes on from OX243838.2 coordinate 11,943,645, forward strand.
AATGGTAAAAACCATATGTGGCTTATAATAATTTTTAATTGACGACAACCTGAATTAAGAAAATAAATCTACAAGTGGTTTGAAAATACTGTGTACATACTGAACACGACCCAACCGCCAGGGCGCTTGAATGATGTTAAAAAACTTGAGAGGTGTCAAGGGACACCCGGATGGAACGAAGTTCTTATCCAATTTTATTTTTTTTATATAATCGTCGTGACATCACACTGTTCAATGCGAAATAGACAGACGAAACGAAAATAACTGGTTTGCTTTCTATGAGAGAGAGAGACAGACAGAGAAACACGCACACGCCGCACGGCTTACAACTATAGCAAATAGTGTCGTTACAACTTTTGGTCTTTTGAAATAACTTACAAAAAGACGATTATATACTGAAGGCTCGAACCCACAGCTACACAATTGTCACCAATACTGTGTACCGAATTTATGCCTCTAGACCAAATCGACAGGTGACTTCTTCGTCAAATTAGATTGTTATATCTTACGCGCACGCCGCACGGCTTACAACTATAGCAAAAAGTGTCGTTACAACTTTTGGTCTTAATTTTTTCCGTCTAGCTCCCTTTCACAACGCGCTTTAAGGAACTTCGTCCCAAAAGGTTCCTTTACGTGTAGAATTTAACTACAAAAATAAGTATAAAGAAGGAAAATCGTTTAACTTTAATCTACAAAACCTCATAAGACATATTACATCTCAACCATATTAAATTTTCACTGAGAATGAAACGAGCTTAGAAGTAAATCCCTGTTTACCCTGTACAGGAAAAAACATTGCCAATATACCCATATTTGTACATTTTGTGTGTGAGATCCCGGAAGGTACCGCCCCCAGACTTACCGCCTCGAGATATTTCTTCTAACCAGTATATACAGGATGTAACAGAAAGGTGTGGTCATATTCAAGGGTTCGTATGTGCCCATGATACTTACTGCACATACATACTTTTATCAACATCGGAGTACCATAAAAAATGTTTATTATTTTTTCATTCGTTATGAATGAAAAAGTTATTAATCAAAAAAATTATGACTTAAAAAGCTCTATGCCATAATAATCCAATCGAATTTTGTACCAGGGGAGGTATAATTCTTATGCCATACGCCTTTCACTACTTAATTTTGACAAAAAGAATATGCTATAACTATGTAATAATAAAGCAACCAGCTATGGCACCATGGTAGGTGCCATACTGATAACATACCCTATCCGCTACTGAAATTTGACCACACCTTTTTGTTACACCCCGTATTTTGATGACAGAACAGTAATGAACTATCGAAAACCATATTTCTTGCATTCTTTAAACTAATCAGTGAGATCGACTTTCGGATGGGGCAATATTAGTCTTTTTCGACAACAATAAATGTACAATAGTTATAATACTATTGTCTGTGTGTTATTTATCTATATCTATACTAATATTAAACAGAGGAAAGATTTGATTGTTTGTTTGAATTGAATAGGCTACGAAACTACTGGACCGAGTTTAAAAATTCTTTCACCATTAGAAAGCTGCACATTATCGGGGAGTAACATAGGCTATATTTTATTGTCAAAAAATTAGAGATCCCTACGAAAATTACAATAATGTAACTCAAGGTACAAAAACTATGATGTGACACCCGTGCGAAGCCGGGGGAGGCAGCTAGTCTATAATATGTATGTATTTAGAAATATTTAAGTATGTTTATCAGTTGTCTGGTTTCCATAGTACAAGCTCTGCTTAGTTTGGGATCACATAGCGTTGTATGAGTTGTCCTAAGATATTATTAGATATTATTTAATGATAGGGATATTTGGACTGTCTATCAGTTTCGGTGCTACACAGACAAACGCACTAATACATACGTTAATGGCGGGTTTACACGCTCACGTTCAAAGCGACATTCAATGGGCGATCATCATTCAACACGAGCGCGAGCGTGTGAATAGACATGAATGTGCTCCTCGCTCGGTTTGTAAACAGTTTTTTTGTGGCCTATCTGCTTGCCGGCTGCTTGCCACGCGTTTGAACGCACCATACGCTTTTCACACCCGTCGCTTTCGCAGCGGTAGTTAAAAATATAAACCAATATGTGTTTGCATCACAGGAAACTAGACAAAAGATTCCTTTGGAAATATACGAATTCACATAAAGCAAAATCTGTGTCAGTGGGTAAATTTACCATTTCACACTATTTTTGTTCGTTACTCGTTAAAGGAAGATTAATGTTGACATTTCGTAAATACCGTTTGCAATGTACCGTGGCCCATTATAGACCGCGGTACCAAACCGCAAATAATTACCAGTGATGTCGAGTTCCCCTTGCAGTCACGTTGTTGTACTGCGGACACGATAATATGTTACCAGATTGGACCTTGGCATTAAAAGTAGAATCATTCCATTCCAAATTTTGTCCGACGTTCATAAGCGTTGCATTTTGTAACATCTATACTAATATTATAAAGCGGAAGAGTTTGTTTGTTTGTTTGTTTGCTTTGTTTGTTTGTTTGTTTGTTTGTTTTGGAGCGGAGTAGCGACGTGAAATGTTGCAAAAACGGGGAAAATTTACGCATACGAAGTAGCGCGGGACAGCTAGTAAGTAAATAAAGTACTTTGACTTTGATAGTAATACAACAACGGTAGCCACAAATTCTCTCTGTTTATTTAATACTCACATCCTGGATATTTAAATGTCTGTCCATACTCATTAAGGTAGCTTTTGTAGACGCGGGTAAGTGCTGGTAGGAACTACAAAGTAAGGGCAAAGATACAAAATCTGTTATACTAGGATAAAACAGAACAGTAGCGTTCATGCTAGTTTCATGCCAAAATATTAAATTTTATTTAATTAAAAATTAGATACATGCATGCCAGTTCGCATATACACATCGCACTCTTAGTAAAGTAAGGGCACATCTCTATATTTTGAATTTTAAGTTTTTGTACTAGACGGGCTCATTGTTAGCAGGCGTATTATAGTTCATTAGCCTGAGAATAAGTTTTCAAAAAGTCATAGCCTTAACGCATCAAAGATGTCATGAATAATTGTGTAAATATGGTTGGTATAAATGTGGTTTATTATTCTAGAAAATTAAAACCACACAAGAGAGCAGGGAGGTTTATGAAACCTTTAAAAGCATTTTCCTAAAAGTTTAATTAACCTATGTAGGTATTATGTTTTATTGACGTGATAACGTCTTATAAATTGATGACCGGGTGCACGCATGAAAAAGTGTCACGGACGGTCACGTTCCGCCTGCTGATAGGCAGGAGTATTGTGGCCGTCGTAATACAATGTCATCACGTAAAATTATCGTCCGTGAACGAGTTTACAGACAACTATTTTTTTTAAATCCATATTGTAGGCACCGTTGGCTTTCCTTTTATCTTGGCTAAAAAGATTTAAAATAATACATGCCATTAATACCGTTACCATGTATAGGATAAAACCAAACAGACTCTTGTCTCTATTGTCTCGGAGATTCATCCACTCGATACGCTAACAGCACTCCAATACATTCATATTATGCACTCGACCACAATTCCTTTGAAAGGCTACCGCGTCTGTTCCCTCGCTGACGACGTGCGTTTCATTAAAACGCGAGTGACTTGGAGGAAAAGAACAAAAGCTACGCTAGAGCATCGTTCGTATCATGAAATATTAAAAAATAGGCACGTACATTTGTTCTGTTTCCAACCACCACCGCCCTTTTTATAACGGACTCCATTAAGTTATTAGCAACTACTGCACGTGAAGAATAATGAGGAGGCTTTTTTTTTAATATTTAACAAAGGGCGTCAACGTCTTACATGAATTTTAATCAGCACTTTTCCAAATGGACCTTCCGCAGTGGCCATTTTCTAGTTAAGTATCAGAGTGACATCATTAGTCACGCCCCTGGCTCCTAATGAACTATCATTCACAAATGAAAATGCTCTGTTATTTTTACAGCAGTGTCTCTTCAGGAAATTTCACAACACTTTCCTGTAAAGTCACACCTTGCAAATGTTTCACGTTACCGTCTAGTTGCTGATTAGGCAAATATTTGTCAAGTTCTAACGACATTAGTGCTAGGTACAGTATCAATTTCAGTTTAGTTAAACATTCGTAACACCGGGGGTAAGGCTGTATACAGCAATGTTATGTGTGGCCTTGGACGAAAATGAGGTCAACCCTATCACTTTACAAAATAAGTGCTGAATATATATAAAGAAGAAATACTACATACAATGAAGGAATTTGTAAATTTTTATCTGATGAACTATATTTTTTGTTCGTTCTATGACTGTTATTTATTATAATTATTATATAAATACTAGCTGTCCCGCGCAACTTCGTATGCGTACATTTTCCCCGTTTTTGCAACATTTTACCTTGCTGCTCCGCTCCTATTAGTCGTAGCGTGATGTTATAACCTATATAAATGGGCTATCCAACAATAAAATATTTTTTTTATGCGGCCCAGTAGTTCCTGAGATTATCGCGTTCAAACAAACAAACAAACTCTTAGTGGTATGAAAAATAGATGTTGTCCGATTCTCAGACCTACCCAATTCGACCGATTTAGATGAAATTTTGTGTGCATATTGCACACAAAATTTCATCAAAATCGGTCAAGCCGTTTCGGAGGAGTATGGCAACGAAAACTGTGACACGAGAATTTTATATATTAGATTACGAAGAAGGAATTGTATAAATATAACGCTTTTGACGTGATAACGTCTTATCAATCGATGACCGGGTGCAATCACGAAAAAGTGTCACGGTTCATCACGTTTCGCCTGCTGCCAGGCTGAAGTATTGTGGTCCACTAAAGCTGTCACAGGCATGGATGTTTATAATAATTTCATCAATGTTTTGGCGATTGTAGTGACATACGATACAATTGCAAAAAAAAAACTCCCACAGCATGGTTGTTTATTACAATGTCATCAATGTTTTCTTATGACATTATCACGTAAAATGATCGTCTGTAAACAGACTTTACAGACAAGCATTTTTTACAATTCTTTCACTGCTACTACTACGCAATATCTAAACACGATATATGTAAATCACAAATAAAAACATGCGGAATAAAATTTTATATTATTACAAAGAACTAAGTGTACGATGGGCTACGCGCTTGAATGATATTAACTGCAAGGAGCATTTCCTGGGACACAACATTGCGACCTCAAACGAGTCGCTTGCAAGGACTTTGAGAACTGCAAGCCGGCTCTTACATTGTCAGCACACATTCATACAGCATACAAGACGTGCTTTGAGCAGCAGCCTGCAGCGGAAACCTGCGGCGGAGTCTCTAGCGTATTACGGAAGTCTTTTATGTCCTTTAATAGCCCACTAACCCCCCAGCTGAACAATTCCGTCAGACGATGTTTAGCATTTTTCCTCTGAAACGGATTCTCTTTTCCTACTGTAAATCACAGTTTTTGCATAGCGATCTGACTATAAACGTCCAACTTAAAATACGATAAAATATAAAATGTTTCGGATTAAAACAATGTGCTATAAAATGTCGAAACAAGACTAAACTGCCGTTTATATGCCGCAACGTAATTTTTATCACCGATAATACATTAAAACTAAGAATTTAGGTTCGTAAAAAATAAAAAATGGAGACATTTGACAATTTTCGTTCGGATATAATGAATATTTTTCATAATGCCTCCACTACTTTAATTGTGTGATTCTCTTAAATGTGCTTAGTCAATGAGGATAATCAAATCAACAAATTACTGGCAATTTAAATGATTTGTTTACAAACAAAACTTAATTTTGGTACATTTTGGGTAGATAAGTACCTAAAATGTACCAAAATGAAGTTGCATTTTTTTGTATTATTTTTTTATTAATTGTAAACAAATGACATATAAGTTTTACTGTTTATTATTAATAATAATAAAATATGTTTTAGTTAAAAAAAATATAACATCTAACTGAAAGACCATAAAAGTGTAGAATATTCATATATTTTGCCTATTTACTTATTTCTGTTTGGTGTTTATTAAATAATTAAGAATACTAATAATATTAAAATAAAAAAAAAATTAAGTACACATAGTTCAAAGAAAACAAATATATATACTATACACATACGTACTTTACCCGACTTGGGAGTTTTTGTTGCTAGCGGTAAAATTTTGACAAGTACAGAGTGAAGTTGTCGCGATCGCGATTATCTTCTCATTTGAAACGCATAGTATAAGACATCATATGTCTTATCGAGAAAGCTCAACGTGATCAGAAAACTTTGGCGCAAGCTTTTCTATAAAAGTTTGTGAACTAAAGAGCGGTAAGTAATCACTGGGTAAATATTTTTAGCGGGTTATTTGAGGAAGAATTTATAAAAGAAACATCTGGTTCTCAAAAATAATGTGAGCGTAAACATGTAGGTATTTCAAATAGTTGCAGCGGTTAAAGAAACTAATAACAATCCATTAGTCAAAACAAGATGAAAGCTTACGAGAAAAGTGAACATTAACTTTTATATGCAATCTAGAATTGAACTTTTGCCATAAATTTTGATTCGATTGCTTATTTTTGTTAATGCTTCCTTAGAACATCAAAAGTTCTTGCGTAAAGAAATGGTGATTAGGCGGTTTTTATACAGCACCGTAATTTCCGTAGCAACTTGGCAGTCTTTATGACGCTTTCAAGTACTTGAAACAACGTGAAGCGGTAATACAAATTGGAAATTTAAAAGAAAATAATTAAATGATTAAATTAGGCAAATAAATAAAAAAAACGACTACGCAAAAATAAAATGCAAATCAGGTTCCCATACATACTGTAACATCAGGCAGTTGGAGGCATTAATGTATCTCGAAGAACTTAGGATTGTGCCCCCGACAGCATGATAATACATAAGTAGGCGGTCTTGTTTACATCTTTTTTGCGCAGGTATTTTTTTTAAATACTTTTTGTGGTTGTAGGATGTAACCAATGTAACAACTAACTTTTATCACAGCTATTGCAAATTATTAGAAATTAGAAATCATTTATTTCACATAAAATAGAGTAAATACAGGTGTTCAGGTTAAATATGCATCTTCTATTTTGCTTTATTTATTATGCTAATAGCATGTGAAAAATTTCATTACAATAGTTGTGATATAAATTATAATTGTAAAAATTAATAATAAAGAAAAATAACAAAAAGTAATGATAAAATGAAAATAATATAAAAAATAACATAATTCAAAACAATATTGAATTATGAATATTGAAAATTGAAAAAAGATTGGTTGCTAATTGACTTTACAGTCATAATCATGATAAACCTTTTTGAATTGCGGTATTCGAAAAAACTTGTTCTTTCACCTTTTGTTTTTCAAACGTCACATAACTATGAACAAATCTATCGACGTTTTAATTGTTTAAGTGCGTTTTGTGGTTCAAAAGATATGAGGTAATAAAGAATATTACATACATACTAGATACGTGCGAAAAATATAACCCTTCCTTGCAATCGGGTAATTAGATAGTGTTACATTAATTTACTCTTTGTCTATTCGAGCAATATACCTACCTATATTTAGAAACTTTGATAGGTATAATAACAAAAGAGCAAGTCGAAATATTATTCTAAGAAATTTCATACGTACGCCTACTAGGTATAAAGAAACTGGCAGCAAAATAGTTACACGTTGAAAATATTCGCAACAGTTGGCTATTTTCATCTACAAATTGACAGAGCTTTGTTTATAAACTACGTAATTTTATTGAAACACATGGAATTTTAATTTCTTCTTAGATACCAATGCAGTGGTCTGCTTGTTAATATAATTATTATGAAGTTGATATGATCTGTGGTTGCCTACTACTTAATGAATTTAAGATTCACTCGAGATATTCGCTGTTTTAATTTATTTTTTATATTTGAGAGTCAGTAATTTGCTTAAGGCGGGTTGGCGTCGACTCATCTAATCAAATTTGGTAGAATATTAGATTCTTCTGGACGATTACTATTACGAATTTTCTAAAGTTGACATAGTTTTAGTGTCATTTCTATTTATTCACAACTTTGGTATCTCTCTATAATATTTGTGGATCAAATAATTTATAACTGTGCTTAAAACAAACATGATCGTATTTACATCCTTCCCACTACTGGTATTTTCTGGGAGATAGTAGGTACGAGTTACAAACAATCCACCACACGGGCACCACGGGATAGGTGGATTTTAATTTTTTGAACGCACGTTTTTGTATGCGGGCTGAGAGGTTAGACGGAGAAATGTGTAACATTTTGACATAAATAAAAAATGTTTTTTTTATGATTATGTGAAGCTAGAATAAGGAGGTTGTGTTTTATATAGGTTATTTATATTTTTGTAAAGGGTTTTAATGTTTATTTTACCTAGTCAAGCTGTATGTAATATTTATGTTAAAAATCCATTGAGAAAGACCTGGACCGTGCCATCCCTTTGAATTAAAAAGTAAATATTGACTGCAAAGCATAAAAGAGAGTAAAAACTCGTGCGGCCTATGACAGCTATTGTCCACAACTTAGCGTTGTCTCTTTTTAGAGAGTGGTCAATTTTGTGAGGTTATGGCGTAATCCTGGTCTATACGTCAATGGAAAAATCCTCATTTGAAATAGGACACAATTTTTAAAATTATACATATGTTCTTCTAGATTTTGTTTTTTATTCATCACATCACACTAATATTATAAAGGCAAAAGTTTGTGAGTGTGTGGGAGTGTATGTTTGTTACTTCTTTACGTCTAAACGTCTGCAGCAATTTTAATAAAAGTTGGTATGGACTTAGCTGACACCCTGGATTAACACATAAGCTAATAAACCGCCAGGCACAGCTAGTTAGTTAATAAAAATACAAAAAAGATAGCAAAAGGAACTACGTTCCAACTGGCGGTTCATAAGACGCTTCTGTCTTTTTATTTTTAAACATGCTAGTTACGAGCTTTTACTTTACCGATTAGGAGCAAATAAGAAACAAACTATAGGTATTGCATGTCATTGAATTTTTGAATGGATGATTTTCACTTATGTAGGTACCTATCGCAGTTGACTTTTGATATGACCCATTTCCACTCTATACTATCAAATATATGTTGGCAATATACCGTGTTTGAATTGTATTGGAATAAATGGAACCGTGCGTTTGGTATCAGGTGACGTATGAATCAATCACATTGTCGTCCATCAATCATTTAGACCACTTATAGCTACGAGTATGTTGTGACAGCTTGCATACACTTCTTTATACAATTTTCTAATGGGAATGTAAGAGTATTTTGTTCTGTTTTCTCAATGCATTGATAAAAGTTAACTATCAAAATGGTTATTATATTTTAACACGTATTTATTAGCTCAAATTTCACCCATTTTTCGTTTGACTAATATCTTGATATTTGATAATAAGTTTGTGAAATTGAAACAAATTGAAAAAAAAAATGAGATAACTGATTGAATCAGGCATCATGGCGGAAATCCGTCTTAAGTAGATTATTGCTCAGTCGGTGCTAAGCTGCCCCGAGGATGCCTAACGTAGAGGCGAAACACGTGTCGAAGTTTCACGTTGTATAAGCAGAATATTTGCTAGTCAAGGGTCCGCAGGTGCCTACCACTCGACTTGATGTGAGTCCTGTTACTAATTTTCTTTGGTGCAGGTCTCTCTTTTTGAGTGCTGTCTGTCAATCTATTTCAATTGTTGTATTAAGGGCATTTCCTTACTACTTCAATCGTGGTGATTCAAAGATCGAGGGGCGTAGTGGGATCCCTCCCTAATAATCTATCTTGATATTTGGCAGAATATTAAGAACTAATGTAATTATTTATTTTATTATTCTCTCTAAAGTTTTTTTAACTAATAAAATGATGACAGCAGATGGAGAAGTGAATACCTATTTATTCGTATAAATAGTTAATGGAGTATCAACCCACCTATCATGAGTTAAATGGAAAACTAAGCAAAGCTTAGCTTCAGAATACGAACGTAGGTTCTATCATGTGTAAAAATCTAACATCAAAGACAAATCCCTTAATATATTAACCAGCAACGTTGTTTGTATTTTGTGACGTGAGATCAAAATGGTCTTAAAGTTATCTTTAAGTAATATATCGAACATAAAGTATTTAAAGTTAAATTATCATAAACGGAATACCTCTGTGGCGCAGTGGGAGTGTGTCCGACTGCACGCAAGAGGTCGTCGGTTCGATTCCCACACGGGACAACACTTTATGTGATCCACAAATTGTTGTTCCGAGTCTGGGTGTACTTTGTGTCCTGTCCCCCGCGAGACAGGATTTGTAAACAAAAGCGGAGTCATATTTAAAAAAAAAAAGTGTGGCACTCGGGGACTGCCTGAACTGCGGTAAAGCTTATTGCATATCATTTTTATCAAATTATGTAATTAAAAAAAAATCTTAAAAAGAAAAAAAAAATAAACAATAAATTTAAAACACCCCACGTGTTAGGTTTAATTTTCGTTACGGAATTTCTTGATTCGGTCGCCGCGCTCAAAGCCCGAGCCCGCGATAAAAGCTAAGCAATAGGTACTTAAAAAAAGGTGAAGAGTTTGTTTGTTAGTTTGAATGCAATATTTCTCATTGCTGCTCCGCTCTTATTGGTCGTAGCATGATGTTATATATATAGCCTATACCCTTCCTCGACAAATGGGCTATCCAACAGTGAAAGAATTTTTCAATTTGAATCAGTAGTTACTGAGATTACCGCATTTAAACAAACATACAAACAGCTTTATAATATTAGTATAGATATAGTGTTAAAAAGTCTTAACCCCTTTACTACTTGCCGGCCATCTGTGCAATCATAATTATATTTAAAGGTGTTAAACAGTGAACGAACTAATAAAAGTGTATAAGTTCGTTCCCTGTTTCTTAATATTGTATTCAACATCGATATAAACTATATAATAGTTCGATCCTTTACCGAAAAGGTTCGCATCGTCCAAGCAACAACAAGTTTTGGTACGATGAACCGCTAACGCTTTGAATTCCGAATTCGATTGGCTCGTTTCTTATGTCGGATGAAAATATAATTGGGGTTTCTGTTGGCCCGATTCTCTGTTATAGCCCGGGACAGGAACTGTATCCGGATATATTACGACATTTGGACGCCTAATGCCTTCGTTGTTGAACTGCGAATGCGTGATTTTGTTATTGTGTTGATAAATTGTCGAACTATATAGCCTTTTCTTAAAAAAAAATTAGAAATTAATTTTACATGATAACGTCAGAAGATTTTTTTTTTTATAATCTTGATCCCAAACTAAGCAAAGCTTGTAAGTACTATGGAAACCAGATAACTGATAAACATTCTTATATATAATAGATATATACCTAACACCCAGACACAGAATAAATCATCGCGCTCATCACACAAAGTTTTATCCTGCGCGGAGATCGAACCCACGACCTCTGGCTTAGCAGTCAGGGTCACTAACCACTAGACCAATAGACATTGATGTCATTAAATAAACAATCATGCATGTGTAAGCTTTTTTTTACATTTCCAATTGTATCACATGTCGCTGTAATTGCCAAAACATTGATGACATTGTAATAAACAACCATGCCTGTGACAGCTTTAGTGGACCCGGCCACAGTCTATAAAGTAATGACATCACCAATTGCGTTGCTTAGCAACCCGTCAACGTAACGTGAACGATGACGTCACACTTTTTTGTGCGTGCACCCGGTCATTAATTTGTAATACGTTATCACGTCAAAAATAGAGAAGTAATCCTTATTATAAACGACTTAACACACTGTGATGTTTCAAACGTACAGCGCAAATTAGCAGTCCATTAACTATACAAATACGACTAGATTTATTCAACACGAATTAAACGTTTGGTTAGTTGTTTCTAGCCGAAAGGAAAAATAGAACTCATTTTTTACATAAATTTAAGAATGTCCAATTTTATAAATTATACCAATATCTTACAAGGAAAACGTCCCACAAAATCCCCAATAGACTACTGGTTGTTTGTTTTCCAATATAAAACTAATGGTATAATGGATTAGAATGGGATGGCCGCAAGCCGATACGATTCGCCCCAATAAAGTAAGGTAAATTCAATTGACTAATAAAATTTAAATCTGTATCGACACCGTGACTTATTTATTATTCAAACAAAATTTTAAAGCGGTTTCTCTCCTTTAATTTTATTTGGAAAAAAAAACAAAAACGTCCCTATATTTTTTTATTTATAAAAGAGAATTATATACGTAGATATAGAAACAAAATGTTGTTGGCTTTTAATAATATTGTGTATATGTTAAGTATATTACTCGCTGTGAAAGTTGAAGTGCTGCTCTCACCCTATAAACGTTAGCGTGATGATAAAAAGTCTAAATTACTATTTACATCCTCAGCTGCCTGACAGTGAAAATCCCGTCAAAATCCGTCCAGACGTTTAGGAGATTAACCGGAACAAACAGACAGACAGACCGACAAAAAAATGAAACATATACATACATCCTACATATCAACCCATATGATGTCCCACTGCTGGGCACGGGTCTCCCCAGTAGAACCTACTGGAATGTAGATTCTGGGGGTAATTGCCATAATCGCCACGCTTGGCGAGCGGGTTGGCGATCTCAGTAAGGGTTTAAAATACGCAGAGGACGCTGCTGCCCGTCCTCCGGTGTGAAATCCCTTAGTCGCCTTGACGACACCCACGGGAAGAGATGGGGTGGTACTATTCTTAAGCCGGTACCACACAGCCGAAAAAATAAAAACACAGTACCATATATGAGTACTTTCACATGCATTTAGTAAAAAAACTGTTATTTTAATATTATAAACAGACACTTCAATTTTATTTATTTGTATAAGTTTGTCTTCGGTGAGATTTGTTTATTATATCACTTTAACATTAGTTAGAGTGGTCGTACGCTACGTTAGCTACAGTACTTAGAAGGTATCTATAATACCAATTTTTAAAATATCGACTCATGTATTTGCAACGAAAATTGCAGCGAAAAACAATAAAAACAATCCAACTTAGGCATTACACACAAAATTATCCACTAAGCTCGAAAAAAATATAGTTTTTCGTCGTCGCCACGTCCATTTTTAGCAAGCAAGCTAATGGTACACTATGTTAAGACTTTTTACTGTAATAATAACAAGAAAAATGCTCGTCTGCTAAAACAAGGGACCAACGAAGTAAATAAGACTACAACCACTTTCAGAGGACTGATCCAATTAACAAATTCTATGTTGTTATTTTCTTTCAAATAAAATATCAGTTAAATCCGCATAAAGCTTTGGTACCAGAGTTCTGCACTAATGAGAGGAAAAAGGAACATCATGAAATGTTCGTGCCCTTAATTTTTTACAAATAATTCAGTGAAGGAAAGTCCGTAATCAGAAATGGACAATGCGAAACTAATAAAAGGCAATATAGACTTTTCGTTATTAAATTCTATTATGTAGCTACTAGCTGTCCCGCGCAACTTCGTATGCGTAAATTTTCCCCGTTTTTGCAACATTTCTCATCGCTGCTCCGCTCCTATTAGTCGTAGCGTAGCGTAGATGTTATATAGCCTATAGCCTTCCTCGATAAATGGGCTATCCAACAAAAAAATAATTTTTCAAATCGGACCCGTAGTTCCTTAGATTAGCGCGATTAAACAAACAAACAAACATACTCTTCCGCTTTCTAATATTAGTATAGATGACACAATATTGATTGACATTATGCTAAATACCGTATCACTAGAAGTATTCCAAATTAATTTATTGATTCCAAATAATGACTAAAAAGTGTCGGTAGCCTTGCAATCGTGAGATCGCGGGTTCGAATCCTACCCATTATACTCCCAACGTAAATCCACTCCTAACACAAACCATTGAGTTTAGCTGGAGGGGTTAACAGGATTGCTAGTAATGTGGGACTCACATTGCTAGTTATATATTTTTTAATAGGGTGGTAGCTTTTAAACTTGGTACTTGCCTAACATAACTAAACGAGAACTTCAATACATGACACTCTAAGTATGTAGGAACGCTGTTCCTTTATAATTTCACTATAGGTTCACTTTTCTCGGTTATTTTCTTACAACTTTGAAGAATAAGGCCCAAGAGACTCTGCAGTTTATAATAATTATAATGGTTTTCAAACAACTACAGCACTCGCGACAGAGGCTTTGAGGTATTAATTTTATATGAGGTACCCGTACGAATACATGTAGGTCTTTTTGTAACTGCAATCTGAAAAGAGTAAATCGGAGGGTTAAAAACATTCTCCTTGTTTTACGTCTTAGGTAAGACGTTACTGAGTACTGAAAAATACGACTAAGATTTTGATTTTGTATATTATTTCGTTCACAATGCTTTGGGTTCTACTGACTTAGTAGTGACAAATAGCAGTTTTTTTCTTTGTGGGTACTTAAAAACAGGGATGTTATGGACCTATAGAAACTATCGGATATCCTAAATTAAACAAAACTATCCGTAACCGTATTTCGGATATATATAATTTATACTCTTCATCAAAAACCTGGTTTTTGGTTTTGCCGACCTAGCCTGAGCGCGTGTCTCTTGCAGACTGATGATGTGTTGTAATAGCTCATAAAGAGATTTTGAAGAAAACAACTAGTTGTTTTCTAATAAATTCTTCAATATCTCTTTATTAATAAAACACGTTAGAAAAATATTACTAGGCAAAGGTATAGTAATAATTTTCTTACATATTTTTTAAGTTGATAATTTAACAAATGTGTAGATAGCTAAAATAATGACATAAATAAACGACTGAAAAATCTCAAAAATCTGACCGAAACCGAAACCGATATAATATTACTCTTATGCCCGTTTCCAGATCCAAAATGTCATATTCGTAACATCCCTATTTAAAAGCGCTTATTAGTAACAAAAGTATACTAGGAGTTTTAAAATGTAGATTTTATGTCATGAATACTTAAAAGGCCTAGACTGAGATGTTAGGCTGAGCTCAAGCTTGGCTTATGTAAACCTTTACGAAAAAGTCCATAGTGATAAAACATATGCTGGTCGTTAAATTTGTACACATACCTAATCATTTAAGATTATACTAAAGTTAGTATAAGGGCCCTGCTACATGCTCAATCTTGTTTGGGCAAACTTTTATTTGTGCAAATAAATATGTACCTTAAAACAGCAAAACGTTAGGTATACCGCACGAATGGCTTGCACAAAATGCTAATTTATACAAAATTGATTTGCAATAATAAGTATTATGTGAAGACGGCACGCAAATGTTTGCACTAATCGGTTTGTACTGGCATGCGTTAAATAGTTTGTGCCAATTTTTGCACTATCTGTTTTCTGTGTATCCTGACCCTAAAACTATAAGATACAAAAATACCATTAATTTCAATGGAGAGTATACCGTTTTATCAAGTTTTATATAAACTCTAATTGAGCTCAAGTCAAGCGCGCTCGATAGATTTCGATCTTAGTTTGGCACAAAACTATGTTCATTAGGTACTCGTAAAACTATACTGCCAACTAGTTCTTACGTTTTATTTCTTAATTAAAAATGGAGACGTATTGTCTGATTGCCTGACAAGAGTACTTAAGGTTTCTATTTAAAATCATCCTCTTATTCTAAGGCACAATGAAGCCCATGAGAACTTCTAACATATAATCTAATTATATACCTACCCAGCGCAAAGCAATTACAAGATGATTCTTTATAATTAACTGGAAATGAATTACGTAATAATCGCTATAATGTTGTGGAGTTTCCCTAACGATAGAATAATTGTTTAATTTAGAACACAGGGCTCATCGCATTGGCTGTGACTCGTGATTATTCTGCTCGTATAAGTCCTCTGGGAACCTTTAACGCTGAAGATGTTTACATGGCGGAGAAAGCTCATTAGCTTCATCAAAGATATTAAACAAGTTTGTTTTCGGTAGCCTAAATTAACGTTGCTTTTGAAGTTTTTCAACTTGTATAAATATTAAAGTTTAAATCGTGCAAAAGTTTTTACCGAAATTCACGCTAGAGAACCGTTTGTTTTAACACCTGCTAAAACAAGCGGGTTACCTATTTTCATATTTGAGTTATTTTGTTCCAATAAAATACTTGTGGTAGACACTTTACTCTAAGCGACATTTCACGGATTACTCCTTTGTAGTCTTAGCATTTCTATTGCATTGCATTGAACGATGTCTTGTATTCGATGTCCGACTGAACTAATTAAACAGCACCATCGGACAATCAGAAGTATTCTCATTACAAGTACTAACTGGAATGCAGGGATTTTAAAATCGTTTTATTTTAAATTCAATATATGATTAAAATTCAGTAATTTGTTACCAACTGGTAGTACCTATACCTTTCATAACATTACATAAAAATAACTAGTTCTCTCCTTTTCATATTCCGTTGAACAAGTAGTAATATAGTTTCACTCTTAATTACACGGACGTGAACTTAAGCGATGCAATTAATAGCTTCAGAATAGTTCACGAAGCTATAAACTGCGTTCGTTCAAGAGCATAGCTTTAATAAACAATTGAATAGTCTTCTATTTGTCGTTAATGTTTACAATAAAGTGTTAATTATACAAACCACTTATAGAATACAACTCACCGGACATTAGCAAGAGTATGGCGACGGCTCTTGAGGTATCTGCCGTGGTACTTCTGCAGCTCGCCGATGCTGCCTTGTTCGGCCTGCATCCTGCCGTGTGTGGCCTGCGGCGTGAGCGCAACCTCCTCGCTCGCGCCGGCCTGTGAAGGCGACGCACTAACCGCCCCGGAGCCACGCTTACGCGCTTTGTTGCTCTTCCTAGCCGCCGCTGATATACATATCTTCACAGATGATGGGCTTCCAAAACTCCTCTTTTTCCCCGAACTCCTTGATGATGTGTATGCGGTGTCTGTACTACTCTTTGTACTCTTGTATGAAGGTGTGATCGTTGCGTCTGTAGCGTCTTCAAGGGGCCAATCGGAATCGTCTTCCTCTTCGATTCCCGGTAGCGGGGATTGTTGACCGATCGGACGCGGTGAGCTTATTACAGGCTCTGGGACGACTGCAAACAAGCAATAAAGGCTTTGAGTAAACACGTTTCGTAGAAAATCTAAGGCACTAGCTACAAAGTATTTTAAAATGCCTCTGCGTAAGAAATGTTTGCTAAACGACTTTCACAATCCAAATTAATTTAAAAGATCTAGTTGTTTCTAAGTCCTTTATAATCTTAATTTCCTAATTTGTCTAAAATAACACTTTACGCCCAAGTTAACGATGCTCGGCTAAAATAAAGATTATGCAAAATATTTGGGCTAAAAATTTTTCATCGCTTTAATGTAAAAAATATATTTTTACTGTATTACTTACTCCATTTAAACTCGAATAAATCAAACGACTTCGGAAAAACTTTGTTTTAATGAAAAACCATCCATTACCTATTTAATAAATAAGTGTCAGTTATATTGAGTGATCGACATTTTGCGGCTTCATGTTAATGAGTAATTACGGTATAGTATCGTAAAATTTTGGTCGTTATTGTGGAGTAGGTAATGTTAAAATAGCAATGTTCAATAAGCGCTAATACGTACTATTCGTAGGTATTTATTCATGGGATTATATTGAAATAAAAAAGAAGCAACATATAATCGAAACATTCAATATTACTTAGAGATTGCCCCTGGGAAAAAAGCGAAGTAATTTACTATGCAAATTCTACTGTGACTGAAAAATCCGCTCAGACAATCAGTACGACATTTAACAAAGTCATAATAATATCCTTTTTGTTCTTTATTAGTTATTGATTTACTCACTGTAAGGTTGTTGAAATCTGGGAATACATTTCACGAACGTGTTAGTATAAAATCAGAGGGCTATTTTTCTGTGTTACTTTGCGGGGCGACCAAAATCTGTCACAGGGTTGATTTTATTTGACAAATGTTTATGCGTGCCTGAACTTAATATGGGGGAGAGCTGTGTACACCGCACACAGTAATGCGGTGTACGTAACAGTATTCAGACAAGTTAATCGGCTGAGAAATTACAGGTCGGAGCGAAGCGTTGTGGCAACGTGGCCACCCACTGATACATTGTTTAATTATTCACAGGCCTTTCAAGAATCGATAACGGAACGTATGTCCCAGCTTTAAAGTTCATACGATATACAAATTGTACTTTGGCATAGTTGAGAATGTAGGTATTTATGTACAAGTAATAGATTAAAATTTTAAATTTTGAATCTAAATTATTTTGAAAGCTGATGAATGAAGATATCACTTCTGTTATCTGAGGACATAAAACAAAATAAAAAGCTATAAGAAATAATACCTTATAATAAAAATCTATAAGGTATGGAGCAAAAAAAAAACAAAAATAAACAACAAATCGTACACAAAAATTAAGCCAACTTTTCAGTTCCCAACATAACTTTGACCTATATTTTAAACAAAATCAATATCGTCCCCTAACGAACCTTGCACGATGTATACCTAGAGAAAGATTTTTTCAAATTCACATTGCATAAGGCATATCTATGCGACTAAATAAAAAAATAAGGTGCTTTTAAGGTGACGGTGGTACCCGATGGTAAACTGTAGAAACCGCTGTACCCGCAAATACGATTTCTCTCCTCTGAATGGGTACTTTCAAATTTAATCAATGCGACTTCAACTGTAAACCGAGGGTTATCGTTTAATAGCTCTCGAATAACTTAAGGTTAATATGATTGTGTCATCAGATTGGTATTAGTTTGAGAAATCGAATATTACCTACATAACAAATATTTTGCTGTTAAATTCATCACTGTTACTATCAGAGTTTTAAGTTATGTTTAGAAGTGTGACATTTACATGTCTGAAAAATAGTTTATTTTAATTGCTTTGTATTAAAATAGGATAATGAAACAACTCAAATGAGGTTTGTACATTCAGAACTTTCCAGTATTTTCCTCAATAATAGAGCAATGAGATATTCATTCCTCAAACAATCTCTCTCTCTAATCTAGCAATTAAAGTTTAGGTGGTACAGTACTAAACAAGTATTTATCTCCAAAATGGATGTTATGTAAAAGCAAATCTGTGTAACACAAATCTGGTAATACGCTTCCAAACCTAGATAGATCGTGTAAGCCTCTGTTAGTAGAGAGAAGCGATGTTGATTTAAAATAAACAAAAGAGCTTACTGGGGTGGTAAACATCGATCCATCATTGTTTGAGTAGGTAAATGCGACCACTCCCTGTCGATAATTATGTGAAAATGCACGTCAAATGCAGCTTGTTTTATAAGCACTAAGGAAACGTTTTAATTCTGCATGCATTTTTTTCTGCACTTCTTTCACGTCACCTTTATTTAGTATGAAGCAATGTCGCTTCGCTATCGCTTAGACAATTTCTTTTGGATTGTTTATATTTAACTATTCAGGCCATAAATACTGTTACATAAAAACTTTTCTTTTTTTAAACTTTTTAATTACTTTGTATTTATAACGCGTTTATTATTTTTAAAA
The DNA here is from genome assembly GCA_945859575.2 of Herminia tarsipennalis. Classification (NCBI taxonomy): domain Eukaryota; kingdom Metazoa; phylum Arthropoda; class Insecta; order Lepidoptera; family Erebidae; genus Herminia; species Herminia tarsipennalis. The sequence goes on from OX243838.2 coordinate 11,963,120, forward strand.
GTTATATATATTTTCGTGTTCATTATCAAATTACAATATAGATTGGGGTGTTAAAGAAAATAGATTGCGGTGATCGTCTTGCACAAAGTAGGTAGGGAGTCGTCGGTCATATTCCAGACACTTCAAAAGCTTGGTATATCGTACTATCAACAGATACAACAACACTTCCTCTGTCCAAGACATAAAAGATGCGGCGGCCGCGTGCTATTAGAACTATAAAGGCTGTTAATGCTGTTAAAGCCAGAATTCGTCGAAACAAATTATGGTCAGTTTTAGAGAATATGGCTTGCTCTAAACGACACGATGAAATTGAGTCTCTTAAAAAATCACTGTAGCAAGCAGTGGCGAAATTTCCCATGGAAACAGTGCGTAAATCCATAGATTCGTGGCCAGGCAGATTAAAGGTCTGTATAAAAGCCAAAGGTGGCCATTTTGAATAGAATATTGTTTTTATTTTTTGCTGAGACTTTATTAAATATGTACATATAAGTTTTAGTAATACTACATTACTTCATCCAAAAACATGCATTTTCATTTGTAACAGAACTGATGGCCGGACTGGGTATATAATACACTAGCTGATCCGCGCAACTTCGTCTGCGTAAATGTTCCTCGTTTTTGCAACATTTTTTATTGCTACTCCGCTCCTATTAGTCTTTAATCTAGCGTGATGTTATAAAACCTATAGCCATCTACTCCTCGATAAATCTATCTAACAGTAAAAGAATATTTCAATACCAACCAATAGTTCCTGAGATTATCGCGTTCAAAGAAACCAACTCTTCAGCTTTTTATTAATAGTATAGATGTATAACATGTTCATAGACAGTGGGAAAAAGTCCCTCGTCTAAATATAAAGTGGTTTTACTGCGGTGTAATAGGTTTAATATGTCAAATTTCGAAACGAAATGAAGTTGCCATTCGTAGAGTTCATTGCCCCGATGAGAAGGAATAGGAAAATGAGAAAATGGCCGACGCAACTGCAATAAATGCTTCCCGGTTTTTAATAAGTAGTTGCGTAGATATTCTAATTTCAGTCAATGTCGTGAAGTCACTCCCACTATAAGCTTTATAGAAACTAACACTTTCTTAGACGGCTGGGTAATAAAATCTATATTAATATTATAAATGCGATAGAAAGTTATAAAAGAAAGAAGTGATGGACATTTGTAACTCAATTACGACAGAACGAATAAAAGGATCTAGATGAAATTCGACAATGAGATAGATTGCATTCTGGAAGAGCACATAGCTTCCCAGAAAAATGTACAGTCTCCATGAGACAGATTTGTTTTTTTTTAATTTCCATGCGTAGGAAGTCACGGACAACAGCTAGCCCACTATACATCTACCATCTATCGCCTACTAAACATCCAGATTAATTATTGACCAGTAATACAGACAATGGCCCACCTTACATCGTGTCTAGTATACCCGACCACCAGTACACAGGAGGACTTGATGACTGTCACAGATAATGCAGTGTCCCCGTTCTGAGCCTTCAAAGTATGATATGTTTTGTTTTTATTTATTAAGTTTACTGTCGACACGCTACGAGGAAGATTGAAAAGAAAAAAAAAAACAGATCTTTGTCCCTTATCACTGTGGGATTATTCTACCATTGTACCTAAGTGCCTAGACCTAACGTATTTGCGGCACGTATTCAGCACGCTTGTACACAATGCTATACAATACCAATTTCGTGGAGTAGAAGCGCTCATCAGCTCTTAAAGCGTGCCAACAATACCTACTGTTTTTTTATAGTAAGCAATGTAGCCTAAGTAAGACTTGTGCCTGTATGCGCATGCATTCGAGTATTAGGTTTAAATAAGACGCATTTATAAAGCACTAGGGCACAAATTTAGATATGACCTTATATAATAGTGCCATAAAAAAGTTAGTAGGGCTACGGGAAATATTTTTTTAGAAATTTTGAAAAAGAAAATCCTAGTTGTGTTGCATAATTCCAACGTATCAAGAATTTGGTGTATCAAATGAAATGCGAACTATCTTATTTGGAAGTTTAGTAGATCTACTGAGATCTTTGTGATATTTATTGCACATCCTCCCCCCCCCCCCCGTATAAACTGGCTTCTATAAAATTGAAGGTATTTAGTAGGTGTTCCGCTATGTCAAAAGTTTGGGAACCGCTGTCCTAGAAGAACACTTTCGAAACAAAGATGGTCCGAGATATTGTATCTATCCCTAAAATATGTCTATGTGTGATTTGCTCATGCGCATTTGTATGAAACTAATATTCTTCAGATTCTGCGTTTTGTATAAGAATATAACTACACTGGAGGCTATGCAGAAAGAAAACCAGGCAGCTATATCTTCACTAAGTAATATTATAAAGAGGTAAAGTTTGTGAGTTTATAAGGTTGTTGGGAGTAATCTCTGGATCTACTGAACCGATTTTGAAAATACTTTTACCAATTAAAAGCCACGTTATTTGTGAGTGTCACAGGTTATATAACATCACGCTACGACTAGGAGCGGAGCATCAAAGAAAAATGTTGCAAAAACGGGATAAATTACGCAAACGAAGTTACGCAGGTCAACAAGTGATTTATATAACTCTCCACAGGTAGGGGAACAATAAGTAATTAATTATGATTAATAGCAAACCAAAACAATTAAGTAAGTAATTAATCTGTTTTCCTTACATTTGCGCGGTAACGGTTATACATTACCTTTAATATATTTTGAGGTAACTAATTGAGATAGGTCAGTTCGGGGCAATTTGGAACTAAAACCACAAAAGGTAGTTAAACTTCATACAAAACTGCTAGAGTAATGCACATAGACATTCCTCGCGGGCACTACTCGCTAAAAGTTTAGGTTTGTAAAATTGCCATGCCCCCGTTATAGTTAGTATACTTTAAAATAATGCGTTTATCAACGTGTTCATGAATTTGTACAGTATGTATATTTAATACCTGTCCGATCCGTTAATGTGTTATTAGGTATCACGTTCCCATTCAATCTTGGCCATTTAAAAAAAAATTAAAGACAAAAATAAAAAACATGTGGAGGCGCAAAATAATTTTTTGATTGTAAAAAGGATTTATGCAAACAATGTTAATAAAAAAATCTTGAAAATATACACATTTCGACGAAACTCGGTAGGTATCTACTTAAATCGCGAATTTTAATATTCAATAATAATATCATTTTAACGGCTATATTTTTTTCTATTATTTTGAGCATTGTTAACAATACCTACACACCCCTTTCGGGTCAGATAGGGATTAATTTACACCTTGTATAAGTGAAGGAAAATGAGTAGACTAAAATATAATTATGTCGTCATAAATTTGTTGCCTATGCACACTATTTTTTGGTGACAATTATTTAAACTATTATAAAAGTTGAAAAAATTGGACGAAACGTGTCCGAAATTTCAATTGATTGAACAAATAGTTGAACCATTTGAAAAAAGGGTGCAAAATGTTCAACATTATGAAAGTTGAAAATTGTGATGTCAGAAAAGTGCCCAAAATGTTCAACTGCTTTAACAACGAGTTGAACAAACTGGAACAGGAACGGGGGTGGAGTTGCTGTAGCAGGAGGCAGGGAGTGGCCATATTGTACATTATTATGCCATACTATTTTTATGGTATTTCATACAAACTTATTCAAACGTTTCTTAAAAATAACCGGATTTTATTCGACAGTAATTTAGATAACCATAAATGTTTACTTCTAACATTATTCCATATACTTCTATTTCGCCTAATATACGAATACGTTACGTCTCTGAACCCTCAGAGTTTTAGCTAAATTACTCATTACATAATATTGTCGAATACCGGGAAGTATGAGTATTAATTTATAAATAAGTTTTAATGTAAGGTCAGAAACAGGCAAGACTTTTTGCTCTTAGTTAATTACCGTAACCTTTAACTTGGGCGAGTAATTTGAAGTCGTTTAGCAAACTTCGAAGAACGAAGCCAGCACAACAGCGAAACAGATTTTAAATTTACTATTGGATTTCAGGGAAACGCCCAAGAATTGAAATCGCACCTCTTTCTTTTGCATTTTAAACTTTATTTACAAGCAATAAAGGAAATGAAAATCCATTGATATCCCGTTTCTGGATGAGCTGTTTAGAAGAAAGACGTGAATTTCAATACAAAAGAGGCTTTTGTTGTTATTCAAGATATTGTTCAAGCAAATGGATTGTTAATGTTCATATTTTAAAATGTAGCCGTGTTATCTCGTAAAAATATAAAGAATTATTGTTAAGCTTACGAGGGCAATCGTAATTCTTGTGTCAGAGTAGAAAGTGAAATTTACGATCAATGTGAATTTGTAAAGTAAGTATTCGGGATGGATTTATAAGAAACTTATGAGTGATGAGCTTAGGAGTAACAGGTCTTTTAAGTTTAGTTCCTTTAGGATTAAAGGAGAGACATCAAAAAGAAAATTAGTAGTCTCTGAATTGTGAGTATGTTTTTATTACATTGTTAGGTCTTAGGTTTGTACATGTTAGAGTCTGTAAAATATTTATCAACAATTTGAGCAGATTACTTGTTTAAGGTATCTTGTAATTCATTTATTTATACCAAATTGCAAGCAAGCACTCGCTCTAAAATATTTTTTGAGTAGTAGGAAAAACATTTTTCAAACTAATCTTAGCCTTAGAGTTCTAAGACAGTCATTGAGACTGTCTTAGAACAATACTCATATATACTTCAATCCATATGCTGGGCACAGGTCTCCTCAGTAGAAACTACTTATTATATATCTTGGGGGTAATTGCCATAACCGCTACTAGTAAGATTTAAAGTACGCAGAGGACGCTGCTGCCCGTCCTCCGGTTTGAATCTCAATAATAATAACATTTTGATATTTTTATTTAGACTTCACAGCTCTATTTATTTCCATATTTTTTTATTTATATTATCCAATGTTTACTGCCAGCTATTACTAGTAAACAACAACGCATTTATGCATCCCTATAATCCAATTTTAAGCGATTATTCAGACTATTAAACTAAGCAAATGATAATTTGTGACCTTTGTTACAAGGGAGGTAGTTTTATTAGGAATCTGTCACTAGATGTTCGAAGAAGTTTGGGTGTTCCTGAGCGTTTCCCCTTTAGGGATCATATTCACATTAATCAAAGCTACCCTCACAAATCCTAATCAAAAGCATCTTAAATCATTATTCTTGCCATAATATCTGTCATAATAATCTGACATAATTAAACGTGTAAGCTGTTGCAATATCTATCGTAATTTGGCCTTTCCAAACATGCGACTGCGCAAAATTAAATAAACCCTCTTGGAAAAGTGGCACTAATTGAATAGAAGCGTTTAAGCCACTTGTCTAAGCGGGCTCTCCTATTTAAAAATATGTAGGATAAATGAAATGCTTACCGTATTCATCATGATCGAGTTGCGGGCTGCCCTCCCGTAAGGCATAGTCGGCGTCGTCGTCAACGGGAGCCGCCGCGCGCGCCCCGCACCAGGGCACGCAGCAACGAAACACCCCGCCTCCGACCACCTTGGTGCCGTGCGCGCCCTCGAGCCAACGCGCCTGCGCAGCTCCACGCACTAACACACACACCAAAACATGCGCACGCGTGCCACACACACACGCACGATATCACCATTCGACGACGCACTGTCAAATCACACTTTAAATCGCAAGTCTATGAACACTTTGATGAACAATTTTTTTATTGGCACTTTTATTAAGAATAGATAATTTTAAGTTACGAGAAAGATCTAGTTCAGTCTTGAAAGTTGGCTTAGAAGTTAAGATAAGTAAAGGTATCGATATGTCAGTGGACTTAATGAACGTTTATTATCGGGATTCTCAAGAGGAAAAGTTTTGTTCACTGTTAAGAATGGAAGAGGAAAGATGGGAAAGGAGATATAGTTCGGTAAATGTGTTCACTTTGTGTCTTTTTTGTTCACACAGTTGTTATAATTATCTGGGCATCATTGTAAAGTTGTACGTACACAAAACTTTTATTAATTCACTTAACCCATTGTTGGTTGTTTAATACAAACGCCTACGGAGGAGATGGTGGATTAAATTGATACCAATGCTATCGAATCACTCATGATTTAGAGAAAACTTTTATAATTACTTTTATGTTCATGTACCGGAAAGTCATTTATATTACTTTTATCCGGGAAAATAGGTTCACAATTTTATTGAAATTCCTACACGCGAGCGCAACAGCAGTGTATAAAACAAATTCTAGTCATATACATATACCAAATACGAATTGGTCTACATAAAAATATGTATCAAGGAAATCTTTACATTAATATTGTCACAGTGCCATGCAATCTAATAATAATAATAATAGATCATGGTGATGGATGACGAAAGTGGGTGAGAAAGGAACACTCTAATTAATTGTCATAATGAAACATATTATGGTTAATACAAGAAAACATAACTGCCTTAAAAAGCCTTTCATTTATAATAAGTATTCCGTTAAAGAATAGTAGTTAAAGAAGATAGCGCTGCAACGATTCACATTATGACCAATCTAATCTATTTGTAGTGCTGGGATTATTCCAGAGTATGTGTTAGTTAACAAACCTTGGCAGTTAATGCTTTTCTATTTTTTATTTTGCTATTTAAATTAGATCTGTATTCAAATCAATTGCTAAATTAAAAGCTTAATACCGGATGATATATAAAAAAAAACAACAGAAAAACAGAACAGCCATAAATCTAAAAAAACTATATTTGTTATTTTGACCATTTTGGTTATATTTTTACGTGGTACCAGTTCACCGGGTCAAGCAGTCGTGAATTTTAAGAGAGTAATTCAAACATTTTAAAACAATTAAAGTAATAACAGTATTATAAGTCATGAAACTCAGAAGCCCTGAATTCAAAGTACATACAAAGATTTCATCACAACAATACTACGTGTTAAAATATTCGACTACAAGCATAGATTGAAGTGTGTATAGGCCAGTACTGTTTTGTATGTATTGGACGAGTGCCAAACAGATTCGCGGCGTTTTTCACAGGCTATGGCTTTGAGCATACCTAATTCACCTCCAGTCACTGAAATATTAAAATAAGCAATATCTATGTTTCAGTAAGCGCGACCGATACCATCTGTACGAAGACACGAATAAACAGACGAAATATAAATTGTATTATATTATATAATTCGGCTACTAAATCAAAGGAACTTTCTGTTATTTTTATTTTTTACTGAGAATTTCTAGATTATGTGCGGCTCAGTCGTATTATCAACTATTAAATTTGAGCTCTCTAATATATGACGCCGCTAATAAAATAGAGATCAAGATCTATTTAACCTATTTTGGACTTACTTTGTGGATAGTGAACACTTAAATAAAAAGACTAGGACATGAACGCATTAAGTCCTTGTCTAGTAGGCAGGGGGTCATGTTATAGTTCACGTTTATCAAACTAAGCTTAAAAGTGCCTAACCAGCCCCAAGTCGATAAAAACTCCTTAATTCAACCTTGAATATCTACTAAATCCAAACGAATGTCACCAACAATCAATATCAACCCGAAATCAGTAAAAAATATCCGTGGAATTGAAAAAATAAGTTTTTCTTTGAATAAACCCAATCAAGAAGTTGATGTGTTAGGGGTTTGAGGGTTCATCGAATATGTAGATAACTGAATTTAATATCGTTTGTCACCACCATACCTCTCGCGTGACGTCTTAAGTATGAGCGAAAATCCGTTTTGGTATAGGCAGGTAAAACCGAAGGGTTTATATTCATTCATTTTTCGGGCTTCGATAAACCAATTTAAGCTGAAGCTTATTTGATCAAGATTTTCTCGTTAAACAAACCTTTGTTTTAAAATAAACTACTTTTTTATTAAGGAATTAAACGATTTATTCAAAGGTATTCAAAGTTCTCGAATTGCACGCCACTTTGTTCTATCCTCAGCTTCTCGCATCCAGCTCCTGCCAGCCGTTTTGAGTAGATCATCACTAAGAGAGGCCTATGTCCAGCAGTGGACTGCGATAGGCTGATGATGATGATGATGATTCAAAGTTAATTTTACGAAATTGCTAAGTTTAGTCGTACTCTTCTTATATCTAATACTCTACCGTGGCACCACTTTTTTTTTCTTGCCTCAAAGGAGGAAAACAAGCAGCTTTTAATAGTAAGTAGTTATCATTAGTGTAGCTAGTCCATGGACGCTAACAAAATTAGGGCCATCATTCGGACATTTCCAACCCTCATTTTGAGTTTAAGTTACGATAGCACAATGGCGAAAATTCGCGGAGTACTGTCTCCATCTTAAGTAGCAAAGTTTAAGTTTGTGTTGTGCCCTCAGTTCATCAAATTGCATAACTTTTTAATTCGGTTTTCACATGATTTATATAGGTATAGTACTTTACATTTACAATAATTTGCGTGTATTGTACTGATTGTACACCAATGCATGCGTGCTTGCCCTAATGGATACTTCATCTTTATCCTGCAAGCATGCATGAGTGTACAAAACAATAATAGTGAAAAGAAAGGCTGAGTTGTTGTATCATAAACGCAAATGAGAATTTAGGGAATTACACATATAATTATACAATTAGAATAGGTAACAAGATGCCCAATAAGAATAACAGTACACAGTGTCAAATTTATGTCAGTATCATTGAATCGATTTCGTCTGAACCGATACTAACGTTATGACACACCACATTTTCAGCAGCAAATAGGCACAAAGTAAATATGCATTATGTATACCTTCCTACCTACCTAATAAGTATACCTAATTTATAAGATGCCAGGGGTCCGACCCACAGCTTTCCCCGTTGGGATTTCAGAAACTCTTTCTTAGAAAGCATTCGAGAGTCGAGAGGAATACGGGTACGAAATTTCAGCTTCGTTGTACCACAAAATACTGAAAATACAAAAGGTAGCCTGCATACGTACCTCGCTTGAGCCACGCATACATAAACATTATTCACGGACACGGGATTAAAGACCACTCAAGACCACTTTGTTTGAAAGGCGGTGCAAGATTCCGTCTCGAGAAAGGGAGCAGGAGTTCGATCACACGCGGTGGAATCGACAAGGCGCTTGGCATCACGCGCTTTTTCTCGCTCTAGTACATGGCAGTTCTAAGTGATAGAAAAGGATAGAAGGAAATAACTTAGGGAAATGCGGTTCAGTGCGGCCAGATGTAGCTCAACCCTACGTGTCGTATTGTATGCAGGTTACCTACTGTATTCTCCTTATTTTGTGGTGGTACGTCTTGCAGTTTTCGAGACAGCACTCTATGTAAACGCGACGTAATACCTACCCAATGTTAGTTCACACCTGACGCAAATACTTAAGCACCCTTTCATAATATAGGTAGGTAACTTTCCTGTACATAATAAGCAAAGACGACATTCTTTGGTAATAAACCAAAACATGGCATTTAAATAAAGGTATGTACATTGGCACTTAATATCCGATAGTATCCGATATTAAATTTATAAATATCGGATAGTATCCGATATTATTTACATATATTTATTCAATGTGCACATTCTAATGTACGATAGTTATCCAGTAAAAGATATTGCAAGCGACTTTTCCTTATTGTCACTCATAGCTTTCTCTTTATTGACATGAATATAAATGACATGGTTGGGAAGAGCTTCCATTTGCAGAACATTATACAATAAATATGACTATTTACACCGAAAATAGTCTTGTATGTTAAGATTTTTTCTTTGAAAGATAAAATAAAGAATATTACACTTAAGCCAATCAAAACACTAAAACAGTTCGTAGTTCCTATAAAAAATATACATTTAATAAGTGGCGACATAATATAAGCGGCGGTAGCTTAATGGCTAAGGCATCGGTCTCGCAATCGTGAGGTTGCAGGTTCGAATCCTACCCATTATACTACCGACGTGAACTCAATCCTAACACAAGCCTTTGAACTTAGCTCGAGGGATTAACAAGATTTCTAGTAATGTGGAACATAATCCCACATTGCCTGTTACCTTTTTAAAAAAAAAAAAATATCAATGTACGTATGTCATGCAAAGTTGACAAAATTAAACTGGACCCTATATTAATTATACTTATAAGATTTAACTTCGACGTTTGTTCACTGGTAATATTATTTTTGAAATAATTATCATTAATACTTGCACAACTTAAAGGGTCAGGTGCACAAAAACGGTCTCAGCAACCCTAACCCCGCGGATTTTCCCCCTTTTAATAAAATGTTCTGCTTGCCCCTTTTTTTGTGAATCGCTACAAGGCAAGAAATAAAATTAAAAATATTATTTCAGTGTAGGTACTAAGTCGTCCCGTACTAGAATAGCACCGACTTCATACAGTCCTCATGAAAAGGGAAACTTATATATAGTTCGTAAACTTTCGCGATTTGTACACATTATAGAATTTTATAAGCTACGGGTCTTAATCGCGTAAATATTTTATTTTAATTCTAAATACCTTTGTTTATTGCCCGACGTTTCTACCGTATTGCAACGGCCGTGGTCACAGGTGACAACATATACAAATATTTACGCGATTAAGACCCGTAGCTTATAAAATTATATAACTATCTACATAATATTATTGTCGAAAATTCTGATTAAATCGTATATATATTTTTTAATAAAGAGATATTCAGACAACAAAACGGTCTATTTTTAAAATATCGGCTACAAATTATGTACTTACACTCTCCAATGGTCTCCTAACCGATTCGTCGGTTACGGCGGCTAGTCTAACCAGAGACTAGCCAACTACGCAGGTAATATTATAGTGCACAAGTATATGCGCAGGCACATGTGCACTCTCTATTCCCACACTCTCATAACCCGATGAGACGAAAATCCGACTCGACCGATATTTTTCGAAAACAGTTACCCTTCTATGGACCGACAGTGGTAACATTGCTTAACCTGGCAGATATCTCAATCTGTTCGGTTGCCACTGAGTCAGGGACCCCATTCCTGAACTCATATTTAATCATAATAGTACTTTAATTAATAGATTTAAGGATTTAATTAATATAGGTACCAATTTGATTAATTGGAATCGCCGCGAAATTAATACCATTATCCATAATGAGTTTGTTATAAATCTGTATCGAACGAACTTAATTATGGTAAATCGTGATTGACATTTGAAAGGTATTTTGAAGGCACATGCCATTTATCTATAAATAGAAAAGGTTCAGTCTACTTGATACGTTTTCTCGATAAAGATCATTAAAATAAAGTAATTTTCTCAATGATTCTATCAGCTAGGCTGTTTAACTAATTTTCCTAAGAGTGGCTTGTGGTTTACTCTTCATACATGCTGGATATTTTACCCACCCTCAAAAAAGATGGTTCTCTGTTTGTCACGTATCTGATCGGACAACTCACACAACGCTATCTGATCCCAAACTAAGCAGAGCTTGTACTATGGAAACCAGACAACTGATAAACATACTTATATATTTCTAAATACATACATATTATAGATAAATAATACCCAGACACAGAATAAACCATCGTGCTCATCACACAAAGTTTTATCCTGGGTGGGGATCGAAACCACGACCTCCGGCTTAGCAGTCAGGGTCACTTACCACTAGACCAACAGCCCAGTCGTATGTAGGCCTGTTCGCGATTTTCTCGAAAACTAGTGATCCGATTAAGATTAGATTTTCGCTATTTGATTGCCTATTTTCTGGAAAGGTTTTAGAGTATAAAACGTTGTTTATCCTAGCTTATAAAATACCAAAGATATAAACAAAAACATGGTCGTGTGTCAGCGAAATTTGCATTCAGTGATGTGCTCGATTTTATTTCCACAAGCTTGTTCATTTTTTTAATATTTAAAAATGAACAATTGAAATCGGACAAGTCTGACGGGTCTGTTGGTCTAGTGGTTAGTGACTTTGACGGCTAAGCCGGAGGTCGTGGGTTCGATCCCCACCCAGGATAAAATTTGTGTGATGAGCTCGATGGTTTATTCTGTGTCTGGGTGTTATTTGTAATTAAATGTATGTACATAGAAATATTATATAGCAATAGGCTATTTTAGAATAGCTTGCAGGTGGCCCATGTCCGAACAGGACTCGCAGATAATGTTAATGTTAATTTTGTACTACATAATTATATGTGAAATTCTCATTGTTGTCTGAATAAAGGCTATTATTATTATTATTTCGAAATATATAGGTAAGTAAGAGATTAGAAGATGCACATCATGTTTTAGTGGAGTGTGCTCGATACGAAAAGACAAGTATTGATGTCTGAATTTAAAATTAACAAATTGGATGTTGGTATGTTCAACAAAATCTTGGCGTACCCTGTGTCAAGGCAAGAAAATTATTTAGGGTTGTAAATAGTTATCTTTAATTTTATTTGTTGGGTACTTAGTTATTAGTAGTTCGAACCATAAGTCCTTAATTGTGTGAAAGGTACTATGGGTTTGATATGTACGTATATATTGTATAAAAAACCCTTAAAAAATAAATTAAAAAAAAAGTATATATATATAGGTAAGTATGTATATTAGTTGTCTGGTTGACATAATACAAGCTTTGCTTTGTTTGGGATCAGATGACGTTGTGTGAGTTGTCGCAAGATATTAAGTTATGCGTAATCAAACAAACTAATACTGATTGATTTAAGAAAAGTATCCGTTGTATTCAATCAATCCGTTGTATCAATTAAAAACAAAATACAAAATAAAGTACTGGTCAAAGATTGAAATCAATTAGCATTAATCAATTGAAAATGATAACAGCTACATTGAATTAGTTTGTTGTGTGTGTTAAGTAGGTTATAATGAATGGTACATGATATTAATGATATTATCAAATGTGTTGTCGTTAGTAGGGTTGACATAATTATTATTAGCTAACACGCAGGCGGTTCAAATTTAACTTGAAAGGTGAACATATTATCTCTCTCATCATGTTCCTCGGTATAGTACCATATTAAGATGATGATAGTACCAAAATTTACATGATTTTATTATGAACAAGTACCTACTATAAACTATAATGTTACAGGATTTGAGATGGTTCGTTTGACTGCTTGAATGTTTTGTTTAAATTTGTTACAAGACTACCCGTCTTGTAACTAATTTGACCTATTTAGAGTTTTTGGAATTTTTGTTTAAAATTTAAAGAGTAAATCAATTTATACTTAGCGGACTCAAAACAAAATGAGACGTACGATGTCGTCAAAATCTTTCATCTCAAAATGGGACTTGGGATAGGAATAGCCCCATTTTGGGATGAAGGGTTCTAGGTATTAAAGTCTATTTTATGTATGTATAAAAAGTACTATAACGAATCCAAATATTTTGTCTGTATAAATTATGTTCAAGGTTCGCTATCAACAAACTGAAATAAATGCATACCCATTATTGTAATTCTACTCATTAAATCTACGAAAACGCGTGAAATGACCGAATACGGTACAATAACAAAGCCGCTATAATATCGATGATTCAAAGCAATCAATTTAAATAGCATTATGTCAAGGCCGAATTAGAAATAATCAAGAAACATGTGACGATGCCAAATAGCGATATACATAACTTCCTACTTCTATTGTAATGTGAAAGACAACGTATTGACTAAGAGACATTTTCATTTATTCAATGGGGCCTGGACAACAGGAATAATTGATAATATTATGGGCTGTGTAAGGAATTGCTGGCATAAATAACGATCGGCACAATCAATTACTACTCGTTGAGCGGTCGCTGGTTTCAATTGTGTAGTCATTCAACACGTCATCGGCGGCTAAACGAATAGATACACCATGTTGAATGCCTGGCTTCTCTTCATGAAATATGCTCGCACTCGAGATTTATTCGATGCTAATTGGACGCCTTCTGTCATTCATTAGTAATCCGTTACAAGACTTGCTTATGTATAAACATACATTCAATAATAAACTCACCGAATTATATTCAAATTTTCGCGATTTCACTAGGATGACAAACAGTTGGATTCAAATAAGTCATGTATTTGAGGTTAAGAAATATCTTTGACTTGTTGACGTTTCGATCGAAAGGTATCGTGGGAATCACGTCACAACGGCTGTCTGTCATTATAATAAGTGAAGTCACTACACACTACCACTTAGAAGCGAATTCACGATATACTTATTGTTATAACTAAGTGCTACACATAGTGCATTTTATAAATTATTGTTATCTTTGGCGCTAAAACGCTTTATTTGTCTTTACATCGTCATACAATCTAATTACTGTATTAACATTATCGCCATCTAATCTTATTATCAGGCGTAGTTACGCGAAAACAAGTTGTTTTACTGTCTGTTATTACCTTATTGCCCGTGGAAACTGTTCGACGATAATGGATTTTTAATGTTGTTTAAATTCCTTATAAAAGTTTTGATGAATGAATGATAAAATGTGAAAAGTACGTCACTGTGTATTGATTAGTAAGGCTACGTTATTTCGTGTGACATTGGTGTTGTACGGTTATATCGTTTCACGGCCAATCAGTTACAGTTTAATGTTAAAATAAATAAAATATGTGTGGAACGTGTAACAAATAGCACGACTTTGCCTAAAAATACATCAAGCAACCACGATGTCGGAAAGAGCTGTTGACAGGAAGCGATAAAAATATAATATTTTCAGATTATGATAACATGTTGATCATGTGTACGCTCTAAAATAATTTACTGGCTCTTAAATAAAGGTTAATTACCACAGAAGCAGTGTAAAAATATCGTAAAATCATGGTGTCTTCCTTTCCCACAAGGCACGTAATTAATTTCCTATATTTTTTTCACGAAATTTTCAACATAATACTTCCACTTTCAGGGTTAAGTAGGTGTAGCTTTTATTATTTCGCAATGGACCAACAAACATTCAACAAGTTGTTCATATAATCAATATATTCAGAGTAACGTTACTACAACTAAAACCCCAAAAAATATTCAGTTTTGTGGATTCAATGGAGATTTATGTAATGATCCACGTAAAGAAATGTCTCGTGCTGAGTCATCACATTTCAAAATAATTGATTAGGTATTATTTAATGAAGATATACATAAATATCTTAGTAAAGATAGGCAAACGTTTTTAAATTGTGTAAACAATAAAATTAAGGTAATCTATTCAAATATTTGTATATTTCGTAGAGGATGGACGTTTTATTAAAACAAATATTTTATATAATAACCATAAACACTGCTGCGCCTAGAGCTAATGTATTTATGTTACTGCGTGATATTCGGATTAAATTGTTATCTTGTGTGTCGTAACTCGTTACAATAATCGCGAGCGAGTATAATGTACCTACTCTAAACCTAAACAGGACTAAGTATCTCGTGAGTGATTCGATAGCATACCAAAATCGTGTGTTCCACCTCGTCAGATAACAAAAACCAAATCACTGGCGGGTGAAATGTATCACTGATGAGACGTATATTCAAAATATACAAACATAAAACAATGCCCCAGTGGCACACTGCACTATAGTCGGTCGCACGCGAGCGCGGCGGGTGCGAGACGCGGGCCGCGTGGCCGAGCGCAGTTACTGGCAGCCGGAGCTGACACCGAGCGCACACGGTGCTGGTGTTCAGCAGTGCATCTCACGTTGGCTACATACGCGGCGAGCGGCGAGGCGGCGCGTCGGCGGAGCGGCCCCGAGCGTCGCGACGGCCGGCAGACCGCGACTGGAGCGTCACTGCGCGTCGCAGCCTAGGGCGCCGAGCGAGCAGGACGAACATACTCGTCGGTCGCGCGCTTCACCTACGATTCTAGCCCTTGAACCTTCTATCTTGATTCTCATTTACCTTGTTCACGTCGAGTCTCTTATGTTTTTGTAAGACCGCAAAAGGGTTTTCACCCCGAGAGGCGTCCGATCCCGTGAATGTTACGTAGACGCTAGAGATAGAGATGCTGCGTGGCCTTTCCTATGCTATGGGTCGTTCCGATGTTATGTCACTATTGAACGTGCCTGAGCCTTGTTGTTTGGCCGTGAACGTATTTTACCCGTGCACTAATTTCGACCATTATGATTTATTGTTCTTAAGAGTTTTGTGACTGAACAGAATAATAGTTAATTTAGACAGTTTATCAAATAGAATATTTGAAATACTCAACGCTAATGTGAAAGTTTGTACTCAATCAAGTCCCAACAACTGGTAAGAATAGTATGGATTTTGGTACAATAAATAACAATTTCCTGGAAAGAGTGGGCACGGAAAATCATGCAAGACGAACCGCAGAAAAATAATGAATGCATATTTTCATGAGTTTGTTGGTAAACATTTCATCGGTTGGGTTATAAACACTAGGTAGGTACATATTTATTTTAATACACATAAAAACATATCCTAGGCTGCGTTACAATTTAAAAAAAATTGGTCATAAAGACACAAAATACGAATATAAAAATAATAATTTAATCTCATTTTCGTGACAGAAGAGGTGCTCTTTGAATTATAATTTTATGTAGTCGCCTGTGTTTTGAAGATATTTTTACCAGCTTCGAAAGTATTATAAGAAATAATACGTCTGCCGCTTGTTAACTAAGAGCTTCGTTATTTAGTTTTTAGTATGGTCGACTAAATTAGTCACTTTAATTATAAACCGCCAAATTCCTAGATTAGTGACTAACACATATCGAAAATTATGACATTCATAGGTGTTTGATTTTTATAGGCTGTGTGTAATTGGGGTATAAACTATTTTAAATTGCTAAAAGTTTCATCAAAACCTGTTTAGCACTTTTTTGTGAAAGAGTAACAAACATCCATCCATCCATCCTGACAAACTTCCAGATTACTAATGTTAGAAGCAAATAGTATTATTTACGACAAAATTAGTTTTTTTTTTCAGATCTATTTATTAGTATTCGGATGTGATGGAAGCGAGTACCTACTGCGCAATTCGGTTGATCTGTTAACTCATAAAGGCCCCTGCACGTCTATTTAAGAACATTAACCCGTCAGAGCCGGTTATTATGCGATTAACTATGACAGCCGTTGCAGGCAGTTTGTAACCCGAAAAATATTCGCTATCGTACTGCTCGAAAATTCGGGAAGCGCTTCTATCTGGTTGGAGAGTTGCAAAATGACACGATGTAATCAATCGAATGAGTTTAGAATCGAATCCAACTCCATACATCCAAAAGGGTTATTCGTTTGACGATATAGGTCAATTTGCTTTTTAACCGATTCTCGTACTATTTTCAATTCGAGCTCTTGTGAATGTTCTCGAATCTATTTTTGTAACGAATGTAAGTACATTAAAGTTGGTGAAAATATAATTTGCACGAGATTGGGTGTTTGCGCGTAAACTTCGATTTAATTTCCTGGAACATATAATTGTGTGTGATTATATCGAGTACCAAACCGTGTAGTAATCGATCGCTAAGCCCTTTGCCATGTATCTATACATACGAAGTTTTATCTCAAATATTTACTCATTTGATCTCACGTTCGTATTCTCTTTAGAGCTCTAAACATTACCGCTATCTCCTTTATCAAATATGTATGAAGGCAAGCGGCATACAAGCCAATATCTTTTTGTTTCGGGTGCTCTACAAAAAACAATAAATAGTCAGGAGCAAGCGAGATGAACTAATCGACTTTTCAAGACAGCTCAAAGAGGTAGAGAAAACTTCAATGCATTAGAGTCAAAGCCAAGATTGTTTTTATAACGAAGACGGTCTTTGCTCTTTTCCTCGGATAAACCAACGTCAATACTTGCAAAGATTTATCATGTAGTTACCCAATTTTAAACCATAATTTGTTGAGACATAGCGTTTCACTGACCGAGTTTTCGTAGATATACTTATCTACTAAAATCTATACTAATATTATAAAGCGGAAGAGTTTGTTTGTTTGTTTGTTTAAACGCGCTAATAGCAGGAACTACTGGTCCGATTTGAAAAACTCTTTGTTTGTTGGATAATCCATTTATAGAGGAAGGCTTAAGGCTATATAACATCACGCTGCGACCAATAGGAGCGGAGCAACAATGAAAAATGTTGCAAAAACGGGGAAAATTTACGCATACGAAGTTGCGCGGGACAGCTAGTTCATTATATTTCTCTAACACAAAAAAGTACATTGATTGAGTGACGTATACGATCACCACGCACGACACTTTTGATGAGATGGTAAGGTATCGATCACATTTCAAGAGTTTGAGAAATTTACCTTGTTCACAGCGCAATATCGTTTCATTGATGCTGAAAAACAATAAAATGATAGTCGTAAAACACTCACGCGTCTAAATAGACGGGCTAATTTGCACGCGAGCGACGTACGTTACGTTGTGACAACGCCGCACAGCGCACATCACATCTAAACAGGACAATCATTTGTAGTGATGTGTGAGTGTACAAGTACTTACAACGTACAGGCAATTTTAATGTCCACGAGAATTCCATTACCCGGGATGCATCGCTTGTGAATTTAGTTATACTATATTTGTACCTAAACGTAATCACATATGGTGGTCATATACATATAATTCAGCTACTTAGATATAACGGTGGTACAGTAAAAGATTTCGTTCGATATTTTCGTTTTATATTTAGGATTTATCTATACTAATCTATACTTCTATACTAATATTATAAAGAGGAAAGATTTGATTGTTTGTTTGATTGTTTGTTTATATTGAATAGGCTCCGAAACTACTGGACAGATTTGAAAAATCCTTTCATCGTTGTGAAGCTACACTAACCCCAGGTGACATAGGCTATTTCATACCCCTGTATTCCCACGGGAACAGGAACTACGCGGGTAAAAGCGCGAGGCGTTCGCTAGTAATCTATACTAATACTAATCTATACTATAATATTATAAAGAGGAAAGATTTGATTGATTGTTTGATTGTTTGTTTATATTGAATAGGCTCCGTAACTACTTGACGGATTTGAAAAATCCTTTCATCGTTGTGAAGCTTCACTAACCCCAGGTGACATAGGCTGTTTTTTATCCCTGTATTCCCACGGGAATGGGATAAACGCGGTGAAACTGCGATGCGTCCACTAGTTATGGATATATTAGACGCTGCTTTCTTTATGAAAATATATACATAATAATATGTTACGGGCCTTAATCGCGTGAATAATTTAATACGGTCGAAACGTCGGGCAATAAACAAGGTATTTTACCTTAAATTATCCAACCGATTAAGACCCGTAATATATATATTTTCATAATGTGTACAAATCGCGAAAGTTTATCAACATTTATAGCAGCTTTGCCGTGTGGTACCGGCTTAAGAATAGTACCACCCCATCTCTTCCCGTGGGTGTCGTCAAGGCGACTAAGGGATGTCACACTGTAGGACGGGCAGCAACGTCCTCTGCGTACTTAAAACCTTACTGCGATCGCCAACCCGCTCGCCAAGCGTGGCGATTATGGCAATTACCCCCAGGATCTACATACTAGTAAGTTCTACTGGGGAGACCCGTGCCCAGCAGTGGGACATCATATGGGTTGATATGTATGTATGTATGTATAGCAAGCTGCTTTCTTTATACTGGCACCCATATATCTCATTTTAGTACTTTATGAATCTCCAAGGTAAGAAAACTAACTCCAAAAGATGTGACTCGTACGTGAATATATCAAGTCAAGTAACTTTAATAAGTTTGGACAGAAAAAGCTTGATGAAAGGAATGAATATCCAATGACATTTCATGTTTATAGGTATCTCTGGAGAATTCAGTCGAATAAAACCAGTGATTGATAAATCGATTGGCTTCTCGCCTCGATAAAAAAAGTTTTCATTTGTCCGCCAAACTATCCGGACTCGGAACTCGCAATTGCGCGTCACTAGTCACCGTATTGTCAATTTGCACGCCAAATCGATCACTATTTATAACTGATCGAACTGGGCCGAACATCGATGTTTTTACGAGATGAATTATATTATGTAGGCAGAGGTAATTTGGTATTATTAGTTCGTAGATACGCAGAGATGATTCATTGAATAATAAATCTGCAATATATTGATGCTACACAGTATGCTTTTATTTACTTTGTATTTGAAAATAGCTACGTTTTCATGCAACGAGTTTGTTAGTCGCCAAATCGAACTATATAACCTCAAAACGATCTACGACCCACTATAATCTACTATATCATAACTCAATCGCAACAAATTATAAGATACCTACATTGTCTTCCAAACTTACAATGTTGATGATAAATCAACTTTTAAATTAACCTAAGTAGGTAGACATGTTATTATTGAAACTTTTGTTTACAAGAATAAGCAGAAGAAGCCGTCTAATCGTAATAAGTCAGGTAGCAGGCAGACTGGAGCCAACACCAACTACGCAGCTGTACCTGGCGCTACTTCATCACTTTACTAAAGTGCAAGTGGACACTGAGGTTCGATAGATCAGAAGCTTCTAATCGAAAAAAACGCTAATCGAATATAACGTCAATCGAACAGAATGACGACATTGCATGCGCAAAATCGCGAATACAAAAATGTTTAACATGAGACTCGCAGTTTTGCGCGCCGAACGAGGTCATTCTATTCAAGTGTCATTCTATTTGATTAGGGGCTCTGGTAGTTTCTGGTGCTAGTTCACTGGTGGCCTTCATACGGTAGGAGTTTTGGACGAAGGATACATAAGTACTGGTGGTTTCGCGGAAAACTACAAGACACCACGACACTGTGTAGCATTTCGCCAACCAATAGTGTTATTATTTTCATAGGTATGTATTAGTTTATTAAGCACTTTTATATTTATTTGTATATGGCCTTTGTAGACTGAAATCAAGAGATTATTATTATTGTTAATAATATTACTTACCTACTTAAAATAATTACCTAACGGGTAATTTATTGGATGATACACATCTATTTACCCTATATCTTTGACGTCATTTCATAATGTTCCAGTCCTAAATATACATGTTTAACGCTGATATGGCAAACAAATAGTTATTAGGAAAAATATTATTTGACTCATATAATATGTATCAACTTATGCAAGTATGTACCTAATCTGTCTATTTCCTTGAAGGAGTTTAAACTAAAGAAGCCCGTAACCAGTCTATAACAAGATCTGCGATCAAAATCAATGATCGCGATTCAGATTGACCGTTTTGCAACTGACTGAGATTATCTACGCGATTAACCCCTGAATATGCAAATACAACTTATATAATTTTGTGAGCCAGCACGAGTGTTAACGGCAAGGAGTCTCAAAACGTAAGGCCGGGGCGGTTTCATTCTAACGTGTTCTTCTGCGCGTATACGGTCGTTTCGGTATAAGGGCTTACACGCGCGCTACATTTCGCGCTTCTTAAAACCGGACTCGCGTATACGGGCATATTATCTTGATGTGTTCGCTCCAACCGATAGTGGTGAATCAGTAGGTATCAACACGTCTATACAAACTTATAAGCGCTTCAACGCGTTGCAAAGTTGCGAGTGTGGTTAAAGGCGCTTCTATACGCGCCTGAATACGCTTCCAAAAACGAACTTAAACGAACTTAAACGCGCGTATAAAACGCCTGTCTAAAACCACTGTCTACAAAATAGTATAGGTAATTACTTTGACATTATATTACTTGTATTGCATGAAGATAAAATAACAAAAAGACATCATAACGTTGACCTTTCACATCATATTTACATCAGATTCGCCATTTTTGCGGTTGTCCTTATGATTAATGAATATCCAAATATCGTCAAAGTATATTATGACGGCCGAGTTTGTGTGATGTAAAAAACAGGTCGCTTTTAATACGGCCCCTTTCAATTTGCAGTAATCTACCAGACCGAGAGTATATTTTTTGTTTCACTGAGCGTTGAAATACCGTGTTTTTATTTATAAATAACTGAAACTGGCGTCTTTACAAAGTGTAACAGAAAATGGTGTGGTCAAATTTCAATAGTAGGCAGTATTAGCTCAGTCTTATGACACATATAAAAGCTTTATAAACTGTGGTAAGGTGTATTTAGTTTTGGAGTGGTATTCAATACAAGTGTTATTATGGATTATTAAGCTATTGCATAGCTTTTATCGCGGGCTTTGAGCGCGGCGACCGAATCAAGAAATTCCGTAACGAAAATAATACCTAACACCCCCCACTCCGCCTACCATGTAGCTCGGCCGAGCGTTCGCTTAACGTATATGTATATGGTACGACTGTACGAAGCGCGCACGGATCGAGACGAGCTGCTCGGAAATGTAATGAAAAGAAAAAAAAATGAATAAATAATTATAATTGCATATGTTGATAAAAAATGCTATGCAATAGCTTTACCGCGGCAGTCCCCGAGTGCCACACATTTTTACATTTTCTTGTCGCTATGTCAATGTATAAGTTATAGCGTTTTTTCTGATACATTTTCAGCAACATAAAAAGCTTGAGTATTGCACTTCGGGTGGTGTGAAATCCAATTGCATTATTATGGAAAAGTATTTTAAAACTCGTTTAAACTTTTTGAATTTACCGACACAGCTCCTTATAAATGTAATAAGATTACACAAACACATCTGTATTTCGTTATAAAAAAAAGAAATCTAACCAGCTTCAATCAGGGCTGATTTGCTGGCATTTCTTAACGAGTTTCGTTGTCTATCTCCGAAACTCATCATCAGATCTTTATGAAATTTATATGGGATCATTTGGAATAAACCATAACCATATAATATTTTTGAACATCTGTCTATATTTGACGGAGTTACCGAATACATATATAAAAAAAAACAGATTGCACTCTGGAAGTTCCACACAACTTGAACATTAACGTTGTGCGATTTTTAATATTTTGGAATGGTTGAGATTTTTTTTAAAGTACTTTTATGTAGTTAAATACAATTTTTTATTGCGCTATCATACACAAACATGATAATACAACGACATGACAATTAAAAAGTTTATCTCTCAGAAAAAATTACAAACCGATAAAATTTGAATAATCTGTTTTGATCTTACTGACATAGTAATACAAAAATATGAAATAATAAATCACAAATCAAAATAACTAAAATCAAAAATTAAAATAAAAAAGGGAATAAAATAATTGTTACTCGGAGACCTTCTAATAATATTGTAGCAGTTTATCATTGCTCTCCCTCCGTCTTACGAATTTTCGAACAGGGTCATGTGATCCTGACGTGAGTTTAAATTTTTTCCTCCAAACAAAAAAAGCAGCACACCGCTAAAGAAGTTTTCACTTCAAATACAGACACTTGAGAACCTCCTCTTTTTTAAAGTCGATTAAAAATATTTTACAGAGACCTCTTCTACAGATGGTATCAATTCTAAAATGACTAATAGCTTCGCATCTGCTCTAAGAACCATCAGTCATTGTAGAGTATTACTATGATTACACTTAAATTTATTACTAGCTTACACTAAGCTCTAAAGCTGTGACTAATTGTCGTTCTCTCAAGCACCAGCCGTCATAACCGCTTATCTTCACAAGGCGCTATATATAGCGAAACACTTGTTAATAAACCGCAACTTTCATATGATATTTACGAAGAGTAACGTCTGTGTCTAGACGAAGCTTTTATCACCACAAACGCCAAGTTTTTAGGGCTGAAAGGCTATATTTTTATTGTTGTGGTTACGTTAATATTTCTTTCTATCTATAACATATCTATGTTTATGTATAAGCACAAAGTATTGCTAGGACAGAATGTATTTTTCGTTCATGCTCGTTCGAGAAACGCACACACAAACATCGCTCATAGACACGGAGTTTCAGAACACCTGACATTCAAACAAGCCATTTAATAGTACTTAGTTTTTATGTTTCATTCGGCATTAACTTCAAAAATTTATTTATTTTTAAGTTATTCTAAGTTATACCTACACATTAGAGTTTTAAAGTCTGTTTAATTTTTTTAAATTACTTTTTATGTGGTCTCTATTTTTTTTATATTTTTTTATTTTGTGGAATAAGTGGCCACTGAGCTGTCTCTTAACAACAATACCGGGAGTTTCACCGGTATGCTAACGACACGCTTGTAAACGAATTAATGGTCAGCATGATAGCAATTTGTGACACAGTGTTGCTAATTATTTCGTCATTATAAACACGTCGCAAAAATGATTGCTAAACAATTCACATTTAATGACAGTGTGACGTACAAACTACCCGTTACGCAAAATTTTCTTTACGTTAGTCACCAAACGTAGTAATATTTTAATTTTTTGTATTGATAGATGCCTAGTACTACTTTGTGTAAGTGAGTCCACGCTACAAATATCAACTTGAACTCAAACTATTTTTCTTTGATCACCTTGAAATGCCTATCTATGTATATCGTTCAAGGATGTATGGACGACTTTTCAGATGAAAGAGAAGAATAGACCATCTACGTAATGAAGGTTAAATTTTCTGTGTATTTGTCATCAACACTTCAGAGTTGAAAGCTCAATAAATATCATTGAAACCGCTAATAACTTGGCTCATACAATACCGTTAATGTTTAAAGTAAAATAACAGTAAAATACAATTTCCGAATGTTAAAAATACTTTTCCGACTTCCCCGCATTGCCGTGAATCATAATAACTCTCATTCTTAACGAGAGTGGCGATGTAGTCTGCTTTTTAACATACAAATAAAGTTACCAGCATTAAAATTATTCTACAACGAAAGAGTAAAAATAAATAGTTTTTATGCCAGCATTGTCAGTAAAAGCTATTTTGTTTACAGCTCTGAAATTGTTTTGTAAAGGGAAAAATGATTTGTGTTTTTCCATGCTTCGGCATTAATTCTGATGTTTTTGCGTTTCGTTTTTATAGCTAAGACGCATTACGTTTAGTGATCAATATTTAACGTAAACCAATGCAATTAATTTAACAAAACATTAGCACAAAATACCAAGAGAACAATATGTAGGTACTTCTCAGATCACTTTAGGCTGGCCTATTTGTCTAGTGGGTAGTGACCCTGACTGCTAAGCTGGAGGTTGTGGGTTCGATCCCCACCCGTTTCCTTATTTCATTCTTCGTTTTGAAGTTAGATCGATTAAATTGTATTTAGCTTTTTCGTTTTAAATAAAGAAATACGTGTCTCAGCGTTTTTGTAAAATCAACCTCTAAGGGGTAAAATAGTGGCTGCATGTTTGTGTGAAACTCCGTCGCAAGATAATATGAAACTTCCTCAGTTTTAAAGTTAAATCTGTAAAATTTCACACTTAGATTATTGGTACAAAATAAAGAAGTGTGTCAGTTGGTATGAAATTCCGTCAATATTGAAATTCAAAATCCAAAAATATTTGTATCCAAATTTATCTCAATTTTGAAGTAAGATCTGTTAAATCTCGTATTGGGCTTTATGGTTTAGAGTAATTCTTTATTAGAGAGCCAAATACACGTGTGTCAGTGTTTTGATCAAAAGTGAAAATCAACCCTTAAAGGGGTATAATCATCGGGCGAAGCCGCGGGAGTCAGGTATAAATTTCAACTTGCTAGGTCCACCCGTTCCTTAGAAAATCAGTGGTGACGCACGGACAGACAGACGGACATACAGACAAGAGAATGATCTTATAAGGGTTCTTAGTTTTACCTGTTGAGGTACAGAACCCTAAAAACATAAGATTTCCATAAGACGTGACCATATTATGTTGGCGAATAAACAGCAAACTATTCATCATAGTGAGAACCGAATGACAGCTGTGAAACTCTTGAATAATTCGCTCATAGATCTAAAGAGTGGATAAGATAAATGGCTGTCACTGAATACAAACAACAGTTTTAGTTTACATCAGCAAACGAACCATCGATCACGTGGCTATATATCTCTCTTGATAGATAGGTACGCTTATGTTATATATCTATATAACATAAGCATATATATCTTTACATAGTAGGTATGAGACGAAATCTCTTCTTGCTGTCTGTCCCAATGTATACCTATGTAAGTACACGAATGTTTAAAGCATTATCAATATAATCGAAAGAAAATGAACGCTTTAATGTAACTCATAGTTCATACTTATCAAATAATTAAATCAAGTTCATAACTGAACTAGAAAATACAGAATATTTATAAGTTTGCTTCGTAACTTATAACAACGGCAATGTTAGCAAGCTCTGTTAGAAATGTTTTATAAATATATATTTTCATATTCATAGCAATTTATAGAGATCTGAAAATCCGAGGCTACCTTGTAATACAAAATGTAGGTGGCCGTATCAAGGTAAAGTGACGAGCTTTAAATACGTAAGCCCATACATCTGGAAAACTCGCGATAGATTGATTATGACTTATCGAAATTCTTCCACGGATACTTTCGTGTGGAAGGTATTCAGAATCTATTAAAAAAAAAAATGTTTGGCCGAGCTACATGGTAGGCGGAATAGAGTTTTAGGTTTTATTTTCGTTACGGAATTTCTTGATTCGATCGCCGCGCTCAAAGCCCGCAATAAAAGCTATGCAATAGCTTAAAACCTACGCTGATGATATTTTTATAACTTGGACATTAGATAAATTTAGTTTTACATTATAATGTAAAACTAATGGTTAATATAATGTTAACTAAAAAAGGTAGTGGGTTCGATTTCCACACGGGACACCATTTTGTTTGATCCACAAATTGCTGTTCCGGGTCTGGGTGTACTTTATGTCCGTGACTTGTATGTTTGTAAAGTCCCCGCGACCCAGCGCTTGTACCCTAATGCGGGAGTCGTCTTTTAAAAAATAAAAATAATGTGTAACAGACATTTTTGATCAAATACTATTTGATCACTTATAATATTTTAAGGGCCTGTTATTTACCCGACGTTTTGTTGGTCGAATTACACCGATCGTGGTCTCGGGTTGATTGATAGCGTGATCAAAATCAAGCATCGTTATATAAATTATATCGATTAGACCTACTTGTAGGTACCTAACTTAACTAAAATCTAAGTACCCTAACTTTTAATAATAATAATATCTTGGGACAACTCATACAACGCTATCTGATCCCAAACTAAGCAGAGCTTGTACTATGGCAACCAAACAACTGATAAACATACTTATATATTTCTAAATACATACTTAATATAGATAAATTACACCCAGACACAGAACAAACCATCGTGCTCATCACACAAAGTTTTATCCTGGGTGGGAGTCGAACCCACGACCTCTTGCTTAGCAGTCGGATACACTCCCACTGCGCCACTGAGGCAGTCATTCATTATATTCCATTGAGTAGGTACCAACTTTACTTACCAATTAAAGTAATTGAAGTAGAATTATCAATTCCTGGTAACATAAACTGATAATGTGAAACTTTGATATTTGCCTTTATTTACCTACTCTTAATGAAGCCTCAATGAAGAAAAAATCTGCAAGTATTAAAGTATAAACTGGCCATCCAAAAAGATATCTGGAAAACATTCTAGTTGTGAACTGGAAGTAGACTAAACTTGAAATGTCTAGTTGAAACGATAAAAAATATCGAAATCAAAATCTGACCACAACGTAACTGACAGAAAGTCGCAATTACGTAATAACTTTTCAGTTTCAATTACAAAGTTGTAGAAAGTTAACGTTTGACCTTCATATAAGTTTTTTTGAAAGTCACAATTGATTTGTTCGTCAATTGACAGAGTTTTACTACGTTGAATGGTTTCCCAAAAATTTGTAATCAGAGTTGATATTTTGCAATCTCTTTTGAAATTATTTTGTTCTCTCTTTCTTTTATTACATTATCCAATGGTTTCCTCAGTAGTAAAGTTTACAAAGCTTTCTTATTTACAGCTCACATCCTTTAGAAAGTCCTATTTAAATAAAAAAATAAAGGTCCGTATTCGTCGAGTGTTTATCTCCTGAATCACGCCCAGAAGAGAACAAACTGGATAGATTCAACTTTGTTTCAAGACGTACTCAAAACCCAAAGCATATTCAAATATATCAGAATCCAAAAATAACATGTCCTTTTGCATAACATTAGTCTCACTGGAGAAGTCGTTTAGTCATGTTTGCCAACAGATTAATACACTCGCAGTATAATAAACAATGTGTTTACATTGGCAATAGTTTGCAATGTATCTTTGACACCTGTGTCTCCAAATAGCGCGTAAATAATGTCGAATGTGTATGACGTTTTTTGATTTGTGGAGTTATTTTAGTTACCTGTCCGTAGTTATTAATCTTAGCGGCAGAAGCTTTGTTTATAGGTAAGAATTCTGGTCATTAAATGGGGCGCGAAACAAAAGTGTTGAATGAAATGTTGTTTCATATTATGTTATACATAAAAATTACGGAAATTTTACACACTTTGACGTATTGTTTTGACGTCATGACATCTTATAAATCGAAGACCGGGTGCACGTACGAAAAAGTTTCTGAAATAAGTCACGTTATTGATTGGTTGCTAAGCAATAGCGAATGGTGATGGCAGCGACATGACATGCGATAGGTACAATTGGAACTAAAGTTATTGATTGGTTCTAAACAACGCGATACGTCATCAATGTTTTCTTAGGCCGTTACCTGGTAAAATGATTGTCCGTAAACTATTGACGTATAGACCTGGGTATGTTTTTTTTTCGATTTCGCGGCAAGCCCGCGCGAATTTTCTCATGCATATGTGCCACCTACCACTTTCCTACATGAAGTCAACTGTGCATCTTAGTGGATATCCTATCCACTAAGGCGCATAGTTGACCAACCTAACGTCATCTGGTATGTTTATGTGCCCTCCCAGCTGCAATTTATGAGTCACAATCATGTTCATAAACATGATTAAATCTAGATAAGGATTTTAAAATATGTAATGCTGTCTGTACTTTCCTGCCTTACCCGGTTTTGCTACATACTTCCTGGTGTACCTACTTATGTAGGTATTATTTCAATTAATAGAGTGTTTGGGATATTATTTACTGTTTCATTTAAATAGTAGTACGCTGGGCTGTACTACTATTTAAATAAACAATATCCTAAACACTCTATTTATTTAAATATTTTTATTTTCGGGTGGTGTATTCTCCTATACCCATATTATGTATAACAAACATATAAACCACCTGGAAGAAATGTATCCGAACTATAGTAAAATCATTATTAATGTCTGTTGCATAGTTTTGAATATCTAAGCGTGCACAGGGACAGGCTACTGAAAGTGATTTGTTTCATTTCACCTTTAAAGAAAAATGTAAATTTAGTAACAAACAACAATAGTCAAATGGTTTCTTTCAAGGCCGTATAAACACGAATTTATCATTAATTCTCAGTTGAATTAATGGATTCTCATACTTCCACAATAGCTTTCGGTTGGTAATTTTATTTGTTAGCACGGCAAAGTTCTGAGGCTAAAATCTACAGCTAAATTAAGTTGACATTTGCCACGATTATATTACTCCTACAGTCCTACATAATGTAACATCACGCCTACATAGGAACGAAATACCTCCTTTACATGTTAACTGAAAGTGATTATTTTATGTTTAAAACTTTATTGAATTATTTTAATGTAGATACAATCTATATTTTGATCATTTTTAACCCCCGGCGCACCGTCTGTGTGTATGTAACATCCTAAGTCCCGTGAACTGATTTTGATTTTGTTTTTTTTTTGTTTGTAAGGTAAATTAGTCGGGAGTGTTCTTAGCTATGTTTGATGTTAATCAGGTCAAGACGGATGCCGCGAAATGGATGATTACATATTTTTTCACAAATATTGCATACTTGCATAGTAGAATACAATATACTACGTTAAATTTCAAATCCAAGATGGCCGCCACCACAAAATGGCTTTGACATATAGACCTGGACCGCGCCATCCCTTTCAATTAAAAAGTAAATATTGACTGGAAAGCGTGAAAGAAAGAAAAACTCGTGCGGCCCTATCTCTTTGACAGGTATTGTCCACAAATTAGCGTTGTCTCTATCTAGAGAGTAGTCAATTTTGTGAGGTCTATACGTCAATGCAAAATGGTGAATGAATTTTTTTTTTCACAACTTTCTAAATTTGGTTATCAAATAAAAAGTCTTGACTATTAGTATACTATGTACTATAACAAATTTAAAATTCAAGATGGCCGCCACCACAAAATGGCGAATTACATTATTTTTTAAATTAAATCGGATCTCAAAACGCATACTCCGACGGATTTTCTTCGGTCACTTGTCTACTGTTAGTCAGGGGATTTTAAAATTTTAATTGTTTTGTTTTTTACGTCGGGAGTTTTTTCAAAATTTAATCTAATCTAAATAAGTCTAAATATTTTATATAAAGCTGTTCCTATCGTCACATCGTGGCGCGCCGTGCGAGTCTTCGGCGGACCAGTTTACAGCCACGTTTGGCCGCCCGCTCCTAGCTCCGCGCCTCACCGCGGACACTGGCTCACCATCTACTACCACGCGCGCACGCATCTGTCATCTATACCTACCAGCTACCAAAATACAATCTTCCAATTCAAGAAACAGTTTTATTCTAGTCAAGACCACCAGAAACCCACCCCTGGAGCTTGGCATTCAACAAAAGCTAACACATTCATTTACCTTCCTTTCTAATTCCTATCCTTATTGACATTCTTATTAACATTGTTATATTGCCATTATACCTTATGCTTATATTCAATTCAAATTTTTTGTTGATGACTGATTGTGTTGTTTTAATATATTCTCTTCACTTGTATGCTGAATAATTAATTGAATTTCTATAATATCATGATATCGGAATATTATTATTAAGTTAACTTGTATTTCTTAAACCAAGTATTATGTATTCAATTACAATGTAAAAATTGTTCATGAATAAAGCTTGAATTGAAATTAATTGAATTAAATTACTAAATTTTAAACCGCACTATAACGAGAGCGGTGAGGCGCTGCGCGTATTCTTCCCACTGTTTCTATGCTACGCCGCTCTATTGCTGGACCCTTATTCACTATGTTTTTTTTTCGATTTCGCGGCAAATTTGCTCGAATTGGCGCATGCGCGGTGCGCATAAAGATGACCGCGCGCATGCGCGATGCATTTCTAAGCGCCGCTCTCTTTAGAACATTATGTCAAGATTTTAAGAGTTAAAAGCGCGGGCTTGACGCGAAAATGAGATAGTAAATAAGGAGCTGCTTTTGGTATAAAACAGTTGGAAAAATGTTTTTCAGGCCACGCTGCAGTGTCGCAATAGTGCGTTTTAAACCCTAACTGATCTGGCATACTTCGTACCGCATAATATAAATGTTGACTTGGATTAAATTCAGGTTTTTGTTGAGACTTTTATTAAAAAATCATCTTGTAATTATTCTCACAAGCACGTTTCACATTTAACGTAAAAGTACTACAAGCAAAGAGAATGTATAATGATTAAATTATACGTATAATTTGTGGAGAAGCGACGAGATGTCCAGTTTTCATAACCTAATTGTCTCTGAAAAGTAAAATAGCAATGAAGCTGTAATCTTATTAGATACGTCATAGGATTAGGATGACCATTTTGACGTAGTATTCAGTTGGAATTATACGAAATACTTCCAAATTTTATTAAATTAATTACCTTACTAGAAAATGTAACCTCATTTGTTTCTTTTAAAGCTAAAATATTATAATGCGTTAGTAAACTAACATACCTCTCTATTCTACTACTTTACGTAGTAGAATTTCTTGCGACGCATTGATTGCGCTTATAGTGCTTTCTTATTAATTCTTATGATAACTGGACGAACTAATTAAAGTTAATAATTTAGCCATGAGGAAAATTTATCTCACTTGGGCATGGAAGTATAAATAAACAGGGGAACAAATACAGCCATTTGCTTATAAACTAGGTAGAGCCTGTATTTTAGATATTTATATAAAACGTAGCCCATACACCCTATTAATTGAAATGAGAGAAGAAACACCTATACCTACACATCCTCTGTGGCTGGGAGGCAATTCACCACAAAATTCAAAATTCTTTCACTTAGGATGCAAAACAACTCTTGTGATACGTCGGGATTGTACATATAAAGCTAAAAGAACCTGGTAATAAAAACTCGTGGCTATTCTCTTCAAATTGTCAATTTTACTATGTTTGAATGTTTATAAACTTGATATGGGAGTAAGGTGCTGCGACTAATAAACAATAAACTATGATAAAGGATTGATACAAATTGTATTATCAAAAAGATGAAACTCAAAAATAACCGATCGATATCTATTGACAGCACAAATATCGGTTTCATTACTAGAGTTAGCTATTTTAGCAGATAGTTAACGGTAGATAAGTTATGGGGGCCATAAGTAGTTAGCTCAGTACGATCTAGAGTTTTAGGATCCTAGCTCCCTAGAACTCAAGAACGTAGTTCAATCCACAACGTTTTTTAACAGACTTACAAAAAAATATATTATTGGAATTGCGTGATTTTCACATATGATTTTTATTATCGATTAGGGCATCTAAACCGATTTATGAAATTTGTTTAAAAAAATGTCAATGTTTTGTCTCTATCACATTACGCACAGAGTACCTGAAAACCGAGACTCGCTTAATTTCCTTCACTAAATGATCCTTGAAATGAGTTTTTCACAGATCGGGAGGCAGTTTCATTTAACTGCGTGGTCGCCTTTGAAAAAATGCCGACCCCGTTCTTGTTTCATAATGTTGCTTATTTCATCATACGTCAAACTCAAAATAGAACAGAAAAATTGTTTTTTTGGGGCAAAAATATTACACGTTTGCGTCAATTTTCCCAGTTTTTGCAACATTTATCATTGCTGCTACGTTCCTATTTTCGTAGCGTGATGTTATATAGCCTAGTCAGCCTATAAAATATCACGGTACAATAAATGGGCTATCCAATAGTAAAGTAATTTTTCAATTTGAACCAGTAGTTCCTGAGATTATCGCGTTCAAACAAACAAACAAACTCTTCAGCCTTATAATATTAGTATAGATTAATTAATGTAGTATTACTTATTAGTTATCTCGTAATTTTATTAATTTTCGACCTAAATCCCCGGGGCATAGTAATTAGAATTCCATTGTTCGCTTTTATAATAAAACTCAAATTTATTGAGCATCCCATCCAAAATAATATTTGGCATCCGACATATATAAAAAGTACGCTGTAGGTCCGACATTCTAAATGTCTGCTTATTACATGCGCAAAATATGAACAATATTTTCTAATGTGCAGAAATTTAGTAAAAGTAGGTAAGTACCTAAGCTCTCGTCTTGTTTATGCTAATATTATACCCCTATTTTATAATATACCCAAGTAATTATGTCCTTCATCCAACGTCTGGTCTGAAATTTACTCTCAAAAAGACAGGACACATAAGAAGCCACGAGTGGGTAGGTTGTTGATTTTATTAAAAATATTTATAGTAAAAAACATCGTGAAAGATTTATTTGTTTAATCTCCGAAACTACTGAGAAAAAGGTAAAAAAATGGTAAAAAACTAACTTATTTGTTGGGGAAGAACATTGACAATATTGCAATAACTAATTTTCATATGGGCGGGCCGCAGCAAACGTCCCTGTAGTATAAATAAAGAAACGAGAATAGGTTCTTTGCGTAATTAAATTAAATACCTATCTATTGACTTGTTGTTTATTAAAATTCAAAGAGCAGTCGTCTCAAATTAGTATCAACCTAATCATCCATAGACACGCATCTTATAATACGTGAGGTTTCCGACTGGGAACTATAAATAGATACACCCCATCTGCTCCGTTCATGTCATATGAAGTACCAAAAGGATTTTCCGGCATGTGAGCAGATACCTCGAAACATGCAACCTTGACACTATTATTAACTACGTTATTCAATAAAAAGATTTGAAAGATGTCAACACTTTTCTCTGCATCTGTACCTACAAATTAAAGTTTTGTGTGGGATCAAATGAGTGATTCGATACACATTAGGACAACTGATCTCGCGGGATAGGATCGAGAGGGATCAATTAACAAAAACCTATCAAACTCTTTAAATACCATTTATTTCAAATCATATATAATCACTCCTTTATTATTAACTAGCTGACTTATTTTTCCACTATTTAATGGATGTTATTATACATATAAACCTTCCTCTTCAATCACTCTATCTATTAAAAAAAACCGCATCAAAATCCGTTGCGTAGTTTTAAAGATTTAAGCATACATAGGGATATAGGGACAGAGAAAGCGACTTTGTTTTATACTATGTAGTGATTTACATGAGAGAAACATCTGCCTATATAAATGTAGCGGCGGTAGCCTAATAGTTAAGGCATAGGACTTGCAATCGCGAGGCCGAGGGTTTAAATCATACAACTGACGTGAACCCAGTCCTAACACAAGCTGGAGGACTTAACAGGATTACTAGTAATGTGGGGCCCATAATTCAACTTTGCTAGTAATCTTTTCTTACAAAAATAAAATATAAAATAAAGTACAATAATCACTAAGTATATGGATGCGTTGAAACACTAGCAAAAAACAAACCCTATAGGTACAACACTAAAAAAAAATGTTCTTCATAATTTGTATCATTTATTCTAATTTCAAAACTATATGTGCTTAAATATTGGCCAAAGGACTTGTAAGGAATGATTAAATATAAAATATTATTTCTGATATCAAAAGGAAGAAAAGAATGGCCTTTATTCGTCACGCAGAATCTTTACTTATAAAAGTCAAATCATGCTCTTAATCAATGTGACAATTAAAACAAATTCTTCCACAAATGTGGTAGCTGTTGGTTTTCCGAATTGAAATAAAATAAATAAATAAAAACAAAGTGACAACAAAATTCACCCAAGTATAAAGTAACAAGGAGCAAGCAACTAGATCCATTTTTCTTTATCATTTAAATATTCATCCACTGTATAAATAAATAACCTCTACGGATACAGATATTTTTGACTACATTTTTGAACTTAATCACTGATAGATTCATAATACTAGCTGGTATCTTATTTAATACTCTCACAGAAAACCCCATAAAGGAATTATGAGTTTTATGTAGCCTATGATATTGACCTACTAAACTACCAGAAGCAAGTACCTTGGAGGGCTCTTAATCTCACCTGACGACGTTAAGGCCACTCCACCAAGATACATATTCGACTTCTTGGTCAGACTAAGCCTTGGAGATATCCTATAAGGAAGAAAGAGGCATCGCTTCTTATCTTTTAGTTCGCAGCTCCTTTCGGACTATACTAGGCTATTTTTGGTATAGTTCAATAATTAATCGAAAAATGTAACATGTTCCAAAAATTACCTCATTGGAATGTGTTACTGATTCCGAACAAACTTCTTTCAGGTTTGCACTATACTAAGAATAACGTAATATATATCGCGGTCTCTATCCAGATACAATACAATGATTATAAATAATACCTACATAAGTACCCCATGAAGCAAAAGCCAAAACCTACAGTAAGTAGGCAAGGCAAGAAAGTACAGAAATCATTACAAATTTCACCATCCGTATCAAAGTTTAACCATGTTTATCTTTGAAATGATTGTGAGTGATGAGCGTTCTCTACATACAGTACATTCTCGATGCCTATTCACTATTAATTATTCATTCTACTAATTATTATTTGACAATGACAAATGTTTATAACTCTACATAGTTATATCTGTATTATTCTACAACATTACGCGACTGTCGCAAACATTAGACTGTCACTTTGGATTCGAAAGGCGATACGATAAACCACACCTGTAATTACTTGCCTAGGTTGATGCAATGAAATGATACAATTTAAGACCATAAGATTATCTATTGTTAACTGTCTGTTATTACTGCGCTAGCTCCAGTAGCAAAACTGTCATTTTTTGTGAGTTTCAATAACCGATCGATATCTATTGACAGTACAAATATCGGTTTTATTACTAGAGTTAGCCATCTTAGCAGATAGTTAACGATAGATAAGTTATTGGGGCCATAAGGAGTTAGCTCGGTACGATCTGGAGTTTTAGGATCCTAACTCCCTAGAACTCAAGAACGTGGTTCAATTCACAGCTTTTTTTAACAAACTTCAAAAAAATATATTATTGGAATTGCGTGATTTTCATATATTATTATTATTATTATCGATTAGGGCATCTAAACAGATTTATGAAATCTGTTTAAACAAATGTTTGTATGTTTGTGGAATCATTTCTCCGAAACTAGAGATCGCATTGTGACCATCCTTTTTTTATTTATTTCAACTTAGGGAACAGTACAATCTTTATCAAAATCGGTTTAGTACTTTGAAAGGTATGAACGCAAACATTTAAATATGACGGCATGGCTTACATTTTTTTTAATTTTAAAAGCAAAACATCTCTAAACTTTGGTCAAATAGTAAAAGAAATATTTTTTTATTACGTAAAAACTAAAAATTATAAAATAAACTTTAAAAATTAATTCAAAATAATACTTACATGACATGGTTAAGGTTATTAACCTAATATTTTTTTGAGGTTGGTGCCAGCACATATCAACAGTCGGTACTACCTATCAAATAAAAAAAAAGAGAATTCGTAATAAGAACAAACACAAAAAGATCAACCATGTTTGTCATGTCATCAGAATGATAAGACCTGAAAAAAATGTAGGTTAATTTTGTGTATATAATAGCTAAAAGCTATTTTATTCTTTTAATTTAACTTTTGAAGTCTATTTTTATTTAATATTTTTTAAGTTAGTAGGTATTCTATTTT
The DNA here is from genome assembly GCA_945859575.2 of Herminia tarsipennalis. Taxonomy (NCBI): domain Eukaryota; kingdom Metazoa; phylum Arthropoda; class Insecta; order Lepidoptera; family Erebidae; genus Herminia; species Herminia tarsipennalis. The sequence goes on from OX243838.2 coordinate 11,999,671, forward strand.
ATCAGAACTCACGTCAAGTTTAAAAAGTTATGAAAACATTTAAATTCAGACCAGACAGATTGAAAGGGAGAATTTTGAAAAAACTATAAGGGTACTTAAATTTTTTTCATAATCTACCTTTTTTAGACAAAAAATATAGCTCTTATCCTTTGAATACTTTTAGGCGAAATATTGTTTTTTTTTATTTATTTCTAAAAACACTTTTTAATTAAATTGATTGATTCTTTATTAATGAGCTAGAAAAAAAGAGAAGGTTGTTCGCAAATTGTAAATACATTTTCTACTATCTATACCTAATTTCAAAGCTTTTAATGTGAATATAATGTCCTACAAATTAAATTAAATATTCTTGTTTTGTCTCTATTCCATTACGTACAGAGTACCTGAAAACCGAGACTCGCTTAATTTCCCTCACTAAATGATCCTTGAAATGAGTTTTTCACAGATCGGGAGGCAGTTTCATTTAACTGCGTGGTCGCCTTTGAAAAAATGCCGACCCTGTTCTTGTTTCATAATGCTGCTTATTTCATCATACGTCAAACTTAAAATAGAACAGAAAAATTGTTTTTTTTTTTGGGGCAAAAATATTACACGTTTGCTTCATTTTTCCCCGTTTTGCAACAATTTTCATTGCTGCTACGTTCCTATTTTCGAAGCGTGATGTTATATAGCCTAGTTAGGCTATAAAATATCACGGTACAATAAATGGGCTATCCAATAGTAATTTTTCAATTTGAACCAGTAGTTCTTGAGATTAATGCGTTCAAACAAACAAACAAACTCTTCAGATATAATCTACAGATTAATGATTGTAGTATTACTTATTAGTTATCTCGTAATTTTATTAATTTTCGACCCGAATCCTCGGGGCATAGTAATTAGAATTCCATTGTTCGCTTTTATTATAAAACTGAAATTTATTGAGCATCCCATCCAAAATAATATTAGGGATCCGACATTTATAAAAAGTACTCTGTAGGTCCGACATTCTGAATGTCTGCTTATAACATGCGCAAAATATGAACAGTATTTTCTAATGTGCAGAAATTTAGTTTAGGCAGGTAAGTACTTAAGCTCTCGTCTTGTTTATGCTAATATTATACCCCTATTTTATAATATACCCAAGTAATTATGTCCTTTATCCAACGTCTGGTCTGAAATTTGCTCACAAAAAGACAGGACACTTAAGAAGTCTCGAGTGGGTAGGTTGTTGATTTTATTAAAAATATTTATCATAAAAAGCAGCGTAAAAGATTTATTTGTTTAATCTCTGAAACTACTGAGAAAAAGGTAAAAATTTGGTAAAAAAACTAACTTTTGTTGGGGAAGAACATTGACAACATTTTATTGCAATAACCAATTTTCATAAGGGCGGGCCTCAGCAAACGTCCCAGTAGTAGTATAAATAAAGAAACGAGAATAGCTCTTTCGCATAATTATATAAAATACCTACCTATTGACATGTTGTTTATTAAAATTCAAAGAGCAGTCGTCTCAAATTAATATCAACCTAATCATCCATAGACACGTATCTTATAATACGTGGGGTTTCCGACTGGGAACTATAAATAGATACACCCCATCTGCTCCGTTCATGTCATATGAAGTACCAAAAGGATTTTCCGGCATGTGAGCAGATACCTCGAAACATGCAACCTTGACACTATTATTATCTGCGTTATTCAATAAAAAGATTTGAAAGATGTCAACACTTTTCTCTACATCTGTACCTACAAATTAATGTTTTGTGCGGTATCAAATGAGTGATTCGATACACATTAGGACAACTGATCTCACGGGGTTAGGGTCAAGAGGGATCAATTGATAAAAACTTATCAAACTCTTTAAATACCATTCAATAGGGTTCCGTAGCCAAAATGGCAAAAAATCGTCGTTAATTGGTAATCGTTTCGTCATGTCCGTCTGTCTGTCGTCTGTCAATCGCGAGGCCGAGTCCTACAACAACAAGCCGGAGGGCTTCACAAGATTACTAGTAATGTGGGGCTCATAATCCAACATCGCTAGTAATCTTTTCTTACAAAAATTAATGTCCTGAAATTCCAACAAGTACAATAATCACTAAGTATATGGCTGCGTTGAAACGCTAGCGAAGAACGAACCCCATAGGTACAACACTAAAAAAAAAATTTTCTTCATAATTTGTATCATTTATTCTAATTTCAAAACATTTCACTAATAAAGAAAACTAAACAAATAAAATTTCTTAAGAAGCAACGCATATACCTACTTTCATAAGCAGTGAAGTGTTTTATAATATTTTCTGACAGCAACACCTGGCGTTTCCTGATAAGGTGAAACCACCCCATTCAACAAGTGACAAATGGCTGTGTAAAAAAGAAATGCTTTTTACATTAAATAACGTTCTGATTCTAAATGAAAATTGAAATAACGGAGCTATATGGACAAGTCAAGTCAATCTACAATTTCTTTACGCTCTAATAATTGTATATTCCTTTTACGTAGAATTTCAATTTTTCGTCTGATGATAAGCTATGAAAAAGGGTTGCTTATTTGGAAAAATTGTTGATACATTTTCAGTAATAATTTTAAAGCTAAAGTAATATTTATTTAAACCCTCATTATAAACAAGGAAAGCTTTCATAAGAGCTATGCTTATCCTTTGCGATGGGAAAATGTAATAACGTATGTAGAACAGAAAGGAGAATTTTCATTACGTCTTAGGTACTACATAATACTTGGAGAGCTCTGTAATTAAACCTACCATGAAGACAAAATGAACTGAGTATTACAATAAGTATCAAGTCCCGGAGCTTAAGACTTTAGAACAACTTAGGCTTTGAAATTAGATTCAAAACAGAATATTCAAATGCAAAACATATTGCTTTTGAATATTCGGTCTTTGCAAGCACTACTTCCAATGTCCTAGTCAAGTCGATTAAATTATTACAATTTTTAATAAAATACTATACAAGTACAGCTTTCTTGGAATTCATATATCAATTGCAAAAACCATGTCCTTCAAAACCTAAATGCAGTTGGGGAAACACGTTTTCAATTTTTCCCTCTCACATCCAATAAAAATGTAAAGAGACAGCACATTCAATAGTCACATACAACACTTCAAATAGTATGTTATAATTTTAAAGTTTCAATAGTTAGCAGCCCTCGATACAACTCAATGCTGTCGGTATATATATATTTGTTTATCGAGCGATGACAGGCCTCGCCTGGACTCGCCTTCAGCCCAAGATTACATACGATGAGTTTAGATCGCACATATAGGGTAGACATTCTAAAGACCCATTGTATTGGAAAGATTTTTAGCACAACCTATCCTGATGGACTGCCTCTGTGGCGCGGTGGGACTGCACCCGACTGCTACGCAAGAGGTCGTGGGTTCGCGCCACCCAGGATAAAACTTTATATAATAAGCACGATGGTTTATTCCGTGTCTGGTTGTTATTTATATATAATATGTATGTATTTAGAAACATTTAAGTATGTTTATCGGTTGTCTGGTTTCCATAGTACAAGCTCTGTTTATTTTGGGATCAGATAGCGCTGTGTGAGTTGTCCAAAGATATTATTATTAAGGTAAGTCGTAGTACTTGGGTGTGTAATAGAAAGCTAGGCTCAAATACAAATAATGTTTTCAAGTAAAAATGTTACTTATTGCTTGTACTTGTACCTAATTTAATTAAAATCTGTGTCCCTAACCTAAAATGTTATGATCTTTTTCGCCATTCGTTTATTTATAAATCACAAAGTTACTACATAACAAAACAATCTACGAAGTAACACCTATGAAATTGGATTTTGTCCCCGGGGAGGGTCTATTCTTGTATCGTATAGTGCCCACTTTGAAGTTTGGCATAATTAAAACGCTATAGCTGACTATGACTTAATAATGCAACCGATTTATTACAATGGAGAATGTAATACATAAATCATACTCGTTGTAGTATGATATGAGTTAAATTTGGGTACCCTTTTTCTTACACATTATATATTAGAGAGGTGCTTTAAATATGCTATTAATGTGTATATATACACACTCGTAGCGTGTTATAGCTAAGAAACATTTACAGAACAAAAACATCAATCAATTCTTGCCAGTCCTCCTGCTGTTCGTACTCAGTATAATGACTTCTAGAATCAACAGTGTTACAGGAATCCGTTGCGGTCTTCCGTTCCGAAAATATTTCTTTATAAACTTAATACAACGTCTCCAATATTATCGATAAAACGAAATAAAATATGTATAGATTGCAATTCGACTACCATTCGGAAACAACGTTTATCAAAATGATTAACGGTGGCCACACTATAAAGGGCAAGTGCGGTCAGCGACGGACAGTAGGCTTAATAAATGGTTCTCTCTTATGTAGCAATATGGCAAGATTACGGGTTTTCTTATATCACTGTTTACTTTTTTATCTCAACATAGTGTGCGCGGTTTCCACGAGGATAACTATTTTTTATTGTTTCCCTCGTAGTTTCTCGTTTGGTCGTCTCCACATTTATTGGACAGTTAGAATGTAATATGGGAAAGTAACAATGATACTAAAAATTGAAAAAGAAAGTACAACATTATATGTAAGTCTAGTTGTTTTAGTATATTTATTTTTCTTTGTATAAAGTTATTTGCTTTTTGTATTTTTTGTTTTTCTTACGTTTAGGCGTGTTTGGTACCGTTCGAGATTCGTCACGTAGACGCATTAGGTCTCGTTCGCTATTCGTCCCATTCGCCGTTCGTGCTGTTTTCCATTCGTCCCGTTAGACGTAGCTTCAGAAAATTATAAAGTATGACCACAATCTCACATTGCTAGAGGAATGCTAGGAAGAAGTAAAGAGTGTCACTTTGTTATGAGTGACACGTAAACGTAACTATTCAACCAGGCTTATATCAGTTTTACAAAAAAAAATCGGGCAAGTGCATGTCTGGCCATGTACAATGCAGAGTACCGTGCCCCCCCCCCCATTCGAATACTTTATGGGGCTAAAGTAGTGGGTTTTCTATTGTATTTGTTTCATACTTACAACGTTATATCTACTTAATAATATTTTTCAATGGAATTTGTACGAATATGTTGTTACTCCTCATTTGATCAGCTTTTACTCGTAAACCTGTAAAGCCTACTTAGCTGTGATGATAGTTTTTCTTTTAATTTTACTATAAATACCTCTACCGTGATTTTTTTCACATACTCAACATCAACCATTTAGCTGGCAGGGGGGGGGGGACACTTGACTCTAACAAAAATTTGCGCTAAAGCTTAATATTTTACAAACGGATCCCTAAATCTAAAAATAAAGTCTTTGCAACCTCTTAACGTTTTTAAAAGATCTATCTAATGATACCCCACACAATGGGGAAGGTGAGAAAAAAAATCACACTTTACCTAAAGGGGCACTAAACATTTTTTTTTCAAGATTTTATTATTTCACTTTGTCGGCATCAGTTATATGTGTATCCATGTAAAATTACAGCCTCCTAGCACTAACAGTCCCTGAGCAAAGGTGCGGACGGACGGACGAACGGACATGGTTATCTGTAAAGTCGGTTTACTAACGTAATTTTACGTGATAACGTCCATAGGAAAACATTGATGACATATCGCCATTCGCGTTGCTTAGCAATCAATAACCTTAGTTCCAATTGTATCGCATGTCACGTCGCTGCAATCGTCATTCGTCAAGTCAATAACGTGACTTTTTCGTGAGTGCTGCCGGTGATTGATTTACAAGACGAAATCACGTCAAAAATAATTTAGGCTAGTTGCATAGCGTTTATGTTTTAATCATAATATTTCTCAGTATGTATTCCTGTTACATAAGGACTAACTAATATTATCAAGAACAAGTCGACATGCGTTTTATTAATATGCTCAAATCAGAAGGTAGCTCATTCTCAAAACAAAAAATAACTTCTTTTGATGTAGAGAATTAGACAACTGTAAAATAAAATCCCTAAATACGAATAAATCTCTATAATAAGAACAGCTTACGATAAACCTGAACTGGAATAACAACAAAATTCGGCACGTTGTATCTAATTCGAAGCGGCTTTGAGCAGGATTATCTGCCCTATTCCAGTCTTACATACTGAAAATTAGCACATAGATCTGAAACAAATGGTCCATATAACCAATTAAATACAGTTTGTGTGCTATTTCTCGGCAGATAAGTTAGCTAATGTCGGTCAATTACCCCTGATCCTTTTAGGTGTTAATCGATATCTCAAGAGACGTTAACGACAAGCGTCCATTACCCATCACTAAGTAAGGCATTCTTAGCTACGCCATATTACTAGCTCTTTACCTATGATATATCAAAATATTGACAGAGTGAGCGAGGCAGAGAAAATATTACCAGTAAGCCTACTCTTCATTCTCCGAAACGAAATTTACGTAGTTTCGAAAGTCCCCGCATATCATAGACATTCTAAGGGCCGATAGGTTGGTCGGGTTAGACTTTTAGCGCGCACACTGAACAAATTTCACTCAAGCAGAATAAAATAACAAGGAGCAAGCAACTAGATCCATTTTTCTTTCAATCAATCAACCAGCCGGTATCGGTCCACTGCTGGGCTGACATGGGCCTCACCTAAATTACGTCACAACATTCGGTCCTCCAACTTCCGCATCCAATTAATTTAATCTCATTTTTTTATCGTTTAAATATTCATCAACTGCATAACACCTCTACGTATAAGATAACTTTTGCTACATTTTTGAACTTATTCACTGATTGCGTATCATCACAAGCTGGTATTTTGTTAAAAAAACACACGGTAACATGAATGAATTACGAGTTTTATGTAGCCTATGCCTAGCCACACAATCAAATGCTATTGAAACATCGCAGAAAACAACAATTGCGTCCTGCGAGTTATTCCGGGCACTATATATATGTTTTAGTAGTTTAGAGACTGCGTATTCTGTCGAGCAAACCTTTGTGAATCCATGTTATTCATTATGCAGTAGATTATCAGAATGAAAATGTGTTTTTAACTGCATTATTATGGCCTTTTCAAAGATTTTATTAGTAAATCTTTGAAAAGGAAAAATACTAATTACTAAATTACTAAAAATTACTCTTTTAACCGGTGTTAAACATTGGAATGACTTTACTGTGTTTTATCAAATCAGGAAATACCCTAGTATTACAACATCGATTAAATATTGTAGTTAAATGTGGTGTTATTTTAATTATAATGCAATCGATTAATTTAACAGAAATACCCCATAAATATTTTTATTATGCCATTGGAGCTTATATAGCCGAAGATAGAACAAAGTGGCGTGCAATTGGAGAGGCCTATGTCCATCAGTGGACTGCGATAGGCTGATGATGATGATGATTGGAGCTTATAGAATGAAAATTAAATGGTACAATGCACTCTTACACACTGCTTCTGGGTCGGTATTCACTCCAGGGTCCTTATTCAATATCTTTTTTTTTCGTTTTCGCATCAAGCCCGCGTTTTTAACTGTCAAAATCTTGACTATATAGAAAGCTGCGCTTAGAAATGTATCGCGCATGCGCGCGACCATCTTTTGAGCGCACCGTGCATGCGCCAAAACGCGCGGGCTTGCCGCGAAATCGAAAAAAAGCATAGTGTATAAGGACCCTGATAAGTGATTGGGATTTATCTAGACATGGATTTAAGGAGCTGGTTGTATTTATAGGTATTACAGCAAAGAAATTATTAAATGTTTGCGCTAGATCTAAACTGTCACTTACAATTTTAATACCAACACTTAATTCAAAATTATGATCATGCGGCTTGACTGGCCCAGATTCAGCATTGATCATGTTTTAAGTAGCTTCAATTTTGTTATCTGTTTGTTTAATATTTCTACTTAAATGTAAAGACTTGGCAGCAGCACAAGTCTATTTAAATATTTGTTTTGAACAAACTTAGGGTCAAGATTATATTGCTTCATACCATACAATCAAAATAGTATTAGCAACCAACAAAATGTGTACCAACATAAAATTGTGTACTTAAAAACGCTTAATATTCATTAGTTTACGAACTTAAAAGCTTACTTCAGCTGTCTGAATTACTTTTAGAAATTACCGCCACAGTTTTAGTTTTTCCTTTTAAAAGGGATCCACCGTTTTGTATTTAGACATTCTCAAACATCAATTAGTCTACGAATTAAACTAGTCTCCCTCAATTTACCTTACCAGATGTAGCATTTACGACTTTGTATATTCAAGTTTACTCCAGGCAAGATACGTGGGATATTTTTAATTCTAACAGTCGTAACCGAAATACTACAGACACAAACATTTCATGAAACACGAGGTGATACGATCGTGTTTCATAAATGATCCAAACATACGTCGGCGCCAAAATATTTTGACTGACGCTTTTGCAAATAGCTGGAGAGTTGTAGGAGTATTAGATATAGTAGGTTAATGATATTTTTCTGCTTTGTTAATTAAAATTTTAGTTTTAGCTGTATGCATTGTATTTTTTATGGGCCTTTACCGTTTGTGCTGGTATGACTCAGATTTTGTTCTGAGATAGCTAATAGGTCATGTGGTTCCAGTGAGAATTACCTATTGGATGTCAATATGTTTTCAAATTTTATTTCTAGATCGCCTACTTTTTTAGGGTTCCGTAGCCAAAATGGCAAAAACATAACCCTTATAGTTTCGTCATGTATGTCTGTCTGTCTATCTGACGTATGTCACAGGCATTTTACTTAAAGACTACACAGTGAATATTAATAAAATTTGGTTAAAAGGTGACTTGTAGTAGCCGCTACTTTGTTTAAAACCTAAATTATTAAAAATAATGTTTTTAGGGTACTATACACATATCATTGACTTATTGCTGAAAAATTGCGTTTCTCAACAAAACGGTGTAAGTGCCAAGATACGTTCTTTTGCTTATGCAATTATTCAAGGCTGCGGAATCCTACACTGAGCATGGTCCGACATGCTCTTGCCGGTTTTTTTAATAAGTATTGCCATCAAACAAAAGAGATTTGTAATAGAAAAAAATATTGTCATAAAAAATCCCAAAAAAACACATGATCCCTAAAAACGCGATAAGGATATTATGACTCCGATTTCTGTGTATCTTTATGTTATTATTTGCGTCAGATATCGAAATTACATGCTAAAATATTTACCAAAACATATGCTACCCCACCTTCCTAACTCGAACAGAGAACTGAATTTAATATGGCAAACAAATGACGGACATGTAACACAAAGACAATACAAATATACGGGCTGAACCGAAAAAAACCTACTCACGTACCATTTGTTTACATGAAAATTTAAGCACAGGGAATAAAGAAAAAAATGCCACAAGATATTACTCGACAATTTTTTTGCCACTTGTGTGCCCGAGTGTACGAGATTACCTTGTTTTCGTTTCCGATCGTAATTAGCATTGTAGGTATATGTCTGTCTTACTTTGTGAAAAACACCTGTAGCTTTTTAAAGAAGGTAGGAGGTAATGATCTTCCTTTGTAAAATTCTCATTTTTATTACCCGACTGTAAAGAAGGGTTATGCTTTTCGCGCTTTTCTTGTATGTATGTAATCTTCTTTATTACCTGATATCTCACAATCCACTGAACGTATTTATACAATTAAGAGGTCGTTAGATTCGTCTTGATTGCCCAAGTATTCTTAGATATGTGACGTTTGAAAAAAACAAACATGGCGGTTGTGAGATGTCAAAATAAGGAGGTGTGAATACTGCAATATGGGTATCAAATTAAAGCATTTCAAAAAGGTATAACACAATTATGACTGTAATACTAAAAAAGTTAGTTAGGAACCATTCTTCAATAGCTGTGATAAAAGTAGTTGTTACATCGGTTATATATTACACCACTAACAAGTAGTAAATAAAAAAATACATTATAAAAATAAAAAAACCCGCCTGCACAAAAGATGTAAACAAGATCCCCTACTTAATTGAGGCATTCATGAATCTCGATGAACTTAGTAAAGTGCCTCCGACTGCATGAAATTATATAATTATGTAGGGGATCTTATTTCCATCTTTTTTGTGCAGGCGAGTTTTTTTATTTTTATAATTTATTTTTAATAGGGTTAGTTTTGACGGCATAAGACTAGTTCTTTTAAAGTCCTTTTCTTTATCTGTATAGTCCATCCACTTCTACAAACCAGTTCACGTTGTAACTGTATCTGTTTCTGACGTTTTCGTAGAGGGTACAACTTTTGGATATATAATGCACAAACACGACTCTGAAACTTAACAATAATCCTATCAACCTATATGATGTTCCACTGCTGGGCACGGGTCTCCCCAGTTGAACTTACTTATTATAGATCCTGGGGATAATTGCTACAATCACCACGCTTGGGGCGGGTTGGCGATGGGTTGGCGATGCCTGTCCTCCGGTGTGAAACAGTCCTCAGGTGTAACAATAATACGCACATGTAATCCAACAGGACTTGTGTATCGTCTCGTAAATATTTTTTTCTGGAATAACGAATTTGATTTTGATATATCTAATTGTTCTATACGACCTTTCCCCTGTTAATTAGTTCATTTTTTTTTTCAATTTCACGTAGGTAGGTAGACGCAGCACCATTAAAAAGGATTGTCCTTAATTCCCTTGCTCTACAAATAAGGCGACATAAAGATCAAGATGAGACTCTCACACATCACAAAGCCTCTTTATTTTAATCTGTTTAGAGTGAAATTCATTTTAGAGTATATTTACTTTCTTGCGCACAATTTTCTATACCTACATAGAAACTGGGGGCTTTCGAACCGCATTTCCACCCGCTGTGAATAAACAAATAAATCTCATTTACGTCATAATAAGGTTTATGACGACACAGAATAATTCATGCAAATCTCCAGCATATAAATAATAACTAAGCTGCTGTATGTTTGCAAGTATAAATTAATTTTACGGAATTAATAAGAACATATCTTTTTTTCTCATGTATTTTCATTAAGCGGCTGTTTAGGTTCATTAAGCCACATATATGGAATACCACCTACCTATACTACCGTCGTGAACCTACTCCTAACACAAACAATTAGCTTAGCTGAAAGGGTTAACACGGTTGCTACGACCCACACTGCCTGAAAAGAATCTATATTTTTTTATAAAAAAATATTCGAGTAAAAATTTGTCAAGAACTGCTAAGGAACCTTTCCTTAGTTATTCTTGATTAACTTTCTCGTCTTTACCATAATACAACTCTTACATCAACAATCACAAAAAAACCAACGCGTAAACTTTTAAAAACTTTTCATGCAAGTTGCCCCGTTCACAAAAAGTTACTCAACCCGTAAACGACACGGTGAAAGTTTTATGAGCTAACACACTCTGTAGAACAAAAGTACCCACTCTTCCAAACAAAATTATCAGTACCCTGGATCTTACGTGATATAATCAAAGAGCTGTAAAGCGGGACGATGCGGGCCACAAACATGCGTAATTGAATGCGAGAATTGCTCATACGCATTCACAGTGAAACCGCGTTTGATCTGATATCCTTTATAAAGAATTTAAAGCACGCGACCAATATCGATAGTCAATCTTCCTTTTTTAAAGTAATGCCATTTACTAGATTGCCTTTATGTCACTTTAGGCGAATTCAAAGAAATCTTTTTATTGTCGAATTTTTGATTATGTCAAAGCAAACAAGCTCTTTGTGAATCCTGTAGGTTCGTCGCAGAAGACAATATTACCTAAGAGAATTTTCTCTCATAGGCTTTAATATCAAGCTAAATGCCAATAAATTCGTACACATAAACGCAAAACCCAAAGTTAAAGTTTTAACTCCGACTCCGAATTACGATTCATATGGGTTTGGATACGAAAATAATTTTGCCTATCTATTTGATTTCTCTGTGTAATATATCTCGGTCAATCGGTGTTATTTTTTAATGTAATATTTTTTTATACGTTTGTATTTTAGGTTACCTATATACTTGTAGCTTGTAAAAATAAGGTGCGGTCAAATGCTTTACGCTTTTGTTACACTAATACTAATTAGAACGCTCAGACTGGCTTATTACCTGCCACAAATAACAGCTCTATAAAACTCGACTAAATTAGGATGGTAGCTATTGTGTAGGTACAAGAATAGTATCTTGATGCCCACTAATTACGGCATTGTGTCCATTATAAATAGAAGCATTACTTTCATAATAGGGTAAATTATGGCAATGAAACGGAATACGTAATATCGATATATTAACAAACTGTTTGTTGAAAAAAAACCCTACATTATTGTGTAACGCTACTCTGTGGCGTGGTGGAAGTGTGTCCGACTGCTATAGGCCACTGCTATAGACCCATAGGTCGTGAATTCGATTCCCATACGGGACACCACTTTGTGTGATCCTTCAATTGTTGTTCCGAGTACTGTGAAAGTTGTTTTACAAGCATTATCGGTCATATATTTGAATCTAATAGTTATAATAAAAATTGAAAGTAAATAAGTGGGTAGACCATGTACTAAACTTATTTCGTTTCCAACACGAGATAGATTGGAAAAATATATTCTTATTAAAAATTGGGTCCTTAGGTATAGGACGCTTGTTCAACAATGGGTGAAAAATGGATCAAAGTTATGATGAATAGTGCCTTTAAAGTTTTCACATTTTGTTTGAGACTCGCTTGTTCCCATATTTCCGCCGGCGTGAATTTCGATTATCACATGCATTTTTCCTAAAAAAGACTTTGAAATAATATTAGCACTGAAATTGTTCATCGTTCATCGTATATATATATATAACACTAAATACAATGCAAGTGTAACGTAATCGTTATAATTTAATCGATTATTACATTCGAAGTTCCGTGATTTCAGCTCTTCCATCCATCTGCATGATCAATTCATCGCTTGTTGAGCTCGGCAATCTCTCTCTCTTCGAATAATTAACCCGTGTATCGAGATTTCGCCAGCGCTTCAGATACTGTTATTATGACTAATAACTCCTATTCGTATTTCATTTGCAATGTTTTGATATTGCTAATGGATCTTTGGCAAATTTACAGCGCCAAGATATACAGCCGAATTAGGAAAAACTAGAAATTTGCTCGAGAGCCATTTACGGTTTCTTTTTATTTTTGAAAGTATACGGTTCTTCAAAACTTTTTATTTATTTAATTACCAACTATTACAAAGTAAAAGATATCTCCAAGTTCATTTTGAAACATTTCAAACAGTTATTCTCTCATTTTTTTATTCTAGCATCAGCATCTATATAAGCTATTGTGATCCTGATTGTTAGCTTAAAAATATTTTTATTTTGCGATTAAAAATATTTTTAAGCTAATCCATTTATGATACACTAGTTAATAGATAGTAAGATATAATTTTACTCAAAATTTTTTATCCTTAGATAGTTTTTTTTTGTAGATATACAAATAAATGCTGAATAAAATTTGTGTAAAAAGATTTTATTAAATATATTTTATTTTTGCATTCATTTTTAGTACCTACTTTTGACGCCCGCTCAACGACGTCAACGTTCAACGAATGTTTATTGTTTAATATTGTTTAATAGTTCAATGACTTTTAACTAAAGAAGCCCTTTGAAAGGTTCTCATATAATATCTAAATATCTTTCAAAATGCTAACAAATCATACAAAATACAAACCAACGACAGTTCTTCCAAAACCATGTTCACATGAACATTCTTGTTTAAGTGACCATGGTTTTGTAAGAACTGTCAATCAGAAAATACACCAAATTGCATCTTTTTCGTTCTTTTCATCTTGCACTATATTTATCCAATGAAGATGAAATTGACTAGCTTATAAATTATATTTAATTGCGGCTTAAACATTTAACTTTTAACATTCAAGGCTTCAACGTTTTCAAGGCATTCATAATATTAACTTACGTAACTTACTAACGTGGTACTCGAACTTCCGAATGCTGATTACTCTTACCTGCAACAATAAATAAAATATATAATTAGCGCCAAGGAAAATCGGTTTAACGATGTCGAAACGCTCTCTCGTCACAAATTCGTCTAATTTTCTAAATTAATGCGTGAAAATTATTCAAAAGCTCACGGTCTGACTTGAGATTTCGCGAGTGCTTACCTATATTTAAAATTTATCAAACCCCAGCCAGAAACACTTAATTCTAATAAGGAACCACAATCCAAGCTTACAAAGTTTCTGCAATTATCAAGACATCTTATTAAACATTTAAGTCGCTTTCATTTTGTTCAAAGTTGGCAGAACTTATGGAATATATTTTGTACTAGAGCTGTAGAAACTGCTTACGGGTGTCAAGCTTAGCAGCAACTTTATTACTTTTGTAAATCCCAGTTCGTTTTTATTGGTCCAACTTTGACAATTCCTGCCACGTTATTTGTTGTGGCGATGCTTTTTGTAACAAAATACTAGTACTGTTCTTGTTCTATTTCGTTTTCGCTTCACTCAAGGCGTTATCTAAGTGGTAGGGTCGGCTTTCAGTCTGAGCTGCTCGGGAGTGGTTATTATTCACCGGCGATGAGGGACGTCTAACTGCCGTCGAGTCGAGACAGAGAAGAAAACCGATAGGTAAGTGAAAGCAACTATTTGTATTGTGTTCAAAATGTTAAATAGAAAAAATGAGCTTAAGATTTCTTGCTATCTTAATGAGCATAACATCTGCCTTAAAGATTAGTGTTTCAAAATTCGAATTAATATTTATAAATGAAAAGTAAATTAGTAACTTTTACTACTGCGTAACGGGGTCCTTTATTATGTTCTTTTTTTTGTTTTCGCGGCAAACCCGCGTGAACTGGCGCATGCTCGGTGCAAAGATGTCTGCCGCGCATGCGCGTTGATGCATTTCTAAGCGCAGCTATTTATTTACCACTCTGACAAGATTTTGATAGTTCGCGCGGGCTTGTCGCCAAAACGATAAAAAACGAACATGAAGAAGGACCGTGATCTTGTTTGGCTAAGAGATAGTATCTCGGGGAACAATATTGCAAGCAGAGCCGTGAAAATCAATTAGTCAGTAAGTAGTTCATAAATGAATGTAGATATGAGAATGTATTTTAAAATTAACTTAATTACATGGCTAGGTTTAACATGGAAAAGAAGTCCGTGCCGGTTACCAGGAATCTTGGATTTCCTCGCTAAAATGAAAACGCGAAACTTCTAAGTAAAGTATATCTATGTTAAACGACATACCATTGCCATAGAAGGCACTTTGTCGAGAACTTTATACAGCTGAGGTTTATAATAGATCCCAACTACTCTCGGTTTTCCACTTTGCAGATATATCACGAGGTAAATGTTATTTCGGCCGTAGTTATTGATTCAACATGCAAGTTTTAATATTCAGATTTAGGTGGGGTATAAAATGGAACTCTTCACTCTCATCATCTTACAAAACTTTGGAATAGTATGACTCTACATTTAAAGTCAATTTCGTAAAAAGTATAGCTAGTGAGAAAATAAGTTGGCAAAGAAAACTGCCAACATGGCCATTCTTTTTAAATGCCAATTAATACAATAATCGATTGTGTATAGGTATACAGCCATTGGTACTGCAACTATTACCAACACCATGAAACTCAAACAAGCAATAATTTAAAAGAGGTACAAAAAAGAGCTGATTATTTAATTGCAAAATTACATTGCTGATATTAAATATATTTTAGAAGTTGCAAAATAATAGCTTACTCATAATATACAATGTATTTTTAAATTTTGTCAGCAGAGAAATACAAATACATCATCATTATTTATCCATTATAACAGTTCAGCTACCACTTTTTCTTGTTTATATTATAAACGTCGGTGTTTGTATTTCATGAATGATTGATTACGAATATTAATTACTTAACAAAGGCTCCACGATCGAAGTAAGACTATATTTGACTGAAATAAATAGGTATCTGTTGTAATTAGTTTTTGGCTATACAATACAATTGATACACTATGGACACTGTTACTATAAGTACCTAAATTGTTGTTTGTTCTAAACTTACAGTTATATAATAGTTATTCTAGAAGTACCTGAGTATGCACATACACAATATGCACTTTTGTGCACGTGCAAGAGATTGTAACTTCGATTGCCACATGGGACTTGGCTTTGTAGGTCCCGAGTACGAGTTAAGGTACTTTGTATCCGTTTATTGTATATTTGTGAAATCCCTTGCGATACAAAGTTGGTGCCCTAGAGTTAAGTTGTCTTTTTAAAAAAGATTACTCACTTACTTATAACAAATTAACAAATCGGTTTGTTGTAGAGTAAGGAACGTTGTCAAGTTCAAACACAAATCACCACACTATAAATATTGTGGTCATGAACCGCCACAAATGTCAGTTTATGACCACAATACATTTCGTCAAATTCATAATACCTTTTATTACTAAAGAATAAAAATCATTCAGTCCTATCATTTGATCAATACTCAGAAAGTGGATGGAGCAATCTTTAAACATATCGAACCATTCTAAGGTTTGTTCTGAACGTATTTTTGTGAACTCAGTAAACAATTCATTGTAACGTTTCTTTTGTAATTTAAAACGTAACGGAAAGAAAAATAAACGCAGGAAGACGTTCGTAAGATGTGAAATGTTTGTCAAAGTATCGAATTTGAAAGCTTTGTTTCGTGTCAATCCTCGCAGTTGATATCTTATTGAGGGCTTCGGAAGCCAAAAACTTACGTAATGTATGCTTTTTATTTATTTTTTATAAGGTTCAGAAATGTGTGTATTTTTGTAGAGTTAAAGTAGGTAAGTATTGTTTTGAACATCGTCACAACTTTTGCTATCGCCTTAAACTTTTTAGTACTGAGTGAATTGTGAAATATGTGGCACAATCGATGATGTCCAACATCTCTTAATGGAATGTGAACGGAATTGTAGTGGTAGAGAAAATTTGTTCTTTCTTTATAACAATAATAGACTAGAGATGAGTTCTGTCTTCAGTATAATATGTACACCTAATTCAGAAGCTGCTAAAGATTTATATACAATGTGTAGAAATTTAAGTTAATTTTATGTTATTTTGTTTTGCAAGCACCTACTTGTTAATGTTATCTTATTTATTGTTTGTGTTATTTTGTTACAATAGGACTGACATATCGCAAGATAAAAGTCCTTTAAAAAATGTAAAAAAAAAAGTACTGAGTGCACTTCTGTACAATTATGGAGGCTTCGCCGACATTTTTCCACTGCCATAATGGCAGCAAGAGATGGGTATCTCTCGTTTCAATTTTTAAAGAGAGCCAAAGACATAGGTTGAAAAGAGAAAGAAGAGAGTGTTGTCTAAATTACCGCATTCTATGAACAAATTCCCTAGCAACACATGGTACCCGCAGACCGTATTTAATTACTCGATAAAGTCAATAAAACTTCTTGCAAATAAAAAAATGGTTGCCTGTAAAGTCGGTTTACGGACGATAATTTTAAGTGATAACGTCATAAGAAAACATTGTTGACATTGAATAACCAACCATGCCAGTGACATTTTTTAAAATTTTCCTATTGTATCGCATGTCGCTGCAATCGCCATAACATTGGTGACATTGTAATAAACAACCATGCCTGTGACAGCTTTAGTGGACTCGGGCGCAATACTTCAGCCTATCAGCAGGCGGAACGGACGTGAGCAGGGAACGGACGTGTGTGGACGGAGTACAGCCTGTCATTGATGTATAAAACGTTATAACGTCAAAAAATCTAATATTTAACCTAACTGGCTTAAAAGGCAAAAGTCGCTAGATTATTCTTGATTAGGTATATATCTATAAATTCATGGGATAACCAAAGGTTGACATCACGGTTGCCATAAAATCGTTTCATATGGAGGCTAAATTCGACTTTTGCAAAATGTCTCGGTAACAGAGCTGGTAACGGCTTAGGGCCAGTACCCCAAAGGTCGCGGGTCCAAGTCCCTAAGACGAATTTTTTCTCTATACACTTTAAAAATTGCAAAATTTGAGTGTTCTAAAATTAGATGTACCTACCTACTTACCTATTTATATCTTCTAAACTAATATTTCCAAAAAGCTTCGGACTTTACACAGATAAATATCTAGCCATGTCTCCCCGGGTTCGATAAAGCTGCTCTAATTGTTCCCGAAGGCATCATAAGAGCCAAGAAGGCGCTGTAATAACAAGCAATCTTGATAAAATTGCTCCTGATAACGAAATGAAACCAAATTCATATCATTAAGTGGAAAATATTAAACATTTTTTTCTCGTATACTTGTAATAAAATTCACATTAAAAATATAAGCCTACTACCACGTTATTGACTCGTATAATATTTACGATATTCGATTATATTTTTCCTTTTTTATTTCATGATGATAGTTCAATCTATAAATAAATATTTTCTGTAACTAAGGTGAAGGCCTCTCTCATCTCTCTGATATAGGTAGCTTATTGCGATCTCAATTTTATTGAACGAAAATAGCCTGTGTGTGAATAAGTATATTTCGTTTTCAAGTATTTTCGTCTTTTGGTACTCCTAATAAATGTCTTCTCAATAAATATATCTTCTCAATAGCAACATAGTCCTTGAGACATAATTTTCTCTTTATTGAACTCACACTTCAACTTATTGAAGCTTATCTATTTTTATTTATTGTAAAATCTTGGCTTCTACTTGTTATTGTCAGTTTAAACAAAAAGTTAGACATTTACATTTAAACTTAAGATATCAACTGAGAAACAAGTCTTTATCTCCAAGTATCAAAGTAAAACAAAGCTTTGCAAATCAATACGAAATCCAATTGCCGTCATAATTTGCTCAACAGTTGAATCTCAATCAAAATTCACTGTCCACAAAAAGTACCCTCTGAAATTTCAATTTAGAACACAACTGTTGTTGAAATTCTTTTCACGCGTCAAACGGCTTGATTGATACTGTCAATCTTTTAGAACGATCCCGTCGCTATTTTATGACGGCTTAAAACATTGTTCCTGGAAATTGTTGAAGCAGTCGAGCACTCAACTCCATAGCCACGAGAATAAAACGCAATTTGAACCACAGCGCGGCAACAAGTGACAATAATTGCATTTATGTCGTTGTACCAACATTCTCCCATAGCCGACATTTATTAATCGATTATGGTCCTTTTTGCTTCAGATAGATCGATCGTTTTGTTCGTTATTCCTGTTATTATTTCCATAGTGTTTAGCAGCAGTACCTACTGACTACTTTTTGTAAATAATAATGAAGGGAAACGACAGTCACAGCAAGATTAAAATCTTGATTATTGTTATCATTGTCATTTTGCTAAGATGTGAAAAAGCTGTTTTAATTTTCCGGATGTAGTTTTGTAGAATACCGTTATGAACCCAGACTAAACAACATGACCCTGTGAAATGGATGTGATGTACATAAACTTAACCAACACAGCTCTAGGAGATACATAGATGATGGACACAACACTAAATTCAAGGTGGAACCAATCCTGAGAAGCTGTACCACAGAGCTAGTCAGCAAGAGGACCGTCCAGGTCACTGTGAATACGACGACGAGACGAGAGCCAGGGTGAACCTATCCCACTTCTGTGGAACATTGTGGTGGACAGCCTCCTAAGGAAACTAAATGGAAGAGGATACACCACCATTGGCTAGGCAGACGACCTCTCAATACTAATAAATGGTACTGCAGAAAACGCACTATGCAAAGTACTGTAGAAGAATAGTGCGATGAACATAAGCTGTCAGTAAATCCCAAAAAAGCCCAGTTCGTCTTCTTCACGAATAAAATAAAATTACCAGAATTACAATTACCAGGGTTATTTAAAACCCAACTAACCCTAACAACCCAAGTTAAATATGTTCGGGGTGATGCCTAGCATTACCCTGGACAACAAATTGACTTGGGCTGCGCACATCGAAACCAAACTAAAGAAAACCTGCTTAATAGTCTGACAATGCAAAAGACTAATACGCAAAATGTGGGACTGAGCCCACAAATAACGCTCTGGCTCTACACCGCTATAATTCAACCAATTAATAAGTGGCGGTAACCTAATGGCTAAGGCATCGGTCTCGCAATCGTAAGGTCGCTGATTCGAATCGTACCATTTATACTACCGACGTGAACCCACTCCTAACACAAGCCTTTAAGCTTAGCTGGAGCTGGTTAACAAGATTATTAGTAATTTGGGACTCAATCCCACATTGCTAGTTATCTTTTTAAAAAGAAAAAATAAAAAATATCACTTATGGCTCTGTTGTGTGGTGGCCTAGAACACAATTGATTCTTATCAAGACCAAACTCCAGAGTTTTCAATAGAGAATTGAATCAAACAAACAAACAATTATGAAGCTAAAAATAGTACATAAACAACATAAATCCTAACTTAAAGTCTCCTCACCAGAAGTAATATGAATCAGTTAACAAAGTTGCAAGATTTCGCGATTGTACTCTGCCTCTTATCACTTGCTTTCTAAACCCACATACATATAAACTTTCTGTATTTCACCAAGATAATAACCAGTCGACAATTGTCACTTTTTTATTTTACTTCCAGATTCGTGAGCACGTAAAAGCTTCACTAAAATAAAATGAAAGAGTAAAAAGTTTTTATAGGGTCGAAATAGAGTAATGTTATTCACATTTTTTATGTAGAGAAGGTAAGCCTAAAATGGGTAGCCAACCTAAAACTCGAATCGCGACTACGAGAATGTGTGAGTACAAACTTTCCTAATATTTCGATATTAAAAACCAAAGGTCCAAGTAGTCTGCAAATCTAAATTGTAATTTCTTTTTGATATTTTTAAGATGATAGACGACTGTGTGGAAATACTGCGCAAAAGTTAAGGGTTCGCAGGTTATGATGACCAACACGGCTTGGAAAACTGCACGAATATGTCCATAATTTTGCTTATTCAAGTGCAAACCCCCGCCTTTCAACTTTTTGATTTGCGTATATGAGCTAATGTGAGGAACTAACACAAAACTATTCGTTCCATTAGAGCTCCTTATTTCTAAGAACAAGCATATCGTGAAGCAAAAGTAAACTTTTAGAAAACTTTGAAACTTTAGAAAGTTTATCCATTTATTCCTGTCTTACTCTACGCAATACAAACACAAAATCTACTTCAACGTATATTCTGCACCTGCAGTGAAATGTGAAATGTAGTGAACACATTTTGACATAAAATGTTTATTATACTACACTCGCCTTTAATATTGGGGCTTAGAGTGTGTAATGGCATCCGCATAACATTCTGTAGTCTCTTAGAGATATCGACATGCAATATTCCCTTCTACCACGAGTCATTGAGCCGGGATTATGTAGATCCGCATACACGTCCTTCCTCAAAGGCGTTGTACACTCGGGAAGGCATTATAGAACAAATTAACTTCAATCAGATTGTCTTTTACAAAAATATCATCGCTGATGTTCTATACCACTGGTGATTTTTTGGTAGAAAAATTAAAATAGCTAATCTTGGTCTTGGCTAGTATAAATTTGTACTAGGTTAAGTTCAGTAGCTATTTTTTATCGACAAAAAGGCGACATGTAGCATTATTTTTCTGGAGTCGTTTATATATATCCATTTTTCTCAATTTACTTAAATTTTATCCACATCAACATTCAAAATTTAAATTATAAAGTCTATATCTTTAATTAAATATATAAAAAGACCAAAACAAAAATGAGCATACATTTCTAATCCATCCACAATAAGTAAAAATAAATTAAACCTGTAGGTACTAATGGTTTGGGGATTTGGAGAGAAATTACAATTAGAGCCGAGTGGATAAGATTCCCCAAGTCCGCTTTCGCATCTCTATTACATTTGGGTGAAGGAAAACTGCGTAAATACCTACAGTTATCTCAAAGTAAATTTTCATTTAACATGCAAACATTTGTATCGATATCCGGTATTCTATCACAACACTGCAAATGCAATCAAGGCTGGGATTTGCGGCATTCTTATTCGTACATTGGTATGAATACGAAATAACGTCAGTCGGCGAGCGGTTAAGTGGATTAAGTCGATAACGTTCGGCCGAATTAACCGAACGCTCGGCTTCCATTCGAAATAACTCTGTCAAGATACATATAGGTGATGTTAACTAACAGAAAGTTCTGTGCACATTACACAAACTTGAAACCAATGCAACACCACTTCAGCTCAAACTTTAAGAACATACTATTTGGGTAGAGAACGTCAACTGCTTTATTTTAAACTAGCTTATGTTTTTGTTGTTGTAACAATGCTCCTGCTATATTGTACCCACTAAGGCTGATGTTGGTTTATCTCATGTTTCAACTTTTTGATAATACAATTTGCATCAGTCCTTTAACATGGTGTTTAGTATATTAGTCGCAGCACCTTACCCCCATATCAAGTTTATAAACATTCAAATATTGTAAAATTGTCAATTTGAAAAGAATGGCCGCGAGTTTTTATTACCAGGTTCTTTCTCCGGCTTTACCTATTGTTTGCGAACTTGGCATTACATGTATATGTAGAATCTCGACGTATCACAAAAGTTTTTTGCATCCTAAGTAAATAAAGAATTTTGAATTTTTACCAAAATATTTTAATGGCAAAGTTTCATAATAACTATGCACCTCTTATGGGTTGGGTTTTTAAAAAATCCTTTCTTAGTGCTCCCGTACGTTAAAAAAGGAACCCCTATGCAAAATTTCAAGTTTCTCACCTTATAGTTTAGGTGTTGATATGTCAGTCAGTCAGTCAGATTCTCATTTTATATATACAATATATATAGATGTTTAGAACTCTATCGTAACCATCCCACTTTTATTATAGATGCGAAAGTTTAGATGGATAGATATTGAAGTAATTTTTATAGGCATTTCTTGCCAATAACTTTACAAATACAATAAATGCATTTTTGAAAGATAGAAAAATTTGAAATCCAGACTCAGGAATCGAACCCGAGACTTCCGTAGCCAAACCGGGGCCAGAAGCGAACCACCTATCTGGACTATGTTACTAGAATTCGAATTTTTCTATCTCTTGTTGCTCGCGAAATTTAGGCCTTCGCAGTGACATCTAGTCGTTAGTTAAGGAACTATCACGGCTTTTGTTATTGCTTCGTTACAGAGAGCATTTTAACAAATTATGATGTCGCAGGCCGAATATTGAAGTAATTTTTATAGGCATTTCTTGCCAATAACTTTACAAATACAATAAATGCATTTTTGAAAGATAGAAAAATTTGAAATCCAGACTCAGGAATCGAACCCGAGACTTCCGTAGCCAAACCGGGGCCAGAAGCGAACCACCTATCTGGACTATGTTACTAGATTTCGAATTTTTCTATCTCTTGTTGCTCGCGAAATTTAGGCCTTCGCAGTGACATCTAGTCGTTAGTTAAGGAACTATCACGGCTTTTGTTATTGCTTCGTTACAGAGAGCATTTTAACAAATTATGATGTCGCAGGCCGAATATTGAAGTAATTTTTATAGGCATTTCTTGCCAATAACTTTACAAATACAATAAATGCATTTTTGAAAGATAGAAAAATTTGAAATCCAGACTCAGGAATCGAACCCGAGACTTCCGTAGCCAAACCGGGGCCAGAAGCGAACCACCTATCTGGACTATGTTACTAGATTTCGAATTTTTCTATCTCTTGTTGCTCGCGAAATTTAGGCCTTCGCAGTGACATCTAGTCGTTAGTTAAGGAACTATCACGGCTTTTGTTATTGCTTCGTTACAGAGAGCATTTTAACAAATTATGATGTCGCAGGCCGAATATTGAAGTAATTTTTATAGGCATTTCTTGCCAATAACTTTACAAATACAATAAATGCATTTTTGAAAGATAGAAAAATTTGAAATCCAGACTCAGGAATCGAACCCGAGACTTCCGTAGCCAAACCGGGGCCAGAAGCGAACCACCTATCTGGACTATGTTACTAGATTTCGAATTTTTCTATCTCTTGTTGCTCGCGAAATTTAGGCCTTCGCAGTGACATCTAGTCGTTAGTTAAGGAACTATCACGGCTTTTGTTATTGCTTCGTTACAGAGAGCATTTTAACAAATTATGATGTCGCAGGCCGAATATTGAAGTAATTTTTATAGGCATTTCTTGCCAATAACTTTACAAATACAATAAATGCATTTTTGAAAGATAGAAAAATTTGAAATCCAGACTCAGGAATCGAACCCGAGACTTCCGTAGCCAAACCGGGGCCAGAAGCGAACCACCTATCTGGACTATGTTACTAGATTTCGAATTTTTCTAATCCGATAAAAATTTGAAATCCAGACTCAGGAATCGATTCCTGAGTCAAGAGATAGAAAAATTCGAAATCTAGTAACATAGTCCAGATAGGTGGTTCGCTTCTGGCCCCGGTTTGGCTACGGAAGTCTCGGGTTCGATTCCTGAGTCTGGATTTCAAATTTTTCTATCTTTCAAAAATGCATTTATTGTATTTGTAAAGTTATTGGCAAGAAATGCCTATAAAAATTACTTCAATATTCGGCCTGCGACATCATAATTTGTTAAAATGCTCTCTGTAACGAAGCAATAACAAAAGCCGTGATAGTTCCTTAACTAACGACTAGATGTCACTGCGAAGGCCTAAATTTCGCGAGCAACAAGAGATAGAAAAATTCGAAATCTAGTAACATAGTCCAGATAGGTGGTTCGCTTCTGGCCCCGGTTTGGCTACGGAAGTCTCGGGTTCGATTCCTGAGTCTGGATTTCAAATTTTTCTATCTTTCAAAAATGCATTTATTGTATTTGTAAAGTTATTGGCAAGAAATGCCTATAAAAATTACTTCAATATTCGGCCTGCGACATCATAATTTGTTAAAATGCTCTCTGTAACGAAGCAATAACAAAAGCCGTGATAGTTCCTTAACTAACGACTAGATGTCACTGCGAAGGCCTAAATTTCGCGAGCAACAAGAGATAGAAAAATTCGAAATCTAGTAACATAGTCCAGATAGGTGGTTCGCTTCTGGCCCCGGTTTGGCTACGGAAGTCTCGGGTTCGATTCCTGAGTCTGGATTTCAAATTTTTCTATCTTTCAAAAATGCATTTATTGTATTTGTAAAGTTATTGGCAAGAAATGCCTATAAAAAAAATTACTTCAATATTCGGCCTGCGACATCATAATTTGTTAAAATGCTCTCTGTAACGAAGCAATAACAAAAGCCGTGATAGTTCCTTAACTAACGACTAGATGTCACTGCGAAGGCCTAAATTTCGCGAGCAACAAGAGATAGAAAAATTCGAAATCTAGTAACATAGTCCAGATAGGTGGTTCGCTTCTGGCCCCGGTTTGGCTACGGAAGTCTCGGGTTCGATTCCTGAGTCTGGATTTCAAATTTTTCTATCTTTCAAAAATGCATTTATTGTATTTGTAAAGTTATTGGCAAGAAATGCCTATAAAAATTACTTCAATATTCGGCCTGCGACATCATAATTTGTTAAAATGCTCTCTGTAACGAAGCAATAACAAAAGCCGTGATAGTTCCTTAACTAACGACTAGATGTCACTGCGAAGGCCTAAATTTCGCGAGCAACAAGAGATAGAAAAATTCGAAATCTAGTAACATAGTCCAGATAGGTGGTTCGCTTCTGGCCCCGGTTTGGCTACGGAAGTCTCGGGTTCGATTCCTGAGTCTGGATTTCAAATTTTTCTATCTTTCAAAAATGCATTTATTGTATTTGTAAAGTTATTGGCAAGAAATGCCTATAAAAAAAATTACTTCAATATTCGGCCTGCGACATCATAATTTGTTAAAATGCTCTCTGTAACGAAGCAATAACAAAAGCCGTGATAGTTCCTTAACTAACGACTAGATGTCACTGCGAAGGCCTAAATTTCGCGAGCAACAAGAGATAGAAAAATTCGAAATCTAGTAACATAGTCCAGATAGGTGGTTCGCTTCTGGCCCCGGTTTGGCTACGGAAGTCTCGGGTTCGATTCCTGAGTCTGGATTTCAAATTTTTCTATCTTTCAAAAATGCATTTATTGTATTTGTAAAGTTATTGGCAAGAAATGCCTATAAAAATTACTTCAATATTCGGCCTGCGACATCATAATTTGTTAAAATGCTCTCTGTAACGAAGCAATAACAAAAGCCGTGATAGTTCCTTAACTAACGACTAGATGTCACTGCGAAGGCCTAAATTTCGCGAGCAACAAGAGATAGAAAAATTCGAAATCTAGTAACATAGTCCAGATAGGTGGTTCGCT
This sequence comes from Herminia tarsipennalis, assembly GCA_945859575.2. Classification (NCBI taxonomy): domain Eukaryota; kingdom Metazoa; phylum Arthropoda; class Insecta; order Lepidoptera; family Erebidae; genus Herminia; species Herminia tarsipennalis. Next base: position 12,025,807 of record OX243838.2, read on the forward strand.
TCTGGCCCCGGTTTGGCTACGGAAGTCTCGGGTTCGATTCCTGAGTCTGGATTTCAAATTTTTCTATCTTTCAAAAATGCATTTATTGTATTTGTAAAGTTATTGGCAAGAAATGCCTATAAAAATTACTTCAATATTCGGCCTGCGACATCATAATTTGTTAAAATGCTCTCTGTAACGAAGCAATAACAAAAGCCGTGATAGTTCCTTAACTAACGACTAGATGTCACTGCGAAGGCCTAAATTTCGCGAGCAACAAGAGATAGAAAAATTCGAAATCTAGTAACATAGTCCAGATAGGTGGTTCGCTTCTGGCCCCGGTTTGGCTACGGAAGTCTCGGGTTCGATTCCTGAGTCTGGATTTCAAATTTTTCTATCTTTCAAAAATGCATTTATTGTATTTGTAAAGTTATTGGCAAGAAATGCCTATAAAAATTACTTCAATATTCGGCCTGCGACATCATAATTTGTTAAAATGCTCTCTGTAACGAAGCAATAACAAAAGCCGTGATAGTTCCTTAACTAACGACTAGATGTCACTGCGAAGGCCTAAATTTCGCGAGCAACAAGAGATAGAAAAATTCGAAATCTAGTAACATAGTCCAGATAGGTGGTTCGCTTCTGGCCCCGGTTTGGCTACGGAAGTCTCGGGTTCGATTCCTGAGTCTGGATTTCAAATTTTTCTATCTTTCAAAAATGCATTTATTGTATTTGTAAAGTTATTGGCAAGAAATGCCTATAAAAATTACTTCAATATTCGGCCTGCGACATCATAATTTGTTAAAATGCTCTCTGTAACGAAGCAATAACAAAAGCCGTGATAGTTCCTTAACTAACGACTAGATGTCACTGCGAAGGCCTAAATTTCGCGAGCAACAAGAGATAGAAAAATTCGAAATCTAGTAACATAGTCCAGATAGGTGGTTCGCTTCTGGCCCCGGTTTGGCTACGGAAGTCTCGGGTTCGATTCCTGAGTCTGGATTTCAAATTTTTCTATCTTTCAAAAATGCATTTATTGTATTTGTAAAGTTATTGGCAAGAAATGCCTATAAAAATTACTTCAATATTCGGCCTGCGACATCATAATTTGTTAAAATGCTCTCTGTAACGAAGCAATAACAAAAGCCGTGATAGTTCCTTAACTAACGACTAGATGTCACTGCGAAGGCCTAAATTTCGCGAGCAACAAGAGATAGAAAAATTCGAAATCTAGTAACATAGTCCAGATAGGTGGTTCGCTTCTGGCCCCGGTTTGGCTACGGAAGTCTCGGGTTCGATTCCTGAGTCTGGATTTCAAATTTTTCTATCTTTCAAAAATGCATTTATTGTATTTGTAAAGTTATTGGCAAGAAATGCCTATAAAAATTACTTCAATATTCGGCCTGCGACATCATAATTTGTTAAAATGCTCTCTGTAACGAAGCAATAACAAAAGCCGTGATAGTTCCTTAACTAACGACTAGATGTCACTGCGAAGGCCTAAATTTCGCGAGCAACAAGAGATAGAAAAATTCGAAATCTAGTAACATAGTCCAGATAGGTGGTTCGCTTCTGGCCCCGGTTTGGCTACGGAAGTCTCGGGTTCGATTCCTGAGTCTGGATTTCAAATTTTTCTATCTTTCAAAAATGCATTTATTGTATTTGTAAAGTTATTGGCAAGAAATGCCTATAAAAATTACTTCAATATTCGGCCTGCGACATCATAATTTGTTAAAATGCTCTCTGTAACGAAGCAATAACAAAAGCCGTGATAGTTCCTTAACTAACGACTAGATGTCACTGCGAAGGCCTAAATTTCGCGAGCAACAAGAGATAGAAAAATTCGAAATCTAGTAACATAGTCCAGATAGGTGGTTCGCTTCTGGCCCCGGTTTGGCTACGGAAGTCTCGGGTTCGATTCCTGAGTCTGGATTTCAAATTTTTCTATCTTTCAAAAATGCATTTATTGTATTTGTAAAGTTATTGGCAAGAAATGCCTATAAAAATTACTTCAATATTCGGCCTGCGACATCATAATTTGTTAAAATGCTCTCTGTAACGAAGCAATAACAAAAGCCGTGATAGTTCCTTAACTAACGACTAGATGTCACTGCGAAGGCCTAAATTTCGCGAGCAACAAGAGATAGAAAAATTCGAAATCTAGTAACATAGTCCAGATAGGTGGTTCGCTTCTGGCCCCGGTTTGGCTACGGAAGTCTCGGGTTCGATTCCTGAGTCTGGATTTCAAATTTTTCTATCTTTCAAAAATGCATTTATTGTATTTGTAAAGTTATTGGCAAGAAATGCCTATAAAAATTACTTCAATATTCGGCCTGCGACATCATAATTTGTTAAAATGCTCTCTGTAACGAAGCAATAACAAAAGCCGTGATAGTTCCTTAACTAACGACTAGATGTCACTGCGAAGGCCTAAATTTCGCGAGCAACAAGAGATAGAAAAATTCGAAATCTAGTAACATAGTCCAGATAGGTGGTTCGCTTCTGGCCCCGGTTTGGCTACGGAAGTCTCGGGTTCGATTCCTGAGTCTGGATTTCAAATTTTTCTATCTTTCAAAAATGCATTTATTGTATTTGTAAAGTTATTGGCAAGAAATGCCTATAAAAAAAATTACTTCAATATTCGGCCTGCGACATCATAATTTGTTAAAATGCTCTCTGTAACGAAGCAATAACAAAAGCCGTGATAGTTCCTTAACTAACGACTAGATGTCACTGCGAAGGCCTAAATTTCGCGAGCAACAAGAGATAGAAAAATTCGAAATCTAGTAACATAGTCCAGATAGGTGGTTCGCTTCTGGCCCCGGTTTGGCTACGGAAGTCTCGGGTTCGATTCCTGAGTCTGGATTTCAAATTTTTCTATCTTTCAAAAATGCATTTATTGTATTTGTAAAGTTATTGGCAAGAAATGCCTATAAAAATTACTTCAATATTCGGCCTGCGACATCATAATTTGTTAAAATGCTCTCTGTAACGAAGCAATAACAAAAGCCGTGATAGTTCCTTAACTAACGACTAGATGTCACTGCGAAGGCCTAAATTTCGCGAGCAACAAGAGATAGAAAAATTCGAAATCTAGTAACATAGTCCAGATAGGTGGTTCGCTTCTGGCCCCGGTTTGGCTACGGAAGTCTCGGGTTCGATTCCTGAGTCTGGATTTCAAATTTTTCTATCTTTCAAAAATGCATTTATTGTATTTGTAAAGTTATTGGCAAGAAATGCCTATAAAAAAAATTACTTCAATATTCGGCCTGCGACATCATAATTTGTTAAAATGCTCTCTGTAACGAAGCAATAACAAAAGCCGTGATAGTTCCTTAACTAACGACTAGATGTCACTGCGAAGGCCTAAATTTCGCGAGCAACAAGAGATAGAAAAATTCGAAATCTAGTAACATAGTCCAGATAGGTGGTTCGCTTCTGGCCCCGGTTTGGCTACGGAAGTCTCGGGTTCGATTCCTGAGTCTGGATTTCAAATTTTTCTATCTTTCAAAAATGCATTTATTGTATTTGTAAAGTTATTGGCAAGAAATGCCTATAAAAATTACTTCAATATTCGGCCTGCGACATCATAATTTGTTAAAATGCTCTCTGTAACGAAGCAATAACAAAAGCCGTGATAGTTCCTTAACTAACGACTAGATGTCACTGCGAAGGCCTAAATTTCGCGAGCAACAAGAGATAGAAAAATTCGAAATCTAGTAACATAGTCCAGATAGGTGGTTCGCTTCTGGCCCCGGTTTGGCTACGGAAGTCTCGGGTTCGATTCCTGAGTCTGGATTTCAAATTTTTCTATCTTTCAAAAATGCATTTATTGTATTTGTAAAGTTATTGGCAAGAAATGCCTATAAAAATTACTTCAATATTCGGCCTGCGACATCATAATTTGTTAAAATGCTCTCTGTAACGAAGCAATAACAAAAGCCGTGATAGTTCCTTAACTAACGACTAGATGTCACTGCGAAGGCCTAAATTTCGCGAGCAACAAGAGATAGAAAAATTCGAAATCTAGTAACATAGTCCAGATAGGTGGTTCGCTTCTGGCCCCGGTTTGGCTACGGAAGTCTCGGGTTCGATTCCTGAGTCTGGATTTCAAATTTTTCTATCTTTCAAAAATGCATTTATTGTATTTGTAAAGTTATTGGCAAGAAATGCCTATAAAAATTACTTCAATATTCGGCCTGCGACATCATAATTTGTTAAAATGCTCTCTGTAACGAAGCAATAACAAAAGCCGTGATAGTTCCTTAACTAACGACTAGATGTCACTGCGAAGGCCTAAATTTCGCGAGCAACAAGAGATAGAAAAATTCGAAATCTAGTAACATAGTCCAGATAGGTGGTTCGCTTCTGGCCCCGGTTTGGCTACGGAAGTCTCGGGTTCGATTCCTGAGTCTGGATTTCAAATTTTTCTATCTTTCAAAAATGCATTTATTGTATTTGTAAAGTTATTGGCAAGAAATGCCTATAAAAATTACTTCAATATTCGGCCTGCGACATCATAATTTGTTAAAATGCTCTCTGTAACGAAGCAATAACAAAAGCCGTGATAGTTCCTTAACTAACGACTAGATGTCACTGCGAAGGCCTAAATTTCGCGAGCAACAAGAGATAGAAAAATTCGAAATCTAGTAACATAGTCCAGATAGGTGGTTCGCTTCTGGCCCCGGTTTGGCTACGGAAGTCTCGGGTTCGATTCCTGAGTCTGGATTTCAAATTTTTCTATCTTTCAAAAATGCATTTATTGTATTTGTAAAGTTATTGGCAAGAAATGCCTATAAAAATTACTTCAATATTCGGCCTGCGACATCATAATTTGTTAAAATGCTCTCTGTAACGAAGCAATAACAAAAGCCGTGATAGTTCCTTAACTAACGACTAGATGTCACTGCGAAGGCCTAAATTTCGCGAGCAACAAGAGATAGAAAAATTCGAAATCTAGTAACATAGTCCAGATAGGTGGTTCGCTTCTGGCCCCGGTTTGGCTACGGAAGTCTCGGGTTCGATTCCTGAGTCTGGATTTCAAATTTTTCTATCTTTCAAAAATGCATTTATTGTATTTGTAAAGTTATTGGCAAGAAATGCCTATAAAAATTACTTCAATATTCGGCCTGCGACATCATAATTTGTTAAAATGCTCTCTGTAACGAAGCAATAACAAAAGCCGTGATAGTTCCTTAACTAACGACTAGATGTCACTGCGAAGGCCTAAATTTCGCGAGCAACAAGAGATAGAAAAATTCGAAATCTAGTAACATAGTCCAGATAGGTGGTTCGCTTCTGGCCCCGGTTTGGCTACGGAAGTCTCGGGTTCGATTCCTGAGTCTGGATTTCAAATTTTTCTATCTTTCAAAAATGCATTTATTGTATTTGGATAGATATTGGTTAGGTATCTAATCAATTATAGTCTGCAATAGAACATACGCTTTAGATTAGGCCTCTGTCCCACCAACGGCGATCAGCGTGAAGCGAGTAGCGATTTCATCGCTCAAAAAACGTACCATAGATTAATATTGTAGATCCCGTCCGTGTAAACAAAAATGATGAAGTGTAGAGAGAGTACTCGCCGGCAGTGTGAGCAATCAGCGTTTTACTAATAATATCTGTATCTCTTTAGTTTACGCAGGATCTATTAAGTATGTAAGTTTCTTGAGCGATAAAATTGCTACTCGCTTTCTCGCCGATAGTGGGACAGATGGCTTAGACTTTTTGTAACGGACATATGTAAAGTCTCCACCAAAACGAAGCCGCGTGCAATATTTCAATGTTCTACTGCGAATCGTGGCTTATGGAAGCGGTGAGACTTAGAGTCCGTGTAATGTGTGAAGACCTTTAAGAAAATGTCAGGCTTTTACGTACTAAATTGGACGAGTTAATTTGATGTTCGAAAGGAAAACAACTTAATTTTAGAATCAATTATTATCTAATTTCTTCAATTATGAACAGTTTCTTGTTCAATTCAATCTAATATTATAAATGTGAAAGTACCTCTATCTTTTGTCTTTAGTTATGTTTTCACGCTTAAACCACTGAATTAATTTATGGAAACTTAAGCCCCGAGAAGAATAGTTTTATCGCGATAACGGACATTTACGCGGGCCAGCGACAACTAGTTCCGAATAAGATTAAAATAGTTTTTTATACACTGCTTTCACAGTTCAAACTGGGTCAATCTATCTGATTGTAAGTTGTACCGACTGCTCTGTCTACGGAATCTAATAATAACCACAGAGTAAGGATTTATCCCCTTTCAGTCAGCATTAGTGTCATCTTGTTCGAAATTGTATACTGTATACCCTTTAGGCTCAAAAGCCACAGACTTATGCGTTTACTTTGGGTTATTTAGGTTAAATTATTTACTTATTACACTTTATATAATTTAGTGCATATCACACACTCAATCTATAAGTTTCTTGTTTGCTTATAACGGAACAGCTCAGAAACTACTTAACCGATTTTAAAAACCTCTTACCTATACATATATTACCATTATAAGTGAGTCACACAGGCTCTATTTTATTACATTATAGGTACTTTTTGATTTCTTGACCTGCTTGATCGCCCCTGTGTAGACTTTTTTTATTTTTCCTGAATCAAAGTTAGTCTATGTGCCATCCTGAACTATAATCTATTTTGGTATCAAATTTAATCCGGATTCGTTCTACCGTTTTGTCATGATTGAGTAACAAAGTTACTAACATCCATCCATCCCAACATTCGTATTTACAATAGTAGTAACATATTCATCTTGTTATAGTGCATTATCTAGATTTCAATCATAATATATAAAATAGATATTGTATACGATGCGACATTGTATACACTGATTGCATTGGAAGTTGATATAATGGTAGCATTCTCTGCGAGCGTTGTGTCGTGATTGGAACAGACCACAATAATTAGTTCCACCTTCCGTCGCCACTGTTGCGGTGCAGTCTCGGTATTAAAACACATATTAAATTACTAAGAACAGTAATTAATATAGGACAACAACATTAATATTTGAAAGAGTTTGACTTAATAAAAACACACTGAAGAGCGCATTAAACAAGATAAATCCACTTTATATTAAAACCTTCAATCGTTGGATTAAAATCCTTTTGTTTATTTTAAACCGAGCAAGAGCATGTCAGACCATGCTCAGTGTAGGGTTCAGCAGTTTTGAATAATTGCATCAGAGCGTTTGCTCATGGCGCTTACACCCAGTTGTTGAGAAACGCAGTTTTTCGGCAATAACTCAATGATGGTATATCTGATCATGTCCAAAATAATTTTAATTCAAAGAATTTATTAAGCGCTACCTTTGTAATTTTTTCCAAATTTGTTGGTCACACGGTTCAAAAGTTAAGGTAAAAGTTAAGTTCAATTTATGCAGCTTTCGGAGGATTATTTCCAAAAATTACTCAATTAAAAAAGTCTAGTAGAAACCAGCTTCTGTTACATGGATGGAGTGCCCCCCCCCCCTCTTAAAATATTTATTTTTATTATTTAGCTATCAAACTAAGTAGCGGCAACTGCAAGACACCTTTTCACTAAATTTCATCAATATTCATTGAGTAGTCTTTGAGTAAAATGCCTGTGGCATACGGACGGATAGACAGACAGACAGACATGACGAAACTATAAGGGTTCCGCTTTTGCCATTTTGACTACGGAACCCTAAAAACCGGACAAGTGGACTCGCCCACCGAGGGTTCCGTACAAATTTGTACGTACAATATATCTACACTTCTACACTAATCTATACTAATATTATAAAGATGAAAGATTTGATTGTTTGTTTGTTTGTATTGAATAGGCTCCGAAACTACTGGATGGATTTGAAAAATTCTTTCATCGTTGTGAAGCTATACTAACCCCGGATGACATAGGCTATTTTTTATCCCTATATTCCCACGGGAACGGGAACTACATGGATGAAACCGCGAGGCGTCCGCTAGTAATATTATAAATAGGAAAGATTTGTATTTTTATATGTTTGTAAATTAAATTCAAAAACCACTGGTCATGACAAAACCTTTACCTACTTTCACCATTGGAATGCTACATTATCTCTGAGTAACATAGGCTATATTTATTACAAGAAAAATAGGGATCTTTATGTCCACTCGTGTGAAGCCGGAACTCGCAGTTTTTTGAAGACTATATTTTTTATCATATACCTAGTCTGGCCATAAATACTGTTACAATTAAAAATAAGAAAGATATTACATTTGAATTTGGAATCTGTCATTTTTATACGATTGTTCATTGTATTTTCTAATTTTGGCGCCAATACATTGTACAATATTTTGCTATATTAAAATGGAGTGGGGTGATAAAGAAAACCGAATCGCTGTGATTGCATTACACAAAGTTGGTATGGAGCCGAATGTAATTTTTAAAACTCTCCATACGCTTGGTATTAGTCAAATGTTTGTGTACCGGGCTATTAATAGGTACAATGAGACCATCTCTGTTTGTGACAGAAAAAGATCTGGCCGTCCACGTAGTGTTCGTACGAAAATGGTGGTCAAAGCAGTAAGGGAAAGAATTCGAAGAAATCCTGTCCGAAAGCAAAAGATTTTATCTCGGGAGATGAAGATAGCACCCAGAACCATGTCACGCATTTTAAAAGATGACTTAGGACTTGCAGCCTATAAGAGACGCACTGGTCATTTTTTAACTGATAATTTAAAAAAGAATAGGGTGGTAAAATCGAAGCAACTACTGAAGCGGTACGCAAAGGGAGGTCACAGAAAAATTTTGTTTACGGATGAGAAAATCTTTACAGTTGAGCAACATTTTAACAAACAAAATGACCGTATTTATGCTCAAAGCTCTAAGGAAGCTTCCCAATTAGTCGACAGAGTGCAACGTGGGCATTATCCGACTTCAGTGATGGTTTGGTGGGGTGTTAGCTATGAAGGAGTGACTGAGCCATATTTTTGTGAAAAAGGTATCAAAACATCGGCACAAGTGTATCAAGATACCATTCTTGAGAAGGTAGTTAAACCCCTTAACAACACCATGTTCAATAACCAAGTATGGTCCTTCCAACAAGACTCAGCGCCGGGTCATAAAGCTCGGTCCACGCAGTCTTGGTTGGAAGTGAACGTTTCGGACTTCATCAGAGCTGAAGACTGGCCGTCGTCTAGTCCCGATCTTAATCCGCTGGATTATGATTTATGGTCAGTTTTAGAGATTATGGCTTGCTCTAAACGCCATGATAATTTGGAGTCCCTAAAACAATCCATACGATTGGCAGTGAAGAATTTTCCCATGGAAAGAGTGCGTGCTTCTATTGATAACTGGCCTCAACGTTTAAAGGACTGTGTTGCAGCCATTGGAGACCACCTCGAATAAGCTTTTTATATTTTGAATTGTTTTTTATTTATGTATTAAACTAACACACTGTAAAAGTAATAAATATTATTTGCAATAAAAAAAAATGTTTTTTCTTCGTAACAATATTTATGGCTAGACTAGGTAATTGCAAAAGTGTAGTTTTAACTTTTCCCTACACTTGTAGTTTAAGACGGTATTACTTGCGAAACTTCATAGTTCTAGGTAATCGGGATGTACCTTTTAAATTTTGATTCCCTATCGAGCGTTGAAATATATGTTTTTTGTGGCATAAATGGTAACCGTATCTTGTTTTTACTTTAACTAGGAGGTTTGTTTTTTTTCAAGCTTCAAGGGACCGTAGACCTGAGTATATGGTTTTAATTTCAACTCGACACCTCTTCCCGTCCCCCTTTATAAAATGGTCTTGACAGACGGATGGACGGACGGACGGACAGACGGACAGACGGTCGGACGGACAACAAAGTGATCCTAAAAGGGATCCGTTTTTTCCTATTACGGTACGGAACCTTACAAAACTAGATTGACGAGTTATTTACTAACTAGATAAGAGGATAATAAGTATTTTATCATTATGGATTTACAGTTTCTTGCGTTTATGAAATAACACATTCTATTCATTCATAGTTTACATTGCGAACACGATAGTAAAAACTCAATTTTTCCAAATTAAAAAAGTTCCTAGATGCTACAAGGACTAACAAAATTATATAAATTTCTTTGCAAATTAAATTGAATTCACTGTTAATTCGTCGTAACTTTGTTCCAGGATGAATTATATCTTAATAACGCGAGCCTCCGAGAACCAAATTAGCCGCCTACGTAGATATTACCCACGCTTGGCGTTTACCTATAAGCGTGTATAATGAAGAAAGTAAAGATAATTACGAAGCCAACAATTAAAATTCCTGTTCTACTTCAGATATTTCTGTATGCTTTGGCTCGAATGTTACCTTTTCATAAGGGTATCCGTTGAAAAGTACAACGATATCGGGTATATTTTTCAAGCGGTAAAGGATCAACAATGTTAACGAAGCCAAGTAAAGAGCCATTCATCACAAAACTTTTACATTAAAAAGTCACAACACTCTAGACTTTAGACGTACGCCTGAGTTTGTACAGTTGGATCAACGTAACTCGGCCGGATTGAAGTTGGCGACAAGTGGTTGCGCAAATGCATTATTTGGAAGGAAACAGTGTCAGGAAGCGGGGGCGGGAGCGGTAACTAAACCAAGAAAAATACTAGTACCTACTATATAACATAAAAAAAGTTAGAGATGCGATTACGCATTACATTGTCTTAATTAGTATTACTAACTCATGTTTTTTGTGATTATACTACTACTAAAGAAAATGTTTTTCAAATTTTCTTAAGTATTTACTGTAACTGTTCTGCATTCAAACTTTTATGAAATAGTACTATTATATTATTTATAAAGAAAATGTTTTTCAAATTTTCTTAAGTATTTACTGTAACTGTTCTGCATTCAAACTTTTATGAAATAGTACTATTATATTATTGAATTAAAATTTTTTAGTATTTTTAATCGACTAAGCAAAAGTAATCGTTTTCGTAAGTAATTTTAGGAGAGCATCTTTAATACATGCGCGAAAGTGATATGAACCTAACTTCAATACGGCCGAGTTACGTTAATCCCACTGTAGCTGACATTATCCCTACTAAAGGTCAATAGATATATCAGTCCTCAAATATTCAAATATGGGTAATTGTATTATGTTCCCACCTACATTGAATATTGCTAAATATATCAGTCGGTTGTCAAGACGATCTTGATATTATTAGGCGTAGAATATCAGTATCATTTTAGGCGTCGCGTCGGTTGACTGATGTAATATCCTGTCGAATCTTGTTGAAGCAAAAGCCAATGCCAAGGCGGTTAAAATGGAGACGGTAGATATCTACTTGTTTTATTTTCAGACCAACGCAAACAACAAATCATTTATATCATATAAAAATAAACCACTAGATCCCATTTTTCAATTTAACACTACCAATTCAATAACAAAACAAAGCTAAATAATAAAGTATTTAGCAATAAATAATGGTTCCGCTTTCATATCGCTTACATATTTTATCCTACAATCCGTTTCTACGCAGTGTTTGTTGCCACTGTTTGGTGGCCAGCATATTACAATATTACTCGTATTTTGTGGTGTTACAGTCCTTTATCCTTTATGATATGGACGGGTCTTATGGATATTGAGGCTAACGGTGAAGCATAATTTTTGCTTCAAATTCGCTCGATCTTTTCCCTATGCGGACATTAATTTTATCGAGTTTTACTCTCGTGTTACTGTTATCATAAAGGTATACGGCCAGTATCGTCTACTATACTATTAACGATACTGGCCAGAAGTGATATTACATATGAAATTTGGTGTACAATTATATTATATACCACATATTGATCATGTTATATCAAAGTACCAGAATGACCGAGCTTAGCTCGGTATATATTTTTTTTCGTTTTCTAAAAATAACTAGATCGATTTATCCCCCCAAAACCCCTTGCAAACTAAAATTTATGAAAATCGTTAGAGCCGTTTCCAAGAGATATATATTTATATACAACGAGCGGACGCCTCGCGGTTTCACCCGCGTAGTTCCCGTTCCCGTGGAAAAAAATAGCCTATGTCACCCGGCGTTAGTGTAGCTTCACAACGATGAAAGAATTTTTCAAATCCGTCCAGTAGTTTCGGAGCCTATTCACTTACAAACAAGCAATCAAACAAACAATCAAATCTTTCCTCTTTATAATTATAATAATACAATATTATTAGTATTAGTATTGATAAATTAGATACACGAAAGAGATTTCAATTGTGTATTATTATACTAAACCCGGATGCCCACTGCAAATTAAATTATAAAAATATGTATATGTCAGACAACTGATGGTATACTCAAACGTCACTCAGTTTTAACACGCCATTAGATCTCATGCTGTCACTGTTACCTATAGGTGAATAGTAGTAACAGAAATACTTTTGAATACGACATCGTTTCCGTATTCTGAGTATATCTTTACAAAAAAAGCCTTTTTATTAAACCTACCGAGTTGCCTTTGACACATAAGCTAGTATACGTAAGACCCGTAGATTTAAGCCTACGAACATGACGAGTCACGATAGTCCTTGAAAGGCGTCAATAGCGTCCTCGCAGAAAAGTACACAATTCCTTATCTCGTTGTCCCATCTTAACATAAATAAGGACAGTATCTATGTTTGAGTAAATAAATGCTAGAGCGTATTCATGATGACACACTGGAATAACTTATAAGGTTAAGTCGCTAAGTTCAAAGATTGTTATCAGATCATCGTACCTATTAATCGTAAGCGTGTACAAATAATAATAATAATGTCTTGGGACAACTCACACAACGCTATCTGATCCCATTTTTTTTAAAGACGACTCCTGCAAACTAGCCCTGTGTCGCGGAGGACTTTACAAACATACAAGTCTCGGACACAAAGTACACCCAGACTCGGAACAACAATTTGTCGATCACACAAATTGGTGTACTGCAAATGAAGTACTGCTTCATGATTTTCCCATTGATAGATGAAATATAATCTTTATCAAAATCCGATAGAGTTCTTAACAGCATACAGGAGCACACGCTGGAGTTTATATCCTTTGGTAGTGATAGGCAGGCGCCAGCTCTAACTTGGGACTGATGAGACAAGAGTTGGAATTTATTTTACACCGCTGCTCAAAATCGAAGGAGAAACTGACGTGTCCTAGAACCTGGGTTCCCAACCTGCCTATATTTACTTCCCGCCTTACTGCCTATATTTACATATAACAACCCAATCCCGTAGGTGTCAACTTTATCACACCCCCCGTTGTTCAAGGTACTTACATTTGGCCAATGTTTGGGCTAAAATGGATTTTGAAGTAGTCAAAACGTTTAACGATATCAAAAAGATTAGGAACGCCTAGAACAGAAATTCGAAGACATGACATTCACCGATTTGCAGTGGGACCGCGTTTTCCAACATGGCCTGGGTCCTTATTCACTATCTTTATTTCACTGTCGTGACAAGGCCGTGTGAACTGGCGCATGCGCGGTGCGCTCAAATATGTCCACCGTGCATGAGCGGTAGAGAGCTGCGCTTAGAAATGCATCAACGCGCATGCGCGGTGGACATCTTTGAGCGCACCGCGCATGCGCCAGATCGCACGGCCTTTTCACGACAACGAAATAAAGATAGTGAATAAGGACCCTGAACTTTCTTTCATTCTTATATAGGTTCCCATCCCCATTATTTATGAAGCCATTATTAAACAATCAACTCATTGGATATATCGTTAGCAAAATCTCGCTCATATGTTATACCGCTGACCGATTACTGTTTAAGTAACCAATGAGAATTAATGAGTCCATTGAGAACTATATATTCATAGATAAGTTCTAATGAACTATAACTTTGTTAGTAAGTAGTTTGTTAGATGAGAGGTTGTATGATTAAGGAGGAAAAATTCGAGACGTGCCTCGTAGCTTAGTTCTTGAAATTATCTGAAACGACTTGGACAGTACCACGTACAAATAGGGCGGTTTCAGACTAGCGTTTTATATGCACGTATAAGCTCGTTTTTAAAAGCGCATGTAGGCGCGTATAGGCACGCCTTTTGCCAGACGCAACTAGTACGAGCGTTTTGACGCTTCTAAGCTTGTACAGAGTATCGATACTAACTCACCAATACCGGTTCGAGCGAACACACTGGAATTTGCGCTTGTATGTGAATCCAGTTATTTTAGCGCGAATCAGCCCGTACTATAGACGAAAAATAGTCAACAACAGAAATTTGACAATCTTCTAATGAAAAGTTAGTTTAACCTGATTAGTGAGTATTGTCTTAAGCGAAGTAGTTATAGTACCTATTTAAAACATCAAGTCAATCTAATTAATTAAAAAGCGGCGGTAGCCTAATTGCTAAGGCATCGGACTTGCAATCGTGAGCTCGCGGGTTCGAATCCTACCCATTATACCTACTACCGACGCGACGTGAACCCACTCCTTTTTTTTTTTTTTTTTTTTTTTTTTTTTTGATCTGTCGGGAAAAATTCCTTACGAACACCCCCACCGTCCGGGGAAGACGGTGGAGGTAGTGTGGGGTTTGCACCCACTAAAAAACCCGCCGTGTATCGCCCGCCACCTTCGCGAACGGGCCGCCGGAATTTGTTATATCGTCGGCGGCCCGCCCAGTGGCAATGCCCGGAAGCGATGTTATTGCATTCCGGGCATTTCACACCTACGCGGCACCTGGATACACACAGGGTGCCGCGCCTCCACGGAAGGCCGCGGGCGGGGCACATTACCCCGTACGCCCGCCCGCAGCCCCACCTAAGGCGGCATCAGGCGCAGATATGCGCGCCGACGCCGCCCGGTTCGCCGGCGACGGAGCGGATCCGCCAGGGAGCTCTCTTCCCTGACGCGCTCCGCCGCCTCCTTCTGCGAGATGACGTCCTCGCAGAAGGATGCGACCGCATTCCACGACCCCTCGCCCCGGACCATGGACAGAACCACGGCCGGCAACGAGAGGTCACTTCCGACCACTGCGGTGAGAACTCGACGCTGCCCCTCCCAAGCTGGACAATGCTGGAGGGTGTGTTGCGCCGAGTCCTCACCGCAGTCGCAGTGGTGGCAGCCAGGACTCGGTTCCCTCCTAGCGACCGTGTGCAGGTACTTCCCGAAGCACCCGTGCCCGGAAAGGACCTGTACCAGCCGGAAGGAAAGGGTCCCATGCTGCCGCCCCGCCCACTCCTCCAGGACCGGCTGGAGCGCCTCCACGGTTTGGACACCTGCCCGTGGAGTCTCCAGTCGGTCCTGCCACCGGGCCATGATTGCCCGGTGGGCCTCACGTGAACCCACTCCTAACACAAGCCTTTGAGCTTAGCTGGTGGGGTTAACAAGATTGCTAGTAATGCGAGGCCCAACCCCACCTTGCTAATTGTCTTTAAAAAAACTCTATTTAACATTTCATTGTTTTTATTACAACGTAGATAGCTCTAACAACTAACACATTGATAGTTACCGATTTTATTTTCATGTAAGTTGATGTACTAAGCTTCTACTGATATTAAAAATGTGACCATAAAATAACGTTTTAATGTTTTTAAACCGGTTCAGTAGAGTTAAATAGCTCACTGAGCAGATAAAACAGAATTCAAATGAAGTCTCGAATCATCGATATTCATTATTACGCGGCACTAATGGATACCAACATTTCAATAACGAGTAAGTATAACAAGTTACCGCAGCGAATATTCATCGGCCATTAACTTTGTATTGGTATCAATAACGTATTATTTATTAAACACTCATTGTTTCCCACAACACGTTTTAATAAGGTCGGTTTAAAGTTCGCATACAGCCTGTATATTATGCGGGCTCAAAGAAAAACTTTGGGTATTCAACATCTGGTCTGAATTGCGACGTGTTGGAAAAGTTTTCGGTTATATCCACATGTTTATACTTGAATTTATGTTTATTTGGAAACAGCATGTTTGTAGCTGAATGTCAGGTAGATTTAGCTACAAACATGCACATTTATTCATTGTACCTATGCTAATAAGCTTCTACGTGAGGATAGTAGCCTACATTTCAGATGTTTTAAATAAAACAAGGGTAGATTACGCGAAACAGAGTTCGATCTTTGTGAAAAAAATTCATACAAAACTTAAATATCTAGCCAAAGAGTTCATCTAGTAGATGATGACAAGGAATTTAAGGACATCATTTAATACTAACCCGTAAAAAAAATCTTAAAGTTACAGAAAGATGCAAAAACGGGGAGTTTCGACTTTATCATGTCGTCCTCTCCTGCGCACTGTGAAGTAATGCTTATATGCGGGAGAGCGAGTCGGGCGGCTGTATCGTTGTTTGTATAGCGCTAAGTGAATAATTCGCTCGGCATAATGCCCCCTTAAATTTTTTTAAGGTATCAAGCTGTAATCATTAATTTCAAATACTGACAGATGCCTGTTAGGTCTCCGTCCCTTGAGGCTTTCAAAACTAAAGGCCTTATGCCATAGCAATAAAATAAATATGTCCGTTTATACCGTATATTTTATCTTCTGTTATGAACAGGTTTTGCAGCACAAGGAAAGAAACAAATCTTTAAATCTATAATTTTGTAGTTAGGTTAACCTCATTTATAATATACATCTTTGAGTTGATTTTTCTTATCACTCTATTGGCTTTAAACTAAAAGAGATTGTAGTAGTCTAGTCTTTGCTTTGGATTGCGGACGAACTTTACGACGAAGTTGGCAGTGGTAGCTACACACAAAAATAAGTTACAAATAAACTTTCAATCACGTAAGGACTAATGACTGATTCAATAACTAATAAAGAACTAATTCAAAAATGAATGACAAGTTCAATAACTCTGCATTATCATCAGAACTAACCCAACTGTGTATAATTTCTTTTTACGAAGCATACTAATTGATAAAACTGGAATAAACACAGGAATTAATATTATTATTGGAAACTAGCTGTCTCGGTGAACTTTGTAGCGCCTCGTTATTTTTTTTCGTTTGTTTACATAGTTTAGAACCTTACACAGCGTATATAAAAACTAAAAAAAAAGAATTATTGAAATTGGTAAAGTCGTTATCTATTTAACTCGTGAACAAAAAACAGGATTCATTTTTATATTATGTATATGCATAGATAAGCGGCAGTAGCCTTATGGCTTGACTTGTGAGGTTTCTATCCATGAGGTTCGAATCCTTTCCCATTTATACTACCGACGTGAACCCCCATAAGCCTTTCAGCTTAAAATGATACCCACTGTCAGACTATTTCTGATAGTGATTGATGGTCTACTTTTCAATTCGATTACGATCCTTTGTTTCCACTGATTGTATTGCATCAGATTGATCAATATTACTACCCGCTTCGCTTTATGTTGGTCATCATTTCAGAAAAAAACATACTAGAACACATTACTGTGCCAATTTATACTTGACAATGGCATCCATTTATTACAGGGAACTTTAACAAAATAGGTCACTTACCTTCGTACAGTTGTAACATTGAAGTTCCAAACTACATATTTAACGGGATTTCATTGCGTAAAATATTTAAACGTACAATACCTAGTATTTATTCATTGTTTGCAACGAAATAAAGTTATTTATTTAATGCGATCGAAACTTCAAGAATACGATGCACATGACATGGCAATGACTGCCACTTAATACATGGTACTTTAAGAAATCAGTAAAATGGGAATTGTTTATAGAGATGTAACATTAAAGTAACATGATTCCATACTAGATATACAATAATCTGGACTTCATCACGTAAAATATTCAAAGGTAGGTATGTGGCGGTACCCACATAAAATAATATAAATAAACTGACACTTGACAGCTCGCGTCAAATCCTAAATCGCGATATAGAAGTTTTCACAGCTGTTAACTATATATACAAGTTCCCAACGTTAATCGTTGGGCCGCAGCCCGTCAGGCATGATCACCTCGCCTGGTCGGAGGATCCTCTGTTGGAGGGACTTAACACTTTGCCCTCCACAGGTACAATATATTTATTTAAACGATGACGTTTCGGTCTAAATAAAGTAATTCGTTTGAAAAGTCCAATAGAAGCTTGAAATATTTTACTCTAGTAAGTCGCGTTAGATTATATCAAAAACATTATTTCTGTCAATTAAAAAGCTAACTAGTTCACTCACAGTCTGTAAAGCTGGTGTATTTGTGTAACTAAAAGCCAAAGTATTTCAGGTCATCTTCATAATCTGGCTCACATATAGGTACAGAATTTATGAACATCAAAGCCTCTAATTAATCTAGCGACTGAGAATTACTCACTACGTAGCCGTATTCATTCCAGTAAGTACCTACCAGTTGGTTTGTTTGAATTAATTAACGTTTGAATCGTAGATTTTCATCATTTCATGTTATAGTTTAGGTTGTAGATACAATGATAAGTTTGTTACGATTCTTTGAGTGAATGAGAGCATTAGTGTTCATGACAGCGTTGGAATGTGCTCTCCTGATCTCTTTACAGATTGAAATTATTACTTAAAATTTATTTGCATATAATTCACGTTTATTATCCTCATATATAAAGTGAGCTTTAATTTCAGCAACGTATAGAGTGTTTATCATATTGTCATGTCCGATCAAGTTGTAGCGTTTTATTTGTCAAATTTCAACTGTATATAGTATATACCTAGTATTTGTACTCATATTCAGATGTTAGAAAATTTGACGAAGTAGGTATTTCAATAATCCTTGCATCGGCACTACGACTATACTGTTGATTTGTAATATACCAATAACCTCCCACACGTGGGTACTTAAACACTAAATCACTTTGTAATATCAGTTTTGGAAAATGTTTAACAAACGAGTATTAACCTACCACTTGTTTTGGACCATATCCATCCACAGATAATTTTACTAGTCATTGTTTATTGTGAGGTTTAGGGTCTCATATAAATTTGGTAAATGGTTAGGTGACAAAAGTAGCTGGTAGGAGGCTAAGGGGTAATTTGTAATTTTTTTTTTCAATTATTATATTACGACGTTATTTGGTGTAATGTAAAGAAACCACGAGCGGGAGGTTATTAGTATATTACAAATCACTCTGAAAGTAAACAAACAAGTGAAAGATGAGAACGCTTTTACTGTTTACTTTTAAATTGGTAAAAAATAACAACAACATTTGAGCACAATCTACCAAGACTCAGAGTTAAAAGTGTCATTAGAGAATTCGAGGGGAGTATTAGTGTGGCGAAAATTTAGGGCAACCCTATCATAGTTATTTGACCTGTTTATATTTTCTCTACACAGTATAAAAACAAGTCCAAAGACAAAGTGATCGAGAATAATATCAATAGCTAAGTAAAAGTTTTATAGTCGAAGTTAGAGGCAATATCATTGAGCGTGCAGCAACTGTCGTAATATTTTATAGTTGCACTAGTCGTAACAGAGGGCTTCATTTGAGAAAACACGAAGAAATAAACTGGGCAAGTGCATGTCGGGCCACGCACAATGTAGGGTTCCGTTTCTTTTTCTTACCTACCAGGTGAGAAAAAAAATCACACCCCACTTTACATATAGGGGAGGTACCCTAAAAAAAAATATTATGTTATTATTCGGCGTAAGTAATATGTGTATTTATGCAAAATTACAGCCTCCTATCACTAACAGTCTCTGAGCAAAGTTGCGGACGGACGGACATGGCGAAATTATAAGGGTTCCGTTTTGCCATTTTGGCTACGGAACCCTAAAAGCAGTCATTAGTTTATGAATACACTTTTCATCACGTCTTTTCATATTAAAATAAAACTGCCTTTACTTTATCCTTTTATCCTTTACGTAATATAAAATGAGGTATCGATAAAATTTATGATAAGTATGGAATTTTTTTACAATAAATCAAGCTGCTCAAATATCGATGTAGACAAACACTGAAAGAAAACCAGTGTAGCTAAAAATTCTTAGACATTGTTATTTCCACCAACCCGGACTGGTTCAGCATAGTGAATTACATCCCATGCCTATGTCTCTCAGAGAGGAAGCCTGTACCTCGACAATGGAAATGTTTGGTCTGTCCTGTTAAAAAGATCTGATGCAAATTATATTATTGAAAAGTTAGAACATGAGAGCCCTAGTGGGTACATCATAGTAGAAGCATCTAATTACAACAAAGGTAAAAACTAAATTTGCTTACATTTGCCAAAGTACTGGTAACGAATGATTAAACATAAAATATTAATTCTGACATCAAAAGAAAGAAAAGAATGACCTAGCTCTAGCTTGGTCTGAAAGCGATCTGCTGTTTAATATAGTCTACGACGACAATAGTTTCTTCCATTACCACGAGTCATTAATTTAGACCGTACCTCTAAAGAGACTACTAACCGTAAACTATCACAATCAAATACAATGTTGATAGAGGCCTTGGGCGTAATTTACCCCAACCACAAGACGAAATTCCCGTACGTAGATTTAAGGAAGTACACCCACAAACAGCGGTAACTTGTTGGCTGGGAAGGTCAGTTATGCATTATTAGTAGGAGCCTGCTAGTCTCTTACAACAACCACAATAAACTCGGTTAATTGTTATAACTTTTGGGGACGACTAATAGATTGACATATTGTTGGGAATTTCTAAGTTTAATTGCTTAGTGGTTTGGTATTAAAATATTTTGAATACTTGTATAATATTGTTCATTCTTAGGGCAGAATCAGGTCATACGTAAGTGTGTTTAATAATCAGTTTTTGTTATAATAATCAAATTGCTTTACCCTCTTCTGTAATTTTTATAAGTCGATGTTCCCATCATTCAATTCATTTAAAACTTGATTATACCTACTTTAGGTACTATGGTTATTGCTTGTGTAAGTTTCGTGGTGTAATGGTTGCAGCACCTGGCATAACTGTTTGTATACAAATATATTGTAGAAATTAGCATTTAAAAAAGTGGCCATGACTTTTTATTGCCAAGTTCTTTTCTCACTCGTGTTTATCATGGTAAAAATTATCCTTAGCGAGATCAAAATTCCCCATAACGAAATCCTGTATTGCTCAGTGAGGTCAAGCCTCATCTGGAACCCAAATTCTGGATCCGACATCATGGTGCTTTTAATTCTTCGTTTTTTCTCAAGATGATTTGTACTTTTATGTCCACGTAATAATTTCAACCAGTGTCCAAAACCTTAGGTGTTGCTGAAGAAGATAATCAGGTAGTATAGCGCGGAGCAGAGGTCAGAGCTCGAAGTTTACATATAATATACTTGACGTATATACTAAGACGAGTATGCTTGTATATGGTATACTAGCTGTCCCGCGCAACTTCGTCTGGGTAAATTTTCCTCGTTTTTGCAACATTTCTCATTGCTGCTCCGCTTCTATTGGTCGTAGCGTGATGTTATATAGCCTATAGCCTTCCTCAATAAATGGGCTATCTAACAGTGACATAAATTTTCAATTCGGATCAGTAGTTGTAGCGCTCAAACAAACAAACTCTTCAGCTTTATAATATTAGTATAGATATAAATGGGTCTAGACGATACCAATGTTTGCAGGTTCTGTCGCAAGAGTGAGGAAACACCCATTCTCATTCTCTGCGGGTGCGAGGCAATCTATTACACCAGATGCCAGCACTTTAGAGGGCACTTAACCACCCCAGAAGACATTAAGTCCTCTCCATTAAAGCGCATAGTCGACTTCATAGTCAGACTAAACCTTTGGGATATCCTTTATAGAAGAAAGAGGTGTCACAATAGATCTTTTAGGTCGCAGTGACTTCCGGGCAACTCATCCCGGCCTCTTTCCAAATACAATACAATGCTTGTATATATATTTTTTTAGAAGATAACTAGAATGTGAGATTGTGGTCCCACATTACTAGCAATCCTATTAACCCATCCAGCTAAGCACAAAGGCTTGTGTTAGGAGTGGGTTCACGTCGGTAGTAAAATGGGTAGGATTAGAACCCGCGACCTCGCGCTTGCGAGACCATACCTTAGCCATTAAGCTACCGCCTCTTTATATCATCCAAGTGGAACAAATAAAACCTATAAGCTTAGAAACTAATCATCCATTAATGTTACTTAAATCGATAGAAATATTTTTATAGAATTTCCAGAAGATTCATACGTACGGTAGTAATAAAGAGTAATGACAGCACAATTGTCTTAATTGTCATAGATAGAAGTGATTGAGACAATTTTGCAAATAATGCTCGCAATTGACCTCGTAACATATTCCGCTATCATAATCAAGAAACCTAATATCTATATATGAGTTTTCTCAGAGGGATACATAAGGTTCCAGAAGTTTCTTTTCACTCTTACTCCGTTTTGGGTTAGACGCAGGCGTACGCAAGAGGATGATTTGGGAGTACATACCGCTTCTCCCTCCCCGAAAAGATTTATCACCGGTTTTATTGCTGAAGTACCTATAGCGCTTCTTACGTTTTTTAACCAGGGTACACCTATGGCTAAAAGACACTCCACTTCATTCCTAAACCATTTTATTTGGCACGTAGTAGCCTCGTACTGTATTCGCTATGTTACGCTACCTATAGCTTTTCGCAGGGTTATAAACTAAACTAAGTTATTGCGCACCTGTTCAACTCAGTTTGATATTTATTCATTTATTTAATTAAAGAAAGGAAAGGAAGATACAGCTAAACAAATCATAGTAGATCGGTCAGTGATATAATCTGCCAGCTAATTACAAATCTTCACGTATAGAATTAATATTAATATGTTAGTACTAGTGAAGAAACACATGAAATACCTACTAATTCATCAAATAAATAGAATAGATTAGATGATAGTGTTCTCTGTCCTTACTATTAGCATTTCTTACAATTCCATACATAATATTAATATTTTATTACACTGCTTACTTATATCACGTGACTAAGATTACTATTTGGAAAGTTAATGCTTAAGCACCTTCTAGCCGAATCTACACTAATGATGGAGGGATCTAAAACATACTTTTTGACTGCCTCTGTGGCGCGGTGGGAGTGTATCCGACTGCTACGCAAGAGGTCGTGGGTTCGATCCCCACCCAGGACAAAACTTTGTGTGATGACCACGATAGTTTATTCTGTGTCTGGGTGTTATTTATCTATGATATGTATGGATTTAGAAATATATAGTACAAGGTCTGCTTAGTTTGGTATCAGATAGCTTTGTGTGAGTTGTCCCAAGATATTATTATTATTATACTGTACCTTTAAGCTTTTATTTGTAATGTACTTAATCTTTAAATTTGTGTAATTTAAACATAAGGAATAAAAAAGTCAATCTTTATCCGAAATGTTAGTCAATCACCGTATAATTGGAAAAGTTCTGTCAAGTTATACTTTTTTTATTTATCTTTGAAATCTTAATTGAAAAGAAAAACGTTTCAAGTTGCTCTAAACCAACAGCGATTAAATGTTCTAAAGAATTAAATTGTACAATAAATTAAAATGTAATATCAATTGGTTTAAGTAGGTATACACACTTTTATTCGATTGCAGTTACGGAAGGATATGGGTATGTTTTCAACAATGTTTTGTATTTATATATAAGTATTATATTTTTGCGACATTTTTCTCACTAAAAGGGAAACTGAGAATACTGATGATATGAAAAGATGTCACTGTTGTGAGTAGGTATTGTTATAATTTATCTATACTAACATTATAAATGCGAATGTATGGATGTATGGATGCATGTTTGTTATTCAATCACGCCACAATGGGTGGATCTGAATGAAATTTGGCACATTTTTTTTTAAAGACTACTCCCACAGGCAGGGTACAAGCCATGCATCGCGTGAAATTGAACAAACATACAAGTCACGGACACAAAGTACACCCAGACTAGGAACAACAATTTGTAGATCACACAACGTGGTGTATCGTGTGAGAATCGAACCGGATACACTACCCACTGCGCCACTGAGGCAGTCAAGATATATATTATAGTTTAGAATAGCACACACGGGTTAAATTTGAATTTCAAATTTTTTACGCAAACACTGTCGTAAATAATACATAAAGAATAATAATATATAAGAGTGCCAAAGTCTTTCGGGCTTCACAGCGAATCCATAAATGTAAATAAACTGTATGTAAACAATAAAACATAGGACTTATTTTTCAATTTACATCTGAAACTTCAATCGCATTCCCGGAGTCATCATCAATTGTATAAAAGCATTTGACGTCGTATGCTGTAAAACAGATATCAACTGGGAAAGTCGAACGACTACTCTGTGACGATATCGACAAGATACGAACAAATCATTTCAGCGCACTAAAGCGAAGCACTCCACGAGATTATTACTAACAGTAAAACCTAAAACTAAGAATCTATTCCTCAATTGCTTTTGAAATTTTCGTGTTAAGAAATCGAGTGAAATCGAGTTTATACGGCTTTTGTGTGTCAGCAATTCGATAAGTTTTATTACGAGTTGCGCGGCGTTCGAGATAAATGGATGAACTCTGACACTGTCAAATCCAGAAATCTCCTTAAAGGTTAGCTTATATTGACGTTTCAATATGAATGTACTTCCCTTGCCTTCTTCGTATGCCACTGGTTTTATTGTTTGAGTCGTGAAATTGGGTCAAACTTTTAACGTGTGAATGTATACGTAACATGTGCGAAAAATCCGTAGTACCGAGTCTTTGAGCATTTAAAAAGAACAAATACTTGACATAGTCAAAGACCGGACAAGTGCGAGTTAAACCCACCCATCGAGGGTTCCGTCCAAATTTGTAGATACATATTATAAATAGTTCAGGAATCTAGTGCCGCAGTTTTTTAATGACTTTATTTTTTTGATATAATTACAAATGTGTGGGTTTCTGACTTTTCTCTGTACTTCTTGTTTACTACGGTATTACTGGCCAAAGGCTCATAGTTCTAGGTTAACGGGAAAAACCAATAAATTTTGATTCCCTAAAAAGTGTCAAAATGTACGTTTTTTGCAGCATTAACTTAAAATTTTGAAATTCTAATTCGGCCTGCGACATCATAATTTGTTAAAATGCTCTCTGTAACGAAGCAGTAACAAAGCTGTGATAGTTCTTGAACTACAGGCTAGATGGCGCATGCCAGGGCCCAACTCGCGAGCATGAAAAAATAGAGAAATTTGAGGTCTATTAACATAGTCTAGATAGATGGTTCGATTCCGGCCCCGGTTTGACATATGGAAGTCTCGAGTTCGATTGCTGGGTCTGGAATTCAAACTTTTCTATCTTTCAAAAATGTTTTAACTTAAAAGTTTGAAGAGACCTGAGTAGGTATGTACTTCCACGTATACCCGAGTATCAGTCAACAAAACTTCGAGTCTTCCTAATATATTTTAACCACCTGCGCAAGAAAAAGGGTTTTGAATACTTCTTTGGCACGCTTTAGAGCTAAAATCTATAAATGGCTTGATAGATTTTAGCTTGAGGGGTAGATTTGTCTCAGTCGTGAGAGTACCACTGGGTGAATGAAAATTAGAAAAAAAAAACAACGGACTTTTGGCGCTTTCAGTTATTAATTTTTAGCAGGTTAGTAAGTGGTTTTGTGTTTTGTAACAATTAAGCTTAATATTAGCCGAAGAACCGACAACCGTTGGTATAAACGAGTTCTTGAGTGGAGACCGCGGCTCGGCAAACGTAGTTTGGACGCCCTCAGGCCAGGTGGAGTGATGATTTACGCAAAACGGCTTAAATCATAAGAATAGTACCACCCCATCTCTTCCCGTGGGTGTCGTCAAGGCGACTAAGGGATTTCACTCCGGAGGACGGGCAGCAGCGTCCTCTGCGTACTTAAAGCCTTACTGCGATCGCCAACCCGCTCGCCAAGCGTGGTGATTATGGCAATTACCCCCAGGATCTACTGGGGAGACCCGTGCCCAGCAGTGGGCCATCATATGGGTTGATATGATGATATGATGGCTGGCAGGAGCTGAATGCGAGAAGCCGAAGATAGAACAAAGTGGCGCGCAATTGGAGAGGCCTATGTCCAGCAGTGGACTGCGATAGGTTGATGATAATGAAGCTTACTTTATCAGTAGTCCTCACTATAAATACATTCAAATATTTATTTGGCTGTAAAACTTAAAGGAAAGGAAGCCCAGAGGGAGTCAATCTACTCGTAGTAATTATGGAGAAATATGTGACGACTCTATCGCGACAAACTGTTCGTAGTTGAAAGCTCATCACAACGCCCAGAATCACCCCTCATAGAGATCTTAATTATAACACAATGGAAAGGCGACACATTTTCAATCAAAACCTGAACAATGTGAGTTATCCTTATTTTGAAGTATTTAATTGGCTTTTAAACTTCAATACAATCCTTTCCTTTATAATCCTCTAATGACATGGAGTAAATATGCTTCAGAAACAGCAGTTCATATGGGTTTAGACTTTCGGAAAACTCATTTAAAGGGTCCGAGGGTTAAGTAGCTCAATTTATGAAGCCGTTAATAGAAAATTATATTCAGGACCTATTTCCTTATGTTCATGTAATATGAGAGTTTTTATAGCAGGTAAGTAAGTAAGAGAAAATGATAACTGTTGCTAATTTGGTCATATAGGTACTCTTTATTCTTATTTAAATAATTTAAAGGATTTCCTTGAAATTGTGACCTGTAAATTATTGTATATTTACAATCTTCTATACAATAATTGACAGGTCACAATTTCAAGGAAAATGCTTTGTGTTTTGTTCGGCTTCAGTCAGGGAAGGTTTGAAAGAATAGATAATAGGGATGTTGACTGTCAAGTCAAATCAGTCCCTTTTTATGAAATGTCGAAACGACAAGCTCTATAGAAATGCGTATGGAATAACAACATATGACATCATATGCTCCTATCGTCAAATCATTACTTTTAGTATTCGTTTTCGTGCTTATAAATTCAAAAACATGTTAAATTGTGGAAAAACACTAATTTTCAAAGTATTCTAAGACCTACTTTTGTCTAATTTGAATAAAATAATATTTTTTTGATGATATTGTATGGAAATAAATATTCCAATTTTGAACATCGAACATGTTCTTTTTATGAATTTAGTTAAAGAAAAAGTTTTGTGTTTTAGGGTTCCGTAGCCTATAGCCGTAGCTTATAGTGTCTTCATGTTTGTTTGTCTGTCTGTCTGTCCGTCCGTATGCCACAGGCATTTTACTCAAAAACTACACAATGAATATTGGTGAAATTTGGTGAAAAGTAGTTAGTTTGTAGTAGCCGCTACTTAGTTTAATAGTTAAATAATAAAAATAAATATTTTTAGTGTAAACTGTTTTTTTAGCAAATATGAACGTCTGGCACATCATTTGTCAGATGTTTTAAAAATATTTTTAGGTTATTATTATTATTTTTTTATTAAGTAAATTTTTTTGGAAATAATCGGCCCGAAAGTTGCATAACTTTAGTGAAACATGTGAAAAAATCACAAAGGTACTTTAAACTGAATTATAATCCAAACCGTCCCCATCCATTTTCATTCGACATATTCGGATATACCGTCATTGAGTTACCTACTTCTTGAAAACTGCTTTTCTCAACAAAAGGGCGTAAATGCCATAAACATACACTCTTCTGTTTGTGGAATTATTCACATCGGATTTTTTCATATGTATAGGGCATTTATTTGTAACTAGCTGTCCCGCGCAACTTCGTCTGCGTAATTTTTCCCTGTTTTTGAAACATTTCTGCTGCTCCGCTCCTATTAGTCGTAGCGCAATGTTATATAGCCTATAGCCTTCCTCGATAAATGGGCTATCCAACAAAAAAATTAGAAATATAAATTTTCAAATCGGACCCGTAGTTCCTGACATTAGCGCGTTTAAACAAACAAACAAACTTCCGCTTTATAATATTAGTATAGAAAACGAACCCTACACTGGGCACGGTCCGACATGCTCTTGCTCGGTTTTTTTATAATAGGTGGGGCCAATCAATTTAAATTCAAGATAAAGTTAGGTTACCGAAGGGTTATACGGCACAAAATGTTGGTTTTACTATCGACATACCAGTAAATAGCCGGTCAGACTGCAGCAGTCAGCAGAAGAGCACGGCACTTACGCCCTTTTGTTGAGAAACGCAGTTTTACGTCACTAACTCAATGACAGTATATCCAGTCATGTCCAAAATTATTTTAGTTTAAAAGTATAGCGCTACTTTTGTGATGAATTCATATTTTTTTGGTCTCACGGTTCAAAAGTTAAGGCGGGGGGGACACAATTTATGCAACTTTCGGAGCCATTATTTCCAAAAATATTCACTCATACAAAAAAGTTAATTAGTAACCTTTTTTATTAATCTTTTATTTTTGGGGCTTTTATTCTAGGAACATGACAGCTCAATTAGTAGTCTTATAATATTTTTGAAAGACCTGTCGAATGATGTGCCATACGTTGATGTTTGCTGAAAAAAGAAGAGCCCTCCTCCTAAAAATATTTTGTTTTATCATTTAGCTATCAAACTAAGTAGTGGCTACTACAAGACACTTTTCCACTAAATTTTATCACTATTCATTGAGTAGTCTTTGAGTAAAATGCGTGTGACATACAGACGTAAAGACACACATACAGACATACGAACATGACGAAACTATAAGAGTTCCGTTTTTGCCATTTTGGCTACGGAACCCTAAAGAAAAAAAATGCATATTTATTAATTAAAACACTGTTCGTTAAGTATTATACATACACAAGAGCGTATTTTTGTAAAAGGTTACAAACACTCTTTACTACAAAACAAAATTTAAAAATTAATACCACCTTATAACATGACTAGAAAATATAAACTAAAACATTTTCATTAGAACATGCATTTTTCGTGAATAGAAAACAACTTTATAACATTTTATTCTTGATGTTCTATTCATTGGAAGTAACATGTGATTTGAATATGCAAATTAAAGTTTAGTTTAATTTATACGAGCATCTGGGATCGTTTGTACCTTTACGTTATGGTACGTAACGTAATGAGTGAGGCCAGGTTAAGTGTTGGTCTCAGTTTCGTATTTAAGTGCCTACTCCCTCCTACCTGAAAGATTAAATGCGGCCCTGTATTTACGACTGTGATATACGTGTGTACCCTTGGGGCCAATACAAACCCGAAGTACAGAAGGTAATCTTCAAACAACGCCTGACGTTTTCGCGGAAAGCCCAGTAAACTAGTGCATGCACGGTGCGCTCAAAGATGTCAGAGACGCATGCGCGTTGATGCGTTTCTAAGTGCAGCTCTCTATTTACCAATAAGACAAGATTTTGAGAGTTCGCACGAGCTTGCTGCGAAAACGGTAAAAAAGAACGTGATTAAGGACCCAGTATTGTAATGTATTTGGATAGAGGGACAAAAAACTGCCACCTAAACTTATATTGCCTCTGTGGCGCGGTGGGAGTGTATCCAACTGCTACGCAAGAGGTCGTGGGTTCGATTCCCACAGGGAACACCACTTTGTGTGATGCACAAATTGTTGTTTCGAGTCTGGGTGTACTTTGTGTCCGTGACTTGTATGTTTGTAAAGTCCCCCGCGACACAGGGCTTGTATCCACGTGCGGGAGTCGTCTTTAAAAAAAAGATCTATCATGTTCAAATCTCTTACTTCCCTACATGATTTCCTCAATGTTTAACCCGAGCATGATGCGTCTTGGCGGACAGGACTTAACGTCGTCGTCTGGTGTGATTTAGTGCCCTTCAACAGCTTTTAGCAGGTCATGCGTCTAATGCTAAGCGTCATGATAGCCCATAACACTATCAGTGCCACTTAAATCCTTGTTTGGCAAAGATCTGAATATATGTTCGTAAACTTGCGCGATTTGTACACATTATAGAATTCAATAAGGTATTTAGCCTTAAAATAAAATATTACGCGATTAAGACCCGTAGCTTATAAAATTCTATAAGATCTAAATGTCACCACACTGTGCTTAGTATCATTTGCCCAGTAATTTCACTTGCTACATAACTATTTAAGGAAGGAATAACTGAAACTGTAGTGATGCCAACCAAGACCGCCTATGGCTTAGACCTACGACAGGTAAATCCGATGCTGGCTTTTGGCATGGTTGCTCAAGCGAGGTACGTATGTACCTTCTGCACTTTTGGTATTTTGTGCCCAATAGGACCGAGAAATCGAAATCCTTTAGATTGAGGACCGACAGAAATTAGCCTGCCTTCGTTCCAGAAAAACGGCAGCAATAAACTCGATTGAGTAAGGCCGTCGATGGAAATTTTATCACAATACATCAGCTTATTCAAACAAATCAATAAATTTGCTTTGGAATCAGCCGGCTGGGCTTTAATTTACTTTATATGATATGACTGGCCATGACGCATTACAAATATTTGCATGAAATTCAGAGAATTTAAATTTTGGCTGTAAACTTTATCGTCCTGGTCGGTAGTATTTTCAATGCGTATATGACTAAAATTTAGATATTTAGAAAGGCTAGGTGTAAGAGATAGTTAAGGATGGTTAGGGGTAGTAAGGAATACATTGTCATACCTAGAATCTAAACTTATTTAGGGGAATATTTTTATATGCAAGTCTAATAAGAAAAATGACCGCCTACAAAAAAAAATATAAAGCACATCGCCGAATGCAAATTTCGCTGTCTCAATCCTTTGTTTTAAACTATATCTATGGCGTTTTATAAGCTAGAACAATGTTTTAAACTTCCCAGAAAATATACAATTGAATGGTAAAAACCACATCAAAATCGGTTACGTATTTTCTGAGAAAATTGCAAACATACATACATACGACAACCTTTTGTGAAGGCGGTTATAAAGAAGACATGGCTACAGTAACACAGCCTCCTTATAACTAACTATAATGACGCTGCATACAAAACAATCAACATCATTTTCTGCGAAGAAATGTGTATTGTAAGGCTATGCTGAATTTAATTAGACAGAAGTAACATTTTTGTTTATGTCGATCCTAAAACTCTATACCATTTAAAACAATCTAACGGTATTAATAAGCTCTGTGAGTCAAATGAAAAACAAAAATACTTTAGAATTTCGAACATTGGTATAAAAGTATGATGCCTTTTGGCGGGTGGAAATGGAAACGGCATCCATAAAATTTCCCCCATGACCTTTAGAAAGATACAAAACATCTGCATAATCAAAGTTGAATCCCCAACAAACAAGACTAATTCTACCCATATTATTTATTCATACTGCCATGATATGTGTGCCCAAGTAAACAATGAAAAGTTAAATGTTATTCACAATACGCATAATATTACCAACAGCAGGTAATATTTGCTTACCACAGCTGGCGCAAATACAATTATTGGTTTGAAAACAAACATTCAATTCCCGGATTTTTGTGAACTATGACACCAAACAAACGTAATTTATTGTTATTAGGTATATTTTATTGCATTGTAATTTTTTCTAGGTGTCGGAGTAAGAATACAAAGTATCATCGCCTCATATCCTAAGGGTGTCACAAGAGGCGACTAAGGGAAACACACCGCA
Source organism: Herminia tarsipennalis (assembly GCA_945859575.2). Lineage (NCBI taxonomy): Eukaryota > Metazoa > Arthropoda > Insecta > Lepidoptera > Erebidae > Herminia > Herminia tarsipennalis. The sequence goes on from OX243838.2 coordinate 12,057,160, forward strand.
AACATAAACAGGGCGAGGAGAGGGAAATTCGAAACAAGACCTAGTATAGTACCTCCCGTAAGACACGAGTCAGGTCCTGCAACCGATCGCGTCGAGCTTTTATTGCCAAGTTCTTTTCTGACGGCTTTAATCTCGCGAACTTGGGATTAAATGTAGAATCCTTCGATTCCAAATTTTGTCTGACGTTCATAAGCGTTGCATTTGTAACCTAAATGAATATAGTATTTTGACTTGACTTGGCTTGTCAATATAAATCCCTTTGTTCGCTTTAGGACAGATTCGCTTTAATCTTTAGTTAATTATGTTTAGGTAGTGTGTGGTACTGGCTTGAAAAAAGTGCTACCCCATCTCTTCTCGTAGGTATATTCAAGGCGACAAAGGGATTTCACATCGGAGGACGGGCAGCAGCGTCCTCTGCGTACTTAAAACTCTGTACCTTATTGTGATCGCCAACGCGCTAGCCAAGCGTGGCGATTATGGCAACTCTCCCTGGATCTGTAATAAGTAGGTAATACTAGGGAAACTCGTGGCCAACAGTAGGACGTAATATGGATTGACATGAAGAAGTCAGGTTTTTATCTCTAACAATAATATGTTTAGAAAGTTTTTAGAGTTTCGTACCCAACAAAAAACTGCCAAGTGCGAGTGGGACTTGCGCACTGAGGGCACCATAACTTTTAAGTATGTAAATATTTCGATCAACATAGGAATCTCTCTTGACACATGGCACTGTATCTACCCGATCGTGATTACACAAAGCATTTCACGGTAATATGCGACTCACATTGCTAGTAGTTAAAAAAACTTAGTTGCTCTATTGAGTCCTAAATAACAAATTATTTCGAAAAATAAAATACGTCGTGTCGCACGTATTGACTAGTCATTTCTGTGGGTCAGTTAGGTCGAGAGGGTGACGCAAGGTTTGGGCATGGTGCGCCACCTAAATTGCGTCCAGCCGATACAGCGTCCGTGGAGAAAATAGCCAGACCAGCAAAAATGCTGAGGCTCTTGTGACGCTGTTTTAATCATCTGATCAAAATAGTATAGGCCAATGATGATGATAATAATGATGACTTTTGTTAGATATTTTTGCAAGCGTGTTTTCGTTTCAAAATTCGCTTATAATGTGCAGAACCTATTCCTTTATTGGCATAACTTTGTGAGGCTTAAGATTTCAATGTCGATATTTTCTCGTAATTTATTATGCACGGAGATATGTTTGGTGTGATGACTATTTTGTTAACGCTTTTTTGGACCGGCACGGCAGATTAGCAAAGTTAATCAATGTTAGTTACAACTAATAACCGATTCAACTAATCTGCAGTGTTGACACGCTCATAATATAATCAGGTTAACGGTATTATTACGTTAGATTACACTATACCTTGTTTCCAAGTTCACCTGTTAAACTCTGAAGTCATTACACTACAAAAGCCTAAAAAGCAGTACGTTCATCTTAATTATTCATGGGGAAGATATCGATCCTGACTTGGCCGCCATCTGCTAACTGCCACCCGTCTCCCATCTTACGACTCCTTGCCGGATTTGGGAGGGGAGGGCCCAAATTGGGCACTGAAGGACACCAGATTTTAGGGGTGCCAAGGGCCCGTCTAAGACTAAATACTTTATTTTTAAAATAAGCATTAATATGACTTAAAATGCTTTTTAAAACAAATGGGCGGTCTAAGGCTTTCTATTTTTAAGATCGGAAAATACCTACCAGATACCAAATATCAAAGAGAGCGAAGACTCGGCAAGGAAGACCCTGCATATTTCTTTACATATTTTGTATTAAAACTATTGTATTGTCTAAACCTGTCATGTTTATTATGGATTTGATACTGGGCCGTATTATGTTTCCCTTTATTACGTTCTTTTATATTTCATACTAATCCAGGCCCGTCTGTTTTTCAATATAGATAGGTGTACTTAAATCTTTGGAGGGCTCGCGTTACTCCACATACAACATTATAATGATGTATATATGTTGTTATAGTGTATAAAATGAATGCATCTGTATTATGTTGTTTTATTTAAAAGGCTTAGAATCATGAAATACCTACCTATTATCGTTAGAACCCTTCAAACATACGTCTCTATTAATATATTCTACATCATCTCACAGCCGTATGGGCTGTCACATTGTCTTACAATCAAATGAGTTATCACCTACCTTTATGTATCAATTTATAATTATAAAGATAATGTTATGTTTCTGATTTATTGATAGGCATCTTCCTTCTCTGCGACTGTTGTTAATTCTGTCATATATGCAAAAGAATCTTCTTTACATAGTATAAAACAAAGTCGCTTATCGCTGTCTGTCCCCTGGTATGTAGATCTTCTACGCAACGGATTCGATGCAGTTTTCGCTATCATGCAGACAATTCTTGCTAATGGTATAAAATAATTTATTTACGCGATACATGCGTATTATGTGTTTATTTTTTGGATAAACTCCGCGCCAAGGCCGTGTGAGCCGCTTATAAATTATACTCATAAATATACAGGGTGATTTTTTAAATACTAATAACCGCCCGCTCTTGGTTTCTTTACAATACACCAAACAACTTTGTAATAAAATTTTGAAAAAAAACACAAATTAACTCGTCAGGTCAGTTTTTTCTATGCAGGGTGATTTTTAACATACTAGATGTTAAAAATCACCCTGCATAGAAAAAATAACATTTCCAAAAACTATTTTAGAAATCCATTAAGAAGCTAATACCCATAGTTTCAAACACAATTGAACTGTAAATGATAGAAATGGCATGAAAGATATTTATATCAGAACAGCAATTTCATTCTGATACTATCATTTAATTATATTATGACAAGCAGTCAGCCACCAGGATGAGGGCCTTATCACTCTGTCCGTAGTTTGTACCCCACCAAATTACTTGAGCATTAACATTTTGAACGACTTGTAAACAGCAGCAGCTATCAAATTGAATCTTGGTCATTGTAAAAAGCATTTATTTTTAGAGTACAAACCCTGTATCGCGGGGGATTTTACAAACATACAAATCACGTACACAAAGTACACCCATCTCGAAACAACAATTTATAGACCACACAAATTGGTGACCCGGGTGATAATCGAACCACGTCACTGAGGCATTATAATTTATTATGTTAAGTGTTTTTTTAAAAGGAATTATATAATTTCACTGCCCTTCTTTTCAACAAGGGGGGATGACTGTCAAGACAAGTCAGTATCTTTTGAAGAAACGTCAAAACGATACAAACGTATAAAGTTTGTATGAAATATTAATTGGTGACTTCTTAAACCAAATCATTTACTTTTCATATTATAAATTCATGAACATAATTATAATAACAATATAATATAAAATTAAAAGTAAATGATTTGATTATCTACAGAAAAATAAGAAGTCACCGATTAATATTTCATACAAACTTTATATGGAGCATATCATTTTGACGTTTCAATTGTGAGCAAATATTGTATTGTGTGTCAGAATAGGTCATGTCAAACAATTTATTGTAGTCATCTACCCAACAAATTATTATAGGACAAATTCACTTATCATAGGATACCTTTGTGAAAAAGGATCAAAGGCTGTTCGCAGATTTAAAAGGATGTCGGTGTTGTGTGAAACCGTGCCGATAGAGGACATAGCTAACGCAGACATTGGGTGGAGGGCATACCCAGTGAACTCATAAAGTTTTACACCCGCCCCGCCTCAGGATAATTTAAATAGAATTTCCCCTATTTATTCAATAGTTACGAAATTCACTTGTCAATTAATGAATGATACTAATTCATATATTTGTAATCGATACGCCTTTGAATTTTTAAGACCTATTTTTTATTTCTATTTTTATTTTGTAACGTAAATCATACTAGTGTTTGACCATTATGTTGACTGGCCTGTTGGTCAAGTGGTTACTGACTTGAGTTTAATTGCCTCTATGCCACGGTGCGAGTATGTCCGACTTGTTGTGGGTTCGAGTCCCAAACGGGACACCACTTTAGTTTATATAGAGAAACAATAATTAAAAAAATAAATTAATTAAGCTCGAATTTCGACCACTGAACGACAACTAGTTTTAATCAATCAATATAATTTGCTTTGGATCAGAAACCTATAATTAATTGATCTAGTTTAGTTTTTTTAAAGAAGTGATTTTATATTACAGAAATTTGATTTTTAGTAGGTCAGTATACACCAATAAATAGATATAGGTCGGCACGTACACGCGCACCATAGTCTTAACCCTGAAAAATATATCTTTAGAGTGTTTAAGCATAAGATGAACAGACAGGTAAATTGATGATGAAAAAATTATATTATTAATATAATAAACTCCCAATTTATTATGTTTTTTTATTTATAAACATAACTAGTAATGCGGGATTGAGTTCCACATTATAGCAATTCTGTTAACCCCTAGAGCTAAGCTCAAAGGCTTGTGTTAGGAGTGGGTTCACGTCGGTAGTATAATGGGTAGGATTCGAACCCGTGATCTCACGATTGCGAGACCGATGCCTTAGCTATTAGGCTACCGCCGCTATAGGCTATCATTTTTTAATCATTTTTTGTAAAACGATTATTTTCTTCTTCGCCGTAGCGCCATGATTTAGTAGCGACCGAGCATATCGCGAGATCTTCAATGTTATGAAACGTTACCACATTAGGTAAGGTTATAAAGAGTGCACTTGTTTCTGCGTATATATTTATATACTACAAGCTGCCCCGGTTTCGCACGGGTGTCATATCGTGGTTTTTTATACCTTGAGTTACATTATTGTAATTTTCGTAGGGATCTCTAATTTTTTGACAATAAAATATAGCCTATGTTACTCCCCGATAATGTAGCTTTCTACTGATAAAAGTTTTAAAATATGTCCAGTAATTTCGGAGCCTATTCAATGTAAACAAACAATCAAATCTGTCCCGCGCAACTTCGTATACGTCAATTTTCCCAGTTTTTGCAACATTTTTCTTTGCTGCTCCGATCCTATTGGTCGTAACGGAATATTATATAGCCTTTGGCCTTCCTGCGTAAATGGGCTACCCAACAAAAAATATTTTTTCAATTCGGACCAATAGTTCCTGAGATTACCGCTTTCAAACAAACTCTTCAGATTTATAATATTAGTATAGATAATATTAATACAGATAGTATAGATACCTAGGCACTGATCTCTTTAGTACACCGCCGCCAGTCCGGCTATTGCCGACAACAGCAACACTTCTATTACATTTTGTCATTTGGACGGCAAGAAGTAGTTCGTAAGAAGTCTCTCCGTAGTCGACCGAATGCAGCTTACTTTATGTTTGTTTTTGCTATGTTTGCGACTTCGCCAGCGGCAGGTAAATTAAAATTGAAATATGAATTTTCAAAATCTGTTCTTAGAACACCTGACGTGGTCATCATAATCATTCAATTTTGTGAGATGAGCGTTGTTATCAGTCAGTTACAGTTTCCATTTTAAAGTATAACTAGCTGACCCGCGCCACTTCATCTGAGTCAATTTTTACCGTTTTTGCAACATTTTTCATTGCTGCTCCGCTCCTGGTCGTAGCGTGATGTTATATAGCCTATAGCCTTCCTCAATAAATCTGCTATCCAACAGTAAAATATTTTTTCAATTCGGACCAGTAGTTACTGAGATTACCGCGTTCAAACAAAGAAACAAACAAACTCTTCAGCTTTATAATATTAGTATAGATATAGGCACAGGGCACAGATAATATAATGTATAGTTTAGGAATGCACATATACCTATGTGCGAGAAGTAGGTACACAAGTAGAGCACAATACCGTCCAAGAACTACGCAGTTATTTTCTTATAAAAAAACATAATTAGAAATTCACACAAACCTAAATATTGATCAATTTGGTTAGCTCTCAGTTCCCAATTAATCATAATCATAACGAACTTCTGAGTTACGAATATTCTTAGCAACTAGAAGTAAACATATCGATATTACTTGCCTGGAGCAAGAATACCTACGCTGTATGAGTTACGTAAAGTACATTTATTTATGTAATGTAAGTATCTACGTGAATGTTTAAAAGTCTCTTGGGTATTTATTCATAATTATTTGATATTCTGTCTATTCACGAGAAATTAATTACCAGTCCAAAGCATTCAAAAAAATTGGTACAGTTAGTGTATAAACAAATCGAAATTTAAATAGACTGGGAGCGTATATCGCAAAAGTGTTTGGTGCAAGAAAATTTTCTATTTAGTTTATGTTTTTTACAATGAAGAATTGCATGTATAGGTCGGAGTAAAATACGCTACGTTTATCCAAGCAATAGACTTATAATCAGGTACTGAAATTGACTTGGGCAGAACTTACGCAGCTAGTTCTTGAAACATTAATCAATAAAGATTTGTCCTTTGATGATATAATATCTCCGTATTGTTAAATTTTAGCCTAAAAATCTTGAAAATTTCATTAGTTTTAACAGAGTTCAGTTCGTCGACTTAAGATCCATCGCTGTAATTACCTCAAAGCGTTAGAAAATGTTTCGTAATTCAATTTATATTAGGTACTTTGAATATCAGCGTCAAGAGTTTTGCAAATAGCTTCGAGCACAAAATCTTTGTTCTTTGAAACGAGAAGAGAAAGTAGGATCAAAGGTTTTAACGGAGACGGCAACATGCATTTACCCCTGGCAATATTAGCTAATATTGTATAGTAAAATATTGCTAGCTTCTTATGGGGGCATTACACTGAGAGAACTATTTATTTAGCGCTACGTACACAGCAATACGATCGCAGGCCTCGCTTTTCCGCACACAACCATTTCTTCACAGTGCGCAGGAGCGCAGGTCAAAATAAAGTAGAATATTCGTTCGTAGATATGTTAGATTACGAACGCTATGACTATGACAATACGAAAATGCTCGTTTTTGCATTTTTCCGCAACTTCAAGATTTATTTGCGTTATCATATTAAGACATATCCTTAAATTTCTTTATTTCATCTACTAGAAAAACTCTTTGACTAGTGACACAGTATATTTAGGTTTTCTATATACATTTTTGAGAGAGCCGAACCCTGTTTCGCGTAATCTACCCTTAAAATATCGCCAACTTATGCAGTTCACAATAGATAGACTGAGTGCTTTATCAAAGAAGTGATAGATGAACACACTTGATGACAATAACTCTCTTTATTCCTCACTTACATTGTCCACTGAGACGGAAATCAGATATGACTGGAAAGAGATTAGGAGCAGGATCAATCTTGCATCTAATCATTCATCAGTCGGTTTAACATGCTCCGGAAGGCAGTGAAATTTAACAAGAAAATAATATATACACCAGCTTCTGACCGCAAATCTCTCTTATTACAAAATTTACCTGATCTGAGTCTAAAACTGATGGACTTTCATACCACCTATAATCACTAATTTACCTTCTTTGGGGATGTATTTCGAAAAATCCCTTCTTATCGGATAGCTACATTAGATAAGGAATACGTCCTCAAAATTTCATGTTTCTGTAATCAGCGGCTTAGGCTGTGAAAAGAAAAGAAAAGAAACATTTATTTGTTGAACCACATAAGTCACAGCAATAAAGATTTACATAAAATATTAAAACAAAAAAAAAACAGAATATAATAAAAAAATAAATCAATTAAAAAATAGTAATAATATTGATTCGATTGGAAAAAAAACTGTGTTCTGTGCGTTGATCCATCAGTCAGTCAGACAAAGATTGATATAAAAACCTTCCAATACACATGAGACTAAATTGATGACCTATATAAAAAAGGTCTGCACAAATTTTAAAGAAACATATACCTAAAGGTCACACAAAAAAAAAGCATTTTATTAAAAAACTTTTTTTCCAAAAAACATCTAATCGACTTTAATGCTTGCTTGCATTTATTGAGGAATTTAATTGCCTGTCTCCGAAACCCACTATCAGATCTTTACGAAATTTATATTATGGACATTTCGGAATAAACCTTATTCGAACAAAAAAAAAATTTTGAAAATCCATTAAAATGACAAGTGTGAGTCGGACTCGCCCACCGAGGGTTCCGTACAAATTTGTAGGAACATATCTACACTTCTACATTAATCCCTACTAATATATAAATGTGAATGTAAGTTTGTTTGTTACGCTTTCACGCGAAAACTACTCAACCGATCATCATGAAACTTTACATATTCTTGGAGGTATTAGAAGTAACAATTTACGCAGACGAAGTTGCGCGGGACAGCTAGTATTATTATAAAGAGGAAAGATTTATATTTTTGTATGTTTGTAACAAAAGCAACTTGACCGATTATAAAAATTAAAGGAGTATAATAGGCTATTTTATTACCAGAAAAATTTGGGATTCCTATGTCCACTCGTTCGAAGCCTGGACGCGCCGCTAGTTATAAATAATTCAGGAATAGAGTCTCGCAGTTTTTTGAAGCCTAATTTTTTTATGATTTAATTACAAATGTATAGTTTTCAGACTTTTTTCTATATTTGTAGTTTATGATGATGTTACTTGCCAAATTTCATAGTTCTAGGTGAACGGAAAGTACCTCCCTACTCTATAAATTTTGATGCCATAGCGAGTGTCGAAACATATGTATGTTTTTTGCGGCATAAACGGCAGTACCTTTTTTTACTTAAACTTAGAAGTTTGATCTTTTCACAGCTTCAAGGAACCGTAGACTAGGTTATGGTTAAATTTGGTTTTAAATTCAACTCGATATTTCCTTGCGTTCCCGAGATTAACGATCTTGACAGACAGACAGACGGATGAGCGGACAACAAAGTGATCCTATAAGAGTTCCGATTTTTTCCTTTTAAGGTACGGAACCTTAAAAAGACAAACATTCGAATTGAGAACCTCCTCCTTTAAAGTTGTTTAAAAACCGTTTTTATCGATTCCCTGTTTAAAAAACTTAAAACAATTCGTATATAGCATAATACGTAAAATTCATAACGTGGCTATTGACTGTAATTTTACCTTCTGTAATACTCCTACATCTACCATCTCTACCCCTATAGTTCGACACTTATAGGCGTGATATTATGAATACCATCCTGAGATTATCAGTAGGGGTTGATAATGTTCCTTATAATAACAAGTATCTGAGCAGACACCTCTGAAATATTCCTCCTGGGATGAATGCCAGTGCCTTTATGATATAACCTTTTTTTATCTTTTGCCCTTTTCGTGTTATTTTTATAAGGTTATTTTAATTTTCCCACAAAACAGGATTCATATATTTGATATCACGTAGATATCAGACAGTGTACTTTTCAAAAGGAAAATATTGAAACAACATAAATATATTTATTGTTACAGAGTTTCTTTGTAAAGAGGATAAGTTCTTAGTTTTTGTTTGAAAGTTTTAGCCCTATTTTTATTTTTTTTGTATTTGGTCTACGTCTTATTTATTTGTTTTCTTCACAAATACCTGGCACGTGGACGTGACATAAATAATAATGTATTGTATTCATTGACCTTTTAGCAAACCAACAACAACAAAACTTCCATTTCATTTTGACATTTTGAAGGTAAGTTGTCAAAATTAAATGACCTCCAAAGTCGGTCTCAACGTTACTCGTCCAACGTTTGGTTTTAGAATACCGCTTGTCCCAACGTTGGCGCCAATGCTATTTTCTTAGATCCAGACGTTGGACGAGTATCGTTAGGACTCACGTTGGAGCCAACGTGAGTCCTAACGATGATATTTGGACGGTAAGTTGTCAAAATCAAATGGAAGTCTAAGCATAGACTTCCATGTAACAAGGATGACGACAACAACGGCCATTTTTATGAGTGTCAAACAAGTTAATAGAACGGTATTTGTTTCGGAATTTGAAATTGCTGTCACTTTGTACGGGGTAACCTTTGATTATATAATGTCTAGATTCCTAATCCGGCATCTAAAATTGAAGCAAAGAACTGTCAAATAAAACAAACTCAAAAAGTACGGTCAAATAGATGTACTATTTGACAGGTAAGAAAACTCCTTTAGATGTTCTAGCCATAGTTATTCTAGCGTGCCATTTTTAACGAGTGTCAAACGTCAAAAATAGTAGCTTCATTTTTTTTATAGGCTTACTGAGGGAATTCTCCATCTAGACAATATATGTATAATCAAAGGGGGTAGCCAATCCAACGTACTAGTACTGTACGAGGTCAGTGATTGTATCCCTTATTCGCGCAAATACCGTACTAATTTAACAAATATCAAGCTGGCTCCACACGTTGGCCCCAACGTCGGTCCCAACGCCACTTGTCCAACGAGTGGATCTAAAAAATAGCATTGACCCCAACGTTGGGAGGAGCGGTATTCTAGACCCACACGTTGGACGAGTAACATTGGGACCGACGTTCAAGCCAACGTATGGAGCCGGTAGAGAACTAAAAACCGGAACCGGAAACCTGACCTAAAATTACAAACAATTCCTAAGCATATAGAGAAGAAATGACCCCTATAAAATATAACCCCTTTGAAATGTAAAAAATATTCATCGTAGAAAAATTACGATAAATTATTTATACAAAAATTACTTCTACTTTTAACCAAGAAATTACCTTTACCTACATAAAAATTACCTGAACGTAAGATAACCTCTACGAAAAAAGTTCAATACAAAAATGAATTTAACAAAAAAAGACTAACGAAAATTGCTTTTTAAGCTATTGCATAGCTTTTATCGCGGGCTCCGTAACGAAAAATTCCGTAACGAAAAATAAAATCTAACACTCCGCCTACCATGTAGCTCGGCCGAGCGTTCGCTTAACGTATATGTATTTGGTACGACTGTACGAATCTACGAAGCTCGCACGGATCGAGACGAGCTACTCCGAAAGGTAATGAAAAAAAAAAAGTTTTATTTTTAATTAATTAATAAAAAAAATCTACCTAATTCTTTTTTTTTTTTTTTTTAATTGCATGTATAAGTTGATAAAAAATGCTATGCAATAGCTTTACCGCGGCAGTCCTAGAGTGCCACCTATTTTTTTTTATTTATCAAAATTATTCGGATGCAGTCCTTTAAACGTGTCAGAGTAAATAAACGTAAATTCATCGACATGATAAGTTTGTGGCCTTATTTTATGTAATACCTACAGTTTTTGACCTTTAAATTAAAAACAGCATATTTTTATTTTTCTTAAAATTATCCTACATCTAAGGTTGAATATCTAATACAAAAAACAAAATTATATAATGGATTATCCAGGTTGTATCCTAAAACCGTGGCTATAAACGCCAATGAAGGTACCACGTGCTACGACACGACACGACAATAAAACCAAAGAGAGGCCACTATCGAGGGCCCTTCCCTGTTGCTACAGCTTTGTGTAGCCTCTTGGTTGGTCGATAAGAGTTTCTCATTATACGATCTTTTGGGAGAATGTCCGAGACTAAGTTTGACGTAATGATTCTCAATTTGCAATATGTTCGTAAACTTTCGCGATTTGTACACATTATATAGGTTTACTGCATCTACATGCTACATTTCTACATCACCCTAAGGTAGACTGGCAGAAAATGCTCTTAGCATTAAGTCCGCCTCTGTACAATTCTGTGCATAAAGTTTTAAATAAATAAATTATAGAATTTTATAAGCTACGGGTCTTAATCGCGTAAATATTTTATTTTAAGACTAAATACCTTTGTTTTATTGCCCGACATTTCGACCTCGTGATTAAGACCCGTAGCTTATAAAATTCTATAATGATTCTCAATTTGTATTTTTGACCTTTCAATGTTTGAGTTTACATACCCTCAATGTATGTGTGTGTGTCTCTGCCATCATAATTATTACACCGGCTCCACACATTGACCCTAACATCTTAAAGGCTTAACATTTCACAAACCGATCCCTAAATCTAAAAATGGTCTTCACAACCCCTCGACAATAAATAAAAGATCTGAAAATCAAATGTCAAGCCAATTTTCTGATTCTAGTCACGCACGTCTGACACTCGCGAGAATACTCCCACTATTTATTAATCACTCATAATAGTTATTAATAATGGGGGCTATCTTTCCCTTGCATGTAAAAAATGAATACTGTATGGTTGACTCAAAACACTCTTGCAGCATTTGAAAATACTGAACCTACATAAAGATCAACCACTGCTGCACTGTGCACTTGTTGCAAATGAACAATTTGAATTTTAATCTAGATACTAACAATATGTTGACTACTGCAACGACTTCTTTCGATTTTTCCATCTGCCGTTGAGACGGCTTCAGTCCGGTAGCTTATTAGGATAGTCCTCGTCAGGTCAACATGGCAATTGAGTTATGTGTTTAGGACGGGAAAGATAAACCCAGCTGCGTAGCACCCGTACAATCTTAGACTGCATCAATTCCTGTAAATTTTGACTACATTTGTGCACTAAAAATGAATTAGAAACTATTAACTAGCTGACTGTTAAATGATGGCAATATAGTGAATAGATTTGTGCGACAGCTGCCATTTATACCTATAGGGCCTGTTCCCATTGGTCGGATGTCGGATTTGAATAAAAACAACGGGTTGCACTCCAGGAGTGCCAACAGAAGTAAAAACATTAGGTATATCATCACATACTGATGAAATTTGAATAATATTTTTCGATCTTACTGACATAATATTAAAAATATTTGAAATGATACATCACAAATTAAAAACCGGGCAAGCGCATGTCAGGCCACGCACAATATAGGGTTCCGTAGTAACCCCCCCCCCCCCCACTCCATCCGAATAAGGCTTATGAAGTGGGCTTTCTGTTGTTTTTGTTTCATACTTACAACGTTATACCTACTAAATAATAATTTTTAATGAAATTTGTACGAAAATTTGTTACTTCTCATTTGATCAGCTGTTACTCGTAAACTTTTGAAGCCGTCTTAGTTGTGATAGTTTTCCTTTTAATTTCTTTATATATACACTACCCTGATTTTTTCTCATGCTCTAGGTACATCAATTATTTAACTGGCAGGTGGGGGGGGGGGGGGACACTTGACTGTAACAAAAAATTGCACATAATATTTCATAAACGGGTTAATAAAATCTAAAAACCGGGTCTTGCCCGGTTTTTGCATGTCCGACCATGCTCAGTGTAGGATTCCGCAACCTCGATCAAAGCGTATGTTCATGCCACTTGCGCCCTTTTGTTGAGAAACGCAGTTTTTTGCCAATAACTCAATAACGGTATATCCGATCTTATCCGAAATAATTTTAGTTAAAGTATTTACTAAGCGCTACCTTTGTGATTTTTTCCATATTTTTTGGTCACACCGTTCAAAAGTTAAGGGGCACAATTTATGCAACTTTCGGAGCGATTGTTTCCAAAAATATTTACTCAATCATAAAAGTTTTTTAGAAACCCTAAAATGTTTTTCCCAACCCCTAAACGCTTAAAAGACTTATCTAACGATATTCCACACGATGGAGTAGATAAGAAAAAAAATCACATCCCCACTTTACATATAGGGGAAATAATAAAATGTAATATGTGTATCCATGCAAAATTTATAAAAATAAAATTCTATAAAAAAAAATCATGATTGCATTCTTTCACTTTGTCGGCGTAAGTATAATGTGTATCCATGCAAAATTACAGCCTTCAAGCACTTAAAATCTCTGAGCAAAGTTGTGGACGGACGGACATAGCTAACGTAGCCAAAATGGCAAAACTTTTAGCCAATTGGCTACGGAACCCTAAACAGAGAAAAAATATACGTTACTCAGACTCAAAACGACCGATTTCCCACCGGTTTTTCATTGCTCTCCCTCCGTCTTACGAATTTTCGATCAGGTATCGTGTCCTGACGCAAGTTTAACATTTTTTACCCATCCGAAAAACTGCACAACCCCGTAAAGAAGTTTTCACTTCAAAAATCGGGTGTGTCGGTCGTCGTCAGTATGAACAGCTCCATACAAAATATTCTGTCACTAGGGCGCCTGATTTTTTTAACACCCGACAAGTGAGAACGGGCTCTTTGCTTGATTGTCAAATAGCCGGAGCCCTAGATAGAAAGCCATAGAGTGCGGGCGGAATATAATTCTTCTTCACGCCTTCAAAACTCATAATACTTATTTCCACCATGAGTCATACTCGTATTTGCCGTAGCTAAGCTTCATCATCGCATGAGAGTTTCTTCTTATAATTTCATGATATAGCACTAACTTTTAGATTTACCGACGTAATTAAATAAGGCAGAGGGGTAAGGACATTAGTATAGAAGGACTTCTATATTGTAATTTTGGTTCAAACCCAAAAGTAATTATTAGCTATATGTCTATTCTCTCTGTTTTATTTTATCAGAAGTTTGTGAGACAATATTAGAATATCTAAATTGATTGCACAATGGAATTTCCTTTAGAGAATTGGGAAATAATGGAGGCTGTTAACGGGCGGCTTATTCTGGACAAAATAAACATATCCATCAATTCATGATTAGCGATCTACATTGTTTCTATATTTGAATATTTTCCTCTCCAAAAGCGCTGTGATAGATATGCTGTATTTAATCTGATCAATGGAATAAGAATTTTTAATATTCACCTTATACAAACTGGATAAAGGCCATTCTTTCCTTTCTTTTCATAACCGAATTAACATTTTATTTTTAATAATTTGTTTGCAGTTCTTTGGCCAATATATACAATGGCACATATAGTTTTTACCCTTGTTGTAAGTAATACTATATTGCAGCCACTAAGGCTGATTTTATTTTATCTCATGTTCCAACTTTTTATTAATGTAATTTTCATCAGTCTTTTAACGTGGTGTATAATTTATTAGTGGCAGCACCTTTTATCAATATATACCTTATATCAATGTTATAAACATTCAAACACTGTAAAATAAAAAAAAAATTGAAAGGTAGAAAAATTTTAAGTTCATATCCAGATTCGAACCCGAAACCGTAAGCCAAACTGGGGCCGAAATGGAACCACCTATCTGGAATATGTTACTAGACCTCAAATTTTTCTATCTTGTAAAATTGGCAATTTGAAAACAGTGGTCGCGAGTTTTTATTGCCATGTTCTTTTTTTCGGCTTTACCTATTGTTTGCGAACTTGGCATTACATGCACATATAGAATCTCGACGTATCACAAGTTTTGTTTTGCATACTAAGTAAATAAAGAATTTGGTTTTTTTTAAAGTTCCGAATTTCCTTTTGTGGTAACCGAAATACAATGGGCATAAATTTCTCCTGTGAAATTGAACAGGAACAGTTCTGGGTAACTGTATCTAACAACTGCGTTCATTGAAAGTCATCAAAGTACTAAACCGACAAATTTCAATGCATATTTGAGCCAAATCTGCAAATAATTCTATCGTATCTGTATATTCAAATACTAAGAGTAAACATGCATCTCGTATTGATCGCTGCATCATCTAACGGAAGCATCTGGCTGATGTACGTATATAACTCCTTCAAGAAACATTCTATACGCAAGTACATTTCTAAGTTTACGACACCGGAACTGCCTCCATGTGTCTCTCAACTATTCCTGTATTACCGAGTGCTCTCTATAACCGTAAAACAAGCTCATCAACACGTTTATGTCCATCATTCTCAAGACACACAAACATGAGATCTTTAATTGATGGTTTATCAACGGAAAGCTAGCTCTTGTTTATGCTAGCCGATTTTATAAGCCAGTACGTGTATATCTACGTAAGAAAAAACGCAAAAGAACATGAAAGATCGAATGTTTGTTACACAGATCACGTATTAAGAGGAAAGAACTTATTACACGTACGACGACAGGGCTAGAGTGCTCAATGCGAGCAATAAATAAGAGAATTTATATTAGCAGCGCAATTTACGTGTCTAGGGCGAGAGTTTCCTTCACAAAGACGCCAACTGAGCCGAGATAAGGTCCTCCGTTTGAAGAGACTCGTCACAATCTCAGCCTCAAATCTAGTAGCAGACGACCGTCGAGATTACAGTGCATCTTAATCTTAATATTGCAACACCGTACCCGTTGAATTGTATCCTTGAAATTATTTTGAACGGTCTGTATAAGATGCAGATATATTATAAAGAGAACAGAAGCATTTTTTTCAACTTTCTAAAGACTGAAATTATTGATTATACTATACAAAGTTTATTTGTTGCAACGTGCTAATCTCTGAAAGCACCTTTGGTTCGAATTTCCCATGAAGGTAACTTGAAGCTTAAGAAGGAATATTTGCCTGTTTATCACGATTCAATCAACTGGAGCGAAGCCGCGGCCAAATGCTTGTAAAATATAAATGTGAGAGCCGTACGAAATTGGTTCTTAAGTTAATACTAATATTATAAAGCTGAAGAGTTTCTTTGTTTGTTGGAACGCCATATTCTCAGAAACGAATGGTTCGAATTGAATAAATTATTTTACTGTTGGTTAGCCCATTTATCGAGAAAGGCTATATAACATCACGCTACGACCAACAGAAGCGAAGCAGCAATCAAAAATGTTGCAAAAATGGGGAAAATTTACGCAAACAAAGTTGCGCGGGGCAGCTAATCTATACTATAATCTAATATATAAAATTCTCGTATCACAGTTTTCGTTGCCATACTCCTCCGAAATGGCTTGACCGATTTTGATGAAATTTTGTGTGCATATTGGGTAGGTCTGAGAATCGGACAACATCTATTTTTCATCCCCCTAAGAGTTTGTTTGTTTGTTTGAACGCGATAATCTCAGGAACTACTGGGCCGCATTGAAAAAATATTTTATTGTTGGATAGCCCATTTATTGAGGAAGGCTATAGGTTATAATATCACGCTACGACCAATAGGAGCGGAGCAGCAATGAAAAATGTTGTAAAAAAAAAAGGAAGAAAATAGGGAAAATTTACGCAGACGAAGTTGCGCGGGTCAGCTAGTTTAATATAATATTATAAAGAGGAAAGATTTGATTGTTTGTTTGTATTGAATAGGCTCCGACACTACTGGACGAATTTGAAAAAATCTTTCATCATTGTGAAGCTACACTAACCCCGGGTGACATAGGCTATTTTTTATCCCTGTATTCCCACAGGAACGGCAACTACGCGGGTGAAACCGCGAGGCATCCGCTAGTAGTTAATAAATACACAGTACGAAGAAGACAAGTTATATAGATAAAAACGCTACAGGCTCAATACGCATCCAAAACGATGTATACTCTGTTCCAATTTGGTTTGTGTCTGATTTTATTTGTATAGTACACCATTACATAGCACTGCCTATAGGTAGCATTATTGAGTTCTCCTTTTTTAAGGGAAGAAAATTACTTAGTTGTGACCGTATTTCAATTAAAGTTATTTAATCCTGGTAAAGCTAATAACAGCCGTCCAGGTGTCGGATGAAATAAAAAGGAGATTTCATTTGTAGCGGAAACCGACTGAGGTTGTGAATCAATCCTTTGTTAAATCAACAACAAGGTAATATTGGTGAGGAAACAGTTATTTCTTTTAGAAATGTGCGATTGTTATAAAATGTTATGAATCATTTATCCTGACTTATACTCGTATCAACGCACAGCCAAAACTACTTAGTCTGGAATACTGACATTTGATGAGTATTAGTACGAGATGCATGGTTAATTTAATAACGCAACCTTAATAAAAGATTTTTTAAAGTAGTATAAGTATTTGAAAAGTGACATTAAAGTTTATATGGAAATCATTATTTTTCTATTTATATTGACTTGAAGTTGATCGATGACGTGTTTCGAGATTTTCTATAATTCAACCGCTGACGGTTAAAATTATGTATGAATTGTAGAAAGAAGGAGTTTTAAATTTTAACTACTCCATTGAATACAATAATTGCATTTTTGAAGCATTCTACTCCATTGAAGCCAAAGACTGTTTTTTTTTTACAATCATCCTCTAAGAATGTGTGAGTGATGAATTAATGTTGTATCAAAACTGCTATTTGTGAGGAAAATAATGTAAGTGTATAAATTATAGGGCTGTAATATGACGATGATTGTTTATTACTGACATAATAATATGCTCTACTACCCATGCAAAAGGAGCAACTAGTTTCAAATAAAATCAAGAAACCAACATATTTATTTATCAACAATCGATTATCATTCGAAAGCTTGCATGATAATGATGAAGTTAATTTCGCAACGATTTGCAAGTGAAGATTTTTGTAAATTGTGTATCGTGGTGTTACAGAATCGAGAGAGTAGGGTAGACAAACGTTGCCGCTGCGCCGCGGCGCCGGCCGTATCGACCGCTGCCTGTTGAATGCCGACGACACCCTTCACCACCCTCGAACACCCCAAGACCTTACCAGCTACCACCCCTTCCACTTTTCACGTGCTTAAAATAGAGGCGCGCAATGTCGATATTTCAAACATTAGCCTGTGACAGGACACTAAGCATGATTAATTCAACACAGAGCATTAAATTACTAGCTCCAGAACCTCTTTGTTCATATGCACTGTTTGTTTATATGCTCGGGATAATTAAGGATACAAAAGGATTTCTTTTAATATATAGGTAGCCGAGGGTTGGAGTTATAAAGGTATAAAGTGGGAGTACCAGAAGTTATTGTTTAATTAGGAACTAGAGAATATTGCTCCTTTAAGAAATGTGTAAATATAATTTACCTATATTTGTATTTGTATATGTAGCAAGAAATCAGAAGATAACCCCTCCAAGTCGTAGTCAGTTAAGGGTTCTGATACCAGGCATTCGAGAACAATAGGTATTCATAGCTTGTAGAGATTCGCGTAGGTGTTTAATATGGTGTGTGAATAACCCCCTAGCGCCGCCCGTACACAAATCAAATGAACGAGCGTGAACAAAGGATTTCGTCTAAACGCAACGAACACCGCACTAAGTATTTACGACCTCTGTGAATACCATCGGACGAAAGCGTGTAAGCGAACGATTGGCTTAACGTTCACCTTACATGAGGCATCCAAATAGGTATGTTGGTGTTCCGTTCCGCAGCGCAGCAACAAGCCACGTGTTTGCCACGTATGAAATTAATATTTGATCAAATAAGTTACATAACCTCTAAGTTATGACGTTTTTTTTAGGGCTGGCAGGAGTTGGATGCGAGAAGCCGAAGATAGAACAAAGTGGCGTGCAATTGGAGCGGCCTATAGTCCAGCAGTAGACTGCGATAGGCTGTTGATGATGATGACGTTTTTTTTTACATTTGTGAAATAATCATCGTAGTTTTTGGAGGTTAGTTGAGTATCAAAATTAAGTTAGTGCTACGTGCAACACTCTCGCAGCTCCTGCATAGATTTTGACTGTCGCAACATTATCTGTATCCAATTTATTAACAATTTCGAACTCCTTTCTTCCCCCTAAGAAGTGTAATTACCGAAAGCTCGTCTGACGTCTGCTGCTTAAAAACTACATACCCCCAGCGTGCTAGATCAAATAGTTTCCGAGATCTCATGTTTAGTCAGCAAGTGAGAGAGAAGAGGTTTTTATTTACAGAGTAACACGCTTGCTTTTCGCTTTAATGCAAGGCGGATTCCAGCACTTGCAAATCCATAATGAAAGTAAACATCGTGTACGTTAAATAAGGCGTGTCATGTAGCACGTAGTATCTAAACTATAAACCTGCCAACTTAAATGTGTGTACCTTGAAGCTACAAGTGTTGCACTCTACAGAAGAACGACAAGTCACATAGACAAGAGATGGCTTAGATTGACTAATCCCAAGTGATATCAAAATCAGTTGGTCATCACGTAATAACTGCCACTCAGAATTGTAAGCTACTTACAATCCTGAATATAGTATTCGTAGCTGCTAAATAAATTTACCTGGTTTATTATATTGAAAAAGACGCTAAATTTTCCCATGCTTAAATAAACACGATGATACTACTTAACATTAAAATACCCCGAAATAAAGACAAAATGTTTATTATCTTAAAAACACCTGAACGGATTCTCATCAAACAAATTTAAAGATTCCGAACCGAAGATAACCTATCTTTCTATTGAAATAAATTGCATCTACAGCCGTCCATCTATTTGGACGCTACGATCACCAAATAAAAAGAGAACACTCATGTACACTCTCACGTGCGCACAAAACGAACATCCGCAGCGCGTGAGAGAGAGAGAGAGAGAGAGCGGCACTCCTTCTGTCTCTTGTCCGTCTTGTTCCGATAATCCGCGTCTGAAATGCTCTTGACGCACAATGTTTCTGTTCAGTAATTTGTGCCACAATGCCCCAGATCCTTAATAATAGCTATATTACACCCACGGGGGTAAATTTGCTACTCTTTGGGCAATTAAGGTGATATAAGTCGTCCCCCGTCTGTCGTCCGAGATAGTCACACTGGGCGCAATGTTGAAATACCGATGTTGGGGTAAAATTACTTTGAAAGTAGTCAAAACAGGTAACGAGGTCAAAAAGGTTAGGAACCACTGCCCTAAATAGACACAGACGTAAAGCGTACAACAACCTTACTTTTATTTCGGGGGCTAAAAAAGAAACAACTCAACAGAAAATTTAATAACACATTCCTACAATTTGCAGTTTTGCGTCCATACAGATTATTAGTTGAGAGGTTAAGTATGTAGGTATTAAATATGAATTCCGGCAAATTTTAACCCACAGTACCTAACTATGTAACCGAGCGGATTATACGAAACCGTAGCGACGAGTGACACCGTATGTAAACTTTTAGTTACGATATTAATATTATATTGTTGCGTGAAGTTATTACGAATTCCATTCTCACATAGAATAGTTGAGTTTCCTTGACTTTGGGACATAATGTTCCTTTATACTGTTTGTGTGAGTTCCGTACACCCGAAAATGAGGTCAATGTCACGTATATTTTTATGGAAAAATCCATACGTTATGTTTTACAAGGTAAATTCTCACGCACGTGACGCCGTAGGTACGGTAAAACAAAAATATTTTTACAGTTAGTCGTCATTCACGCGATATTGTAAAGTTTTTTTGCAAGAATAAATGGTCGCAGTGGTTGGGGAGCATATACAGAGTGATTTGTAATATACTAATAACCTATATAACTACACTACACTAACCTACACACTATATAACTTTGTAATACAAACTTACTCTTACAGACTATTTTACCGGAGTCAAATCGTTGTACCTATATTGTGCGGCTTCGGCTCTAAACCTGACAAAAATAACGATTTTACTCCGGGGTCTCACAGACGACTTATAATGTGGTTGTGTGACAAAAGTTGGCGATAGGTGGTTAAGGGTTAATTTATTAAACATTTTCCTAATTTTATTACAAAGTTACTAAGAATAGAATACTAGCTTTCGCCCGCGGGTCCGCCTAATCAAAACTATCCTATGTCCATCGCCGGGACTCAAACTATCTCCATACCAAATTTAATCTAAATCGGTTTAGCTGTTTGATCGTGAAAGCGTAATATTAGTATGGATAGAGGTCATTTAGTATATTAGAAATAACTTTATATTATTAACTTTTCCTAGCAGCTTTGCTCGCGTGTATGTTTCATTTTGTTAAATAGATATTTCTAAAAAAAATTAATATAGATCGAAATCCATTGAATTTTCGTGCGCCAGATATTTAATTTGTTTATCTTTTTCGACGATCACGAGATTTTTGTTATGAGGGATGGTTAAGTCGACGATGATTGCCCGATTATTAATATTATGTTAGCGATTCTCTCAAAATCTACTGATCCGATTTGAATGGGATTTTCACTGTTTGGCTGCATACCTATTTTTCTGGCTAAGTTTTAGTGTATTAAATGACACAGACACTAGATTAAAACATAGAGTAGGTCAGGTAAATTTTATTTAATTGAAATTTGCTTTTATCGATAATTGTGCAACCTTAATAAAAATTCAAAGTGCGGAAGTAAAAAAAAAACAAGTTTTTTTTTTACTTCCGCACTTTGAACTTTAATAAATTATTTACGATTACTATAATAGCTATAAATACATACTAATATAAATGCGAATGTAACTCTGTCTGTCTATCTGTCTGTCTTAACAGACAGACAATCAGATAGTGTTACTTTCGAAAATCGTTTCAGCAATTTAAGCGTGAAACAGTAACCCTTTTCACGCTTAAGCCGCTTGATCGATTTTGATTAAATTTCGTATGGAGATAGTTTGAATTTTTATCGCGATAAATCACGCGGCCATAGCCGCGAGCGTACAATAATCAGTTTTGAACGCACTAGTTTACTAAATCAAACCGAGTGTGATGAAAGTATAGAGATTAATGAAGCATTGGGAAGGAAAGACATAATAATATGCATCTAGACTTTTATCATAGACCACCCAAAGTATAGATAAAAAGCTTCATACTATACGTAGCTACTTTGCTCGAGCAACACACAATGACAAAACAACAATTTTTCGACTGCATCTGTGGCGCGGTGGGAGCGTGTCCGACTGCTACGTAAGAGGTCGTCTGGTTCGATTCCTACACGGGACACCACTTTGTGTGATTCACAAATTGTTGTTCCGAGTCTGGGTATACTTTATGTCCGTGACTTGTACGTTTGTAAAGTCCCCCGCGACACAGGGCTTAAACACTACTGCAGGAGTCGTCTTAAAAAAAAAAAGAGTTTTAAAGCCATAACCGACAACAACGCGGGCGAAGCTGCAAGCGAAATCAAGTTTAAATATAAGTATATTAAGAAGACGGTTATTATTTTCCATTAGATAAAATTTTCATCTTATCTTCATTATACGATTTCATCTTAATAATGATTTAACTAAGAAGTATTTAATCTTCAGAAGATATTAATAATTTTCAATTTTCGGTTGTCTATGTTAACCGCCCCCGACACGGTTTATTAAATTCACGTTAAGTTAAGAAAGGCTTCGGGCTGTTGTGGTAGTCGTAGCTACATTTAACTTAGATAGGTATTTACCTACGCCTCTATTAATCTGTCTCCTGTCTGACACTCTATTATTCTGATGTATATTGTGTAGTGTAGGGGAAGTCCGGGCAAGACGCATAAGTTATATTACTGGTCTAAACAAACGGTCAGTTGCAAGAAAGTTCATTAAATCATAATGCCGGCCTTAAAAATGTAATGCCGCATTAAAATCCTTTTCCTGTTGCAAGTAACATCAATTTAATGAATCCATTAAAATCAATTTTCGGACCTCATTAGCTCCTCATTATCGCGATACGGAGTTGCAAGAAACTGTAAAACATCCTAATGGAGGATTCATTTTGACATTATATTAATTAAAATTTAATGGGCCTTAAAGGTGTCATTATACACACATTAGACCATTGACGTTTTACATACAACGTCATTGCATTAGCCATCCAAACAAATACCACATTACTATTTAATATAAGTAACAACAGTACCATATACATTTTGTCGTCTTGCGACATATAAATTTGTGATTGTTAAAATAAAATCGGGATGCATTACCAATCCTTATTTATAAATAGTTTCTGTCACAAAATGAAAATATTTGTCTAGCTCATAGACTACCACCAAAAAAATCCTTGATTGATTAAAATGTGTTTTCCAGTAGCCAACAGCTTAAGACTGATGTGAATTTATTTTGAGGTAGGGTTTTAAAGTGAATTGGTAATATATTAAAAACTAGCTGACCCGTGCAACTTCGTCTGCGTCAATTTCCCTCGTTTTTGCAACATTTTTCATTGATGCTACGCTCCTATTGATCGTAGCGTGATGTTATACAGCCATAGCCTTCCTCGATAAATAGGCTATTTAACACTAAAATAATTTTTCAATTCGAACTCGTAGTTCCTGGGATTATTGCGTTCTTGCGACGAATATTTTTTATTGCCAAGTTCTTTTCTCACGGCTTTACTCTTGCGAACTTGGCATTAAATATAGAATCATTTTATTCTAATTTTTTTCTGACGTTAATAAGCGTTGCACTTGTAACCTAAATAAATAAAGTATTAATGACTTTGACTTTGTTCAAACAAACAGACAAATAAACAAACAAACTCTTCAGCTTTTGTATAGATTTTTATACACATAGCGTAACAGTTTTTTTGTAACTGGATAGTTCTAGGTACAATGTCTAGTACGAATCTATCATGATTTGTAATGTTATCCCTTCTTGTAATTTTTTTTGCTCGTGTAAATTCTTTTTAATGGTGATTAAAAAATTTATCTATCTCCAATATGTAAAGGCAAGGTAGTGGATTTTTTTTTAACATTTTAAAAAATGGATGACATGATACAACCTCGGCTATGTTACATATTGACCTTATGCACCGCTTCTGTGTAATAAACGTTTTGTGGATATCAGTACTATTTCTCCAAATTAAAGGGCCATATCGGAGAATAGACTTTACATAGGCTAAGTAGGCCATGCATGCAGTATATTTAATCCCTGTCCGACCCGTTAATATGTTGTTAATGTTTCCATTCGAATTATGCCTTATGATAGAAGTCTTATGGGAAAACATGTGGAGGCGGAAAATATTGTTTCGATTGTAAAAAATCTTTAAGCAAACAACGTGTATTAGAAAAAATGAAAATGTACACATTTCGACGAAATTGGGTACTTAAATCATAAATTTTATTATTCAATAAAAAAAAAACATTTCAACGGATATATATATGTTTTTTCTATTTCTTTACCAATGTTAACAGAATACCTTTCGGGTTGGACAGGGATTATTTTACACCTTGTATAGACCAAATGAACTTTTCAATATGCTCCTTCCAATCTAATTTGGTGTAAATGATGAGTTCTAAAAACTTTACATTATTAAAGTTTAATAAAGTATGTCCATTTCAATTGACGTACCTACGTACGGCGTCCTGACGACAGTTAAACATACATACATATTTTTAAATAGATAGGTACATATTATATATATATAATCCGTCGTGCTCATCAAGTCATCACACAAAGACGAGATCGAACCCACGACACTGGCTGACTGGGTTCTCGATCTCGTCTCGAGCAGTCAGGGTCCACATAACCAACATGCCAATCGACATACACACCTACATATTTGTCAAATAGAGAACCACCTTTCTGAAGCCAGTTAAAAATATCGGACTAATAGCTTCAAGCTAAAGAAACAAGCTTACCTACAACCAGATTACTTTAAAATGAATAAAGACATTTATTTTTCTCAAAACATTTTTTTAAAATAAATAACATAAAAAATATTCGAGTGTAGGTAAAAGTCAGATTTGTCTCAAAAAGTTGAAAGAATGCATGTTTATTAGGGTTTATAATGACATAGTTACAAATTTACTTAATTAAAGTAAGACAGGAATCAATTAAGTCAATATGGCAAGCTAACATTTCAGTTACTTAAAATGGAAATTGCAGAAATCCTACGTAGGTAATTTTCAATTTACGACGTAGATACGTTTTATAGGAGCAATTAAGTATACTGGCGACATCTGTTAGCAGAATATAAAACCATTACGCAGTCATGAGAACGTAAAGCTAACAGAAATTTATAATAGCGCCATCTTTTGGAATTTTCCGTTACCAAATGAAAATGGACTGCAGCGAGAAAGCTTTTAATTATGCCATGTAGACTATAGATGGCATAAGTGTAAAATACACATTTTAACTCGCTGCCTTTTAGGCACTATACCATAAATCACGTACGATAAACACATACCTACATATAATGCCTGTGCGCAAACAATAGGAAAAGCTGGAGATAAGAACGCGGCAATAAATTATTTCTATTTTCTGTTAAAACATATTTGAAATGTTTTTATTCATTGGCTGGTCCTGGATTCCGAGGTATAAATCTTACGGCGCCCCACTGACTGACACTGGTTGGAAAATAAAAAATTGTAGAGTTGTAAAAATGGCGGAAAACTGATATGTCGCTATTTCTAAAGTTCCGTGTAAAACAGTGTAAAATATGCTTGAAAGCCGTTATAACTGGAGAAAACGAGAGAGCGGGACTTTATTATTCAAGAAATAGAAAAACGAGAGAACGAGACTTTGTGATTTAAAGAAGAAACTAGAAGGCGAGTAAACCTGAGACTGGCGGATGCACAGAATATGCGAGCCATAATCCCTAGGTACTGAATAATATCTCAGGGCCTACTTTTTAAAATGGCAATACGCTTGCCGCGTCAGGTCAAAAAAAGATATGTAAATTATAGATCAAAAATAGAATGAAAAAATGAATGAAGAAAAATAATGTAACCTACTTATATTATTTAGAAAGAAAGCAATAAATATAATAATTAAAAGAAATAAATTACAAATCTTAAAACATAGTTTGTGAAAGGTTTTTTTATTATAATCTTATATTTTTAGGGCTTTTATTCTAGGAACATGACAGCCCCGTAAGGCTGAACCTATACATTCAATACAAATAATTATACGAGTCTTAGGGAACCACGAATCATCATATCCATCATATTTAAATTAAATTCTCGCACTAATGACTCCCGCTGACCCTGGTATTTTCTAAAATATTTTAGTTGTTGGACATCATCTAGTACTCCGCATATTTCACAGTTTGGCGACTCAATTTTTTTCATTAGATGATCAAATTTTCTAGAAGGATAATGTCCTGAGCGCAGTTTATACGCTACGACTACAATCTTTCTGAATACAATTTGACACGGGAATAAACGCGTTTAACCTAGGTAAAGTATTTGCCTTATGCTTGACGTTTCGACCGGATTACACCGACCGTGGTCACAATCTTTCTACTTACTTTTTGAAATACTATTTCGTTTACATATTGCTATTAAAACAAATTATTATTATTGAAGGAAGAAGAAATATTGAATGAGGTTTATCGTCATTGAATAGATTATTATATGACAGACTAACTATTCCGCGCAACTTCGTCTGCGTAAATTTTTCCCGCTTTTGCAACATTTCTCATTCCTGCTCCGCTCCTATTAGTCGTAGCGTGATGTTATATAGCCTATAGCCTTTCTCGATTCGGACCAGTAGTTTCTGAGATTAACGCGTTCAAACAAACAAACTCTTCAGCTTTATAATATTAGTTTAGACTAGCTGTCCCGCGAAACTTCGTTTGCGTAAATTTTCGTTCGTTTTTGCAACATTTCTCAATACTACTTCACTCCTATTGGTCGCAGCGTGATGTTATATATAGCGTTCCTCGATAAATGGGCTATCTAACAGTAAAAAAAAAAATCGGATCAGCAGTTCCTAAGATTAGGGCGTTCAAACTCTTTAGCTTTATAATCTAATATATAAAATTCTCGTGTCACAGTTTTCGTTGCCATACTCCTCCGAAACGGCTTGACCGATTCTGATGAAATTTTTTGTGCATATTCAGTAGGTCTGAGAATCGGCCAACATCTATTTTTCATACCCCTAAAAGTTTGTTTGTTTGTTTGAACGCGATAATCTCAGGAACTACTGGGCCGCATTGAAAAAATATTTTATTGTTGGATAGCCCATTTATCGAGGAAGGCTATAGGTTCAAACATCACGCTACGACCAATAGGAGCAGAGCAGCAATGAAAAATGTTGTAAAAAAAAAGGAAGAAAAAAGAAAAAAGGGAAAATTTACGCAGACGAAGTTGCGCGGGTCAGCTAGTAACTTATAAATCTATAATAATATTATAAAGCTGAATAGTTTGTTTGTTTGAACGCGGCAATCTCAGGAACTACGGGTCCGAATTGAAATATTTTTTCTTTTTTAGGCTATATAACAATACGCTACGATCAATAGGAGCGGAGTAGCAATGAAAAATGTTGCAAAAATGGGGAAAATTGACGCATACGAAGTTGCGCGGGACAGCTATTATTAGTATAGATGACAGGGCTCATAGAAATAAAATTTTTGCGATTAAAAAACAAATGACACGGCGATGTCGTCATGTACGATATGAAACTAAAGAGAATAGTTATGCTATTATTTATATTTATTCTGTGTTTATACTATACTGTTTGACAAAAGTTTATTTATGCCCTTCGATCAGAAAATTATGATATTCAATAGTACAGGAATTGTAAAGTTTTGTTTAAGTATATGTACCTAATAATATTTAACGACTATAATATTATGTTTAGGGATTTATGTGAATACCAATAGTGTACTGTGTTTTCTTGTGGTTTTAGTCATTTCTCATTGTTACAAAAGTACCTATGTACCTACTTAGTTTAATTAGAGTAGTTATGCTGTTTACAACTTTCTGACCGCATGCAACATTTTACAATTGGAAATGGGCTCCTCTTTGCATAAAGCACGCGATAAATGATGTACCAACATTGCATAAGCAAGTATTTAAAGCAAGTATAATTTTTTTTTAAGCAAGTATTTTATTAATTTTATCGGGTTCTTACGATGAAGCCATTTTAATAAAAACTTTTTGGTACGATTACTTTTTGAAGTGAAAACTTCGTTAGCGACGTTGTGCACTTTTTGGGATGGGTATAAAATGTTAAACTCGCGTCAGTACACGTGATCTGCGATCGATCCGCATCGAAAATGCGTAAGACGGAGGGAGAGCAATAAAAAACTGCTACAATATCATTAGATAACGAAGGTAAATTTCGCCACCATCTACAATGTTTTTATAGCTCAGGTGGGAAATCGGGCGGTACAGAAAGAAACCAGAAGACCCCAGTCCGGGTAACAAACAAACAAAATATTTTTTTTTCCATTTTTTTATTTTAATTTTTAGGGTTCCGTAGCCGAAATGGAAAAAAACGGAACCTTATAGTTTCGTCATGTCCGTCTGTCTGTCTGTCTGTCCGTCAGTATGTCACAGGCATTTTACTCAGAGACTACCTACCCAATGAATATTGATGAAATGGTTGAAAGGTGTCTTCTAGTGGCCGCTACTTAGTTTGATAGCTAAATAATAAAAATAAATATGTTTAGGAGGGCACTCCATATTTTTAACAGAAGCTATTTTTTTTCGGCTGTCACGACAGGTCTTTTAAAAACATTGTAAGGTTCCTAATAAATATTCTTGATTGAGTGAATATTTTTGAAAATAATTGATCAGAAAGTTGCATAAATTGTGTCTAACTTTTGCACCGTGTAACCAAAAATATGAAAAAAATCGCAATTCTTTAAAAAATACTCAATAAATACTTTAAATTAAAATTATTTTGGACATGATCAGCTATACCGTCACTAAGTTATAGCCGAAAATCTTTTTTTCTCAACAAAAGGGCGTAAGTGTCCTAAACATACGTTCTTTTGCTGATGCAATTATTTAAGGCTGTGGAACTAGAGCTCCGTATTTTAAAAAAAAAAAAGATAACTAGCAATGTGGGATTGAGTTCCACATTACTAGCAATCCTGTTATTTCCTCCAGCTTAGCTCAAAGGCTTGTGTTAAGAGTGGGTTCGCGTCGGCAGTATAATGGGTAGGATCCAAACCCGCGACCTCACGATTGCGAGACCGATACCTTACCCATTAGGCTACCGCCACTTCATCATCACATTAAACATTTACATTTCATAGAAGACAACATGGCATGTTCTACAAGTCTATTTTCACTTGTCCTTGAACTAGAAACTTCAAATTTAACTCCACTACACTAGGCACATTACCAAGAAACTTACAATAGGTATAATACGTGGAAATAAGGTTTGTGGCCATATCTCGCGGATTATTTAGTCTATAGCTATATTTATGGCAGCTTTTCCCTGCGTTTTTAGGGAAACAAAAGGTCTGTCTGTCTGTCAAAAGACTACCCAATGATAAATATCCTCCCTACCCAAAACCACGCTTTTGAACCGTGTAACCAAAAATTAGGAAAAAATCATAAAGTTTTCGGTGGTGGCTTAGGTGGTTAGGTACGGTAGGTATAAAACTATAACATTGTAAAGTTTCATCAAAGTCCGTCTAGTAGTATTTGCGTGAAAGAGTAACAAACATCTATTCAATGGCTGATCCAGGGTTCTTGTTTGGCAGGGGCTTGGTTTGTCGCTTTGGGAGGGTTAGGTTAGAACCAGATAGGGCTGTTGTTGTACCACTCACACGAATGGAATGGGTCTCAATAATCTTACTATCGATGGATTTGGCTACTAGAGGTAGAACTTTGACATATTATAAGCTTATGTCAAATATATACCTCTTGTAGCCAAATCTATCGATAGTTAGATTATTGAGATCGGCCGTTAGTGTTTGATCTAACTAAAGCCTTACTCATCAGTACAAACTAGTATTCAGAGACTGTATAACTAAAATATCTTTGCCGAATAAAACAAAGTGTTAACTGGTATTCACTGGTTGTTTATCTGTGACTCCTTTGCCTATTTAAAAAAAAGCTACGAACGTAATCAAAATTACGTGTCCTGTACTCCTGTAGGTACCAGATTTTTATAACAAAGTATTTCACGAAACCATTTGTCACATTGTACCTATATTATTTGCTAAACAGAGTCAAGGCTTTATTTAATTAACTTACGAGTTTATTTCAAGAAAGTATGACGCGAATTCTTGGAAGCTACAACTTAATAACGAACGAAAGACCTTGCATTTGGTAAATTTTTATATAAAACCCTCTTTGACGAATCTATTGTTTTGTTGGCCTTTATAGGTACAATTATCATGATGTTTTAAGTTAAAAGGTGTAGATAAGTTACAAGCGCTCAGAAAGCGGCACCTTCGACTGCATGATATTAAATATGAAGGGTCGTGTATGTTGTTTCCGTCTTATTGCCGGCGGGTTTTTTAAATTATTATTTTTTTATAATAGTGTGACATTGCCATATTAAAATGATCTACGAGTAAGTGTAGTTTAAACATCAATCAATCAATCAATTTAAACATGACAATAATGTTTAAAATCAGCCCGGTGTATGCTCAGTAATTGATTATCAAAACGGTTAAGTAGGTAGGTATGTATGTTAGTAAAAATATTAGTAAAAATAAATGTTTTTTCTTAGGTACAACAATCGGTAAATGGTATCAGTAGGTGTGACAAATCGATACTTTATAGCGATTTCAGGCTGGGAATTTCCGCTTTGCCAAAACTTCTGTTCATCATCATCAGCCTGTATCGGTCCAAGTAGTGACGGAAAATAGGAGAGGCCTATGCCCTACGGGCATAGGCCTCTCCTATTTTCCGTCACTACTTCCGACCCCCTACCTTCCGCAACCAGTCCATCGCAGCGACTTTCTTTAAGTCGTCGTTCCATCTGGTCATTACAGTTTCAATAGTGCGAGTGTTGTAGCGTCGGCGGTCACGTCGCGTCTGTTCAGGTTTATGGCTCTTTTGTCTAACAAAGACATTTGCGTGTCGCGTCTTTCCTTCATTAGTTCGAGAGTCTCGAGTGAGAGTTTGGACTCCTTCTTTTCGCGTTCTCTAGGAAACAACTTCCGAGATACGTCCTGTAGCGTTTTAACCACTGTGTCAGTTTTCTCAAACCGGAACTTTTCGGAGCATAAGGCTATAAAATGGGCCTTGGCTATGTCTTCGTACATGGTTTCGGTAATCTCGTAGGAGGAAGTTGAAGTCGGCACATATACCTTATACTACTTTCAGAGTTTTTGCTTGTCATCTTTAGTACTTAGTACGCAACCCTTGTTGACATACTACCGATTTCCACAACAATGCTAGTTAAATTTTTGTTGAGCAGAAAACCGACACTACCCTGGGAGAGCCGATCACGTTCTCAAAAATAGAATACTTCTGTTATATTACTAAAATTTGTAATGAATTTGTTGCGGGACTCATTTTTTTAATCATAGTTTTCTTAGGTTCCTTTATTGATACAAACTCAGTGCCGACCAGCAGTTCGAGATATTTGCGAGGTTAAACAACGTTAACACTGTCAACAGTCACTGTCTGTGGTCAGATGGTCAGCCTACAACAATGACATTGTTGGCTAGTTCATTGTTGTAGGCCGAGTTTTGTATAGATAAAGGAAACCTAATAAAACTATGAATAAAAAAACCGGGCAAGAGAATGTCTTCTTCTGTTACATGTATGGACCCCCCTAAAAATATTTATTTTTATTATTTAGCTATCAAACTAAGTAGCGGTCACTAGAAGACACCTTTTTACCAAGTTTCATAAATATTCATTGAGTAGTCTCTGAGTAAAATGCCTGTGACATACGGACGGACAGACAGACGGACCTGACGAAACTATAAGGGTTCCGTTTTTCCGAACCCTAATGGTAGATCAAATTGGTCCCGCAACAAATTCATTACAAATTTTAGTTTGTAATTAATTATATTTAAAATGGGACAACACCATCTATCGACCAGTGAAAACTACTAATCATAAAATGGTTTTTAAACTATTAAAATGTCATATTCGTCAGATATACACATATATTGATCACTTCTTATTTAATTCTATCCCTGTCTCGCAGAAATAAACCTGGCGAATTGTGTACAGGGTTTCGCTGAATACTGCTGCATGCAACATAGCTGACAGGGTGCTTTAAACAGATCGCACTGATAAGCGAATAGCCAACGGCTTACACTTCGTATAAATTAAATAACCATGCTCTAAATGTTTGAGCAAAAAACCCAAACGAACAGACACTGGCTGTCGCTTATAATATTACTGATGTAAAGATATATCATTCTAAAAATATTTCAGCTAAAGATTCGATGCCTAAGTGTGTAACTGTTGCTCTCGAAGTTTGAGCATTATCATTTTGAACAGAGGAAAAACCAATACCTACCCACTTAGGTATACTTCTAACAATTGATTTTTGTGTAAAAAGTGTCTAGAAATATGGATTTCCAGATACTTTTCATAAGGTTTCTTTGAAGCGGTGGTAGCCTAATGGCTAAGGCATCGGTCTTGCAATCGTGAGGTCGCTGGTTCGAATCCTACCCATTATACTACCGACGTGAACCCGCTCCTAACACAAGCCATTGAGCTCAGCTAGGGTTAACAGGATTGCTAGTAATATGGGATCAAAAATCCCACATTGCTAGTTATATTTAAAAAAAAAATAACAAAGATTAGAAGGTAGTATAAGACTCATTAGTAGGTAAGTAGTCAAAGTAAGTATAGGACTGATTCTAAAACAAACATTGTAAAAGAAAAATGTAACGATTCCCACTCAATAACCTTTAGCATAGGCATAGACATATTAAAGTGATTTTTACCGACTAATTGTCGACTACAAACAATGACGTCAAACAGACTTACTTACCTACCTACTATTTCTATTTCAGCCTTAGAAATCAATTATGGCAACTCTACATCATAATAAACAAACACATCAATAGTTTTACAAAACCTGCGAATTCAATAATAACTTTATACCCCAAAACTTTTCACCTTAAACCTATACTTCCCTATCAAGTTCAAAACGATTTTCTTTAAATAATGCGTAAACGATACTCACATCTTACATTTAACTTTTCCCTGTAATAAAAGGAAACAGTTCTATTTCAAGGGCATTAATTCTCACTTGGAACAAACATTGTGTTCGTATATTGGGGCACCAGGCCGTTATAGACGAAACTTCGACCCGACTTTAACAATACAGCCTAAATAGAAAGGTAAATGTCTTAACGCTTGTTTAAACAAGAATGTAGTCTACAAGAACGAGTGAAACGTTACTATTGTAAAATTCTCTATCTATTTTTGTCTAACTTAAAAACAGTGTTTAAACAGACTGAAACAAAAAATAAAACAGAAAAACCTTGCAAGAGCATGTCGGACCATGCACAGTGTAGGGTAACGTAGCCGTTCCGTATAAAAGCGTATGTTCATGGCACTTATGTCCTTTTGTGTAGAAACGCAGTTTTGTGGTTATAACTCAGTGACAGTATATCCGATCATGTCTGAAATAATTTTAGTTTATAGTATTTGATAAGCGCTACCTTTCTGATTTTTTCCATAATTTTTGATTACTCGGTTCAAAAGATAAGGGGAGGCGGATACGATTTTTGCAACTTTCGGAGCGATTATTTCCAAAAATATTCACTTAGTTAAAAATATTCATGAGAAACCTTTAAATGTTATTAAAGTCTGTGTGCCTATGTGCGTGATACATTGATGTTAGCCAAAAAAAAATAATCAGCTTCTATTACATGTATGGAGTGCCCCCCTAAAATTATTTATTTTTATTATTTACCTATGAAACTAAGTAGCGGCTACTACAAGACACCTATCACCAATCTCATTAATATTTATTGTGTAGCCTTTGAGAGAAATGCCTGTGACATACGGGACGAACAGTCAGGCAGACGGACATGACGAACCTATAAGGGTTCCGTTTTTGCCATTTTGGCTACGGAACCCCAAAAACCCGTATGAGTATT
This sequence comes from Herminia tarsipennalis, assembly GCA_945859575.2. Classification (NCBI taxonomy): domain Eukaryota; kingdom Metazoa; phylum Arthropoda; class Insecta; order Lepidoptera; family Erebidae; genus Herminia; species Herminia tarsipennalis. The sequence continues at coordinate 12,091,284 of OX243838.2, forward strand.
TAGTAAAGTGATTAGTCGATTTCCGAACGAACCTTTGACAGGTGACTTATCACCGCTTGCGGGGAAGGCGGCCATATTGTATTGATCGGTTGGTGAGTGCGCTCACGCCTTACGCGATCGGTGGAATGTCTTGAATCGAACTATATCCGCGCGGTTGTGCATAATAGGGTATTTGACTAAGTCAAATCAGCCTCTTTTTAAGAAATGTCAAAAACGACCCGCCTCTTTCAAATTTGTATGAAATGCTAGCATATGACGTCACATTTTCTATGGTCAAATCATTTACTTTTATGTTTCTTTAGTTTCTTTTTATGATTAAAAATTAATAAAAACGTTAAATTAATAAATTAACATGATTTTTCAGAACACTTTTTAAGTCAAGGTCAGTATAAAATATTTTGTTTTGATAGTATTATAGAATTTTATAAGCTACGACGGGTCTTAATCGCGTAAATATTTTATTTTAAGGCTAAATACCTTTGTTTATTGCCCGACGTTTCGACAGTATTGCAACGGCCGTGGTCACGGGTAGACTTATTTTGAAAGTAGTGAAATACCCAATTACAAGTGTTGACCATTGGTTGTGATCTCGGGTAGAATGTGTTGATTGTGTTCTTAGTGTCTCTCATTATAACACCGAACTGCGGCCTCTTTGCTTGACTATGGTCGATGAATCGAAGTGTGATAACTTGCCGCCTTAACTGTGTACTATTAAGCAGTTTTTGAGAAAATCACAAACGTATATATGTTGTATGTGTAGGGGCTCTGTTAAAATTTGGATGACGATTATGCTGTTACTATACACTTCTGAAGAATTCGACGTCGATGCATATTTTTCTAAGAAGATTTTAAAGTATAAAACATTATCCTATAACATAGGACGCCTAGAGCTATAGACTAAATAAAACAGAAGAGTCAGTGACATTTCCAATTTTGATTACAAAACTAGTTGTAAAGTCGGTACATTTTTCTAGAAAAAGTTACCTATACATTTACCTATACATGTACATAATGTAAGGGGTCTTAAGGACATAGGTTATATTGGTAGGTACATCTACAAGGACGTGACACGTATGAATAATACGTACCTTCCTTCCCGAGAAAATAATCCCCATATCGCTGCGCAGGGGACTTTACAAACAATCAACACAAACATGAAGATACACAGATCCTGGCTCACAGTAACAATTTAGGTATAACACACAACACAATGTACAAAATAATACTATAAGCAAATAAACTTAGTTCACGAAAATGCTTTTTCTTTTTAATAACGTTTTTAATTTAATCAGGCAAGCTTAATATTGCAGCATCAAATATCTTCAAAAGTTATTTAGAAGAGAATGAAACCCCGTTTCCCTATTTTTTTATATTTTGAGTAAAGGTGAGGTGTGGTGTTACTTTTATAAGTGTTTTTTTTTGTATGTAGTTCATTTTATTTTAAGTTACAACAGTATAGTACACTAGCTGTCCCGCGCAACTTCGTCTGCTTAAATTTTCCCAGTTTTTGCAACATTTCTTATTGCTGCTCCGCTCCTATTGGTCATAGAGTGATGTTATGTAACCTATAGCCTACCTCGATAAATGGGCTATCCAACAGTGAAAGAATTTTTCAATTCGCGCAGCAGTTGCTGTGATTACCGCGTTCAAACAAACAAACTACAGCTATGTAATATTAATATAAAATGGAAACGATGATAACTGTCGTAGTTATTTACTAGCTCAGACATCGTCGTTAATCTATCTTTGCATATAAAATCACAATTATCTAATGTGTTTTGTTTGTAAAGCTAAGATAGTTCAGCTGTAGGTACTTCGTTTTCGTAAAAATAAAGATTATTATTATAGATATTTCTTAATTGCTAATCTGCATTTTTGATTTTTTTTGCTTACAATATTGTAGAATAAAACAATATTTTTAAGTCAAAAAAGCTAGATACCTACCTACTTCCTGGTATAGGTATCAACATAGTTAGGTATAACATCAATTTGCTTCAGTCATACATCCATATAATCGATTTATACAGCTCGATTGCAATAAAAGTCAACGAATCAGTGAAATCGAGGCTAACCCTTTTCACATAACAATATTTGCGAGTCCCCACGGAATAGTTGGAGAGAATCCGTCTTTAGTACCGACGTGTTCGCTCCACTGAAGATTTACTGGGTTTTAGGTCAGCCGATGACGTGACTGAATATGTGCCAACAGACAAAACTGGTGTGTTATACTTACATGTATTAGACGTTTTAGTAAAAAAAAAAGCTACTATGATTTATGTGTATAAACACAATTGTTACACTAACATTAGGTCGTTAGTAAATTAATATATTGGGACATCTCACGCAAGGCTAACTGATCCTAAATTAAGCAGAACTTGAACTAGGGAAACCAGACAACTGATAAACATACTTAAATTTTTCTAAATATATACATAATAAAGATAATTAATACCCAGACACAGAATAAACCATCGTGCTCATCACACAAAGTTTTCTCCTAGTCACTAACCACTAGACCAACGGGCCATTTGTTTCTAACATTATATGGATTTATTCTGAAATAAAAGAGTATTATTGTCATATAGGTAAGTATATTATGCCCAAGAATAAGCACTATAGAGAACAAAAAAACTGGAATATCGTGACTGATAGACACTGACCTCTATTAAAAGTACGAGTACACTGGACATGCTACCATTGACACCAACAAGACTTCCATTAAATTTAACATTTGGACGGTAAGTAGTCAAAATCGAAAGGTGACTAAGTACTTTTTTTCTCTCTCCCTTCGATATTGGTCGGTAGGGATTATGGCTCACACATTCTGTGCATACGCCAGTTTCAAGTTTATTTTTTTCTTTCAATCACAAAGTCTCGTTCTTGTTCAGTTATCACGTATTTCAAGTATATTTTACACTGTTTTATTTAGTTGCCATTTTTACAATTCCAAGTGACTACTTCATCATCATCATCAGCCTATCGCACTCCACTGATGGACATAGGCCTCTCCAATTGCACGCCACTTTGTTCTATTTTCGGCTTCTCGCATCTCTTCAGTTCTTAAGTGGAGACCGCGTCTCGGCAACGCGCAAAACGCCTGGCAGAAGTGACTACTTGTGTAACAAGAATTACAACAATGGCCATTTGTCATAAGTGTCAAAAAAGCTAATTAACAGGACCAATGAGTTGAATTGCACATGACAGTATTTCTTTTCGGAATTTAAATTGCTGTCACTTTGTAGGGGGGGGGGGTAGACGCTGGACTAGCTGACCCTATAGTTAGGGGTCAGTGCTAAAAGACTTTAAAATATTTACAGTGTCAAAATTACGTCGCCAACACGAAATAGTAATCACCCTAATTTTAACAGATTTTAGCACATTTTCCATCTCTAGATGTGGGTAGGTATAACTTAATAGCTTAAAGCTTCGTCTATCTCTTAATCCACTGTATTACAACCAGTCAGGGAGGCTGTGAAGTTAAAGTAAGCGTGAAAGTAATTTGTAATTTTATTTCATTCCGTTTCATTGAGTGATAGAAACAAATGGAATAATTCATAGTCGTTTATTCATTAAAAAAAAATTACATTGTATGTGAATATTACAAAAAATTATAAAATTAGAATAAAAATAGGCATTGAATTGTACAATGATGTAATAATAAAAAAAAGCCTTCAAGTAATGTAATAATAAAAACGTAACTTGAAACCGTACTCAGAAGTTGGATAGTTAGTAAGGCAATCGACGGAGTTCGAATTACATTTTTTGCTTTAGGTACTTGCTCAGGTTTCAAAGACGCAGAACAACAAATTCCTATCTATCTATACCTTTATGGGAATTCATTTCAAGTTTTAATTAAGTATAATATGTTCATATTTTGTACTGTAACTACATAACTTATTTTACTTCAGTGGTTATTATATTCTCATCCAATCTCCTACAAACTTCTGCAGTACATCACTACGCTGATATTACCAATTAACGTGTTTATTCGACTGTTATTGCCGTAAGTAGGCACCTATATCTTGCCATTCTATAGCAGATAACTAAACAAACAAATTAGCAATAAAATGAATATTCTGAGACTACTACAGGCACAATTCCGATTTCAAGTCCCATAACGTATTTCGATACGAACAATAGGGAATATGCATGTGATTTCAAAACCCACGATAACAATGTCCACAAGTATGTATTTGTTGGGTCTTTGATTTTTGTGGTTGTTCTTGTGTTTTAGCAAGCTAATTTTCGTGAAATAACAGGTACTCGCAAAACAATGTCTGAAAATGGATTTATCAAAATATGACCAGTAAATTATTTTGACATTCATGTAGCTCTAACATTTACATTTTCGTGTGGCATGTTATAAATATTATAGGATTATAATTAACGCGTGTTAATTTTCGTGTCTAAAATATTTATAATTATAGAATTTTATAAGCTACGGGTCTTAATCGTGTAAATATTTTATTTTAAGGCTAAAAACCTTTGTTTATTGCCCGACGTTTCGACCGTATTGCAACGGCCGTGGTCACGGGTAGAAAATATTTACGCGATTAAAACCCGTAGCTAATAAAATTCTATAATGTGTACAAATCGCGAAAGTTTACGAACTTAAATATTTATAATTCATGTAACTCTTCAGTTTTATAATAATACTTTGACTAGTGACTCTTCGCCACTAAAGATATAGGTACAAATAAAGATAAAACTAAGTCATTTGCCGCTGTCTATTTCTTGCAACGGATTTTGGTGTCATATATTACGCGTATCAGTCAGATAAATTTCTACCGGATGGTTTATGTGTGTAATTGTGTATAGATTTGAAAGTAAGGGAACTTAAGTTATCTTTGTGAGGGACAAGGTGTTACGTTCAACACAAAGGGAGGATCATCCGACCAGGTGAGGTGATCATGCCTGGCGGGCCGCGGCCCAACGGTTAATGTTGGGAACTTGTATACAGCGTGATCCCTACTAATATATAAATGTGAATGTAAGTTTGTTTGTTACGCTTTCACGCGAAAACTACTTAACCGATCATCATGAAACTTTGTACACATATTCTTGGAGGTATTAAAAGTAACATAGGATTATAAAAAAACGCAGACGAAGTTGCGCGGGACAGCTAGTATGTAATAAACTAATAACCTTCTGCGCGTGGCTTACATTATTTGTAATATCAGTTTTTAAAAAAAACATTTTAACCCTTAATGCCGCTATCCCACTGGCATTTCACAAGCGTTGACGTTTCTCCAACGTCTACGTAGCGACAACGCTGCGTAGACGCGACGTTGCGCTGCATCGGTAACGTAACTTCAACGCTACGTTAACGCGATGCGACGTTGCGTCTTTTGGCAATAGGTACAATCACGCCGTCTCACTCTATCCGTGTGGTCGTGGGTGGGGTTGGTGACACTCTAGGATTAGTGCCTAAATATTATGAATAACTTCTAAAAGTTCGTCAAATGTAGTTTCTGCAAAAATTGTTAAAATTCCAATTAATTATTTTTAATACATTTCGCACAGTACTCTATATTAATTTTCTTGTAATCGATTGGACCCTAAAGGAATTCTCCAAATGGACGATGTAGTTTTCTTTTTCTTTTATTTTGTTTTAATTTTCGTCGAAGTTGCAAAGCCAACAGCAGTGTTTACTCGTCGGATTTATTTTAACTCTGATTGTACGCCTCAAACCACAGCATGAGCGTAACGTTAACGTTGGGTTTAGCGAAAACGCAATATCAACGACGCGTCTGCGCAGCGTTGTCGCTACGCAGACTTTGGAGAAACACCAACGCGGCCTAATCACCTACCACCTACTTTTGTAACACAACCACCAATCACACGTCTGTGAAACCCGGAGTAAAATCGTTGTTAGGGTTCCGTAGCCAAAATGGCAAAAACGGAACCCTTATAGTTTCCTCAAGTCCGTCTGTCTGTCTGTCCGTCCGTATGTCACAGGCATTTTACTCAAAGACAACTTAATGAATCTTGATAAAATTAGGTGAAAAGGTGTCTTGTAGTAGCCGCTACTTAGTTTGATAGCTAAATAATAATAATAAATATTTTTAGGGTGGGCAAAAAAAACCGCTTCTGTTACATGTATGGAGTATACATGTAACAGAAGCGGTTTTTTTTCAGCAAATATTAACGCGTAGCACTTCATTCGACAGGTCTTTTAAAAACATTTTAAGGTTTGTAACAAACTTTTGTGATTAAGTGAATATTTTTGGAAATAATCGCTCCGAAAGTTGCATAAATCGTGTCCCCTCCCCTTAACTTTTGAACCGTGAAACCAAAAAATATGGAAAAATCACAAAAATAGCGCTTAACAAATACTTGAAATTAAAATTATTTCGGATAAGATCGAATATACCGTCATTGAGTTATTGCCAAAAAACTGCGTTTCTCAACAAAAGGGCGTAACTGCCATGAACATACGCTATTCTGCTGATGCAATTGTTCAAGGCTGCGGAACCCTATACTGAGCATGGTCCGACATGCTCTTACCCGGTTTTTTTTTTATTAGTTTAGAGCTTAAACCTCACAAAAACAACGATTTTACTCCAGTAAAATATTCAGAAGTTCAAGATTCGAAGAAAGATTTTATATTTGAAGATGAAGCGTCTATATTTTCTCAATTTCACGATTAAGGATCTGACGCAAGCTGTCAAGTGTCAATTTATTCATACTAATTTTTGTGAGTACCGCCACACCTATATGAGTATTTCAAAAACGCTAGTAAATACTTAGGTAATGAGAACGCCTTTGTCCTTCCAGCTTCACAAACTTTTTTAATTTCGATCAAGCATAAAGTAAAGGAGAGGCTTAATTTCTTACTTTCTTTTTCCTTCGGTTGTTCTACCACTTCTACCTTGATGAAGTTGGCAGACTTCAAGTATGAGGGCTTCGGGATTGTTAATGTAGCTTTTTAAAGATTGGTTCTTTGTTTGACTTGTATGTATATGATCGATTACAATTTTCTGAAAAACTTCTAATTTGGTTGATGTAAGGTATTCGATGCGACAGCATATTTTTCTGGTAAGGTTCTAGTGTATAAAGGTTGTCCTTGAGTATAAGATACCAGAGCTTCAAACTAAAATATAGAGTAATCGGTGAGATCATTCATTTGCATGACTTTACAAAACGTATAACTTACAAATATAATCTAATAATAGTAATAGATTTGCAATATATGTTCGTAAACTTTCGCGATTTGTACATATTAAAGAATTTTATACACTACGGGTCTTAATCGCGTAAATATTTTATTTTAAGGCTAAATACCTTTGTTTTTTGCCCGACGTTTCGACCGTATTGCAATAGCCTTAAAATAAAATATTTACGCGATTAAGATCCGTAGCTTATAAAATTCTTTAATAGTAATAGAATCAGATCAAGAGAAATTCATTTTCGTTGTTAAAATCTTTTTGCCCCGTAGGTATATGCACATTACTCCTATACAACGTTATTCGTGGTATAGTGCAAACCTGAAAGTAGTTTGTTCAGAATCAGTAGCACAATTAAATGGGGAAGTTTTTTGTAATATTTTTCAATTCATGAGTTATTTCATTAATCATTCTAAGCTCACAATGTGATGTAAAACTATAAATTTATATATACTACGGGTCTTAATCGCGTAAATAATTTAAGATAAAATACCTTGTTTATCAACATTTATAGTGATGTGAAATGTAATCACTTATTTTTCAATAGTAACCATGGATTACGTACTATGAGATGCAATGAGCACGATAGCGCGAAGAACATATTACAACGATTTTTTTTTTATATGATTTCTTGAAGTAAAAATCTTGTTGGGGTGTCTGAGCTTTGCTCAATACCAAAAATAACTTTGTATTGATAATAAGTACCTACTTCTTATTTAAGGACTATTGTAACACTAATTACAAGTGCTGTGCACACCTATATGTGTTGGTTTAATCAACTATGTGATACATAACATGAGTTTTAAGGCTAAATTCTTGTAAACACGTTGTTGCCATAATAAAAAATAAATATGCCGTTTCATAAAAAAAAGACATTGTTTCAAAGATATAGAAAACTTGCTCTTTCTCTTCGACGACTCCCCCGGTAGTGTACAAGATCTGTATCGCGGGGGAATTTACAAACATACAAATCACGGACGCAAAGTATACCCAGACTCGGAACAACAATTTATGGATTACAAAAAGTGTTTTCCTCAGTGGGAATTGAACGCACGACCTCTTGCGTAGCAGTCAGATACACTCCCAACGCGCCACAGAGGCGTTCATCTGCATCCTCAAGTTATACTTCTAATACTTTGTAATCCTCATCCTCTTCCTCATAAGTAAATCCTCATCGACCCTAGTGTGTACCATCCCTGAGGGATGCTACACACGTAAGCGGGTCGGCACATTCGGTATCGGTAAAGTGTCGACCCGAACCAACTACTACACTACACATAATGTTCGGCTTCAATAACAAGTGCCGATCGGGTAAGTAGTTAATTCGTGCCGGCACATTCATACACATATTCGGTTTTACCGCCCGGCCTGTTCCGAATAATGCCAGTTCGCTTATGTATGAAGACTTTGTTCGGAAGGCGTTCCAAGCTTTCACATCCGTAAATGATGTGTATGTATGTGTTGTTCAAGCACATTAAGATAATGATTACCTTTATTTAGATAATGTAAGTGGCGCTAGTCTAATGGTTAAGGCGGGTTCGAATCATACCCATTATACTACCGGCGTGAACCCACTCCTAACACAAGCCATTGTGCTTAGCTGGAGGGGTTAATAAGATTGCTAGTAACTCTTCTGTCACTCCGTTTTCGTTACCATATTTTTTTCTTAATCTTTCTTAGTAGGTATGGCAATTAAAAATAAACATTTATCAACACACTTATCTTATATACTTACACACTAGTTTTGTTTATTCACTCTGAATACCTACGTCTAAATGTGTTTAAATATTATGAAGATAAGAAATCGGGTTAACAACACTAGCCCAGAAATTCACGTTTGTAGTTTTTTGAGACCAAATGGCACATTAACACATTTAGTAAAACTGAACATTATTTATTATTTGTATACTTATTCAACTTCTAGTAAGTACCTACATCATGTTGAAGGACTGATGCAAATTATATTATTAAAAAGTGAACATGAGATAAACTAAAATCATCCTTAGTGCCCAGCCTTAATAATTGTAAACCTCATAATAAAAAACGAAACTGACAAACATTTTTGTTTATAAATAAATGAGCAAAATTTGCACTTGACTAGGTATTTTAAAGACTCTTGATCTGATAGGGTTAGGTAAACCAAAACTTAAACTCTCAGAATTCAAAATTATTCCTCACGTTATTTTATAATAGCTTTTTAATCAATCAGCTCCGCAACCGCGCAACTTCGTTTGTGTCCCCCTGTTTTTGTAACATTTTTCACTGATGCTCCACTCCTATTGGTTATAACGTGATGTTATATAGCCTATGACACTCACAAATAACGTGGCTTTCTATTGGTAAAAGAATTTTTAAAATTGGTTCATTAAGATCCAGAGATTTCCCTCTACAACCACATAAAGTCATCAACTTAGACTTTAAACTTTTTATAATATTAGTTTAATAAAGATATAGATTTGCCACGTTAGCTTAAACGCATTAGTACAATAGGTATGCTTTCAATACCTTGTATTAACATATTATATGGGTGTTAGAATAATCGGGTTTATCTGCAACGCCTATTGTCAAAGCTGAACAATAGAAGCTTCTGACTAAATAACTATGTATTAAATCGATAGAGCTTTGTAATACAGGACGATTTGGCAGGTTTCAATGTTCGCTATCGAATGCCACACTACTAAAATTACATTCGGATCGAAATTTGACATATTTGTAGAGGATAGAATCGAGTTACTGAAACTGGTGATTGTAACCGATGAACTAGGTATATCAACAAAGAAACTAGGTCATTAGATTTCAAGGGATTGTTTAATTAATCACTTCTATAACAATTGACTTGTAATTATGGGTATTCCGATTGCTACAGTGATATTATTGTTTCTAATAAATGGATAACTTTGATGGACTGGCCTATTGGTTTAGTGTCTGTGGTTAGTGAGTGGGACTGTTAAGCTAGAAGTCGTGGGTTCGATTCCTTCCCAGGATAAATCTTTGTGTGATGAGATGAGCATTGTTTATTCTATGTCTGAGTATAATACATATCTATATCTATACTAATATTATAAAGAGGAAAGATTTGATTGTTTGTTTGTATAGAATAGGCTCCGAAACTACTAAACGGCTTTGAAAAATTCTTTCATCGTTGTGAAGCTACATTAATCCCGGGTGACATAGGCTATTTTGTATCCCTGTAGTCTCACGGGAACGGGATCTAGGCGGGTGAAACCGCGAGGCGTCCGCTAGTTAAGAAATAAATTCGTACGTTTACCAGTTGTCTGGTTACCACAGTGCAGGTTCTGCCTAGTTTGTGATCAGATGTGAGTTATTCAAGATAGATATAATGCCGCTTTCATGTGAAATAATGAAAAGTTTAAAATTTCAGTAGAATAATTAAAGGTACGAACCTTTTATTTACCCGACCTTTCGATCGAATTGCACCGATCGTGGTCACGGGTCGACTGATGACAGCTTAGCGATGTCTCCGTGAGGCGCGGAGATTTTCAACTACCCTCGCCTGGTCTCGATAATTTTGATAAATTTTACTGTCGGTACTTCTACACACTATACTTACTATGTCTTTACACTGAGGCGCGAAGTCTGTACTGCGAGGATTGCATTTGTTCATAACGGGGTTCCAAGATGGTAAGAGCCGGTATTCATCTTCTCGGTTGAAATTTATCAAAATTATCAAGAAAAGGCGCGGGTAGTTAAAAATCCCCGCGCCTAAAGCGTCTTCTAGACGGTTGGAAACAAGCGGACAAACCAAGGTGACCTTGCTGGTTTCCAACCGTGCAGACGGCTGTTGTAAACCAAACTACATTGTACTTGGTTTGCAACAGCCGTCTACACTGTTGCAAACCAGCAAGGTCACCTTGGCGGGAAGCCTTGTTTCCAACCGTCTAGAAGACGCTTAACGGAAAAATCGCTAAGCTGCCATCATTCGACCCGCGATCACGATCGAAAGGTCTGGTAAATAAAAGGTTCGTACCTTTAAATATTTCAAACGATTAAGTCCCGATAATATTCTAATATGTGTAAACATCGCGAAAGTTTAAAAACAATTCAGTAGAATGTGCCCACACCAACTTTATTTTAGGTAAAGTTTCTATTGAAATGTATCACAAGGCCGCTGCAAGATTTATTTTTGTCTTGTTACAATTCGTACAAATCAATACACCGGCACTTATTCGCAGACGTATCAAAATAAACTTTATCAGGTTAGGGCCCTAAGCGGGGTCAACTTATCGTTAATTATGTATGACGATATATTCAGTGTTTTGTACCAAAATCGCTTTTTCATTGAATTTGGGCGGACAGGTTGCAGATTAGAAGGGTCATATGTTATTTCGTTTGTCCACAATCTGTCTGCTTTGGTCATGAATTTTGGGCGTCGACGATAAATCTTTTTTCAATAGACTTAAAATGTCTAGGGTGTAGGTATTTTTGTTAGTTTTTTTCTTATTGTCGTATTATGTGTACTCGTTAAGGAGTTGGTGATTAATCCAAAATGGTGATTTCTTTTCAAAAAAATTGTAATGTATAAAGCAATATACAAAAATGAAAGATACGGAATTGAAACAGAATAGCGATATGAAATTTTAACTTTAGTTGAGGAAAACAGAGCTGGTTTGATTGCTCGTCGGAGGTAGTATTTTGAAACAAGAAAATCATAATATGCCTGTTGGTCTAGTAGTTAGTGACCGTGACTGCTAAGCCCACGGCCAATTGTTTGATGCCCAATCATAACAGATCTTTGTGTGATAAGCACGATGATTCTGACGAATCTGTGTCTGGCTGTAATTTATCTATATTAAGTATGTTTATATAATGTTTTATTGTCCCAAGATGTTATTATTTAGAAATATAAAAGTATATTTGTTAATTACCTAGTTAACAGAGCACAGGCTTAGCCTAGTTTGGGAGCAGTAGGCCGAATCATACGGCCTACTGATCCTAAATTAGGCGTACATACGGCACTTATGTAAGATGTCCCATGAAATTTAAATAACATTCCTAAATAGATAAAATATTTCAACAGAAATATAGATAAGAGAATTTAATTGGTATAATGTGTATTCAGAGTGCGTGATATTAGACATTTCTACTTGAGTGTTTGGCCGGGGTTTCATCTAAATCAAATCCCATTTGTCATAAAGTCTACATTCCTTTGGGATTTGTAGATCAAAGAATATTCATATGGTACATGAAATCGTTGAAAAGTTGTTTAATAATGTATTAATGTAAACCTAAAATGATTTTGAAACATATCTATACTAATATTATAAAGTGGAAAGATTTGATGGTTTGTTTGTATTGAATAGGCTCCAAAACTACTGGATGGATTTAAAAAAATCTTTCATAGTTGTGAAGCTATACTAACCCCGGGTGACATAAGCTATTTTTTATCCCGGTATTCCCACAGGAACGGGAACTACGCGGGTGAAACTGCGAGGCGTCCGCTAGTATTTAATAAGTAGACATTACAGCTAACATAATCTGCGATACCTATATAACCTATATAAAGAAACTGTATCTACATAAAGGTAAGTAATGATTAGTGATCGGTGTGGGTAAGTGCCATTTAGAATCAATGACCTCAAATGCTATGTTATCATGGACCTACCCCGGGATTCCTTGATTTTAAATTATCAAATAATCAATAATAAATAGTTTATGAAATGTAAAAATCACATAAGTTCAAGTAAGTGGTGTCCCGTGTGGGAATCGAACCCACAACCTCTTGCGTAGCAGTTGGACACACTCCCACCGCACCACAGAGGCAGTTCTATTCTAAGTAAACCTAGTTGTGTTTTTTTTTCTTACACAACACACTATTACAGGCAATGGTTATTTTTATAGTTCCACAAATAAAGACACAGGCACGACATGGCTACGAAATAAATTCCTCTCTTTCAGGCAAAATTAGGATCAACTGAATCATCAGTTCAGCATGACCAAATATGTTGATAATGTTATTTGGTAATAAGTAGGTTAATCAGAATCATAATGAACTGGTTGATTTCAGCTATAGATAGGTAAACAAAATGTTTAAATTTTAGGTTGATTCTCTAGCCAATCAATTTACGCACAGTCCACATTTTGTATAGTTTCCTTTAATAATGTTGCAACTTATTCCCTAAGACTCTTTAGCAGGATTTTTAGGTAAAGCCCGATATATTTATTTTTCCCGTTTTTGCGAAATTTTTCATTGCTGCTCTGCTCCTATTGGTCTTATAGCATATAGATGTTATATAGCCAATAGCCTTCCTTGGTAAATGGGCTACCCAACAGAAAAATATTTTTTCAATTCGAACCATTAGTTCCTGAGATTACCGCGTTCAAACAAACAAACAAATCTATATAATCTTTATATATAAAAATTACGTGTCACGTTGTTTGTCCGCGATGGACTCCTAAACTACTGAACCGATTTTAAATTTGATTTGCACACCGTGTGCAATTTGATCCAACTTGAAAGATAGGATAGCTTACATTTCAATTTATAGTGGCAATTACTAAAAAAATGAGGCGCTAGTATTAGTATAGATATAAACATAAACAGCAAGTCTTCAATAAACCTGGCTAAGAATATAAAGAAAACTAGACGTTTGAAAATGGCATAGTTTCAGATATACGGCAAATCGAAATAAGTATAATAAAATCAGTTTACGACAGCTTGGAGTTATGCCACCATCATATACTCGTTTTATTGCGCAGTCCGTTTTATAAACAAGATACAGTTGGTAATAGTCTTACTCGGATTACCAAATGCGTAGTTAGTATAACAAAAGTAGACGAACGCACGAAACAAATACTTTTGAGTGATTTACGGTCTTGGTAGTTATTAATCCCAAACGTACCCAACTAAGACGCAAGAAGAGCCTGTGAGAGTGTGTTTATTTGTACATAAACCCACGCACACATAACATACTCTGTAGTCATGGCTCTGAACAGCTGGAACATACGGTCATCCATCCATGGGCCTGACTATGGCAATGTAATAACCACTGTGATCTATCAAACTGATGACAAATAAACTTGGCATCCATTAGACGTTGGATCTAGATGAAAATCCCGTATTCGTGATCAGTGATCTTGGTCAAGATTTACTGTGTAACGTGTTGAATTGACGGATTGCAACATTTTACAACTAGCCGAATAAAGAATGTATCAATCTATTGCGATCCGCGACTTAGATCATATTACGATCTGGATTGACCGTGTATTGACTGCCCATGGATAGTAGAACTACGCCTTTACATCACAGATCCCATGTCAACCTGTTTATTCAACTTGCTTGATAGCTTGTATGTTAATAGACCCGTAGACTTCATACTAAAATTTAACATTATTATAATTTAATTTAAAATTAAACATTATTTAAAATTCAACTATTTATTATATGGGAATTAACGCGCATTAAGAAATTAAAAAACAAAAAACTTTCAAGGGGAAGAGGGCTTCAAACTATCCGTGATGTGGAATCCAGTGATTCGTAAAACACAACCTCGTATTAGTTCGCAATCGGTTAACATTTTGAGAAACAAAAAAGTGAGAGTAGGTTCATCATCGGCCTTACGGAGTCGAAACATCGCTGCGACAGTTCGCTCGTGACCACGGTCGGTGAAACCTGGTCGAAACTTCAAGCAATTTTAAGGTAAATAATGCGCGTTAATTCGCGTAGACTTCATGTTATAAAAATCGCGACGTTCACGCACAACTCAAACCACTAAACGGATTGGCCTAAAATTTGCTACACAGATAGTAGTGGCGACTTTGACGTAGGGAAGGTAGGCATCCGCCTAAAATGTTTTTTAATTGAACTTCAAAAGGAGTAAATCAAAATCAAATTTTACACAGGAGGATAGATACTGAATCCCCAGCTGAAATGTAGTGCCCAGCACGTATATAGGTATGTAACGTTGAACTGGAAGGCTTTTAGGCGCAGGCGTGAAACAATGATTATACTCACGTAGTTGTAAATATGTTTTCGTTGTAAGGACTTCATATTTTTTGTTCGCCGCTCGATTCCATAATGATGGAACATTTTTTTTATCTCCAACCCTATTTATTATTTGTAATACTTGAACGACACATTTTTATCCCAGCTTTTGCTCTTACGTTTTTCACTTTCTTTGATTTTCGAAAAGAACAGAAAATCTTATTCTCAGAAATATCTATTGTGTTGTAAATTGGTGACAATGAGAAAGTTATTGCGTTCTTTAAAGATACGACTGTTTTTTTAGTAGATGTTACATTATATTCAATTCCCAAGGTTCTTTCTTCAAAAAATATTAAAAGTATTTTATAATCCATATAAATTACCATAAGGTCGGTGCGACGTGTCCTGTTCAAAAAGTATTAACTTATACTTATTGTGACATGTTGACCAGCTGATGCACTTTGGAGATTTATTTATTATGTAAGTATCCTTATAAGCTTATTTAAATTAATTTAATTCTGGCATACCTAATTGAATTACGACCAATTTACTTTCCAAGTATGTCTATAGCTGACTATATAGGAGGCCTGAGCTCAGAAGTGGGATGTTTATTGCTGCGACGATGATGAAATACCTCAAGACTGCTGCCACCGTACATCATGCATTATTAAAAGCCGACCGAAAATTTTACACTCTCATTTCACAGTACAATGAGAGTACTCTTTAAACATCTTAAGAAGTTTTCGCAAAACGGCAAAGTTTCAGAGCAATGTATTTCAAAGTTTGCAATCCTTCCGTGTTTGCAATATCACAGGAGATTTAGTGCCCTGAATAATGTGTTCAAAGGCGACTAAAAATATACTGAACTCGCGAGTGATTATTCGCGGTGTGTTTGCTTATTACTCCAGTCAACGTATGATGGATCGATGGCTCTCAGCTTTATGATTGACTGTTTACTCTTTCATAAATATATTTTAAAGATTAACGTAAACATTATAACATAAAACATTGCTAGATCACGTAATCATGTTATTGCCTAGAGTTTTCCGTAGTATCTAATAATAAGGTGAGTAACGATTATTACCAACTAAATTACCCTCTTATTAGCAATAGGCTCATAAGCTTTTTATTCGGTTTTGAAATACATTGAAAAACAAAAACAATACATTGGTAGTTAAAATGCTGTTATTAAAGTATTATGGGAAAGAGTGACAGTGTTACTTCTAATTCATTCAATGTTTGGGTACTTCCTAGTGTTTCACCTGGTATTTTGACTGCCTCTGTGGCGCGGTGGAGGTGTATCCGACTACTACGCAAGAAGTCGTGGTTTCCATCCCCACCCAGGATAAAACTTTGTGTGATGAGCAGTGTTATTTATCTATAATATGTACCTATGTATTTAATAATATATGCATAAGTATGTTTATTAGTTGTCTGGTTTCCATAATACAAGCTCTGCTTAGTTTGGGATCAGATAGTGTTGTGTGAGTTGTCCCAAGATATTATCATTATTAGATATTATTATTATTATTTTAATATACATAGGAATTATATGTCCGCGTGCTCCAGCTGATGACATTGTTGTACATAATCGTATCTATCACGGTTAACTCTAAACTACAAATCTACTACAATTTTATAGCAACATGCATTTTACTGAATCCACTCAGAGAAGATAATTATTGAATAAACAAAAATAAAAGTTTTTAGTATCAGCGTTATCTCTCAACTACAAATCTACCACAATTTTATAGCAACATGCATTTTACTGAATCCACTCAGAGAAGATAATTAATGAATAAACAAAAATAAAAGTTTTTTTTTTTTATATTATCTTTGACAGCTGTCATGCGAAGTTTCGGTATCTGATTGTTTTATTGACGCACAGACCTGAACCGTGCCATCCCTTTCAATTAAAAAGTAAATATTGACTGCAAAGCGTGAAAGAGAGTAAAAACTTGTGCGGCCTTTGACAGGTATTGTCCACAAAGTAGCGTTGTCTCTTTCTAGAGAGTGGTCAAGTTTGTGAGAGTGTGTGTGTGTGTGTGTGAGTCTCTACGTCAATGGATTATTTACAGTCCATTTATTTTTACGTACGTGGAGCAAAATAGATAGAATAACTTTTTTTACTCAACAGTACTTGACAGTAATTAAAGCACGAGGACCTACCTTTTTTAGGTAGTTAAATAGTAACAGCATTTTACCTAGCAAATGTTTTGTCTTCTTCTATCCTATTCTAAATATGGACTGAAAAACAAAGACAAATCGTTCGCTAGTCAAAGTGCTGTTATTAAATTATCCTGTACTAATATTGAGTTTATTTGTTTGAACGCGATGATCTCAGGAACTACTGATTCGAATTGAATAACGCTATCAACCACTTCAACTCTAACACCTGAAGGCACTATCTGGAGACTGGCGTCATTTCTTACAGTGGATTTTGTTTTGCTATGTTAAGCTTTAAATTATAGATACCAAACCATTTTTCAAAGACTTTCAAAACAGTAATAATTTTTTATTCTAAATTAGTGATTTTATTTGCAGATATTATGGTGTTGGGGTCATCTGCGAAAATAATGAGTCTAATGTCTGAAAAACGGTTTTATACAAACTCAATTAAATCATTTAAAAACAGAATGAAGGGGACCTAAGACCGATCCCTGAGGTACACCGCGTCGTGTAGCGATTACACTGGATTATTTTTTTTTAGATACTATCCATCTTCACTTCTATAATTTTGAGAAAAGTTTAGAGTAGCGAAGTCATTTTTATTCTGTGGCCATCGGATCCTGATATTCGCTGTCGTAAATCATCGCAGCAATTTCAACGAATTTAGAATTCTTATCAGTTGTCGTCAGTTTTATTAGGTGAATGTGGACATAGATACTAACTTTACTATTTTATGAGTCTGACTGGCGGTGTTTGAAGATTCCTATTACTTACCTACTTCTAAATGGTATAGATAGATACTTTGGTTCCATAAAACACCGCTCTGAACAGTTTCAGATATTTTTTTTATCGAAACAGAATGACGGCTTTTAATAAATAGATCTTTATACAAAATTGAGAAGGTCGATGCGTTTGTAATTCTCCCACTGGTCTAGTAGGTACAGAACCTAGTCCTAATTTTATATAATTTCACTGGTCTTAATCGCGTATACATTTTTACGTTGAATACTTTGGTTTATTTCCCGACATTTCGAATGTATTGTAATGGCTGGGGTCATGTGTTGACTGTTACACCTCAGCGACACCGCCTCCGTTATCCTTTCGTGTTTGTTTGTTACTTAGTTACGAATTAACGGCTAAACGAATCGTAATGGAATTTGTAATGGTAGATAGAGGGTAACGTACAGCATGCTAGTTTCATACCAGTTGATCAAAATTAGACACAGGCATGTCAGTTAACGTATACATATAACAATTAGGTAGCATGTCCAAGAAGCAGTTATGGAAATGTGCTAGCTACATGTACCTACGTGTATTTTCGCTCTTAGGTATAGTAAACTAGTGGCAGCACCTTACTTACTTACAAGTTTATAAACATTCAAACATTTGTTGATAAACGTTCGCGATTTGTACACATTATAAAATTATATATACTGCGGGTCTTAATTGCGTGAATAATTTAAGGTAAAAACCTTGTTTATTGCCTGACGTTTCAACCGTATTTCAACGGCCGTGGTCACGGGTAGACTTTGGTCATTCAAACATTGTAAAGTTGGCAATTTGAAAAGCTCTGAGTTTTTATTGCCATGTTTTTTTCTCCGGCTTTATCTATTCAAAACAAAAGAGTTTTTGCTTGCAAAAGTAGGTTCAAAATCATAAAACAAATAGTATAAATATTTTAGTTATTTAAAATTAGTCCTAAGTAAATGTAAATAGTTGTAATGAAAATTGTAATATAGATATAAGTTTAATATATTTAAGCATGGGAGTCGTATCTGCCAACAAACTGCCATGCAGTTTGGCAGAAATGTCTATGTATTTAATGTGATGTGTTAATGTGAATAAATGGTTTTTTTTTTTTTTTTTTTTTTTTATTATTCCTACTTTACCATTATCCTCACGTATCACAAGTGTTGTTTTGCATCCTAAGTTATTAAAGATTTTTGAATTGAATTGAATTATATTTATCGATACATTATTAATATTTTTAATGTAAAGTTCTAAAATACGAGTATATGTTTATATTAAAAAATTAAGTTACCATTCATTGAAACCTATCAACCATTATATCAATATAATGATTGATAGATTTTAATTTTTAATATTAATTTTTAAACCCGAAAAATATATGATGATTATGAAATCATCACATATTTTTCGGGTGTAACAGGCAAATAGGTAGTTTAATTTTTATGCAAAAATCTAAAATATTACAAATGAAGAGATAAAAATGTAATAGTTAATATACTTTACTGACGTGTCATGTAAAACAATATATGATAATCGGGAATCGTATTAACCTTTATAGATATTAAGTTCATAATCCATTGCTCCGTAATTCAGTCGTAACTGACGAAGTGAACACATTTATAGCACATGAAATTGAATCCGAAGTATCTTGTTAACTCAGACACTAAAATCAAATACGAGGTAGGGTATAAACCACAGAACTAAAGGACCAGCTTTTAAACTAGATTGGTATAGCGTATGCCACCGAAATAGTACTTAGTAGACCGCAATTCTGTCAAATTTCGACTTGATTCTACGTTATCATCACTGTTTATTTCACATGTTTCTATAGTGCAATGTAATGCCTACTGTACCTACATTGAATTTATTTTAAAAAGCCTATAATAAAATAATATAGCAAAGTAGGCATAACAAGTCATTGTAAAGGTTAAAAACAATCTGAAGCGTCTGTAATATAATCTGTACTTATATAAAAAATCTTTCACTTTTGGATAGCCTATTTATCGAGGAAGGCTAAAGGCTATATAACATCACCATACGATCAATAGGAGCGGAGCAGCAATAAGAAATGTTGCAAAAACGGGGAAAATTTACGCAGACGAAGTTGCGCGGGACAGCTAGTATCTCTACTAATATATAAATGTGAATGTAAGTTTGTTTGTTACGCTTTCCCGCGAAAACCACTCAACCGATCATCATGAAACTTTGTACACATATTCTTGAAGATATTAGAAGTAACATAGGATTATAAAAAAAGGGGAAAATTTACGCAGACGAAGTTGCGCGGGACAGCTAGAATAATAAATAATTTCCCAATGTAATCTAGCTAGATGACATAACTATAATACAATATTAAAAAAAAAACGTACACAGGCAGAAGACAGACAAACATTTAATTTTATAATATATAGATAGACATGGATAGTAAAGAAATCCCCATTTTATTTATAAAGATTTGCGTAACAATAAGCGGCTGAAACTCAATATTTTGCAGGCTTCTTGCTTCCAAAGAAATATGGCTCTCTAGTGGTGGCGAACAATCACAAACAATATTATTTATGCGATTTGTGTAATGTTTTCCATTGTACGTAGGTATTATATTAGGTTTTGTTGCCTTGACTTTGACATGCTGGCAAGTAACCTTCACAATGGCGGAGCAATTTACCTGAAAATTATGTAAATATCGCGTTTGACAAGCTTCTACAATATTATCACTTCATACCTACCAAAGACTGCATTGATAAATAAGTTCCTGGCTTGCCTGTTTTTTTCTGGATGTCTACTAATATAATAAGCGTGAGAGAATATGGATGTTTATTACCAACTCCTTAATGTAAAAACTGATAGATATAACTGATAGATATGTTTTAGTCTTATATACGAAACATTACAATGATATATAGCTTACACCTACATCAGAATATCACATCAAAGACGCCGAAGTCACAGGGAAAATCTAATTAAAAATAATTCAATGTTCTTTCTGCTTTTGAGGGTTAATCCATTGCAGTATTTTATAGAACAAAAATATCTACACTTAAGACATAGTATTATTACCCCACTGCAAGGAAGGGTTATATTTTTGCGCATATCTCTTAAGTATGTAGGGATATATGTATGTGCCTATGTAGGTATGTAATATTCTTTATTACCTCTTATCTTTCAAACCACAAGGTATACCATGGTTACACCTTTTTGAATAAAATAATATATATTTCAAATATAATAAAAAAGAAGAATAATAATATTCTTCAATTTTCAATACTTGGCAATAGCTACGATAAAAGTTACTTGTTACATCGGTTACATCGTACAACCTCTAAAAAGTATTAATTAAAAAAAATAAACTATAAAAATAATATATCATCAAAAATTAAAGATTTTAGTAATAATCAAATAGTAAAATTAGTTAAAATAATATTGCACATAATGTCAATTGAATTGAAAGATTCCGTAACATATTGCAGTTGCTTATCAGCTCTTAAAAGTAAAACAGAAAAATCAAAATGTACCTGTCCGTATCTTAGACGATTGAACGTTCAAAATTTACCAATACCTAAATATTTAAGGAATACGGCAATAAATCAATAATAATGTAGGTTTCAAGCTTAATATAATTCATGGCCGCATAGCTATAAAATGTAATATATTATCCATTAAAATTTTATATTGTTGATTCAATAAAATTACACAAACTGATTTCAAATAAATCATGAGGAAATCCTTGCAAATGAATAGACTTTTTTCAGACATTGTGCTTAATTCGTTTCTAATAATATATAATCAGAAGAGATTTTGATAGGTTTCTGTAGGTTATCAATCATAGCATTCAACATTGTGAATAGAAGAACCCTCAGTTGTCGTCGAATCTCGCTGTTATATTGCGGCAAGGGAACATCTGATTAGCTTGATACACAAATGGATATCTACTTAGATATGTTATTCGTAAAATGCGTAGAAAGGGGTTCGGAACATGCTACCGTACCTATAAATGGCGCCATGCCTTTCGAAGTAACAGCAAACAATTTCAAACCTTATTGTTTAGGCAAAAGAACAGAACTTATGAAATCATCAAAAATACAATCATAGTGATGTTTTGTATGATGCGATTGGATTGGAATTAAATAAATAGTTCATCGGTCTTTAGATACGAACTCTGGTACCTCTATTTATGCCTCGAGCCACGTCTTATCATATCAATTTTTCTATCTTTTCGCCAAAAAGATTGGTAACAAGATAGAAATGTATTTTATGTAAGAGGCACTACATTTTGATTGCATGGTATAAAACTGGCAAGGAAATTCTCCATAATTCATACAATTATAAAAAGGCGACAAAGGTTCAAGCATCCACTTGAATGAAACTCCAAATTACGAATACCTACATCTAAATTGAGGGTTTTCAGTTTCACTTTTTCATGAACTTGTAAAACGTAATATTATCTTGATTCTAATGGCTCGTTTTATTTTCTTTGGGCTTGGATGGTAGTAAGGACGTTTATTGCGTAGCAGTCTTAGAGATCTAAAACTAAGCCATTCGTTTCTAGAAATATGTTCAAGACTGTAGTATCTATACCAGGGATGTTACGGAGTTTACATTCCGACTCCGAAAGGTCGGAACGGATAGATTTTACTAGGGATGTTACGGAGTTTTTAAATTTGGATAGTCGGAGTCGGAATCGGAGTCGATGTGGTGGGCGAAGACAAATATATCCTTGATAATAAGATAAAAAAAACGATTATTCAGTTTTTTTTTTTTTTTTTTTTTTTTTTTTTTTTTTTTTTTTTTTTTTATTCACTTAGGAAGCAAAATACTACACTTGTGAAAAGTCGATTCTACATTTACTGGTAATGCCTGTTCGCAAACAATATTCATATTAAATGTGTAAAGGATTTTTTTCGGACGGGACTCGAACCCGCGATCATAGAGAATCTGTGACAATTTTTCCCTTATACTTTTATTATAAATAAATTATAAATTAGGTTCACGAAGCGGCCGACGCACGCTCAGTACAGTACTCCCAAATTAATAATGCACATGCAGATCTTCGCTAATTGTCGTATTCCCGGAAACACTCGAATCATGGAATCGTAAGAGCCCTAAACAAGGCATTTGCATTTTGCACCTTGTTTAAAAGAGATAGGAGTCAATATCATGTGTGCACAATCGAAAACAAATCGGGCGTTCGGCAGCTGTCGCCGGTCAGCGAAATGTCTGTCAGTCGTCTTTATATATTGGTAGTGACTGCACGTGTTCTCTATTTGTGGAAATATATAGAGCTGCTATTACACACCCTTCTTGGTAAATATAATTTCAACATTAATTAGCTTATTCAGATTTAAATAGTATATTTTGAAAAAAGGAAAATAAATAACATATTTCACGTTTTTTTAATATTAAAAAAATAAAATACCTACATTAAATACATATTAAGTACTAGAAAAACATTTAAAAAATGAGATTTATTTAAATTAAATAAATAGATAAACATGCATAAAAAATATATACCTAACTCTGCCCATGCCATTTTCTTTCAGACGAATTCTTCCAAAATGGATAAATTTAAACGTGGAAAACCGCTTAATTCACAAGCACGGCAAATGGTATTTAATGTGTACCTTTATTTCTTAAATGAAGCCAATGTTTTCAACAGAGACCATGATGGTTATTTTAAAAAAATTCAAGACCGTGTTACAAAAGCTACAGGAATTTCGCGACGAACTTTGAGTAATATCTTAAACGAAAAAAAACATAATCAATCAAAGAAATTTTCTACACCGAAAAAAGGAAGACCTAAAAGTAGATTTCGGCTGGTACTTGATGATTTCGACTACTGTGTTATTCGTAATATGATATACAATTTTCAATTGACGCTGAAAGAACTCCCAACTGTAAATAATTTAAGAATAAAGTTGATCGAAGCTATTAATTTCAAAGGCTGTGCCGAGACTTTAAGGTTGATCTTGAAAGACATGGGGTTTAGGTTTCTGAAAACTGATAATAACAGACAATTACTTATGGAAAAACATGATATACGCCTAAAAAGGATCAAATATCTCAGAGAAATACAACAGCTGAGGAGTTCTGGTAGAAACATAGTATTTATGGACGAGTCGTATGTGCACACATCACATACTAAGGGTAAAACTTGGCAAGATAGCAACAAAAAAGGTATCAAACAACCCATTTCCAAAGGAGAGCGAATAATTATTGTACACGCAGGCAATGAAAAAGGCTTCGTCCCAGGGGCTCTAATGTTACATAAATGTGTCGACTCAGAAGGTGACTATCATAAAGAAATAAACGCGGAACGTTATCAAACTTGGCTACGCAATCAATTGATTCCCAACTTGCCTCCTAATAGTGTGTTGGTAATAGACAACGCCCCATATCATAATAAGCTGTCTGTGAAACCACCAAACTCAAACACATCTAAACCACAAATGACAGCTTGGTTACAACAACACAACATTCCGCATGACCCAAAGAAACTGAAACCCGATTTGTATAAAATTATACAAAGATACAAAGAAAATTACACAGAATTTGCCATTGACCGTATAATGGAGGAACATGGGCATAAAATTATACGATTGCCACCATATCATCCCGATTTTAACCCTATTGAAAATATTTGGTCCCAAATAAAGCAACACGTGGCCAAGAGAAATATTGCAATGACTGTGACGTCAGTTAAAGATGCTATATTAGAAAAAATCAATAAAATAGGACCAGAAGAATGGAAAAAAGTTTCTGATCATGCGGTTCAATGCGAAGATGAATATAGAAAATTTGAGCCAAGAATCGATAGTTATTCCGATAAACTGATTATTTACACAGGTGATAGCAGTGAGGAAAGTGTAAATGAACAAGAGCATAATGAAACTTCTGATGAATCTGCGATGTCGGGAATAGAGGTCTTCCTCGATTCTGATTAATTTTTTTATAATTGTATTATTTTTCTGGAATGATTAGTGCTGTAAACAAATTTGAACTGAGATTTTGATTATATTTTATGTAAACCTCTATTTGAAAACGTTTTTTTCTCCTTCTAATAAAACCTTATGTTATTTAAACCTTTTCCTCCATAATTACACCAACTTCGGTAAGACACTTGAAAACTAATCACTCCAACAATGATTGTAGCGTTTTCGCTATTTACTTACATGGAATTATCGAATCAAATTTCGTTACAGGTAAATCAAATCTGTTTTAGCACAAAACACATAATATATAAAATTAGGCATAGAGAAATTGCTCTTAACCACTCTATATAAATATCGTCTTTCGACGCTCGGGTAATACGACCGTTGCCGAACAATGACGAAGATTTCCGAAGATTTCTATGCGCATTATTACTTTTGGAGTACTGTACCTTCGATTACAACGTCCGATTTAAAAGAATCGGAGTCGGAGGTGTAAAATCAATCAGAAGTTCCGACCTTTCGGGGTCGGAGTTGAAGCTCCGTAACATCCCTGGATTTTACACCTCTGACTCCGACTTCGGCTCTGACACTTTTAAATCAGAGGTTTTAGTCGGACTGACAAGGGCATGGAGCGGCCGCTGCTACATGACACATGATAATTTGTAGATAATTAAATATATGAAGGAAAAAATCGTTCGAGTGTAAGTACCTATATGTACCTATAGTACCTAATAAGAATTCCGTTAATATTTTCGATAATTTTGTTCTATTTTCTTAACATATTTGTTTTCTCACCACCTCCGACTTCGACTCCCGACTCTGACAAACCAAATATAAAAACACCGACTCTGACTTCGTTTCTGATAAAACCACTTCCATAACATCCCTAATCTATACTATGCCTCTAATAATAATAATAATAATAGTTTATTTAGTTTTAACAATGTTTGTACAATACAGTTTGCCTCTGTTTACTGGAAACAGTTGTAGGACAGGTTAAATGAGATCTACCCCTTCAAGACAAGACTTTACAAATGTGTGTTAGGTACCTTATAAATCTCTGTTGAAAAAAAACCCATAAAGTTTTACAAAAGGCAACAATAGCTACGCCCTAATACACTTTTACAGTCACAACCTGCTCTTATCTTCCTTTCCTCCTTCCTTCCATTCATTGTCACAATGATAGGGTTTTCCCCGCGACTTCGCCCACATTATGTTTGACTTTTATAGTTAACTAGCTGTCCCGCGCAACTTCGTATGCGTAATTTTTTCCCGTTTTTGCAACATTTCTCGTCGCTGCTCCGCTCCTATAAGTCGCAGCGTGATGTTATATAGCCTATAGCCTTCCTCGATAAATGGGCTATCCAACAAAAAAAGATGTTTTCAAATCGGACCAATATTTCCTGAGATTAGCGCGTTTAAACAAACAAACAAACTCTTCCGCTTTATAATATTATAGTATAGATGTGCTTTTTTGGTGTCTAAATTATAAAACTGAAAAGTTTCATTAAAATCCGTTTCGTAGGTTTTGCAACAACAATCCATAAACTTTCGAATTTGTAATATTACTAGGATAAACTGAAGATGTAAGTCAAGGAAAAAAAATGATGAAGTACTTTATTTTCAGATTTTTTTCTTGCTTCTGTACCTATATAGTAGCAAGAAAAAATGTAAATCAGCGAAATTTTCATTCGTTGATCCAAATGAAAATTTTGCAGACTTATCAAATGCGCCAAATGGACATCACAATCATTTGGCCCAATCAAGTATTTTACAATCTAGGACAGCGTTTTATACACTAATACCCGCCCAGAAAAATATGCTATCAAATAGTGAAAACCCCATCTAAATTGGATAACTAGTTTTCGAGAAAATCACGAACAAATAGAAAACTATGTTTTTAGAATACGGTTAAACATGAGTCACATTTTCAGCCAAACATAAACGCACGACTTCATCTGCTTATTACGTCGTCATCTGTCATTCGCAGATACTCGGACGAATAATAAGTTTGCAGCATCGGGTTAAAAAACGATTTACTTACTATAAGTGTATTCAAACTCAAACTCAAATATCTTTATTTCGTAAAATCAGGTTAATGATTATTTGAAAACATCAAATTAATACATACTAAAAATTTTATAAAATTATGATTGTTTGAAAAAAAAAACTAAATGAGGTTAGGTGGCAGTTCCAAGTCTAAAGCTCATGAGAAAAATTCGAATATAAAATAATGTATGTGGAATATTGGTTTAAGTGGGTTGGTGTAGGTACACTTATTAAAAATAAAAAATATATATTATCGAACATAAACACAAAGATGTAAAATTGCTTTAAAGTTGAAGTGGACTTCACAATCATTTGGCCTGAAAACACTAATCTTATCGTGATATACATAATTACTTTATATACTTTTCCAATTGTATGCATGTCACTGCAATCGCCAAAACATTGATGACATTGTAGTAAACAACCATGTCGGTGGATGCTTTAGTGGAAACGGCCACATGCGCCCACATGCACCCACGGCCACAATACTTCAGCCTATGAGCAGGTGGAACGTGACGGACCGTGACATTCAGCTTATTAGCGGGCAGAACGTGACTGACCGTGACACTTATTTATGCATGGACCCGGCCATCTATATATAAAACGTTATCACGTCAATATTTACCATAACTAAACTATAACTATAAACTGTATGCATGAAGGATAATCACTTGTGAAGACCTTGACCGAAATGCAATACTTTTTTTAGTTTTATCTGTATTTAGATATAAATGCTATTATATATATTTATGAAAATATAAATAATACGATATTTAAAAACAAAATAACTAATCATTTACATCACTTAAGGCGTTTGATTAAACCAATATTCACTAAGATATAAACCTTACAATTCTATTTATCTTCGGGCAAACAATTCTAAAATACTGAATCCAATATCGATATGAAAACGCGAATAATCGAAACGTGTCTGAAAGTTCATCGACCCTGAAATTACTGACAGCAGCGGCAGCGTTAACTTCACCCTAATCGAAACACCAAGCAATCAAAACGTAAATAATACATGATTGCGTTAGCTTCGTGTCGTATTCCTACTGCTAATCATACTACAATCACGCTATGTTCCCTAATGGAATAATTTAACCAAATTAATATAATGGTAGAAGCCTATCAATAAGATGATAATTTCAGATATCCCATAACATTTGACTCATTAATCGAACTTAATATTTAAACAAAACGCGGCAAGAGCACTGCATGTCAGACCATGCTCAGTGTAGGATTCCGCAGCCGTTATTACATATAAATAAAAAAAGGATGTGAAAAATTACACTAGCAGTAGAGCGTATGTTCATGGCACTTACGTCCTTTGATTGAGAAGCATAGTTTTTAGGCAATAACTTAAATAAGGTATATCCAATCATGTCCAAAATAATTTTAGTTTAAAGTATTTATGTGTTACCTTTTTGATTTTTATTTATAAATTGATTTATGCAACTTTCGGAACGTTTATTTCCAATAATATTTATATTTTCAAAAAAGTTATTTTATTCATCCTTAAAATGTATTTAAAAGACCTGTCGAATGAAGTGCCACACGATGATGCTAGCGAAAAAAAAATTATAGAGCGCCTTAAAATACTCATTTTTATTGTTTTAACTATCAATCTAAGTAATGGCTTAGACAAGACCACTATGCTATAATTTGGTCAATATTCATTGTGTTGTTTTTGAGTAAAATGCCTGTGTCATACGGTCGGACATACAGATAGGCAGACGGACATATATAAGGCGAAGGTATAAGAGTTCCGTTTTTGCCATTTTGGCTACGGAACCCTAAAAAGTACGCCTACTTTATGTCCTTCTTTCCAGTTTTATGCAGAACAATGAAGTTGCTTGAAAACTTCTCCAATGTTATTCATTGTGTAGTTTAGGAGAAAACCTGAACGCAAAAAATAAACAGGAAAAGCGAGTTGTATTATACATTCTCTAAACAAACCTGCACAAACACCCGTATATATTGCCCACAAAACATGAAAATAGGGAACTAAAACCATAAAGAAAGCCTTAAGCGGCTTTTATTAAAACAAAGCTGAGTTTTGAGTAAACAATCATGTGGTTATGTATATAAGGGCAATTGTGTTATTACAAAGACAATGCCTTGTTTAAATTCAGAGCAGAATACAGACGGCACGTCCTCCCACCCCCTTGTTAACCACCACATTGCTCGCAGTAATTGTTTTATGGCTTGTGGCAATCAAGAATCTAGCCATGCATAGACAGGTACTACGATACAGGATGAGTATTAAAAGCTTCAGATTTAAATATTGTAAACACATACCGACAAAAAAAGCCTCCAGCGCAAAAAGAGAACTTTAAATAAAAGATATAAATTGCCCTTTATTCAAGTATACCCACTTAATATCATGCAGTCGAAGATATTGTATTAAGTTTCACAGGATTTACTTCTGCTTCCGACTCCATGACCAGGCTCCAACCATTGTTAAAATTTAGATAGGTACTTATATATAGGCCGTGGTCACGGGAAGACTTCCCGTGACCACGGCCGTTGCAATACGGTCGAAACGTCGGGCAATAAACAAGGTATTTTACCTTAAATTATTCACGCGATTAAGACCCGTAATATATATATTTTAATAATGTGTACAAATCGCGAAAGTTTATCAACATTTATAGGTACTTATATTTCGCTTCTTAAGCTTTTGTACATTTTTGTTTTCTTATAACTGTACAAAAAACGAAGCCAGCGAAGCACTGTTACCCAGCCAGAGCTTTTTAATACCATATAAAACATCGGATATAGAATATTCGATCAGCCACAATTACACACACGAAATTACAAACGAATCAATTCCCTGATTACACTAAGGCACTACAAATATATCTCTTTGGATTTCATACCTCCTTCAAATTCATTCAATTTATTTCTAATTTGATGTTTTACGTAAGACGATTCACTCAATTGTGGTTGGAAAAGCCATAATGATGGCATGAGTGAGATTAGTTCCATTTAGTGCATGACATGCTTCAAGGAAATTACCCGACATGGAACTCATCCCGTATTTTACTGGTACGCAGAGCACTATTATATCAGATTACAAGTCCATTTCTGTAATGATACGTTGGATTACTGTCCACTACGTCGTTTGATGACCAATAGCCCTTTATATAGTACCTATCAACTAACAACTGAAGTAAGTATATTAAGTCTAAAATCGATTAATTTATTTCAGATATTAATTGTGAAACTTTGTTGAACATTGATTTAAAGTGACTGGTGAATTGACCCTTATCACCTTTAAACGCCTATTTATTAAGTCAATGAAAGCTTAGGAGTCATAACCCTTCGTAAACCCTCAGACGCGCCATTTATTCAAACCTTTTTACCACAATTCATCTCCAAATTCCAAGAACCTTTACATAATGAAGGTGAGATCGATCTTAACACCAATTTAATATTCGATTCCAATTTCCTAAATAATTGTAATCTATAATAGAAAAACTCACTCGAAATCCAATCAGAACTTTTTTAATAAATCAAGAATTGAGCGATTCTTTCAATTGTGGGACGCAGCACTCTTGTATTTTGAAAACAACGAAATGTTCTTGCATTCTTTAAAAAAGTTGGGATCGAATTAATTATTTTTATTATACGAGACACAGCAACTGAAGCAAGCTTATCGATTTGATTATGTTCAACAACGTAAGAACTCGGATTCCAAGAACGACTATAATATTTTGATATAAATTGGTAACACCGTAACGTAACTACTAATCAATGAAGCAGCAAATGACGTAGGTACTAGTTAATTAATTAGGTAGGACTAATATAAACAGAGTTAGTTAAGTTAAGCGGGGTTCACGTTGCGTGGCACATGTTATTTCAAAGCATCTACACTACCGGTAATTGGCGCAAATGATGTCATTTGTTGCCATTAAAAAGTAGTTAACTGACTACAATATTTCTCAAGGGTTTAACTTTTATTTTAATTAGGTTAATTTAGATGTTTAACATTGAACCTAATTATGTTACTAATTTATACCCACAAATGACGCGGCTTTTTGGGATTAATTAATGCTGTTAATTTAAAAGAAGATACTCGGTACTATTCGCTCCTGAAAAAGATGAGTAATAAAATATAATTGTTACCATAGTAACCGCCTTTGCAATCAACCGATATTCGGTTGTTTACTATCGATGTCGCAACCTTTTCAACTTAGACGATATTTTTAAGAAGTCTGCATTATACATACTTATTTCTTTGTATCTAAGTATTTTTAATGTTAACTATTAAAACCCTGCATTTCATGACTGTAGCAAGCATACTTTGTAAGCAAAATTTTATTTAGTGCTTACTACAGGCTTGCGGTAAGCAATGCAGTCAGCGTTCTTGGCACGGCGCCTTGCAAAGCCATCTTGACTTGTAAGTAGGGTTAAGTGCACGCTGTTAAACTAGCACGTTCTTCGATCACTTGTTTCTAATAAAAGAACTTAGACTAAGTTCTTAACCATTACGGAGAGGAAACAAGAAATCGCAATCCATTACAGCTAAAGACTTCTCTACTCACGTCTTCTTTGATTCCAAGCGGCACTTTGCCGTACCTAACTCTCCTTTGAAAACACAATCATCAGTTGTAATATTAATATCTATCATAATTCATAATACAACTGTTAATTTGTGTAGGTAAAAATAACATCTATATTTTTCTGTTGTCTTTCATTCTCATTTCCAACCAATCATTTGTGAAAGATTTCTATTAACGATAACTTCTCACGATGTACGAGTTTTCCAATAAAACAATAATTAATTCTCGATATTGTTCTTTGTCTATCTTCTGTCAAATGTTCGACAAACCTAAATTGAAAATATTGTACAGGATCGAACAATACTTAAAGGTCAATTCACACAATCGTATTAGTCGCCGAACTAATGAACGAGACGAGTATGCCAAAGTCAGACGTCTCTTAGTTGCACTAGGGCAGATGACAACATTATAATGATTGTTACAGGTAGCCAGAGAGTGCGGTTTTTATTAACCCAGTTTCGGCGTTGTGTGTCTTCAATAACTGTCACTATCACTACCACCGTTGTCAGGTATATTGGCAACCCGATATACATTCCCAATATTAACCTTTTGACTGCCGCGTCCGCATTTAATGATAAATGTTTTCGAACCGGTAGCGCTTTGGTATTTACATGAATAAAAACTTATCTTCTTTA
The DNA here is from genome assembly GCA_945859575.2 of Herminia tarsipennalis. NCBI lineage: Eukaryota > Metazoa > Arthropoda > Insecta > Lepidoptera > Erebidae > Herminia > Herminia tarsipennalis. The sequence goes on from OX243838.2 coordinate 12,123,489, forward strand.
TTGTGTTTTTCATCATAAAAAAAATCATCGGAAGTGGCCAAAAGTTAAATTTAAGATGATCAATCCATAGAATTATAGTGTCTGTCGCAACTTCACAAATCACTCGCCTCATATGCGAACACCATATGTACCAACTCGCGTTTTAGAGTTGTCTTTATTTGTCTTCTGGGCCTCTAGGCATTCTATTCGATTAGAGTTTACGCTAATCGAATAGAATGACATTGTTGCGCGCGTACAACTGCTAATGTCATATCAATAATTTTCGTATATACAATGTTGCGCGCGCAATGACGTCATTTTATTCGATTAGCGTAAATTCTAATCGAATAGAATGCCATTTGTCTAGGGGTCCAGGTTATTTCTATATAACTAAACTTACCTTCGACAAGACTGCGGTGCAACCGGCCAGCTGCGTCGCGAGCGCAGTACGAGCGCCACCCGCGGCATGGACCCGTGCACGTTGCTCATTTGCGGTGCCGATGTGCGCTTGCGGCTCCAACCGCGACTACGGTTATTGTTGGCTCCCCAAAGGTGTGAAGTTCCGTGTTCTGTGTAATGAAGAACATTGTTAGGATTTGAACTAACATGATAGTTAATGGGGGTGCAGATAACATTAGACTCCTCGTTGTTGATTCAGTTATTATGAAGAAATTACTGTTCCTGCATTTAATTGTAGGATAATATATCCTAAGTAGACTAAAAAAACAAGCAAACTTGTCACTTAAAACAAATTATAAGCGTTCCTTTCAGAATAAGACTACAATTGGAAACCGAATTCAAAATTATTGAAATTGATTGTGCAAAATACCTAGATATTATAGTGACGCTTATAGATAAGAAGTCACAGCGACCTCCAGATGTCTGTTTAGACAATCCTTTACTAAATAAAAGCTTCAGACTGGAAATTTCAACTTCAAGAAAGCTTTAGTGTGATTGTTTAGTGAAATAATATCGGGAGATGTGTCATTTTCATGACGAATTGAAGTACTGAATCTATTTTCTTTAAATTCAATACCTTAATAAATATGTTTATGTCTAGGTTTTATTACGGTGTAGGTCAATATTTTAAAAGTGTATCTTTGCGCCACTAATTGTGAAGAATACGCCAAGTTTCTAATAAAGAATGCTTCGGAAAATAGTGAGGCAGATAATACTTAGTAGGTGACATCCAAAAAAGATAGTAATATCGTTTCGTATAAGAACGTATGGATGTATTTTTGTTACTCATTCACGTCAGAATGATTGAATGGATCTGGATGAAATTTCGCACAGACATAAAAATATTATAAAAGTTTGAAAAAGCACGTATGTGCTATTCAAAACTTTAATAATTATGCCTGTTTTATAGGACTGCCCTGTTGGTCTAATGGTTAGTGACCCTGACTGGTAAGCCGGAGGTCGTGGATTCGATCCCCACTCAGGACAAATACTTTTTGATGAGCACGCTGGTTTATTCTGTGTCTAGGTATAATTTCTCTATAATGTATGAATTTAGATATATATAAGAATGTTTATAATACAATAATACAAGCATATAATACAAGCTCTGCTTAGTTAGGGATCAGATGATGTGGTGTGAATTGTCCCAAGATATTATATTATATTATCCCGGAAAAATAAAAAATGTCCACGCGAACGAAGTCACAGGTAACAGCTAGTATGTGTAATTCTCAACAAAACACAAGTATTTTTCTTCAGGCTCGCATAGAGCAGTCAAGGCTCTTTTATAACCTGACATATCTCGACACTTTTATGATCAAGACGGTGTTGACATTTTTGATCTATGTGCAAAGCTTTTTATCGCGTTTTATATGCAAATTAGCAAAGTTTCCACCTTTAAAGACTTTATACGACGAGGCTGACATAAGTTGATAATAAATTAACATATTTTCAAACTCTTTGTTTTTTTCATAAATAGATGTCAGTACACGTACCTATACGATTTCGTAAACTTTGGTATACTTATAGAGTGACTTGTGTGAAAGGCTTTTTGTTTAAGTGTATTGTGTGAACCTTTTTATAAATAACTATCTCGGGTTCGATTCTGGACAATTTTATTATATAACTAGCTGTCCCGCGCAACTGTCGTCTGCGTAAATTTTCCCCCTTTTTTTATATAATCCTATGTTACTTCTAATACCTCCAAAAATATGTGTACAAAGTTTCATGGTGATCGGTTGAGTAGTTTTCACGTGATAGCGTAACAAACAAACTCACATTCACATTTATATATTAGTAGGGATAGTACGTAAATACGGTCTGTCAGATATTTCAGATCCAACAAACATCAAGTTTATTTTCCATTACTATTTCACAAGTCTAAAAAAGTAAAAAAAAAATCTATACGTTTTCCCATATCAAGGAAAAAATCTATTATCCTTAGAACTCATTTCCTGACCTCGGGTGGCCGACAATCAATTAATGGTATATTTCTCACATTCCCCATCTTCCAGCTCCATAAGGCACTGAAGGTTTGTGGCAGAGATTAATTAGAACGCAACAGATTAATATCGGCTCGTAACATGTAAGGCGACATGTGAAAAATTAAAGCAATTCTTTATGGTTGAATTTAAGTCACTGTATTTCAGCTAAAATGTTAATATTTAGTAATTCAAAATAGGGGATTTATTAACTGTGCGAATAAATGATATATTGGGCGAAAAAAAATACTAAGTGGACGAAAATAATATGGGTTGAAAGATTGTGAACCGTAACAAAATGTTTACAATTTAATGTACTAAATCAATTCGGTTATCTTAGGTTAGGTAAGAACTGTGACCCCTTGCGCACGAGAAGAGCGAGCGAAGCGAGCGTGCCGCGGCAACGGCCGTCGAGTGGTTTCGCCCACTTAGTATTTCAGTACACCATAATCAGTAATTTTGACACTCATAGTTTGAATTTAAATTCGCTTTTTTAAATTCAAAATTTTAAGTTCAAAACACCTAGACAGATATTTTCGATTCGGACTGTTCGTTCCACTGTTATGTTCCACTAATGGGTCCAATAGGATTTGCAAGTTTTCATGTCTCCACTGTTAACTAATAGTGGGACTATTAGGATGAGTAAATACTTATGTCTCCACTTCTGTTATCAGATACTGGCCATTAATGCACTTGCGTTAAAAATATAAACTGAAAGCTGTCATACCTACGAGTATCATTTGCATGATGGTGTCATGTCAATATTGAAATAAATACAAATATAAAAATTATTAACGATTTACAAAATGGAAGAAGAATTACATTTCATCAAGAGGAAAGGCGGGATAGTATTGCTTTACAATGGATATCAGTTCTATAAACATAGAGTTTATAAAAGCACAAAAACAAGATGGATTTGCAGGCAGAAAAGAAACACCAAATGTACTGGAGCAATAACAGTACATGTAAGTACAGAAGTACTATTTCATATTAGGGTCGGAACGTTTTTTTTTGCCAAACGTCAGTAAACCGTTATAGTCAAACTTTTAATTTCTTTTATTTTCTAACAGTACCACGAAATTATTATAACTCCGAGTATACAATGAGTTTTTTTCCATAGGGTGACAAAATAGAAAAGTTTACGGGACATTCGGTTGGCTGTTTATCAGATGATGCAAAAAACACAGTGGATTTAGCTATAGATGACATTAAGTTAAAAGCTGCCATTTCAACTGACCCAATACCTTCCATTTTTCGAAAAGTTATGGCTCCGTTGTATGACAAAGGACTGGACAAAGTGACTAAAATATCTTACGATAGTTCAAAAAGTTCAATATACGCAAAACGAAAAAGATCCTTTGAAGTGAAGAAATTAGTTTATAATAATATACAAGAAGTAGAAATACCGTCAAAATTTAATACAATTACAATAGCAGATTACAGCGGAAATGGAATAAGATTAATTGTTTTTGGTTCTAAAGATTTTATGGAATTACTGGAGACTATAGATGAATATTATGGGGACGGCACATTTAAAAGCGCGCCTCGCCCGTTCGCTCAATTATGGAGTTTACATGGTAACTTTGGTAGTACTTCGGAGACTACAAAGATAGCGCCAATAATATATTGCCTCATGAGCGAAAAATCTGAAATGGCTTACTCCATTCTATTTGATATTCTCACAGCAAAATGTCCAAAATGGGAGCCAAAAAGATTCCATTGTGACTTTGAGGTAGCAGTGACGAATGCTTTAAAATACTTTTTTCCGACAATAGAGGTTAAGCGTTGCTACTATCATTTTGTCAATGCACTATGGCGAAAAGCTAAATCCCTAGGAATTAAAACAAAACTCTATCGCCGCATAGTAGGTTTGTGCACAGCACTTCCGTTACTACCTGAAGAAGATATACTTGATGGATGGAACTACATTCAAACTGAGTGTTGCCAATGGGAAAAGATGAAACCTTTTATGACATATTTTAGTAAATATTGGCTTAAAAATGATAATTTTATAAAAGAATGGTGTATTTATAACCAATTGCATTGCACAAATAATTTTACAGAGGGATGGCACGCTCGACTGAATCGTTCGATCAACAAAAACTATGTGACGATCCCTAAGTTACTTTCAGTTTTGAAAAACGATTTATCAATAAACAAAATAGCATTAGCCAATGGTGGTAATAAGCGGCGAAATATGCAGAAAGACAAGGACATATTTATTTTAAACACACAAATGAAATTAGTCCATAAACAAATAACAATTGGTCATTTTTTGGAACAACTTCGATGATTAATTAATTACTTAATTTTTATCGATAGCTGATCACTTACTAGTAGTAGATAGTCTAGATAGTCTTTTGTTTTCTTTTTTGTATATTTCAAAAAAAAAATGTTTTTTTTTTAACTTAACATGTGTAGTTTGATTTGTGCTAAACCAACCAAAATAATTGCCTTATGAAGGTTATGGGCTTTTTATTGCTTTATTTCCAATACCCATAGTGAGAGGGTTAAAAAAGTACAGACTGTACTTTTGATGAATTAAATTAAATCGGAGCAATCGGAAAAAAATTCCCGCTTCTAAGGATCATCACTAGTATTCAGTGGTACCGTTTAACTATAATATATTTTGATAGTTATTACAAACATTGATTTTTTGCGAACCCGGAATTGAGTGAAATAACACTTTTTGAATGCATAGTACATTGCATGAATTTGACAGAGGCAGTTGCTATTGTGTGTTTACTTTTTTAAGTTTTATTTGAAACCATAGAGGTTTTAGTAAAATATGGCAAGTGGGGCCACTAGTCCAAAATATATTTCATAAAAATAGTGTTATTGGTTCCACTATCAAAATGGGTCCATGAGAACTTGCAAATCCTGTTGGACCCATTAGTGGAACATAACAGTGGAACGAACAGTCCGAAATCGATATTATTGAAGACAACATCGATTTTTACCAAATATACAGATGTATATTTAAATAAAATATATAAAAGGCTATTTTTGGTTAAGTGCAAAGCTCAGACACCCCAACAAGATTTTTACTTCAAGAAATCATATAAAAAATTCAAAACTTACAGAGTTATAAGCCAATCAAGTTGTCTTGTGTTCTTTGCGTTATCGTGTTCATTACGTGCCGTAGTACGTAATCCATGGTTATTATTGAAAAATAAGTGATGATTACATTTAACATCATATTGTGAAGTATTTAAACTGTTAGAATGATTAATGAATCAATTTATGATTTATCGAGTAATATAACATGGTCCAAAAACTACCCCATTGGATTGTGTTACTGATTCTGAGCAAACTACATTCAGGTTTGCACTATACCAAGAATGAATGCACAGCTCAGCGATGCACATTAACTAATGTATTACTAGCTTTCGCCCACGGTTCTCTATGCGAGGATGTCGGTTACCGCGATAAAAAATATTTTACGTAGGAAATAAAAAATATTTTACGTAGGAACGTACAAGTTAGAGTCCCGGGGTATTTCCTTACCTATCTACATACCAAATCTATACTAATACTAGCGGACCCTCGCAACTTCGTCTGCGTCAAATTAACCCGTTTTTGCAAAATAGGGGTAAATATAAAAATAGGGGTTGATCGTAGAAGGGTGAAAATTCAGGGTTGTATGCATTTTTGAATCCGGTATCATAAAAAATAAAAATTTACCTAAAAATTAAAAAAAAGCAATTAGAGATAAAAAGCCCTTAATATTTAAGGGGATTAAAAATAGATGTTGTCCGATTCTCAGACCTACCCAATATGCACACAAAATTTCATGAGAATCGGTCGAGCCGTTTCGGAGGAGTTAAATTACAAACACGGTGACACGAGAATTTTATATATTAGATAGATTATGAAACTGAAGAGTTTGTTTGTTTGTTTGAAAGCGGCAATCTCAGGAACTACAGGTCCGAATTAAAAAAATCTTTCACTGTTGAATAGCCCATTTATCGAGGAAGGCTATAGACTATATAACATTACGCTAAGACCAATAGCAGCGGAGCAGTAGTGAAAAATGTTGCAAAAACGGGGAAAATGTACGCATACAAAGTTGCGCGGGACAGCTAGTAATAAATAATCAGCTCAGCAATTTAAGCGTGCAAACATGACAAACAGACAGAGTTAGTTTTTCATTTACAATATTAGTTTGGATGAAAGAGTAAAACGGATCTTTAAAGGTGTGGAATCATGGTGTGGAAGCTGATGGGAAAGGCTAGTTTCTATAACTTATCTAAACTACAACTGTCTGATCTTTTTTGCATTAATAAATCATAAAAAAGCACCGGTCCCACTAACGGCATAAAAGCGTTTATAGCTCAAGATACGTGCATACTTATGTAGATACCGTGTAAACAAAAGAGATACAGATATTATTAGTTGATCGGTGACCGTTCTCACTGCCGGCGAGTACTCGCTCTATACTGCATCTCTTTTGTTTACACGGAAGGGATCTACAATATATATCTACTAGCTGCCCCGCGCAACTTCGTCTGCGTAAATTTTCCACGTTTTTGCAAAAATTCTCATTGCTGCTCCGCTTTTATTGGTGGCGTGGTGTAATACCTACATATCCATCAATCCACCAAGTCAGCAATAGCGGAACACTTGCTGGATGCGGGGTCCAATCACTGGATTGAACTACATAAACCACAGGTCCTCTCCACTGACCGTCACTACTAGTCCAGGATGGCGCGGGAAGCGGTTGAAATCAAAAAACACGTCAATTTCAACCGAGAAGATGGATATCGTTTGTCAACATCGTGGAATCCAGTGATCAGCAAGTGTACACACCGCCGAACAAACATTACGCGCCAGTGTACAGATGTCGTTAGTGTGGTCTGTCGAAGTACCGACGGTTCCGTAATAGTGAGTGATAAAAATCAAGCGAGGGTAGTTTCCGAAACCCGCGCTTCTCGGAGGCGACGCTGAGCTGAATCAGTCTACCCGTGACCACGGCCGTTGCAATACGGTCGAAACGTTGAGCAATAAACAAAGATATTTAGCCTTAAAATAAAATATTTACGCGATTAAGACCCGTAGCTTATAAAATTCTATAAATAAATATTTAGCCTTAAAATAAAATATTTACGCGATTAAGACCCGTAGCTTATAAAACTCTATAAATAAATACAATCGTAGGTCTACCAAGAATTGGTACATTACAAATATTATTAACTACATCCTCACGGATACTTTTTTGAGTATCTATAATACAAGCCCAGAATCATAAAACCAACCGTTAACAATATAGGGCGCCCTATTACAGTAAGGCCGTAAGGCCTTTTCCCAGATATTGCCGCGACTACCAACCGAACAACTTGGGACAAGCATTTGTAACAACTGTCCTAGTAAGACATAAGACATAAGACATAAGACATTTATTTCTTAACAAATTTACATTTGTGTAGAAAATTAACTTAATATTAAATCATTATTACACTATCTAAGAGGTTTAGAGGTTTAAGATCTTTATTCTCATTAAGAACTAGTAACAATTCACTTATCATGAGAACATAATAATTTTACATTTTGCAAACATTCGAATGAGAAAGTTAACAGTTGGGGGTAGAAATGTAAAAACATACGGCGCACAGTCACACAGCGTCAGGCGTAGATAAGCAATAAACACGAATATAAAGTCAAAGTACGCTCACCTGTGCTAGAAGTGGCTTGTTTTTAGTTATGTTTATTAATTGATTTGTGTTTTTATATTTGTAGCTTCTATTTATGTTTCTTGTTTATTTTTTTATTATTATTTTTTTTTTTTTTTTTTTTTTTTTTTTTTTTTTTTTTTTTTTTTTTTAATCGAAATTTAAATTTTTAGTACTTTATTTAATTTAGTTAATTATTAATATTACTTATATGTTTTCAGTTGAGATTATTTGTTATGTACACAATCTACATAGTTTAGTTTAATCAATATTATATATTTTGAAATGAGATTTAGATATTAATTTGTCATATTCCGGTGATTGTCTTACTTCAAATAATATTATACAAATTATTTTTTGAATGAAATGACGTATGACTTAAACTTAAATTTTGTTTTGTTAGTAGGTGGGTGTACCTATTATTATGTAATATGACTTGTTATATGGAATTTTAGTAATCGTTTAAATCGTGGTATTGTTTGCGATTCTTTTATGTCTTTAGGGAGTTTATTATATATTTGCGCGCCTTCATACAAGAGGTTTTTCTTTCCGTAATTAGTTCTTGGTTTGCGTAAGATTAGGTCATTAGCATTTCTAAGTCTGATTTTTTGAAATTGTTGCTTTTTAGTGAAACTTATTTGTGTGTGGAGGTCTTTAGATATGATTTTGCGAATTAATAAGCATGTAAAGTAAACGTAAGACTGATTTATATTAAATAGTTTCGTTTCTTTGAATATTCTTGTAGTTGGTGTTAAATATTTATAGTTAAATAGAACCTTTATGACTTTATTTTGGGCTCTCTGCACTTTCATTAAGTTAGTTTTTGCGGCCGTACCCCATATTTCAATTAAATAATCGATGTGTGGTTTAACTAGGCAGTTGTAGATGAGGTAACGTATTTTATGAGGCAAACATGGAGCTAGTCCGCGAAGAGCACCAGTTACAGATGTAAGTTTGGATTTTACTTTTTGAATGTGGGCTTTCCATGTGAGGTCCTCATCAAGTAGTAAGCCTAAATATTTTTCGCAGCGAGAATTTTTGATTATTTCTTTATTTATAGTTAAGTTTTGAAACTCAGGTACTGTTTTGTTTTTTGCTTTAAATATGATATAGTTCGTTTTAGATATATTTATAGTAAGTAAGTTATACTGAAGCCAATCATGTAAAAGGTTAAGATCGTTCTGTATCTGTGGAATGATTGTTTCTATTGAATGGAATCTATCTGCATCTATTAATAAGCAATAATACACAAACAATTCAATAAAACATAATCAAATATTATAACCACTTAAATGATAATTTACAATAATAAAATGAGTAATAAAAAATAAAAAAAATAAAAAAATAATAAAAAAAAACTACAATGCAATACATAATAAAAATTAATAAACATAAAAGCATTTATCATGTCGTATAAGAAATTAATGTAATAATATATGAAATTAATATATAATAATGATTGAATTAATTTTGTAACTTAAATTATTAATATTTTATGTGCATAAGTGTGGATTTCTATCTTTGAGATACTCGTCTACGCTATAATAGCATTTCTTTATTAAATATGATTTCAACTTACGCTTAAAAATATGACTACTATTGACTGTTTTTAGATCGATCGGAAGATTATTGTATAATGTGACAGCCTGTACTTTAAAGCTGTGTTGGACCACATTTAACTTAGGACGTAACATAACTGGCAGATCTTTTCTACGAGTACCAAGTCTTATTTCCCTTTCAGATTCACTTTAATATTTGTGAAGATTCTTGATAAGATTGCCTATTATTACCAAAATATATAGACATGGTACTGTTAGAATCTCTAATTTAATGAAATATTCCCTGCATGATTCGATCTGTTTAATGCGTACCATAGTCCTAATAGCTCTCTTTTGGATTATGAACGCTGAGTTGACATTATAATCGTAGCTATTTCCCTAAAACTGAATACTATAGCGAATTTTTGACTCGACCAGGGCAAAGTAAACCATTTTTAGTTGAGCTATCGTTAGGACATCTCTTAGGCTTCTAATTGCATAACATGCGGAACTCACTGAGCTTGTGATAGATGATAACTCTTGTTTCCAGTTAAGTAGATTATCTATTTCAACCCCAAGGAATTTTATATTGTCTACCATATCAATTCGTTTTCCGCATGGTCTTACCTGTAGCGTAGCCGTATTTTTGACGGTTGATTTAAACAGTAAACATTTAGTTTTTGTTGCGTTTAATATTAGATTGTTGGTCCCAAACCAGCCTTCAAAATGCTCGTACAAAGTATGGACTTTACGTTCTAAATTTTTTATATTATCTGCAGATATGATGGCATTTGTGTCATCTGCAAATATTACAAGTTTGGCGTCTGGTACATGTTTTTTAATGTAGGCGGACAGGTCGTTTAGGAACATAATAAAGAAAATGGGGCCAAGTACTGAACCCTGAGGCACCCCGCGGTTGACAGGCGAGAGTATAGACTTGTGTGTTTTTTCTTCACCTTCTACTATCGACCTGATTTCGACAAACTGTTTTCTATTTTGTAGGTAGGAGCTAAACAGTTTTAAACAGTTGCCGCGTATTCCGTAATGTTCCATCTTTGCGAGGAGAATACTATGGTCTACTGTATCGAATGCAGAGCTCAAATCCAGAAATAGTCCTGCAACCTTACATCTATTGTTCAAATCATATACCACATCGTTAATTAGGGAACTTATTGCATCAGTCGTTCCTATAGATTTCTTAAATCCAAATTGATCAGTATTTAGTACGTTATGAGAGTTTAGGTGCTTAATAAGACGATCCTTCATAATCCTTTCTAGTAACTTAGAGAAAGTAGGCAGAATAGAGATAGGCCTATAATTAGAAGGATCGAACTTCTCTCCCTTTTTAAATATTGGAATAATTCTAGCAATCTTTAATTGATCCGGGAAAACTCCAGTAGTTATGCAGTTGTTAAAAAAGGTTGCCAGCGGGCTGGCTAGTAAGTCAATATTATCCTTAACGATAGTCATTTGGACATTATCATATCCAAATGAAACTTTACTATCCATTCTTTTAACCAATTTGTAAAGTTCTACAGGTGTGACAAGTAATATTTACTACGTCAATATTAGTTTTGTTTATATTTGATTGAGTGTGTGAAATGGGCCAACATTCTACAAACTTAAAGTTAAGCAGATAACCATTGCTTACCATAAAATTCCAAGCTAATAATCAAATTAAGGGAAAATAATGGTGTCTAGGTTTGTCTATTTTTTTACGGTTAAATCACTGGATGAGTTTTAAAGAAACATGGTAAAGAAATACTTTGAAGACTTCCATATGACTTCGGATACCGGTGTAAAAGTCAGATGAACATATCTGCCTCCTACAAGATTTTACAGAAAAGCTAAAATAACTGTGGAATTGGCGAAATAATATATGTATATTTGTTCAAAATTTGGTTGACATGTAGTTTAATCCCTATTTTTTATATTGATGTTAGTAAATATTATGTACATAAAAAAAGGTGAAAGGACCAAAATAGCGTATAAGCTGATACGTTTATATGGTCCGTAAATTGAGGAATGTCTTATGTGAATAACGAAAAGTATTTTTTATGTTATTGTCGCTCTAAGTAATAATAAAATAGTTAATGGAAATCAAACTACGTTTTTCTGGTCCTAATAAAAGTCGTTCTTACGCTATTTTGTATACTAGCTGACCCGCGCAACTTCGTCTGCGCAAATTTTCCCGTTTTTGCAACATTTTTCATTTCTACTCCGCTCCTACGAGACGTAGCGTGATGTTATATAGCCTACAGCCTTTCTCGATAAATGGGCTATCCAACACTAAAATATTTTTTTCAATTCGGACCGTAGTTCCTGAGATTACAACGTTCAAACAAACAAAAAAACTCTTCAGTTTTATAATATTATTATAGATTGACTGTACCATAACGTCGTTTTGGCATTTCATTGGACTACTTTTAGAACAGTTTTAGGAAAAAAAGCGGGTTGCCCTGGAATGCCGGCAGAAGTGAAAACTTGAACGTTAACGTTGTGCATTTTTGAATATTTTGGAATGGTTAGGGAATAATTTCGAACAAATTGCTTTATTTATCAGTATAAAAGTACTATCATTAATATTCGTCTATTGCGCTATTGTACACAAACATGACAATTTATATTACTTAGAGGGGGATCTACTCTCTTTCGGTCTTACGAATTTTCAATCAGGTCACGTATCCTGACGCAAGTTAAACATTTTTAACCCATCCCAAAAAAAGTGCAATACGCCAATAAAGAAATTTTCACTTCAAAAATGTTTTTTGATTTTTTGTCGATACGTTCATCTGGCTTTTACACTGCAACCTTTTACCGCGTCTATCAATATGCATGCGAGTGAAAACAAAAGGTAGTACAATAACATAGAAAAACGGTTGTCTGGTGTATGAGAACTAGAAAGCCGCTCATGACAAAATAAAAATATTAATATATTGGTTGGAAGCGATAATCCCAGGAACGTTTAATTGAAAGATTATTTTAGTGTTGTATAGCCCATTTATCGTGAAAGGCTATCTTTATATTTCTTGTGTGCGTGTGTATGTCACTGAACTCCTCCTAGACGGCTGGACCGATTTTGATGAAATTTTTTGTGCGAGTTCAAGGGGATTCGAGGATGGTTTAGATTCACAATTGAACCCGATTTACAAAAAAAAGAGTCGAGACGAAGTTCGCCGGGTCAGCTAGTATTCTATATAACATCACGCTACGACCAATAAGAGCAGAACCTCAATGAAAAATATTGCAAAGACAGCTATTAAGCTTAAACAGGGACGGACAGCAGTAAGTGACTTTGTTTTACATTATGTCAAGATCATTATGCCACAGAAAACTCGTCACATATTTCCCGGAATCTGCCACTGTAAATAGTTTAGACTTCTATTCTTAACAACAGTTGCTCCTTTACGCCTATTTCCTACAAATCGTAAGTACAAAAATATTATTACTATCGAAATTTAAATGATGTATGTAAGCCTAATAAAACCTCTGCATAACATTTAGAAAAGCAGGCCTACTCTCTTTCTCACAAAAAAAAATAGTCAGTCATAATAAAAATATATAATTGTTTTAATAATATCTAATTTAAAAGTAATTCTTTCTTATCACTATATGCTATGTAATTTTTTTTTTTTTTTATTCGTATGTTTGTTATTTTTATTATATCGATTCGTGTTGTTTTCAAAACTGTAACATGTTCAGATGTTGTGACTTATAGTGCAGCAAATAAATATTTTTCTTCTTTTCATTAAAACGAAATTCATGAATTTTCTTAATTCTATTCTAATAAATATTTGCATAAGCACAAAAAGTCAAAACCCATAGATAATTTTCTGGAACAAGTGAATTGAATCGATGTAGCTGGCTCTGTATATTACCACCTCAATTTTATTCGAAACTTCGTTTTCATTGAATTAGAGTAGCCCGCCAGGTGCGATGTTATATCAGGTTATATAGCTACTAACAGTCTGTCAATGCTCGAAGATACCTATATTATTTATTAGGTTCGTTTTCAGTGAGCTAGTGTGACGCTGTGTGACATAAACTAAGACCATAAACCTCATTGGCTACTTGCGTGTTGACATATTGAACAAGTTTTACAATCGTCTGAAAGTGCTGGAATAATGTGGTTTCCAGCAACTATTGCCGTTTTTATTACGTTATTTACCTACATCTAGATAACCTATAGTCGGTTATAGAAGTTATAGGTATATCTACCTAAGGTTACATTGAAGATATAAAAGAAAACTAATAAAATAATTATGAGTTTTTGTATACGCAACTATGCTTTGGTTTTTCACATCTGTTTATTTGTCCGCGGTTGATACGCAGTAGGTTAGATTTTCATTATCTTATTACAGTGTTACATATATATCTTGCCTAGTTGGCCTCTAATGAAATGATGTCGGTTATGGTAGCCAATCTCTCTGATGGGCTGTTGTAACCGTCATCGGTTAGGAGACCATTATTATTAGATACAACTTGATCTCCGTTGCAATAGGCACGCCATTCATAACAAAGCTTAAGCAGAATAGTAGATTAAACCATCTTCATCGCATAACGCGGACAGAGCTACGGACCGAAGGTTATTATTATAATTTTCTGTAAAGTTTCGTTCACCTCTGTTCTGTAGTTTTACCTCACAAAAATCCATCTCTAAATCATATACCAGTAACTTATGCGATATTGTTCTATTTGCTGATGACACTTCTCTTAACTAATCGTAAAAAAACAATCGTAAAAATGATTACTGTGACGAAGTAAACAGGTCCCTCGCATTAGTTCTTGACTGGTTACTTTAGATAGTAAGTTACAGCGAGGCGCCAAAATATCATGTCTCGCAGGGAAACTCAGTTCTGTAGCATATGCTGTCAGCAAAGTTAGACAGCTTACCGATGTGGAAACAGCAAGGCTAGTTTATTTTGGTTATTTCCACAGCGTCATGTCGTATGGCATACTGCTTTGGGGCAAGGCGGCTGATATTCAAACAATTTTTATTCTTCAAAAACGTGCAGTGCGTGCGATTTACAAACTAGGTGCACTAGTTTTTCTTAGAGAAAAGTTTAAAGAGATAGGTATTATGACAGTTGCATCTCAGTATATATTTGCAAACATTATGTTTGTTAAAGATAATATGTATTCATATCACAAAAATGGTGACGTTCACCCGGTGAGCACGAGAAATAAGTACAAATTAGTAGGTCAATGTCATAGGCTACATTAAACTCATAATTCATTTATGGGTCTTTCTGTGAGAGTATTTAACAAGATACTAGTATTATGATAGACTCATAATACTAGCTGTATTATGTGTCTATCAGTGATTAAGTTCAAAAATGTAGTCAGAAATCATCTTATACGTAAGGTATTATACAGTGGATGAATAATGATTTGCATCGCCAATGAAATATCGTATTCGTAGGCCCTGGAAATGTTACAGAAGGCTTACGGTTAATCAACTTTATCAAAAACACGTGCTTAAGAGTGATTTTAGCGTTCAAAAGCGGTTGAGATGTGATGGAAGATTTACCTCGCTCTGGTAGGCCATCAACGTCTTCAACTGAAGTAAACATCGCAAAAGTGAAGGAAATAATGACTGGAGCTAGTCTAGTCCCACAATTTTCTCGAAAAACTCAATCGCATACGAGTCGCTGAGGACATGCTAGAGCGCGATGATTCCTACCCAATATCCATGAAACGCATTGTTACTAGTGATAAGATATGTGTTTACGAGTTCGACATACAAACTGCTTCGAAGTGGCGCCTTCAAACCGAACCGAAACCGAAAAAATCCCACCAAACGCGATCAAAAGTTAAAGTCATATTGACTGTTTTCTTTGACTATCGCGGTGTTGTGCACTCGTAATTTTTGCTGGAAGGTCAAACGGTAAACATAGAATAGTTTTTGAGTTAAGCAAGCAAGTTAAGAGAGCAAATTCGATAAAAAGGCCAGATTTGTAGAAAGAAAATTATTACACGATAAAGCGCTTAAAAATGTTTTGCTGATTATATTATTCGTTAGCTTAAGTGTATCGTTTCTGAAGGTGTATACTTTGAAGGTGATAAAAACAATTTGGATGAATAACTAACATATTTTTGTAAAAATACTCTTAAGTAAGACAAAATGCGTGTCAATTTCAAAAAGTATTCAAATACCTACGAAAAATAAAATATACCAACACTCAGTGTTCAACAATTTCTTGAATATAAATCCTCTAATTATACCGACAAATCCCAAATGAAATTGTGACGCCAACCCTAAATGTTTGCATGGAAATTGTTTTCTAAAATTAATCATGTTTTTCCCATTTCTCGCAGAACAATGAGTTTATCTACATAGGGATGTCGTAACCCAAGTATGGTATAAACACATGCAGGTTTATACAAAGGCACTGAAATGAACTTTATAAGTGAAAATTGACTGAGCCGAGCATAATATGCTGCAGTGAGCCTCCATAAGAAAAAGAAACTTCTGCTGCACATTTAAAGCGCACTGACCTGAGGGTTGATGCTTGAAAGCAACTCGACTCTTACAACCTAAACAATACCAATTCACAATTGTCTTAATGTACTTCTTGGTATAGTTAATTTGACGCAGACGAAGTTGCGAGGGTCCGCTAGTATAAGTATAGATTTGGTATGGAGATAGGTAAGGAAATACCCCGGGACTCTAACTATACTATAGTACGTTCCTACGTAAAATATTTTTTATCGCGGTAACCGACATCCTCGCATAGGGAACCGTGGGCGAAAGCTAGTAATACATTAGTTAATGTGCATCGCTGAGCTGTGCATTCATTCTTGGTATAGTGCAAATCTGAAAGTAGTTTGCTTAGAATCAGTAACACAATCCAATGGGGTAGTTTTCGAACAATGGTTTATTTTTCAATAAATTAATTAATTATCAGTAATTAATTCATCAATCATTCTAACAGTCCAAATCCTGTTCTCAGTGTGATGTGAAATATAATCATCACTTATTTTTCCATAATAACCATGGATTACGTATTACGGGATGCGATGAGCACTATAGCGCGGAGAACACAAGACAACTTGAATGGCTTGTAACTCTGTAAAATTTCAATTTATTAATTTTCTTTCTTTCATATGAATTTATGAAATTAAAATCTTGTTAGGATGTCTGAGCTTTGCACTATACCAAAAACAACCTTGTATAACGAATAGGTAAGAAACACAGTCTTAATGATAGAGTATTCTAATCTGTTATAACAAAAAGCTACAAAAAATATATTTAGGCAAAATAAACACACTTTTCTGCTATAAAATTAAACATTTTTTATTTCTGCGAAAACGCTGTCTGCCATTCATAACGTCATATCAGCACGGCAGACAGCAATCGGATTGGTATTAGTCCGTAGTCGGCGTCAAATACAGTGCCGGCAAAGCCATCTATACTGGCTAAGGCAACGGAACCATTATTAATATTACATGAGCACTAGGTAGCGCTACTTTCTATGCGCATTTTTCCGCCACTAATAATATGATAGTTTCAAAGGATTATTCCCAGAAGACAAGACTGACAGATATCAGCGAATTGATTTTACCATTGACGTATAGAACAGGACTGCGCAATAACCTCACAAAATTGATCACTCTCAAGAAAGAGACAACGCTACTTTGTGGACAATACCAGTCAAAGAGACAGGGCCGCAATATTTACTTTTTAATTGAAAGGAATGGCGCAGTCCTGGTCTCTACGTCAATGGGTTTTACCTATATTAGATCACACGGTGGCGGCTCGTGTTTCATGTCACGTGATATACAAATAAAAATTAAATCTTTTAATTTTAATTTAATAAAACAATCATGTTCATTTATGTCTCGGAATCAGAATATCTAATATATATTACTGTATAATTGTACATAAATTTTAATTGTTGTAAAATTTCATATTTAAATCTTACCATATGGTAGGTAGATACTTTCGGTAGTGAAGAAATAATTATGAAATTTTTCTTCTGTTAAAAGTCATACACACGGTGATGGTAATGAGGTATGCACTACATAAGATACCTACAGAAGATACGGTACTTAATAAAGTAAGTAGGTAGGTAATAGTTCAATTCATCTTACTTACTAGTTTACTTCAAAGAACAGCAATGGATGGTGTTGAACAAAAATTGTAGTAAACACATCACAAAACTTGAAATAATCATGAAATATTCAATACTCCCTACCTCCTCCAAATTCCTCCAATCCTCCCTTTATTACATATAGTTCACTAAAACATATTTCGATAAAATATACCGTCCATTCGATAGTAAATACAAGTTTTATTAGCTTGTCCGTCAAGCAAGTGACATAATAAGTACGACACTATAACTGAATTTGAAAACGACATTAACTCGTGTCTCGTGTGTACTCGAACTCAATGTTTGCGGGTATTTAGCATATTTAGCGATATATTTTGTTGTCAGTTTCGTGTGTAATACATTAAATGCGTCTTAACTTGAAAACAAAATATTTTCAGAATACCTACTATACTTAGAATAGAACCAACATATTTTAAAGAATTTTAATTTGTAAGTTATCCAGACTTTTTCCAAACATAAAAAAAGGACTAACTTAATGTAGATACATATTTTTAAAAAACTCCGTGAATAGTAATTATTTATTGTTATTTTTTTGTTTAGGTTAAACTATTCTCCACTTGAAAAGCGTGTTCAAAAATAATGCAATAGCAACAAAAAAGTAGGGTGTACCTACTTTTTGAAATAAATAAAAGAACTCACGAAAATTCAATGTAGGGTGTGGTCCCTGTTCGGAACAGGCTCGTCGCCCTCGCGCACTCAAGAGCACTTCCTTGCGCGCGGGCCGCTGGATCACCTCATCACACTCGAAGCTCGAGCCCGGCTCTGCGCATGCGCCGCCGCCCTCCTCCCTACCTTCTTCTACCACACACGCCGACATTACTATTTTTAATAGGCCGTTACGTCACAAAATTTCTTGTATTTAAAATTCGAATCAGATTAAGGATAAGGGTTTTTAAAAATCGAATTAACTCATTTGACACTTGTTTATGAATCAGTTCACTACATATTAATTAAAAACGACCGTTTTAACTCTAAATGTCGTCACTTTTATTTCACTTAAATTTACTGTAAATCCACTGTACTTATATGTTTAATATTTTTTCACGTTTTATTTCACTTTGTTAAAATCCACTATAGTTTTTGTTTAATATGTATTTCACTTTATTTTTACCACTTATATTTAGACGGAGGAGACGAGTAACACTGACTTCAGTATTAATCACAATCACTGTTTTACACAATCGTGCAATATGTTAAATGCTTGCTGTCACAATATATTAGAACATCTGATATAACTTACTATCAACTATAATGCATTTGTAGGTTTGCACGATGAATCTGGAACAAAAGAAAGTATGATTGTAGTATAAGTGAGAATATTTAAACAGAGAATATTTAAAAAAAATACTGACATTTGGTACATACCCAATGGTATGTAACAAATCTCAGTATTTGTTTAGTATTTTTTTTATTTGAAATGGATGGCGCGGTCCAGGTATGTATGTCAATACGTACGGACCTGGACCGCTCCATCCCTTTCAATTAAAAAGTAAATATTGATTGCAAAGCGTGTAAGAGAGAAAAAATGGTACGGCCCTTTGACAGGTATTGTGCACAAAGTAGCGTTGTCTCTTTCTAGAGAGTGAACAATTTTCTGAGGTTATGGAGCAGTCCTGTTCTCTACGTCAATGGTACATACATATACCTACGACAGACGACAAGTCATTGAAATGGGGAGAAGTATTCGATATTTGAATATTAGAGTAAATAATAAGAAGGTATATAGTTACTCATAATATTAAACAACCAATCAAATAGTCGAATAAACTAGTTATAACAACGTTTGAAATTAAAATTGAACTCTGGGCTTTAAAAAGTATTCTCGTAAAACGCACAATCAATATTTTATTAATTTGTCAGCCTATACTAAAACTCCCTTCTAAAGAAAGTGAAACAATACCTACCTAAGTTAAAGTACACAGGTAATATTAACGTTGATTTAATTCATTAATTAAACTGACTAACAAAAGCCCATGGAAATAGAATTCCTTTATAATACCGAAATTAATATTTTCTTTCTCCTCGACAAAGAAATGGCAAATACGGATTTACTTACAAAAAAATAGTATTCGACTGACTGGAGATGGAGATAAGTTATGAGTTATGACAAAAGGCTAGTAGATTGCAGAGATATTGGACTTAGTCTACATCTGACCGCACCATATATGAATAACCAATAACCGAAAATAAGGGTTCGTGAAGGCCCGAATTCAAATGTCTGTCGTTTCAATATTTCAGAATAAATTAAACAACCCTTTAATAAATCTGCAGATCTATATTTATACTAATATTATAAAGTGGAAAAGTTTGTGTGGTAATAATCACTGGGATCTACTGAACCAATATTGTTTTTTTTTACTAATAGAAAACCAGGTCATTTGTGAGTGTCAAATGCCATATAGCAACGAATTGGGTCAACTAATATGCTATGCTTTGAAATATAGGTAAATTAAGTTTTTGATAACCCTGCAAATAGAATAATTAACCACTAATTGAGAGAGACGATTTCTCTACCTACCCTCGTTAATCAAACAGGTTTCCTCTACAAATTAATACAATCAATCAACAAATCACCGATATCCAACAATAGGTATCTACACGATAAACGGACTGACTGATTACAAGCGGATGAAGCCACAGCCAAAACCGGTAGGATTAGAAACTGGAAAATTTTCAAAGCAATTCCTTAAAAATAATTAATTTAAAATTGCATTCCTAAGGGCGGTTTTGTGACTTCTGCATGATAGAAACCACAAGCAAAAACTCGTAAAAATGAAAATATAAAATAACAGTAATCTTATTAAACAATTCACAGTTACAGTTCCCTGTTAATATTCTGACCCCCAACTTTGTTTTCAAAGCTCCAACTCTTCTAATTTTCAACATCAAACAAAATTATGAGGAATGGCCCCGCGGTCACACAACAATGGTGTTTTACAAAATGTCTCGTTATTCCGCTAAAACAAATTTATTTGGCCGAGAAGTATCAATATTTTTCCACTTACCCCGTCTGCCGATAATCGATAAGTTTAACCTGCGAAGCAAACTTCATTACTTTAATAGAATTTACACCTAGAGCCATCGGGCGTCATCGGTATATGAAACTATGTTGATGTTTGTTCGAGAGAAGTTAAGATAATTAACAATTTATAGGAATTAATTACGTAAGTCATTCCTTTTTAGAGTTCCGTAGCCAAAATGGCAAAACAGAACCCTTATAGTTTCGCCATGTTCGTCCGTGCGTCCGTCCTTAGCTTAGTTCAGAGACTAGCCTAGTGCTAGAAGGCTGCAATTTTTCATAAAAACACATATTACTTAAGCCGACAAAGTGACAGAATAAAATATTGAAAAACATTATTTTTTTAGTGTACTTCCCCTATATGTTGAGTGGAGATGTGATTTGTTTTTCGCCCCTGCCGTATCGTGTGGAGTATCAATAGATAGGTAGGTCTTTTAAAAAAGGTTTAAAGGTTGGTGAAGACCATTTATACATTTAGGGATCTGTATAAGAAATATTAGGCTTTAAATTGCAAATTTTTGTTAGAGCCAATGTTCCCTCTAACTAATATTATATAGGCGAAAGTTTGTGAGTATGTGAGTGTGTATTTTTGTTACTTCTTCATGTCTAAACGGCTGGAGCGATTTTAATAAAATTTGGTATGGAGTTAGCTGACACCCGGGATTAACACATAGGCTCATAAAACGCGGGTAACACTGCGGGGCACAGCTAGTAGTATATATAGTTAAATTAAAAGAAACACTATCACAGCTAAGTAGGCTTTACAAATTTACGAGTAACTGCTGATCAAATAAGAAGTAACAAAATTTCGTACAAATTGAAAATTATTATTAAATGCATATAATATAAGTATGAAACAAAAACTACAGAATACCCACTTCTACTTATTTATCGAGATAATATGTACTAACGCATACATTAATACCTTAATGCTTCTATTCGGATGGGCAATTCCGTAGTCCCCCTACGGAATACTACATTGTGCGTGTCCCGCCATGCACTTGCCCGGTTTTTAGGGTTATGTAGCCAAAATAGCAAAACGGACACTTATAGTTTCGCCATGTCCATCCGTCCGCATCATTGCTCAGAAACTGTTAGTGCTAGGACGCTGTAATTTTGCATGAGTACACATATTACTTACGCCGACAAAGTGAAAGAATAAAATCTTAAAAAAAAAAATGGGTACCTCTCCTATATTTAAAGTAGAGGCGTGATTTTTTTTCTCACCTCCCACCAAAAAAAATCAAGGTATTAGTATACATAGTGAAATTAATAATTAAACGAAAACTATCACAGCTAAGTAGGCTTTACAAGTTTACGAGAAACAGGTGATCAAATGAGAAGCAACAAAATTTTCGTATAAATCTTTGAAAAATATATTTAAGTAGATATAACGTTGTACTCGTAAGTATGAAACAAGAACTACAGAAAACCCACACTTCTTAAACCACATTATTCAGATGGGACTACGGAACCCTACATTGTGCGTGGCCCGACATGCACTAGCTCGGTTTTTTCTGAACACTTACGTTGCATATTATAAGAATATATAAATATACCTACTTTAAAGTATTTAAAGTAGATATATTACCTTTTTGAGAGGAGTAAATTTATTATTATACTATTCATTAAATAACATTCGCGGTTGATATTTAAAAAAAAACGATACATTTACAAAATCATAGGAGAGAGAGAGAGAGAGAGAGACTGGAGTCAAACTTATAACTGTTTGCTTGATTAAATATGTTTGTGTGACGAACGAAGCATTATAATTAATTATAGACTTACCTAAACTTATACGATCAGTTTATTAGGTCTAATAATTTAGTGTTATTACACATTAGCAAAGCCCTAACGACCAATGTAGCAAGGTTAAAACATGTTTTTTTATTAATTAGACTCTTAATTTATTATGCCTTCTACCTCTTTAGGGATCCACAGACGTAATAGCTCGTAAATAATTACGATCAACTATTAGGAGTGGCGGTTAAAAGGTCACACTATCAAATGATCCCTCATACTCTTGACCTACATAATAACATAACTGAGTTGAGTGCGAATTCTCGTTATCTTCATCACATATTGCCCTAATTAATATCATCAGATTAGAACTAGGAGACAATCTGACCGCCTCGTCGTTTGGATGCCAATATATCTAAAATACTGTTTATCTGTATGCTAAGTCCCAGCTAAATCCATATGTGCCACGAATGGGTCATTTTGCTTCAAACACTTTATTTTTTCACGGACTTATTTTTTATAGACGACTCTCGCATTAACAATTTGTGGATCACACAAAGTGGTGTCCCGTGTGGGAATCGAACCCACGACCTCTTGCGTAGCAGTCGGACACACTCCCACCGCGCCACAAAACAGGGATTGAACCAACAATACTTTATTATTAAAACTACATTAGTATCTATTGACCGTTACATCAGAATTCTATCATCAAAACATGGCATGGAGGCCTAGGGTGGATTTGGGAAATCAATATATGAAGGATTATCTCTGACTTCTGACCATTGCTCGATCACAGTAAATTCCAGAGTATCCTAGTCGATGATTCTACCATACAAACGCGCATAAGTGATTACTCCTTTGGTTATGGTTGTAAGTCAAAGCTTAAAATTATATATTATACTAGCTGACCCGCGCAACTTCGTCTGCGTAAATTTGCCCTTTTTTCTTTTTTCTCCCTTTTTTTTACAACATTTTTCATTGCTGCTCCGCTCCTATTAGTCGTAGCGTGATGTTATAAAACATATAACCTTCCTCGATAAATGGGCCATTTAACAGTAAAATATTTTTTTATTTAGGACCCGCAGTTCCTGAGATTATAGCGTTCAAACAAACAAACAAACTCTTCAGCTTTAAAATATTATAGTATATAGGTACTTATAAATGTTAGGGGTGGGCAATGACCCGCGCAACTTCGTCTGCGTAAATTTACCCTTTTTTCTTCCTTTTTTTTTTACAACATTTTTCATTGCTGCTCCGCTCCTATTGGTCGTAGCGTGATGTACCTATAGCCTTCCTCGATAAATGGGCTATCCAACAATAAAATATTTTTTCAATGCGGCCCAGTAGTTCCTGAGATTATCGCGTTCAAACAAACAGACAAACTCTTAGGGGGATGAAAAATAGATGTTGTCCGATTCTCAGACCTACCCAATATGCACACAAAATTTCATCAAAATCGGTCAAGCCGTTTCGGAGGAGTATGGCAACGAAAACTGTGACACGAGAATTTTATACATATATTAGATTACAGAGGAGTAATCAGTTTTGCACCTTTGTATGGTAGAATCATCGACTAGGGCGCCCTTAAGGGATCTAATAAGTACATTGTAAGTGTGTATGTGATAAACTTTCGCGATTTGTACACATTATAAAATTGTATATATTACGGGTCTTAATCGCGTGAATAGTTTAAGGTAAAAACCTTGTTTATTGCCCAACGTTTCGACCGTATTGCAACGGCCGTGGTCACGGGTAGACCCGTGAACACCGTCGAAACGTCGGGCAATAAACAAGGTATTTTACCTTAACCCCGTAGTGTAAGTGTAGGATGTAATTTTATAATTGTAAGTGTGCTCTGTTATACAGGATGCCGATTTAGTTAGTCGACTCCCTGCGTATCACGCTATGATATTCTACCGAAATCAATACTAAATCGGCATCCAGGGTTCTTATTCACTACCTTTATTTCGTTGTCGTGACAAGCCCGTGCGAACTAGCGCATGCGCGATGCCCTAAAATATATCCACCGCGCATGCGCGTTGAACATATGCATATGTATACGTTTCTACAATAAAATCCCTAGCGATATTCAAAAATTAAGTCGTAATAAATTTAAGTGTACCATTAAGAAAAAATTGTGTATGAAAAGTTACTACTCAATAATTGATTATATGGAAGACAAAAACGCTTGGGATTGAACTGCTTTCTCTCACAGGCTATTAAAATGTACTTTAAGATTATATGTATATATACATATTTACTTTGTAAGAAGTGAAGTATTGTGTTTGCTGAATACGTTTATATATACTCATTTTAGAGTTACAAATAGTATTATTATTTAGTTATCCTTATTTTATAAACGATTACACTCACCAAACACAATGGTTCATTCAGTAAAATTTATTTTTGTAAAGAAAAACTTGATGATTTTAAAAGAGTGGCACATGAGTTTCTTGGCAGCTTCTTCTCATGAGCTTTACACTTGGAACTGCCACCTAACCTCATTTTGTTTTTTTTTTTCAAACATTCATAATTTTATAAAATTTTTAGTATGTTTTAATTTGACGTTTTCAAATAATCATTAACCTGATTTTACGAAATAAAGATATTTGACTTTGACTTTGACTTTATGCACCGCGCATGCATCAGTTCGCACGATAACGAAATAAAGATAGTGAATGAGGACCCAGTATCTATCAGATACAGTGAAGTGACAGAATCCATTGATTGGTTATAATGGAAACTTGTTAACGACAAATATAAGTTCTAAGTAATATAACGTTGAGTCACCACGTGTTACAAGTAATTGATTATCTTACTTAGCTTTATTAGTGCGCTGTACAATACTACTCGTTGGATTCCAGCTGTGAGGCACCAATAAGAATGTTATCTACTGGTCAACATTTAAGAAGATTGATGTATATATAGAAGGAAAAATATATAAAGAACTTGTTTGGCGGTTCTACCCGCTTTGATGTACATAATGAAACATCATCGGCATCCGTTTTATGCTGGACATAGAATATTATATTACACCACGACCTAGCATCCACTTCTTCGGCTTACGGCGACCTGATACATTGCTTGACTGCTTCTGTGGCGCGGTGGGAGTGTATCCGACGAAATCCGATAAAACTTTGTGTGATGAGTACGATGGTTTATTCTGTGTCTGGGTGTTATTTATTTATAATATGTATGTATTTAAAAATATATAAGTATGTTTATCAGTTGTCTGGTTTCCATAGTACAAGCTCTGCTTAGTTTTGGATCAGATAGCGCAGTGTGAGTTGTCGTTGTCCCAAGATATTATTATTACCTTCATAAGATACATCTGGGAACAGGACTGCCTCTGAGGCGCGGTGGGAGTTTATCCGACTGCTACGCAAGAGGTCGTGGGTTCGATCCCCACCCAGGATAAAACTTTGTGTGATGAGCATGATGGTTTATTCTGTGACTGGGTGTTATTTATCTATAATATAGTATTATTTAGAAATATATAAGTATGTTTACCGGTTGTCTGATTTCTATAGTACACGCTCTGCTTAGTTTAGGATCAGATAGCGTTGTGTTAGTTGTCGCAAGATATCTAAAGAAGATAGCTTTGAAGACTTGGATGCGATGCTAGTAGTACACTACTAGGTATTAGAACTATTTTCAACCGACTTCAAAAAAGGAGGAAGTTCTCAATTCGACTGTATTTTTTTGTATGTTTGTTCACTAATTACGCGATGATGGCTAGACCGATTTGAAAAATTATTTTTGTGTTTTATACCTAGGGTATACCTACTCCCAAATTGGTCCTATAGTCATCAGATCAAGACCTGATGGTGGGGTTTTGGAGAAATAAAGGGGACTCTTCAAATATTAAAGGCAGACCTATAGTAATTTATTTATATTTCATAGTGATTCGTGCATTTACTCTCAAAAAGCACAAATAGGTGAAGTGGAACTGATGATGAAGACTACAAATGACAAGACCATTCAATATTTCACGGTTTGTGATTCAGTTACTTTAATATGGTATTGAGTAGCACTTTATTCTCGTCATACTACTATTACACAATGTAATGCAGCTGATGGTGAACTATTATGTGAACTCCTCAACAATTAACGGTCATGCTTCGGGAAAAGCAATAGTTTGTAAAATGATTTGAGTAGTTGACATAAAGCTCGCTAAAAAGTAAAAAATAAAAAACTTTTTTACAAAAAAATATTATATTACCGACTTCAAAAATAAATACAAGGTAACCAAAAAACAAAAATTTTGTAGAATAACAAAAAAATATAAACGTTTTGAAGTTGGTGCAGAAGAAAACACAAAAACTACTATTTCATGGCACCAACTTCAGAATGTTTTTTTTTTTGTTATTCTATATTATTTTTTGCTTTTTTATCGACTCAAACTAAGTTAACCTCTTAGTCTGTTGTCTCACATAATACTCAAACGAAGTGGTGGTTTATTCTTAGGCTGGGCTTCACTCCACACGAACAAACGACTCTTCAACTAGCTTCAGCAGTTTTGTACCACGCTACAGATTTCGTACGACTCATTTAATGTGGGTTTTCTTCACTCGTAAATTTATCCTTGTTGAAAAATGTAAAAGGTGTAATATTACAAAAATTGTAAATTGGTAAATTGTGAATGCTTACAGGAATAGTACGAAAAGTAACGGTATGATAATTAAAAAAAATATGATACTTAAATTAAATGTTTAATGGTTTACAGTAGTATGTCACTATTTTCAATTTTCAGACATTGTTGGTTTACAAATTGGAATAACTATATATCCACCATTTCTTGTCTCTTTGGAACCACCGCATGTAGATGCAAAAAACCATATTGTGCGTATAAACGCACGGCATGCAACACGGCATGACACGTGCAAACGGTGGCGGTACAAACAAGCCGTCCACAAACAGCTGAGCAGCACATTTATGCCTATTCACACGCTTGCGCTCGCGTTCGTTGAATGTCACTCTGGACGCGATCGTGTAAACTCACCATTAGGTACACCCATATTTACACATGGGTTACGTTTTCTTATAGTTTCTTTAAAACAGGTCATCCAACAAAGAACCAAAGTTACTGACTCAAAAGCTAGAGTGAATACGTTTTTTATTCCCCTACCAATGGACCTATGTTATTTATCTCCTTATTCATATTCGTTAATCATGGCGTGTCCGGCTGGGATTTCATAGTTGAACGCCCCTTCCCTCACCCCCGAAATCGTAATAAGGTAGATACTTAGTACATATTCTGCCTCTGTTTAGGCACTTAAGGCAATTGTACCACGCAAATTCACCCGAAATTACAAATTATCCTGGATACGCCCATGTTAATAAAAGTATTTATACAAGAAAATATTTTATCTTAGTTTAGTCTATTATAGAATTTTATAAGCTACGGGTTCGCATAAATATTTTATTTTTGTTTCGACCGTATTGCAACGGTCGTGGTCATAGGTAGACTTATGTGTACAAATCGCGAAAGTTTACGAACATATTTAGTTTACTCTATTTTGAAAATAGAATGCAGAACAAATACAAAACAAAGTGTAGAAGATGCACATCATAAATGTTGATAAACTTGCGATTTGTACACATTATAAAATTATATATACTACGGGTCTTAATCGCGTGAATAATTTAAGGTACAATACCTTATTTATTGCCCGACGTTTCGACTGTATTAGTATAGTAGAGTGTAGGTACTCGATATGAAACGGAGAGCCAGGTATTGATATCTGAACTTATAATTATCAATGTATGTTCAACAGAATCTTGGCTATGCAATGTCAAAAGATGCAACAAAATTATTGAAGGTTATTAAAAGTTATCTTCAATTTCATTTGTTAGGTATTTAGTTAAAAGTAGGTCGAATCTTTAGTGCAATATCTGCTTAATTATGTGAAATGTACTATGGGTTTGATTTCTACGTATATAAGTATGTTGTATTAAAAACCCCTACAATAAATTTATTAAAAAAACAGGTTGCAGTCCGGTAGTACCGGCAGAAATGAAAACTTGAACATTATCGCAGTGCATTTTTGGATATTTTAGGGATTTTTTTTTTATCATTATAAAAGTACTATCATTTAAAATGGTTAAATACAAGATTCATATATTGCGCTATCGTACACAAACATGACAATTTAAATAATTACAATGATAACGACATGACTATTAAAAAGATCATCTTTCAGAACACATACAACATACTAATGAAATTTGAATAATATTTTCGATCTTACTGACATATTAATAAAACAATATGAAATAATAAATAAAAAATTAAAATAAAAATGGGAAAAAAATATTTGTTACTCGTACTCAAACTGGGGTCTTATAGTTTCTGGACCCCTCCATTTCCCACCTGAGCTATAATAACATTGCAGATGGTGACGAAATTTACCTTCGTATTCTAATGATATTGTAGCAGTTTTTCATTGCTCTCCCTCCGTCTTACTAATTTTCAATCGGGGTCACGTGATCCTGACGCGAGTTTAACATTTTTTACGCGTACCAAAGAAGTGCACAACGCCGCTAAAGAAGTTTTCTTTTAAAAAATACAAAACAATTATATGCGAACATATTATTTGATATGAATCAGGAAGTAAAAGTCTCCAGTTTCAGTGTACCCTCATGCTTTGATTTGCTACCATTATGGACCAAATCTAACTGGTTAAAGGAAAATAAATGTCGCAAACGATGCAACGGCATCGGTTCATTAGGCAGTACGACGCAGCTTTTGTTCGGTAAAATCAGAGCTGTACCATTTGAAATCAACTAAATCGTGGTGATTAAGCCATGTGTAAAATTAATAATAATATCTTGGGACAGCTCACACAACGCCATCTGATCCCAAACTAGGCAGACCCGATACAATAGCAATCAGACAATTAATAAACATACATATTTTTTTATGTAATTTCTTCTATTCTAATATTATAGAGCTAAACAGTTTGTTTGTTTATTTGTTTGGTTGAATGCGATAGTCTCATGAACCCCTGGTTTAAATTGAAAAAATCTTTTCGTGTTAGATTTATCGAGGAAGGCTATATAACATCACGCTACGAATAAAGGAGTAGTAGGATAGGAGCGGAGTATTAATGAATGTTGAAAAACGAGAAAAATTGACGCAAACAAAGTTGCGTGGGTCATCTAGTTACAGATAAATTATATATATATATATATATATATATATATATATATATATATATATATATATATATATATTAATGGACTCCTAACCGAGGCCGCGATGCCTGTTACGGCGGCCAATCTCATTAGAGACTAGCCAACTACACAGGAGATATTATAATGAACAAGTGTATGCGTAGACACAAGTGCACTCTCTATTGCCTCACTCTCATTGTCCGATGGGACGGTATAAAACATGACCAGAGAGAGCTTAGGCACAGGACTGATGGCTGAACGTGGTGTCCAAGGCACGGAGGGATATGACAATGTCCGAAAACGGTCACCCATCTGTGGATCGTCAGTGGTAACGCTGCTTCACATCTGCTCGGTCGCAACTATTGACGTATAGACCTGGATTGTGCGACCATGACAATGTAGCGTTGTCTCTTTCTAGAGAGTGTTCAATTTTGTGAGGATATTACGTAGTCCTAGGGGTCAATTCACGTATTTAAAGCAGTACAGTTGCGGTTAAGTTTCGATTAAACGGCCATTTTCGTATTCTTGTAACTTTGGGATCAATCTTAAAAACGCTTGCGCATCGTACTAGAATGTCGTTATTGCACTCTTGAGATGCATACTTGCTTACGTTTACTTTAAATACGTGAATTGACCTCCTGGTCTATACGTTAATGGTCGCAACTGAGTCAGGGAACTCTAAAAGTATACAGGCCTATATTATATAGCCACATCGAGATTGTGTACTAACCTTTACCTCAATACCGAGTAAAAGAACCTGGCAATAGGCATACAATTTTCCAAGAGAATAAAGTACATTGAACTTTGACTTTGTAACTTTGTTAATACAGTATTACAAAGTAAAAGTTCCGGCCTTAAAAGCATTTTGTTCAGCCTGATACAAAAATCGAAGCAGGTAGATAACCAATAAATCCGTTTCCAAATGAATGGTCTGGAAAAATTGCGATAGCACGGCGACTTGGCGCATCATGTATCCCACTAGAATTAAATTGACCGAAAATGACCGGTACAGATACTCCTAAGAAGAAAAGATTTCATCTTTACAAAGCAATATCAATTGAGTACTGGTTAGAGGTTCTGACATTACAAAGTGTTTTCCACAATGGGTAATACGCATCATGACCGAATAGTAGGCAGTAGATTTGTTATTTTATTAAGTCCTTTTACTACTTTTATACTTTTCCATGAGGCTTTGTTTCAAATTTGAAAACCCCAAAAAAAAAACTTTAGGTATTGAATTGTCAAAAATTCAGTCTTATAAGATGACGTCATAATACCTCACTATCTGTGTACCGAAATACAACACCATTAGTTCAGTTGTCATTGGTTTAATATAGAGTCAGTCACGGTTTCCGTTTAACATTTTTAAATTTAAAGAAATTCCATTGACATTTCCGAGTTTTCCGCAAAATGTACATATTTTCATTACGGTAGTCGATATTGTACAGGAAAGTAAATTGAATTTGGGTGCTTATATGAATTCATATTCGTGTTCGGACCGTTACATGGGTAGGTATTTCATCTTTATTGACGTGACCTCATCAAGTTTAGTTTAGTTTGATAGTCTTTGACATCTTACTAAAATTGATATGGGACGTTACAGTCTAGTTTCTTTATAGTTAAGTTACTATTTAGCAGAGACGAAGGGTTAAAGTTTTGTTGAGGTGGGTAACTCGAGCAAGTTCCGGCGGCCTATCTGTGAAGGCGGCGAGTTGGTACACGGCCGATTTTTTAGTGGGAGAAGATCCTATTCTCCCTCCAGCGCTTACCCCGGGTGCTGGAGGAGTGCGTTAGGCATTTTATACGGCCATAAAAAAAAAGTTAACTCGAAACAAAAATATATATTGTTGGACACAATATCAAACTCAAACTCAAATATCTTTATTTCTTAAAACGAAATCAATGGTTATTTAAAAACATCAAATGAATAGATATATGATTTAATTTTGCTTTGTTTGAATAAGAAAACAAAATTAATTTGATGAGTTCCGAGAAGCTGGAGCTGATAAGAAGAAGCTGCCAAAGGAAGTCATAGGCCACTCTTTTAAAATCATTACGTTATTTCAAATAAATAATTTTACAAAACTGCCTCTTAGGCGCGGTGGGAGTATAACCGACTGCTACGCAAGAGGTCGTGGGTTCGATCCCCACCCAGGATAAAACTTTGTGTGATGAGCATGATGGTTTATTCTGTGTCTGGGTGTTATTTATCCTTAATATTTATGTATTTAGAAATATATCAGTATGTTTATCAGTTGTCTGGTTGCAGTACAAGCTATGCTTAGTTTGGGATCAGATAGCGTTGTGTGAGTTATCCCTAGATATTATATTGTTACGAAACAAACTAATATGTTTGGTAATCGCAATAAAAAGATAACTAAATAAAACACTAATACCTATTGTTAGTCGTAATAAGACGTAGGTATACGGCAACCATAGTAGTTTATTGCTTACAATATTATTAAGTAACTGGAAATCAAAGGAAAGCTAAAAATAAATTTGTACTAAAGACCCTCCGCTACTACTAGCTAGTCGTCTAGTATAGGCATCATTACCTACAATGTTATGACGTGAAATCTATAGATACCTATTTTTGGGTCTTTATATAAAATGAAAAGCATTTACTCCGAAGCTATAGATATATATGTGCTGGATATCGTCACGACTTCAGCAAACACGTGCAGTAGTACGTAATGAAACTAATGTCGAAGGAACGTGACGGCATTTTATATCGTCCTATGTCGTTTGGTGCAGTATTGGCTACGACATAACTGGTAATGGAACCACAGTGTCGTAACACCTCATTGCGTTCGAATACGTGACTAAATATTTAGCTAAACCTGTGTTTAAAATACCTAAGCAAATGCGTATTTAAACATATTTATGTATCTTAAAATTCGATATAACATGGATTTGCTGATATATTCAGCGCGAGTTTTTTATTATCTCACTAGCTGTGCCCGCGACTTCGTTCGCGTGAAAGTCGGGTTTAAATTAAGGTAGTTTAGGTAACGAAATAACTTCTGTGTGTGTCCTGTTGACTAAATACTTACTAAATAAAAATCGATCTGTTCTATTCTTTTAGATAGTTAGTTTGGTGTGCGGCTTAAGAAGTGGGTTTTCTGTTGTTTTTGTTTCATTCTTTCAACGTTATAACTACTTATTACCTAATAATTTTTAATAGAATTTGTACGAAAATGTTGTTACTTCTCATGTGATCGTAAACTTTTAAAGCCTAAGTACTTAACTGTGATAGTTTTCCTTATAATTTTAGTATTTATACTACTACCCTGAATTTTTTCACATACCCAAACATCAACCATTTAGCTGGCACACTTGACTCTAACAAAAATGTTCACTATAAAGCCTAATATTATACACAAAGGAATCCTTAAATCTAAAAATAGTCTTCACAAACCCTAAACGCTTTTTAAAAGACCTATCTAATGATACCACCCACGATGGGGTAGGTAGGTGAGAAAAAAATCACATCCCCACTTTACATATAAGAAAGAGAGAAAAATAATGATTTTCAAGATTTTGTTCTTTCACTTTATCGGCGTTAGTAATTTATTCATGCAAAAGTTGCAACCTTCTAGCACTAACAGTCTCTGAGCTAAGCTGCGGACGGACGGACATAAGGGAACTATAAGGGTTCTGTTTTGCCATTTTGGCTAAAAATGGGGTGTATTTCAAATAGTGTTACAACGCAATACTAATAATAAAACTGCTGTAACACTTTAGTAAGCAAACACAGAGCGTGTCATGTGTGTCATGCCCGCGAAAATGTCAGATATCCCTAAAGGTACGGTTGACAAACAACGACCCCCCTCCTCCCGTCACCCAAACTACTCACACTTGACCGATGTTGAGCCATTCAATAACGTTGAATTGATGAACACGTAATCTCCAACCATAACCCCAAAACATGATCCTTGATGCACCTGTGTGATGCGTGGTCAAACAAACGGACAGACAGACAAACATTTCTAAAAATCATAGCAATGTGTTTCTTTTTAAAACTTCTTTTACTAAGTATAGAACGTTATTGAATACAACGCCATCTACTTTCAAGAATGTTGCCACTCAGCATCTCAAGCACCTATACCCTAATAAATGTTTTCACAATTAAGGAATTATTTGATCACGGTGAACAATTTGATTTCATGTGTAATGTCTTTTTTTTAGACGAACACATCATTTCTGGAAGATGTCGAATACTTCTTAATTATAATGTAATATAGTTTTTCATTTCTACTACGATTAATTAATTACTCTCAGCAGTGCATGCAATACCTATAATTAACTTACCTACGTGCATAATTTACTTTATTTTTAATATAAAAAAATAATAACCAAAGTAAATAAGTTACTTACGGTCGAAAAAATAACTAAAACATTGAGAAAAATATTAAAAAAGGATAAAGACAATTTAAAAAAATACAAAAAGAACATAATCAGACATCGGATTCGAGCCCGGGACTTCGTCGTCAAAGTCCGCTAGCATAGCTTCGAGGCTATACTGTTCGCTACTAACCTCGTCAAAATAACTGTTCTTATGAAACTTAACAATGTTGTGTTTAGCTCCTTTTAGTTTTAGCGTGAAGTTATGTATTCCATGGGTTACAATTACAGATAATGTCTAATTTTGGAAAATTTTGTGATAAACCATTATGGTGCGACAAAAAATACGTTGCTACTCGTTGCCCATAGACGTTAGCGTAATGATTCATAATGTAAATAATGTCCTATAGTATTTACTATAAAACTGCAAATTTTCATAAAGATCCGTCTAGTAGTTACTGTTTTATAACGAAAAATAGCTACTGACATTATCCCTTACTGCTTAGCTCCTATGGGAAAAAGCGTGATAATTTATAGCCTAAATGTTAATCTGCATCTATTAGATTGCACGTGCAAAATTTCAACCGAATCTGTACGGTAGTTTTGGCGTGATGCGTGTTCAAACAAACAGACAGACAGACAGACAGACAGACAGACAGACATTTCTAAAAATGCAGCAAAGTGTTTGAATACTCTTTTCGAACATTTCCTAATATTTTTTTTCACTAAGTTCGGCCATGCACAGACACGTGAAATTTACAGTTTTATTATATGTATAGATATAGATATAGATATAGAAGATATAGATATAGATATAGATATAGATTTCTTTCTCCGGCTTTACCTATTGTTTGTGAACTGGCATTACATGTACATGTAGAATTGACATAACACAAGTGTAGTATTTTGCCTAAGTGAATAACGGTTTATTTTATTTTTTGTTGATTTTATTTAATTGGGAAATTTCTTTTTTTATTGCGAGTTGTAAAAAGGGTGGTAAACTGACCGGTCATTGTTTTAACAGCTCTACGTTTAACATGTAAAAAATATTTTAAATACATGCAGTTTATGTGTTGTTACAATGAATTCTTAACCCTGGCAGAAATTAGCCTGGGCTAGATTGCCATAAATAAAACTTAAAAAAAGACTATTCTTTTTTTTTTAATGTTGTAACATTTATAAGTACAATTTTGCTTCCTTAGGCTTTCTCTTGAATTCAGCGACAAGTATTTATTGTATACTTTAACTGCAAATAGTCTTGGTTCGATCGGTTTTTAGAGTTCCGTAGACTCATGGCCATGAACAAACTATGACTGACTTGGCTTCTGGTCTAGATGTTAGTGACCCTGACTGCTTTAGGCTTAGCAGTCAGGGTTACTAACATCTAGACCAGAAGCCAAGTCAGTCATAGTTTGGTCGTGGGTTCCATCCCCACCCAGGATAAAACTTTGTGTGATGAGCACGATGGTTTATTCTGTGTTTGAGTGGTATTTATCTATAATATGTATGTATTTAGAAATATATAAGTATACTAGCGGCCCGTCCCGGCTTCGCACGGGTGGACATGGGATCCCTCATTTTTTTAGTAATTGCGACTATAATTAAAGATCTAAGCTATCCTATCTCTCAAGTTGAACCAAACTGCATATTGCGTGCAAATTTGAACGAAATCTGTTAAGCGGTTTAGGAGTCCATCGCGGACAAACATCGTGACAGGAGATTTATATATATTAGATATAATATGTAGTTGTCCGGTTGCCATAGTACAAGCTCTGCTTAGTTCCGGATCATATGACGTTGTGTAAGTTGTCCCAAGATATTATTATTACGTTGCAATACGGTTGAAACGTCGGGCAATAAAAAAGGTATTTTACCTTAAATTATTCACGCGATTAAGACCCGTAATATATATATTTTCATAATATGCTAATTGAGAAACTGTAAAAAGATAACAGCTTAATTTGCCGCCATTTACTTAAATGGAAAATGCAATTAATTTCTGCTTTATAATTACTAACGTTATATTTAAAATTTCAGGTTTTCATGTTGGTACCGTAGCTTAACAATGGTTATTATACGTTTAGGCTTGGTTAATCCTTACAAATTGCGTTGCATACATTAACGTGATGAATATAAACATATGGAAAGTACCCTAATGAATTGCATAATTAAAGAATAATCTACTTATTCATGAACGTTAAATATTATATCCCTTTCTGCCCTCTTTAATACTGATCGGAGGGTATGAGATAAAAAGTTAATTTAGTAAATTCGGTAGCAGGTCCATAGTACGTCAGCGTGACAGTGCAATTGCCAACCAATGACGTGCGTATGGCGTGTTCGATGTTGTACCTATATGTCATATTGAAATAGCGTATTTAGAATTTTCGAAAAATTTCTTGGAAGATAAAGCCAAGAAATCATACTAATATTATAAAGGCGAAAGTTTGTGAGTATGTGAGTGTGTATGTTTGTTACTTCTTCACGTTTAAACGGCTGGAGCGATTTTAATAAAATTCTAGCAATTTGCAGGTTAATTACGAAAATCCGAGCTACTGATATTAGTTTATGTATTTCCATTAATTCATTTTTCGAACTATGTTCTGATTAGCCATAGTAAGGATGTCAAAAATCTACTCCTAGATTTTCTCATCGGCATTTAAGTTTCCAATTGTTCTAATCCAATTTGGATTTAGCTATAATTCTAAAAATTTATAGAACGATAGGGAAAGTCTATCTGATTTTTCTATTATCCGTTCTTCGGTAATAGTTCTAGAATTTTTGCAAAAACCTACATTCGTGATTAAGTATCTGATAGCATATTATATAAGCACTTATGTTTTACATTTTTGGCAGGTATTATTGCATAATATTTTTGGATTTAAAGAATCTTTATTCTTATAATAAACCATACAGTTAACGTATATAAGACTAGCTTATGCTTATGTATTTTATATTCTTACTCGGGACTCAAACTATCTCCATACCAAATTTTATCTAAATCGTTTCAGAAGTTTAAACATGAAAAGGTAACAGACAGATAGACACAGACAGACAGATAAACTTTCACATTTACAATAGTATTAATAAACAATAAATACAGTATGCTTAAAATTAGTATCTTTTGTGAAAATGTATGTGTAAACTGCTATTTTTACCGCCCTCAAAAAAGGTGGATCTCTGTTTGATATGTAGGTACCTATATAATTATGTATGTACGTATGTTCGCGATTTTCTCAGAAACTAATGAACCGATTTTGATAGAGTTTTTACCCGTAACTTGTGTGTTTGTAAAGTCCACCGCGAACCAGGGCTTGTACCATACTGCGGAAGTAGCCTTTAAAAAAAAAATCGATTATAATTTTTTTAATTACAATTTGGGGATAATTTTAATGTATAAAACGTTATCCTAGCTTATAAGACACCAGAGATTGGTATAGACTAAAACATAGGAAAGATACCTACAGCAAAATTTGTATTTGGTGATGTGCTTGACATTTTATTTCTTGCAGGCGGTTCATTTTTCTTATTGAATACATTATAATGTTTTAGCAGGAAATTAATATTTGCTGCCTGCTAAGTATTTAAATGGCTAATTGGATAGTCTGGAACTTTTATCGAACACTCTTAAGAAATATTTTATACAGAATCACTATTGCGTCGTTCCTAGTCAATACGTTTTATGAAGATATAGAATAGAAATCTTAAGTTATCGATACTCTCACTAATTGGGTTGCGGAGGTCGCATGACAGTCAATCCGAGAAATTCGTCGAAACTCAAGCATTTGGTTACTTTAAGGACCCATTTGAATGTGTTGGTAAAATACGTTGAGATTATATGTTCGTAAACTTTCGCGATTTGTACACATTATAGAATTTTATAAGCTACGGGTCTTAATCGCGTAAATATTTTATTTTAAGGCTAAATACCGTAGTGGTCACAGGTAGACAGTCTACCCGTGACCACGGCCGTTGCAATACGGTCGAAACGTCGGGAAATAAACAAAGGTATTTAAATAAAAAGCCTTAAAATAAAATATTTACGCGATTAAGACCCGTAGCTTATAAAATTCTTTAACGTTGAGATTATATTTGAGGTACAGCGTACCTATCATTTAGATTAATATGTATAACCATCATTGCAAAAATTTAATGGGTACTTTTGATTTTATTATTAGGTTATTCTATGAATTATTAAATGCTCTCAGAGGCAAACGTAGGTACACTGGTCTCAATGTAACTTGGCCGGATTAAAGTTAGGTTTATTACACTTTCGCGCATGCCATAGAGAAAACGATTCATTATGTTTAATCAATTAAAAATACTAACAACATTTTTCAAAAATAGTACTTAAACCAGTTCACAAAAGTATTAATTTAGAACAGTTACAGTAAATAGATAGTAAAGAATGTATGAAAAACAATTTCTTTACGAAAATAATCACAAAAGTCATGAGTTAGTAATACTAATTATGACAATGTAATGCGTAATCGCATCTCTATTTCCCTTGGTTTAGTTACCGCCTCTGGCCGCGCTTCCTGTCACCATATACACACATCAAAAGTGTCTAGGGATCAAGCATTTTTATGCGGATTTCTTGAGATTGAGATGTGGCTTTGTAATAAATTTATGATTTTATAAATTTATATGGATCCTTTTTGGTGCATTTCATAATTTGAATCAGGAACTGTGAATCAAATTCGAGTAAAAGATGAAAATCAGCTGTCAATATTTTCCCTATAAAAACATACAACGCATTGAAGACATTATTAGTGCTACTGTTTCCCTACTACTGATTAAAACCAACGTTATTATGGAGCGGCGACGTCATTTAAGCAGGGAAGAAATGCTCAGAGCCGTGGGAATGATAGAAGCTGGTTCCCGGCAACGTACTGTGGCTTTAGCTCTGAATACAAGTCAGAGTGTTATCAGTCGACTTTGGACACGTTACCGAAGCACTGGTACCGTGGCTGAGCGCCATGGAGGACGGTATCGCTGCACCACACGGAGACAAGACCGATACATTCAAATCTTAACTCGAAGAGGTCCAACAATAACCGCCATGATGTTAGCCGTGAGGCTTCATCACTCTTCAGGGAACTTAATTAGCGACCAAACAGTCAGAAACCGCTTGCATGAAGTGAACCTTCATTCCCGAAGACCGCTACGGGTACCACCTATAGCAATGCACAATCGTAGGATTCGATATCAATGGGCTCTTGAACACAGAAATTGGGCAGAAGAACAATGGCGTTTCGTGTGCTTTTCTGATGAGTCTCGTTTTGGTATGAGACCGGATACAAGACGTATACGACACTGGAGAACCCCTGGACGCCAACAGTGATTAAAATCCTGCCAGGAAGTCCATCCTTATAGTGGTGGAATCATCATGGTATGGGCGGGTATTTGGATCGGCGGAAGAACTGAGTTGATTTGGATCAGAGGCAACCTCAACGCTCAAATTTATGCTGAGACGATTGTATCAGACGTCATCGTTCCTCTACAAGTGCAAATCGGTCCCTTATTTCAGTTAATGTATGATAATGCACGACCGCACACCGCAAGAGTTGTAAGACAGACTCTCGCCGCAGCTAACATCAATGTCCTGCCCTGGCCTGCTCAGTCGCCAGACTTGAACCCGATTGAGCATGCATGGGATATGCTACAGAGAAGAGCTCTGCCGAATATGGAGGGTATCCAGTCGCAAGAAGACCTTTTTTTGTTGTTGCAACGAACATGGGCGGCCATTCCACAGCGTGATTTGGATGAACTCATTTTGAGTATGCCAAACCGATGTTCTTGTGTTGTTAGTGTTCGCGGTAGAAACACGGATTATTAATTGTTTAAGTTACCCAATAAAATTTTAAAGAAAACTGTTATTTCAGTCTTTTTTTTCGAACTTTAATGTTAGTGGTTCAAATGTCAAAAATCCCTTTATTAGGAAAATGGCAAATTTCTTTATTAATGCAAAGGTGACTTGGTTTATCGTTACTGTGACAAACGAAAACACTTTATTTGATGAATCCTTAAAGAAATAAAAAAAAAAAATCAATCAGGAGAAAAGTTATTGCAAAAATATATGTTGATCCCTAGACACTTTTGATGTGTGTATTTAAAAATAAATGCAATTTACACAACCACTTGTCGCCAAGTTCAATCCGGCCGAGTTACATAGAGGCAACTGTTTTTATTAACTCTACTAGGTACTATATTTACTTTGTAATGAGAGAACAAAAAACAGATGAGAACAAAAACCAATAACAAAAACTCTATACTACTAGTACGCTGGACAACAAAAAACTTTCATTAGGTTTTGACTTTACGGACGGAATTTTAAGGAAGTCTATACTTGTGTAACAAGGATAGCAACAACAGCCATTTGTCATATATGACAGTACCATGCAAAATATAATACCGTCCTGTGAATCCTTCTATTCGGCATTTGAAATTGCTGTCACTTGGTACGTGGTAGCCAATAAGAAACTTTTAAAATTGGAATATTCGAATCCAATTTTTTAACACGAGCAAATAAAATAAACTTTTTTGCTCGAGTTTTCCATCACTGTTTTCCCGGCAAAGCATATCGGAAATATTTTGAGACAACTCACACAACGCCATCTCATCCCAAACTAAGCTGAGCTTGAGCTTGTACTATGGCAACCAGACAACTGATAAAATAAGAATATTAAATCATTAATCAACAATGCAGCACTAAAGAGACTGGGTCCCACAACAGGAACAATAAAGAAATTATTTTTATACATTTCTTAATACATACAAATCATAGATAAATTACATCCAGACACAGAATAAACCATCATGCCCATCACACAAAGTTTTATCTTGGGTGGGGATCGAACCCAAGGCCTCCGGCTTAGCAGTCAGGGTCGCTAACCACTAGAGCAACAGGCCCGTCAGAATAATAATGCATGGTTGTCGTTGTCAAATGTCCTACCTTTTACGCCTAATATTTGTTTCGAAGGGAATTTGTAGAGAACAAAACCACTGAATGTCTTTTATCAGTAACATATATTTTTATAACTGCCAAGGGCTAATTACGAAGATGTACGCAGTGAATGTTACAAAACATATTAATACGAATTAAAAATTTACAAAGAATGTAGCTATAAGTTAATAATCTGCCTCTGTGGCGCGGTGGGAGTGTGTCCGACTGCTGGAGGGAGTGGGTTCGATTCCCACACGGGACACCACTTTGTGTGATCCACAAATGGTTGTTCCGAGTCTGGGTGTACTTTGTGTCCGTGATTTGTATGTTTGTAAATTCCCCCGCGACACAGGGCTACTACCCTACTGCGGGAGTCGTCTTTAACAAAATAAAAATGCTACGTTTTGGATGTATGGATGTGTGGATGGATGTTTGTTATTCAATCACGCCACAACGGATATAAGGATCTAGACGAAATTTGGAACAGAGATAGATTATAGTCTGGAATAGCACATAGGCTTCTTTTTATCCCGGAAAAAGTTCCAGTGGGATAAATTTCGTTAAAAAAAATTTACGCGAACGAAGTCTCGAGCAATAGCTAGTCATGAA
Organism: Herminia tarsipennalis; assembly: GCA_945859575.2. Taxonomy (NCBI): domain Eukaryota; kingdom Metazoa; phylum Arthropoda; class Insecta; order Lepidoptera; family Erebidae; genus Herminia; species Herminia tarsipennalis. Next base: position 12,165,064 of record OX243838.2, read on the forward strand.
ATAAATAACACTGACATGTTACGATGAAAATGTCTTATTAACACGCAAGAACATATTCCAAGTAGAAGATAAAAGTTCGTCCATTTAACTCCAACCTAAGTATTTTCTGCTTTCCTTTCATGAAATAAAATGAGGTTAAACTGTGAGTAATTTAAGTCAAGAAGGTTCAATAACCCAGAAAAGTATAAATACTTTTTCGAAACAGCAATACAGCAATAGGCATGTTTCCAACTAGACAAAACAACAATCCTTTAGGAAATGTCAAAACGCAGATTTCATATGGAGATCTCATATAAATACCGGTCTATGACGTAACTATTTTTTTCTAGTCAAATCACGTCTTTTTATGACATGATTGACGCTAAGAAATCCTATTTAAGACACAATTTAATCGGGACTTAATCGTTGCTAGTAAAAATGCTAGTTTTATTTAGGGTAGACTGGGTACGGTTGTGACAATTTAGGTTTGACCGTCAATAATTTTGTTAATTTATTAGTTAGTTGAGACAAAAATTACTTAAATCGTAGCTTGTAAATTTGTCCACATAAAAATACTGAAATTTTGTCTCAAAATACGCTGTATTACTTATAGCATCAAATTAAAAAAAAAAAAGAAAATGTCACAACCGACCCCACCCCAAGGACGGTTGTGACAGTGGTTGGGGTCAGTAGTGACAGATATATAAACATTTACAGAAATTGTTTATAATGATTTTTATTGTTAAAAATATTTAACATGACACAAAATTCTTTTGTTCTATATAAAGTTTACATTTATATATCAAATTAAATTAGTCTACTCTTATAATTAATAAGGCACTGCAACATAATCTGTTATTATAACCATCTTCTTTAAAATCATAAAATCATTACTTCATCATAAGCATCCTTGTATTGACAAATATCAGACCGTGCTCTTTCAGTCTTCCGCAAGTGTTATCTGGGTATCTAAATGCAAAACCATAAGAAAATATACGTCACAACCGTACCCAATACATTTGTCACAACCGTACCCAACGCATAGTTCTAAAAACAATAAAACACCACGACTAACCTAAATTATCTACATAAAAAGTAATCATTTGTAATTAACTACTAATATTCAATTTAGAACAAAAAAATATTTGCCATAGAATATCTGTATATCAATAGAAGTAAATATTTAAAAAATCCGAACAAGAAAACTTACTTTTGGCTGTAAAAAAGCAATGTGGCCTCCTGCTTTTGTTTACGTCGCGCACCGGCTAATGCAATATGGGGCAACATGTGTAAACATGCATTGCGCTTCTTTTTTCCCTTACACTCTTTCCCGAATTTCGTATAGATTCGCGGTTATAACGACTGTCACTACCGTACCCTGGCACAACCGTACCCAGTCTACCCTACTAATTAATCTTTTGGATTTTTTTGTTTACCTAGGACTAGCCTACTACCAATTTCAACGCACAGGTTGAGTTAACTCTGTCTGTCTGTTACGGTTTCACGCATTTCATCTAATATCAATCATCAATAGATGAAATTTGTAATGAACCAATTTTGATTTTTAACAGGTAAAAATTAAATTAGTTATACACAGGTATACTTTTTATTTACCCGACTTTATCGAATTGCACGCTTACCATCGTCTCCAATATGTCACACATTTATGTCTCTACAGGTAAATTGTCCATAGAAATATTACAAATAAATAAGTGACTCTATCTGTCTGTTTATAAAAACAATAGATATTATGCCTTGATGGCGCGGTGGGAGTGTGTCCGACTGCTACGCAAAAGGTCGTGAGTTCGATTCCCACACTGGACACCACTTTGTGTGATCCGAGATTGTAATACCGAGTCTGGGTGCACTTTTTGTCTATGATCCGTGTGTTTGAAAAGTCTCCCGCGACACAGGGCTTGTACCCTAATGCAGGAGTCGTCTTTTAAAAAAAAAAATGTAAAATCATAATCCAGCAAGCTGTATCTAGAACTAAACGTTTACAGAGACATACCAAATAGCTTGGTACTTCAATATAAGCCCTAGAATAAAATCCTTTAGTACGGCAATAGCAGTGTGAAAAGCAATTGTGATACATAATTATATTTACGATGCCATCATTGGCTAGCAAAATAACCTAGATTCAAAAACAAAAAATACTGTTATTAACGTCAATCAAAACTGATAGCTTCAGTCAGATAAGGTAATCATTCTATACGGACAGACTGAATTGACAGTAATAGTAATCTATTACATTTCTAACTTGTAGAAATATATTGAACTAGCAGACCCGCGCAACTTCGTTGGCGTCAATTTCCCCCATTTTTGCAACATTTTTCATTGCTGCTCTGCTCCTATTGGTCGTAGCGCGATGTTATGTAGCTTATAGCCTTCCTCGATAAATGGGCTATCCAACAGTAAAAGATTTATATGTTCGTAAACTTTCGCGATTTGCAACCGTACCACGTGCCGGTTTACAACCGTATTGCAACGGCCGTGGTCACGGGTAGAGTCTGCCCGTGACCACGGCCGTTGCAACAGTCGAGACGTTGGGCAATAAACAAAGGTATTTAGCCTTAAAATAAAATATTTACGAGATTATATCAAAGAAATCTTTTACTAGAATTTTATAAGCTACGGGTCAGCTTATAAAATTCTAGTAAAATATTTATTTGATTCGAACTTTCGTTCGAAAATTCGTTCCTGACATTATCTCGTTTAAACAAACACCCAAACAAACTCTTTAGCTTAATAATAGTAGTTTAAAATACTTAACGAAATAGCAATTAATTTTCAGAAAACGTGATTTATACATCAATTCGTCATACTAGTAGGTACATAAAGTATGATTCATACTAGGATTTCGTAGCTTTTTAAAGATACACTCGAAAAAATCGAATTGATCTCAGACTGTCTAGGTTAAGTGCTTAAAGTACACTTGTTCGTTGTAGACTATTTGAATTTCAAAATCTTCTTTACTTTACACAATCTGCGTATTTTTAGAGCAGGCTATAAAGAAATAGTGCAATAAAAAAGAATATCTTACAGCTACCATAATTCTCCTTATCCTATACGGGTAGACCTTCGATATATTATTATTACCGTCCTATTATAAACGTAGGGGTGGAAACAGCGTGTCTGTGTTCCCAGGAAGTCGTGTAAAGAGCTAATAAGGCTACATATTGCAGGTACAACTGCATTCATGGGGTTAAAAGCCGAAAAGGGCACTGACCGACTGCCATGCCGCACTGTTAGCCAGCCGCGGCACAATATAGCGAGAGAACAGAAAATCATCGTTTCTATAGACTTAGGGTATTGTAATTTATTTACAATCATTTATATATGTTTATTTAGTGCTAAATTACAAAACAGTCGTTGGAATACTCCTTTTAAGTAAAGTATACCAGTGTTAGGAGATACCGCTCTTTAGATTATGTATCCCAGAGGTATTTGGACAGGTGTGTCTGTAAATTTGTCGTAAATTAAATTTTCCCCGGTTTTGCAACATTTTTCATTGCTGCTCCTCTCCTATTAGTCGTACCGTATTGTTATATAGCCTATATATATTCAGATTTATAAGTCTACGTTTGCTATTCGAGCCACGCACACATTGATATCGTTCACCAACAGAGATGAGTCAGAGATGAGTCAGAGATGAGTCAGAGATGAGTCAGAGATGAGTCAGAGATGAGTCAGAGATGATACACACATAAGAAGGTCGGCACAAACGCTGACCTAAAACAACTACTACACATGTTCGGCTTTATTAACAAGTGCCGATCGGGTAGTTCATTTGGGCCAGCATATTCCTCTACCCATATTCGTTTATAACACCGGGCTCCGACCTATTGTACCTACATTTTCGTTAAAGCGGAGCGACTTCTTTCCCGAACGTTCATTCACATATACCACCCGACCCGAACATGTGTGTAACAACTCTTATTTTTTTTTTTGGAACGAAGTTAATTATCGCGAGTTGTGAAAGGGGGCTAGACGGAAAAAAATCATACGAAAAGTTGTAACGACACTTTTTGCTATAGTAAGCTATTGTAAGCCGTGCGGCGTGCGCATGTTTCTCTGTCTGTCTCTCTCTCTTATAATAATTATTACTATATGATTAGGTTAAGTTTAGTTTCTACATTATGTTTGTTAATAATAAAAAAAAAAATATTATAACAAAAAAAAAATATTACAATTCCTTCACTAATTAATCGAAAGGAACTTCGTTCCATCCGGGTGTCCCTTAACACATGTAGTAGTAGTTTACATGTCTTGTGTCGCGGGAGACTTTACAAACATACAAGTCACGGATACAAAGTGGTGTCCGTGTGGGAATCGAACCCACGACCTCTTGCGTAGCAGTCGGACACACTACCACCGCGCCACAGAGGCAGTCTTTATAGACTCAACTCTTAAAGACAACTTTATACGAAAGGCGATCGAATTTGCGAGTCCTTGATCGATATCTATGTGTGCGTTGCTCGAGTGTGCGTTGTAAGATAATTTAACATTGCCTTCTGTATTCTCGGCACTTTGTGGCCGCGGTTGGCCGCGCCTAAGTGTTGCCAACAGAGGGTTATTTATTAGAATGCTCGATTAATTGAATTACATCGGTATTCTTTACACCCACTACTATGTCAGACTAATTAAATTACTTATGTAAATTGAATAATAACAGCTTACAGTAAATAGGTTAAATACACTTCGTTTGGTGGGTTGAACTTGCCATTGGAACTATGCCATTATCTACTTCCGTTCCTATATCAATTTAATAACGTATAGGTATTAGCGTGTGGCATCGTAGCGTCCAAACAGATGGACGTATTTGGATGCGGTATTTTTTAACAAAAAAAACGGTCGTCTGTAACGTCGGTTTACGGACGATCATTTCACGTGATAACGTCACAAACGTTGCTTTGACGTGATCAGGTCTTATAAATCGACTAACTGACTGGGCAACTTCGTCTGTGTAAATTTTCCTCGTTTTTACAACATTTTTCATTGCTGCTCCGCTCCTATTAGTCGTAGCGTAATGTTATATAGCCTATAGCCTTCCTCAATAAATGGGGTATCCAACAGTCAAAGAAGTTTTCAATTTGGTTTAGTAGTCCAAATAAACAAACTCTTCAGCTTTATAATATTAGTATAGATTAAAAAGACAGAGAAAACAATGTACTATTCCTTAGTAAAACTAAACTATAAGTATACCGAGCATATCAATAGCGACCTATCTCATCACAGACTAGCCAACTATGCAGCAGATATTATAGTGCACAAGTGTATGCGCAAACACAAGTGCTCTATACGAACGAAGATAGGTTGAGCGCAGGATCGCCGGTTTAAGGTGCTCTCCGAAGCGCGAAGAGATATTACATATTTCGAAAACGGTCAACCATCTATGGACCGATAGTGCCAATGTTACTTAACCTATTTATTATGTTAGATGTCTCGATTTGATCGGTCACCACTGTGTCATAGAAAAAATTACACACCTAACAAAATGAGGTAAATATATTATTTAGCTCGTCGCTAGCAACACCGTTACTCGGTTCGATATCCGACCCACTTCCAACAAGGAAACAAACACTTTTTCTATCATTCAAATCGACCCTTTTTAGTTTCGAACGAGTATATAGTATAAAGGGAGAAGGATTTTTCTTTTAATCGTTTAGCTTAAGTCTACTTTGAAAACTTAGTCATTTTAAGAGCGAAGGTGGATAATATCTTCGAAGAACTTCGATTTAAGGAATAAATTATCCTAAAATTTGAATTATAATGGTTTGTGATATTGGATATTGCATGATTTATAGAACATTGATAGTCTACAAAAAACGAGAGTTTAAAAAAAATCAATAGGTAAGTTTTGCATCACAAAGAACGCGGTGCGGTGTTACCTGCGATTTCTTGCATAATACACATAGGCTATAATATTATATTGATATTATAGCCTATGTGTTAATCCAGGGTGTCAGCTAACTCCATACCCAATTTTATTGAAATCGCTCCAGCCGTTTAGACGTGAAGAAGTAACAAACATACACACTCACATACTCATAAACTTTCACCTTTATAATATTAGTGTGAGTGTGATTAGTGAGACTTTTTAAAAGTCACATGTACCTACTCCCTTTTAAAATATGTAAAATTGTAAAATTGTAGGACTTAAATCACGCCTACTAATTCAAATGATGTGAACTACGAAGATTCATAGCGATTCACTGCATATTCAAAATGTCGTGTTCTACTTATCTCACATTGGTTGATTGAAGAATATAATAAAACCTTCCAAACTGTTTTTTTACCTATTACTAAAAGAGCTACAGTTCTAATTTTGTTCAGTTTATGATATAATAAATATATCATACATATGTTTTTGTGTGATATCTATACTTATTACTTATAATATTATAAAGTGGAAGAGTTTGTTTGTTTGTTTGTTTGTTTGTTTAAACGCGCTAATCTCAGAAACTACTGGTCCGATTTAAAAAAATCTTTTTTTATTGGATAGCCCATTTATCGAGGAAGGCTATAGGCTATATAACATCACGCTACGACTAATAGGAGCGGAGTAGAGACGAGAAATGTTGCAAAAACGGGGAAAATTTACGCATACGAAGTTGCGCGGGACAACTAGTATTTAATATACTTTCTACGCTTTGTGGCCCTTATAAATTGAATAATCTATACAAATATTATAAAGCTGAAGAGTTTGTTTGTTTGAACGCGGTAATCTCGGGAACTACTGGTCCGAATTGAAAAAATATTTTTCTGTTGGGTAGTCCATTTATCGAGAAAGGCTATAAGCTGTATAACGTCACGCTATGGCCAATAGGAACGGAGCAGCAATGAAAAATGTTGCAAAAACGGGAAAAATGAACGCATACGAAGTTGCGCGGGTCAGCTAGTGAAGTATAAAATGTAAAGTAGATTCAGAACGCAATCAGCGATTAATCATTCATCAGTAGATAACTGAAAACATGGACGTACTGATTAACGCAATTTGGGGGTTAAAACCCCCCGACATTGCAAGAAATCGGAGGTTCTTCCAAAAATGATCCTGAATATGTCCATGGCTGATAACATTGTAGTGTGAACGTTACGACAAACATATAAAGTTATTGATTTATCGTTGGTTCTTCATACAATACTTGAAATTATTCTAACGACAAATTGCTAGTAAGTGTCTTACTTACTAGCAATTTGAAAAGAGTGGCCGCTATTGCCTCGTTCTTTTAACCGGTTTGACCTATTGTTTGCGCACAGGCATTACATGTATAAGTAGAATCGACTTTTCACAAGTGTAGTTGCTCACTTAGTATTTTTTTTTTTGAAAGGTCATACGGTTCTGTTATATTCATGTATAGTTGATGCCCGCGGCTTCGTCCGCGTGCATGAATTTACCGTGTTAAAGATTTATTGTTGCTTTCAATCAAAACGCTGAAGCACATGTTTATTTATTTGCAACCATAAACCCAAATACAATTTTTCACAGGCTATACGGAGGATGCATCAACAGTATCCCAGCCAAGCTCTTTAAACTTTTGCTGAGTGGCTATCGATGAGTGCGGTCTGGCGTTGTGATGATGGAACACCACGCCTTTCCTGTTTACCAACTCCGGCCGGTTTTACTCAATGGCTTCTTTTAATCTCATCAGTTGCTCACAGTGGAGGTCCGAATTGATAGTTTTACCTGGCGGCATAAGCTTATAGTAGACGATTCCTTCCCACCATACACACAGCATCACATTGTTTCGAGTCAGGCCGGGCTTTGCCACGGTCTGTGGAGCTTGTCCATGCTTCGACCACGATCTTTTTCTGACATTCTTATCGCAAGTGACCCATTTTTCATCACCCGTAATCAACCCTTTAAGAAATGGGTCGGAATTGTTACGTTTTAACAAAGAATCGCAAATGGACACACGTTGCATTAAATTTTCTCTCAGTGAAATCATGTGGTACCCAAATATCAAGTTCTTTCTTGAACCCAGGCTTTTGTAAATGACGTGAAACTGTTTTGTGATCAACATCCAGTTCTTCAGCAATATCGTTACTACTAATATGTCGATCCTGCTCCACTTTTTCAAAGATGGCACTGATTTTATCCGTGACAGGGTCCTGAGCGAGCCTCATCCTTCACACTAAAATTTCTAGACTTAAAACGCTTGAACCACATTTATTGATACTGCATTAGGTCTATAAACTCACACACTTTATTCGCGGCGTAGGTACATCGCATTTTACCTTTTTTTGTAATTAAACTAAAGGGTCTTTCAACAAAGACGGGTCGATGTTAAAATTGAATAAAACTAGATGTGTGTGAGATATTAACGAAATTTATTTTTTATTTGAAAGGCCCGTTTATGCCATTATGCATGAAATATGACATCGTTCAAATGTCCGCCGCGGCTTCGCATGGTGGCACAAATCCGAGAGGTCCAATTTTTAATGACTCTGCTGCATAGATCCGGCTGAATCTGAGCGATGGCCTGCGTTATGTTGGCTTTCAGGGCAACGGTCGAATGTGGTTTATTGGCATAGACCTGCGACTTCAGAAAACCCCACAAAAAAAAGTCTAGCGGAGTCAAATCACACGATCTTGGTGGCCAATTCACGTCACCTCTGCGAGAGATAACCCTACCCGCAAACCGTTCATGCAGAATGTCGATTGTGTCGTTCGCTGTGTGGCAAGTAGCGCCATCTTGCTGGAACCACATGTCATTCACGTCCATATTGTTCAATTTAAGCCAAAAGAAATTGTTTATCATTGATCTGTAGCGCTCACCGTTGACGGTGCTGGCCTCGCCAACTTCGTTTTCGAAGAAGTACGGACCAATGACGCCGCCAGACCAAAATCCGCACCAAACAGTTACTTTTTGTGGATGCATTGCTATCTGGTGAACCTCATGTGGGTTGTGGTCATCCCATATACGGCAATTTTGCTTATTAACAAAACCATTCATCCAAAAATGTGCCTCGTCGCTAAAGATTATTTTTTGGCCAAAATCGGGGTCCTCTTCCAAGCGTTCCGACGCCCATTCAGCGAACACACGGCGTTGTCTATGGTCATTAACTTTGAGCTCCTGGGTCAGTTGGATCTTGTATGGATGCAGACCCAAGTCCCGACGCAAAATTCTCCAAGTTGAAGTCTGCGAAAGGCCGAGTTCTTGTGCACGGCGAGAAATCGACTGCTTCGGAGTCTCCTGAACACTCTCACGTACAGCGGCGATGTTCTCGGCCGATCTGGCGTTCCTTTGACGTAAAGGTGTTGGTTGGTTGTTTACCGAACCGGTCGTCTCGAATTTAGTCACCAATCGTTGGAGAGTAGACTTTGAAGGGCCACCGCGTCTGCCGTAAAATGGGCGCAATGCGCGCAACGTTTTCACTAACGAACACTCATTTTGATAATAAAGTTTTATCATTTGCACATGCTGCTCAACCGTGTAACTTGCCATGGTGATTTATTGGCATCAGTGACTGAATAAGAAAAAACAGATTTGACAGATGCCGTCAAATCAAAATGGCCGCCACAGATTATTAATATCGACCCGCTCTATTTGAAAGACCCTTTATAAATATCTTCGGCGCATACGTTTATGCTTGCTTGAAAAACAATTGAAAAATGGCGGGAACTAGTTTTTATTATTTATTTATTGCATATTCAGAATGTCAACAATTAATGGAATTAAAACCAGACAGTTACATTCAGTACAACCAAAGAGGTTTGATTACTAACAAAACATTCAAAATACGAAAATACTTTTGCCTTTACCTAATATATTCGTAAATATGAAGGACGTATTCCTTCAAATTTCACGTCTCTATGTTCACCGGATTAGGCTGTGCGCTGATCCATCAGTCAGTCAGGACTTTGAATTTTATATAGGTATCTAAGATTTATAAATGTTGAGCTAACAAAAAACATTTTAACATGATATGATGTCGTCTGTTGTCTGTATTATGTTTCTATGAAACCTTCATAAAGTTTAAATACAGCTTGTTTCTAAACCACTTTAACAATAGAAACTAACGAGTAGTTCGCACGTTCGGTGGTTTACGTGGTATGTTTCCGCGGAATTCATTGTTACATCGCTTACAAACTTAAATTAGACAATGCGACATTTTATTTACCTATAGTTTCTATTCGAACGTAGTTTCTTATCGTATGTTATTTGTTTGCAGGCTAAGAAGCTAGACTGAAAAAAGTATCACATTTTGACATCGATCAAAAGTCTATTAATTATAATTTATGTGTAGTTAGAAAAATAAGGTTACTACTTATTTCGTATAATTTTGACTTAAAATCTGATGGCTATCATAACTTTTAATAGATATCCATTGTTATAGGGGCGTTCAAACGGGCACACACATATTTTACGCCAATTTGTGGCGGCAATGCTGTGGCCGGCCACATTTGATAGTTGAGTTAGACGATCGCTGAGCGATCTATTCTCCGCAATGTTGCCCGGCCAATTTTGTTGTTGTTTGAGTCGCCCTCTATTTTATTGTTGCGGGGTTGTGTAGCCCGTTTAGGAGACTGGATCATGCGCCATACAATTGTAGATATATTGCCATTATTGGCCGAGCAATAAGTTGCCAATGGTGCCGCTACAGATTGCCGTAAAAATGGCCTGTTTAGACGCCCCTTTAGTATTGCCAAATATACACAATAATATTTGATTTTAAACTAAAACTTAAACAAGTTTCGATATAATACATATCAAACTATTACTACTTAGCGAAACTTTATAATAATAATATCAAATTCACTATAATTAGAAGAATATTTTGTTCAAAAGGCATTTAATATTTAAAAAATACTTTTGATGAAATACCAAGTTATTTAAAATAAATTTCAGAACTTTTAGAGCCATATTTTTATTCGTAATATTCATACCATAGTCAGGTTTAAAATTGATGACTATTGACTCCAAATTAAAATGTTCTCACATAAAAAGTCGTCTCATTTATCACGGTGCGGATTGCGGTCCCTTCCAATTGCGAATGACAGGTCAACCTGTAAAGTAGATCAAAGCAAAACAAAGGAAACCCACTTGCCCAATCAGTGCTGTGTCAGGTTGAAAAAGGTTTAACCAAAATCAGTACACGTATTTTCTATGTCTACATACTTAGACGGTTCTGCTGACAAACCTAGTCAACAAAAACATTGTGAAAATAGCTACAATAATAAATAAAATCTTAAACAATAATAAAAAAAAACAATAATCAAAAATATCGTTTTTAATAATACCTAATGGCAGCATCTTGCCTACGTTAAACAGTTTAAAAACAAACAAACTTTGTAAAAATTTACATTGGAAATGTGGAGCTGCAAATTTTTATTGCCTTGTTCTTTTCTGCGGCTTTTCCTCTTGCTTGCAAACAGGCAGTACATGTAATTTATAATCATTACTTTTCACAAGTGTAGTAAAATAAATAGAGATTTTTTTTAATTTCAATAATTTTTCAATTTAAATTTGAAAGTAGAGTAGAGTTGTCCCGTAATGGGACAACTCACACAAGATCATCTAATCCTTATCTAGGCAGATCTTGTACTATGGCAACCAGACTATGATAAACATACCTATTTTGCTTTTTTCTAAATAGATACAAATCAGTAAGAACTCAGGATAACTAACCACTCGACAAGCCAATCAATTATAAGTAGATATACTTGTAAATATATTAAAGACTAGCTGACCCGCGCTATTTCGTCTGCGTGATTTTTTATCGGTTTTTGCAAATAATTGGTCCTAGCGTGGTGTTATACATATAGGCTTATAGCCTTCCTCGATAAATGGGCTATCAAACAGTGAAATATTTTTCAAATTCGGATCAGTAGTTCCTGAGATTATCGCATTCAACGAACAAACAAACTCCTCATCTTTATAATATTAGTTAAGATTACAATTGTACATATATGTGTAGGTTTTAAACACTCCACTACAAAACAAAAAAAAAATAAAAAAATAAAGGTGTCTTATGAACACCCGGTTGGAACGTAGTATCTTTTTTGTTTTTTTATTAACTAATGATTAAAACATTTTTTGGAAGAACTGCTAGCTTCACATAATCATAAGTAATAGATTTTTGATCGATGACAAAATGTAACACTTTTTTCCGTCTAGCCTCTCAGCCCGCAAACAAAAACGTGCAATTAGAAACTACGTTCCAATAAACCGGGCAAGTGCATGTCGAACCACGCACTATGTAGGGTTCCGCAGTCCCCCTCCCTCCCCCCTTTTCGAATAATACGGCTTAAGAAAGGATTTCCTGTTGTTTTTGTTTTATACTTACAACGTTATACCTACATAATAATAATTTATAATGGAAATTGTACGAAAATGTTGTTACTTCTCATTTAAACAGCTGTTACTCGTAAACTTGTAAAGCGTAGTTAGTTGTGATAGTTTTCCCTTTTATTTTCACTATATATACTACTACCGTGAGTTTTTTCACATACCCAATATCAACTATTTAGTTGGCAGGGGGAGTGGTACACTTGACTCTAACAGAAATTTGCCCTTAAAAGCTTAATATTTCACAAACGGGTTCCTAAATCCCCCAAAGCATCGTCTAAACACACGATGAAATAGGTAAGAAAAAAAAACGCATCCCCACTTTACATATAGGGGAGGTACCCCCAAAAAAATAATCTTCAAGATTTTATTCTTTCACTTTGTCGGCGTAAGTAATATGTGTATCCAGGCAATTACAGCCTTCTAGCACTAACAATTTCTGACATTAGGGTTCCATTTTGCCTTTTTGGCTACGGAACCTTGAAAAATAACATCGGACAATCACTGAAAGGAAAGTATTTACATTCAAAATAGAGTAAAATCTGGTTTCGATGCTTTAATTGCTGCGCTTGAAAATGTACGGCAGTTATCTCTGAACGGTGTATTGTACCAACGGCTTCAGTGCAGTTCAAGTAATTTCATTGGATGAATACGGCATTCCGCTAGAACAAATAAGTTCCTATCCATTTATAAAATACAGTTAAGTTTGTTTCACTACCTATATTTTTGTATAATCAAAATATTATTTATTATACGGGAATAAAGGCGCATTGTTTACCTCAAAATTGCTTGACCATTCGACCAGGTTGCACCATTCTTAGTCCGCTTGTGACCACGGCTGGTGCAACCTGGTCGAAACGTCAAGCAATTTTAAGGTAAACAATGCGTGTTAATTCCCGTAAAAAAATAGTTATAATCATGCAACGCGAAAGTTTAAATGTTAGCTATATAGCTAACATTTAAACTTTCGTGGAGATCTCTATTTTTTGACAATAAAATATAGCCTATGTTACTCCCTGATAATGTAGCTTTCTATTGGTGAAAGATTTTTTCAAATCAGTTTATTAGTTGTTAAGTTTATTCATTACATACAAAAATACAAATCTTTCCCCTTTATATTATTAGTGTAGACTAGTGTAGAGCTAGATAAAACAAAGTCGCTTCCCGCTGCCTGTTCCTGTGTAGGTATAGGTAAGGATTCCTAGAACATATTTTAAAGTAATTGACATCAAGCTGGAATTGTCATGGTTAGCTTCGTTTTGACGAGAAGACGTCGTTATGTAAACGGCAAATTTATATAGTGGTATAGATGAAGTTGTCACGGTTTATCTATGGTCCACAGATGTCCATAGATGTCTGACAGTTTGACGCTTATGCCTGCTGGCCTATAGATCATGCATGCATTTTGAGAAAGGGGATCTTAGCAAAGAGATAGACAAGCGGACAGTAATGTGATTCTATAAGGATTCTTTGTTCCTTTTTGGAACACGAAACTCTAAGAAGGAATTCCTACTATAGTTTATTTTCAACCAAATACCTGCCTTGGTTTTTATTAATATTCGTACCAATCTTAGATTATCTTGCGTCTAAACGCCTTCTTAACAAAAGCAGTAAAAACTCAATGTCTAATTTAGATATTAAGCTATAGGAATATCAAAGTCGCAGCCCAATTCTGGCGATTTTTTTGTGATTCCCCTTTGATATCAATCACTTTAAAATAAGTTCTAGGTATCCTTACCTAGGTACGCTTAGATCTTATAATCTACGCAACGGATGTTGATGTGGTTTTCACTATTATTAACATATAAAATAATCTTCCTGGTACTTTGTAGGTTATACATTACAAATAATTTTCTTCTTAGCGTTTCAATTAAATTCAATTCAATTATCTTTATTGCAATAAACGGGGTACATACCTAATGGTGTTACATAATACAACTATTGATAATTCGATATGTCCCATTTAGCCATCACAGATAGCATTTTGACAGTAATTATTGAAGTACTACATGTATTACAGGTAATACAAGCATACTATGTATATACCTATATGCTGAAAAGTCTGTACAAAGCTGGCGCGGCTGCAAAAGCGGGCCGCTTCTAGATCCTAAAAAAAGAATTCTAACTTACAATATCAAAATGATGGCAACATTTCTCACGCGTAACTTTTTAATGATACATTCCAGATATTTTTACACAAAGTAAACCATCATCTCGATTTTTTTTGGAGTTTTGAATTCAAAAGAGACAATTTCCAAAATGAGTTCTCTTTGCACATTGTTTGCCCTTATAATTTAAAGCTTTCACAGATGAAAAAAACTAATGACGACGATCAAAAAGGATGAATTTATAAGAAAAATTACAGTGCACTCTATATTCCCTCACTATAGTCCGGTAGAACGGCACGGCAATGCAATACGACTTAAAAAGGTTTGTTTACAGGGCCGATTTCGAGGATTCCGTAGCCAAAATGAACCCTTATAGTTTCGTCATGTCCGTCTGTCGGTCTGTCTATCCGTCTGTATGTCACAGGGATTATACTGAGAGACTACTCAATGATTAATGATGAAATTTGGTGAAAAGGTGCCTTCTAGTGGCCGCTACCTAGTTTGATAGCTCAATAATAAAAATAAATGTTTTAGGGGGGCACTCCATACATGTAACAGAAGATGATTTTTTTTTCGGCTAATATCAACACATCTTTCGACAGGCCTTTTAAAAACATTATAAGGTTTTTAATAAACTTTTGAAGTGAATATTTTTGTAAATAATCGATTCGAAAGTTGCATAAATGGTGTCCCTTAACTTTTGAACCGTGTGACCAAAAAATATGAAAAAAATCACAAAGGTAGCGCTCAATAAATACTTTAAAGCCTAATACCTTAAAATAAATACTTTCTAAGAAAAAAATATTATTTTGTACATGATCGGATATACCGTCATTAAGTTATAATCGAAAAACTGCGTTTCTCAACAAAAGAGCGTAGGTGCCATGAACATACGCTCTTTTGCTGATGCAATTATTTAAGGCTGCGGAACCCTATACTGAGCATGGTCCGACATGCTCTTGTCCGGTTTTATTGACGATCTATGCCCGGATATATATATTTAAATAAGTAGTAGGATAGGGTATAGTATCTCCTAAATAACATAGGAAACGGCTACCAAATTAAATGAAACTAGCCAATTTCTCAGAAAATATGTGGGAAAACAGAATTTCTTTACACTCTTTTTTCCTTCAAACTCATATACCGATAGGATGGGAATTCGAAACTATAGGGAATAAAATACGCCTTCAAATTTATTTTATGGAAAAAAACATTGAATTATATACACTTCTTCAATAATAAACAACTTTAAACGACATACTTTTTACACGAACCGACTGAAATAAAACTTCAATACACGGTAAAATATTTTTTCAACTTTGTTGGAAACGATGAATATAAAATATTTACACCGGGTATATTGAATTCAACCCTGAAAGAGCACTACTAGTTCTAATGAATGTCATTTGTAGTTTTATTTTGTTTTCATTCTATTGTAAGCTATTTTAAAGTTAACTACTTAGCAATGTGGAATTGTGGGCTACCACATTACTAGCAATCCTGTTAACCTCTCCAACTAAGCTCAATGGCTTGAGTTAAGAGTGGGTTCACGTCGGTATTATAATGGATAGGATTCAAACCCGCGACCTCACGATTGCGAGTCAGACCCATTAGACTGCCGCCGCTTCAGTGCATATTTATGAGCTCCGTAGTCATTATTATGAATCGTGCTTGCGCGGTACAATTGCGTGTCATTGATTTTGTAAAGAGGTTTTATTCTTTACAAAATGTAGGTATACGAAGAATTTAACTAACTGGTCGAAACGTCAAGCAATTTTAAGGTAAACAATGCGCGTTAATTCCCGTATAATAAATAGTTTTAATCATGCAACGCGAAAGTTTAAATGTTAGTATAGGTATATTGAGTTAATAGAGTCTATGAGTCACTTTGAATATCTATGTATACCTAGTCAAAATAATTGAACTTGATTTAGTTTAGAGTCAAATAAGATGATCTATTTATTTCTAAGATGTTTGGTCATCCGTCTGCGCGAAAGAGATAGATACATTTTTTTTATTTATTTGAGGTCCATTTAGATACTATCAGCATATAAGATTTTGTTACAAAAATCATCTTGTTTACAAAATTCGTTTATGCTTAGAAAATCCTTTTCAAACAGGTGACGGAGATGACTCGAGCAAATATCAATTTCAATATACCTCTCACTGAAAGTCGAATAACTCTTTGATAGTCAGGTTTTTGAAGGTGTTGGAGCAAGAAAGATTCCAATATTATTTTTTCGTTCGTGAAAAACAGACACCAATAAGATTGCTGGTATTTCATTCGTATTTTATTCTTATATGCTCAAAAATTCTTGTTTTATTGTAAGATTATTTACTTTGGTACATGGTATTACAAAGAGGCAGGTGACAGGAGTCAAGTGCCGTGCAAATACCGACCTTTGGTTCGACCGTGACTCGTCACAACACGCAGAAATAGAAACGAGTTTTATATTTGGCTGAGCTAAATACATTCTCTCACACTTAACCTATATACAGGGTGTAACAGAAAGGTGTAGTCAAATTTCAGCAGCGGATAGGGTATGTTTTCAATATTGCACCTACCATGGTGCCATAGCTGATTGCATTATTATTATGTAGTTATATCATATTCTTTTTGTCAAAATTTAGTAGTAAAAGGCGTATGGCATAAGAATTATACCTTCCCTGATACAAAATTCGATTGGATTATTATGTCATAGAACTTTTTAAGTCATACTTTTTTAATTAATAACTTTTTCATTCATAAATAAACGAAATGAAAAAATAATAAATATTTTTTTGAGGTACTCAAATTTTGATAAAATTAGGTATGTGCACTCAGTATCATGACCATCCCTTGAATATGATAATCGTGCTCATCACACAAAGATTAATCCTGGATGGGAATCGAACCCACGAACTCTGGCTTAGATGGCCTATCTCAAATTAGTAAAGTAGTAAACTCTGTCTCAAATTAGTTTAAATATTAAATTCAGTGCCCGCAGATCTGACAAGACTAACCTATTTGCTCTACAAATTTACAAAAACAATATTTCCTACTTCAATCCATTAACGAGAATTGCTCGACAATATAAAGAAATGGCAAAAACTTACAAAATAAATGTGTGTACATGTTTGACATAATAACAAATTTATTAAAAACGTGAAAGGCATCTTGTACTTTGATGCTTCAGAGTCAAGTGAGGGCCTGAGGCGTCCAGGCCCCTTATTCACTATGTTTTTTTTTTCGATTTCACGGCAAGCCCGCGCGAATTGGCCCATGCGCGGTGCGCTCAAAATTGTCCCCGCGCATGCGACGCATTTCTAAGCACAGCTTTCTATATACCATTATGTCAAGATTTTGACAGTTAAAAGCGCGGTTTTGCGCGAGAACGAAAAAAATATAGTAAATAACCCTGCCCTAAACTAAAGCTGCAAACTAGCGTGAAATAAATATATTGTTATTAATACAGCTTTGCTTAAATGTCACGTTGCCAAGTAGATCAGATTTATAAAAAAAATGTACTATAAATATACTATGATTGTAATGAGTTTTGTGCTTCTAAATAAATTAATAAAAAAATAAAACATAGAAAGGATCACTAACCATTTCACAAACAGGCTAGTCATTATGGTACGTCATACGTTACAAAAAGAGTTTTCAAATTTTCAAGAAGCTTAAAGTTGACCTAACCGTCTAGATGAACTTGAATAATTTTTGGACCTTATTTAAGTTTACCTAGACGGCTAGGCAAACGCTGTAACAATGTTGGTTACTTGCAAGCAAACATTCAACAGAAGATACAAATATTTCACAGAATTTCCAATAAATAATACGAGTAGGTATGTCCTCAATATAGTTGACATGGGTAACTGTCACAGCCGTGTCGGAGAACGATTGTTCTAAGCCGTAATCCCAATAAGTACCTACTCTCTTGTAAAATATTGATCTATACTGGTAATGTGTCACATATATTAGGTGATTTTTAATATACTAATAACCTTTCACGCTTGGCTTCTTTACATTATACCAAATAACTTCGTTACATATTCTTTGAAAAAAAAATATAACGAAGTTGACTACCTATCACCTACTTTTGTCACACAACCATTTACCACACATCTGAGAGACCTCGGATTAAAATCCCTAAACCTCACAATAAACAACGATTTAACTCCAGTAAAATAGTCTGTAGGTGGCTAGGTCATAACTCCATAAACAAGTGGTAGGTGATAAAGGGTTAAAATCACACTAATATTATGAAAGCGAAAGTTTGTGAGTGTGTATTTTTGTAACTTCTTCACGTCTAAACGGCTAGAGCGATTTTAATAAAATTTGGTATGGAGTTAGCTGACACCCTGGTTTACCACATAGGCTAATAAATCGCGGGTAATACCGCGGAGCACAGCTAGTATTAAATATTTTCCGAAACTGATACCTGATAACTTTGTAATAGTTATTTAGTGTTATGTAAAGAAGCCACAAGCGGGAGGTTATTGGTATATTACAAATCATTCTGTATACATAACATTTTTTATTACTTTATAATGTTTAAATAAACATAATATATGTCTGGCTAGAAAACCTTCAAGAAATTGCTTTTTAATAAAAACACTAAATACATTTGACTGCCTCTGTGGCGCGGTGGGAGTGTATCCGACTGCTACGCGAGAGGTCGTGGGTTCGATCCCCACCCAGGATAAAACTTTGTGTGATGAGCACGATGATTTATTCTGTGTCTGGGTGTTATTTATCTATAATATGTATGTATTTAGAAATATATAAGTATGTTTATCAGTTGTCTGGTTTCCATAGTACAAGCTCTGCTTAGTTTGGGATCAGATAGCGTTGTGTGAGTTGTCCCAACATATTATTATTATTATTTTAATACGTGCATACTTATTGCCCGGCTATAAGCACATTCATATTTGCATAAATTCTTATTTGTACAAACAAACATGTGCGTTATGACAAAAAAAACAGTATACCACACAAATGACTAGCACAAAATGCCAGTTTGTACCAAATTGATATGCACAAGTATGTGAAGAAGACGGCACAATATAAAGACGCAAACATTTACACCATCCGGTTTGCGCAAATACGATCGCGCGTGTAGCGCATGCAAGTGTGGACGGCAGACAGCTTTTGAGCCAATGTTTGCACCAACTGTTTGCACATGCAAGTCCCTATCATGTAAACCATGCAGTTTTTGCGCCACTATTTGTAAAAACTGTTTACACATGCAAGTCGTTGCGTGTAGCGCAACCCTGTGATACCACAGAGTATGCGCATCTGTATCTACACGGAGGCACATAGATAGATAGATATATAGCTATACACGTTAAACTTCTTACGCCCTTATGTTTGCGTCCCGGGTTAAAACGCAAACACATACCGACTCAGAGAAAGTTATGGTTGAAATCTCTTTATAACTTTTCACGTAATAGAGAGCCTATGAAACTCTCAAAGCACAAAAACTTAACGTGCAGAAAAGGCTTTAAACCTTATCTAAGATGCTGCCAGAAACCAACAAAGTTTTCCTTAATTATAATCAACAAGAGAACAGATAAAGAGATAGTTAGAAATGGGTTTCGACCGAAAAGTAGGAAAAAACACTAGAAAAATGTTAATGAACTGGGTAAGGAACCGATTACAATGAAAAGGTTGTGATGAAAATCACTCAACTACTTACCTCACTTAAACAATTTATCTAGTCGTGAAGACTTGTAATTGACTAGCTGATTAACTCACTAATCAATCTACTATGACTGCTTTAGCTATAAGTCTTCCATATTAAATAAATAAGTAACAATTAATATAACTGTGTATAAATACACAACGTCGTTTGTTCGCCTCGCTAAAATTCATAAACAGTTTTAACGACAGATTTTATTTTGTGGAGTGTTACAGTACTGGAGTGGTTTAAAAAAATAGATTTAGTTCAATTCAATTTTAGGTGGTACGCAGCTCACCCAGACAGCTAGTTACACCAATCTCTATATATATATACATATATAGTACTAGGAGGCTGTACTTACTACTCTGTACAAATTTGTCCCGATTAAATTAATTGAATTTATTGAAAATCTAATAGTAATCTTGTTTATTAAACCAATTTCACACGTTTTGATTAACTTCAAGTAAGCGTACAAAAGTTTAACAGGTTTATAAGTGTACAAACAAAATTAAAAGTTTTATCTTGTGAAGTGACGGTTGGACACCGGCAAAGGTTTTTTTAAAGGATTATTTGTGTATTATTGTCTTCTCTTACAAGGTACGGTATTTATTTATGTTTTATTTGCATTACAAACTGTTTTAGTAACGATTTTAAGGATTTTAAGTTTTGTTTTTATGCCAAATACCATACTTAACCTCCTATTGTTTGATCTCACCTTTATTGGCATTAATTTAATAGACTGTTTAACTTGTTATTAAAGTGAAAATGATGACTCGCAAAGCCTTGGCTCGTCAGGAACAAACTAAACTACAACTGACTTTGAGGGAACTACAGGCATCCAAAGAAAGATGTGATCAACTTAATAGGGAAAGAGAGGGCAATGAAAAAGAACTGTTAGACGTTTTAAACATGAATGAACGGTTGAGAGATGAACTGGCAAAGTTGCACTCTGAATATAACAATATCCTAAATGACCGGGACAAACTCCAACGCACAGTAGACAGCTTTGATGCTTGTATGGATGAATACACACAGACTCTTAACCACATAACCTCCTTGAAACGACAACTACTTCAAGCGCACAACAAAATATCAGAACTTGAGTCAGATAAACATAATCATATTGTAAAGTGTAACAATAGCTTGTTCAGTGAATTGGTTGGCCCGGTCATAAATGATGCTGCAGTTGGTAACTTACATTCCTCAGTTATTATCGATCTTACCGGAGAGGATGGGCCCGTGCAATTTAAAAAGTCTAATAAATCTGTCAAGGTTATTAAATGCAGCAGAAATAAGCTTAAAAAGTATATAAAAATTAAGAAATATATTACAAAAACAAAAAATTAATTAGTAAACACAAATTCTTTATTGATAGCATGGCATTAAATAGACAGAGATTGCAACTAATCGATCAGGTTCAAATGTATTCACTGGAGCTGGACAATGTCTCATCGCAGTATGTTGAGGATACACGGGCTATGCAATTAGAGATTGACCGCCTCCATGAATCATTACAGACTCTAACAATGAAATATGAAGTAACTGCAAAACAGAGCAGGGAGCAGGTGTTGGCTATAGGTAAGCTGGTCAACTCTTGCAACTGCAACAATGAGCAATCAACTCCTTTAACAAGTAGGCATAGTCCAATTTGTAGATTATCACTAGATTGCCAATCGCTAGCACTTGATCCCTCTCCACTGCCAGCACTCCATAATAACTTAGCACAAACTAGCAGTTCTTTTAAATTAAGTACTATTATGATGTATAGTGATGAAATTGGTAAGGGCATTGGATCCCTAATGTCAAAGTTGAGTACGGGACAAACTAGAATCATCAATAATTGCACGCCTGCTTTGTCCTATAGTAATATCATGGAAAATATTTTAAGATCTAATTTTAGTCAGGACAGCACTATAATTATTTTTGTCGGTGATAGGGGAAATGTAAACAAAAATAGGTTTTTAAATTATTTTGAGGAGTTGTCCAATTTAAATGTAAAAAAAATTGTTATGTTTTCATTTCCCCTGAGTAATGGATTATCACAGGAAGAAAATTCTATTAGATATAATTTGAATAACCTTATGCATCAACTGACATGCCAAATTAATGGACCTTTTTATAATAAATTTCATTTTATTGACACTAACAAACTTGTTAGTAAATATTTTTATTTGACAAAAGATAGATATTATCTTAAAAATAGTTGTAAAAGACAGATAGCTGTTTCGCTATCTTTTTATATTAATACTTCAGCCAAGAATTTGGCTACTCAAGTTGCTTCTATTGAGCAACAAAATTATGACATTAATTTTAACTTAGCTAACAATTTGGCTAAAGCACCTGACCTTAATAATGATAATTTATGTATTAATAATAATTATAATATTGACATACCGAATAATTTAAATTAAATTTTAAGACAATAGAGAGTACCTCTTGCACACATACTTGTGCACTACCACTTGAAAATTATACTGTTATGTCAAAACAGAACAATAGTTATATTAATAAAATTAACCTGGTGCATCAGAATATCAGAGGAATGACAGGAAAAGACTTGGAATTGGAATTGTTCATGAATGCTGAAGCTATTGATATTTTATGTATTACTGAACACTGGCTAAAGAGCGATCAGTTCATGTTTAATTTCAACAATCACCAGGTAGGCAGCTCGTTCAGCAGGGAACTGGCTATACATGGTGGTTCACTAATATTAATAAATAAAAATCTTAAATTCAAAGAACGCCGTGATATTGTTAACTTCTCTGTTGAACGTAGCATAGAAATAGCCTGTGTAGAGTTGAAGCGGTTTATTGTATTGACTGTGTACAGACCACCTTCAGCACAATATCATATTTTTGAAGATGTTATGGATGAAGTCTTGCATAAGGTAACAAACCTTAATAAAAATGTAATAATATGTGGCGACTTTAATGTTAATTTATTAGAGAATACTACTTCAAGTATGAGGATTTTAGCTCTATTCAAATCATTTAATCTGTGTAATTTATTTTTAGAGCCTACCCGCATAACTGCCACTACAGCCACATGTTTAGATAATATATTCACAGATATTATTGTAGATAACAAGAGAGTAATTAATCAAATGGATTCTGACCACTGTGGTCAACTTATTTCTTTTGATATTAAAAGTAGAAAAGTAACTAAAAAATGTATAACTGTTATCCCTAAAACTGTCAGTCGATTTGAGAGTTTCAAAAGCCGCCTCATTTGTAACCCTCCACTGTTGAATGAGGACAGTGATCCTAACATTTTATATAAAACATTCTTTAATAAATTTTGTCATAATTTCGATTCAGTTTTCACTCCCAAAACGATTATGGTTAAGGGGAATGCAACTTTTAGTGAGTGGGCTATTGTCGGCCTACATAAAAGTAGAAAAAGATTATATGAGCTGTATGATGAACGAAATTATAACTGTTGTGAAAGATTTCAAGCTTATGTAAGAAATTATGCTAAAACATTTAGGCAGACTTGCAAAACAGCAAAAGCTTGCTACCTCAGTTCACAAATTAAAAACAGTCATAATAGAATTAAAATGACTTGGGATATTATAAATAGTGAGACCGGAAGAGTCAGAAGTCAGAATAATGATTACTGTCTTAAAATAGATAGTAAAACCATCACATCGGACATAGAAGTAGCCACTGCATTTGAAAAATTCTTTACTGACATTCCAGTCTCCACTACAAAGTCATTGAATTCCTCACCAGCTATTGCAGCTGAGTCTATCTTGATTAAAAATGTTAATAAATGTGACATCACTTTTCAATTTGATTATGTTACACATATAGATGTCATAAAAGCTTTTAATTCTATTAATGTTAAGAAGACTACCGACCTCTGGAGTAACTCAGTTGTGATTACTAAGTCTATAATTTCTTTTATCGCGCAGGACTTGGCTTTTATATTTAATAAATGTATAGATTGTGGTGTATTTCCTGATTTAATGAAATATAGTAAAGTAATACCATTGTATAAATCAGGTAGTATGTCTGACCCCACTAATTTTAGACCCATATCAGTACTACCAACATTTAGTAAAATCTTTGAAAAAATAATATATGATCAGATGCAGAACTTCTTTTACAAAAATAAATTATTACACTTTAAACAATTTGGTTTTACTAGGGGTCGCTCTACAACCGATGCTGGTGTGGAGCTTTTAAAACATATTTTTGACGCCTGGGAGGAATCGCAAGATGCTTTAGGCGTCTTCTGTGATTTATCTAAGGCATTTGACTGTGTTCTGCATGAAACATTAATCAGGAAATTGCAACATTATGGTATTAAAAACACAGCTCTGAATCTTCTTACGTCCTATCTGAGTAACAGGATTCAGAAAGTTGATGTTAATGGTAAACGCTCCCCGGGGTCTGTGGTCAAAATGGGAGTCCCACAGGGTTCTATTCTCGGGCCGTTGTTGTTTTTAATTTACATAAACGACTTACCATATTTAGTAAATAATAATCATGAGATAGTCCTGTTTGCAGATGATACATATGTATTCGATTTATAACACCTAACGTGAAACCAGTAAAAACCACTATAAAAATAAAAGAAGATGAGTTGAACCCTGTAGAGACCACAAAGTTTTTAGGAATTAGGTACTCTAGATTCTAAGCTTCAGTGGGGCCCACATATAAGTGAATTGTCTAATAGACTCAGTTCTGCAGCGTACGCAGTTAGAAAAATTCGTCAGCTAACAGACGTTGAAACAGCGCGATTAGTTTATTTTAGTTACTTTCATAGTTTAATGTCGTACGGTATTCTACTGTGGGGGAATGCTGCCGACATTCAAACCATTTTTGTTCTGCAGAAGAGGGCTATTCGATCAATTTACGATCTTAGTAGTAGACACTCACTTAGAGAAAAATTTAAGGAAATCAATATCATGACTGTTGCATGTCAGTATATCTATGAAAACCTTATATATGTTCACAAAAATATTGATAGTTTCTGTAAGAAATGTGATATACATAATATTAACACGCGGAACAAACATAAACTTGTTGTACCAGCGTCAAGGTTACAAAAAGTAAACAAATCATTTCGGGGCCAATGTATACGTTTCTACAATAAAATCCCTAGCGATATTCAAAAGTTAAGTCGTAATAAATTTAAGTGTACCATTAAGAAAAAATTGTGTATGAAAAGTTACTACTCAATAATTGATTATATGGAAGACAAAAACGCTTGGGATTGAACTGCTTTCTCTCACAGGCTATTAAAATGTACTTTAAGATTATATGTATATATACATATTTACTTTGTAAGAAGTGAAGTATTGTGTTTGCTGAATACGTTTATATATATTCATTTTAGAGTTACAAATAGTATTATTATTTAGTTATCCTTATTTTATAAACGATTACACTCACCAAACACAATGGTTCATTCAGTAAAACTTATTTTTGTAAAGAAAAACTTGATGATTTTAAAAGAGTGGCACATGAGTTTCTTGGCAGCTTCTTCTCATGAGCTTGACACTTGGAACTGCCACCTAACCTCATTTTGTTTTTTTTTTTTCAAACAATCATAATTTTATAAAATTTTTAATATGTTTTAATTTGACGTTTTCAAATAATCATTAACCTGATTTTACGAAATAAAGATATTTGACTTTGACTTTGACTTTGACTTTGTACAAAGTGACAACAGTTTTAAATGCCGAATCGAATGACCGTCCTGTGGAGTTTTTTGACACATTTGAAAAATGGCCGTTGTTATTATCCATTAGTATAGACCAGACCTTTGGCATCCTTTTCATTTAAAAAAATGATATATTGACTGCAAAGCGCGAAAGAAAGTAAAAAAACAGGTATCAAAATCAAATGGATGTCTTGTAGAGGTGAGTGATCAATGGCTAGTGTTTAACAATTAACTTCAAACGATTTTTTTTTAAAGAGCAATGTGGGATTGTGGTCCCACAATACTAGCAATCCTGTTAACCCTAAGCTCTATGGCTTGTGTTAGGAGTGGGTTCACGTCGGTAGTATAATGGCCAGGTTTGGAACCCACGACCTCACGATTGCGAGACCAATGACTTAGCCCTTAGGCTACTACCGCTTATAATAATTCGGTATGTTCCAAATCCAAATCTGTTCAACAACAATCCAACACTTTTGATTGTTTTACATTAGCTGAATCATGGCCGTGAATATTTCATGATCTTTTATAATGACATATAAAATATTACATATGTATAAATGAAATATTCACGGCTCATTTCGTGTGCCCAGGGGTCAGACAACAATACTTTGTTATACTACTTACACAGACACACTAGGCTATACGTAATCTCGGCGACGACGAAGTCGCGACGAAACGGGGTGACAAGGGTCATACTAAAAATATACGAACCAAATTCACTACAATGCCCACTTCTCATTTTTTTAAATTAAACCTCTATCATGAGTCCCTTGTTTGGAAAAGTCTTAATTTTCGACAAATACATTTAAATACTTTTTCGTATTACCATAAAAAAGTTTTTCAAATACCAAACGACTGGTAACAAGTGTTGCCAAATCTGTAAGCTATTTCTTGGACTTTTTGCTTTATTTACTGCTAAGGGAAAAATCTCAATCAGTACTCGAATTTCTGCGCGGATTTTTATATAATGGGACACAACACGAAGTTTTTTGTAATATTCTTTAAATACAAATTATTTGCTTAATTATGAATCTTATTTGGAAAAGTCTTTATTTTCACCAAATACCTACATTTTTATTATTTTTTGTATTTCCTTATATAAACTGTCACAAAAAGTGTAAGCAGTTCCTCAGACTGGCTTAGTTTACAGATCAAAATCTCAACAAGTATTATAAATCTTGCCAAGATTTCTGTAGAATGGACTCATCTTTGAAGTTTTTCACATAATAATAGCAAATCCATAAGTAAAATTCCTTTTCCTGCAAAGGAAATAGTTATAGCCTTACCTGTATGATATGTCTTTTGATGTGAAGTTCAGTTTCCTTGTCTACGAACGGTGTAATGCTTTTGTATTCTTGTTGCATGCCAAGTCACACTTTGTGTTTCTACGACTAGGTATTCTTGAGGACAAAGAATTCCATTTCCAAATTAGAAAATGTCTATTACTTTCCTCTGTCCGTAACAACAAAAGGAGCTATGTTCAATTTGTTTGATAGCAATTCTGGTAGTTTAATCATGTGGAATAACACTTTATGTATTTAGACCACATATATCTTGTATGTAATTCGCCATGGTTAAAATTTGTGGGTGGGAAATAAGTTGCTGTAAATAGGTGTCCTTTTCTTAATGGCTATTTATAAGTATTTTGTATTGTAAATTTTATGTTGCATAGTCTGGACAGCTACTTGCACTTACTGTACCTAATACCTACTATGGGATTTAACTTGACCTGAGTGTCTGACCTATCTCTTTATACGACATCTGGTTATCCATTTAGAAGTAAGGAATAGATATAGATACTCGCAATCTAGCTTAGATTTAAGATATTGTCAATCCAGCGTAAAATATTATTAGAGACCATTTAAGTAGCCGATTGTACACTATAACTGGATATCAAACATATGTTGTGTTTGAGTTTTTTTTTCGCAACTTTAAGCGAATTTTCACACGTCAAACGTGAAGGTAGTAAAACGATAAGAGTTCAATTTGCGGCCAATTATCTCTTATTAATAAATTTTCCACAATCCGCTCATTGGATTCCGATGTGGATCGGAAAGCAATACATAAATCAGTAGGTATCATTTTACAGAATAAATAATAAAAACACAGCTCCTACGTGCTATTTACAAATATGTCACATTTTTTACACACATTTTAAATGTGTGATGCACCTGAAAATGCCATAACATGAAGGTTTAGAACTTAAGAATAAAGGACCGGAGTAGCGTGCAGCACGCAATTTTACACCGGACGTGAGTTGATGTCCCGACAGGATCTGATGTACCCTGGCCTTAAGTTTTCTCATTAAATTCTTGTTTACTGAAGAATCTTAGAAAAACTTCACTTCCGTTCAATAAAACTAACGACCGACGGGAAAGTTCTTTAAGACATACCTATAGGTATTTCTACAGCACTTTTAAATTAAGCTTAGGTACTAGTTTATAGGTATATCTATAGGCATTTGTCAACAACAAGAAACGTACAATTGGTACCTACATTACATCAATTATATTCCGTGTAAACAAAGTAGATACAGGATAGAGCGAGTTCTCGCCGGCAGTGTGAACAATTAGTGATCAACTACGAGCATTAATATCTGTATACTTTTGGTTAACACGAGATCTAGATCTCTATCTAGATGCTGGCTTTATCGCCCTTGGAGGGATAAGTGGAACATAGGTTGAGCAAAGGATCGTTGACGCAGAGGTGATCGAGCCAATCATATGATCAGCGAGGTTGAAAGCTGTTACCACGTTCAAGTCAATGGAATCGAAAAGTCTAGTACAAACTTGTTGATTAGTTTCCATTAATAATACTGTTAAGAGTAAGTAACCCTGACAGAGGTGTAATGATATACTGAGATTTTATAATTTTCACAATCCTTCTTCTTCCTTATCTGCTCCCTTTACGGTCGGCCCTCCTCGTTTGTAGGCGCCAGGACACTCTGTCCTGGGTTGTCTGTGTATTCAGCTGTACCTGTTCCATGTCTCTGCTAACGGTTGTCCACCACGTGGCCTGTGGTCTACCACTGCTTTGTTTCTTATCTGGTATAGCTAGTGCTTTCTTTACAGGTTATTCCGCATCTCGCTTCAGTACACGTCCGAACCATCTCAATCGTCGTTCGCCTATCTTTTCCACAACCGCTCTGGTTTAATTAATATTTAAAACTAATTTATAGTTCGTATTAAACTTCATAATACTGGAAACGTGCAGTTACAGTATAAAGAACAGTTACTAATACAACGAACAGTTACTATAAGTAAAAGAGAAGCTAATTTTTCAGCTATTTTGTCACAGGGTTTTAAATAATGAAAAAAACACAAACCAGATTTTAGACACGACATAATATTTGACTTTTGTCCCACTTTAGGTCCCGATACTACCGGTAGCTATGATAATGCTGAACGCCATATCACAATTTAGGGTTTATGGTTCAACTGCTAAAGAGACCATCAGTCATCATTAGTATCATCAGTTACAGAGTTCGTGGTCCAAAGTCGTCACTATAACATTTCCTGTTTCCAAAAACCTCACAAAAAATTATGAACAGAGGCAACAATGGAATAATTACATCGTTATTTTAATATACAGACGATTTAACGAAAAAGTCCGTTGCTGAAATATTTTCATCATCATTTAAATTGTCGGATTATACAGGTTTTACTTAATTTGTAACAGTTTCATTTGAGTATCTCATAAACTGTGAACGATTTAGTTGGTAACCCTAGATTGTTCTAACCAGCTAATTAATAACACAAATAACACGACAGGTGTTATATCTTTTATTCACAAGAATAAGCAACGGTAGTCTAATGCTTAAGGCATCGGACTTGCAATCGTCAGGTCGTAAGTACGAATCCTACCCATTATAGTACAACGTGAACCAACCCACTCGCAAGACAAGCAATTTAACTTAGCTGAAGGGGTTAACAAGATTGCTAGCAATGTGTGACCTATAATTCCGAATTTAATATCTAAATCTTTAAAAAAAAATACATAAAAGCTAGCTTTCGCCCTAGGCTCTGTCCGCGCTATGGTCGGTTAACGCGATAAAACTTTTTTCATCTAAATCGGTTTAGTGGTTCAAGCGTGTAATCGTAACCAACAAACAGACAGAGTTACTTTCACATTCAAATATTTTAGTCATATAATTATGTATTGATCAATCGACTGCCTCTGTGGCGCGGTGGGAATGTATCCGACTGATACGCAAGAGGTCGTGGGTTCCATCCCCACCCAGGATAAAACTATGTGTGATGAACACGATGGTTTATTCTGTGCCTGGGTGTTATT
The DNA here is from genome assembly GCA_945859575.2 of Herminia tarsipennalis. Classification (NCBI taxonomy): domain Eukaryota; kingdom Metazoa; phylum Arthropoda; class Insecta; order Lepidoptera; family Erebidae; genus Herminia; species Herminia tarsipennalis. The sequence continues at coordinate 12,195,073 of OX243838.2, forward strand.
TATCTATAATATCTATGTATTTAGAATTATATAAGTATGTTTATCAGTTGTCTGGTTGCCATAGTACAAGCCCTGCTTAGTTTGGGATCAGATAGCGTTGTGTGTGAGTTGTCCCAAGATATTAAGATATTATTATTATTATTATAGTTAAGGTATTAAAGTTTGGATTAAAGTCTTGACTCATTCATTCCCTCTTCAATTCTGCAACATCTTGGACGTAAAAGGTAAAAAAATTGCAAAGAGGTTTGTTATGTGATGTTGAAATGATATCTAAAAACTCGAACTGTAGGTACTTACTATATGTCTGCTGTACAGTAAAATCAACGTAACTTGACCGGATTGAAGTTAACAAAAAATTGTTGCGCTCATGCATTTATTAGTAGTAAATTGTGACAGGAAGCGGGGGGCGGGGCCGGTAATTAAACCAAGAGAGTTACAGCGGCATCGGTTACATTAGTAATACTAATTAAGACTAGTATTACTAACTCATGTTTTTGTGATTTTTTTCGTAGAGAAAGTGTGTTTCAAACTTTCTTTAGTATTTACTGAACCGTTCTAAATTTAAACTCTATAAAGTATTTTTATATTATTGAAGTAAAATTGTGTTAATATTTTTAATTGATGATTTTAATTTAAACATAATTAATCGTTTTCGGCTGCCTCTCGGCGTGGTGGGAGTGTGTTGCGGTAACTTGTTAGGTACGTACTCGAGCTGGGGCACACATAAAGCTACTTGTTGATATATACCTAGACCAGGAGGTATTTTTATTTAAGACGAGTTTTTCCCCGCAGCTTCGCCCGCCTTGCTTGTTTTTTATTGTATTCTGATGTTTAAACTACATATTGTTAAATTTAGAATATCTGTTGAGTAGTTTTTTGCGTGAAAGAGCAACATTTATTTATTTACAGCAGCTATTTTCAGCTATTCTTACAGGAACTTCACACATATAACACATATTCTATACAACAACTGTAAAATTCCACCATGCCCAGAATGAATAAAGTGGGATACAGAAATATATCACGCAATATACATCCATTTATCTATACATCCTCTAATATTTTCGTGTTACTTAATATAAGCTGACCCGGGCAACTTCCTCTGCGTCAATTTTCACCGCTCCTATTGGTCATAACGTGATGTTATATAGCCTTCCTCAATAAATGGGCTATCCAAAACTAAAAGATTTTTTTAACTCGAACTAGTAGTTTCTGAGATTGTCGTGTTCAACCAAACAAACAAAAAAAACAAACGAACTAATAAACAAACTCTTCAGCTTTATAATATTAGTATAGATTAAGTACAAAAGAGCAGCCCAATGAACACAATTTAATAAGTGCAATGATTATAAATTGTGTTCGTCGGTCACTTTCATTCGGGACTGCATACACTTATTCAATTTATCCGTCCCTTAAGCCGTGTGGTACCAGCTTAAGAATAGTACCTGTAGTACCACCCCATCTCTTCCCGTGGGTGTCGTCAAGGTGACTAAGGGGTTTCATATCGGAGGACAGGCAGCAGCGTCCTCCGCGTACTTTAAAGCCTTACTGCGATCGCCAACCCCCTCGCCAATCGTGTCGATTATGGCAATTACCCTTAGGATCTATTAAGTAGGTTCTACTAGGGAGAACCGTGCATTATTTGGGTTGTTGTGATGAAATGCTCTAAGGTGTAACATTCAAATAGAATCTTAGTTAATTTCTAATTCAAACAATGTCCTACCATCGATGAAATAAGTATTCGTTACGATTCCAAGAACGCAATAACACAATAATGTCTCTAAAAGAAAATTGGTTCAAACAAACGAGACACTTCCTCTATCTTTAAATTTATATTACCTGAACACAAAACACCGAGAGTGGAGAAGAAAAGTTTCCTACGCACTTACTGAGCAACGCACGCCTAGACATAGTTCACAAACACGTAATTACCACCTCCCTCTGACCACTATTGTACTAATAGGTACGATGGACAGGCTATCGCCCACGACATGGACCAGGGATGTTCGCATCCGCGATAACGGAGCTTCCACATCGATCTCGACATCTGCATCCGCATCCGCAATAATCAATGCGAATTTCAATGGGATTGAAACACATCAAGACATTAAATGTTGGGCCGTTCATCGAGCAAAATCTCATTTTGGATTGCTATCCACAAACAGAGACAGATTTAAGAGATCAAGTAAAATGTCACATTCATGTGGGGAAGCGGCGTTATAGTCCACAATTCCGGAGCTTCCGTATCGGTCTGGACATCAGCTACGTTCGCATTCGCGGATAAGAAAAAATCAGCATCAGCAATATCCCTGATTTGGACGGTCATTTGAGAAAATTAAATAGATGTCTATACTCATGTAACAAGGATAACAACAACGGCCATTTATCATAACTGTCAAAAAAGATCACAAGACGGTCATTCGATTCGGCATTTGAAATTGCTGTCACTTTGTAGGGGGTAGTCAGTCCAGCCTACTAGTACTGTAAGAGGTCAGTGGTAAACATAGACCACCTTCAATGGAACAAAGTTCCTAAAGTTTGTCTATGTGTCATGGAGCGAAGTATGTATGCGACAAACCTTCCTTCTGTTGTGTTCTCAGTGTTTTGTGGCGTGAATGTTGGCAGTGGGTAAGTTTAATAAAACATGTAATAAGTGAAGAGATCAAAATTATCTTAATTACACTCTTTGACAAGAAGGTACCATTATATTAATTTTACTTCATATTACGTTTACTTGGTATTTGGCGCAGGATGCCAAATAGCATATGAGTGTGTATCTTTTCCTGAGTTTAGTTACTCTATTTTTACCCGACTGTGTAAGAAGGAGGATTATTGTTTTAATTTAGTTCAACATCTTCCAACATCGTACTAATATTATTGCAAGACCAATGTTACTCATTATACTTATTACACATGGTTTGGAAAAAAAAACTATTAAAGAAACGGTAAAAGAATAGTTTAAAAACGCGGTTTAAAAGAAGAACAAAGTAAAAAGCAGAAAATATTTTTAATAAGTCCGATATTAAAATAGAGTGATTAAAAAAACATTATATTGTTACGTTTGAGGATGGTAGGTTCGAATAAAATGCCAAATTCCGCAATGACGTCTTTATTCTATCACTATTCCACATAGAATACGATTACAATGTCCACTGATGAACACTAAATCACTGTACAAAACACTGTACACTAGTCTGTACGTATCTTGGAAATCGTATTTCAAACTGAACTACCTCCCGTCTGGCGCAGTCCTTTTCATGCAAAAATCTCAGGCATGGCTTCCAAGGCATGTTCGGGAACGTCACGCACTCAAACAACTGTTGTTTACGTGTTGCGGTGTGTAGGCACGCTCGTCCCACGCACACATACATAGTAGTTTTTGGTAAACAGCCGCATGTTTTGTTTGTAGGAGATTTTGCGAGCGTATTCGCGAGTATTCTACGAGCTTTTCGTTCGGAACAATATGAAAACGTTGGGGGTTCGACCGCCAAGAGTCATTTAAAGATTCTAACAATACTTGACCTGCCCAGTCATCTAACATTAAGAAATTATTGTGAAATAAAGGTAGGAACCGACAAGTATACTACATGAAGCCTGAAAACATTACACTCCATTTTTGGGGCAGTCGTGTAAAAATAACGCAAACAGTAACTAGTTTCAAATTACCTACAACAAATTCTGATCCATCATTTTTTGCCTTCTACCGATTGTAATTAAATGACGTAAATTGGTTAACGTTTAACATTAGATTGTAATGGACTCATTGATTGATTAGCTGCCAATCGATTGCAGAAACCGTCTTGGAATGTTTTTGTTTACAAACTAAATGTAAAGTAAACTTAAAAGTAAAATAAAAGTCGCTATTATAGGGAATTTTGTAGTCACTCCAGCAAATACGCTCTAAGGGATATTTTAACTATATACATATTTTAACTGGTTAAAAAACCGTAAAAGTGGATGGAATTACAATAATTCGCAAATGTATGTTATTGCACAATTTGTGAATTCGCTTCCACAAGCAAATGTAAATAATATTCTTCAATAATCACATTCTATAAACAAGGTTATTTTTGGTATAATGCAAAGCTCAGACACCCCAACAAGAGTTTTACTTCAAGAAATCATATAAAAAAAAATATTTAAAACTTGCAGAGTTATAAGCCAATGAAGTTGTCTCGTGTTCTTTGCGCTATCGTGCTCATTGCGTCCCGTAGTACGTAATCCATGATTATTATTGAGAAATAAGTGATAATTACATTTCACATCATTTTGTGAACTGGATTTAGACTGTCAGAATCATTATTTAATTAATTAATTATTGATTAATAAATTAATCGAAAAATATAACATGGTCCACAAACTATCTCATTGGAATGTGTTACTGATTCTGAGCAAACTACTTTCTCGTTTGCACTATACCAAGAATAACATTGTTTAATAGAAAGGAAAGCAGAGCTTTAAAATATTACATTTTTTGAGGTGACTGCATGACGTAAGCACTGGGTAATTATACTAGGAAACCAGATACAAGATACTATTTTCATATTGTTTCAATCCTCTTTTCGCCAGAATAAACCAAAAATTTGATTACTATTTAATATTGCAAAAGCGAGCTGAACAATGCGCCACTGCTGCTAATGTTATTATATTTAGGTGTAAAATTATTGCAAAAATAAAACAAGTAGAATATGATGTTTTTATTGCAGTAGTTGTAATTCTTGTTATAAATGATGCTATAGAATTTTTGAGAAATAAAACGATTTATATTTAACAGTAACCGCTAAAGTAATAAATCACGCTACGACTAATAGGGGCGGAGCAGCAACGAAAAATGTTGTAGAAACGAGGAGAATTTACGCAGACGAAGTTGCGCGAGTCAGCTAGTTTCAAATAATACCTAACTGTCCTAAAGATGCATCATGTAGAGACTAAACATGTGTCGAAGTTTCGCTGTTAGAAGTAGAATATACCAGCAACTAGATTTGGTTATTATGTTAGGCCGTCTTGGACGGCACCACAAGAGTGTCAGTTATTCTTCCATGAAATAATAATGTTAATGCATCACTGTGTTTCGGTTGAAGGGCACTGAAAGATGGGATTTTCGCACTTATGTCTTAAACTTTGACTGCCTCTGTGGCGCGGTGGGAGTGTGCCCGACTGCTACGCAAGAGGTCGTGGGTTCGATTCCCACACGGGACACCACTTTGTGTGATCCACAAATTGTTGTTCCGAGTCTAGGTGTATTCTGTGTCCGTGACTTGTATGTTTGTAAAGTACCCCGTGACACAGGGCTTGTACACTAGGTACTGCGGGAGTCGTCTTTAAAAAAAAAATGAAGAGCGTGGTGCGGTGTCATCAAATCTTGGCCAAATAAGGATTTGGGTAGCAGCGCTTATACTGTTATAGGCTAGCATATCCCTTGCTATCTGGCGGACGATCTGCTCGTTCTTTATTTAGTTCTATAAAAAAAGGCTGACTGTCCCAGAAAAGTGTTACATCGACCTAACAAATATTTTAGTATCATCGTAAAAAAAACTTATTAAATTCTTAATACAATACAGACGCGTTGACACGTTTCCCAATAGTTAAGTTACGAAGATCGGATGGCAGCCTCTCCACACAAATAGTCGTAATCAACCGCATCAAGTTAAATTGAAAGCCGACCTCAATACGCTTACCCGCCGACGATGACACCTAACAGACCTCAATATATCTCCCAGCCTTTTGTCAAGGACACAGCTATGTAGATACTATTAAAATCAACCGAGAAACCAAGTAACCTCTTTTAAAAGGCCTTTTTAAGCGGCGGTAGCCTAATGGCTAAGGCATCGAATTCGCAATCGTGAGGTCCCGGATTCGAATCCTACCCATTATACTAAAGACGTGAACCCACTCCTAATACAAGCCATTGAGCTTAGCTAGTAATGTCGGAGCAACAATCCCACATTTTTCTTTAAAAAAAAAAAAAATCTGAACGTAACCTTCATCACAACTTTTAGCCTGCCTGAACATTAAAGGTGAGCAAGGCTGCGGATTGGAGATACGTAGAAGTATTAACCAATAGAATTGTCCGATGCAATTGAAATGTCGGGTAAACAAAAGGTTAGCACCTTTGAATATTTCACGTGCATAAGTGTATAATAATATACAAAAAAAAATTCTGGCCGTGTGGTACCGGCGTATGAATAGTGCCACCACCTATCTCTTCCCGTGGGTGTTGTCAAGGCGACTAAGGGATTTCACACCGGAGGACGTTTAGTTTAAAGCTTTACTGCGATCGCCAACCCCCTCACCAAGCGTGGATTATGCCAATTGCCCCCAAGATCTAATTTGTAGGTTCTACTGGGGAGACTCGTGCCCAGCAGTGGGACACCATATGGCTTGATATATAGGATTGTCCACTGGAGCGGAGTGTAGATATTTTGCAATCTTATTGGTAAATATTTCGCCGTTTCCCCACTCCGTAGCCTTGTTTCCCTTCAATGGACAGACAGCTTTAAAAATAATGAATTTGCCTTCAAAAATAATAAAAAATCTTCTGCGGGCGCTTCCGTCTCGGCGCACAGTGGATCGACTCCATACAATAGGTTGGACATAGGCATCTTGAGAAAAAAATATACGAATATAGAAAAAAAAATTATGCTATTGTATTCGCCTATTCCTACTCTACAAATGTTAGTATACAGACATTTTCATTAGACTTGTGTTTAAGGAGTTATTGGCAAGTAAGTGATTTCTTTGTATGAAAATGAACATGAAATAGTCTATAACTTCTGAGTTTCGCCTTGTTTCGAGTTGCGGTTTTTTTTATTGTAATCTATACATTAATTGCTAAAATTTATTCCTTCACACATGGTGCGCCAAACGTGCACTTTCAGAGATAATGAGAAAAAAACATTTATTTAATTTCTTAGTTAAGAATTTATGTAAATATTATGAGTTCTTAGTGATGCACTAAGAACTCTTAAAAGTTATTTAAATTATAAATTCTTGTATGCGCATTATGTATTTAGGGTGTCTTTTCATGTCAAAAATATTGAAAACTATTAATAATTAAAATAGATAACTGAGGCATAAATTAATTAAAACCAACAAGTAGTACCTACATAAATGCGAATATATTTATAATTAGTTTTATAACAGATATTTTTCAATTTCAATAACACAAAAAATTATAACAAAAGCATCAAAATTAATTTATCACTACAAATAAAATAAAAACACAATATTTAAATTAAAAAACTAATTAATAAGATCATTTTTAAAACTAAACATCCTCGTCATTATTGTTTTCATTGTCACTTGATTCTGAATCAGACTCAAGCATGGCGATATCTTCAACATTAACAAATTCGAATTCAGTTCGGTCACTAACAACCAATTCGTTATACTCCATGAGGACTTCATGACTTTGCGGTTAAATTTAGGTCGAATGCTCGTAAGAAGAGGATCTGAAGACAAGAGAAGATTGTGCAAGATATCTTTATTGCACGTAATACTGCTGGTTTTCCTCGAATGACTTTCTTTATATTTGCGAAAGTCCTTATTCCTCGCCTCAGATGCCTCCTCAGATAACATACCTATTGGAACGATGGATAAATGCTCAACTATTTGGGAAGTCATTCGAGGAAATCCAGCAGTATTACGTGCAATGAAGATATCTTGCACAATCTTCTCTTGTCTTCAGATCCTTTCCTTACGAGCATTCGACCTAAATTTAACCGCAAAGTCATGAAGTCCTCATATCGTCATACTGAGTCTGATTCAGAATCAAGTGACGATGAAGACAATAATGACGAGGATGTTTAGTTTTAAAAATGATCTTATTAATTAGTTTTTTAATTTAAATATTGTGTTTTTATTTTATTTGTAGTGATAAATTAATTTTGATGCTATTGTTATAATTTTTTATGTTATTGAAATTGAAAAATATCTGTTATAAAACTAATTATAAATACACACATCAAAAGTGTCTAGGGATCAAGCATTTTTATGCGGATTTCTTGAGATTGAGATGTGGCTTTGTAATAAATTTATGATTTTATAAATTTATATGGATCCTTTTTGGTGCATTTCATAATTTGAATCAGGAACTGTGAATCAAATTCGAGTAAAAGATGAAAATCAGCTGTCAATATTTTCCCTATAAAAACATACAACGCATTGAAGACATTATTAGTGCTACTGTTTCCCTACTACTGATTAAAACCAACGTTATTATGGAGCGGCGACGTCATTTAAGCAGGGAAGAAATGCTCAGAGCCGTGGGAATGATAGAAGCTGGTTCCCGGCAACGTACTGTGGCTTTAGCTCTGAATACAAGTCAGAGTGTTATCAGTCGACTTTGGACACGTTACCAAAGCACTGGTACCGTGGCTGAGCGCCATGGAGGACGGTATCGCTGCACCACACGGAGACAAGACCGATACATTCAAATCTTAACTCGAAGAGGTCCAACAATAACCGCCATGATGTTAGCCGTGAGGCTTCATCACTCTTCAGGGAACTTAATTAGCGACCAAACAGTCAGAAACCGCTTGCATGAAGTGAACCTTCATTCCCGAAGACCGCTACGGGTACCACCTATAGCAATGCACAATCGTAGGATTCGATATCAATGGGCTCTTGAACACAGAAATTGGGCAGAAGAACAATGGCGTTTCGTGTGCTTTTCTGATGAGTCTCGTTTTGGTATGAGACCGGATACAAGACGTATACGACACTGGAGAACCCCTGGACGCCAACAGCGATTAAAATCCTGCCAGGAAGTCCATCCTTATAGTGGTGGAACCATCATGGTATGGGCGGGTATTTGGATCGGCGGAAGAACTGAGTTGATTTGGATCAGAGGCAACCTCAACGCTCAAATTTATGCTGAGACGATTGTATCAGACGTCATCGTTCCTCTACAAGTGCAAATCGGTCCCTTATTTCAGTTAATGCATGATAATGCACGACCGCACACCGCAAGAGTTGTAAGACAGACTCTCGCCGCAGCTAACATCAATGTCCTGCCCTGGCCTGCTCAGTCGCCAGACTTGAACCCGATTGAGCATGCATGGGATATGCTACAGAGAAGAGCTCTGCCGAATATGGAGGGTATCCAGTCGCAAGAAGACCTTTTTTTGTTGTTGCAACGAACATGGGCGGCCATTCCACAGCGTGATTTGGATGAACTCATTTTGAGTATGCCAAACCGATGTTCTTGTGTTGTTAGTGTTCGCGGTAGAAACACGGATTATTAATTGTTTAAGTTACCCAATAAAATTTTAAAGAAAACTGTTATTTCAGTCTTTTTTTCGAACTTTAATGTTAGTGGTTCAAATGTCAAAAATCCCTTTATTAGGAAAATGGCAAATTTCTTTATTAATGCAAAGGTGACTTGGTTTATCGTTACTGTGACAAACGAAAACACTTTATTTGATGAATCCTTAAAGAAATAAAAAAAAAAAATCAATCAGGAGAAAAGTTATTGCAAAAATATATGTTGATCCCTAGACACTTTTGATGTGTGTATATTCGCATTTATGTAGGTACTACTTGTTGGTTGTAATTAATTTATGCTTCAGTTATCTATTTTAATTATTAATAGGTTTCAATATTTTTGACATGAAAAGACACCCTAAATACATAATGCGCATACAAGAATTTATAATTTAAATAACTTTTAAGAGTTCTTAGTGCATCACTAAGAACTCATAATATTTACATAAATTCTTAACTAAGAAATTAAATAAATGTTTTTTTTCATTATCTCTGAAAGTGCACGTTTGGCGCACCATTTGTGAAGGAATAAATTTTAGCAATTAATATGTAGATTACAATAAAAAAACCGTAACTCGAAACAAGGCGAAACTCAGAAGTTATAGACTATTTCATGTTCATTTTCATACAAAGAAATCACTTACTTGCCAATAACTCCTTAAACACAAGTCTAATGAAAATGTCTGCATACTAACATTTGTAGAGTAGGAATAGGCGAAAACAATAGCATATTTTTTTTTTCTATATTCGTATATTTTTTTCTCAAGATGCCTATGTCCAACCTATTGTATGGAGTCGATCCACTGTGCGGCGGTGCAGTAGGTGTGAGTAGGAGTACTGTGCAAGCAGTTGGGGCTTCCATTCATGCATGGCGCGCCACTTTGTGTGGTCTACAATTTTTGATTTTTCTAATATAATTTGATGTATTTAAGACTACAATCTACGCAACAAGTTGCCTAGAACAGAGGCTTTCTTAAAAAGTGCCATAACGTGTCTTTATTTTAGAATACACAAGTTACTCAAAAAACTATAGAAACACAACAATAATTCTGGAAATAAGTACCCAATTATAGAATTAATTTTAAGGGGTGCTAGTTACAAAAGGGCTTCCAATTAAATTAAAGTTGCTCGTCAATACTAGTTTTCGATGTAGACCTTTTGTTTTCAGTCTAGCGGAAAATTCAAGAATTCTGACAACACAAATCAACATCGTTATCGATGTCTTTGGTCTTCATTTTCTGAAAGTCTAATAGAACCAATTTGCTATTGATACCCCTAAAATTGAGAAAATGTAATATAAATTGTGTTATAATTGGGTCCAAAAGTCATCGCCATGTAAGAATTAGTAATTTTCTACGAGTAAAATATAAGTAGGTATAGTGTAAAATGTTGTTAGAACATATCTACTGAATATTTTATCGACTAAATTTACTTTATGCTAACGTAATTCAAATCAATTTAATTTATTTATTTGCATTTTTTTTAATCTGTCATTTAAAATACAAATCAACATTCATATAGCATTCAGAAAGCACAATGTTTGTACTTAATGCTACAGTTAATCTACGTCGAAATTTTTGCCCCCTCTCCACCCCGTCGTGCATGCAACTCACTTGGCCGGTGTCAGGTGAAACAAAATGACTGGTCCGAATTGTAAAATTATATTTGTGTCAGGTAGCCCATTTATCGAGGAAGGCTATAGGCTAACATTACGCTACGACCAATAGGAGCGGAGCAGTAATGAAAAATGTTGCAATAACGGGGAAAATGTACGCATACAAAGTTGCGCGGGACAGCTAGTTACTTATAAAGCTGAAGAGTCTGTTTGTTTATTTGTTTGTTTGTTTGAACGCGATAATCACAGGAACTACTCGTTCGAATTAAAAAAATCTTTAAGTGTTGGATAGTCTAATTAACGAGAAAAGCTAACATCACGCTTTAACAAATAGGAGCAAAGCATCAATGAAAAATGTTGCTGTTGGAAAATTGACGTAGACGAAGTTGAGCTGGTCAGCTAGCACTGTTATCTAATTCCTTTACATGAGCAATTCTAGTGTATATATATTCTGTATCTCGGTAACGGCTCCAATAAAATATGCAGGGAGTTTTAGGGGCGATAAATCGGTCTAGGTTTCATTTTTTGAAAACGTCATCGTCATCTCGGTCATCCAGGTACTAAAGATAAACTAAGAAATTAAATGAATTGTAATGAAATTATTTTTTATTGCTTAAAACATGGTATACATAATTAAGATGTTAGTCAGATAGTGGTCTCACATATTTCGCCGGCAATATTTCCAACATGCAATATTTCTTAATCTACCTAAATAATAAACGAAATTAATTTGATTAAAATATTGTTGTTACCACTTAAAATATACGTAATTTTTGATGTCATAAAATAAATATTCATTAAGATTATAAAAACATTTGTTGTTTGAATAAGCCACTAAAGTAACGTTTTTTTAAATTGTCTTGTAGGGAACTCTCTTAAAGCTTGAGGTAGTTTATTATAAACCTTTATTATCATATAATAAAAAAATTTCTGGCCGAGTGCAGTTGAAAAGCGTGGCACTATTAATCGTGCAGGATCCCTATTTCTTATTACAGAGTTTGCCTTATTATAGAATTTTTCAAAGTATGATCCGTGTTCTCTTACAAAACACCCTGTCTGATGTACATATAGACTAGCAAGTGTCAATATTTTCAACTTTTTAAATAAAGGTCTACACGAGGAAAGTGGGTGAACGTTACATTCGGAAAGTTAATGTTGTTATAAACTAAGATAAATCTAAAAAGTTAATATTATTGTATGATTGATTCTATCTATGAGAGCTTAGTTGTGGAGAAGTAACTAAGTGGCAAACTTCAATTCACACGTCGAACTGACACGAAGTTGTGCCCGTTTCCAACCCGCAATACCTATTAAAACCAGTCGACTATATGTTCTATTATTTTTCTCTTCAAAAGAGGATTACTTATCGTAATACACTCATGAATACCGGGAAAATACATTTCCCTAAAATAAGAACTTAATCATCTTTTACCATAGCAGGGGGAAATAACAAGCTGCTCTGTACGGAAGAGCTTTTGATTTTATCGTATTTCTCTTCTTCGTTATAAGGGAATTTTGTTAAATATTATTAGATCAACTAGCTGTGGTACCTTTTTGCTTCGAACTAATTCACTTAGTTCAGTTTTAATGTTAAGGCGGCTTCACAATGACTACCGGTTAAATATGCCATCTCAAGTAGGTAAATAGGTTTACCGAGGCAATTGGAACTAGCATTTAAATTTGCCGTCAAAATTAAATAGGTATACAGGTTACCAGTAAAACTGCTTACTTTTGATGGCATATTTAGCTCTTGATGGCAGGGATAGAAATATATACTAATAATATTATAAAGCTGAAGAGATTGTTGGTTTGTTTGAACGTGATAATCTCAGGAACTATTGGTCCGAATTGAAAAAAATATTTTACTGTTGGATACCCTATTTATTAGGCTAGGCTGTATAACATCACGCTACGACTAATGAGAGCGGAGCAGTAATTAAAAATGTTGCAAAAACGTGGAAAATTTACAGACGAAGTTGTGCGGGTCAGCTAGTTTTGGGTAAATTTAAAGAACTATAAGGACCTTATGTGTACCACCGGCTCTGGATACCTTGTTTATTGTCCGACGTTTCGACCGTATTGCAACGGCCGTGGTCAGGGTAGACTAGTTCAGCTCAGCGTGGCCTCCGTGAAGCGCGGGTTTCGGCCCGCCGAACAAACATTACGCGCCAGTGTGCAGATGTCCTTAGTGTTGTGTGTCGAAGTAATGGGGCAGGTGCGTCGGAAACTCGACCGGCCACTCGCATAAAGCCTCATGATTTGTTAACTGTTTGTCTTGACGTTCCAAAAGTTTGAAATAATGACGAAGAAGAAAACGAAAAAAACAATCGGGAGAATTGAAGAAAGCGTCAATACGAATGGTATGAAAAACTATTGAAATGTAAATTAATAAGATTACAGATTGTTAAATATATAGTATCGTTTCTGGGCAAGTGAAATAGCGTTTGATTCCTCGCTACCGGCTACGCACCCCAAAGCTAGCAAACTCACGTTACAGTACCGACAGTTCCGTAATAGTAAGTGATAAAAATCAAGCGAGGGTAGTTTCCGAAACCCACGGAGGCGACGTTGAGCTGAATTAGTCTACCCGTGACCACGGCCGTTACAATACGGTCGAAACGTCGGACAATAAACAAGGTATTTTACCTTAAATTATTCACGCGATTAAGACCCGTAATATATATTTTCATAGCCTGTACCATCTCTGCTAGTCCAATACATATTTCCATCGCGAATGTATTGTAATAAGGTAAGCCTACAAGAAAGGAATATAAATGACTTTTCACTATAATAATCTACATAATACTAATCGATTAAATAGACGTTGCGTGTTTTGGAACGTACCAGTCAATATGTGGTCATACTTGTCAACTGGAGAAAAAGGTGCTTGGTGGAAAAATGGCGAGCGCGTGCCTGGTTTTTTATTGTAATTGATTTAAGTGATATTGTGGTGGTGACGGTGACGCATTTGCTGCTATCCGTCACTCCAGTGTTAGAAGATAATTATTTAAGAATTGTGTGTATGGCGTGAGTACCAATGGACAATGAAACCCACGTACACGTGGGAACTTCTTAAACTGAATTAACTTGATAATTAGCATATAAGTGTATTTGAAAAAACATTGTTGGACTATGGTGATCGCGTGAATTGTAGGTAGAATCAGCCCTATATAGAAAGGGTTTGGTTATGTATGGTATAATATGCATCTTGACTACTTTCTAGGATCCTGGGGGTAGGTAGGGAACATATTATAACCTTGGTATCATAACACCCGTCTACGAGCTTGGGTAAGTAGTTTTGACCGTAATTTTAGTTTAGTCTTTAAGTATTTCATTATAGCTTTGTAACAAAGCTAGTACCAACACCTTTGAGATTAATTCTGGTGAGATGAACTCTGCCTTGATATACCTTACCAGGGTGGATCTGTAGTGTACAATGACCTAACTAAATTATACTAGACTTCGATTTCTCTAACATTGCAATACACGAGTTTACTTGAGGTAAATACCAAGTAACAAATGGGCAGTTGTCAGCAAAGTAGCACCTGTTTTATTGTCCTAGAATACATAGAGGTGTCTCTGGCTCTTAGCAAGATTGCACGACCCACGCGTAATATAACAAACGACTTAAATGTTGAAGACTTCTACCAACACTTCAGGGTACGCAAAACAAGTGATAGAAACCAATCTAATATTTAGAGTAATACCTATTTAAAGTCCAAGACAGATCAACATGGTAATTTAAGAACTTTAATTTTTATTAAATAAAAGCAGTCAAAAACGTAAACTACTTTAAAATGACTAAGATGGTCTCTCCCGTTGATCCTCACATCCCGATTGCCATGCCTGTTCAAATATAAAAGATGTGCTGACTTTTTCGTTTTGCACATATCCATACTAATATTATAAATGTGAAAGTAACTCTGTCTGTCTGTCTGTCTGTCTGTCTGTCTGTCTGTCTGTCTATCTGTCTGTCTGTTACGCTTTCACGCTCAAACTACTGAACCGATTTAGATGAAATTTGGCATGGAGATAGTTTGAGTCCCGGGGAAGGACATAGGATAGTTTTTATCGCGATAACCGACATCCACGCGGGCGGAGCCGCGGGCGAAAGCTAGTTTCGAATAAGTTCCCTTATCCTACTGGAAACTTGACGTTTATGGTTTGTTAAGCTTTTATACGATCTGCATGATGCCTTTAAGAGTTGTGGGAGATAAAAATTTCAGTCAAGGAGTTCTGGATGCGCAGGAAGAAGACCTTTACTCAGCAGTGGGACAGTACAGGTAAAATAAAAAAAATCTTGCATTGCATTTATGCAGTACCTATCTGAAAATATTTTCTCTCTATAAGTATATTTTGGGAACTTAACAGTAATGTCAATCTATCGTCATCTTATGAGCCTTTGTACAAATTAATACGTTTAACATTTTGTAACTTCAAAGAAATTTTCATGGAAATGACTATAGTTCGTAAAATATAGCTTGATACCTGTGACGTTTGTCAGAATGACATGTAATAGGTATGGGACGTCTTTTGTATTTTATCGATATTTATATGGAATGAGTTTATTAAAAAAAATACATTTTAACGATATTGAAAGAAAGAAAAAAGGAAATGAAAGATGAATTTGAAGGTATTTAAAAGTTTAATTGTCAAATGGTGTACAGCCGAGATCAACTTCCAAGTCGAATTCTGATTCATCACTGGAGCAGTCCTGTAGATTAATAATTAATTCTTGATCGCATATGTTGTCAAATTGAATATCGCGCTCCCAATCTTTTTGAATCACATTTTTTGTCTTCTCAACTACCTTTTTCCAATCATCAGCATTTACATGTACACAAGCTTCATGTAGTAATGTCAACATTTTGTTCGCTGTGAAAGGCGGTGCTACATTATGTCTGGCAGCGTAACCTAGAAAAAAAAGGTATTCGATCAAACAAAAAACCTACTACATTCTTTGTAAGCTTTTTATATATGTTTTTTTAGATTATACGAACCTTTGACTTGAGCCCAGATTAGTTCTATTGCATTGTAATGGCAATGATATGGTGGTAAACGGATGACGGTGTGGCCCATTTCCTTTGCAATTTCGTCTATAATATATCTTGGAGTGGGGGGCTTATGAATGCTTACTAATCTTAGCAATTCTTTCTTGAGCATGCTGTTGTCGGCTTTTACTCCTTTGTTTTGCAGCCAAGTAATAATTTCAATTTTACGATTGCTTGTCGTAGGCGCCTTATCTTTTTGTACTGAATGATACGGAGCGTTGTCCATCAGAATAAAATGTGGTTCACTCAAATTATTTAGAAGAGTTAGAAACCACTCCTTAAATTTTGTAAAATCCATTTCTTCATGGTACTCTGTTGTTTTTACTGATTTAAACGCCAGTAAACAATTGGGCACAAAACCAGACGATGTCCCCGCATGAGTAATTATTAATCTTTGTCCTTTGCCTTCGGGCACCTTGGTGGTAGACTCCGCTTTATCGTCTGTCCACGATCTTGAAACAGTGTGGTTTGCGTTGAGCCATGTTTCATCAAGAAAAACTACTTTATTCCAATCTGTTATATTTTTGACTTTGCGCAAAAAGTCAATTCGGGTCAAAGCAATGTCTGTTCGCTCCATTAAAATTTTTCTTTTATCGCTTTTCTTATAAGCAAAGCCGATTTTTTTCAATATTTTGGACAACGATGGTGGACTTCCTTTAAATAAATCCGCGTCTTTAAGCGAAACGGATACTTTTTTTAACGTGGGAAATTCACCACGTGCGTAATACGCATATATATGATTTCGAATTGCGGCAGCATCAAAGTCGTCAATTTGTGGTGTGACTGTGACGGTGACTGGCGAAACTCTCTTCCTTTTTTTGTTAGGAGTCGATAATATTTTACCTCCCTCATCTTCGGCCACCATCTCCTTTGACGATTCTCCATACTTTTCTTTGCTAATTCGAGACACTGTAGCTCGTCCGATACCAAGAGCGTCAGCAACTCTATTGCACACTTGCTCCAACGGTAGTAGCGGTCCGCCATTTTGATTCTCGCGCTCAAAATACTCACGCAAACGAATCACAAACTCGCGACTTTCGCTATTCAAAACAGATTTTTTTGTTCTTTTCGGCATTGTGGTGCAAAAAAAAACAAATAACTAGAAATAACAACAAAACTTAACAAAGCAACAGTAATAACGACAAAACAATATTAATCACGTAGCGGTAGCGTATACAAGGCGTGGGCACTCGTACTGACTCAAAAAAGATGGCGCCCGCTTGATCGCTGCATGCGAAAGCAGTAGGTATTGCAAGACTAAAAAAATACGAATTCGTTGTGAAAAAACGATGAGATATAATCATTTATACAATTTATATTAATGAAATTGTCATACATTTATTTTATCGATATTCGCTGGCCAGTCGATTACACATCCCTACCAGGCTGCGAAAAGAGTTTACGAAGTAAGCTAACAAAAAAATATAAATAATAAAATATAATAAATATTTTAAATTACCTTTGTTTATACTAGTATCTCCTTGATAACAAGTTCTATTTGAAAAAAGTGTTCTAGATTTCTATACAAATGTCTTATTAATATTTAAAAAATTAAAACTTTTCCAACAACAAATTTATTGTAGCAGTCTTTTAAACGTAGTCTCTAAAGTCACAGGTATCAAGCTATATTTTACGAACTATAGAAATCTGTACTTATTTCGATAGTGGCAGGAGGTATTGAGTATTTGTCTCGTAAATATGTTTAACTCCTTCGTGAGACTCTGTGAAATATATTAAAAGGTGCTACATACTTTCACATAAGAAGGCCATGGTGATATTGCAATTAACATGCACTAGCTTTCGAGAACATCGCGAACAGACATACACACATACATACATACTTACATATAGGATTGCCAGGTCGTCAAACCTAATAGCTGGACAGACCAGCCAGTTTGACCGGACATTTGGGTAAAAAAGCCGGACACCCTACATTATTAAGGATTTTGTGTCTCAGTATTATTAAGTACGACAAAACCTCTCTTCGGCCACCACTCGGCGCTCGCTCGTTTGCGAAATGTAAAAAGCTTAACAATAACCGGACACCGTTTATTTTGGCCGGACACGTAATCAAAAAGCCTAACTATGTCCGGTCTTCTCCGGACGCATGGCAACGCTACTTACTTACTATACATCATACACAATACAGGCCAAACAAAGAACCACCTTTTTTGAAGGCGGTTAAAAAATAAAGATGGGGTCTTTCCTATCTTTATTTTTTTTCTAAAATCTACCCAAAAGTTTGCAATTTAGAAAGTGT
Organism: Herminia tarsipennalis; assembly: GCA_945859575.2. NCBI lineage: Eukaryota > Metazoa > Arthropoda > Insecta > Lepidoptera > Erebidae > Herminia > Herminia tarsipennalis. The sequence goes on from OX243838.2 coordinate 12,213,263, forward strand.
TTTTGCATGAAAATCTCAAAATAAGATGTGACGTTCACTTTAACAGTAATTTGTCACTAGTAAATTGCACCTTCACGAAGCCGAGCGACCCGCCTCGATTTCACGTACAATTTACTGTAAATATATGTAGTTACTAGCTGTCGCCGGCGGCTTCGCTCGCTTTGATGATTTTTCCTCCTTAAGGGTTTATTTTCACTTTCGATCAAAATACTGAAACATGTGTTTCTTTATTTTAAACCAAAAAGCTAAATACGAAATTTCACAGATCTTACTTCAAAATTGACGGAGTTTCATACAAACTTGCAACTCCTATTCTACACCTTTAGGGGATGATTTTCAAAAAACGCTGACACACGTGTTTCTTTATTTTTTCCCATAATCCAAGTGCGAAATTTAAAACTGACGGAGTTTCATGCTATCTTGCGACGGAGTTTCACCCCGTCAGGGGTTAACTTTCCAAAAACGCTGAAATACGCGTTTCTTTCTTTTAAACAATAAAGCTAAATACAAAATTTCACCGAACTTACTTCAAAACTGACAGAGTTTCATACAATCTTGCAATCCTTATTTTACTCGTTTAAGGGTTGATTTAAAAAAACGCTGACATACGTTTTTCTTTATTTTGTACCAAACATCGAAGAGCCAACTTTTACCGATATAACTTCAAAACTGACGGAGTTTCAAACAAACTTGCAAACCCTATTTTACCCCCTTAGGGGACGAATTACACAAAAGATATAAAGTGGGGTTTTCAAATTTTAATCTAAATCATACATAACGCGGTCGAATCCTCAAGGAAAGCCAGTTTTATATAAAATGTAAATGAATCATATAAAAAATTGTAGGAACACCTTATCCATTCACCAAAGGCTTAAAGGAAAGTCTTTAACAGAATTCCTTAGGTACGAATTTCCTCTTCAGTTAGCCTCACAAAGATTCGTAATTATGCGCCAGACGCGGTCGGAGGTAATTACTTTGGTTTTGAAATCAATAACATGCCGGCAATACGCAGCCCTGTGGTAACCAATATGTACCTACAGGTGTTCCTTTTACACGAGGCGCTTTCATGAATAGGTATATTTTGTGACCATTTGAATAGACTATCCAATTTGTTTTCAAGAATTATTTTTTTGTAGATATAATATAATATAAGTAGTTATATCTTCTTCAAAATGAGCACAAATCACTGGCAATTTAAAAAAATCTCTTAATTTTTATACCTACATTGAAATGTTATTTAGTAACTTAAGAATGCATATTCGAAGACTTTATTTTGTACATATTTTTACTCTTAAAACAAACCAAAATACATCCAAGAAAACAGTAAAGCACATTCATCGCTTTAAACCAATAATTCTGAAGCTTACGGCGCCTCTGTTTTCTGAGGTCACCTCCGTAAATACGCAATATAAATTTTATCTTCCTGAGCCTATTCCGAGCAATAATCTTACGGATGGTGGAAATAAACATCGGAAGGAAATTTGACGAAACATCTTCGTGGTTTATCAACACATCTCGTAATATTCTTATATAAATTGTTTACTTATTTTGTTGTGTACTAAGAAAGATTAGTCTTAGGTTAAAACCACAAAAATATATTATAGCACGTAAACAATTAACGTTGGTAATTACTTGACGTTGTTTCAAGTACATAATCCGCGTTCTTGTAACAAGAAAAACTTTTATTTTTCAAACAGATTTTATTCGGCGGCCCAATGCTAGGCATTAGCGTAATAAGTAATTAAGATAGTAGGTACGACTAATGCGCAACAAGTCGCGTGATTTCAATTCCCTTATCCTAAACTTAGTGTGCGCTTCGAGTCTAGATGTACCTTTTTTTTTTTTTTTTTTTTCTTTTGGCGGGAAAAATTCCTGACGAACACCCCCACCGTCCGGGGAAGACGGTGGAGGTAGTGTGGGGTTTGCACCCACTAAAAAACCCGCCGTGTATCGTTCGCCACCTTCGCGAACGGGCCGCCGGAATGTGTTATACCGTCGGCGGCCCGCCCAGTGGCAATGCCCGGACGCGATGTTGTTGCGTTCCGGGCATTTCACACCCACGCGGCCCCTGGATACACACAGGGCGCCGCGCCTCCACGGAAGGCCGCGGGCGGGGCAGATTACCCCGTACGCCCGCTCGCAGCCCCACCTAAGGCGGCATCAGGCGCAGATATGCGCGCCGACGCCGCCCGGTTCGCCGGCGACGGAGCGGATCCGCCAGGGAGCTCTCTTCCCTGACGCGCTCCGCCGCCTCCTTCTGCGAGATGATGTCCTCGCAGAAAGATGCGACCGCATTCCACGACCCCTCGCTCCGGACCATGGACAGAACCACGGCCTGCAGCGAGAGGTCACTTCCGACCACTGCGGTGAGAACTCGACGTTGCCCCTCCCAAGCTGGACAATGCTGGAGGGTGTGCTGCGCCGAGTCCTCACCGCAGTCGCAGTGGTGGCAGGCGGGACTCGGTTCCCTCCTAGCAACCGTGTGCAGGTACTTCCCGAAGCACCCGTGCCCGGAGAGGACCTGCACTAGCCGGAAGGAAAGGGTCCCGTACTGCCGCCCCGCCCACTCTTCCAGGACCGGCTGGAGCGCCTCCACGGTTCGAACACCTGCCCGTGGAGCCTCCAGCCGGCCCTGCCACCGGGCCATGATTGCCCGGTGTGCCTCACCGCGCCAAGCGCGTAGCTCCTCGGGCAGAGGCACCGAACCCCCCGCCCGAACAGCCACCGCCCGCCGATACACTTCGGCGAGCACTTCCGCCTCCAAATCCCACGGGGGTGTGCCGGCCAATGCGCACGCCGCCTCTGCAGACACCGTGCGGTATCCGCGTATGGCCCTGACCGCCATGGTCCGCTGGGGTCTCCCTAAGCGGACCCTATTCTGGGCAGTCAGGGACGCCGCCCACACGGGGGCGCCGTACAGAGCCATTGACCGCACTACCCCCGTGTACAACCGTCTACTCGAGGCACTAGGCCCGCCCAGGTTCGGCAACAGCCTCCCCAGTGCGGTCGCCGTAGCCTCGAGCTTGGGCGCCAAAATGCGGAAGTGCTCGTCGAAGAGCCACCGCCCGTCTACCACTAGGCCCAGATACTTCATCTGGGCCCGGACCTGTACGAGGACCGTGCCGACGGCAATCGAGGCGCCAGCAGGTGGACCGCGACGGGGCCCATGGAATAATAGGGCCTCCGTCTTGGAAAGGGCCACCCTAAGCCCCAGCGCCTCGATGCGCCCGACCATTCGGGAAATCCCTAGGTTGGCCAGGCGCGCCGCCTCCTCAAAATTCCCACCCCGGGCCGTGATGAGGGTGTCATCCGCATAACAGATGACCCCTATCCCAGGGGGGAAACCACACCGCAGGGCCCAATCGTAGCCAATGTTCCACAATAGGGGCCCCAATACAGAGCCCTGTGGAACACCGCACGAGACGTCCCTGCGGATTACCTCACCCTCTCGGTCCTCGTACAGAATCCTTCGGCCTTCGAGGTAGTCTGCCACTAGCTGCCTCAGGTACATGGGCACTCCATGATACCGGAGCGCCTCTCTGATGCAGCTGAATGGCAGAGACCCGAAGAGTCTAGATGTACCTACTTCATCCCTTATTTGCATGTTTAAAAAGTCTCCCACGACACATGGCTAGCATATATGAGGGTCTCAGTCCTGTACATGACAACTTTTAAGTAGGCAAACCGCTTATTCAAAAAATTAAGTGCCCAACAATTTCTTCTTTTTGGTTTTGGCGCTACGATACCACAGAAGGAAATAGAGATCCTATTATAACACACCTCTTTTCAGTTTTCAAGAACTCGCCAATTCTCTTGACTCTCACTGCCATGAGCATAACTTATGACAAGGAAATAAAGTCATTTTGTAGGTACTACTCGAAAACTTCTAACAGCAGTATGCTAATTAAAAGTGGTTTCCGTTCTTGGACGTTTAATACAACACAAGAAAAGTAGAATTGAATATAAACTTTTTAACGTGCACAAGAGGAAAATAAAGTATAATCTAACCGCAACGATAGAAAGGAAAACGCAAAACAATTATCCACTATCTGGTACAAGTTCTATCTGGCAATAGCTTTATCTTAGTTAATTATTTATTTTATTTGTACAACTATATTCGTAAAATACATTAAAAAAATGCCAAAAAAAGCTTCCAAAAATCTAAAATATACATTTTTATAGACGGGTATAGCAGGATTTCCCAAAGTAGGTTCCACGGAACCCAAAGGTTCCGCAGAAAAGTTAGCAAGATACCGCGATTATTTTTTTATAATTTAAAAAGATATGTGATTGCCTGCGTACACAACAACTACAAAACACGTCGGATAATGTGTCCAGTTATGACAGCTCTCATTTCATTTGGAGTAAGAAATATCTTAATTGACGTGTCTATAATCTGATACAAAAAATGTGTGGCACTCGGGGACTGCCGCGGTAAAGCTATTGCATAGCATTTTTTATCAACTTATAAACAAATATATATTTTTTTTTTTTATGTAAGCTATTTTTTTTTTTTTTTTTTTTTTCATTACATTTCGAAGCTGCTCGTCTTGATCCGTGCGAGCTTCGTACAGTCGTACCATATACATATACGATAAGCGAACGCTCGGCCGAGCTACATAGTAGGCGGAGTGGGGGTGTTAGGTTTTATTTTCATTGCGGAATTTCTTGATTCGGTATGCAAAAGCTTAAAAATCTACTTAAATAAAATTTTGTGGGTGTTCTATTGTGTTAAAAGTTTAGGAACTCCTGGACTACACTGCAGTATACGCGTAAATATTTTTAGATTACTTATATTCCGTTATTTTGATAGACGCTTACGGCAGCACACACGTCGACCATGATGTGCACCAATCGCCAATGTTTGTCGATTAGATTCGGTATACTTACATTTTTGTAAATTTATTTGTCTGCCTCGTTAAGATCGTCCCACGATATGACAAGATCGATGTGATCGTCAAGAGCACTGGGTTCTGAAACAAAAAAATTATATTATAATTTCACTGAGCTTCCGTTTTGTCTTTCGGACTATGAGTGAGTATAATTCAGTACCGAAAAATGGGTTCAATGATGCGAACTTTTGTATAATTGTTCCAAAACTTAAGTACGATATAAGTACGGTCCGATAAAACGAACAAATTCTGTTATAATAAAGACTAGCTGTCCCGCGGAATTTCGTATGCGTACATTTTCCCCGTTTTTGCAACATTTTTCATTACTGCTCCGCTCCTATTGGTCGTAGCGTGATGTTATATAACCTATAGCCTTCCTCGATAAATGAGCTACTCAATAGAAAAATATTTTTTCAATTCGGACCAGTAGTTCCTGAGATTGCCGCGTTCAAACAAACAAACTCTTCAGCTTTATAATATTAGTATATATATATATTTAAAACCATTTTGTTTTTCTTGAAAGATTAGCGTCGCATAACACTGACTAAAATACGTCAGAATTCGGACATGAACTCAAAAGTTACAACGCCCATTAAATCATTTACCATAACACAACAATAACAAAATTCCACCGTTTACTCAGTCCGAAAACTATTTGGGCTCGTCAATTATGGTTTAGTTAGTCACGACTGAATTGATTTTGGATATCAAAGCAACTGCTGTCAAATAACGTTCGATACGCGTTCAAACGAGTCATTTTAACAATCGTTTGTTACCACTAAAGTTACACGTTTTCATGAAAGTTAACTTCCAAGCAAACTTATTTAGTGAAAATACCTACTACTATTGCGAATGATGTGTTCGGGTGAGCTGGATGTGACCAAGCCAACGACCATATAGCCACCAAGCAGATCGAGATATTTACGAGGTTAAGCAATCTTAACCACATCAGCTCGTCAGGTCGCGGTTCCAAATCCTTCCCATTATACTACCGATATGAACCCACTCCTAACATTGAGCTTATCTAGAGGGATTAACAGGATTGCTAGTAATGTGCGACTTAAAATCCGAAATTCTTAGTTATATCTTATTATAAAATATGTTTCACCCTTCGATTAAGACCTTTTTCTCTGGTCGTGTCGGATTTACGTCCCATCAGACTATGAGAGTGGAAGAGAGAGTCCAATGGGTATCGTATATGCATTTTATTATCTCTCGTAATTAGCTAGTTTTTGTTGAGATTAACCGCCCTGCTATAAATCGGTCAAAAGACTACTGTTTGTTCATGTAGTCCGAACCAAGAAGCTCTACAGTATGACTTTCTTGGCCCGAACACTTTATTTCGGTATACACAGTGCGACGTCAACGTACCGCATTGAATGAATGAATGAATGAGTCACTATGACGTTACAAAAAAGTGAATCCGCCTACATGCTACAATTCAATGCATCATAAAATCAGTAACGTTTTTCCTCAATAATGTATACGCATCAATGTATGCGTAAACGCTTATAGTAAGTACCCATTTAAGTGCTTACTTAAATATTTATTTAAGACGCGTGAAACGGCAAACAGTAAGTTGCTGAAAAAACCAGAAGTTTCAGAAGTAAGATTGACAGTTTTTCCGCAAGGATTTTAAAAGATATTTCCCAAAGGAATTACAATGTCAATTGGATATATTTTCTTTACACACCATTACCTTTTGACAACAGCATTTACCCTTAGTAATTTATACTTGAAAAATGGGTATCGGTGTCATTAATTCTAACAGAGGCACAAAATAGATTCTGTAAATTCACGGAGTATTTACAATTTGAATAGATAACTAAAAATTTATTACATATAGGTAACGAAGAAATTAATTATAATATAATCTAGTAATCGATATCAGTTACGTCGGCCAATCTGAAGGGCCAGAAATCCGATACGAACCGGAGACAGATTAGTCGTTTAAGAAATGAATCAATAAACACAATCACTAATGGGCGCCGACAGTAGGGTGTAAGGACACTTGTAGTACCCCCCTATCGGAAGAATTTGCCTGTAAGGCTTTTATTTTGTGAATAATACAATGTACCGCAATTACGGTAGATTTAACAGTATTTTTCAAATTAATATTGGAGGATGTGCATGCATCTACATCAAACTACACCAAAAAATCCTGCACTGAAAAAGTGTTGCACCCCCTTAAAGAAATCCTGCCGACGGCGCCCATGCAATCACTAGCTTACATGTTCATTACCGTAGAATAATAAAGAACATGTAAGTCTTCCTTTTCAACCTTTTTATAGAGCATTTATGCAGCACTTAGTTGTTAGTAGTCAGTAGTTAAGTAGGCAGTTCATCGACAATCAGTCTTAATCATACTAATTATTCTTCGTTTGCAAAAATATAATGGACAGATCGTTATGTCCTACACATTTTTCATGTTTAATTTATGACATAAAAATATGAAATATTAAGGCACAACTAATTTTATTATTATACATAACCAAATTATTTGCATAATACACATCTCTTGCAAATAAATAATCATTTTATTTCAACTCTAGGGAAATTTTCAACAACATAAAAAAATAACTGTCAGAACTCGTCAAAATAAAGATAACATCTTAAAAATGTTCATAATCGAAGGTATAATTTCCATAATATCATAAAACCGGATTAAAAGCAAAGCGAATCCAATTAAAACGTAAGAGAAACATGATTAAAACCCTTTCTGCCTAAACTCGGGTTAATCTTTGAAAAGTAAATTATTCAATATAAAATTGAATAATTTACTTTACACAGCCGTATTTAGTAAGTTTCTTAATTCAGTCGTAAATGAGTTAACATTTCAGTTTTACTTGATAGCCCAAAAATACAGTCCCTTACTTACCTACCTAATGAATATTTGACTACCTCTGTGGTGCGGCGGGAGTGTGTCCGGACTGCTACGCAAGAGGTAGTGGTTTCGATTCCCACCCAGGATAAAAATTGTGTGATGAGCACGATGATTTATTCTGTGACTAGGTGTAATTTTATCTATAACTAGCTGACCTGCGCAACTTCGTCTGCGTAAATGTTCCCCGTTTTTGCAACATTTCTTATTGCTGCTCCGCTCCTTATTTCTCCACTATTTAATGGATGTTGTGATACATATAAACCTTCCTCTCCAATCACTCTAACTATTAAAAAAAACCGCATCAAAATCCGTTGCGTAGTTTTAAAGATTTAAACATACATAGGGATATAGGAACAGAGATAGCGACTTTGTTTTATACTATTTAGTGATATGTATGTATTTAGAAATATATAACTATATTTATCAGTTGTCTGGTTACCATAGTACAAGCTCCACTTAGTTTGAAATCAGATGACGTTGTGTGAGTTGTCCCAAGATGAATGACTTATGTTTTCTAAAATTGTTGTATTAAGTTAAGTACAAACATGAATGGCTGTTGTACCTAGGAATACTAAGGGCTCCTAAGGGTCCACTGCAGCTCGTCAATGAGACGTCATGACATCGCTGAAGTAGCGATACATACCTAGAATATTACTATAGCCGTTTGTCCACCGCATATCCGTCATCGTCCCGGTCGCCTAAGTAAAATAATCTCGCTGACGGTGATTTCCCGTTGACGTCCCGTTGTTGGACTGCAGTAAACAAACGGCCTTACTAAAGTTTTGTTTTTAAAAAATATTACAAAGCTGACTAAGTGTAAGTCGGACTCTCACACACAAAGGGAGAACCATTCTATACATGATCAAGACTAAAAACGCTGAAAAAACACATGAAAACTCTTGTAGGTATAGGTTTAATTATTTACTATTCTTGCTTTTATTATTTGTTATATAATATACCAATGTAGGAATACTTTAGTGAAAATTCCAAGTACACATCTATTCCCATTACAAACACGAGCAACAAATGCCGAAAAAGCTAATTTACCCCACTTAATAACTAAAGTTTTGTTTCGTACTTATTGTAACAGATAAAACAATTTTATTTTAACAGTACTGTACAACTTTGAACTATTCCTATAAAGCTACTTACCGGCTATTGTTGAATGAATATTACAGGTAGGAGTTGGGAACTGTGTAGCTTGCCAAATTGTCAAAATATCCACAATTGAGAATTTGAGACACTATTTCACAAAATATTATAAACCAGGCTAATTACCTATTATATTCTGCGTCGAGCCAACACGGCAATGTTCGAATTCATTTTTAGTACACAAATGTAAGCAAAATCTAATTATAAAAATTAGATGATTAATGATGATTAATAAATTAAAACGGATGCAAAATTAAATGACATGGGCGCCGTATCATTGCGTGAAATCGAGTAGCGTTACCACAAGTGGACCTCCATCCATACTATTCGGCAGATTATTAAAAAAAAACGAAGAGCATACTTTGTGGACTACGGGAAAGCCTTCATTATGGAAGCTTGGGTGGTTCTAAACGCTCTGCAACGATGTAGCATTGACTGGCGATACAACGAGGTGGTATGACACCGCCACTATGATAGTCCAGATTCAAGACTACAAGACGAATTCGATAAAGCTGCATCGAGGTGTAAGACAAGGGGACGTCATATCCCCAAAACTGTTCACCGACGCTCTCGAAGATGTCTTCATGACACTTGATTGGACTGGACAGGGCATAAACATAAACGGTTAGTATATCTTGCACCTTTGGTTTGCCGACAATATTGTCTTAGCGAGATGCTGCACAGCCTAAATGGAGCCTCTAGACGTGTGGGTCTCGGCATGAATTTGGAAAATCCAAAGTCATGTTAAATGAACATGGTTGTCATGCCGAGACAATGTTTTATGTCGAAGGATCGATACTTGAAGTTATCAAAATATATATCTACCTTGGGCAAGTAATCTAGCTTGGTAGAAACAACTTTGAGGAAGAGTAGACAGAAGGATCTAATTGGGAAAAATCCAGCGCTTAGCAAACTTTGTCGTCTTTTCACATCGCCTCTACAGCAATGCCTGAAGACCAAGGTATTTAACCAGTGCATCCCACCTTTTTTTTTTTTTTGCCGTAAAAAATGCCTGAACGCACACCTCCAGCACCCAGGGCAGACGCTGGAGGTAATGTGCGACCTGCCCCCACTAAAAAATCGGCCGTGTACCTACTCGCCGCCTTCACACGTATAGGCCGCCGGAATTTGCCATTTCTTCGGTGACCCACCCAGCGGCATAGCCCCACCGGGCATTCCTGCTCCTGCGGCGTCCTGGGTACACACAGAACGCCGCCATCGCGAAAGAAAGAAAGAAAGAAAGAAAAAACATTTATTTGACCTTCCATACATACTTATAAAATAATACAGAATACACAAATGTGAATAATAATAAAAACATTACATCTAATTAACAATAAGTATGTACGAGAGCAAATAGGTACCTACGTCAGCTAATGTTGCGGTCTGTGACCGCAACGCTGGTATTCTCGTAGGTCCCGGCTACCAAACTATAGATACATAAAAATATTATACCATAAATGATTATAATAAATAAATAAATAAATAATTGTTTCTAAAATAAAACATACAGAAAAATTAAAATAATTAAAATAAAACAACCGAAAAAAACACAAAATATAAATTTCCGAACCAGTTTCCGAACGTTCATTCAACCTCCCTCTGTAAAAGCGATCAACCAATCAGCAGCGTCGCTAGGTACGCTTTCAGTTGATTGGTTTGAGTTTTGACTGTTCGACTAGAGGAAAAGTCTTGGAAAGTTGGAAAAGTTTAAACAAAGACTACAATATAATACTAAATAAACAATATTAAACACTATTACGGGGAAACTTAATAAATATTATCATCATGTACTGTATATGTGACTAAGGATATAAATATAAATGTATATTATTACAATTAAAAACTACGATATGATGAGTACAACTAAAACGTTTTGGCCGCGAGCGTGGAAAACTTCCCCGTCCATCACGCCCACAGCCCCACCAAACGACATCACGCGCGACCGCGCCTCGACGTCGCTCGGTTCGCCGGCGACGGGGCAGACTAGCCCCGTCACCTCCCTCCACGAGGTAAAGTCCTCGCAGGAGAGTGCGACCGCGTCCTAGACCCCTCACCGCATAACACCAGTGCATCCCACCTGTTATGACCTACGGTGCCAAGAGGCACTTACGGTTAGGCTACTTCACAAATTAAAAGTTGTTCAGCGGGCTATGGAGCGAGCTATGTTTGGCAGTTTCTTTAAAGGAAATTTTTATTTTTATTTTAAATTAAAGAAAGTTCGCAATGTGGTGATCCGACAAAGAACTAAAGTTACCGACATAGCTCCCTTGCGGGTTAAGCACGCTAAAGTTGCAATGGGCTAACCATATTTGCCGAAGGACCGATGACCGATGGAGCAAACGAGTCCTAGAGTGGAGATCGCAACTCGGTAAACTAAAGATAGGAGGGCCCCAGCCAGAAGTGGTTGCTGTTGGCAGTGAACCGATACGGGCTGATGATGATGATAATATTATATTGGTTGTTTGTATTTTTATAAAGGTTGTAGCTAATGTTTATTTTTTCTATACTGAACTGGTTGTGTGTAATAAATGTGTGTAAAATCTTAATGGCTATGCGCCATACTGGCGATGCGCTCAAAGATGTCCGCTTCCGCATGCGCATTGATGCATTTCTAAGCGCAGCTCTCTATTTGCCATTATGACACGATTTTGACAGTTTGCACGGGCTTGCTGCGAAAACGGAAAAAAAGAAAGTGAATAAGGACCCTGGTATGATATGACATACAAAAGCAAACAATAGAGCTCAATAGGTCTATTGTCCATTCTTCAAGTCCCCACCTCGCGCTACCGACATATCTGCCTACCTACCTGTTTCTTTTTGGAGGTATGTAGGTACTTATACCTTCATAAATTACGAAGGTTTTCTTTTTATTCTTTTGTGCCAGCAACAAAGTAATAATCACAGTACAATACTTGCCAATCATGAGCCACATGACCGCATTGTTTATGATTTTAATACAAAACTCATTTACATTTTTAGCAGTTTGTACGGAAAACGATGAAAAATTAAACACGTTAATATTATAGTTGCTGGTCATTTACGTTAATACTGCGAACAGCATAGCACATTGTTATTTTATACAAATATTTGAAGTGTGTGGAAATTGAACCTACCTTTTTTTAATACATGGACTTGTTCTAATTTCCAAGCGTTGCAAGAATTAAATAGAAATTTAGGTTCTTGCTCATCAAGCAAAAAATATAGAATAGCACAAAAGTAGGCCGAATCTAGATAAGATACGCTTCGTGATAGATTAAACAAAGAATTGACAAATTTGGGGAGCTACAATACAAATGGTTCAAGAATTCGATACCCTCCACAGATTCGAAATACGTTTATCAGCTACTAGCGGACGCCTCGCGGTTACACCCGCGTAGTTCCTGTTCCCGTGAGGTACAGATATAAAAAATAGCCTATGTCACCCGGGGTTAGTGTAGCTTCACAACGATGAAAGATTTTTTCAAATCCGTCCAGTAATTTCGGAGCCTATTCAATACAAACAAACAATCAAATCTTTCCTCTTTATAATATTAGTATAGATTATTATTTATATTTATTGCTGACACTTAATCGATACCAAAACTATTGTTTCATTATTTTTATATTAAATATTAATAATAGCAGACACTAACCACTTTTCATTCATTATCAACCCATAAATAAATTAGAGAACGTTCATTATTCGAGTATAGTCATAAAAATAGTCATTTTCGTTGCCGTATTACAAGGGTCAATGAATTATCGATTGTGAACGCATGGCGCGAGTAAGGTTTTACGTCGCTCAATAAAGGCAGATTAACCTGAAAGTCTAAGATACATGTTTCAAAGCTTAATTCTATTACGCTAAGTACTTAACTACGTTGCTAGATGTATGTGACGTGATGTGACGTGACTACACACGAATATTAATGCTACCGCCGTCTGTGACATGCAGAGGTACTCCTTTTTAGGGTTCCATACCCAAAATGGCAAAAACAGAATAGTTTCTTAGTCGTTTTAGTCAGTCCTTATAGTTTCGTCACGTGCGTCTGTCTGTCTATCTATCTGTCTGTCCGTCCGTATGTCACAGGTTTTTTATTCAAAGACTGACAACATGAATAGGTATTGATGAAATTTGATGAAAAGGTGTTTTGCAGTAGCCGCTACTTAGTTTGATAGTAAAAATATGCTTCGAAAGTTGCATAAATTGTGTATTTATATTTTTTGGTTACACGGTTCAAAAGTTAAGGGGGGGCCTTAACTTTTGAATCGTGTAACCAAAAAATTAAAAAAAATCAAAACGGTAGTGCCTAATAAATACTTTATACTAAAATGATTTCGGATCTGATCGGATATACTGTATAAGGGTGTAAGTGCCATGAACTCTTCTAACATACTATCAATTCAAGGCTGCGGAACCCTACACTGAGCATGGCCCGACACGCTCTTGCTCGGTTTTTTGTTCCTCCAGACGCACTCCCAGGCAAAAACTAGATTGATACCATTTTTACCATAAATAAAAGGTACAAACCTTTTATTTACCCGACGTTTCGATCGAATAGTACCGATCGTGGTCACGGGTCGACTCATGGCAGCTTAGCGATGTCTCCGTGACATTGGTGGGGTTTTTGTACTACCCTCGCCTGGTCTTGATAATTTTTACTGTCGGTACTTCTACACACTACACTTACCTTTCAATATTTCACGCGATTAAGTCCCAATAATATTCTAATAAATGTGTTTACCGCCATAATTCATGAGGGCAATTCCATGATTAATATCAGTCTAAACAGACAGTAGGTAGCATTGCTTACATTTCACTCTATAATAAATTCTGTCAATATCATTTTTATGTTCACAAGTTTGTGTAGGTAGGAGTGTACAAGCGTCACAAGAAGGCACGATAATTGTTTTTTCTTTCTTCTTTCTTTCTATGTACATTGGGATAAAACCATAGACTTAGAATAGCCTATAGTTATACTTGGATGTAGACTCCGAGTTGATTTTTAGGATTCCGTACCTCAAAAGGAAAAAACGGAGCCCTTAAAGAATCACTTTGCTGTCCGTCCGTCCGTCTGTCAAGACCGTTTATCTCGGGGACGCGTGGAGGTATCGAGTTAAAAAACCATATATACTCAGGTCCACAAACCCCATGAAGCTGTGAAAAAAAAAGTTACGGCCGTTTTGCCACAAAAAATATATATTTCGACACTCGCTAGGGAATCATAATTTATAAGGTACTTCCCGTTGATCTAGAACGATGAAATTTGGAAAGTAGGTAGGTACTTAATACCATCCTATACTACAAGTACCTATAGGGAAAATTCTGAAACCTATACATTTGTAATTAAATGAAAAAAAAAATAGTATTCAAAAAACTGCGAGGCACGATTATTCCTGAATTATTTATAACTAATTCCGTCCCGGCTTCGCAGAGATCCCTATTTTTTTCTTGTAAATCAGTCCAGTAGTTTTTGAGTTTATTCGTTACAAACATTCAAAATTCTTTCCTCTTTATTATTGTAGAAGTGTGTGATATGTACCTACTTACAAATTTGTACGGTACCCTCAGTGGGCGAGTCCGAATCGCACTTGTTCGGTTTTTAAAATAGAATGCGTTCATTAGAACATTAGACGGACCATTGAAACCGAAGTCAATATACCTTTTTTTAGGCTGTGAAAATATAAACATAGTTTTTGTTTGCAACAAAACATTTAGAAGGAAAAAGTTCATTGGAACAAACTCTTAATTCTGAGATGCAGTATTTAAAATTAATTATAAACGAAAGAATGTACCTCGAGATTGTAAAACATACTCGAGAAATCGAGATCCACAGTACTAGTGATCAGCGTATCCTTTGTGTTACTCATTTCTGCTAATGAAAGGTTTTAATCGATTAGATAACCCGTAGTGTTAACAACTTAGCACCACGCTAATGTAATGTAGAAACTTATATTTATCTTCTTAGGTATTTTTTTTAATAGATAACTAGCAATGTGGGATTGGGTCCCACATTACTAGCAATCCTGTAAACCCCTCTGGCTTGTGTTAGAAGTGGGTTCACGTCGGTAGTATAATGGGTAGGATTCGAACCCGCGACCTCACGATTGCGAGACCGATGCCTTACCTACCGCCGCTTGAACAAAATAACAACAACAATATAAACTAACATTAAATATTATCTATTGGTATAAATAACAATTAATTGAATTATAATAACAACCACAATATAAACTGACATTAAATATTATCTATTAGAATAAATAACAATTAATCTAGGTACTTGTTCACTTAATTTTTATTTGTCAAATATTTGTTAAAGTCTAAAAGTAAGGACAAACTGAGCCCACGTATACAACGTACAGTATGCAACGTCAGAGAGTGGTGTGCACACCTGTTCATCGTACACAACGCATATTGACGTCAGACTCATTTGTCATTTCTTCAGGTGCTGTAGTGTTGGTCTTACGCGGGAGATGGCGTATAATACCTCCTCCACCTTCCCACGCCGATCTGGATTCCAAAGTTTGCGTTGGAAGCGTGTGATGGCGTTGTGTATGATAGTAAGTTTGTAATTCAACTGTTTTCAAACAAATTCAAGATTCTAGATGGCATAATGCATTGCGTACGTTGCTTATGTGGGCTCAGTGTGTCTGTGCCTTAAGAAAAGTTCTTAAGAAGAGAAAAATTGACCAGAAATATGTAAAAAAATATAAAACACCTATTTTTACTCCACGGCTGGATCTCCATTTTACACACCACACTATAGAACAGAGAGTTCAAGTAAAATGGACGCAATAACGGGTATCCTCGCGTACGGTGTTACGGAAAAAGCTAGTGCTTAGATAAAAACCACTAAGGTAGGCTCATAGTTTAGTCGACGTGAAAGTTCAAGGTACAAAGGTAATGATTTTGTTTGTTATCACTGCGTACTATTTAAATAAGTTTAAACGTTTGTTGTGATTCATTAACATTGTCGTGCCCTACATTGCTGAAGGACATTTAATATACGAAGGTACGATCCAACTGAAGTAAAATGTTTTAACATAGCTGTAACTAAAGTGACTAATGAATAATTGGATGAATGTATGAACTTAAAAAAGTGCCTACTTTGTCTTTAGTTAGTACTTTAATTACTTAGGTTACTTAATGCAACTCAAGAACATCTGATAGCATTTTTTATCAACTTATGCAATTATAATTATTTATTTATTTTTTATTTATGAAGTTTTTTTTCTTTTCATTACATTTCAGAGCTGCTCGTCTCGATCCGTGCGAGCTTCGTACAATCGTACCATATACCTTCGTACGGCGGAGCTACATGGGGGCGTAAGGGGGGTTGTTAGGTTTTATTTTCGTTAGGGAATTTCTTGATTCGGTCGGCGACCGAATCAAGAAATTCCCTAGTATTAAGGTTATGGTTAAGGAATGCACATTAAGACAGAAGACATTTCACCATAACAGGACTCTGTGACCTACTGACCGGAATACAACTGCCAAGTTACACATCGTTTGAAGTGTGTTACAAGTGGGGACCCCGCTGATCCTTGTACTGTCATTAACGTTACGTGTTACGAGCCGTTCCATCCGAAGTGGAAATTTTGCGAAGAATGTTCATCGGACATAATGCGTGACCAGGTGGACGACCTGGTCACGAATAGTCGCATACATCGTCAATGTATAGATGGACAAACAGGCACGTTATCGCATGGATATTGTAATAAAGTGCCTGTTTTTTCGATGTTATGCTACTAACGTTTGCCCGCACACTACTACTACTTAGGACAAGGCGACCCTTCGAATTAGGATCTGTCACATATTTTAACCTCATTCTCTTCTAGTTCGAGTTAGCGACGGACACGATCGACTTTAAGCGTAACAAGTACGCGGTGATGTTACGCGATACGGTTCGATGCAATGTTACAAGTTTGGAACCTACCTTTAGGACTATTGTAGAATCTCGATAGCGGAAACACTCGCCTTTAGTGATCCAAATAGAAACAAAGGAATATTTTAACAATCAAAGCACCCTAAAACGAAATAGATATGTTTCATCCAATTTGTAAACTCGATTGTTGAAATTAACTTAGTTAAAATTGATTATGATACAATAAAGGGAAATGTTAATATAAATGTTTATTTTATATACAAAGACTTCAATTATAAAACAAATTGATCAACACGAGGGATAACAAAGGAAAGTGTTATTTTGCGTTTAAATAATGTATAAGTTATATGGAGCATTCACTTTATAGTACCCTAGCGGACGCCTCGCGGTTTCACTCGCGTAGTTCCCGTTCCCGTAGGAATACAGGGATAAAAAATAACCTTTGTCACCCGGGGTTAGTGTAGCTTCACAACGATGAAAGATTTTTTCAAATCCGTCCAGTAGTTTCTGAGCCTATTCAATACAAACAAACAATCAAACAAACAATCAAATCTTTCCTCTTTATAATATTAGTAGGTATAGATATAGATTAGTACCAGCATTTCATTCTATTTTCATAATGAAGACAAACATTCGCTAGTTAAAATAGCGTCATTAATCGCGTTATAAATAATGGAGTTAATGATGTCCCATGGCTTTGAATCAAGTTGGAAATTTACTAACCTTTATTTTTCAAAATCTATTGGATAACAAAACAACTTAACATACGAAAAACGTTTTCTTACAGCAGAAATCACAAAATTCTACTTCACTCTATAGTAATTTATTAAAATATATTTCACTTCATACCTATTCTACGTTACGAACAATCGCCGACGATTGGATTTAATACATGAATGCAGTAGTCCATAATATAAATCTTATCTTACTGAAGCCACAAGCAAAAGCTCTTATCTTATACAGCTTATTTATAGATGAAAGAAAACACATGAACATTTTATTGAACTATGCAGCCAAAGCCGCTGAACTAAAAGTTTTACCACAACTCTATAATACTCTTCATAACTATACAAATTGTAATAACTTTTTAAAGAAAAATGAACCGATTTAATTGGACACAAGGGAAAAATCAAACATCAAAACGATTAATGGAAAATTTCACTGACTTACTCTCATGTTTCAGTCAATAACTCCAGTGTCTATAAACTAAGGACAATATTTTATATACTAAAACCTTCCCTGAAAAAATGCTGTCTAATCCTATCTAAATTAGGTCAGTAATTTTAGAGAAAATCGCTAACATACATACACAAGGGTCAAATAGATAACCTCCTTTTGAAGCCGGTTAAAAAGCTCAGATACGTGACACAAAAAGTTTATTATCTTTAAAACGGCTGAATGGATTTTTATCAAACAAAGCTAAGGACCATTGCGATTAAATTAGCTTTCCTATGGATAAACCCACATCGATATCCGTCCGTGTGTTTAGGCGCTACGACGGCACAGACAGACACACAAATACATACTTAATACAGATACCCACACAGGCAAACAGAACATCATTACTTTCGGTTTCCCTTTGGATTCTAATTACTTAGTATTATAGGTACAGGTATTTAAAGGTACGCTTTAAATCATTTCCCGCGATTAAGTCCCCAAATGTATCTAATATGTATAAAAATCGCGAAAGTTTAAAAACTATATTTCATTTAATATTACAAGTGAACTCTCTACTACTGGATATCGAATTTCAAAATTGATAAATACTGTAAGTTGCAAAAAATTAAACAAACAAAATTCACTATTGTACGCACAAATCTATACTAATATTATAAAGCAGAACAAACTCTTCGGCTTCTCTCTTCTTTTGTTTGTTTGAACGCGGTTATCTCAGGAACAATTGGTCCGAATTTAAAAAAAAATTTACTGTTGGATAGCCCATTTATCGAGTAAGGTTATAGGCTATATATAACATCACGCTACGACTAATAGGAGCGGTAATAAAATTTACGCATACGAAGTTGCGCGGGTCAGCTAAATTAATATAATACAATATCTTTTGACAACTCACACACGTTCACCTGGGTCCAAAGTATAAGCCTGTACTATGGCAACCAGACAACTGCTAGACATAATACACATATAAATATAAACTAAATGTCAAAAAGACAAAATAAATAAACAGTGTGGAAAAAACACAGAAGATAAAGTCTTATATAACCTGCAATAACCTTTTCTAATCTGAGTAACATTCTACATTTTATCAAGTGTCCATGTCAATCATTATGCATACCTTATCAATTTTACTTGCCAGTCATTATAATATGTAAACATATTAGCTTTTGACATGTACTTACATCAACATCTATAATAATATTATAAAGCTAAAGACTTTTTTTGTTTGTTTGTTTGAACGTGATAATTTCAGGAACTACTGATCCTATCGGAGTACTATCGGAGGAAACACTGCTGACCTGAAATACAGGGTTGCGCCTAGCTTAGGCACCAGGATTTCCACGATACATATAAGTAATTGGTAAATAAGCTACCCATGTTTGTTAATAATAAATAGTAATAATTATTAATTATTATTCTTGAACGAGAAAATAGATGATAGTTGCTCGCTACTTGCCAGCGGGGGGACAAGTGCCTTAGGTCTAAATATTGCCAACACTGCCAAGTGGCACCCCAAGCGGTACTTTGTCACTTGGCAGTAGCATCACTAAGCATTAAACGCTTACAAACGCTTAATACTTCGCTCCAGCTCACACGCACACGGTGATCGTACACGGACACGGAACCTCATAACACCTTTAAAACGATGTGGTCCGAGATGGTCCGAGATTCTGATGAGCGATGCACGCTCATCGTGACACTTTTTCGTGCGTGCACCCGGTCATCGATTTATAAGACGTTGTCACGTCAAAAAAATGTGCTATAACTATGTAGGTAATAATAATGCAATCGGCTATGGCACCATTGTAGGTGCAATAATAATAACACATTATCCGCTTGTGAAATTTGACCACACTTATATGTTACACGTTGTATATGTATGAAGGTATGTACCTACTCTTGGTGACCTCACTTAACACACTCTCGATAAAATGTATGAAACAAATGCGGCAAACAAGAAGCGGCGGCAGCCTATTGGCTAAGGCATCGGTCTTCCAATCGTGAGGTCGCGGGGTCGAAACCTACCAACGGGTAGGTTATAATGATATTACCGACGTGAACCCACTCCTTTTTTTTCCACGACCCCTCGCTCCGGACCATGGACAGAACCACGGCCGGCAGCGAGAGGTCACTTCCGACCACTGCGGTGAGAATTCGACGTTGCCCCTCCCAAGCCGGACAATGCTGGAGGGTATGCTGCGCCGAGTCCTCACCGCAGTCGCAGTGATGGCAGGCGGGACTCGGAACACAAGCCTTTGAGCTTAGCTGGAGGAGTTAACAAGATTGCATATATATATAGTAGTGCGGAACTCAATCCCACATTGCTAGTTATCTTTACAAAAAAAATGCATCCTAATGACCTATCACGCATATATTTAGAAGTTCTTGCAGAAGAACTACGAGTACCTGTATAAGTGTGAGTAAGATAAAAAACGTGCCAAGGTTAGCGCCATTCAGCCATAATCATATTGTGATCAGTAGCAAATGAGGTGGTAACATGCCAATCCTTATCAACTGACAACTAGGTTTACCTAAAGTTTGGTTAGGTCATAGTAATGTAGCCAACGTCATCAAAAATCTGAGCCTTACGGTTCCTTGAGAACGCGGTGGATGACGTCACGATTGCTATAAAATCGTATCATGTTGAGGCTAAATTCGACTTTGGCGGACATGTCTCCGTGTCGTAGTTGGTAACAAATTTTCCCACTTTACATTTATTTGTATAACTAGGTTTAAACTTGGGGGAGGGGTCACTTGTAACATACCAAACCCGCCGACCAGCGAACACAAGTCGTCAACTTTTAAGTCGGCGACTTCACATCTTGTTTAAGTAGATAATTATCAGCGGCACGAAATCAGCAACTTGTTTGGTAGTGGTGATCGAGTGTTGGCGGGCAAATGAGCGCATACACAAGTCGCAGACACGTTGCCAAAAGTCACCGGGCGACACGCGCGGGTACAAGTTGCCGACATACCTAATTGTTTTGAAATAAAGCCGCCGACATCAAGCCGACGGGCTGATTTGGCGGGTCGGCGGGTTAGTTGTAGACAGCTTAATAACCACTTTGTAAGCTTGATCTATTGGAGATAATTTTACATGTATATTTTTTTTCTGAGTGACTAACCAACATTATAAAGAGGTATAGTTAAAAGAATGATTTTTTCGAGTTTCGAGTAACTCGGCAGTTAAACCCAGTTATTCAGCCGAGTACGAGGTTTAACAAAACGGCCGATTAGGCCGACTACCAAGTAATACCAGAGTATTCGGTGCATGTCTACTTAGTAGGTACTTATTTTGTTATACTATGTGTTACGGAGCTTCGACTCCAACTCCGAAAGGTCGGAACTTCCGATTGATTTTTCACCTCCGACTCCGACTTTTAAATCGGAGATTTTAATCGGGGGTCGAACCTATGTGCTAATTTATACATTTTAAATGTATCAAGAAAAAATCCCCTATAATCGCGGGTTCGAGTCCCGCGCGAGCGAGGTTTTCCTTCATACATATAATATGACTCAATGATGTTTCTTTGTTCTATTTTATCTCATTGTTTTGAGCCTTATCTTAACATATTTGTTTTCTCACCACCTCTGACTTTGACTCCAACTCCGACAAACCAAATTTAACCAACTTCGGTTCCGATAAAACCACCTCCGTAACATCCTTACTGTTATGACCGTAAACTCAGGCGTGGCTCGTCGAACTCGGCCATATACCTACTTAAATCAATTTATTACAAGAAAACACTCGTCTCTCGTAAATTGAAAAAGTATTTGAATCGAAAGATAATATTTGAAGATGGATAATATAAGTTTCATAAAAATATCTTGTTATACGTTCGTGGCAAAGTTTTATCTTGAGTTGATTTAACTTTATGGATCGTCTAGCCACACGAATTGTGGGTATAACCAATAAGAAAGTCGTATAATAGATAGGATAACACTATTTAATATGTGAAATATCTCGAATTAATGCAATCTATACTGATATCATAAAATGTGAAGGTAACTCTGACTATTAGAATATTATCAGGATTTAACCGCGTGAATGATTTAAAGGTACCTTTTATTTACCCGACATATCGATCGAATTGCGCCGATCGTGGTCACGGGTCGACTGATAGCAGCTTAGCGATGTCTCAATGAGGCGCGGGGTTTTTTTTTAACTACCCTCGCCTGGTTTTGATAATTTTGATAAATTTTACTGTCGGTAGGTACTTCTACACACTACATTTAATACGTCCTAACAAATGAGGCGCGATGTCTGTACTGCAACGATTGCATTTGTTGATAACGGGGTTCTAAGATGGTGAGTTACTGTGTGATGTGTGTATGTTCCTTGACTCTGTCTTCGATTGTTCTTTTGTTCTGTCCCGTATAGGAACTACCGCAACTGCAATTCATTATGTATACGCCAGGTGTTTGAAGAAGAATCACATCTTTTGCCGTTCGCAAAAGTTCGCAAGAGATACGTTAGATATTTCACGCGATTAAGGGTAGATTACGCGAAACAGGGTTCGGCTCTCTCAAAAATTTATATAGAAAACCAAAATATTAGAACACAAAAAAAAATGTGTCACTAGTCAAAGAGTTTTTCTAGTACTTAGATGAAATAAAGAAATTTAAGGATATATCTTAGTTGCGGAAAAATTAAAAAACGAGAATTTTCGTATTGTCATAGTCATGGCGTTCGTAATCTAACATATGTACGAACGAATATTCTACTTTATTTTGATCTGCGCTCCTGCGCACTGTGAAGTAATTGTTGTGTGCGGAAGAGCGAGGCCGGGGATCGTGTCGCTGTGTACGTAGCGCTAAATAAATAATTCTCTCAGTGTAACGCCCCCTTAAGTGCCGATAATATTTTAATATGTGAAAACATCGCGAAAGTTTTAAACAATTATAACTCTGTCTACGTGTTTGCTACGTTTTCACGCTTAAACCACTGAACCGATTTACATGAAATTTGGTATGGAAATAGTTTGGGTCCCGGGACAGGACATATAGAGAGACAGGATAGAGCCGACGACCACGTGGGTGGGCGGATTTTAATAGATTTCAGGTATCAATAATTTTGAAATTCTTGAAACAATATTATTGAAAATTAAACTCCCTCAGATAGGATGGAAGTATTTTATGCTAGGATGGTAAGTAAGTTTCAAAACGCTCAGCAGCTTTTATCGCCATCTCCATAAAACGGATGTTCGTGGAAACAGTTCACATTTAACAAGTTTCGACGAAAATGCTATGCATGACAGACTTTTTATCATACAAACGCGCATAACTGATTACTTCTCTGTATAAGGTCGTTAGTCAAAGCTTAAAATAAATATCAATTCGTTTTATCATAAACTAGGCTTGTAGAAAGCGATTATTGAAAGTATATTAATATTTTAAAAGTTATAAGCCCTTAAACATTGGTATTTCGCCAAAATTGTCGTTCAAATTGTTCAAATTCTTAAATGTTTTAAGGCTTATATAAGGTTTTAAGCTTATAACTTTCAAAATATTATTTTATTTTGAATTATGGCTGTCTACAGACCTAGTTTATGATAAGACAAATTGATATTAATTTTAAGCTTTGACTTACGGCCTTATACAGAGGAGTAATCACTTATGCTCGTTTGTGTGGTAGAATCATCGACTAGGGTGCCCTTAAGCCATCCGACCATTGTCGTATCCTGTTGTTGATTTCATATAGTTTGATGAACAATGCAAAAATATCATTAGCCCCCTAGCTGTTTTCTGAAAATAGCTAAATTTTGCCAAAAGCTTCAAACAACTAACAACTGACTGCCTCTGTGGCGCGTGTGTGACCTCTTGCGTAGCAGTCGGATACACTCCCAGTGTATCCGACTGCTACGCAAGTGGGTTCGATTCCCACACGGGACACCACTTTGTGTGATCCACAAACTGTTGTTCCGAGTCTGGGTGTATTTTGTGTCCGTGAATTATATGTTTGTAAAGTCTTCCGCGACACAGGGTTTGTATCCTACTACCCTGTTACCTACTACCTTGTTACCTACTTTAAAAAAAAAAAAATTAAAAAAAAATAACTAATGGTAAGCGATTTCGGTTATGGCGGCCAATGTCATTAGAGACTAGCTAGCCAACTACGCAGAAAATATTATACTGTACGAATGTATGTACAGACACAAGTGCACTCTCTCTTTCCTCACTCTCATAGTCCGATGAGACAGATATCCGACACGACCAGAGAGGGATTAAGGGCAGGACCGACGGCTTAACGTGCTCTCCGAGTCACGGAGGGGTTTAACAATGTTTGAAGACGGTCACCCATCTATGGACCGACAATGGTAACGTTGCTTAACCTCGCAGATATCTCGACCTGCTCGGTCGTCACTGAGTCAGGGACCCCTCTCAAACAACTGCTCAACTTCAGCGTTATAGTATTGGCAGTTCCATGGGTCGCATAAAAATAAAAATCAACAAATCGATAAAGTACACAAACTTACTTTCCCATCTATTATATTGGCAAAAAAACAGCGACAGTACAGAAGGCAAGCTCTATACTATCTTACCTAATACCTAAATACTTCACAGGGCAGTGCACCCATAGACATCGCTCACGGGCCAGGCGGATCCAGCCCACAAATAAGGTTGTGGTCACGGTAGCAGAACGTCGAAAGGTGGTGGGCACGGTTGCCGAATGCCGAAAATGTTGATTTTGATGAATCTTATATAGCTTGAAAACATATTGCACCTGCTCGTATGCGTTACCTGTGTAAAAATGTGTACCAATTCGTACTTGAATCACATTTAAATTTGGATATAATTCTCGTAGCATTAGCCAATACGCCGATTGGTTGTGAGCATGTTCACCCTGCCCACTGCGCTGGATCCGCACCTGTCCTGGACACGAAATATCATACCTCGTTACATCTTCGGAACAAATTGGTCCGATATTTCGTATCTGTGAGTGAATTACAGCACGGTACATTTTGTACCGGCAGTATGTACGAGAAGCCGCAATACAGGTCTGGCTTACAGGCAATCTTAAAAACTTATCTACCGTTAACCGTCTGTTAAAATATCTAACTCGGGTAGGAAAATTACATTTGTGCTTTTCGATAACCATTAAGATAATTGTGTCGATTTCAATACTAGAGCTAACTATTTTAACAGTCAGCGGTAACTATATAAATTACTAGCTGTCTGCCCCGGCCTCGCACGGTTGTCATATCGTAGTTTCATATACCTTGAGTTGAATTATTGTAATTTATGTAGGGATCTCTGATTTTTTGACAATAAAATATAACCTATGTTACTCCCCGATACAAGCTTTCTAATGGTGAAAGAATTTTTAAAATCGATCCAATATTTTTTAAGTTTATTCGTTACATACAAACATACAAATAATTCCTCTTTATAAAATTATAATAATGTAGATTGAGGCCGGCCGTAAATAATATAATATCTTGGGACAACTCACACAACGCAATCTGATCCCAAACTAAGCCGAGCTTGTACTATGGAAACCAGACAAGTGATAAACATACTTATATATTTCTAAATAGATACATATTATAGATAAATAACATCCAGACACAGAATAAACCATCGTGCTCATCACACAAAGTTTTATCCTGGGTGGGGATCGAATACCACAACCTCTTGCGTAGCAGTCGAATACACTCCCACCGCGCCACAGAGGCAGTCTAGGTTGTGCACACTAGGTTGTTACCTTGATTTTTTCTTGCCAACACAGGGTGATATGTAAAACGTAATTGTAATAAACAGGCAGGTAGGTGTGCGTTGCCTAAGCGCGCATTGTGGGGAGCGTTCCTTCTGAAGTGACGATATTTTGTGCTATTGATTTGATAAGACCGTAAGTGTGGTTATGATGGTCCAATTACTGTTATGTTAGTATTATCTGTTATCTATATTCTACAAGTATAACAATCGCATAACGCCGGGCTTGTTCGTCATAATCGGTTTAATATTAATCCCATTATATTATGTAGTATCCAATTTACACAAAAGCGTAAAAACATTTTTTAGGTCGAGTTTTGCGTAACTTACTTAAGAATCTATTCCATTTTTCGAACGATAATGGATTGTTAAGTGACTTACAGTATCATTACATACCTAGTCTATAGTATCTACTTAGATTTATACTATAAGTCACAAAAAGTTGTCACTTTTAGTGACTTATAGTATAAATCTAAGTATACATAAATATTTCTATTTTTTGAGTCTGTCTGTTTATACGAGTAACATAATCGTGTACTTAGATAAGTTTTAAATTCTCAAATAAATAAATAATGAAAAATATCAGATATAAAATATCATCTATTACAGATTATTAAAATATATATATTACGGGTCTTAATCGCGTGAATAATTTAAGGTAAAATACCTTGTTTATTGCCCGACGTTTCGACCGTATTGCAACGGCCGTGGTCACGGGAAGACTCTCAGTCTCAGTCTTCCCGTGACCACGGCCGTTGCAATACGGTCGAAACGTCGGGCAATAAACAAGGTATTTTACCTTAAATTATTCACGCGATTAAGACCCGTAATATATATATTTTAATAATGTGTACAAATCGCGAAAGTTTATCAACATTTATCTATTACAGATTTTGATATAATATACAATAGGTACTCGTACAACAACAAAAAATAGTTATACATTTTGAAGTTGGTGCCAGGAAATGTAGTTTTATGTTTTAGGCACCAACTGCAAAATGTTTAATTATTTTTTGTTGTTGTACCTATATTATTTTTTGCTTTTTAGTTACCTTATATTTATTTTGGAAGTCGGATTTCTTTTTTTGTGAAAAAAATATTTCTCACTTTTAAGTGTATTGGTTTGTAGTTGATTTATGTTACAATAGCATAATCCAAACATTGAATAGTTCCACTGTTGGTCATCTGTGGTCTTCATCATCAGTTCCATTTCACTTAATGGTGGTTTTTAAGAGTAAATGCACGAATTACAACAAAATATACCCAAATTACTATAAGTGTGCCTTTAATATTTGAAGAGTTCCCTCGATTTCTCCAAGATCTCATCATCAGATCCAAGCGATGGGTACAATCTGGAAGCATACCCTTTCAAACACAAAAAGATTTTTTCAAATCGATCCAGCCGTTTGCGAGTAATCAGGTAAAAAAACATTTTAAAAAAATACAGTCAAATTGAGAACCTCCTCCTTTTTGAAGTCGGTTAATAATAAGATATAAGCACTGTATGCAAATATATATGACCATTCAATTTGACATTTACAAATCTGTGGTGTGAAACCGGGGTGAGTCACTAGCTTCTAATAAGATTACCAAACTTATGGGATTACATGAATCGTTTTAGGGCTTTAATTTTGGACTGTAACAATGGAGAAATAAATCGCAATCACAGCGTCTTGTCTGGCGCGTCAGAGGATAGGCAGAACAGCCGAGACACGGTCCATTAGCATTTATATTAACTCTTAAGAAAACAGGTTTGTGGAAATTACAGTAAATTAGATTACACCTTCGTTTCCTTCGTAACGTACTTAACTTTAGCGAGAGTAAAATAAATCTTTACGCATTGTAAATTGCAGCGTCTCCACTTGTTACGGCGCTTATAACTTCAGAACAGATAGCCCGATTTGCATGTCTTTTACAAGCTTTTATTCAAATTCACTTGTCTGTTGTTTAAAACAAATATTTTAAGTCGGTTTTGTACGAGTTTTCTTAATGAAAAGTCTGGGTGAGTTTTTGTGCACGTTGTACCTAAATATAAACCTGTGTGACAATGCAAAAACACATTTTGAACTATACCCCCGAAATATTTGAAATTTGGATAAGTTTGTACAATTTTTTAGGGTTCCATACCTCGAAAAGAAAAAACTACCCTATGTCCTATGGCTATCAGTTAAGAACCTTTATCTCGGGAACGCGTAGAGGTATCGAGTTGAAATTAAAACCATATACTCAGGTCTTCAGTCCCTTGAAGCTGTGAAAAAATCAAACTTTTAAGCTAACGTAAAAAAGATACGGCCGTTTATGTCGCAAAAACGTACATTTCGACAGTTTCAAGGAATCAAAATTTATAGAGTATTTTCCGTTGACTTTTGACTATGAAATTAGTTAAGTAATACCGTCTTGTATTACAAGTATAGGGAAAATACTGAAAACTATACATTTGTAATTAAATCAGAAAAAATATAGTCCTTAAAAAACTGCGGAACTCGATTCCTTCACTATTTATAATATGTACCTACAAATTTCCACTCGCGCTTGTCCGGTTTTTTTAAATTTAATGTACGTACCTATAATATACTATACGTATTAAATAAATAAAAAAATACTTGAGAGGTGTCAAGGAACACCCAGATGGAACGAAGTTCTTTACGATTAATTAGTGAAGAAATTGTAATAAAAATTATTTATTATTATTTTTTTTTATAATCGTCGCGACACCACACTGTTCCATGCGAAATAGAAAGACGAAACGAAAATAACTGGCTTGCTTTCTATGAGAGAGAGAGAGATAGATAAACACGCGCACGCCGCACGGCTTACAACTATAGCAAAAAGAGTCGTTACAACTTTTAGTCTTATTTTTTGTCTAGCCCCCTTTCTTAACTTTTCTTAACTTGGTTCCAAAACCTAGATCTCTATAAATTCATAAATGTGAATTCCTTGAAGCCTAGAAGGATCTTTACTAATGATAAATGCTGGCTGAACAAAACTTTATTAAATTCTTAGCTTCACAGGTTTTTTAAGTGGCTGTTTAGTGGTAGTTAATGTAAACACATACACATATTACATTATACTTAGCTATATAGGTACTCTTTGAAGCACTTTTGTTTCATTGTAAACGCACTTCATTGTAAATTACAGCGTATAAACCCTGGCTGTACACATATGCCACTTAATTAGTACTAAAAGTGATTAAATTTTGAACAACGTCAACCACTTTATGTGGTCTTTATGACCGGCTTTGACTGATACAATGTAACTATATCCAGTGAGGGTTTGAAAGGTTAACTGAAAGACACCATAATATAAATAGAATTAAATTATCCCCTATTTGTAGGGTATTAATACGTAGGTAAAGGGTTAAAACTCGAGCTGTAGTGCTCGTTATAATGCTATTTAACATTAAATACACATGAGACTAAAGTTTATCATTTTCACACAAAGCTAATAAGAAACAGGGACATAGTTGGTCTTAGACGGGCCGTGTATCAACATTTGTTAAAATCAAAGACCTAAACCGCCAAAGGAACTATATGAGTCGCTCTCACAAATCCATCTCTTCGATTACTTTATTTAATAGATGAATTAAATAACCCACTTATTACTTTGAAACCAATCGGACATCAACGATATTGAAGCTTTGTATATTCAGATTTTCATAATATTGAATTTGATTCTTATATAATTCCATCTAATGAACTTCAACCTAATATTTTTTATTAGATGTTGATAATCGAATTATTTTACCTATGCATTTTCGGGGCCCCTGTAGCTTGGGTGTAACAAGATGTAAATTAACCCTGTCCGACCCGAAAAGGTGTTTAGGAATTCTGTTAACAATGCTAAATTTCGTCGAAATGTGTATATTTTTAAGATTTTTTAACAACTTTGTTTGCATAAAGCCTCTTTACAATAAAAACAATATTTTCCACCTCCTTATAATTAGCTTTTTGTCGTCATTAAATATAACAAAATCGAAAGGGAACATTATATCCAAAAACACATTAACGGGTCAGACAGGGATTAAATATACAGACTGTATAATTGATACGACTGACATAGCGGTAGCGAGGCCCCTGTTAAGAACTATTATCTCGCAAAGCTTAGAACTATCACGAATAAACCGCATACAAATGCGTCAAACGGTTTAGGTAGGTCATATGTGTGTGGCCACAGTACACCGAGACA
Source organism: Herminia tarsipennalis (assembly GCA_945859575.2). NCBI lineage: Eukaryota > Metazoa > Arthropoda > Insecta > Lepidoptera > Erebidae > Herminia > Herminia tarsipennalis. The sequence goes on from OX243838.2 coordinate 12,243,136, forward strand.
CAGTACATTAGGTATTTTGAGGTGTGGCTTTTTGTACTATAACAGAATGCCACACAGACCTATGGATAGAAAAAGTAGATATACAGGGTGATTTGTAAGATACTATTGACCTCGCTTCTTTACAGTACACTAAACAATGACAGCTTTGTAATATCAGTTCTCAAAAATATTTTATATTTTAACCCTTAACCACTTAGTTTTTGAAGTTATGACCATACAGACTATTTTATCAGAGTAAAATCGTGGTACATTTGGTGGTTCACGTGGTGAAGTTTAGACCCTAAACCTGACAAGAAAAAATGGTTGTCTGTAAAGCCTTTTAGCAAGCGGAACGTGACGGACCGTGACTGTGACATTTTTTCGTTCGTGCACTCGGTCATCGATTTATATGACGTTCACATCAAATCCGACGATTTTACTCCGAGGTCTCACAGATGGTTGTGTGACAAAAGTAGGTGGTTAAGAATTAAAATGTATTTCAAAACTTATATTACAAAGTTATTGTGTGTAAAGTAAAGAAGCCACGAGCGGAAGGACTCCATATTCCGGCCCGTAGCGACCCGTGACCACGATCGGTGCAATTCGATCGAAGCGTCGGGTAAATAAAAGGTTCGTACCTTTAAATAATTCACGCGATTAAGTCCCGAAATAAGTATATATAACTAGCTGTCCCGCGCAACTTCGTCTGCGTACATTTTCCCCGTTTTTGCAACATTTCTCATTGCTGCTCCGCTCCTATTGGTCGTAGCGTGATGTTATATAAGCTATAACCTTCCTCGAGAAATGAGCTATCCAACTGTGAAAGATTTTTTTAATTCGGACCAGTAGTTCCTGAGAAACAAACTTTTCAGCTAGTATTTAGTATAGAAGTTTAAAAATAATACTTAATACTTTAGTTTGACTTTCAATTATAATCAGCAAAAAAAAGGTAAATAAATACCTAGTGAAATAACTGTCCGATATTGGTTCTGTCTGCTTCAAAGTCATTGACCTGCCTCAGTAATAGGTTAGCAAGCAAATCAAGTGGCGCACTAACCTGGTTTCAAACAAATACCTACCTATAGTAAATCTTCAACTTTGACATTCAATTGCAGATAAGTGTTTCGAAACATATTCAAATTGTAAAAGTTTCGGATTCTTACATATTGCGGACCGAGGATTTTATTTAAAATAAACTTGGAATAAGTGAATAACTTCTGTTTTTCATAGAGTTGAAACCTTAATGAATGTTTGTTGTGTGAAATGTTTTTGGGAGAAGTCGGGATTAGGATAACCATTAATTTCAAATTAAGGACGGAGGGGAGATAAACGTTACGGTTCCTTGTGGTTTACGTACTTAATTACATTTTTTATCAACATTACAACTAAAACGATAGTTACATCCTAAATAAATAAATATTTTATTATCATAATTGAAAGTAAAACTAAGTATTAAGTATATTTACTATAATGTAGGTTATCTACGTACAACAATAAATTTATACAGGGTGTAACAGAAAGGTGTGGTCAAATTTCAGTAGCGGATTGTGTATGTTAACAGTATTGCACCTACCGTGGTGCCATAACTGGTTGCATTATTATTACATTATTATAGCATATTTTTTTGTCAACATTCAGTAGTGAAAGGCGTATGGCATAAGAATTATAGCTCCCCTTTTACAAAATTCAATTGGATTATTATGGCATAGAACTTTTTAAGTCAATCTTTTTTAATTAATTGAATATTTTCACTCATAAATAAATAAATAAAAAAATAATAAATATTTTTTTAGGGTACTCCGGGTATACCTTAGGGTATACCCGACATTTATGCGTTGTTCTACAAAGGGATGGTGTTATTCGTAAGTCATGTCAACGCGCTTTTGTCACATTATAGCGTGGGACCGGACCTGTCAAAGTCTGTTGTTTTATCGCATCGTCTTGTATTTTTCGTGTGACTTAAAAATAAGTTTCAAATACTAAAAAAAAACTCTCATTTTGATAAATGAAAGTGCAAAACCTGATCGCGAAATCACGATCATCGCGTAGTATTCAAATAAATCCTTTTTTTTATCCACATAACTTCTTCATCACTATTACTTTCTTCAATCAAATCGTTTAGACGTTACATTTTAATATTTTGTGTAAAAATAATTCCTTGAGTGCGTAGAGTTCAAAAATGACAGTTTGAGACGCCATAATCGGCGGTAGCCTAATGGCTAAGGCATCGGTCTCGCAATCGTGAAGTGGGTTCGAATCCTACCCATTATACTACCGACGTGAACCCACTCCTAACACAAGCCATTGAGCTTAGCTGGAGGGGTTAACAGGATTGCTAGTAATGTGGGACGTAAATCCCACATTGCTAATTATCTTTTAAAAAAAAAAAATCTTATTCCTTAGAATAGCTCTTCATTCCGTGAGAAATGGTGGTATAACAACTATTCCTAGTGTTGTGCATGGTTTCTACCATGAAAATTGATTTACTCTCGTTTTTGTGGCTACTTATTCTGGGAATAAACTTTATTCGCGTTTGGTCAAACCAGCCCTTATAAAACTAGACTTAAAGTAAGTACCTATGTAAAAATTCTGCGTAGTATTTTTATATTAATCACTGATACTACGCAAAATACTTCTGGCAATCTATGCCATTACACCACTTGACAGAACATTTGCCCTTATATCCACGATTCGCGTGACCAGGACAAATCATCGGAACACGCCGCTGGCTAAAATCGATTCGTCCATTTATTTTACCTCCCCTATACCTACATACATAACTGCATACCTTGTAAGTAGTGGTATGGGAAGTGGCTACCTTTAAAAAAAAAAATGGTGTATGATTTTACGTGATAACACACTCGATGACTGGGTGCACGCACGAATAAGTGTCACATTATGGACAGGTTACTAAGCAACGGTCACGTTATTGATTGGTTACTTAGCAACAGTGAATGGCGTTTGCAGCGACATGACATGCGATACAATTGAAACTAATGTTATTGAATGGTTGCTAAGCAACGCGAATGGCGATACGTCATCAATGTTTTCATATGACGTTATCACGTAAAGTTATCGTCCGTAAACCGACTTTACAGACAACTATTTTTTAAGGTAAATTCCTATTTAATATTAAAAAATTATGGTACTACGGGTATTAATCGCGTGAATAATTTAAGGTAAAATACCTTGTTTATTGCCCGACATTTCAACCGTATTGCAACGGCCGTAGTCACGGGTAGACTAACGGTATTTTTTATAATAATTTCTTGTTTGTAATGTGTTCTAAATTTTTAACACAAAACGTCCTCCCAAAACATAAACTGGAATGAGCCTATATACAAAGACATCTGGCCATATTTCACCTATAAAGTACAATACCCCCTAACTGCAGAACCACTCAACCGACAAAACCTGATATCTTGTTAATGCTCGACAAATGCTAACATCTATCTTATACGTCGTTTCACGAATATGTGCCATCATAGCTTTATGAGTGTCATTTCTCCAGGAAATCTGATATCTACCTTTAAAAAAATATAATAAACAGTACACATATACAGGTAGTCACAGCTAACTTTTTAAAAATAGTTCATTAATAAATTGGCGGGCATCGGGGCTAGGGAGGGTTGAAGTGCAGCATTTGAAAGCTAATCGTCCGGGGACTGAATGACTCCAATTAAAAAATCACAGCTGTATTTATAGTAATTTTAATAATATCAAAATAAAGTACACAAATTAGGATTTTGTTTATAAAAACTAACATCATCAAGATGTTTTCCTTTTCGCCGTACACACTCTTCGAGGCGGATGCGTGTGTTCCCTATCACACGCTGCAATAATCCCTCAGGATAGACTTTACTTCTTTAGTTATTTTTGCCTTCAACTCTTCAAGATTGGCAAGCGGGTCCGTATAAACTCTACTTTTGAGGTAACTCCATAAGAAAAAATCTGTTGAAGTAAGATCGGGCGATCTTTGAGGCCAGAATACCGATTCATTGAGTGATATTATCTGAATTAGGCCCGGTTGCTGTGTGGCACCGGCTTAAGAATAGTGCCACCCCATCTATTCCCGTGGGCGTCGTCAAGGCGACTAAGGGATGTCACACGGAGGACGGGCAGCAGCGTTCTCTGCGTATTTCAAGCCTTACTGCGATCGCCAACCCGCTCGCCAAGTGTGGCGATTATGGCAATTACCCCCAGGAACTAATAAGTAGGTTCTACTGGGGAGACCCGTGCCCAGCAGTGGGACATCATATGGGTTGTTATGTATGTTTTGTATGATGTAGGCCCGGTTATACCTACCAATATGACTTGGTTGTCAATGTCTAACTTTAGAACTTATATAGATACTAGCTGACCCGCGCAACTTCGTCTGCGTAAATTTTCACCGTTTTTGCAACATTTTTCCTTGAGCTCCGCTCCTTTTAGTCGTAGCGTGATGTTATAAAACTTATAACCTTCCTCGATAAATCGGCTATCTAACAGTAAAAGAATTTTTCAATTAGGACCCGTAGTTCCTAAGATTATCGCGTTCAAACACACAAACAAACTCTTCAGCTTTAAAATATTATAGTATAGTTCTAAATGTTAGGGGTGGGCAACCCTTATCACTAAGGGGTATGAAAAATAGATAGTAGCCGATTCTCAGACTTACTGAATATACATATAAAATTTCATAAAAATTGGTCAAGCCGTTTTGGAGGAGTATGGTAACTAACATTGTGACACGAGAATTTTATATATAAGATCTTTTTCAGGAGTGAAACCTAAGACGTAGACTTAATTACCAACTTTTGATACTATGTTTTCTTTATACTCAATGTAAGAGACAAAAGGCCGTTACTTGCATTGGTATTGGGTTAAATCCAAACTAATATTATAAATATCAAAGTCACTCTGTCTGTTTGTCTGTTACGTTTTCACGCTTAAACCGCTAAACCGATTTAGACGTAATTTGATGTGTAGATAATTTGAATCATGGGAAAGAACATAGGTCAGTTTTTATTGCGATAACTGATAACCACGCGGGAGAAATCGCGGACGAAAGCTAATGGAAAATATATTTTCCTCGAGTTACGAACAACTACTTGATAAGTTCAGTTGATCAGAGTTTAATGTCTGCTGAGGTGGCATGGCATGGCTTTCTGCCGCTCGCAGTGGGCAAAGCCGATACTTACAGATTTTATTACAGCTTTTAGTTGTTTTTATTAGAGTGGTTAATGTCTTAGTTAGCGTGAATATTTTGAAAATAAATCAGTCCCATGGGTACTGTACATTTTTCTGGGATAAAAGGAAGCCTATGTACTACTCCAAACTCTCATATCACTGTAGTCAAATTTTCGTTAGTCTCGCTAACTAAAGTTTGGCTACACAGGTACACTTAGGTTAGGAGCACACGCTCGCCACACGCCCGCGCAAGGGTGTTATTAACGGCTTACATTTAACACCTCACATGAAAAAAAACTCCAAATTATCTCTGTCTATCTATTTAGTCGTGATTGGTAAAACTAAAAAAAAACCGGCAAGTGCATGTCAGGCCACGCACAATCTAGGGTTCCGTTGTTCCCCCATCTGAATAATGCGACTTAAGAAGTGGGTTTTCTGTTTTTAGAGTTCCGTAGCCAAAATGGCGAAACGGAACCCTTATAGTTTCGCCATGGCATAGTTGTTACTACTCACGTGGTCTCAGTTACTCGTTAAGTTGTAAAGCCTACTTAGCTGTGATAGTAATACTTTTAATTCATTTCATTTCATTCAGACTGCCTCTGTGGCGCGGTGGGAGTGTATTCGACTGCTATGCAAGAGGTCGTGGGTTCGATCCCCACCCAGGATAAAACTTTGTGTGATGAGCACGATGGTTTATTCTGTGTCTGGGTGTTATTTATGTATAATATGTATTTATTTAGAAATATATAAGTATGTTTATCAGTTGTCTGGTTGCCATAGTACCTACAAGCTCTGCTTAGTTTGGGATCAGATGACGTTGTGTGAGTTGTCCCAAGATATTATTAATTTATCTATAATACTATTACCGTGATTTTTTCATATACCCATCATCAACCATTTAGCTGGCAGGAGGGGGGGACACTTGACTCTAGCAAAAAATTGCACTTTAAAGCTTAATATTTCACAAACTGATCAATAAATTTTAAAATGGTCTTTACAACCCCTAAGTGTTTGTAAAAGACCTATCTAATGATACCCACATAATAGGGTAGGTGAGAAAATACTCCCACTTTACATATAGGAGAGGTACCCTCAAAAAAATGTATTTCAAGTCTTTGTTTTTCATTTTTCACTTTGTCGGCATAAGTAGTATGAGTATCCATGCAAAGTTACAACCTTCTAGCACTAACAGTCTTTGAGTTAAGCTGGGGACGGACGGACATGGCGAAACTATAAGGGTTCCATTTTGGCTACGGAACCCTAAAAATGTAACACAATTCACATTTTCTTAAAGACATGTATTTTCAGGGTTGTAATAATCGTTGAAGACGAGCTACTAAATTGTCCTAATTAGTGTTGACAACAATGTCATACCGTTTCACCTCATTATTTTATAATGGTACCACTTGTTGGAAACATTAATACGCTTTACACAAACACCTTTGGTGATTAGTGTATTCTTTCATATAGTCATGAAAATTCAAATTATATCAATTTCAACATAATAAAATCAAAAAAGTTCATACAATAAGTCCCATTCATTTTAGCTCCGTTATTTAAAAAAAATGAATTTGTTACTATGCCCCCCAAAATTTATAGATTTAGATTTGTATCTGTGTAGAGAATTTAAGCAAATTTAATCAGAATGATCCTTCTTGATCTTTATATCGAAACGTAGTTCTACGGATTTAGACATTGACAACCAAGTCATATTGATATAACAGGGCCTAACTGAGCCTATTCAGGTAAAATCACACAATGAAATCGAGCCGCAATCAACGGAACGAGCCTATTGTGGCAACCCTAATACCTCGCTTTCTATTCGATGCATTGAATCCAACAAATTCGTTTACAAAATCCGCCTAAAAATGTTACTTAATATAAATGAAAGTAGGGTCAGCTTAATAATTAAAGAGCATTTGCTGAAATACCAGCTGAATGCGATTCGGACTCGCACACGAAGGGATCTTGTATTATTTTTAACGAACTCCAAAAACGGTGAAATAAATGCGCTTGTTAACAATCATATTGTTGTTATACTGGCCTGTTGGTCTAGTGGTTAGTGACTCTGACTGCTAAGCCGGAGGTCGTGACTTTGAAAACTTTGTGTGATGAGCACGATGGTTTATTCTGAGTCTGGGTGTTATTTATCTATTATATATATATCTAGTATTTAGAAATATTTAAGTATGTTTATCAGTTGTCTGGTTACCATAGTACTAGATTTGGTTAGTTTGGGATCAGGTAGCGTTGTGTGAGTTGTCCCAAGATTATTATAGTTTATAATTTATTTTATATCTAGCAACATTATTTTATTTTTACTATTTGTTGTTGTAGCAGTCTACTAGCTTACATTTTAGCTTGAATTGAAGGTCTACCTATAGGTATCCCGTCAATTTGGAATCGAGCAAAAACCGCAATGTCAAAAAAAAACTTTTTATTATGTACCAAATTTATTTTGAATGTTGTTATAGCAGTCATAGTAGAACAACTATTTGTAAAAATGTTAAGTGCCTACCTATTAGGTACGGTTAAAAAATACAAACGTGTGTACAAAATAACAGATAGGTTGCGTTGACAGCTTTTAGGTGCGATACCCTAAATGAACCAGAACCCTCCGACAGATCGTTAAAAGTTCAAAAACTAAAAACTGCTCCCAAAATCGCGAATTATTAAACTTTTAAAGACTGTCACGTCCGTTACACCGACAACTTAATAACTCATATTTGATTGCCAGGTATTAGAACAAATTTTCATTGAACACAATAAAGCTTTTAGAAAAGTTCGTGAGTGGAATTCATTGTTGTATTCCGACAATAGGTTTCCAGTAAGTCATTAATGTTTTCTTCAACAAAATCCGTACGTGTCGCTCGTTCCGTTTAGTTTGTTTATTTATTCACAGTGCTCGTTGTTGACAGCTCCTAAAGGTTTATTTACACGGAAAAAATACCATCTTCTCTTGAGATTTCACCTACAGCTTTTTCCAGACAGGACATCGCGCTACATAGAACAAACTGTGGAAAAGTGAAAGTTTTAATAATGATTTAAGTTGACGTCAACTTGACGTGGTGGAATGTAGCGTAAAGGAAGTACGTAAGTACGAATTAATAAATAATTATGTAGAAGGAATCTTTTATTATAAAATTAAAACAATAATTAATTGGAAAAATAAATTGAATTGGGTGGAAAATATATATTTTCCAATAACTTAATTTAATATGGTTTAAGATGCTGCATGTTATATTGTAGGTAATATGTAATATTTCTACATTTGTGTGTTTTTGCATGTCACTATTAATTACTAGATGCTCTGGATCGGAATGTACCTATAATAATATAACATCTATAAATTGTATCACATCTAAAGCAAATAAATGATATATGATTAAAAAAAATACGTTAGATAAATTACTAAAGCATAGTATATCAAAATATTTTTTGTTTCTTAGACGTAAAGATATCATGTTCTAACGAAATATTACAGGTTTCGGGGCAGGACATCACGCTACATAGGTACAACGCAAACTGTGGAAAGTGGACGTTATAATAATTATTTGCGCCAATTCCAAGTAATTGAAAATGCCGTAAAGCTAAGTACGTTTAATAAATTACTTAAGCATAATATTCTCAAAGATTTTTAGTGTTCAGTTTTTTTAACTTTGATGGAGCCGTTCTCACTCCCGCGAGACTAGATAGATTAAATTTAAAGCACTTAGGTTTGACTAATTGTAGTAATTGTGTTTTGTATAAGCCTCGACTGTCCTAATTCCCCGTGGGAACCCGAAATCTGCATGAAGTATTACCTAGAAGCGTTCAAGAGACGTTACTTCATTAGGTCACGTATTAAAGTTAGTTATAATATTTTTACACTTTTTTACTCAAACTTTAAAGTATACCGGCCTGTTGGTCTAATGGTTAGTGACCCTGACTGTTCGATCCCCACCCAGGATAAAACTTTGTGTGATAAGCACGATGGTTTATTTAGTGTCTGGGTGTTATTTATTTATAACTGGCTGACCTGCGCAACTTCGTCTGCCTAAATTTTCCCCGTTTTTGCAACATTTTTTATTGCTGCTCCGCTCCTATTGGTCGTAGCGGGATGTTATATAGCCCATAGCCTTCCTAAATAAAAATATTTTTTCAATTCGAACCAGTAATTCTTGAGATTACCGCGTTCAAACAAACAAACAAACTCTTTAACTTAAAATATTAGTAGAGATAAGTATATATTTAGGAATATATAAGTATGATTATCAGTTATCTGATTGCCATAATACAAGCTCTGCTTAGTTTGGGATCAGATGATGTTGTGTGGGTCATCTAAAGATATTATTATTATTATTATTAATCGTGAAAGTCCATTCATGAATATCAAATCCGGATCACAACTGCGCAAGCGTCGACTGTTCAGTAAAAAATTAAAAAAAATTACTTCATAATTTAAAGAGTCGGACGAGACGTGTAATCTAATATTTGTACGAGATAATATGGAGTAAGCTATGCAAACTCACTATTTCGTAACAGCAAATACTTGTATTTGCGTAACTTATTCTAGTATTAGAAAATGAAAACATCTTATCTGCCTTCTGTTTGTTATTCAACTAGGTAATTGTGTTCGGACACACTTTTGTGCATATATATTTTGATATTAAGGCGGTGACACATTCCTGTAGATGGCGCATTTGCATAACTTCTTGCACAATTGTTTAAGCTATGCCTGTATTTGGACCCAATATGGATGTGAAATGTATACTTTTATACTTATAATCTATACTAATATTATAAAGCTGAAGAGTTTGTTTGTTTGAATGCAATAATCTCAGAACTGCGAGTCCGAACTGAAAAAATATTTTACTGTTGGATAGCCCATTTATCGAGGAAGGCTAAAGGCTATATAACATTACGCTACGAGCGATAGGAGCGGAGCAGCGCTCCTTTAGCCTTCCTCGATAAATGGGCTATCCAACAGTAAAATATTTTTTGAATAAAAATTTTGCAAAAACGGGGAAAATTTACGCAGACGAAGTTGCGTGGGTCAACTAGTAATATTATAAAGCTGAAGAGTCTGTTTGTTTGTTTGAACGTGATAATCTCAGGAACTACAGGAACGAGTTGAAAAATTATTTTACTGTCAAATAGCTCATTTATCGAGGAAGGCTATAGGCTATATAACATCACACTTCGACCAATTGAAAAGGCGGAGCAGCAATGAAAAATGTTGCAAAAACGGGGAAGTTAACGTATACGAAGTTGCGCTAGTCAGCTAGTATTTAATACCTTTAATATTTGCATAGCAACCATTAACAAAAATACTATATAGATTGAATGGTTGCTAAGTAACTTTGTTTTTTTACCATTTTACATCCATTTTGGCTGTAGTAACAGTATAACTTGTGCGACAGTGGCGAAGGGTCCTAAGAACGACATTCTTTTATGTCCAGTATCCAGCATGAAATATTTAGTGTCCATTTACCTTAAGAAATGTTCTACCCTTCGTCTTTGTGCATCGAAGGCGAAGGGTAATGTTCAGTTTAAGAGCCATGGATAATGGGTATCTCCACCCATAGATTATGTTAAGAATCAAACGAAAACCCATTTCCGCTTACACATTTAAATAATTCCTAGTCTGTTTATGCTTGTGAAATTTTACAGTTAAGTTAATCAAGGTAGCCATAGTAGGTAGGTAGGTACTACTCCTATTGTAAGATAGACTAAAAGTCTTTAATCTAAATACTTATAACTTACTCAGTCTATTTAGGTACCTACTATTGTAAAATAGTAGCTAAATATAACGTATTAAATAAAATACAGCAAGTATTTTGGTTATAAGGTTACCAACGGATATTCAGTACATTCAGTCAATCAACAGTGTCAATCCACAGTGTAATATTGTGACATACATGATAACATACGCTAAATAACGCTTGTCAACACACGTTTCTTAAGCCACGACTTGGTAAATGCTAAAATGTTGCTAAGTATCACGGTTATCGAAAAGAAAATACAATAAAGTTATTGAAATCATGTAATATTATAGTCGGGGTGTAGCAAAGGGGGTTTTTTTTTTCTTTAAATATCGAGAAATATAGGTTTCAAAAACAAGCTGAGAAAATATATGTATTTTAATCGTGTAGGTTAGGTTACAACTGTGACCCCCTACGCATTCATACAAATTTGATGAAAATTTCGTTCCAATTTTTTTTTGTCTGTAATCTCATGTCAAAATAAACACACAAGTCATCTATAAAATAATATGAAAAGCAATTGATGTTTTTTAGTTTGACTAAAACTTAAGAGCTACATAGACAATTTGATTCTTTTTTCGTTTATACAGGGGTGGTAAAAAAAATAGAGTCCCAAAAGAATACCCGTAAAACAAAAAAATATAATTTTGTTCAGAAATTGTTACTTCAGATTACATTCAATTTTAGGTGGTGCCAAAGTCACGAGGTCAGCTTGTGTCATATGAGAAATACATTTAAATCTACTGAAATACAAACAGAAAACATCACATACACAGATAAACACAGGTTTCAAACTTAAAACGACTCTCTTTATTGCGCCAGGTGTACAGAACAACAAAAAGTTATCCAGAGTAGACACAATGCTGTAAGTATTCATATTTTAAAGTATTCATATTTTATTATTATGAGCCATTTCTAAAATTTGACATAAGAATGGAATGACATTTGTGCATCGTAATTTATTAAAATTCGGATTGATATTGCTTATGTTTTTAGGTCTGAATAAATGAAATAAATTTTAATAATTGAAGATCAAAGCGTATTTTGTCATTTAAGTTTCGCAACTTCATCTACGTCAAATTAACCCGTTTTTGCAAAATAGGGGTAAATATAAAAATTGGGGTTGATCGCAGAAGAGTGAAAATTCAGGGTTGTGTGTATTTTTGAATCCGGTATCATAAAAAAATAAAAATTTATCTAAAAATAAAAATAGAAATTAGGGGTGGACTACCCTTAACATTTAGGGGGAAGAAAAATAGATGTTGTCCGATTTTCAGACCTACCTAATATGCACACAAAATTTCATGACAATCGGTCGAGCCGTTTCGGCGGAGTTAAATTACAAACAGTGTGACACGAGAATTTTATATATTAGATTATAAAGAGGAAAGATTTGATTGTTTGTTTGTATTGAACAGGCTCCGAAACTACAGGACGGATTTCAAAAATTCTTTCATCGTTGTGAAGCTACATAACCCCGGGTGACTTAGGCTATGTTTTATCCCTGTATTCCCACGGGAACGGGAACTACGCGGGTGAAACCGCGAGGCGTCCGCTAGTTTGTAAATAAGTAGGTATTATTTAATCGGTAAGGTAAGTAGGTATATAAAAATCAATTGGGTAGATGACTACAGTGACAATAAATGATTTAACACTATTCAGGAAATAGCATTTTCAAAACTGTTATGAAATACAATGGTTCCCCACAATTTTACGTGGTCTTGAATTTATAAACATTAGAACAAACCCCTTTTTTTCCGTAGTTCCATGGGACGTTCCATTGATGGGACGATGGAAAAAAGTCATTTAACCGTAGTTCCATTTCCTATGGAACCACCGAAAATGGTTTTTTATTCCACTACAGGTTTTCTGAGATACCATTAAATTATAGAGTTGTGACACGGATTCTAATTAATTAATTTTACAAATTCAAATAATACCACGGTATGGAATAAATAGATAATGAAACCTCTTTGCACGATTGTAGTTATTATTGATGTCATTTAAAATGTGTCATGTTATGTCATTTTTCGCATGCATTTTCCGCATCAATTCACCTTTTATTTTGAATAATGAACGATATAAGTTATATAAAAAGGAAGGGTGGAACAGTTTTACTAAATGGGGGACGTCAATATTATAAACACACTACTTATAAAAATAATACAAAGCTGTGGATATGAGCAAATAAGAATAAATTAAAATGTAAAGGATCATTAACAATTAATGTAAGTATGTCTTATGACTTTGTAGTTAGTGATTCGATTATAAGTTCTCACCTACTTTTTTACTCTCTGTTTGAATTTTCAGGAAGATAAAATTTTTAAATCAGTAAGTCATTCGTGTGAGCAAGATTTTTCCAAAAATGAAATGGATCTTATAATTTACGACGAATTTAAAACAATTGTCGAAAACTCAGATCGTCCAATAACGGCGCTTTACGAAGAAAAGATTTCGAATCTACAAGAAAAAGGTAACGAAACAGTTAAATTGATGCCAAATTTTCAAAATATTCAACATGGCATGTATAACATAAGAAACAGGAAGCTAGGAGTGAGTAAATTGGTTTGTTCTTAGCCCGAAGAAGTTGAAGTACCTAATCATTTTAAAGACTTTGTTTTGGCTGATTACGAATACGAAGGAGCACGCATTTTAATATTTTGTTCAAAGATGCCAGAGAGTATACGGTAAATTTAAAATATTTTTTTGGAGATGCAACCTTCGCCAGTTGCCCAGTACCATTTACACAATTATATTCGATACATGGTGAAGTAAATAGTGCTACTGATAATGTTAACGTAGTACCACTGATATATGCCTTACTATGTGATAAAAAGGAAAAAACTTATGAGACTATGTTTAGGTTAATTAAATCTCAAATACCATCTTGAAACCCGACTACCTTTCACTGTGATTTTGAAGTCGCTGCTATTAATGCACTTTCAAGTGTTTTCCCAAGTATCAAAATAAAAGGGTGTTACTATCATTGGGCTCGAAAAATATGGCGCAAAGGTAAATATTTAGGTCACACTAAATGCAAGCAAGACAGGCGTATCCTCGGATTATGTAGCGCATTGGCATTATTGCCACAAGAGAAAATCAAAACTCGTTTTGAATATATAGAAACAGAATGTCAAGAAATGCCAAAATTTTTAAAATATATGAGAAAAATTATATACAAAAACAAATATTTCGACATTATTAGTGCATTCGGCGAACGTCACCGGACCAATAATGTAGTAGAGGCATGGCACTCCAAAATCAACCGATCGATAAACAAAAATAGTAATAATATATTACGATTGTTGAATGTCTTAAAACTGAACAGTAACTTAGCGGAATTTAAAATTGACAAGTTGAAAAGCAATCGAGGTAAATCAGCAAAGCGCAGAAAAGAGTATACTTTGAGAGATGATGTGATTAGGAATACTCAACTTCAACTTATCACTGGAGAAATAACAGTCGGCCACGTTCTAGAAAAACTTCGTTAGTTAAAACAAAGGTCTACGTCAAGAAGTTAATTTTTTTCATGATTTTTAGTTTTATTTTAGTAAAGTGTTGCTTGATTTGAATTAAGTACCTATCTATATTAAAGTTGGTTGATTTGAGTTATATTTTTTTCATTATCGTTACGTCTCTATTAATGGTATCTCAGAAAACCAGTAGTGGAATAAAAAACTATTTTCGGTGGTTCCATAGGAAATGGAACTACGGTTAAATGACATTTTTCCATCGTCCCATCAATGGAACGTCCCATGGAACTACGGAAAAAAAGGGGAACAAACATTAAAATTAAATGATTTGATCGTACGAAATAATGACGTCATTGATTTGTTTTTCATAAATTTGTACGCGGCGCATCGTTTTGAAGTTTCATAAAAAGAAAAAATGGCGACACTTGTCGCAAAAAATGACGGCAGTTTTTATTTTTTTACAATTGAATGTAATGAATTAAAAAAAAAATACTGTGCTAACACTTATTCCTTTAACATACCAGTTTTAGACTTTAGAATCAAACAGGGGTAAAAGTACAGAAACACTCAATCAAAATAATCGAAACAGACTTACTAAAACCAAATTCCGCGTGACCCTATTTCATGTTTTAGTTTAACTTGTTTTACGAGAACCACAAACAACTCGTGATAATGTACAATATGTCAACTATATAGTCCTACATTGAGTGTTTAATAGCTTAATAACGACTCATAACACTTGCTCAGACTTGATTACATTATATAAACGTTTTACAAGTTACTACTTTGTACTTAAAGGAGTCGCGTCGTCGTATCGAAGTTTATGTAAACAGTGTGAGGTATGTGTGCGAAAATAAATAGGTTATATCTATACTAATATTATAAAGCTGAGGAGTTTGTTTGTTTGTTTGTTTGAACGCGGCAATCTCAAAAATTAATGGTCCGAATTGAAAAAATACTTTTCTGTTGGGTAGCCCATTTATCGAGGAAGGCTACGTCCAATAGGAGCGGAGCAGTAATGAAAAATGTTGCAAAAACGGGGAAAATGTACGCATACGAAGTTGCGCGGGACAGCTAGTGTTATATATGCATCATACATAAATAAAGAATATTTTGGGACAACTCACATAATGCTATCTGA
Source organism: Herminia tarsipennalis (assembly GCA_945859575.2). Lineage (NCBI taxonomy): Eukaryota > Metazoa > Arthropoda > Insecta > Lepidoptera > Erebidae > Herminia > Herminia tarsipennalis. Next base: position 12,258,642 of record OX243838.2, read on the forward strand.
TCCCAAACTTAGCTGAGCTTGTACTATGGAAACCAGACTACTGATAAGCATGCTTATATATTTCTAAATACATACATATTATAGATAAATAAAACCAAGACACATATATATTTCTAAATACATACATATTATAGATAGAATAAACCATCGTGCTCATCACACAAAGTTTTATCCTAGGTGGGGATCGAACCCACGACCTCCGACTTTGCAGTCAGAGTCACTAACCACTAGACCAACAGGCCAGTCAAATATAATGTGCATCAGCCCTTAAATATGGTGTATAGTACATTAGTGGCTGTATAAAAAGGCTATTGCTTTAGCAAAGGCAGATCACATTGCCAGAATTGGCGAGCGACTTCGAAGGCATCCCTCTGGGAGTCGTGCATTCTGGTCGCTCGCCAAAGCTGCGCAAGATAACTTCTGCCAGTTCAACCTCCCACCACTGCGCAACTACGATGGCAGTCTAGCCCACAGTGCTAAGGAGAAAGCCGATCTCTTGGGCCGACTCTTTGCCTCTAACTCGACTTTGGATGATAGAGGAGCCACACCACCTTCCATCCCAAAGTGTAAGAGTTCCATGCCAGAAATACGCATCACGCAACATGCGATAAGGCAGGAGCTCAGGCTCCTTGATACCCAGAAATCGAGCGGGCCGGACGGCATCCCTGCAGTGGTACTTAAGACGTGCGCCCCTGAGTTGGCCCCCGTTCTGACGCGCCTCTACCCTCTCTCATATAAAAATGGAAGGGTTCCATCTTCGTGGAAGGTCGCCAATGTCCACATTCCCAAAAAGGGTGACCGGTTGGACCCGTCAAATTACAGGCCAATAGCGGTAACATCAGACTCTTGCGGTATCTTGAGGAGCACCAGCTAATAAGCGACTGCCAGTACGGCTTCCGTCACTGTCGCTCAGCTGGTGATCTTGAAAGGCAAGGGCGAGGTTCTCGCTGTCAGCCCCGAAATCGCCAAGAAGTTTGACTGGGTCTGGTACAAGGCCCTTCTATCGAAGCTTCCTTCTTATGGAATCCCCGAGGGGTGTTGCAAATGGATCGCTAGCTTTCTGAACAATCGGAACATTATGGTCGTCATTGACGGTGCTTGTTCCGGTCTGAAAACCATTAATGCTGGCGTTTCACAAGGCTCGGTGCTCTCCCCAATACTGTACATTCTGCATATCAATGATATGCTGTCCATAGAGAACATACATTGCTATGCAGATGACAGTACGGGTGATGCGCGATATACCAGCCAATAGAACATCCCTTGGAGCGTTGTTCAGGAGAGACGGTTGCAACTTGTGTCAGAAGTCGAGGACTCTCTGGGGCGGGTCTCCGAATGGGGTGAGAGGAACATGATTCGATTCAACCCCACAAAGATATAAGTTTGCGCGTTCACTGCGAAGAAAGACCCATTTGTCCTAGTGCCACAGTCTGCCAATGCCGAGTCTCCGAGAGTATTGGGATCCTCGGCGTCAAAATCTCCAACAAAGTCCAGTTTGGGAGTCATTTGGAAAGTAAAGCCAAATTGGCGAGCAAAAAGATCAACAGAACGAAGCGTTATTTCTCGCCGGCATAGCGACTTGTGCTTTATAAAGCGCAGGTCCGACCGCACGTGGAGTACTGCTCTCATCTCTGGGCGGCCCAAATACTTGCTCGATCCATTTGACTCCCTCCAAAGGCGAGCTGTTCGAATCGTTGATGACCCCAACCTCACGGACAGACTGGGGTCTTTACAGCAGAGGCGTGACTTTGGTGCACTTTGCATACTCTACCGTCTGCTATGAGGAACTGTTTGACATGGTGCCACCGTCACCTTTCTACCACCGCACCACTCGACATCGTAGTAGGGTTCATCATTCCACCTGGAAACAATACGGTCCTGTACGGATCGTTTCCAGCGTTCTTTTCTTCCACGAACGTATAGACTCTGGAACAAACTACCTGCTGCGGTTTAAAGCGATTTTTCACTTCACGGTAGGCAACGGCTTGGATGTGTCCCTGACATTCCTGTAGTCTATTAGCGGCGGTTACCGCTTACCATCAGGTGGGCCTCTGGCTCGTTTGCGAACCATAGGCAATAAAAAAAAAACAAAACACATATCAAGTTTATAAACATTCAAACATTATAAAATTTGCAATTTGAAAAGAGTGGCCGTGAGTTTTTATTGCAAGGTTCTTTTCTCCAGCTTTACCTATTGTTTGGCATTACATGTACATGTAGAATCCCGACGTATCATAAGTGTAGTTTTGCATCCTAAGTGAATAAAGAATTTTGATTTTTTATCTCTTTACCAAATTTCTTCAAATAGGCTGAGCGGTATCGGCATTTATGATATTTTTGGATTACCTATATATTCCTAGGTAGGTACAGCCTATAGGTACCTACTTACTTAACTTTCAAAATTAGCATTTTAATAAAAGTAATATTTCAAATCCTCAAAGGTTCAATTAATGAGGTAACCATTGATGGCTAATATTAGTCGGTGAATAGTATGACCGAATACTGAAGAATGTTAGGCATTAAGGCAACGAAAGCCGGATAGGTGCCCCACTTTTTATTTCATATTTACGTTTTCTGTATTTCTTATTCCAAATTATATTTATAAAATATATTATATATTTTTATCCGCTTTTAAAATCCTTTATTTTAATACCCCACTCTTTGAAGTTTTTTTTTTTTTCGAACATCAATATATATTGGCGCCAAAATTACGCCATTTGTTTTTTTTATTTTACCCGGTGTAAGTGTAAGTATACATACACTCGAAAAACATAACCCTCCTTCTTGCGCTGTCGGGTAAAAAAGCTTTACAATTAAAAAATACGCTTGCGTCAAGTATATGTCTCGAGAGCGCATTAACGAGTACGGAGACATTCTAGTACGGTGCACAATCGTTTTTGAGATCGATCCCAAAGTTACAAGAATACGAAAATGGCCGTTTTAATCGAAACTTAACTACAACTACACTCCAACTGTCCGCTCCACATAAAATACGTCAAGCAATTTTAAGGTAAATATTGAATGCACGTAATTTTCCGTATATCAAATATTAGCTGTCCCGCGCATCTTCGTCTGCGTAAATTTTTCCCGTTTTTGCAACATGTCTCATTGCTGCTCCGCTCCTATTGGTCGCAGTGTGATTTTATGCCTTCCTCAATAAATGGGCTATCCAACAGCGAAAGAATTTTTCAATTCGGACCAGTAGGTCCTGAGATTGCCGCGTTCAAACAAACAAACGAACAAACTCTTCAGCTTTATAACATTAGTATAGATTTAAAGCTATTCGTATCACATTACTTTTGTTCTAATAGCACATTAGTATCGCATAATTGCTGCTTTTATCCAACCACTGAAGTCAAACAGTATTTCAGGGGGATATTTAATTATAAGGGGCTAAGACCACTTATCTGTGGCCGAACCATTAGGCTGCCTCCGCTTATAATTTAGATTAAGATTATATACTCATTAGGTGAAACGTTCAATGCATTGTCCCTGACCTACTACTTTCCGGTTTTCAATTGTGTTTCAAATCTCATTCATGATGAGATCATAATCTCATCGCCATCATTGAGATTGAGTGGCTAGGCATAACTGGTAACGAGCTATTCACTATCGATGATAAGAGATCTGATGTGCGACATGTTATGATAAGGTGACGTTACTTTTATTTATTTATTTTTGTTATAAGTTACTAGTCATTTCGCCCGTCGCGTTGGTCGTTAAATTTAATTTGGATTGAAATTTGGAACCGTGGTATTTTACTTTAGGTCCATCTCACACGTTCTGGTTTCAGTCCGGTCCGGCGCCGGGTATCTGGCGCAAATGTATGGCAAACGGACCTGACGAACGCTGGATCGTGTGAAAGGTACCGTACATCGCCATACACTTTGCGCTGGGTACCCGGTTTCAATTGAAACCGGAACATGTGAAAAGAACCTTTGAGCAAAGGAAAGAAATTTAAATTTTCGGAAATATCGATCCTCTCAGATATTGGAGCTGTATGCTCTGTCAGCCACAGTTTCCTTTTATATATCTTTACAGAAGAATAATATAATAATAATATAATAATATCTTGGGACAACTCACACAACGCCATCTGATCCCAAACTAAGCAGAGCTTGTACTATGGAAACCAGACAACTGATAAACATACTTATATATTTCTAAATACATACATATTATAAATAAATAACACCCAGACACAGAATAAACCATCGTGCTCATCACACAATGTTTGGTGGGGATCGAACCCACGACCTCTTGCGTAGCAGTCGGATACACTCCCACCGCGCCACAGAGGCAGTCAAGAATAACCCTTTAAGGGGGCATCACACTGAGAAAATTATTTATTTAGCGCTACGTACACAGCAACACGATCGCCGGCCTCGCTCTAGCTCCGCACAAACCACTACTTCACATTGCGCAGGAGCGCAGGTCAAAATAAAGTAGAATATTCGTTCGTAGTATGATTACGAACGCCATGACTATGACAATAGGAAAATTCTCGCTTTTGCATTTTTCCGCAACTTCAAGATTTATTTGCGGGATCATAATAAGACATATTCTTAAATTTCTTTATATCATCTACTAGAAAAACTCTACACTAAACTAGTGACACAATTTTTTTCGTATCCTAATATTTAGGTTTTCTATATAAATTTTTGAGAGAGTCGAACCCTGTTTCGAGTAATCTACCCATGACAGTGCCCTGATAACGATATGCGCGATGCGCCCGGCGTCGCGCCGCTTTGAACTCATTTCGACGTGACACTTCGCAAATTGCATCCAGTATCAAAAACTCCCAAAAGCTAGCTAACATCAGTCACCATTTACACAAATCTACATAAAACACAATGAAAAATCCGATGCCCCATGGAGCAGGTGCGGCAACGCCCAAAGCATCCAAAGTCTAACATAACGTAAACCAAAAATATTTCTTATTTTTAGTTTAACTTTTAACTGAGTTATATAGACGAAAAAAAAATTGAAAAACCGGGTGAACTTTAGTTGCTTTTACTGTCGAGAATCTCAAGAAATTTTCTAATCTCGAAAAATCTAATAGGTATTCGACTGTAACAAAATATCTTTTGAGATCGCGAATTTTCTAGTAGTCGTCTTTTAGTTTTTAAGGAAACCAATACCTATTTAATTTATAGCCTAAAGTGAAATTCCTAACTGAATTTCCAGTTGGACGGATACTATGAAAACGAAGATACGAACTAGATATTTTAGTCATCCGTTTCAACGTCGCGTCGCCATCTAAGTGTTAGCTTTATTTATACCTACTTATATAATGTTCGTGGATTCTGTGCGTTTGATCAGAGCTACGTAACGCAACCAATTTTACATTAGACCAAAATCTAAAAACATTAACAAATAGAAGGTATTGTAACGTAAATGTTAATACGGTTTTGGGATCTAATATAATTACAAGGGACTTATAATCGCATTAGAACCTAAAACCAACTCGTTAGTTAAATTAAATACAAAATTAGAGAACCAGAATCCAAGTTATATAAATTAATATGTCATCGGATTTATGATGGATTCTCTTTTACACTTACTGCTGCGAGTGAGCACCGGATAACACGACAACGATTTATATCCATATTGTTTTAGGTTTTTTGTCTACTAATAAAACTATAAATAGGGAACAATTCTAGATAAACCATAGGTATAATACCTATGTACATATCATGTGTAGCAGCATGATATGTACATAGGTATTATACCTATGGTTTATCTAGAATTATAGATGAAATTATCTGAATGACAGTAAGAACTCTATCAAAGTTTATAGAAAACTTTGATAGCGTTCTAACTGTCATTCAGATAATTTCATCTATAATTCTAGATAAAAAGCATTATTGCGTAGTTTAGAAGGTTTTGTACTATGTAAAAATTACCATAAGAAGATTGTTAAGTCGAGACTGTTTCTTGGAGTATCATGGTACCAGTGTTTGGCCCAATCTGTTTACTAGGGTACTCTTATTCGCCTAATCTTGTTTTGATATTTAATATTAGGTACACCATTTAATAAAAAAAAACTTTGAAAAACCCACGACCGGCGTAAAAATAAAATCAAAAAATTTTATTACACGCTAACAATTATTCATAGCGCGATTATAGTTCCAGCTCCATCTTAAGTACACTTGGTGACCATTTGCGGGAAACGTTTAATGAATAACAGAAATGTTTATTTAATGTCTGTCACATTAACGCGCAAAGTATCCCTAACCATTACAGCGACTTAGTTGAGGCGTTCGCTGATCCTAACATACATGCCATTTTGATTCTGGAGACATGACTCAAACCTCACTTTCTTTCTACCTCCTACTCTCTCTGGCTTTATTCTCATCAGTAATGATCGAATCGATAGGATAGGGGGTGGAGTAGCCATTTACCTGCGTAGCAATTTTTCCTACAAAATATTATCTTTTCCTAATTCCAGCGATTTTACTTTGGAGGAATTTCTTTTCCTTGAGGTTTGTTTCAAAGGGGCTAAAGCTATTCTAGGGGTGGTTTACTGTCACCCCGCTGTAGATTACTTCTCCAGCCCCGGAATGATTCTGGAATTTATCGGGTCTGAGTATATTTACCATATCATCATAGGCGATTTTAATACTGATCTCCACTCAGGCAACTCTTTTCGTTCCCACAAGTTACTCCAGATCATCGAGTCAACCAGCTTTCATGTCTTGCCACTGCAAGCTACTTATCACAACACGGATGGTATGGATATCTTGTTTATTTTATGTTATCTATGTGGTTCACCAACAACTAAAACATCAACAATAATCTAAATGTTTAGTTACTTGGATGACAAAAGGCTTAAGGACGGTTATGGGGCGCAGAGACCTTGCATTTCGTAAATTCAGAAAGGACCGTAATGACGTCAATTGAGCCCTTTATAAAACTGCATCGAATTAACCTATGTGCAACCAGATGCTTCGCAACACTAAACGCCTCCATGTTCTTAACAATTTTGATTCTACTTCCCCCAAAAATATCTGGTAGTTCTTAGAGTCTCTAGGAATCGGTAAACAGTGGCGTACTGATCCTCAGATGACGGTTGGTATAGATTAATGGATCTTCGTTCTTCCAACAATATGCTTCATTCAGTCTGTTTTACTCTGGAATGCCCTGCCCCCCGAAATTAGAATTCAAGTTGAAAATTTGTGCACTGTTACTTAATGGATTAGCTGAATCTCAACGTTAGCCACATAAATAACTATAATGTATGTCTGTATATTATGAATAGAAGTATTTGTTTTTATATGTATGTAATGTATTTAATTATTTATACGATAATTTTATTTTTTATAATGGACAATCCATTATAAAATTATAATTATATATATATTATTATTTATTATAATTATAATATATATAATATAAAATAATATATATATATATATATATATATATATATATATATATATATATATATATATATATATATATATATATATATGGGTGTCATTTATCTATAATATATAAGTATGTTTATCAGTTGGATCAGATAGCGTTGTGTATATATAATATCTTGGGACAACTCACACAACGCTATCTGATCCAACTGATAAACATACTTATATAATTCTAAATACATACATATTATAGATAAATAATACCCAGACACAGAATAAACCATCGTGCTCATCACACAAAGTTTTATTCTGGGTGGAGATCGAACCCACGACCTCTTGCGTAGCAGTCGGATACATTCCCACCGCGCCACAGAGGCTTTATAGGACCAGCATTGCAACATCACCCAAAGGTTGGCTGGTAGCGAATGCTTTTATTATTTTTTTCATATTTTTGTACATAAAGTCTATAAATAAAAATAACCGATCTATTGTTACCTTGCATTCAACATGATTTCTGTGCTACTTCTTAATGCTGTTGGCCTTCCCATAAATAAATAGATAAAATTACGTAAATATGTGTTATAGATAAATTACACCCAAACACAGACACAAAATAAACTAACGTGTTCATTTCATCACACAATATTAAATCCTGGTTAAGAATAGCAACGGGATTTGGCCTAACTGTCCGGGTTCAGCAGTCCAGTCAAATAATGACGTTGTTGAATGATGAAACATAACAATCGAGTAAGGACTCTATTATATTACTTCTATTAAGGCGGTAGAAGACGTTAAAAATGGCGTCTATAGGATGTTGCAGAATGAGAAAGAAGCTTAGAAGAATACACCATCTGACAAAGGCCACCTTCAAAATTGTTCCCATATTACCTGCTTAGGAATAGTTTAATCTCATCTCTTCCCATGGGTGTCGTCAAGCGACTAAGGGATTTCACACCGGAGGACAGGCAGCAGCGTCATCTGTGTACTTTAAAGCCTTATTGTGATCGCCAATCCGCTCGCCAAGCGTGGCGATCATAGCAATTACCCCCAGAAGACTTCATATGGATTGCTATGTATATGCATAACAACATGACATACTTGATTACCTCAATCCTGAATCTAATAGCCTATAAACTTAATGTATTTTCTATGTCTGTATATGTTATAGATACAAAAAGTAAACTAGGTTTATTTTCATGCATATTAGCAGAGTCTAGTTTGTTAGCTTTAGTGATTCTAATAAAGATAAAATGTAGTCGTCGAAACGGCTACCAAAATGAGGTTTATAACTGAGAGTTCAAACGAATTCAATTCATACATCGTTACAGCAAATTAGTGTCTACATTAAAATCGTTCTAGCTTAATAAGCACCCACTTAGTTTATTCAAAGGAAATTATACAGGGTGCCGAATTAGTCAGTCGAATCCATGTAGGGGACTGATCAGCCAAAATATTGATGTCTTTGTTTTTAAAGTACATATTTTTCAAAATATAAAATTGTTAATCAAAATTCGAAACCGAAGATTCGCGCTTCAACCCGTGACAACGGTGGGTGGTTTTTTTAATTTTTAAAATGTATTTTTTTTTAACTTTTCATATGATTCGATCACGATTGACGCAGGTACTTACTATTCATAATTCGATATGATCGGGTAAAGTAAAAGTATTTTAATTTGACAACCCGCGGTAACGGTGGGTTGAAGCGCGAACTTTCTATAAAGATATTATTATTATTAATTTCAAAAGCGGCGGTAGACTATTGGCTAAGGCATCGGTCTCACAACCGTGAGGTCGCGTTCATGATTTTCAAAGATTTTCAAAAATCCTTTCTTAGTGCTCCCCTACTTTATAAAAGGAACCCGTGTGCAAATTTTCAAGTTTCTAACCCTTATTTGTTTAGATCCTGCTTTGATATGTCAGCAGCTTCTCCTTTTATATAAATAGATATGTATACAAGAAATGAATGTTTAAACTTTTCCACGTCATGGGAAATAAATAAAAAATATTTCAAAAACTTTCATTCATTTTGAAGAAACCAAGTTTGTTAAAGTTTCTTAGTTTAAAATAACGTGGAAATTTGGTACAAACTAGACAGCTGTCTTTATTTTAGACGAATAATGTTTAAAGTTTTATTGAAGTAGTCATATTGCCCGTTCCATTTATTATTTAGGTTCCTATTAATCAAACTTAGTAAGCAGTTCTTTGAATAATCGTTATAATTTAACATCGATTGAAAGATGAAGATGAAAAATCCATCCTATTGAAAGTTTAAAAACAATTTCCTATTTTGAAGTCTAAATCCCGTATATTATTAAAACTTCATTGATATTATTTGTTTGTCAATTGAATTCGACTGCCCCTGTGGCGCGGTGGGAATGTGTTCGACTGCAGCGCAAGAGGTCGTACCCTACTTTGTGTGATCCACAAATTGTTGTTCCAAGTCTGGGTGATGGATGTACTTTGACTTGTAATTTTTTTAAAACCCCGGCAACGCAGTGTTTGTACGTTGCGGGAGTCGTCTTTTAAAAAAAATGATGAATTAATAATTTCGGACTTAAGTATAAAAACAAGCGGTGTAAAAAAAAAGTTAGCAATATGGGTATCAAATTAAAGGGCTCATCGAAAACATTTCAAAAAGGTAAAACTTAATTATAACTGTAAAACTAAAAAAGTCAATTAACAACCATTATTTCTTCAATTTTCGATAGGTACTTGGCAATAGCTGTGACTAAAGTTAGTTGTTACATCGGTTACATCCTACAACCACTAAAAAGTATTAAATAAAATAATACATTTTAAAAACAAAAATAACCCACCTGCACTAAAAAAGATGCAAACAAGATCCCCCACATTTGTAATATCATGCTGTCGGAGGCAGAATACTAAGTTCATTGAGGTTCTTTAATGCCTTCGACTGTATGGTGTTATGTAATTAGTAGGGGATCTTGTTTGCACTTTTCTAGTGCAGGCGGATTTTTTTATTTTAAAAATGTATTTTTTTTTAACTAAAATATTAAAAAAATTATGATTATATCACGATTGACGTAGGTACTTACTATTTATAATTCGAAATAATTATGATCGGGTATAGTAAAGTATTTTAATTTGAATTACTTGGGTACCTACGCGATTAAATTCCAAATCTTTCAGATTTTATGTAATACCTATGCACTGTCTATTTCTTTCAAATATTGGACTGAACGACTTCACGAATTTTGTAACCATTTCATCATGCCATAGGAGTTGTCATAGATTCGTCTTAATTATTGTGACAGTGACATACAATATCCAAATATGTCGTCCGTAAAAATGTGGTGACTGATGTTTTGATGTTTTAATATTTCTTGTTGTGTCCAAACGTTTTATAAAATATATATATATATATTACGGGTCCTAATCGTGTAAATAATTTAACGTAAAATGCCTTGTTTATTGCCCGACGTTTCGACCGTATTGCAACGGCCGTGGTCACGGGATGACCACGGCCCGTAATATATATTCATAATGAGTACAAAGTCGCGAAAGTTTATCAACTTTCTCTTCTTACTTTTACGTTGGTATTCTGACAAAATTATTACAATTTGCAAACAAAATCTCGTAGTATTTTGTTTGTAAGTCTGTGTTATATCTGTCATTAGTCATTGGTCTAGGTAACAAATTTTCATTTAAGCGTTATTATTGTTGTTCACGAAATTAATTTAATATCCCTTATAAACGGCCCAAAGTGGTATGAATCTTAATTTATTGCCTCTGGTGAATGTTTCTCGGCATTTTTTTTTTGCTGAAAGGTGGTTTAGAATTTTATTGTTTTCATTTTATGCAAAGAAAGCTTTTTGCTTATTCAAACTTATTTAAGGAACGAAATGTTTTGGTAATAAATATTAATAAATGGTCTCATAGATAGCGCCTTAGAGACTCTGTTAAAAGGTCTATTTATGTGCAATAAATATCGGACCTGCTTCACAACATGGGGACGTTATAGCAATGAAGCGAGACTCTTTTAAATAAGTTCCGTCATTTTAAACATTTAAACTGCAACCAATTTCTATTATTTTGTTGATATGTAACAGTGAAAGTGGTCCCGGCCGTCTTACCTTGTGAGAATCGAAACCAAAACCTTTTGTTTTGGTTTCGATTCTCACAAGGTACAGACCTTTTGGAAAATTCATAAATGTTGATTCCGAGTTTGGGAAATATACAAAAATCTGGCATGAGCATGTCATACCATGCTCAGTGTAGGGTACAAATTGTACCAATAGAAGAGCACTACCTACTTGTTGTTCATGTTCATGGCACTCTCAATTTCATCAACATTCATTATGTAGTTTCTGAGTAAAATGTCTGTGACTTACAGACGGACAGACAGACAGACAGTCGGACGAATTTTTGCCATTTTAGCTACGGGATTCTAAAAGTCAAAGTTATCCCTACCTACTTAAGAACCCGAAACAGGCGCGGATCCAGAACTTTGTTCAGAAGGGGGCAGCATGTTACCCAGCGGCCAAGAGCGAGTAGCTCACATGACGGGAGAAGGGGGTTCATTTGATTCAACACCGGTACACCAGCCACCAACGCATCCACTGATACAGTGTCAAAATTCCTCAAAAAAAGGTCTTCAGTCGGGTCTCGGGGGCAATTCCCCCTGTTCGCCCCCCCTGGATCCGCGCCTGACCAGGAAGGTAAATTAGGTGTGGATTTAAATGTGACTTCCACACTCTAACAACATCACGCTCTAAATGTGTCGCACACATATCCTGTGGTCGATCGCGAATAATAAATTGACGAAAATGAGTTCCCAGTAATGATAGATAAAGCACTTTAAAACCCCAGTCTCTTAAAATGCATCGGATTCAGAGCCATTTCCGGAAATACTATTACAAACATACGGAAAGTGCCGGATTATCCAACACCGCTTTCAATTCCATTGCGGAAACTGAACTTGGGATTAAATAATTCAGCCGTATTCAGAACTGTACTAACAATGCCATTCTCTCATAAGGGTACCAAAACCACACGTTGCAATTAACCATATTACATTAATACTTTTTTCTCTTAAAAAAACGCATGAGTTGAAAAGTTAATTATCTTTAAAACGGCTAAACAGATTTTCATCAAAAAGGAGAGAACAATCCCAATTCCACCAGGTTTCTAATAAAAATGCAGCATCGCATAACCAAAATTGGTATATTATTCATATGGAAGTTACCCGGAAGATTAGACGCTTAAGGGTGGCTGTCGGTCCATCTGTCATAGGGTAGATTGTATATTTTGTTGTCTGCTGTTGAACTTTGTATAATACCTTCACGTGTTTTTGAGCAAAGCGGTATTGGCAGATAGAGTGACAACAAATTGATCCTATAAGGGATTCTTTTATCTTTTGGTATGGTGCTTTTAAAAGTAACACATTTAATAAAAATTGATAATATCTTAGAATAACTACAACAACGACATTACGAACTACGGCTATCTGTTGTTTTTAAACTTTCGCGATTATACACATTAGATATAATTATTACGACCCACTAACCTTTTATTTACTTTTCGACGTTAAAACGTTTTACGACGTTTCAATCGAATTGCACCGATCGTGGTCACGGGTCGACTTACATAGCGTTAATCGACCCATGACCACGATCGGTGCAAATCTAGGCAGACCCAGACAACTAACATACTTAAATAACATCTACGGTTCAAACTTATAGGTATTCATTTTATTATAGGTTCTTTATAAGTTAAGTAATGATTATGAATTTATAAAAGGAACAGAACTAACTCAAAAAGTTGAAAATAAACATATCATACCGTAAGCCAAGTATACCTATTACTAAACTAAAACGGGAGTCATAAAAATGTGAATATTTAATAAACGATCGCTTGAAATGTTCCCGATATACGTAGACTAAGGTAATCTGACGCACTGAACCGCCTAACTGTTGTTTGGCTTATATAAATTATGAATAGTTTCATTCATTGGCTAGTATTGCTACCTACTCGTTCAACAACTGACGTATGAACTATGTTTATCTTATCGAGTTACAGACATTTGAGTTCTTGATATCTTCAGTGCAAGTCAAAAAAAACCACGACTAAAAAAAAAGTGTTCTAGCAATGACCAGGCAAGAACATACTCGTAAGCTAAAAGGCCGCCCGTCATTCCAAGCAGAGAGATATTTATTAATAAGTTGATATAGAATCGCAATATAAAATCGCAGCTGTGTTTTCAGCAGACAGGCAACTTACGCCGAGCGCCGCTTTAAGCGAGAAAGACTAAACCTACATTCAGATGAGCTAATAATGTGCGTTGATGCACGTGCTGCTAATGCGCGTTTACATTTTCATACTTATAACACGTCTTACCATGTGAAAGCTTTGATAGAACAATGTGGAAGAAGCTGTGCTCTCTTCTGCTTGTCTTTCATGTTTGACATTTGTTACTCACACCCAGTCATAACAGAACAATTCTTCGGAAAATGTCAGTCAAGCTGAGCTAAAAAATCTCGCTGTCCTTAAAAACTTCCCAACTTAATTTTGGTACAACTTATTAAATATTAAAAGTTTCCTATAACTTAGCTTGTTAGTTAATTGGGTCCCAATTAGGGGCCCAATCTCGTTATTCCCGTTGCTATTTTTATTGAAACTCAACCTAAATATCCCTTAAACCCATAACCAAGCTCGGAAATTTCCATATTTGCTGAACAGCACCTGTACGCAGGTTATTACACCGTGATATTAATATTTCCATGATAAAAGCAATATCTAAGAGAGAGAAGCTAGTTTAGTTACAATATTCAAGTGACTAACATCTTAAAGGAATATTGTCCTTGTAGTTGCGACATTACAGTTAAGGGATCCCGTATTAAAATATATTCAAAGAATTTCTATACTTTATATATAGCGTAACATGTATCGTCATTTAGTCCAAGATAACAACATGTTTATGTTTTGTTTGATAAACTTTCACGATTTTTACATTTATATATACCACGGGTCTTAATCGCGTGACCGTATTGCAACGGCCGTGGTCACGGACGGTCCGACCACGGCCGTTGCAATACGGTCGAAACGTCGGGCAATAAACAAGGTATTTTACCTTTAATTATTCACGCTATTAAGGCGCGTAGTATATATAATTTAATACAGTGGACCTGGTCACTTAAAATGGTTATTAATTATTATCTGTTTGAAAAGTACCTACCTATGTTTCTTCTTAAAATGCATATGTGAAAATAATCTCAGTCTCTCATTAGTCTGTATAACTACGAAAAATAAAAAGTAAATCCTTTATTTCATTCCTTAGGTATTTGATTTGACTAATTTCGAAAATCTAAAACAAACGAAGCTGACTGCAAATTGTGAAAACATCTTCTTTAGGTTCCGTTGTCAAAACGCAAAACGGAACACTAATAAATTCGACATGTTCGTCCGTCCGCAGCTTAGCTCAGAGGCTGTTAGTGGTATAAGGCTGTAATTTTGCATGGATACACATATTACTTATGCCGACAAAGTGAAAGAATAAAATAAAAATAAAAATAGGGTACCTACCTCCCCTATATGTAAAGTAGGGATGTGACTTTTTTTCCGTTTGTGAAATATTATGCTTTAAAATGCAAATTTTTGTTAGAGTCATGAGGCCCCCCTCCCCTCTGCCAGCTAAATGGTTCATGTTAGGTATGTGAAAAAATTCACCGTAGTAGTATAAATAGTGAAATTACAAGAAACTATCACAGCTAAGTAGGCTTTACAAGTTAACACTTAAGTAACAGCAGACCAAATGACAAGTAGCAAAATTTTCATACAGATCCCATTAAAAAATACGAACGTTTGTTAGTAGTATGAAACAAAAACAACAGAAAACCTACCTCTTAGGGACTACGGAACACTACATTGTGCGTGGCCCGACTCGCACTTGCCCGATTTTTTTCCATTTGTGTAACCATCACATTCACAATCACATAATTTACTCTATTAAATTTTATATCTTACCCTTCAATTTTAAATCTTTTAACACAATTTTAAAATATACCTATTATACGAATTCAATTTTACTAAACTACTGTTTACATTATCCATCATAACATATTACTACTATTTTTATTTTACAATTTACCTCACAAAGCGGTAATGCAAAATAAATTTTATTTTAAAGTTTCACTTTGAATAAATATTGCGTCTATTTTTCCAAGACTCAATTTAAATGTATGTGGCAGAAACAGTACAGACTTTTGGTTTGACGCAGATTACAGATTTGGACATACTTGCAAATATTACTTTTGAGTTTTTTTTTGGATCACTAAATGAAGAGTTGTGCGCCTGATGGTAAGCGTCACGTTAGCCCATAACAGTATCAGTTCCACCCAAATCCTTGTCTGACCAAGATCTGATTGTCATCGCACCACGCTCTTCATTTGAGACATTAGTTCTCAGAAAACCGGGCAAGGGCATGTCAGACCATGCTCAGTGTAGGGTTCCAAAGCCTTGAACAATTGCATCAGCAGAAAAGCGTATGGTCATGGCACTTACGCCCTTTTATTGAGAAACGCAGTTTTTCGCCAATAACTCAATGACGGTATACCCGATCTTACCCGAAATAATTTTAGTTTAAAGTGCTTATTAAGCGCTATCTTTGGGATTATTCCATATTTTTTTTGGTCACACGGTTCAATAGTTAGGCCCCCCCTAACTATTGAACCGTGTGACCAAAAAAATATATGAATTAAGCAACTTTCGGAGGGATTATTTCCAAAAATACTCACTCAATGAAAAAAGTTTACTAAAAACCATAAAATGTTTTTTAAAGACCTGTCGAATAATGTTTCATAAGTTGATGTTTGCTGAAAAGAAAAAAATTCTGCTTCTGTTGTGTTCAGTGTTCTGTATGGAGTGCCGCCCCTAAAAATAGCTTAATAATTATTTTTATTTTTAGCTATCAAACTAAGTAGCGGCTAGCGGTAGAAATGTAAAAAAGTGCTGTTATATAGAGTATATCCACCAATTCTTTGATCTTTAGATGCTTCTTTAACCCTAGAGAGATAACCATATTGAATAGTACGGTAAAGATAACCATGCGTCACTTCGACTCACGTGTTTGTTTTGTATTATTTTACATAATATATAATGATATTATGTTTTATAATGTGTAGGATTGTATTATAGATTCTGTTAGACTATGAATAAAACGAGTATATAAACATTTCTTTATATTTTTAATAATATAAATTTGAAATTAACAAACCTTCTTCTTTTTATAACAAAAAAAATAACTACTCTTGAGATCTCTTCTTCAGTCTTTTAATTACTTTTAGAAACTTTATAAAATCAACTTTTTGTAATTTTAGTATCCTAATGACTAATAAAAAAAATATAAAAAATATGTTATTTGACTTAAACGCACTTAGGGCATGAACTCATGAACGTGTATGGATTTTGTCAGCTCCTTCACGTAAAATTCACCAAGAGGCAATCCGTTTGTCTGAGTACACTTTCCTAGATATGGCATTGCATCAAACATATACCGTGTAGCACTATCGCATACCATTGGTATTTTAATGCCGTATTTATTTGGCTTATTCGGTATATACATGCGAAATAGGCAGCGTCCTCGAAAAACCTAAAAGCAGTTCATCTATGGTGACATATGGACCAGGTATGTAATTTGATCGGCAATTCCTTATAAACATCTCCCATATTTTTCTTATTGGTATGAATGTGTCAGTAGCCCGCCGTTCTGGTCTTAAAGTTTTATCATCCATACGCAAGCATCGTATCAAAAAATCCAATCTGTCTCTGCTCATCGTTGCAATATATCTATCACCTGAATATGATGAATCAAAAAGCTCATCCGTAGATAAATGGTTGTCTTTCATTGCTGCCGTCAGGGTAAGTATACCGATTAGAGCTCGAATTTCTTCAGCACTGGTAGTTTTAAAAGTTGCCTTTACATCAGGTCTTTGAATTTTGAGTTGAATTTCTGCATTAGTCCATGTCGTGATCTCGTCCACAATCTCTTCGGTTATCAAAATGCTGAAAGATTCCAGTGGGTCGTATAAGGTCCTATTCATTCGAGAAGGACCCCTACATGACCTTATAATATTAGATGCTGAAGTCCTACCACTAGATCTGCCTTTTGTAGCCGCCCAACGGTGATCATTCTTACCACGAAGTGTTTCACGCTGTGGCATAAGAATCGATGTAGCCTGAGAAACTGTAGAGTTTCCTGGGCTCTCAGAGACAGTTTCAGTTTCAGTAAGTGGTGGACACTCCTCTATATATTCATGATCACTTTGAACATCGTCCTCTAGAATGTTGTCCTCCACTTCACTATCTGATCCATCCACCTCTTCGTCACTAATTTCCGATAAAAACCGGGCTATATGCGTATCTTCTAAATGTCTTTGTGACGTCATTATAAAACTACGAAGGCGGTTAAAACTAATCTGTAAAGAAATAAAAAAATATTATAATGTGTACATTGAAAAAATGTAAAAGAAGAGATATGCACTCAATTACAAAATTGTTAAAAAGTTACAGTAAAGATAACCATGCGTCACTTTGACTCACGGTAGGTTTATATTTACGAAAATAGAACACTTACCTAAACAATACGGGTGTCACCTGCAAGCTCTGTGGTCCGACTGAGGTGGCGGGAGCGGGCAGCGTAATGTTGTGCAATAAGCGCGAAATATAACCGTTTTTCTAAACAGAGGGAGTCGATATGACGTATGTTATCTTTCTAGGGTTAATAAATGTTATTATAATCAGTTTAATTTCCCCGTTGTGTCTAAGGGTTTTGTCAGCCTTAGTTCTATAATGGGTATATCTAAGCAACGACACAAAATGTAAAGGGTTCATTATACTCTTGAGCTACCCACGCATATATAGGGTGATTTATAATATACACCAATAACCTCGTAATAAAATTTTGTACTTCGTAAAAAAATTCTTTACTACCTACTTTTGTCACACAACCATCTACCACATATCTGTGAAACACCAGAGGAAAATCGATGTTTTGTTGTCAGGTTTGGGGCCTAAACCTCACAATAAGCAATGCTTTTACTCCAGTAAAATAGTCTGTAGGTGATTAAGGTCATAACTCCAAAAGCAAGTGGTAGGTGATTAAGGGTTAACATATTAAATACTTTTATACCACCATATCGTTTACGGGGTTTTCACAACACCTTCCTGCCAATCCCTGCCCTAAAACGAATTCCATGAAACCGCGGTGTTGTCAGTCTTTATTTTTTTATTTTAAGTATAGCATGTAAAACCATGTTAAAATTTGTTTATAATAATTGCGTATATCTATGTAGTTTTAGGATTATATTGTATCTATTTTTTTCTGCATTATGTATGTTGATGTGTATGGTTGTTATATTTAATTTTGATTATTTATAATATGTGTAAAATTAAACGTCAACTTTTTTGGTTCGCACTGCAAATCAGCGCTGACTCCAGTAGCAATACTGGAGCCTCAGCACAATGCTGAGTGAGATCCAAATTTTTTGCACAAAGGAAAAATTGTTTAGAATAAGTAATTACGGTTTGTTTGTGTAAAAAATATATACTCTTTCTTTCTTCCAAAACTGATAAAACAAAGTTATTTAGTGTTATGTAAAGAAGGTACGACCGGAAGGTTATTAGTATTTAAAAAATCACCCTGTATATCGCTCAAAAACACGGAAGCTTCGAACACCCTTCCGAACAAAGTAGACCGTTGTGATCCATGTCCGTGAACGATATCTATGTGTCATGGGTGGGGGTTTCAAACCCCCCTCGAAATTGCAAAAAGGTAGGTACTGAATACATTTGACCGATGTTTAACATTTTTTTTAGAGACGACTCCCGCGGTAGCTTACAAGCCCTGTGTCGCGGGGGACTTTACAATCATACAAGTCACGGACACAAAAAACACCCAGACTCGGAACAACAACTTGTGGATCACACAAAGTGGTATCCCGTATGGGAATCGTACCCACGACCTCTTGCGTAGCAGTTGGACACACTCCCACCACGCCACTGAGGCAGTCCGTGAGTGAATCAGTAAGTAATTGTACCACCAAATCCCCCCTCACCCCCGACATGATCCACCCATGCTATGTATTGTTTAAGCAAATACATAACAATGAAACTTACCTTCTATAGACTATAGACGTCCAGACTGGACGTTTTATGGCAACGACGCAAATAGTTCATTACATACCTCCTATTTATTTGTAGGCGTGGATATGTGAATATCGACGGAGCAAATAAAAGGAAGACAAACGGAAATGACGTTCCATTCGTTCTCTCCATGATAAATACAAAGCGAAAATCATGTTATATACCTACATAAATGTGGACACGTACGTATAACAAACATAGCTATCGCCTTTCTAATGGCATAATATACTTTGGTAGGATCCATATAGGATTTATTTGGCACCATGAGTAAACAATAGGATCAAATCGGTTTAATAAACCTATTAAAAGGTATTTCGTTCCAGTTTTATGTAAGGTCAAAAAAATCTCGCTGTATGAATAGGTCTCTACCTACTTTGATTAATAATGTATTTCTCTAAAAAAAAAATATGGGTAAAGTTAGACCCAAAAATAATATATCATTATTTTTAACACTAATGTCACCCACGCTCTAGCTATTGTGAATCTTAATACCTAAGCAAAAATCGAGAACAATTAGGTACCCTAAAAATGACGAAAGATATCTCTTTAAGAGAGGTTATTCTATGAACTTGATTAACAACAACAAAAAAACAAGTAGGTATATCAAACCTATAGGATATATAGTAGCACGGCTGTTGTCCTCGATGTTTCGAACTATCAAACGTCACCTCAAGTGAAAGTGTAATAACCACTACCACTATTTAACGAACTGTACCCATAGCTATTCTACAATCCATTTCAGAACAGGGTCTTTATTCAAGTTCTTTTTTTTCTGTTTTCGCAGCAAGCCCGTGCGAACTGTCAAAATATTGTCATAATGAGAAAAAGAGAGATGCATTTAGAAATGCATCAACAAGGATGCGCGGCGGACATCTTTGGGCGCACGTGCTTACCGCGAAAACTAAAAAAAAAAACTTTAACAAAAAATAGCAAAATGTATGAACGAATGTTCTCTCTCTGTCCTCCTCTGTCTTTGAATATAGATTTCTTTAAACTTAATCTTAATAATCTTGTTTTACACTGATTGCAGAAAATAATTCCTTTTGCTTATATATTATCAGACAGGTCTTCGGTCTTAACAAAGCCAAGAATGCTCATTTATTGACAACTTAGTACGAGGGACATTTATACAAGAAATGCCCTTACAATAGAGAAAAAATATTATCTAAAGGTGCTCTAGAACTGTCATAACTTTTCCGTTTGGAAATAAAATAAGCCAATATTTCTTTTGCGTTGTAGGGTGATAGTCAGAACAGTTTTGTTGTGCGTCACTCGATATTAATTTATTCGTATAATCAACGTGATTTTTATTATCGTGGAGTGGTAAGCTGCCGTTTGTCCAGGAACAGCGTAAAGTGTAAATTGAATAGCAACTCAAAAACGACTTATAGCGAGAAATAAATTATTACTTAACCAAGTAGTTTGTCGCTTAATCTCGCTATAAGTTGTTTATTATCAAAAATCGGTCTGCTACAAGCCGTAATATTTTCATAACATTCTAAAACTGCGTAGAGAACTTTGCAAAGCATTTAATCATTATACCTGCTGAAATGCTGACAAACACTAAAAGAATCAAATATCTAAATTTAGATGGTAATTCAAAAAATAATTAATTTATAATAAACATTTGATTGATTTTAATTCATGCAATATTGAAATAGGTACAAACAGTTAATCCAAAGACACACACTAGAAAATTTGAAGGGTGGATTTATAACTAATATTGATCCGATATTTCGTGGCAACTGGGCTCGTGTCAGGAAATAAATGTCATATTTGAGGACGCCAAAGATGGTTAAATTATAAATTATTCATTCAGACAGTGACAAGTTGTAAAGCTTTGTTCAGCCTTCATTTCGGTTTATTTTCTACTGGCATTGGATGGTAGACTGGCACGTGGCATAGGAGTGGCGGATGTATTCCAAACTTCTTCAATGAATACCTTTTAGGCAGTATTTCACGGCGGCCCACCGCACACAACTTATAAGGCGCAAGTTAGGCCCTCAATTCTAAATGAGGCAAGTTAGGCCCCATATAGACTGCTCACACCTATGGACCTCAATTTAAACTAATTCCACTCGACCGCATTCAACATACACAACATCTCATATCGTCGGCGACTAAGTCCTCTCCTATGAACTTGATCCATTGGCATTGCGAAGAGATATTGGTTTTCTTTGCGTCTTATAAAAAACTTTCTATGGGGAGTGAAAAAAAATCTAAACATTACGCGCACGCGCCAATTTGCAAGGGTTTGCCGCGAAAACGAAAAAAAACATAGTGATTAAGGACTCTGGTAAATTAGCGGTTCCGCATTTAAGGTGTGAAATTACCTACATGAATTAAATATATTTCGGGAATTAATCATGTGAATTATTTAAAGGTACGAACCTTTTATTGGTCTGGATAATTTTGATAATTTGTACTGTCGGTACTTCTACACACTACACTTACAGCGTCTTTTATTAAGGCGCGGTGTCGTTACGGTACGATTGGATTTGCTGATTACAGGGTTCCAAGGTGGTGAGAGCCGGTATCCATCTTCTCGGTTGAAAGTCTTGTTCTTCTTCATCTCAACCGCCTCTCGCACTATCCTGGAATAATAGTGGCGATCGGTGGAAAATACCTGGGTCTTATGCAATTCTATCCAGTGATTAGGTCCTGATTCCAACAAATGCTCAAGTTTTTTACAGCTGCGATATGTTCCTTGACCGAGTCTGCGATTGTCCCTTTGGTCTGTCCGATATAGGAACTACCGCAACTGCAATCCACCTTGTACGCGCCAGGTGTTTGTAGCGAAATAACATCCTTTGCCGTTCGTGAAAAGTTGCGAAACCTTGGCGTGCGGACTATATACAGTCTTAATACCTACATGAAATACGTTCAAAATGCATAAGGGTCGGACCCTTCACGCTCAACCTAATTTGCACAAATTCTTGTTTGTGCAAGTAAACATGTGCGCAACAAAAAAGTTTTGGATCCGCGCCTGGTCTTTGTGGAGTTAAAGTATAATAAATGCAGGCAGAAATTGGTTGGCAAATTATCTAGATTGCCATCAACTTAAAAATAATAAATAAACAGTATTTTATTACTTACTTATAAGCAAAGAGGCTAATCTTTCTCCAAGAAGTAAAAGAATCCTTTTGTCGTGTGAAAGATTAAATATTGAACACATTACCTATATTTTTCATTTTGAGCCTATTACGTTCACGTTGGCACATACGTAGCTTGGTTTTGGCTTTTTGCTTTTTGATGCGACATTATAAGACGGTAGATCCGCGTCCACAGGAGGTCTTAATTTATTGGTTTTCATAAAATATTGTGCGTTTCGTAAAATATCGCGTCGGTGGCGCTTTGGGAGTGTGTAGGTTTAGGAGGTATGTAGGTACATTTGCTGCGCCAGGGGTCACGGGATCGGTTTACATACTGGACACCTCATTGTGTGAAGACTAATTATTATATGAAATTAGCATTTAAACTACTAACGATTAATGCGCTTATTACACTACACTAAATCAGGGACCCTAAATCCTTAAAAAGAGCGGTGTAATAAGAGCTAGGGCCCTAATTCTCTAACAAATTTTCAAGGCCATCTCGATTTAGGGCCCTGATTAGCAGGGTAGCGTAACAACCGTTTAATTCCTTATTAAATTTAGCGTAGCCTAAGTGCCAAAAATGGAACTCTTATAGATTCGTCCTATCCGTATAATCATTTCACTCAAAGCCTACACAATGAATATTATAGAATTTGGTGTAAAGGTATCCTGTAGTAGTTGCTACTTAGTTTGATAACTAAATAATAAAAATAAATATTTTTAGGTTGGCACTTAATACATGTAATAGAAACTGAAAACAAAAAAAAAACATTATTCGATAGGTCTTTTAAAAAGATTTTAATATAATTTTTAATTATTTTTTTTTATTTTATTTTTTTTGATTAAGTAAATATTTTTGGAAATAATCGCTCCGAAAGTTGCTTAAATTGTGTCGTCGTCGTCGGCCCCTTATCTATTAAACCGTGGTACCAAAACATATAAAAGCAAAGGTAACGCTTAAAATACTTTGAACTAAAATTATTTTCGCGATTTACCATCATTTTCAGATTTACAATTGCCGATTTTTTTTTAATATATAGTGCATTTATCATTTCTAAGAATGCTTACATATATAATATTATTATTTATTTGTAATAACAGCTGCGGAACCCTACACTAAGCTGAGGCCCGACATGCTCCAGCCCCGTTTTTTTATCATTATTCATAAAAAAAAGTGATTTTACTATAAAAGATAGTGACGTTGTAGTCCGGTAGGTATTTTGATATTAGATATTTTTTGGTA
This sequence comes from Herminia tarsipennalis, assembly GCA_945859575.2. NCBI lineage: Eukaryota > Metazoa > Arthropoda > Insecta > Lepidoptera > Erebidae > Herminia > Herminia tarsipennalis. The sequence continues at coordinate 12,282,509 of OX243838.2, forward strand.
TTTGTATGAGATATCCATTATAAAATCAGCGTTATGACTTGTTGTGTGTTCTTAAAGAATGGTTGTTTCGATTAGTTGGAAACTATCTCATTGTTGTTCCTAGTCTAAGTCTCTGGGTCATCAGACACAAAGTTCGTTAATTGTAGACATACCTACAATTAACGAACTTTGTTAAGATCCCGCAAGAATTGGCTTTAGAAAAAAAATGAAAAATTTCACAAACGGATTCATAAATCTAAAAATGGTCTTAAGAAACATTTTTAAAAGACGTACCTAATGATATAACAATGCGATGGAGAGAAAAAAAACACAGCCCCACACAACTACATAATATATAGGGGAGGTACCCTCAAGAATAATGTTTTTCAAGATTGTATTCTTTCACTTTGACATAAGTAGTATACATGTAAAATTACAGCCTTCTAGCAGTAACAGTCTCTGAGCTAAGCTGCGGACGGACATAGCGAAACTTTAAGGGTTCCGTTTTGCCATTTTTGGCACCCTATGGTACCCTAAAAATTATATTAAAAATTAGGACCATCATCGAAAATCACTTGTAGTTACAATGTTTAAGATACCAGCCTAAGTCCCTCGTCTTAAAAAATACATCCTGTACATTAAGAAAAACTTTTAGTTAAAACATTGTAGACTCCATTAAAATTCGTTTAAAGTAAAATGTACAAGAAATAACTATTTAAAAAACTTCGTCAAACCTATCTAGAAAAATATAATTTAAGGACTTAAGATTAACAAACTTTATCCACAAAAAGCTACATCAAATTACAATCAAAATATATTATAAACTTAAGACAAACCCTTTTTAAAGACTTTTTTATTAATGGCTCAATTTTACGGTTACTAATAAAGGTAAAAAGATTTTCAAGTTTCGTTTCGAAAGTCGTTAAAATGGGGCAAGCAGTGAGAGTAGTCAAGTGCCTTTAAAAAGGTGAATGTATAATGTTTACGACCTCGGTGTCATTCTATAGTTCATGGTCAACTACATGAAAAAAATATGTGCCGGTTATCTGATATTGGACTGCATTACAAGACGCTAATTAAATGTAGATAAGTCTTACATAAAATATTTAAAGCAGCGACAGCTTTGCATAACCGTTTCGCACTTTATACGCGGCTCAGCCCGTTTATTTGTCAGTCAATTATTTATTCATTACCAATTTTTACATTGGGTTTGAATAGGTCCAGGCAGTTCCACAAAGTAGTACAATAATTTAGAATAATAATAATAGCAATAATTTAAATAATAAAAAAATAAAATAGAGAAAAAAAAACGATAATTAATAAAAAAAGAGAATAATTTACAATGACAATAATTACATAGATTATATTCGAACGTCGTGAATTGATAAAAAAATAAATACTTAACCTAACAGTAAATTTGCGTGATGTCATAAGCATAATTTAATTTAATTGATAATTACGTATTGTATTAGATTAGAGTTATCACAGTGTAAGTGTCAATTATTCTTTCATGAAATAGTGATGTTAACACATCACTGTGTTTCGGTTGAAGGGCATTGTAGCATTACTAAGCAAATAAGACTAACGAACTACTGTCTCAAATGAAGAGCACAAAGCGGTGAAAATCATATCTTTGCCAAACCGGGATCTGACGCTGACCATCAAGCGCACGACCTGCTCGTCTCAGAAAAAAAGGAAATGATAGTAGGATTATTCTAATATATTTTATTCAAGTAAGCCTGATGGTCACCCCAGCCCATAGCAGCATCACTGCCAATCAAATCCTTGTTCTGCATAGATACGAGCGTCACTGCACCGAGCTCCTCATTCTGAGAAATTAGCTCGCAAGTCTCATTAGGGCAGTAATTACACTTGCTACAGTAGGTACCCTTCAACTGTAACACACTGATGTGTGCATCCCTATTTCATGGAACAGTTACTGATACTGCAGTGGTACCTACCCACCTGAAAGACCATGGCTTAGAACTAACACCGGTACCTGTATTAGGAAGTTAAGATTCAATTTATTTATTTATTCTTACAAAAAGCTTACAGACTGATTATTACATACCTAACTAGTCCGGCCATAAAAGCTTTTCTTTTTTTAAACTTTTTAATTACTTTGAATTTGGAACGTAAATCCATAGATTCGTGCCAGACAGATTAAAGACCTGTATAAAACCCAAAGGTGGCCATTTTAAATAGAATATTGTTTTTATTTTTTGCTGAGACTTTAATAAATATGTACATATAGGTTTTAGTAATATTACACTACTTATTTAAAAAAAAATGCATTTTCATTTGTAACAGAACTTATGGCCGGACTATGGTAGGTATACATTTTTATAATATAGATATTAATATTGCTTTTTACCAGTAGGTGTCATGGCCTCGCTAACGTGCATCAGATCATTATCACCATGTCTTCTAAATTGTAGGCTATATGTACTAGCGGTTCGCTCAGGCTTCGCACGGACTTTTCAACACTAAACACATAACATGCATGATTTGTACCCATATATAAACCATTCCTAACAAATTAACTGAACGATAGTGAAAACGGCATTAAAATCCGTTGAATATATAAGAAGATCTACGCGTACAAACAGTAGAAAGCGACTTTGTTTTATACTATGTAAACATTACAATTTTGTCAACAAAACTAATTCAGAGTTCTCAATCGTGGTGCGCTCAAAAATGTTTGCTGCACATGCGCGTTGATGCAATTCTAAGCGCTGCTCTCCATTTACCATTATGACAAGATTTTAACAGTTCACACGGGCTTGCCACGTACAAAGAAAAACAAAAACCGTGAATAAGGACCCAGTAGTATTAACTTAACGTCTATACAGGGTGTAACAGAAAGGTGTGGTCATATTCAAGGGTTGGTATGTGCCCATGATACTGAGTGCACATACCTAATTTTATCAAAATCGGAGTACCCTAAAAAAATATTTATTATTTTTTCATACGTTTATTTATGAATGAAAAAGTTATTAATTAAAAAAAGTATGACTTAAAAAGTTCTATGCCATAATAATCCAATCGAATTTTGTACCACGGGAGGTATAATTCTTATGCCATACGCATTTCACTACTGAATTTTGCCAAAAAGAATATGCTATAACTATGTTATAATAATGCAACCAGCTATGGCACCATGGTAGCTGCAATACTGATAACATACACTATCCGCTGCTGAAATTTGACCACACCTTTCTGTTACACCCTGTATATTCAAACGCTTAATAAAACGCGCCTCATATACTTCCGCGTTTATAATATTAGCACCTATAAGATTTATACCCGTTCGAATTTAATACGTGCGCTGCGGTCCTGTCTAAGAAAAGATTTACGTCATATAGCTTCCGTAAGTGGTGATAGTGACTAAGGGATAATTTTAGATCGAAAACTACCTATTCAGCATTAACCTGATATGATTTGATCTTATATCGGTTACTTTTGTGTGTATCATTCGATACTTTTATATCTCGTAAAATTCAATTTTGGTTTCTTCGATAAGCTGTTAAGTCTCTTTGAATCCCTTTTAAAATATTTCAAGTTGTTTTGTGTATTTATGCTTTGTAGGAAAATACATATTTAGCGCTGACTGGCCTGTAGGTCTAGTGGTGAGTGACACTGACTGCTGAGCTAAAAGTCGTAGGTTTGATTCCCATCTCACATAAATCTTTGCGGGATGCAAACGATTGCCTATTCTGTATCTGGTTGTAATTTATCATCAATAATTAATACTCGTACCTAGGTATGCATTTAAGTAGAATATTACACTTATAGATATGTGTGTTTATTATTTGTCTAGCCACCGTTGAAGATGCATAGTTGTGTGGTGCCAAGATATATATTATTATTAAAAATATTAAAAAAAATCAATCGCTTTTTACACCCAAAAAAAAACATTTTGACTTAAAAAAAGAGCAACAAAATAAACCAAAACAACTCAGGCTGAGCTTTCACATTCACTTCGCTATCCAACACTTTAGCAAATGACAACACGACGTGCGCTAATGCACACTCAATTAATGCCATTAAGTACTACCTTAATTGCATTACGCGCCCATTTCGGCAAAAACCAGATTAAACACCTTGGTTGGCCCTTGTAAAGCAGATTAAAATATATGAAACCGCGTTCTGAAGTTAGTTCACCAACTATGAACATTATTCGTAGTAACTTTTGCTGTCGGCGGCCGTATAAACTCTCAATTTAATTTGCAGTAAATATATTTTCATTAAATATGACATATTTGTTTCAGTGAGTGGGTGCCTACATTAAACAAATGTGTGTCTGTATGCATTATACGGTAAATGTTGGAATAATGAATAGGTAGGTAAGTACTAGTAAGTAAAACATTTCATTGAATATTCATACGATACCTAGGTCCTCATAAAGATGATAATGTTTTCGATTTGCAACCAATTGTCGCTCTTCGAAGAGTGAATTTCGAAAAATGTTGTCTTATGTAAAATACAGCTGTGAAATTTAACCAAATAGTCAAGAAAACTGCTAGCAAAACATGTTGAATCGAAGTCAAAGTATTTTATTTACTTAGGTTACAGAATGCAACGCTGATGAACGTCAGATTAGTAGTAGTCTTATGATCAAGGACTCATAAAAAAAAAAAAAAAAAAAAATACTTAATCAAACAACATTGTTGTTGTTATATATGTTAGTAAACTTGCGAATATTTACGCGATTATGACTTACGGGTCATAATCGCGTAAATATTCGCTATTACGTCTACTCATGACCACGGCTGTTGCAATACGGTCGAAACGTCGGGTAATAAAATAAAGATATTTAGCTTTAAAATGAAATATTTACGCGATTAAAACCCGTAGTTTAAAAAAATCTATAATTGTTGTTATTGTATATAGTATGTTGAATAAGATGTATGTACAACGGCTACTTCAGAAACTAAATGAAAAACAGAATTTGTATTGCAAACTGACTGAATTTGTAAGCAATCTTTAAAGTAGTTGGTTTAGTACGCGTCATACTATAACTTACGTATAATAACGAACGTTCTACGGGTAACATATTCACGTTTTTATCGCTGAAGCCTCTCCTTACCCGTAATGGGACAGGCGTGACCAAGATTCAGGACGATTTGGCTGTTATTTGCGTCCTTATTATGTAACTAGTGTTATTTTGTGTTCTGTGTTTAAGTGATAAAGTCGTAGCGAATTTTATGTTCTTGCCACGATTTTTTTTTTTTAATGTTTTTGTTTCGGCGTATTTTGCTCGATCCTAATCATCTTAGGTAATAGTGGGCATCGATTGCCACTTGAAATCTTAACATAGCGTGTCATGACATCGTTATGAGCGCTGTTATCTTACTAATATTATAAATTTGAAAGTTTGTGTGTATGTTATTGTTTTTTCACACAAAAACTACTAATGGATTTTGTTTCATGAAACTTTACAATCATTTATACATCTGAATCGTCCATAGTTTTAAAAATTAAACATTACCCTGACGACTTTTTTTTTTTTAATTATTAAATAGTAATAAAACAAAAAATCCGAACCGAAAACGTATTTTTCGTTTTAATTTCGTTTAATGTAATGAGTAGGTAGTACCAGTAGCGAAGGGCTAAAAAAATGCTAACGTAACCCGACACCTCATATGTATCTTGGTGGACACTGTTCTTTGCACCTAAAGAAACTTCAATTCAAAAGGAAACCGAAAATAATGGTGTACTAAGGACCCTCCGTCACTGGGTAAGTAGTACGGTACCTAGCTAGTACGGTAGTTGGAGATTTTTCTCGTTAGAGTTCTAGTCACACTTGGATGGCTTTTAAACTATTGCATAGCTTTTATCGCGGGCTTTGAGTGCGGCGACCGAATCCACAAATTCCGGAACGAAAATAAAACCTAACACCCCCCACTCCGCCTACCATGTAGCTCGGCCGAGCGTTCGCTTAACGTATATGTATATGGTACGACTGTACGAAGCTCGCACGGATCGAGAATGTAATGAAAAAGAAAAAAAATACTGCATAAATAAAAAATAAATAATTAATTATAATTGCATAAGTTGATAAAAAATGCTGTGCAATAGCTTTACCGCGAGAGGCCCCGAGTGCCACACATTTTTTTTATTTTTTATTAAGAAATACATTTTAAACTGACATGCCAACAATTAGATTTCAGGCACCAAACCGACAAACCCAAGAGTCAGCATACTTAGTTAAGTGCGTATTTATAAGCAAATCTCTCGAGTACTCGGTACTACAGTCAAAGACGTAAAGCCTCAAGAATTCAAGACGACTCCTCGACGCGTGTATTCGTAAATACCTGGTCTTAAAACTTGGAATTGGAATAAATTAAACAGGGTTGCCAGCTTCTAATTTATTTTCCCCAAAATAAAAATCTAATTTCGAATTTCTTGTGAACATTAACGGTGTTTTAATGTTTACAAGAAATTTGAAAATCGCTCTAAAAGAAAGTCAGTCAAGCACGAGTCGCTCGTACGACGAAGGTTGCAAGAGCCGTTTGGGGACTGTTACCCATAATAAAGATTTTTATTCCCTAAAAAAAAACCTATCGCACTCATTTCCCCCTCAATTTAGTGGAAAACCCGTATGATGGCAGTCGGGAATTTAAGTCTGCGTTTTGTGTCATTAGACAACAACGTTGGATGAAGCGTTCTGTTGTTAGATGTTTAAAGTAGATTTATTATGAAACCCGTAAATTACAGCGAACATGCATTGTTTACTTTTTAATCGGTTTGATTTACGTTTTAATCACTGCACTTTTGATTTATTTTGTGGCTATTTAATTGGCGTTAATGCCCTTTAAATAAATTTCATAATTAACTAGGATTTCAAGTAGGTATTCAAATTAATTAAGAAATCATGGCCGCTGGAGCAAAGTCCTAGAGTGGAGAGCCCGATTTGGTAAACGTAAGGTCTGACGGCCTAAAGAAGGTCATTGAAAGAGATGCGGCGGAGGACTGAGCTTAGGTACGTTGTTAGAAGACGATGGCCAGCAAGGGACCGATAGAAGCAGATTAAATTCGCCAAGCCGCTTGCACTGTAGGGCATGCTAAAGAAATATACATATGTACTCGTACATCTATACTAATATTATAAAGCTGAAGAGTTTGTTGGTTAGTTCGAATGCGATAATTTAATGGTCCGAATTAAAAAAATCTTGTATTGTTGGATAGCCCATTTATCCAGAAAGGGTATAGGCTATATAACATCCCGCTACGACCAACAGGAGCAGAGCAGCAATGAAAAATGTTGCAAAAACGAAAACAAATACGCAGACGAAATCGCACGGGTCAGCTAGTACTACATACATACGCTCGAAAAACATTACTCTCCTTCTAGCACAGTCGGGTAAGAATACTAAGAAGTACTCATTCTATTGAGTAGCTACATAATAATATATCAATACGCAATAATAATAATATCTTGGAACAACTCACACAAAGCTATCTGATCCCAAACTAAGCAGAGCTTCTTCTATGGAAACCAGACAACCAATAAACATACTTATATATTTCTAAATACAAACATATTATAGATAAATAACACCCAGGCACAGAATAAACCATCGTGCTCATCACACAAAGTTTTATCCTAGGTGGGGATCGAACCCACGACCTCTTGTGTAGCAGTCGGATACACTCCCACCGCACCACAGAGGCAGTCGTAAAACAATCATTAGCAAATAATTTCCGCACTACATTTAATGCGCAGTAACGTCAACATGACCGGAACTCTTTCCAACCTCAATATCGTTCACAAAGGAGCCCATTGTCAGACCTTCATCACTTGTTACCTTGCAAATTAACATCTGGAGTGAGTTACTATGCTTTGGTAAAATAACACAACGACTTGATTACCTTAACACATTAAAGGGATTTTTACGAAACATTTTTCGACATACTTCCAATTAATTAAATTTACGCTCGCAGCGTTCGTCGTTTAAGTTGTTTATAATGAATGCATGTCAAAAAAATATTTTTGTAGTACGTACTCAGTAGAGTCTGTACTGAGTTTGTATTATGCAACGATTTATTGATGGGTTTTGGAACGAAGTTCCTTATGGCGCGTTGCGAAAGGGGGCTAGACGGAAAAAATTAAGACCAAAGGTTGTAACGACACTTTTTGCTATAGTTGGCGGCGTGCGCGTGTTTCTCTGCCTCTCTCTCTCTCTCTCTCTCTCTCTGTCTCACACACACACACACACATAGAAAGCAAGCCAGTTATTTTCGGTTCGTCTTTCTATTTCGCATTGTACAGTGTGGAGTCGCGACGAGATTTAAAAAAAAAAAATTTAAAAAAAAATATTACAATTCCTTCATTAATTAACCGAAAGGAACTTCGTTCCATCCGGGTGTCCTTGACACCTCTTAAGTTTTTTTTTTTAATTTTATCAATATCTGAGTAGGTAGCAGTGGCAGAGGGTCTTTAGAACACCAATACTTTCGGTTTCCATTTTGGATTGTAATTACTCAGTATTATAGGTACAAAGAATCATGTCCAACAAGATATATTTTGTATCGGGTTAACTCTGAAAAAATTTAACCCTTCGCCTCGGGTAGGTATATTATCAATAATCTTTTTTTTTTTTTTTTTTTTATAGATGGGAAATCATCAAATGACTTCTCCCGCTGTGGGCACGAGCGGGAGGGCGTGTCAGACTCTTACTGACTAAAACCCATCTGTGTTCCTTCTTTCGCCCTGGTGTTCCGGGAGCACGGTAACTCTTTCGAACGATCCCGCACTCCCGGTGGGCGCCGGCCCAATGGGGCCCCGTCACTTGCTGACATCTCTTTGAGGCGCGCGTGGAACACTAGCGCGCCGTCGACCCGGGCCTGGTCCTAAGCTGGACGGCAAGGTACCCACTGCTCGTCGTCCGCAGGCCTGCGCCTAGGGTGGCCGGATGTCGTCCCTTGGCACCCGTGCCGCGCGGCGGCCGGGGCGTGAGGACCGTCTGTCTCTCACGCGTTCCGCCGTCTCCTTCTGCAGCATCACCTCCTCGCAGAAGGAGACGACTGCCTCCCATTCCCTCTCGCTTCGCAGCATGGCTCGAATGAGGCCCGGACGCGAGAGGTCACCGCCGCCGATCGCTGCCACGAGGGCAAGCCGCTGCTCGGCCCAAGCGGGGCATACCTCCACCGTGTGTTCTACTGTGTCTTCCGGCCGGTCACCACAATGGTGACACCCAGGCGTTTCCTCCCGCTTGATGCGATGCAGGTACCTCCCGAAACACCCGTGTCCGGTGAGTACCTGCGTTAGGCGGTAGGTGAGGACGCCATGGCGCCTCTCCAGCCACTCCTCAAAAAGGGGGCTTACTGCTGCTATCGCGGCGTGCCCTGCTCGTGGTTGCGACAGTCGGTCCCTCCACGACGCCATGAGATCGAGCCGGAGCTCCCTCCGCCACACAGCAATTTGTCGCGGCAGCGGAATTTCGTCCCGGCTCATCGCCTCCTCTCGCCACTCGTATGCGAGTGCTAGGGCTATCGCCTCCAGATCCCACGGCGCCATTCCGGCGAAGAGGCAAGCTGCCTCGCGGGAGACCGTCCGGTATCCCCGGATGACCCTGATAGCTGTCACCTTTTGGGGCGAGTTCAGGAAATGGGCGGCTCGTCGCCCCAAGGACCGCGCCCATACCGGGGCCCCATATAGGGCCATCGACCGCACAATCCCCGCGTATAGCCTTCGGCAGGGGGCGTTTGGACCCCTCAAATTGGGAAGGAGCCGCTTTAACGCGGCCCCAGCCCGTTCCAATTTGGGAGCCAAACGTCGGAAGTGCTCTACGAAGTTCCACCGGCTGTCAAGGACGAGTCCCAGGTACTTCATCGTCGACTCGACGCCGATGTGAACCCCCCCTACTGCCACCTGGAATCCCGGGGGTGGTCCGTTCCGCCGGCCATAAAAACACATAGCCTCGGACTTGTGCAGAGCCACCTCGAGACCCAGTCGCCGGATTCGGTTAACAACCGTTGCAACCCCACATTCCATCGCTGCGGCCGCCCCTGAGTACGACCTCCCTTGTGCCAGGACCAGCGTGTCGTCGGCGTAGCACACTACGCTGACACAGCTGGGGACGTCAGCGCGCAACACCCAGTCGTAGCCGATGTTCCACAGTAGCGGCCCCAAAACCGAACCCTGTGGAACACCGCACGACATCTCTCGCCGGTTCCAGTCCCCGTTAGGACCAGGGTAGATGACGGCCCTGTCCGTTAGATAGGCCCTGACCACGCGACGGAGGTAGGTCGGCACCCGGTAATACCGGAGCGCCTCCCCAATGCAACTCCAGGGCAAGGTGTTGAAGGCATTGGCAATGTCTAAAGACACCGCCAAGACGACCCTACCCCGGGACACCGCGTCCCCCGTCGTAAGAGCACGGACTCGCATAATGGCGTCCACCGTGGAGCGTCGCCTGCGGAAACCGAACTGCATCTCAGATAGGTTCGGTCCAGCCCCTGACAGGTGCGCGACAAGGCGGTCTGCAATTACTCTTTCAAAAAGCTTGCCCACCTCGTCAAGCAGCACTATGGGCCGGTATGCCGACGGAGAGTCCGCAGGGCGTCCTGGCTTCCGTATCAGGACCAGCTTCCCCGTCTTCCAAAGAAGCGGGAACTGGCCCCTCTCCAGGCAGGCGCTCATAAGCCCCCTCAGTCGAGGCCCAAGAGCCTCTAAGGCCAGGACCAAGGCTTTCCCCGGAATGCCATCGGGTCCTGGGGCGGTATTCTTCGCTTTTAACCTACCTACCGCCGCTCCTAAGTCTGCCCCAGTCACTTCAGGGACGTCGGCGTCGTTGGAGTGGTCCGCTTCGGGCATCGCAGTACGCGGGACCATGCGCGGAGGATTATGCTCACCGCGCGCAGGGAACAAAGCGCTCACCACGCCTTCCACCAGCTCGGGCCGGAGACTTTGCGTCAGCGGGGGAGCCCAAGGACGGATCTTGTCGCGCACCATCTTGTACGGGCGCCCCCACGGGTCCCTGTCGAGAGTCTCCAGGATTTCCTGGCGGGCAAGGTTCTTGGCCCGACAAATTGCCTCCTTAAGGGTGGTCTTTGCTGCTCTGTATTCCTCGTATAGATCCACCTCCCTAGCCTCCGCATTCGGGGGACGGATGCGAAGCCTGCGATGTCTAGTGTACCGGCGGCGCGCTTTGACGCACGCCTCGCGTAGCGAGGCCAGCTCCCGCGACCACCAATGCACCTGGTGCCGAGCGCGACCTGGCCGGACTCGTGGCATTGCCACGTCGCAAACCTCCGACATTGCCTCCTGGAACCACTGAGCCTCTCCGTTGACGTCGGCAGGCCTATCTGGTGATGACACCCAGGCCTGCACGATTGAGGCTACCAGGAGCAGCTCTTTGTCCAGCCGCTTCAGTGCCCACCGTGGACCACTCGGGGCCTGTGGCAACGGCGCCGAACCTGATGTACCGGTGGTCAGAATAGGTCTCCACCTCCTCCACCACGCGCCAGTCCACTACGCGCGGTGACAGTGTGGGGCTGGCAAACGAAATATCCACCACCGATTCGCCCCGCATCCGCACTAGCGTGGGGACAAAACCCTGGTTTAAGACTACCAAACCTGTCTCCAAAGCTCAACCCTCTACCATCCTGCCTCGCGCATCCGTGCACCGGGAACCCCAGGCCAAGTTCTTGGCGTTGAAGTCCCCGAGCACCAGCATTGGCAAGGAGTGGTACCTGGCAACGACCACGCTCAACTCCCTGAGGGAGTTCTGGAAGTCAGCGAGAGGTCGGTTTGGAGAGAAGTAAACTCCCACTACCAAGATCTCCCCGAACCTGGCTGCGACACAGCCCTGTCCCTTACTAACACTTTCATGAGACGGGGTACCGGCGGCGGCCGACGACATGATGACCACCGAGCCGCTAAGGTCCTCCACCCAGTCATCCCTAGGTGATTATCTATATACATATATATATAGATTATCAATAGTCTGTGATTTCATTTTTTTATATGCTTTGTAAAAATCAATCTACTTATATTTTGTACGTCCAATATCAAAAATATGAACACTAAGCAACTATACTAAATTCAACACTTTTGTTTTTGACTATACCTACATTAGCTTATCAAATAAAATATGGTAGGTACTTTTTCTCAGGTCGAGTAGACGCTAAGCCACTGATTAGGCACCAGAGTACGCCTCACTCACGCCATACATGTTTCGCTACTGAATATTGACAAAACTAAATTAAAGAATTTTAGTCTTATCATTTAACCCATAATAATGCAATGATGAGCACTACGGCAGATATGCAATATTTATGTCATGCCATAACAACTATGGATATTTTTCACACTTGAATTAAATATGTATTTATTATTTATCAAAGTTATCCGGAAAAAAACGAGATATTTTATATATAATAGGTACGTACCTAGTATTATCTTATTAAGTTTCGTCCATACGCATGTTGGAGTAGACTTTAGGGCGCCCATTCACTGAAATAGACTGTGACTAATACTTAGACAAAGATAGCAAGATCGTGGTAATCTCCTTTAGCCTACAATCCAAAATTTAATCTTCGTGATAAAATTGAAAAGACAACTTATGCAACAATCCCTGTACCGTGGGGGACTTTAGAGTATACGCTATCACACACACAAAATACATCCAGACTCAGATCAACAATTTGTGGGTCATACAATGTGATGGCCCGTGTGGGATGCGAACCCATCACCTCTTCTCTTCTCTCCTCCCCCCCCCTCTCCCACTCTCTCTCCTTACCGAGGCAGTAAAATAAAATCCGAAATTAATAAATTTCAACCTACCATCTAATCTCAGTTCATTGTTCACCATTCCCCACTTTTACTTAAAGAGACTTTTAAATTAATTACGTTTATGTTCCCAATACAAGGTCTTTCTTAAATTTATATAGCGTTAACACAAAACATGAATTCTATTCATGTAACGTTATTGTGATGGCGTTATTTTTATATGAACATAAAAAGCCGTGAGGCAATTTGTTTACTTTCAATAAGTACGCGACGTCTTGATGAGTCAGGGTGAACGTCAGAATGGGCCCAAAACATCAAGAGTTCAGAAGATCAAGTTTCATACGACAGAGCGTATACCTAAATACAAATGTATCCGTTAGATAACTGTGCTTCATACGGACTTTACGCAACAAATAAAGGTACAAGGGCAAATCGGAATGCAGATTTCAACCGCAGAAGGTTGGCGGCTGCTGTCGACCGCACTGCTGCTTGCATTTGCAGACGTTGCAATTCCGAACTGTAAAGCCCAGATCGCAGATGTGGCTGTAAATCTCACTTGTTCCTATACTTTCGAACATCACCGAATGTCGTACAATGTGTGTTATAATCACAATCAAAAAAATCCCTTCATCATTTTTATAAAAACTATATCTGTTCCTAAGTGCGTATAGATCTTTTAAATTACATAACAGATTTTGATTCGGCTTTCTCTATCATTCGGATGTTTATAATATGTATAATAACACTAATATTATAAAGGCGAAAGTTTGTGAGTATGTGAGTGTGTATGTTTATTACTTCTTCCCGTCTAAATGGCTTGAGCGATTTTAATAAAATTTGGTTTTGAGTTAGCTGACACCCTGGATTAACACATAGGGTAATAAATCGCGGGTAACACCGCAGGGCACAGCTAGTAGAGACATATATTTTAGTTAAAAACTCCGCGCCAAGCCGGGGTGTACTGCTAATACCTACGTACTACACAGACTTTCGGTACACCTTCGAAACAAAATAGTCCGGGATTCCGTCTCTGTGTTTGTTCAAAACTTATCTTCTGTTATCTCGATATTTTGTGAAATTAACGTCAGAGATACTTACAACAATAGATGCGCAGTCTCTTTAGGTGCTATTTACAGAATAAACATCACGATGTAAATAAATACACGATGAATTATAACTGCATTGTTGATTGTTTGCAGACCGTTTGTGGTTCATAGATCATGTCTAAATCATAGTAGGTAAGGTACTCAGCTAAGAAAACAACTGCGAATAAAGTAAAGATCGTTGGACTTAATTAAAATGATAATGGTTGTACTCTTAATAAAGCACTCGTAGAAAATTAAAGTACGTACGACGCGACGGGAAAAATATCAACGTGGTTGCTTCCCGCTTTACCTAAATTGCTTTCGCGCCCGAAAAACATTGAATTTCCTCTATTTGTCAAAAAAAAACTGTTAGGATTTTTCGGATCAAAAATTACAAGAGGCTTATCACTTGGAACTCTCAAACGAAAATGTACATAAAGGTACATTATGTAAACATTTTCGTATACATATATGCTGCTGTATCTACTTGTCATGTGTAAACATACATGTCATTCTGTTTACGATAGAAATATTTAAACACATCGATATCTTAAGAAAACATTCCTAACAACATAATAGATGTTTATAACCTGTATTCGGGGAAGGACCTAGTAGATGAGACCTAGAAAATTCATTTATTTGGGAGCGGTACCTAGATAAAAATACACATTATGATCAATACAAAAACAACACAATTAAAAATGATAAAACTCTAATGTGGAATGCGTCTTAAGGCCGTGCCCAAAAGGTACCCAGATCAGCTAATATGTCAAGCAGAAACTGCTTACTGCTTGACGCTGATTTTCATTTGGAACTCGTGAATCATGAAAAAGTAAAATAGGATTGAAACGTGCCGTGTGTTCCATCATGTACATTAAAAGTGTTGACTTTTAAGTAGTCTATTGTATAAAAATATATTGGAGGACTGTAAATCCATAGATGTGAGACCATTTACGAAAAAAGTGTGACGGATATATTACAGTGCACTAGTGTGTACACAGACAAAAGTGTGTACATAGACATCAAAAAACTGACATGATTGGAAACAGATTCGCCGCAGGATCGACTGCTTAACAAGCTCTCCAAGGCACGGTGTCTGTATACGGTTTATTCCACCTTGTTCACCTGGGTGAACAAAATGGACATAACTAGTGTCCTCATATCACTTTGGAATCATTGCAACTGGGTGATATCACCTAGGTGAATTGAGTGGACATAAGTGGTGTCCTTTGTATAGCTGTGTGCTGTAATGACCCAGGTGAACCAACGCGACTTTATTCAATATTTTTGTGGACTTTATTCACCTATGTTCTATGTTGCAAAACATTTAAAATCAAAGTCATTTGTCCACTTAATTCACCTAGGTGATATCACCGGGTGCAATAATTCCAAGGTGATATGAGGACACTGGTTATGTCCCAAGTGATATCACCCAGATGAACAAAGTAGAATAAACCCTGTGTACACACTAGCGCACTGTAATATGTCCTGTTTTGATGACTAGTATTTGATGTAATTGGCTTCGGTGACCGATATCGATTAGGCGACTATTATTCGCATTTATTTATCTAAAGCTTTTCTTCTGTCGTCTCGGTTTTTGTTTTACTAAAAGTCACCCACCCAAGTCCCAGACAATTCGTATAATCTATCGACACTGCAATGATCTCTTTCCGGTCTAGACGCTATAATTACCGTCCTATTTTACTGTTGAAGTGGATGAGGAAAAGTGCGCCTCAGTTGGTTATCTCTATTGAGATTAACAGCCGTGACCAAAGTGTCGTGTTTTTCTAATGAACCTGTATTGTTCCACTGTTGGGTAAAGGTCTCTGGAGGTTTCTGCTCCCACATCTTCTTAAAGACATCCAGATTGTCACGCCAGCATTTT
Organism: Herminia tarsipennalis; assembly: GCA_945859575.2. Classification (NCBI taxonomy): domain Eukaryota; kingdom Metazoa; phylum Arthropoda; class Insecta; order Lepidoptera; family Erebidae; genus Herminia; species Herminia tarsipennalis. The sequence continues at coordinate 12,298,197 of OX243838.2, forward strand.
CTAGAGCTGCGTCGACAACGACAATATTCATCATTAGGTCTGCACTGTGGTATTTGGGTGCATTCTATGTTATATTTTCCGCCCACTTCTACTTAAGTTTAGCTGACTATATCGGATATCAAAGTAATTATCGTACTAATATTATGAATTCGAAAGTTTGTGAGAATGGGTGGATTGTTTTGCTCTTTCACTCAAAAAGTACTGAACGGATTTTGATAAAACTTTACAGTAATATAGTTTAAATGTCAGAATAGTGTATATATAGGCTATAAACATAACTACATTTGCACTTGCATCAGTCCTTTAACATGTTGTATAGTATATTAGTCGCAGCACCTAACCCCCATATCAAGTTTATAAACATTCAAACATTGTGAAATTGGCAATTTGAATTTTTTTATTGCTATGTTCATTTCTCCGGCTTTACCTATTGTTTGCGAACTTGGCATTACATATATGTACATGTAGAATCCTGATGTATCACAAGTGTTCTTTTGCATTTAATACAATACATTTAATACAATAAAATTAAGATATGACGTAGAAGTCTTAGTTTTCAGACTTTTTCTTCTAACTGTACAAGTCCACACGTGATTCTATAAAGTTTTATTAGGTAAGTACTCTATTTTTATTGTTCCATAGACTTACGTAACAAATAGATACGTACTAGGTTTATCGCTCATTGGTTGTCAAATATCCGGTGTACTGGGACTGAAAACGAACATACTACGCACATACAAAGAGAGTTTGTAAATCGGCTCTATAACTTTTAGAATCGCTGTCTGCGCTTTACAGTTGGGAATACCCTAATACATGTTTAGTCAATCTCAGACCGAACCCATTTCAACTGCCCCCTGCATCCAATTTCGTATAAAATTCAAGACCTCGATCACGGGTTGTTTACAAACTCGAAAACTTAAAACGAAAGCTATTTACCGTCAGGCTATTCCGGTTCCTTATTCATTTCCGTCAAGGTTTATAGTCTCCAGTGACACAGAACTTGTATCTGGTGCGTGTGCTGTATTCTCTTAAAAGAAAAAAATAGTAGAGTGTTTAAATATTTACATGCCAAATGATAACTAAGTTTGTTTATGTCTTTTTATATTCAATATTTATGAGACTCTATTGGGTTATTCATGACTACACTAATGAAAAAAACAATTTTAACAACCAGGGAGATAAGTTCAGAAACCTTCAGTACATAAACCTGAGCAACAGCTTACAGTGTTTTTTTTTGTCTGTGGCGGTACCCACATATAATAATATAATTAAACTGACATTTGACATTCGCGTCAAAATCCTGAATCGCGATATAGAAGTTTTCACAGCTGCTAACTATATACACACGTTACCAACGTTAATCGTTGGGCCGCGGCCCGCCAGGCATGATCACCTCGCCTGGTCGGAGGATCCTCCCTTTGTGTTGGAGGGACTTAACACCACATGTCAACCTACAGACGCCCATTGTTGAACAAATTCCTCCCCCAACCGTTTCCACTTCTGACGACCTTGGCACTCAATCATCCATTTGGTTCTGGCTGTTTTGACCAGATCGTATTTCCATCTGCATTGGAGGTCGGCCCACACTGTGTTTGCCGAGTCGTGGTCGCCCTTTTTCACCATCGGTTTTCGGTTCTTCGAGCAATATGGCCTGCCCATTGCCACTTCAGCTTACTCTTAGCTTATTCTTAGTGCTATTTTGGTTACTCGGGTTCGTTTGCGGATTGCAAATCCTATTTCGCAGGAAGACACCTAGTATAGTTCTCTCCATAGCTTTTTGTGCAACCTTGAGCATGTTTACGACAGGCTTTTCTGCATTAATTACTATAAAATACCAACAAATACTCGTATAAATTATACATACTCCACTGGGTTTGGGTACTACCGTCAATCAAATTTGAATATAATGAAACTACCCAATTGATCCAACAATTTGTAGACAGAAACACTTCGGAACAACTGAGCTCGCGTTAATATTTGATATGAAATTAATGCCTTCTAGTTATCCAATAACGCGACCTACAATTGTGATGGTGCTTCCACAAACTTTAGATTGGTTAACATAAATCTGAAAGTGTCAAAACTTGTATGATACTTTGAAGAAAATTCTGAATCTCGGAGGATTAATTAAATCTGTTTATAAATGCTTTTAATGGATTACTAGAGAAGTAGACTCGTTTGATTTCTTTTGGCAAGTAGAAGAAGAATAAGTAACAAGGAGGTCTGATGATGAATCCAGAAGGTAACTATGAGAACTCTGTAATAAAACGACGCAACCCTATCTGGTTAAGTCTCGTTTGAAGTCGTAAATCTGAAAGTAAGTTTGAACTTCTATGATACTTTTGAACAAAATACCTGATGTAGTAAAATTAATGAAATCTGTTATTAATCGCTTTTAATAAATTACTACAGGACATTTTGTTGGGGTTTACGTTATTGTTTAGTAAGTCTTCATTAAACTGAAATGGTTTGATTTGTTTTATTGGAAGTGTTATTTAAACATTGAAATTGTCATCAAGACGGTATCGTTTAAATGACAATTTAAATTCTGTTAATTCCTTGGTATTATAAAGGGAGTCCTTACTATGAATACCTACCTACTTAAACTTAAAGTATATTTTCGACGTTGTTTTTTTAATTTCTATATATCTCTTTCTCGACACCCGTTCAAAGGAAAAAGATTCAATTCAATTCAAAAGGTTTCTGATTCTGAGATTATAACTAGATTTTTTTCTGATAACTACTTACATAAAATAATAAAACTAATGAAACTAAAAAAGATCTGTATTCCTCGATAGTTGATCGCCGCCTTTCTAGTCCATCCATATATTAGACAGCTCAAGAAGAATTACAATAACCGATATCCATGCAGGTGGAACCCCTAATATATGTAAATAACCTCTGTGGCGCAGTGGGAGTGTGTCCGACTGCTACGCAAGAGGTCGTAGTTTCGATTCCCACACGAGACACCACTTTGTGTGATCCACAAATTGTTGTTCCGAGTCTGGGTGTACTTTGTGTCCGTGATTTGTATGTTTGTAAAGTCCCCCGCGACACAGGGCTTGTACCTTAATGCGGGAGTTGTCTTTTTTTTTTTAAATGACTTTACATAATAAGCCTAATAAACCAACTATTTAATAAAATAAAAAAAAATCCAACACGACATAAATGAGAAATTTATAAATCCTCTCTTTGAATCTGGGATTACAAATAAATACATTATGACCCTGTAGATTATTTATTCTTAAATAACGTAAATGTTTTAATCTACTCACACCTAAGTATATGTATTGTCCTTTTTTGTAATAAGAATTAACCTATCACATTGTATGATGGATCGAGTGTTCTTATTGGATACTAGCTGTCCCGACGAACTTTGTACCGCCGCGTTATCTTTTTTTTACATAAGTACCTTCTATAGAATATTATAAAACTAAGAAAAAAAGAATGAATGAAATCGGTAAGTCGTTTTCTTGTTATCTCGTGACCAAGATTCATTTTTCTATTAATAGATAATAAGAGAAAACTAGAGCAATTGACTAACACTTAGGTAATATTGTTAAAGGATTAAATTCGGTTTTTATTATTTGTTGCTCTTCGATTTTAGTTTTATTAAACTACGGCGAAGCCATAATGAAAGCTTATGTTTTAGCTGTCTAAGTATGTTTTCTTAATACCATAATTACTCATCCGATTTCGATGAATGATGTGATATAAACCTTCCTCGATAAATGGGCTATCCAAAAGTAAAAGAATTTTTCAATTCGAATCAGTAGTTCCTAAGATTACCGCGTTCAAACAAACAAACAAACTCTTCAGCTTTATAATATTAGTATAAATGTTGATTAACTTTCGCGATTAGTACACATTATGAAAATATATATATTACAGGTCTTAACCGCGTGAATAATTTAAGGTAAAATACCTTGTTTATTGCCCGACGTTTCGACCGTATTGCAATGGCCGTGGTCACGGATAAACTCTACATCAGTCTAGTAGTAGTAAAGATCTATTATTTTGACATTAAAAACACACTTAAATATTTGTTTTAGAAAATAAAAAGATATTTATAAGAAGTAATAAATATGTAAGTTAAGTGTATAATAAGATTTATATCTAGTGATGGCACATAAAACAATGTTGTGCCTAGATGCATTGCGAGAGAAAAATATGAAATTTTATAAGACCAACGAGTCGTAACACAGGAGAACGTTATTTAAGATGGTCAAAAACAAAACAAAATAACTATCTGCTTTGTTCCTCGTTATAAGGCTAAAGTCAATTTAAAGATGTATCGTGCTGTCCTATTCCTTTATGGGAAATAGTAGAAACCAAATTAAATATACTTTGAGAACTTAAAATTATGTATTTCTACTTACTTCCTCCTTATAAGGCTCAAGTCAATTTAAAGATGTATCGTGCTGTCCTATCCCTTGGGAAATAGTAGAAACCAAATTAAATATACTTTGAGAACTTAAAATTATATATTTCTACTTACTTCCTCCTTATAAGGCTCAAGTCAATTTAAAGATGTATCGTGCTGTCCTATCCCTTGGGAAATAGTAGAAACCAAATTAAATATACTTTGAGAACTTAAAATTATGTATTTCTACTTACTTCCTCCTTATAAGGCTCAAGTCAATTTAAAGATGTATCGTGCTGTCCTATCCCTTGGGAAATAGTAGAAACCAAATTAAATATACTTTGAGAACTTAAAATTATATATTTCTACTTACTTCCTCCTTATAAGGCTCAAGTCAATTTAAAGATGTATCGTGCTGTCCTATCCCTTGGGAAATAGTAGAAACCAAATTAAATATACTTTGAGAACTTAAAATTATGTATTTCTACTTACTTCCTCCTTATAAGGCTCAAGTCAATTTAAAGATGTATCGTGCTGTCCTATCCCTTGGGAAATAGTAGAAACCAAATTAAATATACTTTGAGAACTTAAAATTATATATTTCTACTTACTTCCTCCTTATAAGGCTCAAGTCAATTTAAAGATGTATCGTGCTGTCCTATCCCTTGGGAAATAGTAGAAACCAAATTAAATATACTTTGAGAACTTAAAATTATGTATTTCTACTTACTTCCTCCTTATAAGGCTCAAGTCAATTTAAAGATGTATCGTGCTGTCCTATCCCTTGGGAAATAGTAGAAACCAAATTAAATATACTTTGAGAACTTAAAATTATATATTTCTACTTACTTCCTCCTTATAAGGCTCAAGTCAATTTAAAGATGTATTGTGCTGTCCTATCCCTTGGGAAATAGTAGAAACCAAATTAAATATACTTTGAGAACTTAAAATTATGTATTTCTACTTACTTCCTCGTTATAAGGCTCAAGTCAATTTAAAGATGTATCGTGCTGTCCTATCCCTTTAAGGTAATAGTAGAAACAAAACTAAATATACTTTTGACAACTTCAAATTATGTATTTCTACTTAATTATTAAAATACACAACATTAATTTCTTTCGGTGTTACCTTAGAGAAGATCACATCGAAACAATTTGTTGTTGTGTGGTTTTGTAATTTTAACATGTGACAGATCCAGGCGCTTTGTTTTGTTTATGGTACCATAATAAATAAATAAAACAGTGAAAAAACTGAGATCTCGACTGTACCTAGCCTATTAACATCAACATCACCTTATAAACAAGGTCAATAATATACAAGAAATATTCTTAGTATTAACGTATATAAGATACGGTAACTGTTTAACATTACACCGGCCAAAACGATTAAGAGAATCGTGAGGTCGCGGGTTCGAATCCTACCTATTTTACTACCGACTTCTTACACAAGCCTTTGAGTTTCGCTGAAGGGGTTAAAAAGATTGCTAGTAATATGGAAAACAATCCACCATTGCTAGTTATCTTTACCAACAAATGTTTTTTATTTGTTCGTGTTATGTTGTTTACACGTGTACCTAATAAGTATTATCTTTCATTGACATTATATATAAAATGTGGACAACCTGATACACATTAGTAACATCATAAAATATAAAAACAAAAAAACCGATAGATCTTTATCATAAAGTCAAGATATTTATAATAATACTTACGTATCTGTTTTTAATTAATTAAATTACAGTAATATATCATAAATGTCACACGTATTTCGTGTACAAAATATTATCAAATTATACACCTAATTTATTACTAAGATAGAGTAATCATACTGTCAAGCATAACGAAGAGAGTATTAAAGTAATTCGACTTCAACTTAATGAATTCTCTGAATGCGAACAATTCCTTAATGATGAGAAAACTCATTAACTTCATTATGCAAATTGAAAGGGTTCTATTACAAGAAAAATCACGAAACTAAAGACACTTACCTATAGTTAAACTTTATTGTTGGACGTAAACATTCAACACACAGCCATAACTATAACATGCTTTTAAACCCAATACTGGATCACACATTTACTGAAGAATTTATCACTGCACTGGTAATATGGCGCGTCATACAATTTACACTAAGTTTAAACAGAATCTCACTTCATACTGCAAATTAACTTAGACATTCCTTTACAGCTCAATAAGGATTTTAATTTGCTGTTACACACATATATAGGGTATTCTGTAATGCACAGCGGGACGTGCTACGATGATGTAGCTCGTCGTAGCGGGAATCGGCGACGCGACGAGCGTGGAGGCACAAGGGCAAGCGAGACACGACTGACTTGCAGCTACGAATGATGCCTGAAAACACCGCTATAGTTACTTTTCTACACAGCATATACATATATACCTGTCTACAGTCCCTCGCGTCTGTAAACAGTAACGTGCCATAGCGTGTCGGCTTTATCATAACAATCATTGATAAGTATCATATATGACTGCATAATAACTATGCTTTTGTGTTTTTGCGGTTGTATATTTCTTAAACCTATTTCTGTGAGCACGTTTTCTAGTGTTACAATGTAAATTGGTACAACAATGGAGTTAAAAGTCGTGATCTATGGGTTTTATACAACTATGTTAGATGGTAATGGTGCTTAAAGAACAGGAAAGCAATATCCGGACACGACAGATAAAATGCTAATATCTAAACAAAGAAACAAACACAGTTCAAAACGTGTAATGGTTTATTGCTGTTAATTTTTATGTTGGTATGTAGATACTAAGGATAATTTGTTTTTAATAATTTTAATACTTATTTAAATTAGGTTATCTACCTCCTGGGGCGCATTAATGCCACAGGCATCATAGCGGAGAGCATTCATGAGCGGAGCTTGAGCGGACATGAGGACGTTATTCTGAAGGGGGGAGGGGGGGTACACAAGTGGTAAATGGACAAAGATATTCAGTAAAAAACATTAGCCATTATCTACTTAAAAATATAAAACATTTGAGCTTATTGACCCGATCTGAACTAGCTGACACGCGCAAATTCGTCTGCGTCATTTTTCCCCGTTTTCGCAACATTTTTCATTGCTCAGCCCCTATTGGTCGTACCGTGATGGTCTGTAGCATAAAGCCTTCCTCGACATTTGGGCTATCTAACACTAAAAGAGATTATCGCGTTCAACAAAAAACTCTTCAGCTTTGTAATATTATTATAGATTTATCTTATAAATGTATCCTATGATTGCTCACGATCTAAGCACTATCACTGTCATCGATCCTTGGCGGGCCTTGGCCTGTATTAGAGATTTACCTGCCCAGAACTTTGCAACGGAACGCAAACTTTGGTACTTTCACGCATTTGATGACACTTATGATGAGATTCCTCCTTTTAATGGTAGTTCAAAAAGGAAACAGAAAACAAATTACTTTTTCAAGTTCTTTGTTGTGATACAGACTAAACAGAAATATTTACTAGTAAAACGCGAATACACTTAATAAAATTTTCTATACCTTACATTTTCATCACATAATTAATTATCGTACCACCAGATAGACTTATACAAACTGGTATATTTGTAAAATCTTTTAAAGGTAATTTACGATTTTAAATTTATAAATGGACGCGGTCAGCCACAGAGAAAATAATCACTATGTTTTCCGGTCAGCCTAGTAATTAATATTGGTATGCCACTAAATATTAGTTGATTTTACTTTTGTATGTAGGAAGGAGTATTTATTCAATAAATAAATGGTATTTAATAATATGTCATTACATTAATTTTAGAGAGGTCAGTTTCATACGGCTTACGTTTCATTACCTAAATTAGGCGGGAAACCACATTGAGGGGGCACTTGACTGAATTGGACTTGTATCCTTTTCGGGATAACTCTTCTTGTTCTTACTTTTGACTTGAATAGAGTCAATTTTAACTAATTGTTTTTATTGGATACCCATTTAGGTATTAAAGCGACAACAACGCAACACATCGGCGTGGTGACGATATTACCAAATAAATTTCAGTATTTTTATCCGACTGCGCAAGAAGGAGAGTTATATTTTTCGAGTGTATGTAAAGTCAAAGTCAAAATACATTATTCATTTAGGTTACAAATGCAACGCTTATATATATTATAATAATTACAATATATTATGTAGGGAAGAGTAACCCATATTGGACCACTTTTTACTTAATGGCAAACATCATCGCATCCTTTTAAGATAAACACATGGAATATAACTTATATTGTAGCTTAATTCAATAGCAAAATAATTTCAGTCAGTTAATATTGCAGCTTAGCTGCAACTAGTAAAAAAAGATTATTTATTAAAGGCTGTCATTCAGTCCAATTTTCGCAACCTGTATCATAAATTGAATCATAACAACCCTAAATTGTACCAAACCTACAAAATACATTACAAAAAAATGTACACAATTTAGGATCTTAATTATTATAGCTATATTTTAAATATAATCAGTATTTTAGAAAGGAACTTTAAAATCTTTTACTTTAAGAACTTTTTGTTATATCTTACAACATGAACACAATATCTTAAGCTATGTAACAATAAATGGTTAAGTTATTATGGCGGCTGTACACTCTCCACGAGGTACCGCGACGCAGGATGAGTGCAAGAGTGTACATGTTTTACTCGCTTCGTCTCGCCCCTACTCGCCTCTCCTTGTCTGTTCTTCGTTCCGAGTCAGGAGCCGGTTTTTGTGCGCGAGTCAAAGGGTCTCGCATACCTTCGCGAGGTGAAGTAAATGCATTACTGTACCCTCTCGCGCTTCGTTCAGTTAACTTCAGTTTCTCAGGCTTTCTGGCTGTAAAACGTTTAAAGATTAAATAGGTATATAATTATGTGGAACAACGAAACTGAACTAAATTGTATAGCAACATATATATAGCAAATAGAGTGACCGCTGCTATAACTGCATGTATAATGTTGGTGATTGAATACTCAAGAGTGTGCAAGGTGGTCCTAGTAACTTGACCTCTCGCGCGAGTGCTCTCGGCCAGACGCGGCAAAGAGCACTCGCGGGAATGTGTACAGCCGCGATTAGATATAAACAAAAAAAAAATACTGAATCTCAAATGTTACATCTACGAAATAGAATAAATAATATTGATAATAATTCAAAGAATTATCACAATGTTTTTGGTGCAGGTCATGTAGCCATAGTACAATATAAATAAGAACTCCGAAGTGGTCCAAAATAGAGGCCATGTTTGATTTACATTTCGTCTTAAATACAAAAACATAGCCACGTGTTTAGCCATACCACAGATAATATAATACTATACTAGTAGCCATTCCAACATAGTCTTATTTAAAATACAATATAATATGGTATCATAAGGAATATTTCACAAAATCGTCACTTACCATTACGGTAAACAATCTCCTACCACAACACAAACCAAAATATATAACACATGAACCATTTATATTTACATTTTCTGTAAGTATATTTATTTATAAAAGACCTACAAAGTTATACAAAGCTATATTGTACCCCACATTCCTATTTCCTAAACAGATTGTAGTAATGAGATCCAAGTTTTACACAACGAGATTTTATATGGGTCATCGCACAACCCATCGCTAAACGACGCCATTTAAATATGACACTTGATGTTTTATATTTATTTCCCGCAGTAGCCCGGGGCTTCGTGATATTATGTGCCAAACTTTATTGGAGCTGAAAGTAGCGTGATATTACACTCGTAATATGCTTGATCTATTTTATTTAAGGGAGCTAGATATTAGAGCTAGATATAGAAACCCCAATAAATCTTAAACCTTGGTTGAATTATACATATTTAATAAGAATTCCAGATTCAGTATTTGTGGTTTCCAAATCATGAAACCTAGCAAGTTTCGGAATTTGAGATTCCTGCCGCCGTTTAAGATTTGAGATTCGATATTCAGGTTCGGGATTCATAATAGAAATTAGGAATGAAGATAAAGAAGTTATCGGACTTTGAAAGGAGAAATAATTACACTTAAAACAAAACAGTTCCCATTGAAACAAAAGTCAACATTTTTTCACAATTCGTCCCACTATAATAGTGGGTATTATAGTGGGACGAATTGTGAAAAAATGTTGACTTTTGTTTCAACCTACCCAATAATAGATTACTCCTACACTACACTAGTACTCTTTTATATAAAAGCCACTAAACAAATTTAAAATACAGGGTATTTTTTTTTCACATTTTAGGGTTCGATTCCCGGCCCATACAGATGATTACTTGAAAGTCTTTAAATGCAATTCGAATATTTTTTTAAATCAAAATGAAATTTTCTTTCAGTAAAATTTTATAAGTATCTACAATATTTAAGATGCTTTCCCTCGGTGTGGCCTATGGTAGTACACTCGATACATAGAAAGGCTTACGTTCAAACGGCAACGAGTGGAAAGCAATATAACTAGAGATCGCCATTATTAAGCAAAAGTTATATTCGCTATCTATATCTGAAGTTGCTTTTCCATATTGTCCTGTAGAATTTGTCCCCTCTTCTTTCATTCTGCTTATATCATTATTCAATTAAAATGAAATAATCCAAGATCATAGGTAAGAGTATCATATTATCCCATATGATGTCCCACTGCTGGGCACGGGTCTCCCCTGTAGAACCTACTTGTTATAGATCATGCCATAATCGCCACGCCATAATTTGATATGAATATGGTTTGATTTGATATAAATATATATAAAAACAAAAAATCTGGGTTAAAATGAAAACCGTTTGGGCTATACGCTGGAAAAACATTGGATAAATAGAACCACGTAGATTTAACAAATTCATTACAATCTAACGTCTATATTTTAATCAATTTATTACATGCTATCTAGCGTGAGGTCTTGCAACCGTTCAAAATCTCATTAACGACCTATTAATTGACCTTACGATAACTGAAGGAAATTATCTGAATACGAGATTTAATCTTTGATTTATTTTGTGGTTTATGATTTGATGGCATGTTCGCGATAAAATAATAATGACTGTAAAAATAATAGAAATCCGTATCAAAATCTTTACTTTTTGAAGTAATTAAGCATCGTGTAATTAATAGATAATATCCTCATTTAGCTAAGACGAACATACGCTCTTCTGCTGATGCAATTATTCAAGGCTGCAGAACCCTACACTGAGCATGGTCCAACATGCTCTTGCCCGGTTTTTATATTTTGAAAAGGTAATTTTGGCGGTATTCTCTGTTACTAAATTACACACGAATCCGACGATTCTGATAGGTAAATCAAATAGTATTTCTTCAACTTTGATAGCGACACATCTCTATTACTTAGAAACACATGATTCGCCAGTTGGATATGCCCGACTCGCAAATTGTCCCATTAGTTTTCCTATTCCCAAATTGGATCTCGCATCGCGACGAAACCCATTACTAGTTTCCAGACTTAAAAGTCCTTTCTTGACAAATTTTATTGAACTTGAATTGATCGTATTGTACCTAATTCAATGAACTAATAAATTCTGGTTTACCGAGTAAAAAGGGCGACCTTATCTGTTTAAAAATAGATTTTTATTTCAACTTTTAAGATTATTTACAGCTGTCAATAATTTCATTATTTAGACTACAATTTGAACAATACGCCAATTACGCAAAACACATTAAAATTATAAAAATTAAAAAAACTAGAGAGTCAAGTTATGGCAACTATTTATCAATGACCACCACCGGCGTGGGTGCTTTCGGTAAGACAGGACTCGCAATTAGGATGTCGCGGGTTACTTAAACTACACACATCAAAAGTGTCTAGGGATCAACATATATTTTTGCAATAACTTTTCTCCTGATTGATTTTTTTTTTTTTATTTCTTTAAGGATTCATCAAATAAAGTGTTTTCGTTTGTCACAGTAACGATAAACCAAGTCACCTTTGCATTAATAAAGAAATTTGCCATTTTCCTAATAAAGGGATTTTTGACATTTGAACCACTAACATTAAAGTTCGAAAAAAAGACTGAAATAACAGTTTTCTTTAAAATTTTATTGGGTAACTTAAACAATTAATAATCCGTGTTTCTACCGCGAACACTAACAACACAAGAACATCGGTTCGGCATACTCAAAATGAGTTCATCCAAATCACGCTGTGGAATGGCCGCCCATGTTCGTTGCAACAACAAAAAAAGGTCTTCTTGCGACTGGATACCCTCCATATTCGGCAGAGCTCTTCTCTGTAGCATATCCCATGCATGCTCAATCGGGTTCAAGTCTGGCGACTGAGCAGGCCAGGGCAGGACATTGATGTTAGCTGCGGCGAGAGTCTGTCTTACAACTCTTGCGGTGTGCGGTCGTGCATTATCATGCATTAACTGAAATAAGGGACCGATTTGCACTTGTAGAGGAACGATGACGTCTGATACAATCGTCTCAGCATAAATTTGAGCGTTGAGGTTGCCTCTGATCCAAATCAACTCAGTTCTTCCGCCGATCCAAATACCCGCCCATACCATGATGGTTCCACCACTATAAGGATGGACTTCCTGGCAGGATTTTAATCGCTGTTGGCGTCCAGGGGTTCTCCAGTGTCGTATACGTCTTGTATCCGGTCTCATACCAAAACGAGACTCATCAGAAAAGCACACGAAACGCCATTGTTCTTCTGCCCAATTTCTGTGTTCAAGAGCCCATTGATATCGAATCCTACGATTGTGCATTGCTATAGGTGGTACCCGTAGCGGTCTTCGGGAATGAAGGTTCACTTCATGCAAGCGGTTTCTGACTGTTTGGTCGCTAATTAAGTTCCCTGAAGAGTGATGAAGCCTCACGGCTAACATCATGGCGGTTATTGTTGGACCTCTTCGAGTTAAGATTTGAATGTATCGGTCTTGTCTCCGTGTGGTGCAGCGATACCGTCCTCCATGGCGCTCAGCCACGGTACCAGTGCTTCGGTAACGTGTCCAAAGTCGACTGATAACACTCTGACTTGTATTCAGAGCTAAAGCCACAGTACGTTGCCGGGAACCAGCTTCTATCATTCCCACGGCTCTGAGCATTTCTTCCCTGCTTAAATGACGTCGCCGCTCCATAATAACGTTGGTTTTAATCAGTAGTAGGGAAACAGTAGCACTAATAATGTCTTCAATGCGTTGTATGTTTTAATAGGGAAAATATTGACAGCTGATTTTCATCTTTTACTCGAATTTGATTCACAGTTCCTGATTCAAATTATGAAATGCACCAAAAAGGATCCATATAAATTTATAAAATCATAAATTTATTACAAAGCCACATCTCAATCTCAAGAAATCCGCATAAAAATGCTTGATCCCTAGACACTTTTGATGTGTGTAATTTATCAGTCATATGCCTAATTGGGAAATTACACATTCGACCAAAGTCGTCCATAGAAACGAAAACTGAAATTTGGGGTCGATGAAGTCCATGATCTAAAAATGCTTGATCCCTAGACACTTTTGATGTGTGTACTTGGAATCTAGCTTGGGTTAACAAGAATGCTAGCTTAATTCTTTTTTAAACAAAAATGGTTGTCTGTAAAGTCGGTTAACGGACGATAATTTAACGTGATAACGCCCTAAGAAAACATTGATGACATTGTAATAAATAACCACGTTTCTGACAGCTTTAGTGGACCCGGGCGCATGCGCCCGAATGCCACAATACAGCCTATCAGAAGGTGAACGCACCGTGACACTTTTTCGTGCGTGCATCCGATCATCGATTTATAAGATTTTATTACGTCAAAAACAAAAAATAATTTATTTAGTGGACTAGGTACGAAAAGAATGACTTTGGGTTAATCAAATACAATCACAGAACAGACAATCGATTGCCTAGAAGAGCTCTCCAAAGATCTTTAATTAATAATATCTTGGGACAACTCACACACCATCTGTTCCCAAACTAAGCAGAGCAACACCCATTGAATAAATTACATTTATTTAATGGATGTTAATCTACGGATAATTACCAAAATTTTTGATATTACTACTCGATAAATGTCATACCCCTCCGTGCCTCGTTCTTGCGCCCAATCTCTTTCCAGTCGTTTCGGATTTCCGTCCCATTGGGCTATGAGAATAAGGGAATAAGAGTGTGCACTTGTGTCTGCACATACACTTGTGCACTATCATATCTCCTGCATAGTTAACTAGTCTCTGATGAGTTTGGCCGCCGTAACCGACATAGATTAGGAGATCATTATTTATTGACTCATAATTATCAATTTTATATTTTTGACGTCTTATAAATCGATGACTGGGTACACACACGAAAAAGTTTCACGGTCCGTCACATTCCACCTGCTGATTGGCTGAATATCACGGTCTGTCGGGCGTTCCGCCTGCTGATAGGCTGAAGTATTGTGGCAGTCAGGCGCATGCGCCCAGGTCCACTAAAACTGTCACAGGCATGGTTGTTTATTACAATGTTATCAATGTTTTGGCGATTGCAGCGACATGAGATACAATTGGAAATAAAATAAAAATGTCATCAATGTTTTCTTATGACGTTATCACGTAAAATAATCGTCCGTAACGGCTTACGGACTTTACAGACAACCATTTTTGACATTGATAAGTAGGTAGGTATTTGTTACGCATATTCTGAAACGTGTATTTCCTACTCACTGGTAGGAAGTTCACGTTTTACATACAATTATTTTCTCCATCTCTTCATCCACAAGGGACGTTGGGACTCATTACATCACAGTACCTAAATATCATTTCTACTGAAACATTTTGTATTATTACTTTTTCAGTAAAGTACCTACCTACCTACATAATACCTAATAGTATAATGTTTCGTATTTCAAATAGATCGTACTTATTTCTACTTTACAATAATGTATTTTCTCCAAACTACCTAGGTATATATTTATGTAGGTACTTTAATAGCCAATTTATTGTCATTTGAAAAGGCACTATTAAAATATCAACTGATATTCAAAGTAGTCACTAGCAATTTATATTTTGAATATCTCAACTCATTTTAGTCTAGTATTTTAATAATATTTCAACGTCAATTTCAATTTATTTCTTTCTATATTCAGAAGATAATAATATTATTGTAATTATTACAAATGTTTACTTAAATTTCCAGATTAATATTTATGCCTGAACTAGGAAAACCTGTGTGCTAGGCGATAAGTGCATAGAAACAACAATAGTCACTTAAAAAACAATTTGAAGTATAAATGGACTAATTAATGTCTATTTAAGTCTATGAAATGGCAAAATACTAGTGTTAAATCTATCGCATTTCCAATCAAGAGTTTACGGGTTTGAATCCTACCCTTAACACAAAAAAAAATAGCTTAGCGGAAGGAGTAGTTAACAATAATATTTTTTTTAATAAACTTAAATAAAATGTAGATATTATAAAGCAGATCTTATTAATTATAAAGAAGAACTTAGGTTGAAATCTGCAGAGGTACGAGTATTAACTCGTACTACAGGGCACTAGAGCGGCAAAATTTTGACATTAAAAAAAAACTGAAACATGTGTTTCTCTGTTTCAAATAGGAAATTTCACAGATCTAACTTCATCAAACTAACGGAATTTTACAAAAACTTATACCCCTATTTTACCCCCCTAGGCGTTGATTTTTCCCCTTTTTACCCCCTTAGGCGTTGAGTTCAAAAACGCCAAAAATACGTTTTTTTTTATTTTAAACCAATTAGCCAAATACGAAATTTCACATATCTAACTTCAAAACTGACGGCATTTCATATAAACTTAAAACTACTATTTTACCCCATAAGGGATGAATTTCCAAAAATACCTTTTTGTCGGATTATATTGTCATCGGTTCTTGTTAAGTGTGCGAAGTTTCAATTCAATCCGGCGTTCTCAAGCGGGTGAAAATCACATTCAAAGATTCCGTTTTACAAAACGTAGAAACATAGATACATACCAATCTAATAAAAGTGTAAAAATACTTAGCTAGCGTTAAAACCAATAATTTTTACGAACAACATAAATATGTTTCGTCAAGTTTTACCTAAGCTAAGATACTTACTAATAGATTGATTTTAATCATTATTTTAAATTGTTCACACTTGTTGTAACTTGAAATTGGCAGTGATTTGATTGGAGTGCACATAATAGACAAAAAAGCTTAAAATCAAAACATATAATACCTACCTACTTACCTTTTTTGCTTAAGATATTATATGTTAGATAATTAAATTAAAAAAAACGGAATGTCATCTACAAAATGTAGGGACAAGACAACACAAGGGACATTACCAAAGAAGACAATGCGATTAGTAGGTACCTACGTTTTTCTATATTGTTTTCCTGTTACATTTTTTTCCTAAAAGCAAATAGGTATAGACAGGTACCCTATACTAAATTTTTACTAAATGTGTGGTATCTATATGTCGCGTGGTACCTGCTTCTTTTGCCGTAGGTGTCGTTAGGGCGAGACATCATATGGGTGTAACATACACCTTTACTTTTTGTAATTATTTAATGCATTTTTCATCAAAAACTCGTATCATATGGACGTTAAATTCGATTTTGCCGGACATATCTTGGTGCCGGTGTTGGTAAACAACGACTTAGGGCCGTTACCTCTAAGATCCCGCGATTTGAACCCGCGACCTCACGATAACGAGTCCAATGCCTTAGCCATTAGGCTATCGCCGTTTAGCAAATGTTTGTTCTTTGGCACGCTCTACAACCAAACGGCTTGACGGATTTTATCATGTAAGGTGTCTCTGGATTCGTCTCAATTGGAGGAGTAATATAGTCTTTATAATCTTTCAATAAACTTATTTTAAACAGTTGGTTCTTTTTTTAAGTAATTTCTTATCAATATTAAGTAATATTGTATTGCATTTTCGAAAATGCTATTATTGTATTTGTAAAGTAATTGGCAAGAAATGCCTATAAAAATTACTTCAATATTCGGCCTGCGACATCATAATTTGTTAAAATGCTCTCTGTAACGAAGCAATAACAAAAGCCGTGATAGTTCTATAACTACCGACTAGATGGCGCAGCGAGGGCCCAACTCGCGAGTATCAAGGGATAGAAAAAATTGAGGTCTAGTAACATAGTACAGATAGGTGGTTCGCTTCTGGCCCCGTTTTGGCTATGGAAGTCTCGGGTTCGATTCCTGGGTACCTATGGACTTCAAATTTTTTTTTCTTTCAAAAATGCAATTATTGTATTTCAAGATTGTATTGTATCAGGCGTTTGTTAACGGTGAGATGCCGTCACTCTCAACCTCAATGTACCCTTTACTTTTCAATACGACGAAGTTTGAATTAGTTTGTAGTTAATCGTATACCCAGTCACGTCGGCGCCAGTAGTTAGAAATTGATATTAAGTTCTGAACTACGTGCGAAATTCACTTTGGTATATTATTTAATTTAATATTTCATTGTTCCACTTCTTGAAAACCGATTGCCCAGAATAAAGTAAAAAATGAGAGGTGTCTTCTGGACACGCGGTTGAACGTAGTTCCCTTTGCTGTATTTTTTTTTTGTGCTTGTGTTATCTATTGATTAGTGACCCTGACTGCTAAGCCGGAGGTCGTGGGGTCCATCCCCACCCAGGATAAAACTTTGTGTGATGAGCACAATGGTTTATTCTGTGTCTGCGTGTAATTTATCTATAATATGTATGTATTTAGAAATATATGAATCTGTGTATGTTGTCTGCTTGCCATAGTATAAGTTCTGCTTAGTTTGGGATCAGACGATGACATGTTTAATATTTTTTATAACAGAACATAACATTTAAAAAATTGTCCTATTTCAAATTAAGATTTTTCGTAGAGTACATTATGATATAAATGCGGTAAGTTAAAAATTACAGCCGAGGCGATATTGCTACAAGAACGCGCACGTATGTCATACGAAGTTTTATAACATATTTGCGAGGATTTTTTTTTTTTTTTTTCAAATAATAGTAATACAGCAAAAAAAAGGACGCGGAATAATTTTTACTTGTTTGTTACAGATAAATGGTTGTAATTTATGGTTAATATTAATTAAATTAAAGAATTGAATGTTTATTTATTATATTTTATCTCCCAAAGCTAATTTTATTCATAAAATGTTGACCACTTTTCTGACATAAAAACTTGCTAAGATTTAAAAACGTACCGTTCGTTTTAGACGGAGCATCTTGATAAGCCGTGCGTTTTACATTACATTATCGCTTAAGTGCGTAATAAGATACATTACGATATTGAATTTGGTGAAATAAGAGACCCTTTACGAGCAAATGTGAATGAAATTGATTGTTACATGTACACAAATTAGCGATGCGTTCATCAGCGCTTTTTATTTTAAGGCGGGGAACAAAAACAGCCAGTATTACTAATAAAGTGTTTATTAATTAAAAACTATTTGCTAACTATTTGCTATTTGTTCGATTTAGACGAAGCATCTTGATAAACCGCGCGTTTTACCCTATTAAAAAGAAACTCGTGCGTTTTATATTACAATAACGCACAAGTACGTAATGAGATACATTACGATATTGAAATTAGTGAAATAAGAGACCCTTTGCGAGCATATGTGTTATAAAATAAACATTATAGGGAAGGCACGGTGGTACGGAGACGGTTGATATTGTGTACGGTTTTTTTTTGTTTTGTATTGAATTTCTTTGCTTGTTTGCCTCTTGCCTCTTAGAACGAATGCTTTTGGGGCACCCCCCTCCCTAGGGCGAAGCTTAACGCCATTTGCCTCATAAGTAATAAAATCTGAAATAAATATAATCCTGGATCCGGCCATGCCGCTGAAAGTTTACATTTTTGACAATTCATCATCAATGTTGCTAAGGATGTGACTAAACCATTCAATAACCCAAATTACCGATTTTTTTCTGAAAATCGACCTACCTACATTTTGTAATAGTTTTTTAGTATTTACAAAATTTAATTTTGAAAAAAATCTTTTACAAGGACAATAGGTAACTGTTTTATAGAAAAGAAAAAATAAATAATTATTTTCTCAATTAATTTTCATTTTATACAAAATATAACACATCATGTACAACTGCACTGTAATTAGGTAATTATCTACGTACATGTCCATACATGTCAATAATCTATAAGACGTAATACTGTTCATTTCACAAAACCATGTATGCATATAATTTAAATAACATAATTAATTTAAAATCTTTAAGATTAATACAGAAAAAACAACTCAGTACAGCGTTACTATAAGTTAAGCACAAATACGATAATTACTATGACAACCAGAAATAGTGATGGGGCGATTTGAAAACATTTAAATGTTGAACCAAAGAAACCGAATAACACTTAATATTCGAAAATAAATATACAGGGTGTAACAGAAAGGTGTAGTCAAATTTCAGCAGCGGATAGTGTATGTTATCAATATTGCACCTACCATGGTGCCATAGCTGGTTCAATTATTATTACATAGTTGTGAAAGGCATATGGCAAAAGAAATAATTCTTTTCCACCTCCCCTGGTACAAAATTCAATTGGATTATTATGGCATAGAACTTTTTAAGTCATACGTTTTTAATTAATAACTTTTTCACTCATAAATTAACGAATGAAAAAATAATGAATATTTTTAGGATACTCCAATTTTGATAAAATAGGTTTGCACTTAGTATCCTGGGCACATACCAACTCATGAATATGACCACACTTTTCTGCTACACCTTGTATAGCATAATTCATTAAAAAATACTCGAATTTGCCATGGCTTGTTTTTACATTGTCAACGTGAAGTTGTCAGTTGTGTATACTTGGGGGTATATACCGATATACACTTTCTTACTCAGTACTTTGATCACGTTTTTAAATTAATTCCATTGATTCACATATTATGCAATTAATTCCGTTCTGTTTTAAACAGTAACCAGTATAGCTAGATATACCTTAGAAACAGTTTCGCAGTATACTAAATTGATGTTACCCCTTACAGTGTTTCAGTGCATATCGGAACATACCCTTAGATCGTGAGGACTATACAAACAAGCTATTTTACACTTGCACTTCACTTAATCATAAATAGTAGATTTTTAAACGATGTATGTTACGCTTTTATTTCTAGCCTCCCAGCCTAATGACAAATGATATCGTGCGATAAAAAACTACGTGCGCGTATGTAATGTAATTTCCTTCCCTAAATTTATTTTTACATCGTAAATAAAAATATCTCGCATCGTCAATAAATAAATATAATCGCACTGACTTAAAAACATTTTCAGTGCGATCGATCACACTATGACCGCACCAAAAACGTGAACTTTTCGATCTAACGAACTTGGTCTAACTCGGACTGCGGCTAGGTTACTAACCTAGCCGCAGTCCGAGTTAGACTTACTGGTATTACTAAATACCTGTAGCTATTGTATATACCCAGTAATTTGGTTCTTTGAATTCGTATTAAATTCATAGGTTAATTAATAATTAAATTTAATAAAGTATTTGTATTAACAATTAAACCTATATTTCGTTTACTGTTGCAAAATTAAAAATTCTGAACAACACTTCAGCACAAAATACAGTACAGAGGGTAGGTACTCCTAATCTTAGCCGTATACAAACGGGCTAAAGCAACACATCCATAGACATCAATCATAGACACGGAACCTCAGACTACTGCTGACCACTTTCACAACGAACTTTCGAACCGGAGTTGTAAAAATGGCGGCAAATTGACATGTCGCTATTTTTACAGCTCCGCGTTTAAAGTGTAAAACAGTGTAAAATATACTTGAAATACGTGATAACTGGACAAGAACGAGACTTTGTGATAGAAAGAAGAAAACTAGAAAGAAATTATACTTGAAACTTGCGTATGCACATAATGTGCGAGCCATAATCTCTACCGATTAATATTGGAGGGAAGAGGAAAAAAAACTTTCGAACCCGCTCTAGTATTTTGGCACTTCAGGGTCACATGCTATGACTCTATTTATTCTTTCTTCTTCTTAGTCGTGTTCTTCATTTAGCGAAGGTCGTATCTAATCCGAGGGGTCATTCATTTTCCGTTTTATTTTACGCCAGGATATTCTGTTTGCTGCAGTTCTAATGGCATCCACAATTGGCATGTCGGTAAGGGATTTGGTCCATTCATCGCATAGGTGTCCGTCTGCGTGCTCTCTTTCCGTCAACCTTATCAACATTGTCTGCTTGTCAAGGTTATCCGAGCGTCTGCGATGATTCTACTTAGGTTTTACATTTTTTCGTTTTCTAAACATAGCATAATATAATCTCTCTGTACCTGCTTACAAATACAGGTATAAAAAACAATATTTTCACGTAAAAACACGTGACATACTTTAAATCACAAAATATTAAAATTACTAATACAAAACGGACCTTTTTTATATGTATTTTTTGGACACTCTCCAATTCGAATACCGGATTGGTATATTAATGAAGGCACAAAAAAAACAGGATCCTCAGATGCAATCTCTTCGGCCTTTTCGACCTCGGCAGCGCGGCGGTGATGTTCTCCCTTAGATTTCAACTGAGAAGTACATTCTTTCAAGAGAAAGTCTATAAGCGGAGTACTCTTATAAATCATTAGATCAGCGTAGACGTGGGACATCACTACTAAACAGAAGCAGATCTTTACGCAACAGTTGATGGACATAGCGTCGTAGTTTGAATCCCGTTAACAGACTACAAACTAAACGATCCATTCAACGATTTTATACTTCCTTCAAGATAAACTGTGCCACTGTCCTAGATTTATTATTAATATACAAGGTATTGTAATTCAAATATTATAATTGAACACCGGTTTCCTCTTTCGTTAGAACAATCCATCTGTATTGTAAATATACTCATAGAGTCACGGCCATAATCTGAAACATCCTGATCGCGACTAGGTATTAAATTGTAAATATATTGGTTCGGTTGGCTTGTTAAGAGAATGTAGCTATGTACCTACCTGGTATATATATATACATTATGATTACAAGCGAACCCAATACAATATCTAAAACATAACGTAATCTAATTGAACAAATTCTTAAAAGAAATTTCCAAAAAATTGGTCGACTCCACTGGCGACCGTACTCGTAGAGCTGGCAGCTTCCTCGCACAACGCATCGGCATTGCTATACTGCGAGTTTTAATTTATTAGTTATTGTATATTATCTGTTATATCTATTATGAAATTAAAAAGTATAGAAATTTTAACTCGTCTAATGATTTGATAAAAAATGCAATGTCACCTTTTCCAGTTCCAACCATGAATAACTTTTCCCGAATAATGGGTGCGTATTTTTAACCGACGAAGGCAAACGAAGAAGGTTATTATTAAAATGGAATAGATATATATATATATATATCTATTCCATTTTAATATATATATATATATAAATATATATATTAGTTCCGTTACAATGAAATGTTTACTCTCAACACGAGTATGTACCTCGTATATGTTGTAAAAAGTTTGAAATAAAAACCAAATTAAAAATTTTGAAAAACCCGTGGGTTTTTTCAACAGGCGTTTAATCAACATCAAATAAAGTTTTAAAAGCCCCGACTAACAGGAGGCAGGGAAGTACGTAAAATCCGTTGGGATATGCCTTTCACTGAACTGTCAAATACACAAAAATATTTGAGTTAAATTCGGGGCAGTAAATGGTAGACCCCAACGGATGTTCTTAGGTTCCTTACTAGTATAAAGTTATCTGTGGTTATTTACCTGCCCCTCCTGTTAGTCGGGGGGTTTTAAAATTTTATTTCTATCTGTTTCACGCCCGCCGTCGGGTTTAAACGTTTCAAGGGTTGCGATTCGATTAAGGTAATCCAATCGCAACCCTTGAAACATTTATTCCCCAGGTTAATGAACGTATTACGATAACATGTTATACCTAAATCAGTATAGGTGTATCTATAATATTTGAAGAGTTCTTTCTTCTTTAATTGAAATCGCATGATTTTGTAAAAAGATATCTATGCGTAATCTCTGATCATACAAAAAAAAACCGGGCAAGAGCATGTCGGACCATGCTCAGTGTAGGGTTCCGCAGCCTCGAACAATTGCATCAGTTTGTTACATGTATGGAGTACCCCCTAAAAATATTTATTATTATTATTTAGCTATCAAACAAAGTAGTGGCTACTATAAGACACCTTTTCACAAAATTTAATCAATATTCATTTAGTAGTCTTTGAGTAAAACGCCCATGACATACGGACGGACAGACAGACAGACGGACATGATGAAACTATAAGGGTTGCGTTTTTGTCATTTTGGCTACGGAACCCTAAAACCAAGATCATGTAGGACCATGCTCAGTATAGGGTTCCGCAGCTATTACTACAAATAAATGCACCACATATGAAAAAATACGATCTCGAAAGTGATCGAAAGTGAACCAGCAAAAGAGCGTATCTTCATGTCACTTACGTCCTTTTGTTGAGAAGCATAGTTTTTCGACAATAACTGAATGACGATATATCCGATCATGTTGAAAACAATTTTAGTTGACAACGATTATCGTTACCTTTGTGATTTTTTCATATTTTTTGGTCAATCTGTTTAAAAGATAAAGGAGGTACGCAATTTTTGGAACTTTCGGAGCCATTGTTTCCGAAAATATTCACATAATCAAAAATACACATAATAAAATGTTTTTAAAAGACCTGTCAAATGATGTGCCACAAGTAGACGTTTGTTTAAAAAAAAAAGAGTGCCCCTTAAAATATTTAATTTTGTTATTTAACTATAGCTATAGCCATAGGTGGTACCGGCTTAGGAATAGTGCCACCCCATCTCTTCCGTGGGTGTCGTCAAGGCGACTAAGGGATTTTGCACAGGAGGACGGGCAGCAGCGTCTTCTGCGTACTTATTTTAAAGCCCAACCCGCTTGCAAAACTTGGCGATTATGGCAATTACCCCCAAGATCTATAATAAGTAGATTCTAAAGGGGAGACCCATGCCCAGCACTGGAACATCATATGGGTTGCTATGATGATTTAACTATTGAACTAAGTAGCGGCTCATACAAGACACATGAACCTACTCTGAATTTCATCCATATACAATGAGTAGGTAGTTTTTAAGTAAAATTCCTGTGGAATACGGACGTACACAAACACACTCACACGTACTCACACACACTCGCACAAGATGTGGACACATCACAAGCTGTGGTACAGCTTTTTTATTTTGCTTACAAAACGTAGTTCTACATTTTCCCTGGATTTTTATGCTTCAAAGATCACGGTTAGGTATTTTTTTACAGAATCATGCGATTTCAAAAACTCTTTTTATATTAGAAAGAACTCTTTAAATATTATAGATTCACCTATAGTTCTTTAGGTACTACTATAACATATCGTATTACTATCACACAAATCACACTAATATTAAAAAGGTGAAAGTTTGTGAGTATGTCAGTGTGTATGTTTGTTACTTCTTCACGTCTAAACGGCTGGAACGATTTTAGGTATGGAGTTAGCTGACACCTTGGATTAAGACATAGGCTAATAAACCGCGGATAACACCGCGGGGCACAGCTAGTAACATAATATGTGTAAGTAATACGTTCATTACAATATTGAAGGTAGTTTCCCGCCGCGGGGCTAAATTTTGGGATACCCTGTATATATTATTATTATTATTATTTATACTCTGCATAAACAGTGACCAATTTACTGTTCTGATTAATATCGCAATCCCCAGCTGGGTCAATACAGAATATTTTAAACCTGAGGAAAGTACGTCGAACCATAAAAAACGTCCGTCAATAATTTTATGGTGCACCTGGCTGCTCGCATCCGCAACTGATGCGCAGAGATCGTTTAATATCAACATTTTCAATTTTAAAGCGCAATTTTACACAAAAATAAATTAAAATCTTCTGCTGTAAATTGCGCTTTATCAGGTGCGGAATCCAAAGAGGGGTAACCGCCCCCCCCCCCCCCCCCACCTCCAAAGACAGAATTTTCAAGTATTTCCAAGTGTGTACTTGAGAATTTTCAAGTGTGTACATTTGGTCCGCGTTTACGGACAAAACTATTCACAGTTGGCCAGTGAGTCAAAGTGTCCCGTCCCCCCCTAGAACATGATCATGGATCCGCGCCTGTTGGGGATACAACAACTCACGTAGGAGGTATTAATTTGTAGCTAATCTTTTGTACACTGACTGAAATATTTATGATACCTAGGTAGGTAATATGGCATACGCTAAGAAATGGTGTATGGGGTGAAATGAGGGTCCCTAATTAAACGCGGGCGAAGCCACAGAGATTAGCTAGTTAATAGGTACCTAAATATAATCTTGAAGAAATGATGTCTATGAAACCCTTACATATTCCGAAGAAAAATAAGTAAGAATAACGATTAATTCAAGTAAATGAACGTACTCCGTAATCTGAGGGAAACGGTAAGACCTTCACCACACCAACGTTAGTCAGGATTTACGCGCCAATTTAGCATGGTCTTCCACTTTTTACTACGCCGTAAAGAAGTTATAAAAATAAACCTATATTAAATGGTATAGAAATCCTGCTACGTGCTGAGGAGAAAAATAAAATGAAACCGTCTTCTTTCCACATTTTACTTTAAAATCGTAGATAGGTGGTACTTAAAGCTTAAGTTGCTTCTTATTGTCGACGTCATTCGTAAGTAGAAATACTAAATAGTATTTTACTATAGGGTACACCTACACGTTTTTACCTGTGCTAAGTAATTTTTTTTTTTGTATTTATACACAACGCTCTTGCAAAACAAAAATCAGATCGAACTACATAGGTAATCATTTCTAAAGAGGTAGAGACAAAAGTCTGAGAGTACAAAACATACTTATAATAATAGAGTAAAGTAAATTTCACACGTAGATCTATACTAATATTATAAAGAAGTAAAGTTTGTATGTTTGTATATTTGTTAAATTGTAAGGGGTAATCTCGGGATCTACTGAACCGATTTTAAAAATTATTTCACCAATAGAAAGCCACATTATTGCTGAGTGTCATAGGTTATATAAAAAACCGAAAAATAAAAAAAGCTTTTACTTGGTAGTCCGTTTTGCAAAGTGAATCGGAGAAAAAACGGTCGAATGAAAGCGTTTCTTACGAACGCTGCCTTAACTATGAAAGATATATTTTTGAGTTCTAGAAAAAACATGTGAAGCTTGAAAATGCCTACAAAAAGGTCAACGACAGCATATGTCTAACTTTTATATTTAAGTTACAAAAAGTAGGTTTAATTTTCTTTCTTGACGCCCCGGGAGGCACTGGCAAAACGTTTCTTGCAAATTTGGTATTGGCAAAAGTAAGACAATCCGGGAGAAATGGACTAGCCGTTGCCTCTTCGGGGATTGCCGCTACTCTGTTAAATGATGGGAAAACAGCACACTCCACCTCTGACAGTCTCACTAGAACAACAGTCAGTTTGTTCCATACGTAAAAATGGGCCACTCGGGAAACTTTTACAAGAAACATCTTTAATTATATGGGACGAATGTACCATGAGTCAAAGAGCTCATGTTGAAGCAGTAAACTGAACGCTCAAAGACCTCAGAAACTCTGATGCTGTAATGGGTGGCGTTACTTTTATTTTCGCGGGCGATTTTCGGCAAACACTGCCTGTAGTAACAAAAGGAACACGCGCCGATGTCATCAGAGCATGCTTAAAATCATCTCACTTATGGAGTTCGGCTGCATCTCTCAATTTATGAACAAACATGAGAGCCCATTTGAGCGAATCTTGGCGAAGGAAAAATTGTCTCTCCTAACACCAACAGCAATGACATTAAACTTGACGAGACATTAGGACACATATTGCACAGGTTGGAACATCTCTTATTGACGCAATATATCCCGGTCTTGAACATTTATTGGAGAGAGATTATCATTGGCTTTGTTCTAGGGCAATAGTGTCACCCAGAAACGATACAGTGAATGAAATAAATAAACTAATTTTAGAGAAAATTCCCGGTCAGGTCAAACACTTATAAGTCTATTGATACGGTGTGTAATATTGAGGATACAGTGCACTACACACTTGTGTTAAAAGTTGGCATTCCTATCATGCTATTAAGAAACTTGAGCCCCCCCAACATGTGTAATTGGACAAGGCTGCTTATAAAAGAGTTACGGGACAATATTATCGTGGCGACCATTCTCACAGGGCCAGCAGTGGGACAACTGGCTTATATTCCGCGGATACCCATGATTCCCACTGATTTACCCATCCGATTTACCATTGACCTGAGAAAGCCGTGTTTTTCTCATGGGCAGTTATATGTTGGCTTATCTCGGGTTGGAACTCCTTATAGACAATATATTTTGCTACCAAATGATAACATTACATCCAATATAGTTTACAGAGAAGTTTTGAACAATTAAAATTACCATAACCAAACTAACTTTTCCCGCGACTTGGTCCTCATGGAATTCGTTTATCGCAAATCCCGCAGAAATTGTTTTTTCTTTCGGACAGAGTTACTTTCGAATTTTGTATTAGCATGCAAATACAAACTATACCTACGTCCTCCCTAACCCCTTTTGGCAGTTAGAAATTAAAACATAACACTCTTTACTAAAAAAGGATTATTAACATTATGCTTATGCCCAACGAAGTGGGCACGGGTCAGCTAGTATAATATAACTGTGTATACCGAAAGCCCACACACACTGACAGATACCTGCATGCTACGTCACATCACCATCCTCGTCACCTACAATCCGTGATACGTCATTGAAAAACAGAGCCTTTGACCTCTGTGACCCTGATCATGTGGAGCAAGAGCTAGTCCATGTTCAGGAGGTCTTCAAGAAAAACGGATATCAGGTGTACCGAATAATGAAGCATATCCCAAAACGTGACAAACCTCCGGAGGTGAGCAGATAACCTGCTTATTTGCTCTACGTCAGAGGAGTGACAGACAAGATCGGATCAATTATGAAAAAGTACTCGATCCGTACGATCTACACAACGGTGGCTAAAGTGGGCAACTTGGTGGGCAATCCGAAGGATATTATACCTCTACAGACGCCAGGTGTCTACAAAATTGATTGCAGCTGTGGTAGTTCGTACATTGACCAAACAAAGCGAACTATAGCGGAAAGGCTAAAAGAACACATCGCAGCAGTGAAAAACCGGCAAGCGAACAAATCGGCAATTGCAGAACACATACTGCAATCGAACACCGATCACTGGATTGAGTTTCATCGTCCACAAACCCTCTTCACAGACCGCCATTTTTATTCACGAATTGTGCGTGAAGCGATTGAAATTAAAAAACATAAAACTTTCAATCGGGAAGAGGGCTTCAAACTATCCGTGACGTGGAATCCAGTGATTCGTAAAACACAACCTCGGATTGTTTCGCAGTCGGTTAACATGGACAAAATCAGTGTAGTGTGCAGTGACCCTAACTTTTCGAGCAGTAAAAAAGTGAGGGTGGATGAAGATTCATCGGCCTGACGGAGTCTTAACATCGCTGCGACAGTCCGCTTGTGACCACGGCCGGTGCAACCTGGTGGAATCGTCAAGCAATTTTAAGGTAAACAATGCGCGTTAATTCCCGTATAATAAATAGTTATAATCATGCAACGCGAAAGTTTAAATGTTAGTATAACTCGGTACCCTATTTCTAAAGACTCCCTCTGTGGCGCGGTGGGAGTGTATCCGACTGCTGCGCAAGAGGTCGTGGGTTCGATCCCCACCCAGGATAAAACATTGTGATGAGCTCGATGGTTTATTGTATGTCTGGGTGTTATTTATCTATAATATGTATGTATTTAAAACTATATAAATATGTTTATCAGTTGTCTGGTTTCCATAGTACAAGCTCTGCTTAGTTTGGGATCAGATAGCGTTGTGTGAGTTGTCCTAAGATATTATTATATTATTATTGTTCCCGTTCTTAAAACCGATTTCCGTATTAAGTATCATTTCACTTACAATATTTATTTTTACATCGTAAATAAAAATATCTCACACCATACCTGAATAAATAATTACAATTGCACTGACTGATAAGAAAGGGCGATGATTCGCCCCTATAGATGGGATGATCCAATGCATTGTTTTTTTGTTTGTAAGTGAAATTACACTAATAACATTATTTTACTTTATTCTGTGAAATCGGTTTTTAGAAGCTGAAACAATGAAATAGGTACCAAGTTCACGTTGTCCGATGGAATGCACTGAGTGACAAAAAAAGTTCGCTAAAAATTTTTTCGTCATTCGAACCATGCGGGCGAACTGGGGCTAGGTTTGCTTAAGTGTACCAGAATCTGATGAAAACTGGTGAAGGTGTAGAGATGGTAACTCAGGGATTAGGTAAGTGGATCAAAGACCTACATGGTTTTTTTTTATTGATTTCAATTTCATTATCAATTTCTGTCTCAATAGAACTGAAGGAACCTTATTCCTGAAACAAAATAAACAGTTTGTGCAGCAGCTCCAGCGGTATAGATGTCAGTTTTCGCATTACATAAAAATTAAAACACACAAATATCCAACTTTCTTTTACTTCATGTTCATAACTGGTGATTAGAAATCAGTTCGACATACTACCTACCAACTACCTACCATAATAATTTATCTAAGTTAATGTATCAAAGGTCAAAATCGCAGTAGGAATCAGCCGTCCGACAACTGTCAGATATCATTGCCATATAAAATTAATAATTTTTTTAAAAATTTCTTTAACTTTTTTGTTTAGTTAGTTCATGTTTAGTTCATGTGATTCTGGTACATCTTTATTACCCAGTAGTAGATATTGTAGGTAGTTAGATTTATAACACAATTATTGGATATACGGCCCGAAGTCGCTGCGACCTACGAGTAACTCTCATACGAGGACATCTCCAAGGATTAGTCCACGGAACAGAAAAAACAGTTGTTTTTTTCTGTTCCGTGGTTTAGTCTGGCCATGAATTCAACTACATAGGCCACTCTACCTAGATACATATCTAGGTAGAGTGGCCTTAACGTCGTCAGGTGTGATTAAGTGGTGGCAACCAAGGTGCTGGCTTCTGGTGAGGTGAATTGGCTCGCAGCCACGTAGCATGTGTATTGGTGTTTCCTCATCCTTGTAGCAGAACCTGCAAAGATCTTGTGCATGTGTTTGTTTAGTCTGCAGTGCCCAGTTAGGTTCTAGTAATAATTGTCATTTCATTGTTACTCATAGAAAACGCTTCTTTAGTGAACCTTGCATTGAAGCTGCAAAAGGGTTCAGGTCCCCTACGCCATCGCCTCTGTCCCCGTTCTGGCTAGTTCATCGGCTAACTCATTTCCTACGATGCCACGGTGTCCAGGTATCCAACTTAGAGTTACCTTATTGGTTTCATCTAATTTGTTTAAGGTTTAGTCACTCTCTTTTACGAGTTTTTATACATTTATAATACAATTTCAAAACGTATTTTTATTAACAATTTAATCTTTAATTTCATAATCCTGTTCACTGTTAACAATTATCACATAAATATAAAATAGGTACTGAACAACTCAACTGTCTCGGTATTTTTTAACATAAAATGCCGTGACCAGATAGAATAGAGAGACAGAAAGGAGGCACCTACATACCTAAACTTTATACGGTACTTCGCTTGAGCAACGCACATGTCATGTAGCCACCACCATATTCAGCCGTATCAATGACTAGCTGACCCGCGCAACTTTGTCTGCGTAATTTTTTCCCGTTTTTGCAACATTTTTCATTGCGGCTCCGCTCCTATTAGTTGCAGCCTTCCTCGATAAATGAGCTATCCAACAGTAAAATAACTTTTCAATTCAGACCAGTAGTTCCTGAGATTATCGCGTTCAAACAAACAAACTCTTCAGCTTTATAATATTACTAGCTGTCTCGCGCAACTTCGTCTACGTAAATTTTCCTCGTTTTTGCAACATTTGGCATTGCTGCTCCGCTCCTATTGGTTGTAGCGTGATTTTTTATAGCCTTTCTCGATAAATGGGCCATCCATTAGTGAAAGAATTTTTCAATTCGGATCAGTAGCTCTAGAGATTACCGCGTTCAAACAAACAAACAAACTCTTCAGATTATAGATACGATAGTCCCAACCTACAGGAGCCCTGAAGGTGCGTTAGCAATTGTACCCCCGTGCCAGCAACACTTACCTACAGAAAGTTCAATTGCAAATTTGTGCGGGCAACTCACATTAGTAATTTAGCCTCTATAGGGGGTGTCATTATTTGGCCTATAGGCGTTCAATGGCATAGGCTATTGAACGCCCATAGGCCCAATAATGACACCCCCTATAGAGGCCAAATAATGACACCCCCTAACAAAGTTTGAAACAGAACACCTCTAAGGCAAGCTATGCCACTGGTTGTGATCTAGTGACTTTTTTACACTTTTAGTTCTTAAACATAGCTTAACATACCTACATAACATCATTTCTCTGTATCTACGAAAATAGGTGAAAAAAAACAAATATTTTCATGTTAAAAATGTCATAAAATAAATTAATAACCATTAAAATAAGTAACACAAAATGGACCTTTTTTATACGTATTTCTTGGACAATCTCCTATTCGAATACCAGTTTGATATATTAATGAAGGCACAACAGATACAGGATCCTCAGGCTCAGGTGCAATCTCTTCAACCTTTTCGACTACGGCAGCGCGGCGGTGGTGTTCTCCCCTGGATTTCAACAGACTAGGACATTCTCTCAAAAGAAAATCTATAATTGGAGTACTCTGATAAACCATTAGATCAGCGTAGACGTGAGCCATTCCTACTAAACATAAGATCTTTATACAACAGTTGATAGACATGTTATCGTTTTAAACGCTATAGGCAGGAACTTCGTAGTTTGAATCCCGATATCAGACTACGAACTATAAGATCCATTCAAAGATTTTATACTCATTTCTTCTCAAGGCTAACTGAATAAAATGTGCGACTCTGATCTGTTATTAGTATGGTTTCCTCTTACGTACGAACAATTCATATGAATTGTAAATTTACTCATAGAGTCATAATCGTTTAATCATCCGGATCCTGAATAAGTATTGTAGTGAATATAAGTATCTACCTAATGAAAACAAGAATGAAGATCTTTTTCTACTTGTGCTACCTACTGCCTACCTGTACTTTATTTATCCTTAAGAATGCATATTTCATGCTGTTGGTTCCTATTCCGAAAAAATAACAAATATTACCTAATTAAAAAAACATTAAAATTCCTTTCCATATCTACTAATATGAAAAAATTATAAACGACATCAAAAATAATTACAAGTTAAATAAACAGCATAAAGTCGGTTTATTTTTTTTATATTGTTTATATAAAAAAAATAAACCGACTTTAAAAAAAAAAAAGAAAATAATGAAATAATACATTCCTATAGACAAATAACAATAAAAATCTTTATTTACTTACGAAGCAAAATACTACTCTTGTGAAAAGTCGATTCTACATTTACAAATTTACTAACCTCGGTAGTGTAGTGGCGGAAACTTAACAGACCGAAGTGGACATACATCGCTTAAAAATCGCCAAGACAAGAGCAACCCTCGCACAGCTCCGTCCTGTATGGCAATCGCGGAAAGTTAGTGAATCTCAAGATATTCCGGTCCAACGTGAAAGTCGTGTTGCTATTGTATGGGTGTGAAACGTGGAAAGTCACAAAGGACATCTCGCGTCAACTCCAGGTCGTTATCAATCGTTGTCTTCGTCGTATCCTCGGTGTTTACGGGCCCGAAAAAAATTGTGGGAACGCTGCGGAAACTCGGATCGGGACTCTAAACACAAACCAAAGCATGCCCTAAACTGGATTCCAAGGAAAGCGAAAACGTGGTGGCCCTAAGCAGACCTGGTGGCGGACAATCGTCGCAGAGACGAAGAGCATTGGGAAGACATAAGGCCCATAAGTCTTCCCAATATTCTTCGTCTCTGCTGTGTGTGCTGTGCATCAATCCAAATGGCGAGGACGTCAGTTAAAAAGTTATCGTGAATGTCAAAATACGTAATTCATTTGAGTGGACGTCGTTCGCTTTTGGAATTCCAAATTAACTGACGTTCATCCAGTCCAAGTGGACGTATATGACGCCACGCCATTTAGTATTTTTCCTCTTCCCTCCGTTATTATACGGTAGGGATTATGGCTGGCACATTCATACATTTTCTTCCTTGAATCACAAAGTCTCGTTCTTGTCCAGATATCACGTATTTCAAGTATAATTTACACTGTTTTACACGTTAAACGCTGAGCTGTTAGTGATAGCGACATGTTAGTTTGCCGCCATTTTTACAACTCCTATTAGTAATAATTCTGATCATTGACGAAACAGAAAAACTTTGAGAAAAACAGTCTCACAAAATGTCAAATTTATTTGATCTCTTTATTTCTTCATAGTAGCCTTTAGTTTAAGGTAAACTAAAGACTGCTGTCAATACTATTAATACCTTGCATACCTACGTCCAAATGGAAGACGTAGGTCCAAATGGAAGTATAGGTAGTCAATGGTTGACTGCCTCTGTGGCGCGGTGGGAGTGTATCCGACTGCTACGCAAGAAGTCGTGGGCTCGATTCCCACACGGGACACCACTTTGTGTGATCCATAAATTATTGTTTCGAGTCTGGGTGTACTTTGTGTCCGTGACTTATATGTTTGTAAAGTCCCCCGCGACCCAGGGCTTGTACCCTAGTCCCCACTAGGGTACAAGCCCTGGGTCGCGGGGGAGTCGTCTTTTTAAAAAAAAAAAATGTTGCCATAATATTGTGTACATCATTCATTCTGAGTGCCAATGTCGTCAGTGGCCGCCTTTAGAGCGAAATGAAGCGCAATGCACGGCGCACAATAGACACCCTCTGCCCATCTAGGTATCATAGGAAAATAAGTCAAGTAAGGTTATGTAGGTACACGAAATTAACCAACATTTACGTGTTCGTAAACTTTCGCGATTTGTACACATTAACTTAGGTGGGAAATCGGGCGGCCCAGATACCAAAAGACCCTAGTTCGAGTCCAAGTAATGATTATTATTTTCCCTTTTTATTTTTATTTTTGATTTTGGTTATTTGATTTGTGTTATAACTTCATATTTTTTATTAATATGTTAGAAAGATCGAAAAATATTATTAAAAATTTCATCAGTATGTAATTTAATGTTCAAGTTTCCACTTCAGGCGGCATTACCGGAGTGCAACCCGTTGTTTTTTTTTTGCGACTTTTTTTTTTGTTTCGACCGTTGCAATACGGTCGAAACTTCGGGCAAAGTATTTACGCTGTTTAATCTCGTAGCTTATAAAATTCTTTAAAGGCGCCCTAGTCGATGATTCTACCACACAAACGCGCAAATGTGATTACATAATATACTTATATAGTGATTACTATTAGTATGAGGTCTAAGTCAAAGCTTAAAATTTATATCTATTTCTTTTATCATAAACTAGGTCTGTAGACAGCCATAATTGAAAATAATTTAATAATAATAAGCCTTAAAAGATTGGAATTTCGCAAAAATTATTGTTAAAATTGTTAACATTCTTAAATGTTTTAGGGCTTATAACTTTCAAAAAATGAATTTATTTTCATATAAGGCTGCCTAGCTCATGTTAAAACGAATTGATATTAGTTTTAAGCTTACGACGTTAAACAGCGGAGTGATCACATAAGCGCGTTTGTATGGTAAAATCATCGACTAGGACGCCCTTAAAATAACATTGTAGATGGCGGCAAAATTTACCTTCGTATTCTAATGATATTGTTGCAGTTTTCCATTGCTCTCTCTTCGTCTTACGAATTTTCGATCAGGTCACGTGGTCTCGTGTCCTGACGCGAGTTTAACATTTTTTACCCATCCAAAAAAGTTCACAACGCCGCTAAAGTAGTTTTTACTTCAAAAAACTTGTGGTTCTTAAATGGCAAAGTTCCTACTGCGATTATGAACTTTATTACTTTATCGGCAGTATCGGATTTTTATGATGTAAATTTAAGAATATAGTTATGAATATTCTTAAATTTACATCATAAAAATGCGGCTGTATGTCGAGTTGATATCTAACCATCAAAAGTGTATAGGAAAGGGAAAAAGAATGTTTAAAAGTTTGTTAAGTTTGAATTTATAATACTCAATGCAAAAACTGACATTTACGCGGCCGGAGCTATTGTACTGAATATTTAATAAGTTCGACCAGTGATGAACTGATGATACTTAATTCTATATAATCAGAAATTGTTAACGAACCTTTATGTAAAATTAAACGAATTCAATGAAAAAATACAACAATCAAGACTTGTTCGTTCTAGTAGGTTTAGAACCTACGGACCTACTTACCTTAACATTGTGTTACCATTTTTAAATCATAATTTCCTCATTTTTCGTCAGATTCTGGTTAAAAATTAACTGAAATTATGAAATAACACTTTTATATACCTAGGTAAGTATACTTTTACTATTCTTACCTATATAAAAGTATTATTTCACGGTTGATTTGAGGAGTTTCGTTGTCTGTCTCCGAAACTTATCATCAGATCTAAGACATTTTTAAGGGACCATTTCAAAATAAACCTCTTTCGAATTAAAACATTATTTTTTAAGTTCCGTCATTTTCTGAGATTTATCCATAAAAAAACATCCGAATTTAGAATCTCCTCATTTTTAAAGTCGGTTAAAAATATACACACAAATTCAAGTGAAATGGATTCACTAAATGGCAGATATTGGGTTTCCCAACACAAAGGAGCAGTTACTGCGTTCTGTTTTACTTAATAATTAGTTAAAGAAAACTTATTTTGTAAGTAACAAATGCGTTATTATTTAAACCACTAGTATTACAAGCAATTTGCTTAGCTGGAAAGGTTATCAAGATTGCTAGTAATGTGTACGACCCACATAGCTATATTTAATATAAATTATATTTATATTATATAATTTATTTATTTATTAATATAAAAATAAAACCGAACTAAAATTCCATAATTCATTAAATTACCAATATTTATCACACAAAAGTTTTCATTATGTCTCAAGAGCTTTAGTTTAGTTTACTTTCCCTTAGTTCATTCTTAGTTCATTAATTGCTCAAGAAAAGTTCTTAAGATGCATTGATGATTGAATAGTGAATGCGCGCTTTATACTCCAACATTTAATTTTATTAGTCTGGCAAGTTTGGCGGTTTATTGTCTGTCTTGTCAAATCGTCACGACGCAAAGCGACGCAACAAATCGCAATTTGAAAACAAATAATTTTGTTATTTGTGTTAATTAGGATTTATGTAGATAATTAAAATAAATCTACGAAAATGGTTAAGCTTACAACAGAATTAATTCAAAACTCTATGCAGTATATGAATCCTTGTCGAGATCGTGAATTAGATTTAAGAGGTTAGTATTTTCTTCCTCATAGATTAAGATGCTATCTCATTTTTCTTTATTTATTACAAGCGAAAGCGTTATAATGAAACATTTGAAATACCTAACAATCTACTAATACTATGCTCATAAGATCTTACCGCCTACTTTGTTTTTAGGTTATAAAATACCGCAGATTGAAAATATGGGCGCTACGCTAGACCAGTTCGACACAATCGATTTCTCAGATAATGATATCAGAAAACTGGACGGATTCCCATTACTGAAAAGGCTGAAATGCTTGTTACTTAATAGTAACAGGATTGTGTAAGTACATTTTTAGACCTTACTTGATTCTCCTAAGTTAGCCTTTTGGAGTTTCCTGTTTCTCAAGATTTAAATTTATTTACCAACTTTCCAAATACAAAATGAAGCAGGCACCAGTACCGCTGTATTATAAGTATTTCAATAATCTTACCTGGAATTTTATTAAATTAATATTTTAAAAATTGAGAGTGTCAGAGCATTTGTAATTGCTATCTATTAAAACTTATATCAACTAGTTACAGTACGATCAACGTAACTTGACCGGATTGAAGTTAGGTTTTTATCACTTTCGCGCATGTCATTGAGATGCGACCCTAAAATTACTTACGAAAACGACTAAATATGTTTAATCAATTAAAAATACTAACAACATTTTAGCAATTTCTTTAAGAAAACAATCACAAAAAAACATTAGTAATACTAATTATGACAATGTAATGCATAATCGCATCTCTAATTCTCTTGGTTTAGTTACCGCCCCCACCCCCCGCCTCCTTTCACCATTTACTTCCAAATAATACATCTGCGCAACCACTTGTACCAAATTTTCCTTGTTCTCAACTCAACATTTAATTCAAATCACATTTTACAGGAGGCTTGGTGAAAATTTGGAACAGTATCTCCCTAATTTGGAATCTATAATATTGACAAACAACAACATTCAAGAACTGGGTGATTTAGATCCTCTGTCTACATTACCTAAACTGAAAACACTATCACTTTTGCACAATCCTGTTGCAAATAAACAACATTACAGGTAAATGTAACTCACCTCATTATTTGTACCTATCAGCCTGTATCAATTCACTGCTGGACATAGGCATCTCCTAATTTATGCCACAATACCCTGGTGTCCATATCCAATTCATCCCAGCAACTAGGTTTTTGGTTCCTCTTTGTTTGTTGGACTTGATTTGCTTAATTCAATGGACATTGGTCCTTTGGCAAACATGGTCTATATGTACATAGCATAACCTGCATGCTATGTGAGTAACTTTGGTAGAGCTATGGAGGAAAAATTAGTCTCAGATGGAACTTGAACCTTAGGGTTACTGGGAATAAAAAATGTAACAATCCAGAACTTCATTCAGGGAGGCATTGTGTGACCCAATTGTCAGTCATTTGTAGATGAGGGACCGATTGCCTTTTGCCCCGATTGGGGGGAGCAATTGCCTTGCCCCAAAAAAAGTTTGGGGGGGCAATTACCGCCTTTTGCCCAACATGTTTCAAGGTTTATCATAGTTTGACTATTGGGTAGTTGACTACAATAAAAGTAAATTATTTTCTACTAATCAGCTAATAGTATATCTTAAAATAACTGTTCTTTTACATTTTAATTTTTTTTTAATTTAAAAGCATGAAAATGAATACTAAAAGTAATAATTTGACTTGTCATATTGACTTTCATAAAAAGAGACAGATTTGACTTGAAAGTCTACATCCCTATTCAGTGGGTAGACTAATCAATGTATGTGGAGACAACTTAATCCAAACTAATATTATAATGTGAAGGTAACTGTCAGTCTGTTACACTTAACTAGTCAATGATTCTACCACTGAACCGATTTAGACTAAATTTGGTATGGAGATACTTAAGAGTTCTAGAAAAGGAAATAGTTATAGTTTTTGATGTGATAACTGAATCTGGCAGAGTTACGCAAACTAATAAAACAAAAATTGAACATTAGTAATCCTTTTAATTGTCTTCCTTCTCTAGAACTAACAACAATATGTCCTCCCCATATTCTTAAAGCGATCCTCAAGCATCAAAGCTCCCCATATTAATTGCCAACTAATTTATATACTTTCTGTCTCTGACTTACTAGTCCAGTATCAGCACTAACTTCTTGCAATTACAGGGCATATGTTGCATTCAAATTCCCCGAGGTCAGATTATTAGACTTCAGAAAAATTAAACAAAAAGAAAGAGATGAAGCTAACAACTTATTCAAGAGCAAGAAAGGAAAAGAAATGCAAAAGGAAATATCGAGGAAAGCCAAGACCTTTGTTCCTGGAGGAAATGTGCCTGATCCAAAAGTCACAAGTAATTATTTTTTTACTTATTGGAAATGTGTGTTATTTTACAAAAAAGCAACATGATTTTAATAGGGGTCACACCCATAATTGATGTAGCTGTTCTCATGACTTAGTCATGAGAACTTGTTCTGTTGTGTCCTAATCTAATCCACTTTAACATAGTCTTCTAAAGTTCAAAACATCCTACTGCAGTAGGTCTTTTAAAAAAATATGGTTTCTGTAAAGCCGGTTTAGCATTGATGACATTGTAATAAACAACCATGCCGGTGACAGCTTTAATGGACTCATGCACCCGGTCTTCAATTTATTAGACAATATCACATCAAAATAAATTGGTTGGTTGATTGTGAAGCTTCAATTCAAACCAGTTTTTCGTAATCTGTACAAAAATGTCTAATTAATACATTACGTAATATGTTTTTATTATAGAAAAGCAAAAATGTTTCCAGGGCACATTTTGTAAATAGTTTTGTCTAAGATGACAAACAGTTTAAGATCAGCAGATAGGCATACTCAGAATCGTTTTTCCAGGGAGGAGGGAGGGTTTGTAATTTCTAGGGGTTTTTAACCCCCTGAATCCCACCTCTGAGTATGCCCATGGATCAGTATATTAACATCTATAATGTACAATAACATTAATTTCAGACCTCAATCCTCAAGAAATTCAGAAAATTCGAGAGGCCATCAAGAATGCGTCTTCACTGCAAGAGGTGGAGAGGCTAACAAGAATGTTACAGTCTGGACAGATCCCTGGGCAAAAACCTTTGCAACCACAGTCACAATCTAATGGCAACCGTAAGATACTTTATATAGATTTGTTCATTCTTGTTCAACAATGAGGTATAACTGACAACTATGGCTGCCTTGGTGGGAAAGTAGGAGTGAATGCAACTCCTGGGCCAAGAGGTTGTGGTTTCGATTCCCACACAGGAAACCGCTTTGTTTGATCCAAAATTGATGTTGCTAGTCTTAGTGTACTTTGTTTCCGTTAGATGCATGTTTGTAAGGAAGTTCCGAGACATAAAGTCGAGTTGTCATATCACTGACATATTTTTACATTGCTCATAACTTCAAAGCTACTGATAATTGTATAAGTGTAGAAATCTGTCTTGCCATATTCTACCTATTGAATAAAATTAGCTGCTTTTCGAGTCCACAGCACTACTCGCGGCCGATACACGGATTGGTGATCAAGATGTTCTTCTATTAGTATATCTGCTGCTGGCAAATTCTATAATTCGCCCGTATAGAAACGGCGCCGTCAGCTTTCAAAGATTAATACGTTTTACAAAATGCCGGGCGCCGTATGTAAAGTGTCGTCATTTTGTAATATGCTACAAGACATTAGTATCTACCACCGTTTACAAAACCAAAATGAAATTCTTGATATGCATCCAAAATCAACAGCTGGGAAATTATTATACCTATGAATCGAATTAGGTACCTGAGATTTCAAGAACTACCTGAATTGATATTTATGCAGAAGAAAGTAAAAGATCCTGTGTTGCAGAACTATAGGATGTATATTATCAAATTAATAAATTTTATGATTCCAGAAGAGGAGGATGAAGAAATGGAGACAGATCAAGCCAATGGACAGTAATGAGGTTACAAACCTAATAAAAAGATTTTTCCTAATTTCTGGCTGCAGGAACAGATATTACAGTCATTATGTGGATACTATATTCATAAGTTTTATTTTTAATTCTTAAAATCGTCAATGTAGTAGGTTGATAAGGACAGTTTTTGGTTTATTGATGAATATTTTGCTGTTAAAGCAGATACTACATAGTGTTTAGATTATTAAGCGAAAGAACAGATACACAAGAGTAATCAATGAGTCATACTGGTCACAAGTGTTGGAACCATAAAATTGGGTTGGAAGATTCCTATTGCTAACTAAAGGCTCGGTTGATATGCGATGACCATGGTATTGCATGATATTTAAACGTGTGTCACGAGTGCGTGCCCGTAAATATGTTTTTTTTTATTACATAGCGTAAAACTACAGGGACTTTGCCATGGGTATCTTCACATATATGCCTCCATTCTATGAACGGAGTATCTACTACCGCAAAACACTTACTGAGGGAGTTAAGTGTCATTTATAGTACATTCATACAGCATTTTCACTAGCGAATGTTATGACCTGGTTTTTCATTATTTTCAAAATAGAAATTAAAAAGACTAGTCTAAGATGTAGTTGTCGACGTAACTAACTGACCCCCTGTAACTTTGCGACAATTTTCCCCGTTTTTGCAATATTTTTCATTGCTGCTCCACTCCTATTTATCGTAGCGTGATGTTATATTATGTATTGTCTTCCTCGATAAATTAGCTATTCAAGAGTAAACAGAAGTTCTTGAGATTATCGTTCAAACAAACAAAGCCTTTATTATAATAGACTAGCTTTTGCCCGCGGCACTGCCCGCGTGGATGTCGGTTATCGCGATAAAAACTATCCTATGATGGGTACGTCCATCATAGGATAGTTTTTATCGCGGGATCCCGGGACTCAAACTATCTACATACCAAATTTGATCTAAATCGGTTTAGCTGTTTGAGCATGAAAGCGTAACAGACAGACGTTACTTTCCCATTTATAATATTAGTATGGATAAGGTGGTAATTGCTTCGCGCCATGTCTAGACAAACGAGCCTTTACGCGGCCGTAGCCTAATGGCTTAAGTTGGAGTCCTACCCATTATACTACCGACGTGAACCCACTCCTAACCCAAGCCATTGAGCTTAGCTGAAGGGGTTACCAGGATTGCTAGTAATATGGGACCCACAATCCCACATTGCTAGTTGATAAGGGATCTTCACCCAATCAGATAACCAATCTCTGAAAAGAATACTTACATACATACTGTTCAATAGTACCTACATATTTTTTGAATAAAACAAAGTTATTAAATTCATGTCATTGTTTTATTAAAATTATCCTTAAGTTTATGATATATTAATCTAGAAATTGTTTTGCATTTAAATATAATAATTCTTCGTCGCCAGCGTCCAAGAATACAGTATATATAGTTGGTAAGATCACCATTCGTCCCATTACTTCTTTTACTGAGGGCCTCTTATCAGGTAATATTGACAACATCGAGTCTACAAGGTCTTGCATGGCTCTATCGTATATTTTCAAATCTATGGGATGGACACTGCCATTCATTATTACCTTCACTAAACCCACCAATGTCTGAAAACAATTAATAAAAACAATTAAAAAATGCCTGGCCAATTTTGGTATGCAGTGCTTTAGTGGTAACATCCAGTTACATTGGCAACAAAAACCGGGCAATGATGTCGGACCATGCTCAGTGTAGGGTTCCGCAGTCTTAAATAACTGCATCAGCAGAAGAGCGTATGTTTATGGCACTTATACCCTTTTGTTGAGAAACGCAGTTTTTCGGCCTTAACTCAATGACGATCATGTCCGAAATAGTTTTAGTTAAGTATTTATTAAGCGCTGCCTTGTGATTTTTTTCATATTTTTTGGACACACGGTTTAAAAGAAAAGGGGGGGGGACACAATTATGCAACTTTCGGAGCGATTAATTCCAAAAATATTCACTTAAAAGATTATTGGAAATCTTAAAATGTTTTTGAAAGTCGAATGATGTACAACACATTGATGTTTGCTGAGAAAACCAGAACTCAATTTGGACCCTAAGAAGATGACCGTGGAAACTCTTTTACTTGAGATGAACAAAAAATTAGAAGTTATATTCAAATTAGAGAAAAAAATTGACAACCTCACTGAGACAGTCGATTTTTATGCTGAGCAATACCAACAGTTGCTAGAATTCAAAAAATCTGCAGAAAATAAAATTAAAGCTATAGAGCAAAAAAATGTATATTTAG
The DNA here is from genome assembly GCA_945859575.2 of Herminia tarsipennalis. Lineage (NCBI taxonomy): Eukaryota > Metazoa > Arthropoda > Insecta > Lepidoptera > Erebidae > Herminia > Herminia tarsipennalis. The sequence goes on from OX243838.2 coordinate 12,341,048, forward strand.
AAAAGTGCAACACTGCCTTAGAGGAACGAGTGATTATGCTAGAAAGAAAGGAAAAAGAGAAAAATATTGAAATAGCTGGTTTGGTAAAGAAACAGGAGGTTGAAAATACTATAGAGATCGTTAAAAACCTAGCTGCGAAGCTTAGCTTAAATCCAGCCGATATCGAGAACGCCAAGAGGGTAGGTTTGCAAAAACCGAACGATGAGCGACCGCCGATTATCGTAGTCAATCTGCGCTCTAAACATGCGCGAGATAATTGGTTGATGAAACGAAAAGCTCGAGTGACCAATGGTAACCTGTACGGCAACGAAAGTACAAGACCTATTTATATTAACGAAGATCTAACAAAAAACACAAGACAACTTTACTGGGAAACTAGAAATATGCTAAAAACGTTCTACAAGTTTATCTGGATCCAAAACTCCAATATATTAGTAAAGAGAAGCGAGAACGAAAAAATTATTCGCATTAAGTCAGAAAATGACATAAAATCGCTACTCGAACAAAATAGCGATAAATAAAGCAGGCGGCTTATAACGCTGTGAGTATACACTACGTGAATAATTATCTAAATCAAAATTCAACGACATAGTGCAAGGTTTGGATTTGTCTGACATAGAGTACAATAAGTATGAAGATTCACAACTATGGACTGAGCATTTGATAAATAGGCACGTAAACATAGTACATTTGAATATTAGATCTTTACGAAAACAATTTAATCAGCTACTGGTTTTACTCGATGATAGCATAAAAACCAAGAAACTGAGTGTAATTATTCTCACAGAGGTAAACATAACGAAGGACGAGCTACCATTGTATAATATACCGGGATATGTAGTATTTTCAAACACTAGAGAAAATAGAAGAGGAGGCGGAATATTGCTATATGTGAAAGAAGATATAAAATTTACAATAGAAAAACTGAATATGCAAATGTGTGCAACAGAACTAACATACGGAAAACTAGAGATCGGAAAGAGAACAATAAATATTTTGGCTATATACAGACCGCCGAGCTCAAATAAATTATTGTTTATTACGGGTATGAACGCTGTAATAAAAAGTATCTCACCCTCCGAGGATGTCATACTAATAGGAGATACTAACATTGACTTATCTACGAAATCAAACGCAGTCGCAGCACAGTACAAAACTATGATGTGTGGAGAGGGCTTCCAATGTGCAATTCCTACGACAGAAATCACTCGCGAAGCCATCGTCGATGGACGGCTAACTTCGTCGCACATTGACCATGTGTGGGTACGCGCCGGCCGCGGGCGAGCGCTCGCTGCGCGCGCACACATACTTACCTGTACCTTGTCGGATCACTACTTGGTGGGAGTAGGTATTTCGACAGTCTACGATGACGCATGTAATAACAATAAATGGCGCACAGTATTAAATGAAAAAAATGTAAGCAAAGAACTATTAAAGATTAATTGGTCGGAGTTTATGCAAATAGATTGTCCATTAGTATTATATGAAAGACTTCATAATATATTTGTAAACATTTATGAGAAATGTATTAAGCAGCAATCATTGAGAGGCGGTAGAATAACACAACCGTGGGTAAACAGTGAGTTGAAAAAGAAGTTAGAACACATAGATATATTATTTAGGGCTTGGAAATCATCTCCCAACAATATGAATAAAAGATTAGCTTATACCAAGTATAGAAATAAAATAAATAAACTTATAGATGCAGCCAAAAACCAATACAGACACGAACAAATAGTTAAATGTAATCAGAACTTTCGAAAAATATGGTTAAACATAAATAAATGGTTGGGTAATACGAAAACTAGTTTAGACAGTGTGATACTAAAGTACTTAGGAAAAACAGATAATGTATTGAATATTTGTAATAAGTTTTCTAATACATTCACTGATGAGATTGTAAACCTTAAACATGATTGTAATTATTCTTTTTTAGATAGATCCACCTATGTAACACCGAGCAATGTCACCTTTCGTTATAAACCAGTAGAAGCATATGCAATCGAAAAATATATTAACTATTTAGATATAAATAAAAGTCCAGGAATAGACAAAATTAGGGTTAAGGATTTGAAGTCTGTTAAGAAAGAAATAAGCCCAATATTAGCAAAGTTTATAAATATGTGTGTCAGTGAGGGAATTTACCCAGAGCTATTAAAAAAATCTATTATACGACCCATTTACAAACAGGGGAGCCACTCAAACTATAGTAACTACAGACCAATTGCTATACTACCTGTAATAAATAAATTAGTAGAAAAAGTTATTGTCAATCAAGTGAGTAGGTACTTTCCTGGAAAAGAACAACATAATATCTGACGCGCAACACGGTTTTCGCAAAGGACGGCGCTCGCCCACTTCACTGACTACATAAACAATAGCCTGAACGAAGGTAAGTTTGTTTTAGCTGTATTTATTGACTATAGAAAAGCCTTTGATACTTTGGAACATGATGTGTTGCTGCGAGCGATGGACGAATGCGGAATCAGAGGCCCAATTAATCGTTGGTTTAGAAGCTATTTAAAAAACAGGACACTTCGCACAGTACTAGACGGAACCACCGGAGACGAAGTAAGTGTGCATCAGGGAGTTCCGACTGGCTCGGTATTTGGCCCGGTTGGGTATATAATGCACGTTAATAGCGTCATAAATGTGATCCAACATAGCAAGGTGTTTATGTACGCAGATGACATGTGCCTGTTAAACTCCTCGAAAAATATCAGCGATGCGCAAAAACAGATACAGGTAGATTTCGATAATATTACCAAATGGGCACATGATAACGGAATAATTATAAATATCGCAAAAACTAAAGTTATGCATATTTTCTCGCCTTACAGTAAATTTAAAAATGAAGGGATTTACATAAACATAGTGGGACATACTTATGAGTGTTTGCACAATAACAAAACGTCTTGTCAGTGCATAGGCATAGACCAAGTAGAAAGTTACAGGTACCTTGGGTTGTTAGTGGATCGTAATTTTAATTGGAAGCTGCATGTATCTGACATCTGTAGTAAATTAAGATCAATACTGGGTAAATTCTTTCATTTAGCTGGTTTCGTGAATAAAAAGTTGTTATATGTACTATACTATGCACTCGCTGACTCACTAATTAGTTACGGCCTTAGTAGTTACGGTCTCACATTTAAGACGCAACTTGATTGTATTAAACAACTGCAAATAAGACTAATGAAATACCTAGTTAATAAAAAAGTAAGGAAAAAATATAAACCCTTCTACGAAAAACTATTTGAAATATGTAAAATATTACCCGTACATAAAAAGGTAGAATATCTTATAGCAATAGAGCAATTTCATATTACAAAATACAAAGAAAGTAAACCACACAAGTACTATACAAAACAAGTAAAGCAAGGAAAGTTTGTTATACCTACCTCGAGTTAACAACTACTATGGACAAAGAACCAGACAGTACCTAACACCCGTAATTTATAATAAGATAGATAGTTTAAGGAATAGGAAGCCGGATACCACAAGTATCACTAGCCTGAAACACCTTTTGAAGAACTGCATGCTCCAGAGTGTTACGACATAATTATAAGTTTTAATTATTGTATGTACCAAAGTTTCCATTATTTTAAAGTATAAGCATTATAATGTAAGTATTAATAAGTAGTTAAGATTAGTTGACGCTTAATATGTAACGTACCGAGCGTCTCTTTCGCCAACAAACTGTGATAAGCAGTTTGGCGAATTAGTTCTAATGTTACACATTTTGTACTTTTTTTGATTATAATAATAAAAAAAAAAAAAAAAAAAAAAAATTCTTAGCTTCCGTTACATGTATGGAGTGCCCCCCTGAAAATATTTATTATTATTATTTAGCTATCAAACTAAGTAGCGGCTACTACAAGACACCATTTCATCAATATTCATTGAGTAGTCTTTGAGTAAAATGCCTGTGACATACGGACGGACGGACGGATAAACAAGACAATAATAAAAAATTGCCTAGTAAAAAACATAATTTGATTTTACACTTCAATTTTGTATTTGGTATATACCTAAATCAAGCTTAACGCGGCGAAGCCACAGGGATTTACGAAAAATTTAGTATAATTATGTAACAATACATGTGCTAAATGTAATAAATACATTTCTTAATTATGAGTGTGACTCTTCATATAATAAGTGTGGTGTGGATATAAACATAAGACGAAACCTTACCTCTGCTTCGAAAGCTCTTTTATGCGTGCACATCTCATAAAGTAAACATCCAAGAGCCCAAATATCGCTCTTATTGTCATAAGGTTTGCCTTCGCACAGCTCAGGCGCTAAATAGTAAGGAGTACCAATGACCGTGGAAGTTTTCTTGGCGCTGAAATAACAAAAAGTAGAAGTAAAGTATGTTTAATTTTTTTTTAATCCTTCATACTAAGTAGGCGTTTCGGGTAACGAACTTACCTCTCCAACATCTTAGAAATGCCGAAATCGCCTAATTTGACAATCAAACCCCGCTTTCCGGTTAAGAGAATATTTTCTGCTTTTAAATCTCTATGAATTATATTCTTTTCATGAATGTAATTAACTCCTAATAGAACCTGGCTGAAGTAAAAAAGGATTTCCTACAATAGAAACGAAAAAGGTGTTAGAACATTTAAACCAAAAAGCAATTTATAAAGCAAGGGATTTGTTGTATTCCATAAAAGAATCGAACCAGCAACACTGACGACAACTTTAACCGTTGCGCTATTTGTGTCGGCACGTTTCATAAGCACAGGTGAAAGTGACACAGTATTGTGAGCCAAACTTATACAACTCATATACACAAATATACTCTGTGAAGAAATTTGTATCACACCATCTGTGGACCGCTAGCGTAAAAAAAGTTTGATACAATAGTTCGGAGCTGGAAGATAAGCTAAAAAACTCAAAAGTCCAATAGTAATTCTCATCTAAATTGGTACACTCAAGCTCATAAGTTGTAAAAATTTAGCAAAATATAGTAGTAACTAAGTAGTATTTAGAATTTGGATCCGGCCTTCTGTATTTGTTATATGTTTCTATTCAAACTAGTATTAGTAATTAAATTTTAAATTATCTAAAATAAAAATGTAAAAGTAAGTAACTACAGTGAAATTAGTCTCGAGAAATTTTTGCATATGTAGTGGTGTGTATGTTACTTAGATATTAGAGCGCGTTTCCACTATATCGTTCTGGCCCTTACAAAAATGTTTCAATATCCTAACATTACTATTTAATTTAATACTTATCCCTAGCAACACTCTGATTTTTGTTTTCAATAAAAACAAGTTTTTATTTTAAAGAAAAAGGTTTTGACTTTATTAAAAAAAATATGTCATTCAATTTCACGTCCTTGAGCAAACGACAAGGCGACTACCGTGAAACAATAAAATATCGTGTCGTTCTTTAGATGATAGTAGTTTAGCTATAGGTAAAAATTTTTGACCATAATAATTACGAAACAAAACAAATAAATAAATCGTTACTTGATAGTGGAAAGTGGAAACACGCACAAAACCAGAATAAACCAGTTTACTCTGTCCGCAGGTGCCACGTGCAGTCTGACGTCAGTCGCTTGATACCGTTAGAACATAAAGCACGCATTTCATTAAAAAATTATAATTATTAGATACGTAGTAGTTTCATTGTGAAATTTTGTATTTGTTGATTGTTGTTATTGTTTGTTATTATTGTTAAAATATTTGTTGAAGTGTTTAATTTCAAGTGTGTAAGTGTTGTAACTTTATATTGATAATTCAAAATGGCTCCAGTGTTAAAACATGGTCGAGGCAAGCCTTTGACTTCTCAAACTAAGGAAGTTTTGTACTGTTTGTACAAATATTTCGAAAATGAGTGTAATAACAACCCGAGCAGTATTATGACCCCCACTCAATTAGTTGCTAAATCAACAGGAATTTCAATAGCATCCGTCAGAAAGGTAGTATCAGAAAGCAAATGTCGTCCTTCAGATCAGGAAGTAACATTTAAATCTCCTAAAAAGAAACCGAATCGTAAACCTACAATAGTAATCGATAACTTTGATCAGCAAGTTATCAGAAGAACAATTCATGACTTCCACATCACAAATAAAGAAGTTCCCACTTTAAAAACTTTGCACTCAAAATTGAAAGAAGATATCGATTATAAAGGTTGTGTCAGCACGTTACGAAAACACGTCATGTCATTAGGTTTTAATTGGAAGCAAACAGAAGATAACCGGAAACTTCTTATGGAAAAACACGAAATTAGATACTTGCGAATTAATTATTTGATGAAAATTGCTGAATATCGTGAACAACGCCGACCAATTGTTTACACCGACGAAACATATATACATACATCACATACCCTCTCGAAATCTTGGTCAGATGGAAGCACTTCAGGTTTGAAGCAACATATATCGAAAGGCAACCGCTTAATCATTGTTCATGCCGGTGGTATCGATGGCTTTATACCAAATGCATTGCTTATGTTTAAAGCCGACCAAAAAAGTGGAGATTACCACAACAATATGAACTATGACAACTATTCAAGGTGGATTCAAACTCAATTAATACCCAACTTACAACCAAATAGTGTTGTTGTTGTTGACAACGCACCATATCATAACTCAATACAAAATCCTGCACCGAATAGTAATTCTAGAAAACAGCAAATGATAGACTGGCTGACATTTCGAAACATTGAGCATTCATCCACGTTGCTTAAGCCTCAATTATATGAACTGATTCTGCAAAACAAGGCGAGATTTATAGAGTACAAGATAGACGAAATATTACGACAGCACGGTCATACTGTGCTGCGTTTACCACCATACCATCCGGAGTTTAATCCTATAGAAAATATATGGGGGATAGTGAAAACATATGTCGCAAAAAAGAATGTCGCAATGAATATGAAGGTTATAATGTCATTAGCTGAAGAAAAAATGAACGCCATAACTGTAGAGGAATGGAGAAAAGTTTGTTTGCATGCTATTGAGGAGGAAAGCAAATATCAGGGTAGAGACGCAGCTTTAGACACAATATCAGAACGAATCATAATTAATTTAAATAATTCATCTGATGAAAGCGAGGATGGGGATGATTGTGATATGCCTGGGGTTGATGAATTATTAGAATAAAACATTTATGGCCGGAGAACACCTAATTCATACACGTCTTCACTGAAGTGAAAACCGGCATTCAATGCTTGTAATGTTTGGAACTGGCTTGTCTGCCTCATACAGTTCCATAGATTACAATGCGGTGGATACACATTTTCACGACCGTATTAGTACGTAGTGCGTATGCGTAGACGTGCACGCATTTGGTGTGCTCCAGCCACAAACGTATATTACCTTTAAAACAATAAAAACTAAAAATAAAATGTTGTTTTTTTTATTTGCTGACCATACACTACTACAAACGCAAAAATTTCTTCAAGCTAATTTACCTGTATCTGTCTTTAACGTTTTCACCTATTTATATGAATTTGGTATAGAGATAGTTTTCTAAAATCATTAAGTGTATATTTTTTTAAACACATTCACATCACACGACGAGGGATCACAAAAAAAGCCTACAGAAGAGTACCCAGTGCAGTAACTAGACTTGAGTTTATTACCTGCTGTTGCAACAACTTTGGGCACCGCTGGTACATGTATTCTGCCAAATTCCCACTAGTTGCATACTCCATGGATATCATAGCATAATTGTCAACATAATAACATGCATAGAACTTAACCACATTTGAATGATTTAACGTTGATAAAATATGGACTTCATTAGTTATATCCTGTAACAAAGAAATATCGCCTTACTTAACAAACTGTAGGTATCGTAGCGATTGTAAAGTCCATGCTTCTTCTTCAATTGGTAAGTACTTAGTAACCTATGATACAAAGGCAACAGTAAATACCTGCTCATGAAATTTTCCAATTAGTTCTATATCTTTCACGATCGTCAAAGATGAATTATCTTGATATTCACACAAATAAACATCCCTGAAAAACAGATAACTATAAAGGACGATTCAAGAGTAAAGGTAGGTAATATGCTGAACACCAAATTACAATAGAAAGGGGGAAGCAAATCGAATAAAACTTGGGATATATATATTGTACATACCCGTAAGTACCTTTACCTACAGTTTTTAAAACTGTTAAATTATAATTATCAAATCTTTTAGATATGTCCATTATTAATAAAATGATTTATCATGATCAACAATGTCGCAACGATTTCTCCTAAACTCATTTTTGTTCAACTACCTACATCCGCAGGAAAAAAATCAACGACATTATTTTTTACGTACCTACTAGTGCCTTGGTACTTAACTACATAAATAAACGTATTTTTATGTATTATCTTGTAGCAATACCATCTGTGTAAACCCAGTACACCTGTAGATCTCTACTGGTGTACTGAGTTTACAGCTATCTTCAAGATTGAAAGTTGTGAATTTGTTATCCTTGCTGTAGCGATACAAACTTATCCCGAGTAGGGATAGACAGACAGATAGAGGGGGTAACTACTATTACAATATTTACAGCACTAGCAACATTATTATTATGAAAATAGCAATACTGTATTTAAGGTGTCAAACATAATTTACCCATAATTTTTTGTTGGAGTTGATACTTCAAAATAAGTTTTTCCCTACTTAGACTTCTTGATTTCTGCTATGTCAGTCTAAGGCTTAGATCATTTAAGATTTAAATTCTTTAAGGTCTAAGGCCTCAAACTACTTCTTTGCCAAGTTTTATCATAATCGACTGAGTACATACAGAGATTAGCACATTTAAAAGAACAAACGCTTCACCATGATTTATGTTACCTACCAAAGAATTTAACGTGATCCTTATGGGACGTTTCTAACTATTCTAAAGTTTTTTTCTTAGAAAAGCACCCAGATAGAACTGGGTTCTTATAATTGATTTTTTGCAACGCATTTCATCAGTTCAAGGATCCAAAGTTTCATATTTTATTACTTACATGTACAAGTTTAGAGAATTGAACTTCACATATTTAAGGGAATTTATAAGATTGGCTACACTTAGTGCTGTTTGCAACTCAGCTGGGCCACTGGGCCAAAATAAATTAGCAAAAAATAAACCAATAGCTTATTAATACAGGCTTTATTTTGCCAGAACTTTAGTTATTGTGGTGTATAACTAAATTTGCCGCAAACATGGGCCAGATAATGGGATCTTATGGTGCAAAAGAAGTGGGACTTTACATGGATGATAAACCAACATTCGACCCTCATGCTGGGTTTTCTAATGAACGAAAACCAAGAGGTAATTGATAATACCGAGAGAAGCAACAGTTTCAATTCTATATATTTCATATTCTGTGTTTATTTGGGAAATAAAAGTGAAGTTACATAATTTCTGTTTAGGTTAGGATGCATTCAAAACAAATCATAAAAAATACCAAAAAACTTATGTTTAGCTTGTTGTCATGTTTTATTTGATTATACTTGAGTCAGTGTTCTTAATGATGAAATGTCTTGTTCTAGAAATGATTGCGAACGAAGCTGACCTCATCTCTGCTAAAATTCCTCCCCAGTACCGTGATTATTGCGCTCACCAGTTGTTGGAGTACCAATCATGCCGCTATAAAAACATGCCAATGTTGTACAAGTGTGCACATGAGAAACATGCCTACTTAATCTGTGAAAAAGATGAGTATGTATACTTTACCATGAGTTCATTATTTTGCTAAATGTACTAACATCCCAATTTTCAGGAGAATTATCATTGGATCTAATCTCTCTGCTAATCTTACTAACCTTTTAGCCAGTTCTATTAATTTCACACTAAATAGATACAAATCTACCAAAACAGTTATGATTTTATTGGGTTAAAATATACAAATAATATTGACATTTTATTTGTCAATATGACATGTTGTGTTTATTTTCTTCTTAATTTTATTGAAGTTGACATTGTAATAAGTAGGTACCACTTACAAAACTTCTTTTAATTCTTATTTTGTTTTAAAAGACTACTCCCATATTAGGGTAGGGTACACAGTGCATTTTTATAAACAGGAGGTACAAGCCCTGTGTTGTGAGAGACTTTACAAATTATTGATTGCATTAAACTGTCCCATGTGGAAATCAAATAATAAAAATATCTTGGCATTTCACAAAGCCGTCTGATTCCAAACTAAGCAGAGCTTGTACGGTGAATTCCAGACAACTGATAAACATACTTATATATTTCTAAATACATACCTACATATTATAGATAAATAACACCCATACACAGAGTAAACCATTGTGCTCACCACACAAAGTTTTATCCTGAGTGGGGATTGAACCCACAACCTCCAGCTTAGCAGTCAGGGTCACTAACCATTAGGCCAACAACCTGCAACATTTTGCATAGCAACCATACACATTCCCATTAAACTACCATGGCAGTCAAGTAATACAATTTACTTACTTATTTATTTAAAGGTACATAAAGTAATTTATAAAAATGAAAACAATATTAAAAAGGTTGAAGCTGTATATAATTGTCTTTAACCTGAAAACTCAAGTAGTTTGAGACTCTACATTATGATTACTATACAGGATGTCCCAAAACTATGCCACACAGAGGGAAAGTACCTTAAATATTTAACATTTTACTGAAAGAAGTCTTCATTTTGATTTTAAAAATAATTGGAACTGCATTGGTTCAGACAAGCGATTATTTCAAAATCTTTGAAATTCTTTTTTCATATTTTGCAGATATGAAAAAAGAAACTGGATGTATTATTACAATACCAATCGAAAGAGTCAATCATTACGATTATTTTTTTCTAAATAACATAGTATCTTAAATGGAAGGAAAACCATAAATTTAAAATTTAAGTTAAAATAATACCGAACACAAATTTATCTTAACAAATGCTTATTTTGTAATATGCAAATAAGCACACAACGATTTGCTAATATTTGCGTGATGATTGTTTAAAATAATACATTTAAGTTCAGTTTGTAACTTGAAATCATCATAAATAGAAACACTGTAAAACATGCAATAGTTGAGCCTAGCATTGTGAGCTATACAAATTGTATTTTATTAGATGTAAAATAATAAATAAAGATACTAAGTAGTGTCCAACCGAAAGCCGATTTCTGGCCGAAGCGGATTAATCAGCTATCACCACATCTTCGGCCGAAGCCGAAAGTTTAAATCTAGAAGTTTGTTTATCTATAATATGTATATATTTAGAAATATTTAAGTATGTATAATAGTTGTCTGGTTTTCATAGTACAAGCTCTGCTTAGTTTGGGATCAGATAACGTTGTGTGAGTTGTCCTAAGATATTATTATTATATTGTCAAGATTGGCTCCTAGATCCAATTAATAATATGAGGTGTTAGAATGATTTTACCCACTAATTTTGTTTATTATATTATTAAATTATATTTTTGACCTAATTTCAAAACTAACAGAGTTTCATACAAACTTGCAACCCTTAATTTACCCCCTTAGAGGTTGGTTGACCTACAACGCTGTTATATGTATTTATTTATTTTAAATCAAAAAGGGGGGCAGCGCAATAGTGTTTTGTCGGGAGATTTTTTATTTGTCGGGAGTCTGGACATCACACGAAATGTTGGGAACATCCAGGCGATTCCCGACCATCTGGCAACCCTTTATACAATCCACTTAAACTAGCACATTTTTGTGTACTTTATTAAACTTTAATATTATTTTCACCTAGTGATGGTACCTATATCTTTTATGAAAATATATATATATATTACGGGTCTTAATTGCAACGGCCGTGCGGGTAGACTACCCGTGCAATACGGTCGAAACGTCGGGCAATAAATAAGGTATTTTACCTTAAATTATTCACACGATTAAGACACGTAATATATATGTTTCCATAATGTGTACAAATCGCGAAAGTTTATCAACATCTATATCTTTTAATTCGTATGTATTTTTTTGCAGTTATGTACTACGCATGAAGGAATTTGAACGTGAACGCCGTCTCAGGCTACGTGAAAAACGTCTTGTGGGTGTTGCTTAATATATTTGAATCCGATTCAGTAGATAATTTTGTTGCTACAATGATAATATATGTAAATAGAATAAACAATCATCTTTATTATTAATTTCTATTATACTTATTTTCTTTATTCCTATTGACTGTATGGTACGACCAAGCTACACCCTAGGAATCACCGGAAATGTAGGTTGGACTGAGTTGCACACCAATTACACAATTATAGAAGCGGCGGTAGCCTAATGGCTAAGGCATCGGTCTCGCAATCGTGAGGTCGTGGGTTCGAATCCTACCCATTATACTACCGACGTGAACCCACTTCTAACACAAGCCATAGAGCTTAGCTGGAGGGGTTAACAGGATTGCTAGTAATGTAGGACGACAATCCCACATTGCTAGTTATCTATTAAAAAAAAATAAAAAAAAATTGGTTATTTGACTACTATTAAAATAAAATATTTTAAAATAACCAGGTTAAAATATGTCATGAAGTGTTCTAAAAAATATATTCATTTATTAATTTAATGTGTTACTTAATTTATAATTATAAAGAGAAACACTGAAAGTAAATATTTGACCACAGAAAACGTGACGTCATATGCTAGCGTTCCATACAAATTTGTTCAGAGCGGCTCGTTTTTGACGTTTCTTAAAAAGAGGCTGATTTGATTTTAGTCAAATACCCTATTCTCAAGGCGCCTGAAATCGAGCTCGCCCCACTCTCTAGGTTTTGTGGTCCCTTCCCTCACTCAGAGGTTGTGAAGCTGCGTATAAATTAAAAACGGTAAACCATTAGGCCGCGAGCTATGAAGACGCGGTTGCCGCGCGTAACAGTAAGCCTTCTCTGTTTCTCTAAAACGAAATTAATGAATTTTCATTTCCTTAAATTTCTTAAGTTTACAGGGACACAAGAAGATCGAACTTATAGACGATTTTCTGGAACAAGTGAATTAATTAGATATTCCTGGTTCTGTATATTACCACTTCATTTTTGAGCGAAACTTCGTTTTCATCGAATCAGAGTAGGCCTCCAGCTACTACGGGGAGGAACTACTGTGTGGGCACACAGGACTCAGTCCTCAGGAAAATAGCCATAGCTACGTCAATTAAAGCGGCGGTAGCCTAATTGCTAAGGCATCGGTCTCGCATCTCGCGTCGCGGGTTCGAATCCTACCCATTTTACTACTGACGTGAACCCACTCCTAACACAAGCCTTTGAGCTTAGCTGGAGGAGTTAACAAGATTGCTAGTAATGTGGGACACAACGCAATCTTAAAAAAAAAAAAATAGCCGGGTCCACACAAGCGCACCGCCCCGCGCGGCAGCCTTGATGTTGAGCTCACGAGCGTGGCTTCGCGAGGTAGCCTTCAGTTGTTTGCCCGTGAACATCGAGATGAGCCTCGCGAGGCAGGCCGAGCCATCTGAAGCCCACTAGCATTCAAAATGGACAATTGTCTAAATAAATTTATGTGATACAACATACATGGCTAAAAACATTAATCATATAGTTGGATAGCCTCGCGAGCGGAAACTTATTAGACGAACAGCGCTCACTGAGGCATCTTTGAGCGAGACATCTTTGAGGTACCTACAGTTCACCGCAACCGATGGCTCCTCGATGCAGCGCAAGGCCAACTCTTATTACACCTCTCTTTGAAAGGGTTTAGGGTAAGTAGGTACCCACCTGATTCAGTTTAGATTAATAAGCGCATCAAAAATACTAAAAGTCAATGGCAGACAGAGGAAACGAACGCTAAAGGCAGCTCGAGCCAACTATCCATCGACCGAGCATTTGGTTGCCTCGGGAACCAAGCTCGGTCGGTGTGGAAATATATTTTTCATAAGCTAAATTCATTATCTACTGTAATTTTTCGACAAAACCTATTGAGTAGTTTTGCCGGGAAAGTGTTTTACATTTAAGTAAAATAAAAATACTAACCCCCCCTCCAGAACGGAATACTTTTAATTTTAAAACCCCGACGTAAAAACGGCGTGGTGTTATAAGTTTGACGTGCCTGTATGTATGTGTGTGTGTGTGTGTGTGTGTGTGTGTGTGTGTATGCCTGTCTATGGCATCGTAGCTCCCGAACGGATGAACCGATTTTGATTTTGTTTGATATGTTTGAAAGGTGAATTCGTCGGGAGTGTTCTTAGCTGTTTGATGAAAATCGGTCCAAGATAGCCGCTGCCATAATATGGCGGATTACATAATATTTTCTCATTATGGGTATTAAATATCAAATGAAAGGGCTGAACTAATACAGATACACTATGATAAATTTAAAATCCATAATGTCCGCCGCCAGAAATTGGCGAGATACATTTTATTTTGTACCACTCCCTCATTAAGTGTAGTTAGGTAACAAATGAAAGGGCTGACCATATTTTTTAATGATTAAAACCGTTTTTATATTGGTTCCGTTGAATTAAATGTTTACTCTCAACACGTACCTATATGATGAAGTTGCTTAATTTGTAACAAAATTAAAAAAAAAATTAATTAAAAAAACAACATTAAAAATTTTTAAGTAGTCAGGGAGTTTTAACATTTTATTTCATTCTTTCACGTCCATCGTGGTTGTTTAACATTTTAAATATTGTTTTTAAATAAAACGCACGCTCGATCTTTATGAAAGTTTCTAAGCGTCTGACAAAAAGATTTCAGCAAATTTTAAATGCGCGTTATGCATTATAACAGTTACGGGCGGAAGGTACTATCATATCTGCAGTTCCGCAAGTCCGAAATTATTAATAAAAATAAACAATGTTATGTAAAACTAGACTACCTTTTCACATAAATGTCGCTAAAGTACCTACATTAACAATTCAATAATAATCTCTCTGCTAAAGGAGTTCGCTTACATTTTGCTACCAACTATTAGCACTTTCGCAGGGATTCCCAAAGGGGTCGATATCGATTTCCCAGGGGTCAACCACAACAAACGAAAACTGATTTTGGGGTCGACGAGGTCTAAAAATCGATCTTCATTATTTAACACAAATTCTTATATGAAACTTTCAAGATACTGTATAAGGTGGGTGGACCATGGAAGGCCATGCTCCTTGGAAGGTCAACTATTAAAAAGTCGTATTATTGCCATGTGATGATAAATTCCTTCTAATCAAAATAACACCCATCGAACATAAGTTCACAGGCGCGATGAGTCTTCACAAGATTCAGGATTTTCGCACAAATTAAAAGCTATCTTCCTACCTAATATAAACCCCGAAAGGTTCACTGTGAAAAAAATTCTGCTGCGTTACTCCAGCAGTATCAATTTTTCTTGAATAACTCAAGAACGACTGGATGCACGAATTTAAAAAGTGGCGCTCGTTTTAACGGCATTTTGCACTGAAAATCTGTCATATCCTGAAAGGAGACAAATTCTGCTGGGGTAACGCACACTGGTAATGTATAGGTGCATGTAAGTAAAATTTTTAACCGACTCGGCCGGCAAGTTGGTTGAAAAGTTGATTTTGATGTTGATTTATTTCGCACACAACCCACTGCGGTTCGCAATGAATTAATGCTAAACTTACATCTTTCTTTTATCTGACGGGACTGGAACATTTTGATAGGGATATAAAGTTAAAAAATAATACAAATTTAATTAATTAATTAAAATATTAATTCGTATTGTTTGAATTTCGATTTGCAACATTTTTTCAATTTTTTATTTTAATTTATCACGGACATAGCACAGACAATGACATAGACTAAAAATATATATGTCGATCCTGTGAAGAAAATCAATAATGTTGCCATGCATCAAAAACGCTTGCTGTAACAATTTTTAACGCATTGTTTTGATACAACAAGGATGCATTTTCAATGGCAAGCTTGAGACGATGCTGAGAGATTTACACGAATGATTGTTTGAATTGAAATCGCAATTAAACACTTTATTGGTCATTGCCAATAAAGTCTTAGTGACATTTCGTGACGCAGTCGCCCATCTACAATTTTTGTAAACACGCTTGTCGAATACACAAATTCTATACGAATAGTTGAATAGGCTATTTATTGCGGAAGTAATGGCTTCCTAAAATTTAATTGCAGACATTATTTTATTATCGATAATTAAAATCAAATAAGTTGATATGTCGTAATTTTTGATCTGATCAGGCGGACTGTGTGAATAATTGTGTCATCCGGCTTATTTCCTTTGCTATCTAATGCCGCGTCCTGTAAAAGCGCTACAAAGGATTATCCTGAAAATATTGTTTGTGTCTTGGAAAATTAACATTTCCATCTATGAAATAAGCCTGTGTTTATAATAACAAACGAGTGTATTTAAGGTTTCATTCAAAGAAACAATTGTAAAGATAATGACTTGGGGTAGGCAATAGTATAAATGAGATATTAGAATTTAGTTTATTGTCATGGGTGATGCCGCCGGCACGAGTTCAGTGAAGAATAAAATGAAGGGAAAGATGCAAGAAGAGGAGGAGGACGATTCTGATGAGGAGGTTCTGGACAGTGAAGACGACGACGAGACGATAGCGAGGATACAGCGAGCTCATTTTGCACAGGCTGCGGCTATGAACTCTCGGAAGCGCGCTGCACCGAGGCAAAGACCGATGAGCCACAAGAGAAAGATGGAAGCAGTGAAAAGCTTTCATGATTTCACGAAGAAACTGAAGAAGGACACAGGTATTACAATACGCAGCTTAGTTGGTAACAACATGTTAGAATTAAGTGACTTTACAAGTGAAGATAGTAAATCAGAGAGTGATGGGCTTTCAGAGGAGGAATTTGTGGTTAACCCAAATGCTGTGCAAGAACTTAACGAGGAGAATGAGAGTTACATTGATCCTGAAACTGGTGACATAGTGGAGACTAAACGGGAGGTGCAGAGCAACTGCGAATCAACGAATGCCATTGACACTTCTGCAGCACCGGACTGTCTACCGGAGTCCGAAATCAAGCAGGAAGAGGAGCCTAAAACACTATCAATCAGTGACATTATAAATGATGGTGATTTAGACAACAAAAATGTGGAAATCTCTGAAATAGAAGAGAGTGAGTTATGTCCAGAAAAAACGGCTGAGGAACTCTTAGATATTAAACAGGAGGAAAATAGTCAAGATTTTGATATTACTGAGAAGTTAAAAGAAATGGGTGAGATTAGTGTAAAACCAATTATTAAAAAGGAGGATGATGATGAAGAAACACCAAATGATGGTGAAAAGAAGTCTGAAGGAGAAGAGGAGGTAAGATAATGTTTCTTTATGTACTTTTTATTGTAAGTAATATTGACTATATTGATGTCCCTATGTGGTGGAAACCATTGAATATTAGATACTTTTTATACAATGTTATGACTTACGAAATTGAGCATTCAATCTGTTTTTATGTATTCACTAACAAATCTAACCCTATTTTATTGTAATCTTGAAAATAAATGACAAAATATGCATTTTGAGGCCTCAGCATCACTGAATGTCTTATTTTCCTCTATGTTTTGAAATTCTTTAGATTTGATTGTTTAACTACAATTTTCATTATAAAGAAACACACACAGTCTACAGTTCTCTTTACCATAGTAAACTTTTGATCTGTTGCCAATACTGAAATTGAAATGGGAATTGTATCATTTGTTTACTAAATAATAATTACCGTTTTATAAATCATTTAATTAGAAAAAGATATGTATAGGTTTTGGTAAATAAGATAAACATTGTCATAGAAAATTGACTGTTTCTGAGTGCTAAATCTGGCCTTAGCATAGTAATATACATGGTAGGTATATGAGATCACATAATGGCTTTTTCAATGTACCAGAATAATTAAATAAAAAGATTGACCAGACTTGTAATACAAGCATAAGGTTGTAAGGATTTTGGCTTGATTACTTTTGAAATAATTTTGTTTCATCATAATCATGATGACTATAAATGTTGATAAACTTTCGCGATTTGTACACATTATGAAAATATATATATTATGGGTCTTAATTGCATGAATAATTTAAGGTACCTGTCTACCTGTGACCACAGCTGGTGCTATACGGTCTAATCATGGTGCAATAAACAAGGTATTTTACCTTAAATTATTCATGAAATTAAGACCCACAATATATATATTTTCATAATGATGACTATTATGTTATTTTATTAGCAGACTTGCATAGTTTGTTTTCATGAAATAGTTTTTGTGATATTGTACGATCTTACATTATCCATTACTTTCCTATTTGCTATATTTTATTATTAAAGTAAACAGAACTCAAATAAATCTATGAATACCTAATAGATTAGCGGCCAGTCTCTTATCTTCTATTAACTGTCTGTTAATTGCTAACTCTAGTTGCAAAACTTATAGATTTATGGAGATTTATTTATATATTGTAGACTTCACTTTCAGACATTCATGTTTTGTGACGATATTAAATTATGAACCATAAAGGAATTGTAGTATTGAATTAATTTATGAATCAATGTGTAAAAAAACTTTTAATCAATTAATTTTCTTTTTATATACCTGTTTACTTTCAGATTTTTATAGAATAATGCTATAACACCTCAGCCTAAGCCTTTGAGAAGATGCAGGCATGATTTTATTTTATTGTGGTTCAATGAATAATTACAATTATTATTATTGTTATATAAATGTATGTTATTAATTGCAATTTTATTTTATAATTATTTTCAATAAAATATTTCAGAAAAAGCCAGTAAACCCAAATGCTGTCAATGTCCGTCGTAATATCAGAGAAGTTATGGATGAAAAGAATCTGGATGCATCAACTCTTGCTGCCCAAAGACAGGAGTCGGAGAGATTGGCAAGAGTACAAGAGCAGCAGAGAATTATCAGAGAGGTATATTTTTAAATTTTATTTTTTCATATCAACCCATATGATGGCCCACTGCTGGGCACGGGTCTCCCCAGTAGAACCTACTAGTATGTAGATCCTGGGGGTAATTGCCATAATCGCCACGCTTGGCGAGCGGGTTGGCGGTCGCAGTAAGGCTGTTTTATTTTTTAATATGAGGAAACAGCTACAGTACATGTAATATACGAAATAGGGTATGAAGGCCAGTTAAAAGTTTTCATAGATAAAAATTATGTAATAAATATTATTTAATCCACAGGTTCAAAGACAAATAGCACTTAATCGACAAAATAAAATTCATCAGAAAACTTTATCATTATTGCAAGGTGGTTCATCTATTTTGAAAAAATCTCTTCCCGGACAAAAATTAAAGTAGGTACTCTTTCCTAGAAATATTTTCCTACATTTTTCTGAAACGTGTAATAATATTTTATTCATATTTTTAGTTTACCCAATACAGTCTTAGTAAAATTACCATCGGGAGAAACGAAAAAGACTACAATGAAAGCTGGTCAGGTTGAAGTGACAAAGTTGCCTAAACCTACAACTTCTGGTGCACAGAAACCAGGGAAACCTGATCAGAAGACTGACAAAAAGGAGGTATGTATTGGTACTCTAATGTAGGTATTTTCTTGTAACCCCAAAACCAGTGTTAACACCTGCCGCATCACAAAGACTTTCCTTGATTTGTAACGCCGACTTTGGCAGTTTAAAAGTCCGCATCTGAGTTCCACAGATAACTTAATAATATTTATCCATATACCAAGGTATTTAGGCTAAATGCACAAAGTGATATACCGCAACTTAGATATTCATCGTAAACTATCATCAACGAAAGATTGTTCTCTCTTATTTACCACGCTTGTTTGCGTAGTAACCATTATACGGTTATCAAAACTGATGTAATTTTGACTAGTATTATGGTCCAGATTTACGGGTTTGCTTTGCGTCTTGTTTCGTTTCACTCTCTAAACCACTGATGGAAAACTGTGAGGAACTTAGGAACTAAAATTGAGCATTGAGCCCGCTTGATGTATTTGAGCTTGAAGAAGCTCAAGTCTTAACAGTACAAATGTTTTAATACTATCTAGCTTACGCCCGTGGCTCCGCCCGCGTGGATGTGGGTAATCGCTATAAAAGCTTTTATATGTGTTATGTGTTTTTTTTGTATTACCCAAACTATCTTCATACCAAATTTCATCGTGAAAACGTAACAGACAGACTACTGAGTTACTTTCACATTTATAATTTTAGTTGTTATTGATTATGTTATGTTTATGTGTAGGTTGTAGAAATAGTTGATAGCAGCAGTGGCGAGGAATCTTCGTCTTCATCATCTGATTCTGATGATTGCATAATGCTGTCAGATTCAGAAGTGCCGCCTAGTCCTGAAGCCGAAGATGACCCTGGTAACTCAGGTAAGAGTTTATTCTTAGGCACCTGTCCCACCAACGGCGAGAAAGCGAGTAGCAATTTTTCGCTCAAGATACGTACACATGTATGTCCCGTGTAAACAAAAGAGATACAGATACTAATAGTTAATCGCTGACTGTTCCCACTGCCGGCGAGTTCTCGCTTTATACTGCATCTCTTTTGTTTACACGGACAGGATCTACAATATGCATCTATTGTACGTTTCTTGAGCGACAAAATCGCTACTAGCTAATCGCTCATCGCCGGCGGTGAGACAGGCTCTCTAGATAGAAGTAGGTACAATAGAAAAACTAATGAAGCAGCGCAAAATGTCTCTCCAGTTATGTCAGAACTGGAGCGACATTGTGCTGCCTTTTTAGTTATACCTATTTAAATCTAAATTATGACCACTCTGACAACAGTGAACGACTGAAGGGAGAGATTTAAAACTACTATTAATAGATTTTTTTTCTTTAAAAAGACAAGACTTTAAGGTACTTTACAAACAATGTGCACCCAGTGGTGTCTCGTGTGGACATCGAACCCCCTTGCTCAGCAGTCGTAAGCAGTTCCACTGTACTACCGAGGCAGTTGAGATGAAAGGCAGTATTGTGCCGTGATTTCATCTCCATGTAAATTGATCCCTGAGGGCATGGGCGACCCAGGATTATGTTCTAGACGTATTACTAAATGCTGGTTATATTTAAATTTTCGATTTGTATACATATTAGATATATTTGGGGACTTAATCGCGTGAATTATTTAAAGGTACTACTACTAATTGCACTTCGATCGAAACGTCGGGTAAATAAAACGTTAGGCGAGTACCTTTAAATAATTCACGTGATTAAGTCCCGAAATCTTATATCTTTAAACGCGCAATTCTTGTGTATATATATAAAGAAAGAAAGAAGAAAGTAGTTTGCTCAGAATCAATAACGCAATCCATTGGGGTAGTTTTGAACTATGTTATACTTTTCAATTAATTAATTAATCAATCTGAATCTCGGCAACGGCTCCAGCGAATTTCATGAAATTATATAGTATTTAGGGGTATATTATAATTATAGTATGTAGGGGGATAACTCGATCTAGCTAGGTATCATTTTTAGAAAACGTCATTTAAAAAAAATGTTGGTCATTCATCTAATATGTATAAAAATCGAAAACGAAAATTTAAAAATAATATATTATGCTGGTTTCATAAATTATATGTACCTTTTTGCAATTGTTAGGGGGGGGGGGGCGTTCAAACCCCTATTCCCCCACCAACGCCCATGCCTGAGGGTGTCTGTAGTTTCACTCCAAGGTTGTGACAAACAAGACAAAAGTATAATTAATAGTACTCCAGTCTCTTACATGCAATCGCAGATATTATTATACTATCCATAACATCTAAATCAGAATATAAATATTTTAAATACAGGAATTAACGCGAAAGTCTAAATGTTAGTATTTCAGAATATGTTTACTTTCTATTTCAAGGTCTCCATGTCAATGATGCCTATAACATCCCAGACGAACAAGGTCGAGTTTTGATCAACATTGGTCATCCAGAAAACGAGGAAGATATATTCTTAGCACCACAAATTGCGAGGATTATCAAACCTCATCAGGTAAAACATACATTACTTTACAAGCAGTACTTGCAAAATTTATAAATGCGCTCATTAATGCCAACCTGGACTCCAAAAAAATATTAAAAAGTAAAAATTGAAATTGAGTAAAAAAAAAATGTTTTTATTTCTTTCCTAACTATTTTTGAGTTTTTATTTATAAAAAATCTAGCTGTACCCTGCCACGTTCGCTGTGGCACATTGTGATTGCAGATGGCGCGGTCATTGGTACACAGCAGATCGTTAAAAAAACTGTTTTTTTGCGGTCGCGGATATGTGACTGATGCAAAAATTAGATAAAAACAATCCTTGATGCGGATTATATATCATGCTAAAATTTCAGCTCGATCGGTGCAGAACTTTTTGAGTTTTTGAAGCGTACACAAACCAACATAACATTTTTATATATATAGATGTAATGTTAGTATATAATATTAGGTGCAATAACTTATACTTAACTTTGAAGCGACGGTAGCCTAATGGCTAAGGCATTGGTCTCGCAATCGTGAGGTCGTGAGTTCGAATCCTACCCTTTATACTACCGACGTGAACCATCACTCCTAACACAAGTCCTTGAGCTTAGCTGGGAAGATTGCTAATAATATGGAACTCAATTCCACATTGCTAGTTATCTTTAAAAAAATATTATAACTGTGCCATGTAGTGCCTGTCGCGATCTCACCTTACTGCTACACGTTGAATAGTTACTAATGTAACAAATTTTTATAAGTTCGGTTTTAATAAAATTTGGTGAAGAGTTACCTTGGTATATCTACATGGACCATTTTCGTCAGTAGAACATTTCGGGTGAAGCCAGGCAAAATCTGTGAAGTGAAAAGTTAACTGATTGGAATCTTTTTTTTTTTTTTTTTTAAAGATAACTAGCAATGTGGGATTGTTGTCCCACATTACTAGCAATCCTGTTAACCCCTGTAGCTAAGCTGTAGTATAATGGCCAGGATTCGAACCCATGACCTCACGATTGCGAGACCGATGCCTTAGCCATTAGGCTACCGTAATTGTTATTACTTAGAGTTGCAGAGAGTGGCATCATTCGTTACAGGCCGGGAAAAAGCCGCTCTTTTAAACGGCTTTTTTGAACTACCCGAACGGCACTTGTTAAGTCAAACATGTGTAGTAGTTGCTTCGGATCAGCTTTGTTCGGTTCGGCAAGTACTACCGGACCGAATATGCCGACCCGCTTATGTGTATAGCCTCCCTAAGATCTAAGTTTGTTTACATTCCAGATTGGCGGTGTGAGATTTCTATTTGACAACATTATAGAATCTGTTGAACGATTCTCGACGTCAACAGGCTTTGGATGTATATTGGCGCATTCAATGGGCCTCGGTAAAACGTTGCAAATTGTATGTTTCTGTGATATTTTCCTTCGACACACTACTTCCAAGACTGTGTTATGTATTATGCCAATAAACACACTTCAGAATTGGGTAAGTAATAGTAATGTCACATACTGTACGGTCTGTTAACCGCACAGCTTTGGGAATGATTGTTATAGAGGTTGATAAACAGTGATCGTTTACACCGATGTTTATTGATTAGCAACTAACATGGTACGATTGTTATGGTTTACAATAAAATGGTTGGAAATAAATTAGACGATTTTGATGGTAGTGCAATATTCCTTTGCACGACTTATGTCCAACCAGAAAAATGTCCAATACACTAAAAATGTCCACTCATAAAAATGAACATTCATAAAAAAGTCCACTCATGGCTATGTCCATTTATAAAAAAAACGAAAATAACCCTTTGATTTTGTGCCTCTAACTAAGGGTTATTTTTTTTATAGCATGGGTCCATTTCATATAAAAAAAAGCTGCTTATCATAAGTTCATTTTTATTATAAGTTGTATGAAGGAACTGGATGTTACTTTGACTGGACGTTATTATGACTGGACATTATTATGATTAGACATATTTAGAAGTGGACATTATTATGACTGGAGGTATTTCTAACTGGTCATAATACTATTTGGTCATTTTTTTTATTTGGACATTAGTCGTGTAAACCGCAATATTTGCGGTGTACGGTTGCACCGTACATACTTCCGGGCGTGATGACTTATGCTGAGAATGTGGTGGTGTTATTTGTGTGATTTGATGAATGGTGATGTACGAGAATTGTTTGTTTGTTTCGCACACTGATCACTTCACTTCCCCCACTCAGCACTTTGATTTGGCACTGCTCTCGCACATAGATGAAAAAGAGTTTTATTGTTGTACATTGTTTGCCTTATCACAATTCTTAATATATACAGATAATAAGAAAAGACGGCCAATAGGAATTTTAAAAGGTCCAATCTCAGCCCAATTTTTGCGGGGTAAGAGGTGAGGCTAATTGAGCGATTCCATAAGGCAAGTTGTATGCAATACTGTTTTTAAATTTTCGCAAATATTATTGGGACTTAATCCCTGTGAAATATTTAAAGGTACGAACCTTTTATTTACCCCAAGCCGGGTCGACTGGTGATTCAGTCAACCCGTGACCACAATCGGTGCAATTCGATCGAAACGTCGGGTATATAAAAAAAATACGTACCTACCTTTAAATATTTCACGTGATTAAGTCCCGATAATATTGTAATACTACAAGTGTTAGAATATTATCGGGACTCAATCAATGGTAAGTTACAAATTGCATACAACTTAAATAAACTTGTGAACCAGTTGTACGCAATTTGTAACTTGCATACAAGAAACTTGCCTTATGGAATCGCGCTTTAAATATCACGTGCATGATACAAATCAACACCAAAGAGGTTTTCCCGCCCAAGTCAACCTAATAAATGTACAGTTGTCAAATGTCAACTAAATTGATATTACTGGCCTGATAATTAAGTTTGGTTTCTAAAATTTCCCCTTGTAAACACGATAAGAAATTTTAGAGACCAAACTCAATGGTGGTCTAGAGTTTTTGAAATAGTACAATTTAGCGAATGAATTTATAATAATTTTAATATCTTATTTGTCTATGCATTAGCTAAAGATGTTTAATAAAACAAAGAAAGAAACATATATTTATTTTCGACAAAGGAAAAAAATGTGTACATGGGGAAACAAAGAAATTAAAAACAATTTGAAAACAATATATGAAGTTATAAATTATGTTATAACCGAAAAATAGGAGCTAGTTCAGCATAATTGCCAGGCAAGATGCCTGACTCTGGTTTGCAACTAACCCCTTTTTTATAAAAATACTAGCTGTCCCGCGCAACTTCGTCTGCGTAAATTTTCACCGTTTTTGCAACATTTTTCATTGCTGCTCCGCTCCTATTGGTCGTAGCGTGATGTTATATAGCCTTTAGGCTTCCTCGATAAATGGCCTACTCAACAGAAAAATATTTTTTCAATTCGGACCAGTAATTCCTAAGATTACCGAGTTCAAACAAAGAAACTCTTCAGCTTTATAATATTAGTATGATATATATAGATTATTATCAATTGATTATTTTTTTAGGTGGCTGAATTCAATATCTGGCTACCTTTAGATGCTTCAACCAGTCCGCTATCGGCTCACGGCGAAGTGCGAGCTAGGAACTTTCCTATCTATGTACTCAATGACAGCCACAAGACATTACAAATGAGGGCTAAAGTTGTAAAGGTAAGTTTCACAGCATCACTACTTCTGATTTCTGTTATTTAATTGAAATGTGTGCATTTTATAACAGTAACTAAAATTTCATAGCTTAATCACGAGATACTCTGGTGTATCTCGTGATTTTAGCACACTAGTGTGTTCGTGAATTTTAGTCTTTACTTTGAGGAACGCCCTGATGAGCTCTGTTGACGTTACTCTCTACCAATTTGATTGATGGAAGTCTCCCCAAGTCTGTACTTTTATCAGTCTAAAAATTCCTTATGCCTGTGGGAAAACGTGGAAATTACTTTTTTTTTTCAGCATCCCAGACCGCCATTTTTTTCCGCATCCCTTTGAACTCTAGTAATTTAATATTGTAGGTACAAAATACCGTGTCCAGCAAGATATATCTTTGTGTCGAGGAATTTCAGGAAAATTTTAACCCTTCGTCTCTACTCCATATATCTGGAGGGGGCACACCAGGCAAATAGGCAAAGAATCTCAATACAAGAAATTCGCCACCCCCCCCCCTCCCATCGGCTATCTATGGACCGACAGTGGTTATATTACTTAACCTCGCAGATATCTCTTTTCTCGGTCGCCACTGAGTCATACGGCGGTAACTTATTCATGAATTTATTCTTTTATAGGAGTGGACAACAACGGGTGGTGTTTTGATGATAGGGTATGAACTCTACAGACTTCTCAGTATGAAAAAAGACAAGAAACCTCGTAAGAAAAAGAAAGCTGACGCGAAGGCTGAAGCTGAGAAAGAGAAGGAGGAGAAGAAGTCTGATCTTCCTGCTGATGATGCCCAGGTAACAAACATTTGGTGGTTCCTCTTTCATTCTGCGCGGCTTCGCCCGCGTTATATTTGATTGTATAGCTCCCCCCAAACCAAAGTTTCGGAATGCATAGCAGACAAACATTTTTTTTTATTTATATAGATAGATTTCCTATTTTGATGTACGATAAACATCCATTCATCCTCAAGCCTCACAATAACATTCGGATTTATAATATTAATTATTTTGAGTAAGACTTACCTAATTGTGTATTTCGATAAAAGGTTTCAGAAGAATCCAAATTAGACAAAGAAGATGGAGACCCAACAAAGCTTGACGAAAACAAAGACGACGCTAAAAAAGAAGAGAAAAAAGAGGACTCAGAGAAAAATGATGAAGATAAAAAGATGTTAGATGGTGAGTATTGAGTACAGATAGTGTGAATTTCCTACCTAATCATCGAAGGCAGTAAAGTAGTAGGTATTCTGCTAGACATAGTCCTCTCAATTTTTTTTCCGCAGGTGGTTTTTTTTTATCATATATTCGATAGTGTTAAAGTATTTAAAAAGAGAGTAAATTAAGCGCTTAAAAAGGCAGATTACTAACATGAAAATGCGAAATGCCTATTAAACGCGGCTACAAGTAGCGAGAACTGCCACGGACCGCTGCTTGTGCAAAATGTATTCCACAACTTGTAGCGGCCATTAGTGCCTTAGCTGTGGCCGGGTATGCTGTAGCATTGAGCAGTACCGCAAATTTTACTAAAGCCGAAATGAATGTGAAATGTTGCTCAGCAATCATTGACAAAAGTATTCAATAATGAATGGTTGCTAAGCAACTTTGTTATTAAATATTTCACATCCATTTCGGCTTTAGGATAGGAAAGGTTTTTCGTTTTTATGGGTAGTTGTTACAGTAGCAACAACTACTAATAAAATAATTTTGACATAAATTGACCAAATGATTCTTCTTGATCACTTTATGTCAAAATTATTTCCTATAAATCAAATCCTTGTGCATAAACATGCACAAGGATTTGAATTATAGGAAATAATTTGCATGTTTACACAATATAAATAATTACACATATGTACTTATCAATAGGGACTAGACTTTTATAACGCCATGATTTTGTTCAAATGTTAAATCTGATATATTAATGAGTAGTTCTAATTAAATACTTCAATTTTCAGAAATGTACGAAGCACTGGTTAAACCCGGTCCGGATTTAGTTATATGCGACGAAGGACATAGAATTAAAAATTCTCATTCCAACATTTCATACGCTTTGAAACAAATGCGGACGAAGCGCAGAATTGTATTGACGGGTAAGTAGAAGAATATTAAAACTCTTAGACCTATCTTATCCGTTATTTCATATCTCAAAACCACTATAAAGTTTTGTCGAATTCGAGAAAGTAAAAATCATTGTGTGAACAGCAGAATTCACAGCTCGGACGTGGTTTTCACGATCAGCGTTTGCTTTAGAGTAAAACTTTTGAGTAATAAGTCTGTAAGTATGAAGCTTTAAATGTTAGTAAATTTTTTATGGTTTTATTTTGAAAGAGTGCACGTTAAAATATTCCGCGATTGAGACCCGCAGTCTATTTTTTTTTCTTAAATTGTATAATATGTAGCTTTAGACAGTCATACTAAGAAATAACCTCTTGCCTTTACGTACAATTTAAATCTTTTATAGGTTATCCTCTACAAAACAACTTGTTAGAATACTGGTGTATGGTGGACTTCGTTCGACCGAACTACCTCGGTAGTAAGACAGAGTTCTGCAATATGTTCGAGCGGCCGATTCAGAATGGACAATGTATAGATTCTACTCCACAAGATATAAGGCTTATGAGATACAGAGCTCATGTGTTGCATTCTTTACTCGTGGGTTTTGTGCAAAGGTAAGATAAATATATTTGACTCTTCAAGCAGCGATATTGCCACTACATTATAAACTTTAAAAACACTACCGATAGAGTTCAAAATTAAATAATTAGTGAAATATATTTTGCTATGTAAAAATATTAAAAAAATCATGGGTTTAAAGGTTGCCTTTATACATATCAATTCACTAACCTCTAAGGTTTTAAAGTGGCACAAATATTATTCCTGTCTTGTAATGGTCTGAAAGTTACTGATTTAATGGAGGATCAAGGAATACATAATTTTTCTAGTGTCTTATAATATAGAAATTGTAATTGATGTTTTTAGACGATCCCATGCAGTTTTGCAGTCAACGTTGCCTCAAAAAGAAGAATACGTGCTCCTGATACGTATGACTGCATTACAAAGAAAACTATATGACAGATTCATGAATGAAGTTGTCCGCTCCACTTCTGTGCCAAATCCATTGAAAGCTTTCGCAATTTGTTGTAAGGTATGTTAAAAGTTCTGTGTAAGCTCTTTTGTAATATTGTTAATCGTTTTGACAAATTTGCGTATATGACGAGTACCTATACAGCTCGATTTGTATTAACGTGTATACGGTGTAGGGTGTAGGGTATACGTATTCGGACGTATACGTTATATATACGTACGTTCATATACACACGCAAATGTGATAAATATGTATTTGTTACAATTTATACATTACAGTTATAAGAGTTAGGTGACACAAAATGATTCCCTAGAATGAAATACTTAATTACTACTAGGCCTTTAATTATAATGTTACACACAAATTTGTATCAAATACTCCCGATTTGTAGAAACTCTGCTCTGTTAACGCTTTGCTAATTGGATTATAATAATGAGATGTTGTTTTAGATATGGAATCACCCAGACGTCCTTTACAATTTTCTAAGAAAGCGTAGTGAAATAAACGCAGCTATTGAAGAAGACTTAGATTTAGAGGAGATCGGTGGTATAACCAAGAAAGGTCGAGCGCGACGAAGTACGGCGCCGCCGAGACGTGCCGCTGCACCACGGGTAAGTTCACCAAAGTAGATTATTCACACCAATTTCGTATTGGAATACAAATACATTAAATTATTTTACGTCAATCAGGTAATAAATAGTAGCTCTAAAGTTCTCCAAAAATAAATGTTCTTCCAAAATTTTATAAAACAATTATTTATAACCATGAAAATGAATAGCAAAGTAAATTATTGTCCTAAAACTGTCGCGATTTCTATACAAATCTCTACCGAGCGTGTCGTTTTAACCTTTTATAAAAAGAGACTTGACTCTTATAGTCAAGTATCTTATTGAAATAACATTGTTTGAAATACATGCTCGGGTTTTTCTAAAAATTTGTTAATTTTCATGTGGGCTAAATAATTAATAAATACACACCATGTCTTCCCGTGGGTGTCGTCAAGGCGACTAAGGGATTTCACTCCGGAGGACGGGCAGCAGCGTCCTCTGCGTACTTAAAGCCTTACTGCGATCGCCAACCCGCTCGCCAAGCGTGGCGATTATGGCAATT
This sequence comes from Herminia tarsipennalis, assembly GCA_945859575.2. NCBI lineage: Eukaryota > Metazoa > Arthropoda > Insecta > Lepidoptera > Erebidae > Herminia > Herminia tarsipennalis. Next base: position 12,370,716 of record OX243838.2, read on the forward strand.
ACCCCCAGGATCTACTGGGGAGACCCGTGCCCAGCAGTGGGCCATCATATGGGTTGATATGATGTCTCAAGTCTGTAACTTACGTCATCATTCTAGATGCTTTCCGAATGACCTCGACAGTAGTTAAAAGTATTACTTCTGTGAAACTTTTCAGGGTTCTTCCAAGAAACCAGCGGCAACAATACAACCTAATACAACTACTGGTTCAGTAGTACCTCGAACTGATTCTAGCATATATGGCAATGCCCCATACCCACCAAACGCTCCCTATGGAGGGCCGCCAAACTCTTTCAGACCGGATCAACCCTCCGGATCCTATCCGCCATACAATAATTATCAAAACCCAGGTCCGGGATATTATCCACCCAATCAAGGATACAACCAAAATTACGATAACAACTATTACCAACAGCAACCGCCTTATGGAAACAATTATCCAAATCAATATCCACAAAACGTACCTGAAGGTGGACAAGGCTACAATCAAAATTATTGGGGAAATGGAAACTATTATGGTAACACTGGATACTATAATAACCCTCAATACCAGAATAATCAGCCACCCCAAGATTTTCGAGGTAATCCTCCCCCGGAATACAATAATTCTCAGCATTACCCACCGAATTATAATGCGCCTTCGAACGAACCGCCTTATGGAGGCAATGCGATGCAACCTTATACAAATAATCAAGAAGGTTACAACAACCAACAAAGGCCTCCGTATCAGGGGTACAACAATCAGCCAGGGTACTCGGAGTATAATGCTAATGCACCACAAGGTGCCTATCCTAACAACTCTGCTCCTCAAAGCTATCCAAATCAACCGTATCCTCCGCCATACGGAGCAAATACTTCATCTTATGGAAATAATTCAGCTCCATATAATCAATATGAGAATCAACCTCCTAACTACCAAGGCTACCCTAATAATATGCCTCCTAACCAAACTCCAGATTCTAATGTGCCAAATCAACCTGCCATTAAAAATGAGCCTAATACACCTGTTAATTTCTCCAACGATATTAAATCTGAACCAAATGTACCTCAACATACACAAAACTCTTCTGCCCCATATGGAAACCCTGCCTATGGTTATCCTGCCAATACACCTTCATATAATGAGCAACCTGAAGCTAACGCTAATGGGAATTACCCATGCAATTACCAAAACTTCCCACCTCACCTTGAAACAAAGACGCCTTTGGGCAGTGCCAGCTCAGGCAGCCCAGTGACAGCATGGCCTATAACAGAAATTAAGACTGAAATCGATAAACTAAAAGCTGAAGAAAAAATTGAGATGAAGTCAGAATCTGATGGTGAAGTGAAGATTGAAGATTTGGACACAAAGAAAATAGTAAAGGATGAAAGTAAAAAAGGTACAAAACCTGAGCCTTTACTATTGAAGGAACAGAAGGCTGAATCTACTAAGAAGAAAGAGAAAGGAGAGGGGGCTAAGAGTGATGGATCGGAATCAGAAGAAGAACCACCGAAGAAAGGTAAAAGAGGTAAAGGTAAAAAGGGAGAAAAAGCCAAGGCCAAAGGTAGACCTAAAGCTAAAGGAAGAAATGATAGAAAAACCTCTAAGGAAAAGAATAACGAAGAGTCAGAATCTGAGGAGAGTGAAAAAGAGGAGAAAATGAGTAGAGAAGAAGAGTTGGCGATTGTGAAAAAAGCAGAAGAAATGACATACGATTGGGCAGCCGAGTTATTGAAAGATTACATTCCTGGAATCATTGAGAATTCAGCTAAAATGGAATTGTTCTTCTACATATTGAACGAGAGTATTAAAATGGGAGATAGGTTACTCTTATTTAGTCAAAGTTTGTTCACACTGAACCTCATTGAGGATTTCTTAGAAAAGAATTACATACCAGGTACAAGTTGTCTTTGGGAAAGGAATACAAATTATTACCGTGAGTACTATTAAATAACAATAAATTGTATTTCTTGTGATCAAATATGTGTATTCATTTGTAATGTTTTTACAGGTTTGGACGGTTCCACGCATGCTTTAGAACGCGAGAAGCTTATAAACGAATTCAATGCGAATCCACACATTTATCTGTTTCTTGTGTCCACCCGCGCGGGTTCTTTAGGTATCAATTTGGTCGGCGCGAACAGAGTGATAGTATTTGACGCCAGTTGGAATCCTTGTCACGATACACAAGCTGTTTGTCGTGTTTACAGGTAAGTGTTAAACATGAACCTTCTTGAACCAATATTGGGTAAGACGAGTCTTTAGTTTGATTCAGTACGATCAACGTAACTTGACCGGATTAAAGTTAGGTTCTTATCACTTTCGCGCATGTCATAGAGATGCGACCCTAAAATTACTTACGAAAACGATTAATTATGTTTAATCGATTAAAAATACTAACAACATTTTAATTCAACAATATAAAAACACTATTAAATGAGTTCATGAAGGTTTCAATTTAGAACAGTTACAGTAAATACTCAAGAAACTTTGAGAAACAATTTCTTTACGAAAATAGTCACAAAAAAACATGAGTTAGTAATACTAATTATGACAATGTAATGCGTAATCGCATCTCTAATTCTCTTGGGTTAGTTTCCGCCCCCGTCCCCCGCTTCCTGTCACCATTTACTTCCAAAAAATGCATCTGCGCACCACTTGTCGCCTACTTCAGTCCGGCCTAGTTACGTTGATCCAACTGTAGTTTTGTCACTATACCTTATTCGAAACTTGAACTCATACTTGAAACTCAAGTGTATTATTTTATGATTACTTCTGAACATATTACCAATTCACTAACAGATAAGCCAGTTACACCTTATATTCACATTAATCACATTCCATACGAATTATTATTAATATTAATCGGTATTTGCCTGTAAAGGAACGTAAAACTATTGCTACATGTAATATGATGATTTCGTTTATTTTAGATACGGACAAAAGAAGCCATGTTTTGTATATCGTTTTGTAATGGACTGTTGTCTCGAAAAGAAGATCTATGACCGTCAAATAAACAAACAAGGCATGGCCGACCGAGTTGTTGACGAATGTAATCCGGACGCAGTATTGTCTATGAAAGAAATCACCAATCTCTGCTTTGATAATGATGAAAAGGTATTTTTATATACTAATGCTCACGTCTTCTCCCGCGTTAAGTTTAATTTTGAATGAAATTTCTCAGTTTCATCCTTTTTTTTTAATCCGTTCTTTTTGTTAACGTCATAAAAGCTATGTGTCCCAAATTTCAACCTATTTCGTTTGTACCTATTGTTATATCAGTAAGTCATGGTTGCCTTGTAGACACTTTGTACAGGTTCCCGTTCCAATCCGGTCCGGCGCCGGGTACCCGGCGCGAATGTATGGCCACCTGACCGGACGGTCACCGAAACATGTGAAAACTATCTTACATCGCCACACACTTCGCGCTGGGTACCCGGCGACTGACCGGATTGAAACCGGAACTTGTGAAAAGGACCTTACAGATTATGAATAAGGAATGGTTTGAATTCATTATTTATTTTGGCAAACTTTTTTAGAAATATTTTTAAAGAGGATTCAGTAGCTGTCTCTATAATAGTACTCGTACAATATTATAATTTAGGACTTTACTATTTAGTAGTTAACGTTTATGTAATGTTTTAGGAATCTGAGATAAAAGATTTGTCGGAGCATAAAGACAAGTACATCGATGTTCTCATGCAAGGTGTGATATTGTATCATGCCAAGCTTCTGAGCAAGGAACCATTCCAACACGAGTCGTTGTTAGTTGACAGGAAGGAAAAGAAACTGTCTAGCGCCGAAAAGAGACTCGCGCAAAGAGGGTAAGTAACATAAGTTTAAAGTCTTACCTTTCCATTATGGAGGATAGGGAAATATCAGTTGAAAAAGAGTCCAATTGTAAGCTGTGAGTGAAACGGCGGTAGCCTAATGGCTAAGGCATCGGTCTCGCAATCGTGAGGTCGCGGGTTCGAATCCTACACATTAAACTACCGACCTGAACCCACTCCTAACACAAGTCTTTGAGCTCAGCTAGAGGGGTTAACAAGATTACTGGTGATGTGGGACACAATCCCACATTCATAATTCTCTTTAAAAAAAAGCAGTTCAAAAACTCTCCAAATTGGCACTAGCGGTACGAATGTAGCAGTTATAAACCTGATTATAATAAATAATAGAACATTAATAGACAAAAATAATAGTTTAAAACTTTAAACACTTTCTTTAACATTTAACCTGCTGGTAGCTTAACCCAATTTGACAGACACTTTTTCATACAAAGACGGTTCTCCTTACGTTTAGCATTAATAATTTAAATTCATCATAACATCAATAAACGCGCGGTGGGAGTGTATCCGACTGCTACGCAAGAGGTCGTGGGTTCGATCCCCACCCAGGATAAAACTTTGTGTGATGAGCACGATGGTTTATTCTGTGTCTGGGTGTTATTAATCTATAATATGTATGTATTTAGAAATATATATGTATGTTTATCAGTTGTCTGGTTTCCATAGTACAAGCTCTGCTTAGTTTGGGATTAGATTGTGTTGTGTGAGTTGTCCCAAGATATTATTATTATTATAAAATATTAAAAATAAATTGACATTCATTTTCATCCACGTTTCGTTAGTTACGAACTAGAGAAGAAAGCAGCTCTGGCACCAAAACCAACAACAGCGTACCGCACAGTGCGGACAGCTGACGGCAGTCTTGTACAAAGACCTGTAGCATCTGTGAGACCCATGCAGCATGGCGCCAGGTGGATACCGGCCGATGTGTGGAGAAGACAAGGGATGACTGCGCAGGAGATGACTTTACCACTTGGTAAGATAGCTGTACTTTATTTTTCCCTAATAAACCACAACTCGTTCCTTTACAATTTTCCGTGTTTAAGAATTTATTTATTTTGTTGGAAAACCAACAGCATTAACAAGTATTAATAGTACATAAATTATGTTACATAAAGCCAATTACTGATCCTCGCTACTATGTTACATGCAAGGCGACAATAGTGTAGTACAAACTAAATCTATTGTGAACTAAAATATATAAAAAAGGAGTAAAATATTAAATTTTCAAACTAGATTAGTGAATTAGCAGACCAGGTCAACCACTGGTATTCAGATACTTCACGAAAAAGTCTCGATTTAGCAACCTTCTTATGGATACCAGGCTCGCGTCATGAATGTCTATGTCTTGTAGTTTTCTCATTTAATTTAGTGCTAATGGGTAATTTGTTGGTACAGGGTGGTAAATGAATGGGAATATGTCGTCTGTTAGATTTTACGGGTACATTTAAATATAGCTTTAGAGAGAAGGTCGGCACTATCGATTGAACTCGTTATTATTTTCTTTAGATATAAAATATCTGCGGTTTCACGTTGCTTAAATAGGGGGAGAAGGTGGAACTTTGCTCAAATCTGTAGGTAGTTGTCCGATTTGTAAGCAATTCCTGTAAATAAATACATTTATTTTGAATATTCTTCAGGCTATTCGTATATTTATCGTATCTCAGGTTACAGATCTGGGATCCTTACTTCAAAATGTTCTTAGCAAATGTGCAGTAAAGTATTTTAAATCTTTTCATGTCATGGAAATAGGACTAGGCTAGTGCTCTGGAAGCTTTTTTAACAATGCTATCGACGTGATCATCATTCATTATAGGTTTGTGTCGAAGATAATGCCAATTATAAGCTTCTGTCCTCCAACGCTGTATTCTGAGGCAACAGTGTTCTTTTTTCTAGTGAAGGTAACAACAGAGTTAAATCTAACCTATTCCTAGCGCAATAGCCGTCCAGCCGTAGAACGTCCGGTTGAAGTCCATCAACGTCTGCTTTACATGAAAGCATTCGCCGATGTCGTCGACATCATATGACACAGGAACATCAAATAGTAGGGAGCTACTTTGATTTACACTGTAAAAATGTGTGTACTGGAACAATGCAAAATCGTGAAGCGCCCAATTCACTTTACGTGGGACTCTAACCACTCCATAACATATATCTGTACATTTTAATTCTTTATTTCAGATGTTGTAATACCTACGAATTCAGCTGAGAAGACTAACATAGTTTTGAAAGCAGGGCAGAGGGTCATGGTACTAAAATCTCCGAAAGGAATTTACATGCAGTTGGAGTCTGGCAAAATTATAGCCATCAAGACCTCTTTTAAAGGTTTAGGACCAAAAGGCGACAACAAAGATAATAGCCCAATTGGAAAGAAAGGTAAGATAGTGAATCATTAATTAACCATATGCATTAAATAATTTATGAGTATACTAAATAAGTTTCCTTTACCAGTTTTAGGCAGCCGTCCAACAGGATCGAATATACCAGGATCTCTAAAGAATAATTCAGCAATCACTATAACATCTAAAACAGGTCCTAGACCTGGTTTTCATAGGGTAATTAGACCTTCGATAATAGGTCAAAACAAAATGGGCAGACCGATGTTGCCTGGGCAGAAAATAGCGGATATTCGAAGTCGACTTGGTGAACTTAGATCGTATTCATCTATGCGCGCTAAATCACCAATGCAGGCCAGATTACTACGCCCTAATCTGCCTGGATCAGTTAGTATAACAAAAATTCCAAAAGATCCAAAGAAATCAGAGGCTGAAAATAGTGAAGGGAATGCTGCTGGTAAAATGGATGTGCCTTCTGATGAAGATACCCATGTGTTGGATAGTGATGAGGATGAAGAGGGCCGCAAGCAACAAGGCGCGAAACCCTCGTCTAGTAGTGATGGAGATCAGGAAAAGCCTAAAAGTGACGCTCCCGAAAGTTCGAACCCTAGTGATACAGAAAGACAAAGTACAACGACTGAAAGAGAATTTAGGCCTCAACTAACGCCCATTGTCCTAACAACGGATGAAAAGTTGCCTTCAGAGGATGCTTTAGAATTTAAAACTATAGAAGATAATATGTCAGAGAGAACGAAACAACCGGAAATGCCTAAAGCAGAAATGTTAGAAATGTCTCGCAATTCTGAAGCAGTTGAAAGAAAAATTAACCCTTTGAAGAATTATAGGCATCAAAGGCCAGGAGGCCGCTCCTCCTTGGAATCTAGTCTCAGTCAGTTAGAGAGAACGGCAAGTGTACTGAACAAAGAGGGAATGCCAGACTTCCGTAAGAATTTGGACGATATTACCCAATCGTATTCGCCAACGGGTGAAGAGAAGCCAGGAGCTAAGCCAAAAAAGAGGAGATCACCGACTAAACCGGATGCCACTTCTGAATCTCAACCACCTGCCGGTGCTAGTATGTCTCATAGCGTGTCAAGTCTCTTAGGGCCTGCGACTGCTTCTCCAAGGCCACGGAAGCCTGATATAAGTACTCAAAATGCAGCCCCGGTAGCTCCAATCGAGACTACTAATACGCATTCGAGGTTAATGAGCAGACCACCCCATGAGCCTCCTATTGGTCACTCTCCTTTGGTTGCACCACACCCGGGACACTTACCGCCAGTTAAGCCAGCGCCCGCGCCCATTAGTATGGCCCACCCCGCTATGATGAGTGGTGGCACAGCTGCGACCGCGGCTGATCTTTCCAAGCCACAAGCGCCTAGTCCCTTGCCTGTGGGTCCCGGTCAGGTGTACCCTGGGGGCAACCCGCCTCCGGAAGGACATTATGGCCAGTATCCAGGTAAGACATTCACTCTTTGATTACACATATGAACTTACTATTTATATACTTACCTCTAACAGTCACTGCTGGTCACATTCTCCAATTTTAACTATACAGTTATAATATGAAATGTGTACTAGAATTTTTATCCGCGCCAGTTTTTATTGCCTTGTTAATTTCTGCAGTTTTACCCATTGCTTGCGAAGATTACACATGTGCAGTATTTGGTTTGCTATTCGAAAAATATGAGATATTCAATTAGTATATTTAATTATTAATCTTGTTCAAAGGTTACGGAATGGGCTATGGCGCCTATCCAAACCCTGCGTACTACGGTGGATATGGCGGTGGCGCATACTACCCACCGTATGGCGGAGCGGGCCCCGCGGCTCCCGGGGGCCCACTACCTCCGTACGCAGGGCCCCCTCCAGCTCCTTCATACGCGCCCGAAGGATACTTGCCACCTAACCCTCAGTGGTAAACAGTGATTGTGACAGTGCCGTGTGAGTTCTCAAGTGTCCATTCAGTGATTGATGAGCACGACGATCGAGTATTGACTTTCCGGTCGAGTGAGTAGAGTTGCTTTAAATTTCCACTATCATTCTTCCCGCGATGCTGTTCGAATTTTAACTTAGTCTCCATACCTATTTATTTCCTCTTTGTATTGAATTTGTACAACTTACTTGTGTTAGACTATCATTGGTGACAAAACTCTGTAATTACTTCTCATATTTCATTTGTTTTTTTTTAACTTCTCTTATGATGTAAATGTGCTTGAAATGTGTTTCCGTAGTTTAAACGCAAATATAATGATTACATAATAACATGCCAATACACATTTATTTTGAGCGATTTATTAGTAGATTAATTTTATAGCAAAATTTAAAAAATATAATTTATTTATCCTACATTTCTTCAACAGCAGAAAGTAGGTAAGGCAAGTCCACTCTTAAAACAAATTGGTCGTTCTATACCTTTTTTTTATCTATGTACCATACAAAGTGCATAATGCAAAATGCAAAACGTACAAGATAGAAAATTAAAGCTTTTACGGTAATATAATATTTTCGTCACAAACTTGTACTATTTCAAGCATATATTATATTTCCAAAATGTAGATACTTTTTATTTATACGTTTATACAAAAAACGGTAGTCATTTTTCATTAAAACATTTATGAAATGTGTGGACATACATTTGATAACATGTGATTATTGTTTAAGTACTTACTATGAAACATGATGTAATATATAACATTATTTAGATTGATCAGCAGTAAACGGTTTTCGAATGACCTTCTACTATTATTATTGTAATAATTGCGTGAAGTTAAGAATTTCTCCAAGCTAATATTACTCAGTGAGTGTAGAATTTTCAAGTACATATTCAATCCCACTAATAGTTAAGTGTGATCGGTTGTCAGTAAGTGTTTTTATTACTGTGGCTATGGATCGATAAATGGATGTGATATGTTGCTACATAGTGTTAAGTCGAATATAGCTTGTACGGAGTATTTATCAATTGTAATGTTAGATAGGCGCCCCTAGTGTATTAGAAACTTTAGTTTCTCATTTAACCTACAGTCCGTGATATGTTTTACATAGTAGTTATGTATGCAAATGCTGTACGCATAGAGAACTATTTATCTAATTTTAAATGTGTTCTAAACGATATGATCTGAGTGCGAAAATCGGTTACAACTTAATTTTAGAAAATGATATAATATTTGTATTTTTTCTGGTGTGTTTTTGTCAGCTACACTGCGATACTTTATTTGTATCTATGTTACATTTTTGACTTGCCGTGAATGTATACAAAATTAGTTGTTAGTGTAATCGACAAAGTCTTACTTAGGACGATTTTTTTTTGTTTATGAGAGACCAAACGAAGGCTAAGCTTTGATGTAAAATAAGTTATTATAGGAATGAGTGAGACCATGCAATGCTTTTAATTAAAGTTTTAATTATTACTCGATTGTGGTGGCGCCCTCAATTCATGGATTAAGTTATTTACACTTGATTTTGTATGAATATGAATTAACGCATTACCCAAGAAATAACACTTCATTATAAAATATTTACTTATGCTATTTTTAAGCTTATGTAGTCTGGTCAAGAAATCGTGATCACTTAATTAATTGTTACTGATCAATATCTTCCATGATAAATGCATTGTTATTTGCCATCTATTCATATTGTTGCGAACTTGGAATTCCCATGGCTTGGCGGTTACTGCGTAGTTTTAAATTTATATTAATCTAAATAACTTGTTTCACACTTATATGAGCACCTAATACCACTTAATAGTTCAAATACCTTATTCAAATTAGTGTTCGATTTGATCTAACGTCCAAAAATTGCATATCATCATAACAAAAATCTTTGTAGGTACGAAAAGTCGTGATGACCTGTCCGAATTGTAATTATTAATATCAGTCTTGTTATTCTTTTGATTTATTATGATACCTATACATCTATAGCTAGAAATAATAGTTGAAATAATATATACCTTCGTATTCGGAAACCTTAGATCACTATTAGTTCCTGAGATCCTACATTAGTGGCGGTAGTATACTGGTTAACTCGCAATTTTGCGAGTTTGCAAGTCTATGTAACACTCAAGAGAAAAGAAAGGAATCCTAACAATACCTCGCACTTTAAAAACTATAAATTTATTGAAGCAATTTGTTTTTCTTACAAAATCAAGTTGTACAATGACCTGTACAAAAAGTATAGAAAGAAATGGCTCTTATAATGTCCTATCTTTAGCAGTATTATTTATCGCTTGTGTTTACGATCATAAGATTTAAATTCTAGGTTAAGGTGTGATATTTTTTGCGGCATGCCATATGTGCAATATTGTATCAAGTTATTAAAGACTTATGTTTTATAACAGTGTAGAAAGCTAAATAACAATTTGAAAATTTTGTATTATGTATAGTTTTTTGCGCACCAGAAAGAATATAAATAATGCCGTGTATTATTTTAATAATAAGTCGTCTAATTTCTGTATGTTGTCCTGTGTACAAATAGTGTTCGGAATTACTATTCGAAGTGATACAATAATAAACATTGCATTTTAAATTGGTCAATAGTATTGTACCGGCGATATCTAATAAAGAAACCAGTAAACAGTGTAAGATTTTTTTTTGCGCAACCGTTTGGGTGCTATCAAAACGCTTATTTTCGAGTGGTAGATGCGTCTTATTTTCTATTACGACGGACAGTCTCAATTCGATTGGCTCGTCTGACAAAAAATTACGAAGCGATCGCTCCATTTACACCTAAAACTTATTAAATTTCTGGGAAATTACTTCCTCAAAGCTATATAAATTAAAATTAGTTGTCGAATGTTTGTAAGTGTATCACTTTAGAATGCCTGCATCTAAATAGATGCAGACGTTTTAAAATGATGGATGAGCTGTTTCCTTTTGTGGTTGAGTTTGCGATGGTCAGGTCAAGGTTTGTATGAGAGAAAATCTTTGGAAAATCGTACAGAAACGTGAGGATTTTTGGTTAAAAAATGTCATCATATAAAAGATGGGTAAGTGAGACGGTAAAGAGATTTTCAAAAATATTGACAGATTGATGTTCAGTTTTTTCATACAATGTTTGAACCAAGAAGCATATCCGTGCTAAAACAATGTAAGAAACTGAATTTACTTTTTTGTTTTGGTTGATATCTACGCCCGTTCAAAGCCGGGTGATTAGCTAGTAATAATAATTGTCAACAGGTATACTAACGGTATTGCGTAATCTAATAAAAATTATACGGTACATAATTTTTATTACAGTGCACAATACCGAAGACTATTGTAAAACTGATGAAACCGGAGGGATGTAATACCTGTCTCGGTTGACCTTGCATCTGTTCGTTACTGACAGAAAAAAATGATTTGCGCAATGAACAATATTGTGAAAAGTCAATCTATTTTAAACGACGCAAACGGTCACAATTGCGTGACGGTTTATTTATTTTTGTCTATCAAATATTGTCTTCCATCATATTTATAGAGAACATGAGTAATATAATTATGCGTAACCTTGTATTATTCAATTTTATACTGCGACGTAATAACATAGATGTTACGTCTACGGAAGATGCACACGAGCAGAATACCTGACACGTATACGTAGGCACTTATAGGTATGTGTTGATTATAATCGATCACGAAGTGTCTAATAGGTGCCACACACGCTACGATAAATCGAAACGTGTGTGTGATAAAAACTACACAGTTTTTACGATTTTTTAAAACTAACGTCGAACGGAGTAGTAAGTATGAAAATTTGAATATATAATGGGTGCCACATACGTCACGATAAATCGTTACGATTTATCTGTATTGTCGAACTGTAGCGATAAATCGAAACGTGTGTGTGATAAAACTGCAGTTTTTACGATTTTTTAAAACTGTAGCTACCGACGTACGGAGGAGTATGAAAATTTGAGTAGATAAGGATCGCCTATCAAATATACTACGGCTTTTCTTTATGTAGTGAAATTTGGCAGATACTCGTAGAATGTTGTCAGTTTTCCGAATTGTCCTACGACTTCTTGTTTCTTTTACTAACAATAATGCAACAATAGCTAATACGTCTTCTCTCCATTACATCGCCGAAAGAAATGAAAAATTACTTAATCGTGTGTGGGCTGTAAGAACGTACGATTTATCGCTACAATTCCACTGCAAACTATACGTTTTAACGTAACGATTTATCGCAGCGTCTGTGGCACCCATAATTAAAATTATAAAACTTGTTTCTTTGTTGTGCAGACAACACTGATTGTTTTGTTGTAATTTACCTATTAAAAATTCCATCATTTAACAGGTTATAGGTAATCTAGAGTGTAGATTACTTACAAAGTCACTTGGGCATAGGTAAACTATAAAAAAAGCGAACTTTGAGCCTATTTACGCTTGATAAAATACAGTTGACGGACACGCTTTGTTATAAAGCCAGGTGTTCCAGGAGTGTCAGTTGCAATTGTAACTACATAAACAGCCTAAAATTACATTATAAAAGTGATTTTCTACACGGATGGTATGACTAACGTCCGATTAGAAGATGGTACTACGAAAACAAAATATGTAGTAGCTACCACATTTTGTAAGTCTTGGATGGAATATAATAGCTTATTTATTTTTATATTCTTACTAGCTGTCCCGCGCAACTTCGTATGCGTAAATTTCCGCCCTTTTTAAAATCATTTTTCATTGCTGATCCGCTCCTATTGGTCGTAGCGTGATGTCATATAGCCTATAGCCTTCCTCGATAAATGGGCTACCCAACAGAAAAATATTTTTTCAATTCGAACCAGTAGTTCCTGAGATTACCGCGTTTAAACAAACAAAAACTCTTTAGCTTTATAATATATTAGTATAGATTTAGGGAATCCCCAACTGCAGGAGCTTTTTACAGCTAAACTTTGAACTTTGAACAACAATTTTAAAGTTTTTTTGGATTGCGGGTTTACGGAGGACAATTATATACCTACTTAATTGGCAAAAATAAATATCTATCAGTATAGCAAAAAATATTACTGATATTTTTTTCAGCTATTCACGTAGTAGGTACCTACCTACCTAATCTTGCCTCCTTTTTATAGAATCGTGACTTTGTTCTTTAAGTATTTTTAAGATACGTGAATAAATAACAGACTTAATTAATATTAAATTTGTATCTATAAAATCAATGACGTGAATGTCGTTAAGTTGTGTAGATGGATCGATCGGTGACTTCCAAATAGTTTAGGCGCAGAATGTCCAATTTTGCAAAATGTCCAGCATTCGCAAAATATTCAATTCGCAGAATGCCGAGTTCGCAAAATGTCCAATTTGTAGAAAGTCCAATATTATCATAACGTTGTCATCCTATCAAACCATGAATGTTGTGTTTAATGAGTAGTCAAGTTATTCGTTAAACAAAAATAATTTAATTTTTCTCTCAACATAAAATATAGAGTCAACATAAAAAAAAGTGTGTTGTTGCGGTCCGGTGATTGTATTTTTTTTTCAAGTGTTATTTGGGCTTTATTTTTAAATATGTTTTAAAAAAAATGCCTAATTGTAGTCTGGTCATTTTGTAAATTCCTTAGCATTTTTTAAATTAACATCTTTGAGTCTTCTTTTGTTCTTTATGACCCTAAACAAAGACTCATTAGTTATGCGATCTCAATGTTTTCTTGAGTTTGTCAATGAAGTATCTACTTAATGTTGTCATATTTTTACGCCTTGTTTTAAATAAAGCCCTGTTAATAAGATTAACATTTATTTAAAAAAAAAATACCGGACAGCAGTATACACGTTTTTGAATTTATTAAGTACGTTGATTTTATCTATGTATATAAATATAATATATATATATATATATATATAAATTTAAAGTACTGACTGACCGATGGATCAACGCACATTATAAACCGCTGATCGTAGAGGCGTGAAATTTTTTGAAATTCATACTCTAGAGTGTAGATTTAAAGTTTAAAAAAAAATGTATTTACTTTTTGGTTTGACATAACGAAACACGTGTTTCAGCATTTTTGGTAAGAGGTAACCTAAGAGGTAAGGTCATCCACGCGGTTAAATCCGCGGCCGACAACTAGTAACTTAAATAAATGTGACGAAATTAAAACTGATTTTAACGAATAACTCGACTAATAATCATTAAAACCCAACATTATCTTTAAAAAAAAAGATGATTAATATTGGACATTCTGCGAATTGTGCAGTTTGCGAACTGGACATTCTGCGAATTGAATATTTTGCGAACGCTGGGCATATTGCGAACGCTGGATATATTTCGAATTGGACAGTCTGCGCCTGTTCGCATTCAAATTTATGGTCGTAAGTAACTCTTACTAGGTACTTACTACTTATAGGTAATCTACCTAGTTAGGTATACCTACTTTTTGTTGCCCAATCACAACTGCGTTTATCCCCTCTGCAGCAGAAGGACAGATACGCAAAATCCCGGAATAACAAAATCCCAGATTAGCAGAAGGACAGATTAGCATAAAGGCACTGACATACAGAAACAAAATAAAATTTAATAGTTAACTTCATATCTGCATTCTGAAAAGTCTGGTTAGAAAATCCGTAAAATTGCATTTTACCATGTAACAAAACAAGAATTGGAACCACTTCAATATGTAAGACCTCAACGCTTAATAATTATAATTGTTGTGTTGTAAATAGGTACATAGGTATACACTTACAATAGAACAAGTGTATTGTTGCATTGCATAAACTCATACATATGTATTAACGTCTTCAATATGGAAGATGTTTGGACAAAAGAAATAGAACCAACATAACTTTGAACTTTGTACTCCATAGGAATTCTAAAGAGGACTAATGGCATTGACTTTAACATTTTTTAAAGTTCCGAATAGTTCCGATGAGGGCAATGACTACTTTTGTCAGATGTCCTGCTTTTAGCAGGAGGTTCCCGCTTCTCAGCCCGCCCCGTATGCGTCCTGCCAGCTCCATGAGCAGGATGCCTAAAGTCCCGCTTTTTATTTTAGTAGATTGGTCAGCGATCGGAGTTACTCACAGATAATCGGTCAACTAAGAAAGAAACACACGAGAGAAGCGCAAATAATTGTTTAGATATCTTCCTAAAGAGTAGAAAATAATAGAAGGTAAATTTTGAATTTGGAGATCAATCAACATCATTTGCCATTTAATCTAACCACTGATATGCACGTTTTTATGCGTCTCGGTTTTTACATCTCGGTCCTACCAATATTTAATTAAAATTTATTTTTTTAATGATTGAATTCATCTGGAAACACTAGATGACCATGGCCCAAACCTATGTAGGTATATTTTCTTTGCACACCTTTATTTGGAGAAGAATCGTGAGAGCGATATTCATAGAACTTGATGAATTTGGTATCTGGTGCTCGCCTTGAACTGAAAAATGTCAAATTAACTTGTTTTAATCAAATTTCGTAGTAAGGTGAAGGTAAAGGCACTCACCACGAAATATTTTATAATGCAACATTAAATTATAGTTATTGATAAAAACTGCGTGACAAATTAACTTTAATTTGCCGAAGCGATAGATAATATACACTTTCGTACACAATCTGTTACAGTTCACTGACTATGTTAATAATAAATATGCTGCTTTTAAATTATGACAAATGCCTTAATACACCCAATGTTGCAAGTCTACTAATTGAACACTTAGGTAGGTACCTACCTACATACTTAAGTAGGTATAGCAAATCTCCAGTCCTCCTTTACAAAAACTAATTTTGACTGGTCTGTTGATCTAGTGGTTAGTGACCCTGACTGCTAAGCCGAAGGTCGTAGGTTCGAACCCCACCCAGGATAAAACTGTGTGATGAGCACGATGGTTTATTTACAGAACCATGCATCGTGCTCATCACACAGTTTGTCAAAGTTGTCCCAAAGTAAGTATTATTATTCCGCCACGTTCGCCTGGGTGGCCATGGGCGATCATTTAGTGTTCTTGGATTAATCACGAATATAATCATCTGAGTGTTAGGACTGTGCCTAAATAGGTATCACCTTTGTAAATAAAAGTTAAGAGGCACACTTCTATACTAATATTATTAAGAGGAAAGATTGGATTGTTTGTTTTCTTTTACCCTTAGAAAGCTACATCATCGTGGAGTAACATGCTATATTTTATTGTCAAAAAATTAGAGATCCCTACGAAAATTTCAATAATGTGACTCAAGGTATAAAAACTACGATAATTATGATACCCGTGCGAAGCCGGGGCAGGCAGCTAGCTAGTCTTTTATAAATAAAGGTCGGGTCACAGTCCTTTTGTACCATGATGGTCAAACTGTTATTTTAATTTGATTAGGTGTTATGTGATCATATTCTCGGGAGACCGAAGGACTCTAAATTGTCGTCTTTAGTGAGTCCTTTCTATAGTTTAAGTACCTATCGTTTGATCAAAAAATTGGACATGGGTAGAGAAGATATAATAGTCAGGTGCGGATCCAGAACGTTATTCTGGGGTTCTGGGGGGGTCAAATTGCCTAACAACACTTCGGACTAGTGTCAAAATTTAAAATTCCCCCAAAAAAGCTCTACTCTGGTGCGGATCCAAGCGCAGGGGGGGGGGGGAAAGAGCAATTGCCCCTGTTCCGCCCCCCCATAAAAGTATATACTAAAATTTGGTTTATCTTTAGTGTTTTGTACAATAACGAGCGGCTCTATCTTTTAATCTAGGTACCTGCGTATTCGTTTTCACAGCGAGGTTTTAGTGAAATTACGCAATTAATTAGGTGTTAAGAACTTTGTTTTGCTGCTTTTATAGGTTGGTGTGCCATATTAGTGGTTATCTAACTAACGAGAAGGAAAGGAACACGGGGTGTTTCTTGTGGGCTCTAACAAGAAATATCTCTTCATTAAAATATATATCCATTCAAATATATAAATGATAGTTTAGTGGTTAGTGACCTTAACTGCTAAGCCCGAGGTCATGGGTTCGATTACCACCAATATATCTTTGTGTGATGAACATGAATATTTATCTGTGTACCTATAATTTATCTATAATGTCTAGGTATGTAGATATTTACAAATATAACCCTTTATGAAACCATTTTTTTAGATACCTACATAATAAGCAGGTTGGGATAAAAGTGCCTACTAGTCACTTATTGTTTTTAAACTTTCGTGATTTTTATACACGACGTTTCGATCGAATTGCACCTACCCGTGACCACGATCGGTGCAATTCGATCGAAACGTCGGGTAAATAAAAGTTTCGTACATTTAAATAATTCACGCGATTAAGTCCCGAAATATATCTAATATACATTGTCACTATCACTCCATGGACAACTAACATCTCACGTAAGTATTGATTGCCTAGAAATAATTATATAGACATTGTCAGCTACCGTAGGGGAACATAAACATAATTGCTGGTGTGATATAACATTACCAACATTATGCGGCTGATGTACAAAAAGACCAAATAATTGCGCAGCTGTGGTTTGAACGCAGGTCATTGGTACAGTTTGGCTTACTTTCTGTGATTCGATATGCACTTTTTCGTTCATGAACTCGACATAGTTAGCTACTGCTTTATCAGACAACTTTTTACGCACAATTCCTTAGGAATAGTTACTTCGGCCTGTTGGTCTAGGGCAGGGGTTCCTAAACTTTTAATATAGTGGAACACCCTAAAAATACCTTTTATTTTATGCCCAAGTTAATTAAAAGGCAGTTAACCAAATATCCAGTTGTGAAAGTATCAGACAAAATGTAATAATAATAATAATATTTTTGGGACAACTCACACAACGCTATCTGATCCCAAACTAAGCAGAGCTTGTACTATGGAAACCAGACAACTGATAAACATACTTATATATTTCTAAATACATATCTACATATTATAGATAAATAACACCCAGACACAGAATAAACCATCACACAAAGTTTTATCCTGGGTGGGGATCGAACCCACGACCTCTTGCGTAGCAGTCGAATACACTCCCACCGCGCCACAGAGGCAGTCATGTATCCGACTGCTATGCAAGAGGTCGTGGGTTCGATCCCCACCCAGGATAAAACTTTGTTGGATGAGCACGATGGTTTATTCTGTGTCAGGGTGTTATTTATCAGATAGCGTTGTGTGAGTTGTCCCAAGATATTATTATTATTAAAGTTCTTATTTCATTTGGATAACTAAATGAAATGAGAACTATCGTAACTGGGCACATCGGAACTATCCGACGTGTTCTCGTTTTATCCTTATTGTTCTTTCTACGCAGACAATCACGACTTTCAAAATATGAATAATTGAAAAAAAAATCGCGGTACCTTTATGACTGTTCTACAGAATCCCAGGGTTCCGTGGAAGCCAGTTTGGGAAACCCTGGTCTAGTGATTAGTGACCCTGACTGCTGATTGAAAACTGATTAGAGATCGTGGGTACAATTTGCACCCAGGATAAATATATGATTGATGAGTACGATTGTTTATTCTGTTTAGGGCTAATTTATTTTTATTTAATGTGTATGTAGATATGTAATTAGAATTATGTATGGTATGTTTATTGGTCGCCTAGTTGGCATAGTACAGGCTCTGCCTAGTTTGAGGTCAGATGACCGTGTGCGAGTTGTCCTAAGACATAATATTTTTTTTGGAAAACATGCAACAATTACATGTTAAACAATCCGAGGACGGACAATTTCACGGATGAATTAATGTCTAAACTATAACCACGTTTAACTTAGATAACGTTTGTAAAACAAAACGAGTTGATTTAAGTTAAATTATACATTGTGCAGCAGCCGATTGGCGATGTTATATAAAATGCAAGAGCGGGCGCCGTTCGCTGCCATTATTATGAACGGTAAGGGAGGCGCGAGCGCAGTTCTGGGCGGGAATTTGTAACGTAAACTTCACGGTTAGATATAAAAAAGTGTTGTGCAGTAATTCTTTGACAATATAACGGACAACTGCGCGTTGTATTAACAGTGAAGTAGACAAAGTTGCTGAGCAGTAATAATGTGGCACCGGCTATTATTTGTAAGTCATATTTTTAATATTTTATATTATTTATGCGTCTTATTTTTTATTAAAAACACTACGAATATCACGGTAAGATTAATCTGTGTTAGGACTTGAGTATTTCGCATAGTGCCTTAATTTATTTTGACTTGTGTTTCGGCGTAGGCAGAGTTATTTACTTTATCAATTAATAATAATAAAAATGATTTATTTCCAGTAACTGTGCTTTATTTAATTACAAAATAGTTTGGAGCTCTCCTTTTAAGCCTGTGTTAGGAGGCTGCCGCTCTTCCACATACACTTTAGATTAAATATCTAACTTAACTTTTTAAGTAAATATAGTACATGATCTATCTTTAGACGCCAGTTATCTTTACTGTGCCAGTATTAGCGCAGGGTGAATGTCCTGGAGACATCCGATGAGAGACTTAAATAGGTAGGGTATCTACCTATTTACTTAGGGAGGTGTCTACTTCCCCATGATAGAACAGACATCAGGAATAAATATCTAATAAGTACATAAAAAATATGTAATAAGTAGGATTTAATTTATTAAAGTGTTCTATCGTGTATAAGTTAAACCTGTGATTAATTTTAAACTACTTAGGCCCTATATATACCTACCTACAAAGGCAGGTATATATAGGTTCTAAGTAGTTATATTTAGTCAAATTTAAAATTACTTAGTCAAAGATTTGATGAATAAATAAAACAAACATTCGTTGGTTTTTACCTAAATATAAATAATTTTAATATTGATTGCTACAATAAGGGTAAATATAAAAATAAAATTGACACGTTAAATTATGGAGATATTAATCAAACTTTTTAATAGGTATAACTACCTACTTATAAACAATGCAGTTGATCAAAAAAATTAAATAAAGACTGTTACGCCGTGATTTCGGGAACTTTAGGTACTTACCTACTATTAGATACCTAGGTATCCTAGTAGGTATATTTTGATCCTAAAATACTCATTTTTTTATTTCAATATTATTTTTTTGTTTTTTTTTGAAAGGATGATAATGAAGTGAATATGTAGGGACAAAATTAATTTTGAATAATTTCGACCCAAAAATATGGGTGACTTGAACAAAATTTCGAGCAATCTTTGCTACGTCTGGTAAACTAATCTCAAATGTTTAATTGTTCAATTTTTTGACTGTGTTCTTATATTGGTCTAGCAGCAGAAACAGACGCAAAACACGACAAAGCTCGTTCCACGCTATCAAAAGTCTTTCATTTCATTAAAGGTACCTGAGGTCGGTCATTGGCTTGTCAAACTTTAAAAATCGATTCTTACTAAAATACCAGACATTGAAGATCCGACTAAGCTGCTACCTAATCTATAAACAGACTAGACAGAAATAAAATTCAGAATTTATTTGAATTAAACACTAAATATACCTAATTATATCGCGATGGCAATGGCGTTTAGTATTCGTTGGCGATGTAAGTAGTCACTCTAAATGTGCACTTAAATAAGTAGGTAGGTAGGTACTTACTTTATAGGTACATTTTCCATCAGTTTTGAACCTGAAATACTTAGCATTCAGGCAATGCTAAAATAAATAGGCACTTTTTAGACATTTCGCTTTAAAATAGGTACCTAAACCTGCTTTCTGATATTCCAAAATCTATTTAGAATCAAAATATAATAAAGTCAAACGAAATTTTGAAATTAAGTTATTTCAGTACCTACGTTTTACATTAAAACGCAAACTGAGATTCTGTGCAACACAGTAGCGGGTAGACAAAAAGTTAAATTAACGATGTCTTATTAATCTGACGTGATAGGGAACAATAAATAATATTTTTGGATTCCATATGCACATGACTGTAACAAAAACCAATAGCATTTTTGGGTAAAAACAATTTTGTAACTAGTGTAATTATTAGTAAGTAGATAGGTGCTCAATACTCTGGCAGATAGGTAGAGATACCTTATCTATAACACTAAATATTTTTATAGAGAGTTTTTTAATCGAGAATGCAACTTGAAAGTTGGTAGGTTGGTACGCCAAGGGCATTTGATTCTATTACAATTTTCACTGCAATTTATTCGACGGTCGCATCTTATTAGTCTCACTTTCATTTCAATTTCAATATCTTTCACTGGGCAGCCAAACCGACCGTTCATTAAAAACATAATGATCCATTCAAAGCTATGGTAACAGACAGCCTGTGATAATACTTCGTAATAGTAGATAGATAGGTAGATATAGGTACCTACCTACTTACATATACCTACCTATATTATATACTAGCTGTCACGCGCAACTTCGTTTGCGTAAATTTTCCCCGTTTTTCCAACATTTCTCATTGCTGCTCCGCTCCTATTGGTCGTAGCATGATGTTATATAGCCTATAGCCTTTCTCGATAAACTGGCTATCCAACAGTGAAAGAATTTTTCAATTCGGATCTACTGATCCGAATTGAAAAATTTCTTTCTGAGATTACCGCGTTCAAACAAACAAACTCTTTAGCTTTATAATATTAGTATAGATTTGTGACTGATTCAGTGGTGGCCGAGTAGATCGAGATATCTGCAATGTTACCATTGCCCATAGACGGGTGACCGTTTTCAAACATTGCCTCCGTGCCTTGAAGAGCACGTTAAGCCGGTCGGTCGGTTTTATTAATAATAATAATATCTTGGGACAACTCACACAACGCTATCTGATACCAAACTAAGCAGAGCTTGTGCTATGGCAACCAGACAACTGATAAACATACTTTTATATTTCTAAATACATACATATTATAGATAAATAACACCCAGACACAGAATAAACCAACGTGCTCATCACACAAAGTTTTATCCTGGGTAGGGATCGAACCCACGACCTCTTGTGTAGCAGTCGGATACACTCCCACCACGCCACAGAGACTGTCTGTAAGTCGGTCGTGCGCCCAATCTCTCCCGGTCGTGTCGGATTTCCGTCCCCTCGGGCTATGCGAGTATGGGAGAGAGTGCACTTGTGTCTGCGCACACACTTGTGCACTTTAATATCTCCTGCGTAGTTGGCTAATATCTAATTGAGATTGGCCGTCGTAACCGAAGTCGGTTAGAAAACCATTATAATAAAGGGTAAATAAATTTAAAAAAAAAGGCCAATAGGAGAAACCGATTTAAATGTAGATAATATTATAAATATCATCAGTTTTCTGTTCTAATTCAAGATGTGTTTATGTTTACCAACGTCAAAGTCTTCTCATGTGTGTTCCAAAATACTTGTCAAACTTGATTATTACTAGGAGTAGGTATGATGGGATTTTTTTGTATGCGACGCAAGATGCAAGTTTATTGTCTGTTGCATACCTAGAATTAAGTAGAAGCAATAATTAAAAAAAATAAAAATACCCGCCTGCGTGAAAAAAAAATGCAAATGAGATCCCCCACAGATAAAGAACTTAGTATTGCGCCTCCGACAACATGATATAACATATGTACGGGATCTTGTTTGCACTTTTTGCGCAGGCGGGTTTTATTATTATAATTTATTTTTTATATAATACTTTTTGCGAACCGATGTAACAACTAACTTTTAAGTAGGTATTGAAAAAAGGATAATTGCTAATGGACTTTTTAGTAAAACAGTCATAACATATACCTTTTTGAAATGCTTACAATTAGCTCTTTAATTTGATGCCCATATTGTATTCGAAAAAACTTTTTTTCTCACCTGTTTTTGACATCTCACAGCCGCCATATTTGTTTTTTTTCAAATGTCAATTATTCTAAGAACACTTGGGCGGTCAAGACAAATCTAACGACGTCATAATTGTTTAAATCTGTGTTGTGGTTTTGTAAGATATGAGGTTATTAAGAATATTACACACACACTCACAAAAAACATAACCCTTCCTTGCAGTCGGGTAAAAACTTGCATGGTCTAAACTACGCGTTGGTTTGTACATTAAACTAGCCTATTATTATTTGCTCTTGAATGTACAAGAATATGGCATCGAGTAAAGGAGCCTTTAGACACAGACCAACTGTCTAAAGACTAGTATATAAACTCGCGGTAGAAATGCATACAAACATGCAAATTTCATAAATTGAATAAACACTCAGGAAGTAATTTGTTAACATCGAGTAAATAAAAAAAAACTATAAAGATGTTGTTTACAGAATCGACATTACGTTATGTGGATGTAACTCACAAAACCGATTTGGTACGTAGATTTTAGGAATCATTGACCATAAAATGCCCGAGAATATTAATCTGAATCGTATAGGAACCGACTGAGGTAAATATATAATATCTATATCCGATGGTTTTTAATTGACTCTACATCATAGCTCTACTTATACTGCCTACATATCGGCGGTAGCTTAATGGCTAAGGCATCGGAAACTGGCTAAGATGCTGGCTAGGTTGCTGGTTCAAATCCTACCCATTATACTACCGTCGTGGACCCACCTCCTAACGCCTTTGAGCTTAGTTGGAGGGATTAACAAGATTGCCAGTCATGTCAATCCCACATTGCTAGTTAGTAGACGTAGGTAAGTGTTACAATCTAGTGATAGAGAACCGTATTTATCACTAGATACCGACGTTTTTGTAAAGACCTACCTAGATGTGTCACAGCAGTCTCTATGATTATTTACATATCTCTGTGTTGTAGTGCCACCTGTCGTGCCCTCGACGGGTTGGGATTCGTGGGGATTTTAACACACCGAAAAAGGGATATCCCCTAGATTTAGAGTTATTACTGTTATTAGGCTGGTTTGATGAGTTACTTGATACAACGACAGAGACGCGTTTCTGATGATAGAGCAAATCTGTAAAAAGTTATTCTGTACATTAGTAATTAGAAAGCTAACTAACTAAAAATATTGTAGGTAGGTCCTAACCTACCTTACTACATTCTACTACCTTACTACATTTTTTTAGATAACTAATGCCGATGGGTATGTAGGTACCAATACCTACATAGCCATCGGCATTTGTTATTAATTGTACCTACCTACCTATCTAAAAAAATGTACATTACTTGTACCAAAAGATAAATGGAAATACTTCATTTAAAATCAAGTATAGGTATTTAATTTCTTAACAGGCGCTAGTCCAGCAAGTTACCTACTTGATGCAAGTTGCTTGCCTAATGGAATAGCGCCTGCAATGCAAGTTGCAAATTGCATACAACTTGAACAAACTTGTATACCTACAAGTTACAACTTATATGAGGATTGAAATCAGTAGTGTTTTGTTTTAATGGTTTGAAAATGATTGTCTCCAATGCAAGCAACTTGTACGTACATGTGACGTTATACTTGTAGCTATGCAAGAGTTGCCTAATGGAATAGCGCCTTACATGTAACCAAATTAATAACTCCTAAAACGGTATCATACAAGAATATTTGTTGGAAAACGTTATGAAAAAAGTACAAAGCAATGCACAGAAAACATTAAAGCTGGTTGAACAATTATCAACCAAAGGAATAGCTGGCGAGCAGAGAAAACGTTTAATTACATTTTTATATCTTGTTTCTTGATGTTTTTGCACTGTTCATTTATAAATGGATACAATTTAATCTAAAACTTGTTAGGCTTGTTGGTAATACATATATCTAATTAATTAATTTACTTAGATATTATTAGATTTCTCAGAGAGTCCAATAATGAGACCTAGTTATCTAAACGAAATTCTTTTACCTCTCTTTTTAACATTAATATTTTATTGGGATTCCAGTTACGAAGGCTCTTGTGAACTATCCAACACGTTTACTGAACAGCCAAAGGCTACAGGTACTTAGGTATCAAATGAAATATAACCTAAGAATTTAGCTAAATCAACATTTTTTTTTATTTACTGTATTGCATGTTAGCAAAACAACTCTTGTGAAGCGTTGGGATTCTACATGTAGGTACATGTAACGCCAAGTTCGCAAACAATATATGTCTAAACTTGGAAAAAGAACATGGTAATAAAAACTAGATATTTTTTTACAATGTTTGAAAGTTTATACAACTTGATATGGGGGTAAGGTGCTGCCACTAATATACCTACTATAGGTACTTACACTATGTTAGAGGGCTGTCGCATATTGTGTAGGTATTGGTTTAAAAATTGCAATATGAGATAAAATAAAATCAGTCTCAGTGGGCATAATATAGTAACAGCATCTACTTACAACAAAGGTAAAAAGGTATATGTCCCTATATATTGGCCAATTTAGTACCTTCTATTTCTTTAATTTCCAGCCTATGAGTCTATATGAAATAACCTTTAAAAACTAAAACACTACTACTTACGAAAACATCCCGTTCTAAAAAGTATGCAACAAGAATATATTCTACCATTCCTAACTATATTAATATTATAAAGCTGAAGAGTTTGTTAGAACGTGATAATCTCTAGAACTACTGGTCTGATTTAAAAAAAATATTTTCACGCTAACGACCAATAGGAGCGGAGCAGCAATGAGAACTGTTGCAAAAACGGCGAAAATTTCCTGAGACGAAGCTGCGCGGCTTTGCTATTCCACAATATTCTGAAGATAGCCGCGATCTTAGGTATGCCATACGCCACCTTGCACTATAAAACAATGGCATACGACTATTTCTATCTTCACCTAAATATAATTAGGCTTATACATCTACACTATTTATTCAAACCATTGCAACAGGCAACAGGCTATCTAAATGTAAATGAAACCTCCCCAGTAGGAATAGGAACTAATTGAGCTTGAGTTTTAATTAGTACATCTACCGTACACCTTGACCAAATCAAACCGCACAGGTATCGTTTACAATCACTAGCTATTTAATACTGCTTTCTATCTAGCACGTCCTAGAAAGTAGGTGGGTAGGTCTGTAATGTAATACTAGGTACCTGATCTATTAGCCGTGATCACCAGAGACATAATATACTAAATATAGGTAAATATAATATCCAAGTTTGAGGCAAAATATCTAATTAACATTACAGAGATTATACAATTATAATCTATACTTGGATAATTATCCAAGGATAGATTATTGATCGAGGTTAGATCTCTACCCAAGGGTATATCTATAGTCTATATTAATATTAAAAAGCTGAAGAGTTTGTTTCTTTGAACGCGATAATCTCAGGAACTACTGGTCTAAAACTCTACTACTAAATATTTTACTCTTGGATAGCCCATTTATGGAGGAAGGTTGTAGGCTATATAACATCATGCTACCTGCTACCGACAGCAGGAGCGGAACAGCTTCAGCTTTAAAATATTAGTATATAAACGACCAAGTGCAAATAGAGCTCGCACGCGTAGGGTTCCATACCCTAAAAACACCAAAGTAAAATAATACGGTTATTTGTGCTAAGGTAATATGAAGGTATGCACCTAGACTTGTGTGGTTGATTGTACAGATTTTAATTAAAAAATCTTTATTATCTATACCTACTAATATTACAAAGCTGAAAAGTTTGTTTGTTTGTTTGAACGTGATAATCTCACGAACTACTTATCCGAATTGAAAAAAATATTTTACTGTTTATCGACCCATTTATCGAGGAAGGCTATAGGCTATAAAACAACACGCTACGACCAATAGGAGCAAAGCAGCAATGAAAAATGTTGCGAAAACGGGGGAAATTTACGCAGACGAAGTTGCGCAGGTCAGCTAGTATTCCATAATCACTTCGACAATGATTAGCTCAATTCAATTTAGTCTACTTTATAACAAGTACTTGTCTAGATAGTAGATTAGCGTGGGCAGCTTTGACAATTTATAAGCAAAAGCAATTATTTCAAAGACAATTTTTTTAAGTAAGTATTTAAGTGCCTAATTTAAAGGTAAGTAAGTAAGTACACACCTATAGTACCTATGTCTTCATTGTAAGTAGGTACGTCTCTACGTATAATACTTACGGAACACTTTGATTAACTAGATCATGTACAGCCTAATACGTAGGTAGGTATAATGAAATCTTGAAATTTGAAATAGTAAAAATGTTTTGTTGTCGAAAAGGGGTGTGAGTGAAACGTTTTTCATATAAGAATTGTATATAATCAAATAGGTATCTAGATAATGTATACCTACTTTTATTATGCAGCTGATGTCATATGTGTCTATTTTTGGTAATTACGTAGTAAACTAAGTAGGCTATATAAAATCTTATTTCAAAAGATTTACCTATAGTAAAGCCGAAATGGATGTATAACAAAGTTGTTTAGCAACCATTGACCAAAGTATTAATGATGAATGGTTGCTAAGCAACTTTGAACAAATATATAAAAAATTTGCAATGCAACATAAATCATTTCAAGTCTACTTCGGCTTTAGTATTTATAGGTAGAGTTTGATGATCTCTACCTTTGCCGTGTGGTACCGGCTTAAGAATAGTACCACCCCGTCTCTTCCCGTGGGTGTCGTCAAGGCGACTAAGGGATTTCTCACCGGAGGACGGGCAGCAGCGTTCTCTGCGTACTTAAAGTCTTACTGCGATCGCCAACCCGCTCGCCAAGCGTGGCGATTATGGCAATTACCCCCAGGATCTACATACTAGTAGGTTCTACTGGGGAGACACGTGCCCAGCTGTGGTCATCATATGTGTTGATATGTATGATGATCTCTACGTATGAAAAGTTATTTATTAAGTACCTACCACTTCAATTTAATTCCTTTTTGTGTAATTTATTAATAATAACATAGTACCTACCTAAGTAAATGAAGACCTCAAGTTACCTAATGTAAAAGGTTTTCTTGTCTTATATTCAGTAGAAATTACTACCTAAGTCGTAAATATACTAATCTCTCTCTCTCTCTAGTACCTACTAAGATTGTAGCACAAAGCACCATGAGACGCATTCTCGGACCACTTTGTTCCGAAGGTGTTGTTATGTCAATGTGTGTGTTGCAAGCTTGCTTTTGCACACGTACACACTGTCGATATTTTTACCCGATTGTATCATATATGGAGGGTTATCTGATTGAAGTTTTTACCTAAATACCTACTTGCTTAGGTAGGTACTTAGGTATCGAAAATCTTCGTCACATGGGATTTCACAGAATGTGAAGTTCGACAATGGACATAATTAATTGCCACATTCCTTCCTACGAATTCCACGAACCAATTAATACCTACCTACTGCCTATTTCGATATCCACCACACTCAATGTCCACCCCAATCGTAGATAGATCAGATAGGTACCTACCTCTACCTATTGGTAGCTAATAAATGCGATAAACAAAAATCGATCTATCCGAAGAACAAAGTTATATCTGCAAATTATTTAGTTTACAGATAGAGAGATATTATGTACTAATAGTAAATTAATACCTCAATGGAAATAACAGCAAAATTAGTCTTACACAAAAATTGCTGTTATTTCTTCCGTGCGTTTGCTTAACACAATTGTACAAACAATATAGCCAATTTTGTTATTCGGATAGGTCGGTCGAAATATTTGTTCTATTCCAGTCAGGGTAAATTTGTCACAGAAAATTATAGTATAAAAAACAACGGGTTGCAAATCCGGGAGTGCCGGCACGGCAGAACGCCGCTATAGAAGTTTTCACTTCAATAATAATATGATATTGTGTCCTACCTATTCATTGATAAGTATGATCCATTATGTCTTCGTATACCCTCCCATAGAGACGAGGGTGTAAAATTATTAAAAGTTATGTCGTCGGATTTGCTATTAACTGTCATTCATATCAAGTTATTTTGGACGAACTATAGGTACAGCGAAATCGCTAGCTGGCTAAAGGCTTAGTACTCATTTCTGAAGAACATCGACAAACATTTTAATTTTAAAATAGTTAAAAAAAAAAACAACCGACTTTAATACGGCTGATTTGTTGGCGTTTATTGAGGGATTTCGTTGTCTGTCTCCAAAACTCATTATTAGATTTTGGAACGAAGTTCCTTATCGCGCGTTGTGAAAGGGGGCTAGACGGAAAAAATTCTCACGAAAAGTTGTAACGACACTTTTTGACACACACAAACCGTGCGGCGTGCGCGTAAGATATGAACATCTAATTTGACGAAGAAGTCACCTGTCGATTTGGTCTAGAGGCATAAGTTCGGTACACAGTATTGGTGACAATTGTGTAGTTGTGGGTTCGGGCCTTCGGTATACAATCGTCTTTTTGTAAGTTATTTTCGTTTCGTCTTGCTATTTCGCATTGAACAGTGCGAAGATTATAAAAAAAAAAAATAAGATAAGAACTTCGTTCCATCCGGGTGTCCCTTGACACCTCTCAAGTTTTTTACGAAATTTATAGGACCATTTCGGAAAAAACCTAGTTATTTAAAACAAAAAAAAAATATTTCAAAAATCCTTCTATATGTATAGGTATATGGCGAATTGATGCCTTAACATGCATAAAAAAATACGAACACCCGAATTGAAAACATCCTCCTTTTTGAAGTAGGTATAAATGTTACTACCTAATTTTATCGCTTCGTTACCAAATTAGTTATCCTAGAATTTGAAATTTTGTAATCTTGGCCTAGAGTGCTTTGTAGCAGACTTTTGAGTATTCTACGTATATGTAGGTACCACCTATACTAAATCTCTTCTGTAATCAATTTGTTTGTATTGACAGGAACTGTCAGAAATGTTCGATAGGCGATGATCGATGAGTTTTACGAGTATAATCGCAGCACACATCGTGTAATACGCTGTATAATATTCACTTGTATGTTTTATAACTTGCCGTCAAGAAGTGCTGTCAGGAAGGCCGATATTTCTTCCTTCCTTTAGCTTTCAAATGAACATTACGCTTATTATTTTATGATTAGAAAACTCCCAGAAGGATTTCCTAGATCAGAATATTGTAGGTAAACGTGAAAGTAATTATGTTATCGGAACTTATCTTAAATGTTGGTTCACCATTCGATTCTTGATTCGGGATATAATTTTGAGGTTTTGTTAATTTTTTTAGCCTGTCGTCTTATGAGAACTTGCTGTGTGGTGGCTTAAGAATAGTCCACCCTATCTCAGTGCAAATTTCATATTATTATTCATCTTTTCTCGTGGGTATCTAAAGGCGACTAAGGGATTTTTACATCGGACGACGGGCAGCAACGTCCTTTGCCTAGTTTTAATCCTTATTGCGATCGCCAACCCACTCGCCCAGCGTGGCGATTATGGCAAATATCACCAGGATCTACAATAGGTAGGTTCTAGTACTGAGGAGACCCGTGCCCAGCAGTGGGACATCATATTGGTTGATATAGTCTTATATGAACAGTTTTGTTGCGGAAACTTATTTTATGACTCTCTTTTTGGGTTGGGGGAACCCAAAAAGAGTAATAAATTTGAAATTTCAGCATGTGTGTCAGCTACGATGCTACAAACGGGCACCCGTTTGTAGCATCGTAGCTCTCAAACGGAGGAATCGATTAGAGCTGTTTTTTTCATTGTGGTTAAAATGTTAATTGTATATCAAGAAAAAGAACAGAAAAAAGATATCTAATGTCCGTCTATCAACTAGTAGGTAAGGCATTATAATCCCTGTGACAGGAACAACTTTATTAACATCGAAATATGGTCACAAAGAAGCACCCAGACTTCTTTGTGACTAGATATTTTAGGATTGCACAATTTTTTGTTTTGCATAGATCAGTTAGTGGTGACGTGACGTCATTAAAGTATTACGTGATCCGTGCATTCATTATAAAAGTAATTGATACCTATTTAGTAGTGAGTAAACTACCTGTGCAATTTGACCCTAATAGATTTGATAAAGTTTTGATAGTCAATTTTAAAAGTTCAAGCTTCGTCCGCACGCTACTCCGACATTAAGACAAAATAGTTTAGTATTGAACAAACTGCTTTATTCGTTAAACATAATAGTCGATTATATCGAAAAACAGATTATTACTTCTGTTTTTTTTAAGAACAACTAATCGTCGAGCCGGTATTGGCTGACTGACATCGCATGTTGAATTTTGTACTGTTGGAGCAAGAAACTTATCATCTACAGAGTAGGGATGTTACGGAGGTGGTTTTATCGGAACCGAAGTCGGAGTCGGAATTTTAAAATTTGGTTTGTCGGAGTCGGAATCGGAGTCGGAGGTGGTGGGGGAAGTTTGTTGAAATAAAGCTTAAGAAAATAAGCTAAAATAGTACAAACAAACATTATTCAGTCATATTTCATGTGTGAAGGTAAAATTCGCTCGGGCAGGACTTTATAATTTTCTTTCATAGCTTTAACATGTATAAATTATAGCGACCGTCGCACGCTAGGTAACTCTGATTTAAAAAGTGTCGGAACCAAAGTCGGATTCGGAGGTGCAAAATCAATTGGAAGTTCCGACCTTTCAGAGTCTGAGTCGAAACATTATCCGTGCTACAGAGTCCGCAAACCTGGTAAACCAAGGCTAAAGGCCAATATTAACAGACTGGCCGTATACCTGCTCATTTACCATCTTTAAATATATGTATAAAAAAGCAAATCAACGAAATTTTTTTTTTACATAGGTAATCATCACGATATTACAAGAAAATCTTAATGAATTACCTATAATTAAGCAGATAGGTAGTTTTATTAGTAGATACCACAACAGAGTAGGTATGTATGTAACAATAAAATCCTAAGTAATAATTTAATGAAGATGAGTAGGTACCTAGAGTTAATTTGCATGCTTACTTACATGATTATCCAACATAATAATCCGTCTAATTATTAACTACATTAGAACATAATAACTGGTATCTTTAGTTCTATACAAGTATCTATTCTTCATTGTTATTATTAAGTACGAACAAAGCTGTAACTGAAATAGACAGGAATGAAGATATTTTAGTCGATTTTATGAATCCTTCTTTTGTATCTACGTCTGTCTTATTCTCAAGATTTAATTGGAGTCGTTTTAATTGTAAAGACAGCCTTGACATGGCTAGAAATAATTTAGCCGGTTAAAACATTTTATTCACTGAAGACACTTAGTATATTATAGTGTATTATAGTCTATGCTGAAGACTTGAAGGATATTTTTAGTGGCGATAAAACAGTTGATACCCTCGTGACTCTCTTTATTTTCCTTAGAAAGTGAAAAGAACATTTTACAATTAGATAACTTGCGATATGTTTATTTAATAGATTTCAATTGCATTAGAATAATTAGCCTATTGGTCTAATGGTTAGAAATCGTGATTGCTAAGCAGCTAAGGGTCCTTGGTTTGATTCCCAGGTACACTACTTCGTGTGATCCACAAATTGTTGTTCCGAGTCTGGGTGTACTTTGTATCCGGGATTTGTATATTTGTTAAGTCCTCTGCGACCTTGACCGAGGGCTTGTACTGTGTGTCTTAAAAACAAGTTACAAAAAAATTGAAAGGTCAGTCATAGCGATGGGCGAGTCCGAATTGTTTCCACAATCGAATAAAACGCAGTCTACCATATTATTCATCAAGTGAACAATCGAAATATTATTCGATTGTTCCGATTGAACTCATTCGACTTTTTCTTCCGAATAGGTTCATTCGAAATAATTGCGGTTCCGAATGAACGTACTCGACATTTCTTCCGAACGAAGCGATTATTTCGATCATGGAAACATCGAAACAATCGCTGCAGTTCTTCGATCAATGCACGAGTCGCCTGATCCCGCATGACACCAATGTTAAACGAATATTAGCGAATGAATGATAACAGAAAATTACACAAAATGCTCCGTTTTTTTCAAAAAGTCTATAAAGTTAGAGTTCTTTTCTAAACAAATAGAACACGGTAAAGTAAATGTAGTCCACTGTTGGTCTATTAAAGTTAATCTTAATGACACCTGAGTTGAGGTTGGACTAAAACCATCGACTATATGAGATAACGTTCGAGAATCATCGCGATGTTTCCACAATCGAAACGATCGATTAAAACATCTCACAGTCGCGCATCATTCAATGACAATAGGTGTAGGTAGGTAGGTAATTGTCTGTTTTGATTTAAAGCATTGCAAAGCTACTGTAGTAGTCGTGTAGACTCGACTTTATTCGGTTTAGCTATGGGAGCTTTAGCTACGGAGATTCTTTTTATTTCGAATAATTTACTTTGAGGAAGATTTACCACGGTTGATTAGCTGCAGTCAGACTGTTGAAGATAGTGTGTCAAACTTGTTCATTGTTTTATGCGAAACGAATTTTCCAGAAGGCCAATAATATAAGCAGGAAATATATTATAGAAATATTTCAGTACATACCCATATCCTTACTACCTATTCGAGTAAAATATACTTACCTGTGTACCTATTGATGTTACATTTACTTACCTAAGCTAAACGGCCTAAACCTGACGGACATCAAAAGATTTACAAGGTGGTGGGAACATCTTACCCGGCCTCAGTAATTTTTTTGGCCGTGTCAATGTTGTCTGACATTGATTTGTATCTAATTAGTTTATTTGTATCATTAAGACAGCATTATTGACTCAATACAACTTCTTTAATTGCAGCGGCTGTCCATTACAGAGATTTCCATTAAAAATTAAATAGCTTCGCGTGACATACAACATTAACAGTTGTTTACTTTTTATAGACGTTATTATGCAAGAACCTGTTTCGGTGTCTATTTTTGACCTCTTAACAAGAGGCTTATGTCCAAAAATATACTTAGGTAGAACTACTCTAATTTATTTGGTCACTATTCATTATGGTTGACATTGCTACCCACGTCGTTTGATCTAAATATGCGTATTTAGTCAGTGTAACATAATCCATAGTATTTTTTAATTTATCACCAAAAATCTGCGCGCCGGAACACAATATTGTGACATAGACGAAGGTGAACTTCTGCTCTGCTAAAGTAGGGCACTCTTGATGTGGTGCCTATAGGTACTTACCTACCTACGTACCAATAACACGTTTAGGTAAATAATTACCTTGGGTCAACTCACACAAGGTTCTACAGTCAAGTCAAATGTGGGCTAACTCTAAATCTCAACCTCATTCAGACAATTTCAAAATGACCTAATCTATACTAATATTATAAAGCTGAAGAGTTTGTTTGTTTGAACGCGGTAATCTCAGGAACTACTGATCCGAATTGAAAAACTCTTTCACTGTTGGATAGCCCATTTATCGAGGAAGGCTATAGGCTATATAACATCACGCTACGACTAATAGGAGCGGAGCAGCAATGAGAAATTTTGCAAAAACGGGAAAAAATTACGCAGACGAAGTTGCGCAGGACAGCTAGTTAAAAATATATTAGGAACATAAGTACACAACCAACGTGGCTCTGAACTAATTTAAAAAATATGTTAGACCTATTCCTATCTTCACGTGCCTACAAAGATAGCAGCATACAAAATATCGAGAAACCGTAGTTAAAGGGTCTGACTATAGTTTCTCGATACTTTGTATAATACCTACCTATAATCAAATAGCAACACTTTCTTAGACAACATTGAGTGCGAAAGTAAAAATTAGTTTCCGTCCACGGTTCATTAATTTCACAACCGCCATCACACTTTTTTATCTGCAAATAAGTACACAGTATCTTTCGTTCATTACACAAGTTTACTTTTTATATGTTTATTATTATATTTGCGCCAGTTCCTGTTCAGACGTTATGTCATTGTTCCTAAGTTTGTTTCCTGACGTTCGGCAAGATAACTAAACAGCTTTTACTATGTGATGAATGTGGAAGTAAGACGTGATTCGTGGTGACATAAAACTCAATGGGGGACCTGAGTTATCTAATTGCATTGGTAACGACGGGTAACTCAGCCATCTAGAACTAGATTATTGTCGCGGGAAGTACTAATACGGTGACTTGTATACGCGGTTGAATGAAAGTTCCGGATTTTCGCATAATACCAGTTCGTAGGCTCGCCGGATTTCTTATTGATGTTTACAGGCAAACTTTAAAATCAAGAATTCTTCATAGGTAGAAGTAGACATGTCTATATTGTGGGTGGAGATATTTTTGTAACACTAACCTCTGATTATGGTTCAATTCGAGATTACCTACCTACCTATAGATACCTATCGGTTCTTAGGTGCTAGTGTACCTAACATTTTGTATCTAGCATAACCAGTGAAATTTAAATAAGTAGGTAGGTTGTTTCGAAATTCTAACCTGTGGCCAAATTCGCCTCACAAATCTATCTAAACATCTACATATACTATCTTCTTTATTAGGTACTAATATATCTTTAGATTTGTGAGGCGAATTTCTGAAAAAAATACGTCATATCTACCTACTCGTCATTCAGCCCTGCTGATTGGATAGGTACATTCAACAAACCCTAAATATATCTACCTAAGATATATTGACTTGTATTACTTACTTTTTTAGTAAGGTTTATGAGAACGGAAGTGTCCAATGCATCTATTGACACGATAAAACAAAATATGAACAAAATGTGATGTAATAGTCATGGTCTAATAAACATCTTGTCACCATACAAAGCTGTCTAATTCCGGTCTCACAATTGAGGTCCGCGTGCCTATGAATGGAACGACTACAAGTAAGTAGTATCAGTTTGTGTAGATGTAATAGGTACTTAGGTTTAATGACAAATCTGAAATGTGATGTTGCACATAGGATAGTCCGACAATAAACAGGTAGGTATGTACCCAAATACATTTTCGCCTCAAGATTCTAATCTTAGTGAGTGCACCTATAAATTTTCTAGATAAATTTTATTCATTGAGTAAGATGAATCGGATTTGTAAAGAGCGATAGCTTGACGTCAAGAATTGCTTAAAAATATTTTAAGATGGTTTAAGAAAGTACCAGCTTATTGTTGCGTATTGTTCTTACTGGGAAAATAGTTCTTCATTATTGATAGTTATAAGTTTTTAAATCAAATAGATACAACGTTTTATTATCTGCCTACCTACTCAATAAAAATTCAATTAAATTCGACTCGATTGGGTTTAAATTGTTCTGTTAGATAATAAGCAATTTAAGCCCGATTGTGTTCAATCATAATATACCTATTTCAAATTTAATTAGGTACATAGTAGTAAGGGTTATATGTTTATCTATTAAAGTAGGTAGGTTATAATATACTTTTGGAATCCTTTGTATATTCTTGGGATTATTGTAGTACAGATATCATTCCGTCTTACCTATACAAATTGCAAAGGTATTTTCACCAAACCATTCATCTCGTGTTGATTTATAATACGGACCACGCAGTTTATCTATTATTGTGACACTGCAGGTAAGTAATCGAACGTTACATAAACTGATCTAATAGAAAAACAAATTTATTTTTTGTAGACACTCACTTCTTTCTTTTGGGTGCAATGATTGGTCTCGTAACCTTCTGTTGTTGTGAAACGAGCGGTTAGGCTAATTTTAAAATGAATAGGAATGGTCATTTTTTTCTTAATTTTGTTCTGTTGACATCGTTAGGGATATTGTATTCTGTGGGTACCGTCGTACTATTGCACATTTTGCTGTACCTACTATTGATACCTTAATAGTAGCTATTATTGTTGTAATTTTTTCTAAAACTGTTATAGTAATGCTACCAATTTATGTAGGTTCTTACTTACTTACGTCAGTATAAGATTACACGAATAATTCAGACCGTCTCAACCAATGATAATTAAATATATAAGTATGCATTACATACATTAAAACCCTTGCAGATGAGTAAATAGAGTGAAGAGTTAACCTGATTTCACCGGTTTTCTAATAAAAACCAAATTCGATTTCTGCCAGATGCAAAAAATACTCCCTTTAAGTTTCAAATAACATACTAATAAGTACCAATTTTTAGGGTTTCAGAAATCAGGTAGCCTCCTCGTAATAAAATTAGTTTTCCTTCAAAATGTATTAAACATTATGTTTTTATTATTTCAGGTATTGCCGATCATATTATCAGCATACTCCATAAAAGTACCAGTTGATAATATCGAAAATGCTCCAGAACCAACTCCAGCGGTCCATGGCGAAGACCAAAGCAAACCAATATACTACATTAAAGAAGATGCTGACGTAGACAGTTATTTAGTTCCTCCTGACCCTCACAAACCTAATGAAGCATTTTCTGACGTACTAGTTACTCCTGCTACGTACCTTGTACCACCTGCAAAGGAAGATCGATCAGACTTTTATATTCCAGCAGATCCTAGTGCACAAAGTGATTGGCTGCCAATTCTCCAAGAATCACCCCAAAACCAAAGAAATGGCAGATACCAAAGGCCTGTCATAGAATCGATACCAATATTTTTAAATGACAACCCTAATCAATCAGGAGTTCAATTTGAGTATCCAGTTCCTGTACCGTCTACCCAACTTGTACCTCCTGCGGTAGACGCTGTAAATGAGTTCTTTTTGCCTGTGGCCCCTGAAGAAGAACAAAGTCAGGCTATTCAAGGAGCCAATTACAATTTACCCATTTATGAGGACGACGGAAATGGACCGTCTTTTAATCCATTACTTGAATCCGCAAAACCTACCCTCGCTTTACATTTGCTTCCACCAAAACCAGACTCAATTCTAAAACCACCAACCAAATTGTATCCTAAGAAGTATCCAGGTGGCTTCAACCCAGTTCCTATACCTCTTGCACAGTTCTCTGAAGAAAAGGAACAACAGGTACCTAAAGCAAATCCTGCGAAGTTCTACAAGCCTCAACCCATCGCTGAAGTTGACCAGTTCACTCCAGAAGACGAGAAGAAACTGTACCATTTTAAAAAAGCAGAACATAATCGAAAACTGAAGGGAGAACAGAGTCTCAAGGTTAGTTTTACATTTTAACACGTGCTTTGAATGCAAAAACGCAAATATGAATATAAGGACTATAAGTTACAAACTTGTATCTACTGTTTCCAGCAACATCAAGGCGATGCGGCGGCGGAAACATATGGCGAGCCTATTTCAACCGAACAAGAAACTTCGGAAACTAACTTCAGATACCCCGGACGTACGTGTAATATAACTTAATAATAACATAACAATTATTGTTTGAAGTGGGTTGAGATATATAAATCAAAAACTTATAGGGCCAAAGTTACTGTAATATAATGTCAATAGATTGTTCGACCCTTATAACAGTCCTCCAGACAGAACTATTGAATAATATTATTGTTAAAGATCCATTGCGGACACTGTTAGTGTATTTAATACGTAATGTGGCTATTGATCATAACTCAGCCTGAACTACTAAGACTTGTATTTGGGTTTAAATGAAATGGGATATTAGGTAGGTTAAATAGGTACCTATCTATCTAAATAACTAAACTACTTGTAGATTCTGATTTACCTATATATCTACCTGTCTAACTTGGTATATTTGATATGAGATATGTTATAAGTAGTGTACCTAGTTAAGAGATATCGTCACCCATGAATCCACACCCAGAATTATAAACATGAAGGGGAAAGTGGGGGTAGGTGTTACGATTGAACAACGGGCAAATATGTACGTTATTATGTTACGTATTTGCAAGGGGCAATTTTAGGGGCGAAGTTGGCGAGGGGGGGGGGAGTTTAACCACCAAATCCTCCCCTGGGGTCAGACCACTTTGTGTAATCCACAAATTGTTGTTCCGAGTCTGGGTGTATTTTGTGTCCGTGAATGTACCTACCTAAACTATTTATATGTTTATAAAGTCCCCACGACACCGAAATTTATCCCTATTGCGGAAAAATTTTAAAAAAATAAATTTTACAACCAAGCACCTAAAAACGCCCCACATTTTAAAAATAGCAATATTTATTACGTAGTTCTGTGCATTTGGTTATCAACAGGCGATCTCTACATAGTTGCGCACATTAATTACTTTAATTAATATTCAATAGATAATAATATAATTATCTAGTGAATTATATATGACACTAATTCAAGAATACCAAAGTAGAAATAATAAATTATTCACTGACATTTTTGATAAGGTACACAAATGTACCTAAGACAAAAACTTAAAAAGTGTAAGTAGAGCTGAATCTTTAATTACGTGTCTATTGATAAAAGAAAGTAGGTCCAGTCTATTTAAAGCAATCATTATGGCATGTCGTACCTATATACAGTTAGACTTACATCAACCACCAAGTAGAATATGAATAAAAACATGTTCTTTCTATCAAGTTTCTATCCGTATAGCGTGCGCTATCGACGTCATTTCCTAACTTCGCATAGATCAGTGGTTCTTTAACTTTTTTGATCTTTAGCTATGAACTAAGTACCTATAGGTACATTTTAGTGTAGGCACTCGATACCGTTTTCTTATGATTTTCCAATTCTCCAAAACCCACAAAGGGTAGGTAGGTAACTTTTTTCGGTACCTACACTATTATTTCGGTATACCTTTTTTTTTATTTTTTTCGTGTACAATAATCCCCACGCATTCCACTCTTACGAGGGCATGCAGGAGAGGGTATGTCGGAGTCGAACCGGCTAAAAATGACACGGTGTTCACGGTGAGGGTGTCCCTTGCGGAATTGGTGCCTCCACCATTAGCAGGCATGGTCTTGGACAACGACAAGTTTTAACGACGGCTGCGCACTTCGTGACAGAAGGTCCAACACCATCTCGGGCTCGCTTCTGGAAGGAACACCTATCGCTGAATCTAATGAAAGATTTCTAAATAATTAATTAAATTAGAGATACTTATATCTCCCTTAATCATAATGCGTTAGTAACAGTATATTAACTATCATAGCGAAAGTTTTTAATTCTATATTCTAGATCGAACAGAAGTAGACAAAAAATTGGCTAGTTAAAATACTATAACTATTTATAATACGGGGATTAATGCGCATTGTTTATCTTAAAATTGCTTGACGTTTCGACCAGGTTGCACCGGCCGTGGTCACAAGCGGACTCAAAAATGGTAAACAATGCGCGTTAATCCCCGTATAATAAATAGTTATAATCATGCAACGCGAAAGTTTAAATGTTAGTAGGTATAGTTAAAATACTGTTACAAGAGGAATTACGTATAAGGGGGTTAGTACATTTTTTACCACCTTCCTTACTCCCAAACAATAGCTGTACCCTCTAGGGGGTAAATATCCCCAGGTTGGGAAACTAGGACATAGATAGTGAATGTATCTCATTTCCAGGAAACTCATATCCGGCGCCATTACGACAAGCACCGCCGCCGACCCCACCACGCGACACCGAAACTGCCGCAGCAGCTCCAGCACCGGACGGCAGGACCGAGTTTAGGATGCATGGCATGAAGGGACCACACAGTTATCAGTTTGGCTATGATACTGGCAAAGGGTAGGTGTATTGAGAATATAATTTCTAGT
Organism: Herminia tarsipennalis; assembly: GCA_945859575.2. Taxonomy (NCBI): domain Eukaryota; kingdom Metazoa; phylum Arthropoda; class Insecta; order Lepidoptera; family Erebidae; genus Herminia; species Herminia tarsipennalis. The sequence continues at coordinate 12,411,001 of OX243838.2, forward strand.
AGGTAAAGATACTGCGACTAGCAAAGGGAATTTTCCGCGAGTTTTTTCATCTTTAATAACTAGAATTCACAAGAATGGTGTTCTACTCGTGAAGAGCCTCTGCCAATAATTGCGACGAGCAATTCATTTTGAAAAAGTTGCTCTGTGTGAAGAATAAGTAGTTGGTCTTGGTTTATATAAAGAGGCGTCTAAACGGGCCATTGTTTACGACAATTTGTTGCGGCACTATTGGCAACTAATTGCTCGGCCAATAATGGCAATATGTCTAGAATTGTATGGCGCATGATCCAGTCTACTAAACGGGCTACACAACTCGGCGATAATAAAATAGAGGGCGACTGAAACAACAACAAAATTGGCCGGGCAACATTGCGGAAAATAGTTCGCTCAGCGATCGTTCGGCAACCATCAAATCAATATACTGTGTACTGCCATGTTGCCGGCCACAGCATTTCCGCCACAAATTGCCGTAAAAAATGGCCCGTTTAGACGCCCCTCTAAGATAAGAAATGCCGCGTTGCTAGATAACATTGTCATTATTTTAAATAGTTGGGCACCTGTAGGTTTTCTTCGTGGTTTTAAATTTCTTTAGTAGGTATAAGGAGGTCGGAGACTACTTATAAATTTATTTTTGTATCAGTTCAAGAAGTTAGTTTCCATTAAAAAGTATCGTGAATATTTCTTGATCTCTGGATTTTACCATTTCAGTCGTAAATTATTTTTTCGTTGAAATTGGGTACCGGCAATTCCTCGATTACATATTTACAAATTATTTGCTAAATTCATCAGACTCATAAGGTTTATATTTAGTACACATAGCATAATAATATTCATTATTGTACAATTTATGTAACCTTTGAGAGAAATAAATTTATTATTATTATATATATTATCAATATTGTATTATCGTAAATAATCCATACTTACGGCAGTCTGTTATTTCTTCTAGCTTAAGTTTTGTCTAGTTTCAAAGCCGGTATCTAGGGAATACCTTTCAACTTGGAAGCAACTGCGTGACAGCAACTTCGGGCCTATAAATAGTTAAATATCTCATTCCAAACTCCAAAGTATACGCAATATCACTTTTTGCTCCCCAAAGACATGGAACTTCAAAATCTAGAGTGTATCTATAGCGCGTTTATATGGCCTTTAGCTTTTTTAGGGTTCCGCCATGTCCGTCCGTCCGCAGCTTAGATCAGAAAGTGTTAGTGCTAGAAGGCTGTAATATTGCATGGATACACATATTACTAATGCCGACAAAGTGAGAATATATAATAAAAAAAAAAAATAGGGCACCTTCCCTAGTAGGGATGTGACTTTTTTCTCACCTACCTCCACCCATCGTGTGGTATATCACACTTGACAGTGTCTCCCACCCCCTGCGAGCTAATTGGTTGATGTTGGGTATGTGAAAAAATTCACGGTAGTAGTATAGAAATTAAATGAAAAATTATCACTGCTAAGTATGCTTTACAACTTACCTAACGAGTAACAGCAGACCAAGTGAAACAAATAAAATTTTCGTACAGATTCCATTGATAAATACTTATTATAACGTTGTTAGTAGTATAAAACAAAAACAACAGTAAACCCACTTCTTAAGGCGCATTATTCGGATAGGGACTACGGAACCCTTCATTGTGCGGGGACCGACATGCAGTTGCCTGATTTTTTTACTCACATATTATTCAAGGAATCTTTCCACGTGCTACCATAGACCGTGAGGAAATTGGTATTCCTCGTAGTCCCCCCGTACCTACTTTAAAATGTACCAACCTGAAACCTAAGTATAAAAATCAGGTTTAGTTGGTTTGTTGTCGCTACCGCAATTATTTAAGTACAGGTAACCATACCGGCTTTACACGGATGAACTAACCACACCTGCTTCACACGAATGAACTAATGACGAAAGTGAGACCAAATCTTCCCGTTACGTACTGTACCATGTACCTTATAAAATAAATTGTATTTTTTACATAATATTTTTTTTTAAGCAATTCTTGTCCAGACAATTGGCTAGTTTCCTAGGTAAACAAAAAATCCAAAAGACTGATTAATAAATAAACCTGACATTTAAACTGCGAACAGTTAAGTCCCGATTGGAGTAGTGATTTGATGAGAAAAAAACGAGTGACGTCATAGACTGCTATTTGTCATAGACTCCATATAAAATCTGCTTTTTGACATTTTCAAAGAGTTGTTGTTTTGACTAGTTCATTACAAGTAGGCGCGGATTCAGGCTCATGTTCTGGGGACCGGCCAAGTGTGAATAGTTTTGCCCGTCAACGCGGACCAAATGTATGGTGAACACTTGAAAAACGAGTTGGGGGGGGGCAATTGCTCTTTTTGCCTCCTCCTTGGATCCCGCGCCAGACCCACACACAGTCATGCGCTTATACAGTCATTCGGCAATTGATTTAAAATTATTTATATTACGTTAAATACGAACGTACCTAGTCAGCCACTTGGTTTGGTATTAACTTTATTTTCAGCTTTTATCTAATTTCATTAGAATTCATGTTTATACGCGTTAATTCTTCTAATAGCAAAAATCATAATAAAAGAAAATTATATGCGCTTTGGCAACGTACGAGTACCATTCTACTAATCGAGACTTTTTGGCTGTTTGGCAATAATACTCGGAATTCAGAAATATCCTGCAACATTAAATTTTTATGATCACAGTAATTACATCTTATTGAGCGGACAATAATAACACATGAAAATGAATTTGTTGGGCTCTATGTGGGGGCTCTCGTTGCTGAGTGCAGGACTTTGTAAATAAACATGCCGCATAAATCTGATCAAATTATCAGACATCTATACATATAATAAAACTGTAAATTTCACGTGTCTGTACATGGCCGAACTTAGTGAAAAAAAATATTAGGAAATGTTCGAAAAGAGTATTTAAACACTTTGCTGCATTTTTAGAAATGTCTGTCTGTCTGTCTGTCTGTCTGTCTGTCTGTCTGTCTGTTTGTTTGAACACGCATCACGCAAAAACTACCGTACAGATTCGGTTGAAATTTTGCACGTGCAATCTAATAGATGCAGATTAACATTTAGGCTATAAATTATCACGCTTTTACCCATAGGAGCTAAGCAGTAAGGGATAATGTCTGTAGCTATTTTTCGTTATAAAACAGTAACTACTTGACGGATCTTTATGAAAATTTGCAGTTTTATAGTAAATACTATAGGACATTATTCACACTATGAATCATTACGCTAACGTCTATGGGGAACGAGTAGCAACGTATTTTTTGTCGCACCATAATGGTTTATCACAAAAATTTCCACAATTAGACATTATCTATAATTGTAACCCGTGGAATGCATAACTTCACGCTAAAACTAAAAGGAGCTAAACACAACATTTTTAAGTTTCATAAGAACAGTTATTTTGACGTGTTAAGTAGCTAATAGTATAGCCTCGAAGCTATGCTAGCGGACTTTGACGACGAAGTCCCAGGCTCGAATCTGATGTCTGAATATGTTCTTTTTGTATTTATTTAAATTGTCTTTATCCTTTTTTAATATTTTTCTGAATGTTTTAGTTATTTTTTCGACCGTAGGTAACTTATTTACTTTGGTTATTACTTTTTATATTAAAAATCAAGTAAATTATGCAATTAATTATAGGTATTGCATGCACTGCTGAGAGTAATGAATTAATCGTAGTAGAAATGAAAAACAATATTACATTATAGTTAAAAAGTATTCGACATTTTCCAGAAATGATGTGTTTGTTTAAAAAAAAAGACATTACACACGTAAAAAAAGTACATGTAGCGCCATCTATGAAATCAAATTGTGAACAACAAAACAACGGCAACATTCTTGAAAGTAGATGGCGTTGTATTCAATAATGTTCTATACTTAGTAAAAGAAGTTTTAAAAAGAAACACATTGCTATGATTTTTAGAAATGTTTATCTGTCTGTCCGTTTGTTTGACCACGCATCACACAGGTGCATCGAGGATCATGTTTTGGGGTTAAGGTTGGAGATTACGTGTTCATCGATTCAACGATAATGAATGGCTCAACATCGTTCATGTGTGAGTAGTTCGGGTGACGGGAGGAGGGGGGTCGTTGTTTGTCAACCGTACCTTTAGGGATATCTGACATTTTCGCGGGCATGACACACATGACACGCTCTGTGTTTGCTTACTAAAGTGTAACAGCAGTTTTATTATTAGTATTGCGTTGTAACACTATATGAAATACACCCCATTTTTAGCCAAAATGACAAAACAGAACCCTTATAGTTCCCTTATGGCCGTCCGTCCGCAGCTTAGCTCAGAGACTGTTAGTGCTAAGGTTGCAACTTTTGCATGAATAAATTACTAACGCCGATAAAGTGAAAGAACAAAATCTTAAAAATCATTACTTTTTTAAGGGTACCTACCTCTCTTATATGTAAAGTGGGGATGTGATTTTTTTCTCACCTACCTACCCCATCGTGTGTGGTATCATTAGATAGGTCTTTTAAAAAGCGTTTAGGGTTTGTGAAGACTATTTTTAGATTTAAGGATTCCTTTGTGTATAATATTAGGCTTTATAGTGAACATTTTTGTTAGAGTCAAGTGTCCCCCTGCCAGCTAAATGGTTGATGTTGGGTATGTGAAAAAATTCAGGGTAGTAGTATAAATACTAAAATTATAAGGAAAACTATCACAGTTAAGTACTTAGGCTTTACAAGTTTACGATCACATGAGAAGTAACAACATTTTCGTACAAATTCTATTAAAAATTATTAGGTAATAAGTAGGTATAACGTTGAAAGAATGAAACAAAAACAACAGAAAACCCACTTCTTTAGCCGCACACCAAACTAACTATCTAAAAGAATAGAACAGATCAATTTTTATTTAGTAAGTATTTAGTCAACAGGACTGTTTCCAACATATTTACACAGAAGTTATTTCGTTACCTAAACTACCTTAATTTAAACCCGACTTTCACGCGAACGAAGTCGCGGGCACAACTATTATGAATATATATATATTACGGGTCTTAATCGCGTTTAGGTTAAATACCTTGCTTACCTACGTTTAATATGCATGATAGTTTAAGTATAATTTAATTTAAAGTCATCAAGTATTAAAATAAACTTATCCAGTTTTGAAAATAGATGGCGTTATACAAATTAAACAGAATCAGGTAAATTGATTTAAAAAATAAATCTGAAATTCTTACGATTATGTATTATATATATATTATTTACGGATATGAATTTATGATGATCTTAATTAACGACAGGTTCATCATCATCATCATCAGCCTATCGCAGTCCACTGCTGGACATAGGCCTCTCTAATTGCACACTTTGTTCTATCCTCGGCTACGACAGTAGTTTAGTATTTAAACTAAACGTTTCTAAAAGATATACTAATTCACTATATCTTTTAGAAACGTTTGAATGTTGTCTGTTTGTTTGAACACGCATCACAGTACCGCGGGAATGCAATGTTTTAAAACCAGGATATTTTTTTAAAAACTTATCTCACACTAGCCCTATTTCGCGCGAGTACTTGGGCGGTTTCGGGCTTCATTTAACCCGAAACCGATAATAGTTATATTTGATGTGATGCAAATCATTTTGGTAAAATACTATTATAATTTGTCTTCTAACCGTCTGGCGCCATAAACTTTGTCGCCCTTCATTTTGCTGCACTGGGCATTTGCTTGGCTTGCCTTGCCATAGGTCGGGCCCTGATTAGAGCTAGGCCCTAATATCCATAGATGCCACAGATCATTGTGGAGCATGTTTCCAATATGCTTTACACAGAAGTTAAATTGTAACATAAACTACCTTAATATAAACCCAACTTCCACGCGAACGAAGTCGCGGGCACAGCTAGTTAATCATAATTCTGATTCAACTCTTCACAAAACAAATTGTAACACGTGTAAATTCAAGTTTTTGATGGACGAAAACGCTCCTACCCAAAACTTAATTTAATTTGTGTCGGTCATCCATATACATACACCGGTAATCTTGGTATAGTGCAAACCTGAAAATCAGTAATACATTCCAATGGGATAGTTTTTGGACCATGTTATTTTTTCTAATAATGAATTAATCAATAATTCTAACAGTCCAATTCCTGTTAACTTATTTTTTTAAATAATAACCATGGATTACGTACCTACTACGAGACGCAATGAGCACGATAGCGAAGAACACAAGAGAATTTGAATGGCTTATAACTCTGAAAGGTTTCAATATTTTCATTTTCTTTTTTTAAATGATTTCTTGAAGTAAAAATCTTGTTGGGGTGTCTGAGCGTTGCACAATACCAAAAATAACCTTGTATAAGTATCTATATGCCATAAACACATAAACCTTAGGAAAAAATCCCTAAATAGTAGTTAAAAACATTACGTAGTTCTAATGAACTTATAACGGTTCTCTTACGTCTAATACATACATACTCATCAGATAGACGGAAGATAGAGATTGTATTATTCATAGAAATGATATAAGATAATAATAGTCTCCTAACTGATTTCGGTTACGGCGGCCAATCTCATTCAGACTAGCCAACTGCGCAGGAGATATTATAATGGATAAGTATAGTGTATGCGCAGACACAACTGCACTCTCTATTCCCTCACTCTTATAATCCGATGAGACAGTAATCCGACACGACCGGACAGAGATCAGGCGCAGGACTGACGGCTTAAAGTGCTCTCTGAGGCACGGAAGGGTTTGACAATGTTCTAAAACGACCATCTATATGTATACCGATAGTGGTAACGTTTCTTAACCTCGCATATATTTCGACCTGCTGGGCCGCCACTGAGTCACGATATTAAGAGATCTTTGATGTTTGTATGTAATTATGATATTAATATACTCTCTATTTAAACTTAACTTATTTTGTTACAGAAAAAATCGTCAATTCCGTTATGAAGAACGCGACAATGACGGCTTAGTCCACGGTCACTACGGCTATATGGACAAGCTGGGAAAACTCCGCGTTGTCAACTACAGCGCTCATCCCGAATACGGCTTCCACGCAGAGGAACCAGTCGAGAAACAATCATAAATACAATTAATAAATAAAATTACGTAAGAATATCGAATGTGTGATCGTATTCGGGTAACAAGTAGTTATTAATCTAATCGGTATGACCCTGACTGTGTTGTGACCTGGTTGACAATCGAAAGATATGGTTTGTTATCAGAGGTCAATATATGGTATTTTTTTGTATATACGTTACATTTGACAAGTGCAGGCGCGGATCCAGAACTATGTTCAGGGGTGGGGGGGGGGCAACATTTGACTCAATTGGCAAAGTGTGAGTCACTTGCATGACGGATGGGGTTGGGGGGGATTTGATTCTACACGGGTACACTAGGCACCACCCCCGAAAGGGGAAGGCAATTGCCAGATAAAACATACCTATCCAGTGTCAAAATTCTCAAATTGGATCCGCGCCTGGGCAAGTGGTGTTGTATTGAATGAATGTTATAAGTTGGTAAAGCCGCGTTCTCAATAGGCAATAGTTCGTCAAAAATATCTACTAACACCCTTTTTTAGTTTCTTAAAGCCCATAAGAGTTTCAAAATTTATGACTATTCCAAAGTATTTGACGTGATAAACTGAAGACGTGGCTTTACCTAAATGATGTACTTAGATATTTCTATAAGCTACTGTAGAGTTGTTACCATAAGTGTCATATAGTGGATAAGGTGTAATAAATAATTTATATGCTAAAATAAAACTTTTTGTATAACAAAAATAAAGTTTATATTAAAATATATTTATTGAGTTTACATTTACGTCTTATATTATTAAGATACACATTATGTTATAAAAGTATATAAAAGGCAGTTTAGTGAATATTGCAGGACTTAAAAGAGGCCCTTGTGTGAATTTATTTATACAAATTATAGTTATGTACTAATTCTTTGGAAAAATAAGTATCAAGTATTCAAATTATTATACGCTCATGTAATCATACATATTTATTATCAAATAATGTACCTACATTATTTGATAATAAATTTATTAGTTGTATTACATAATAACATTATTTTACGTCAGTCAGTCGGAATGTCCTGTATATTACTACGTTTCATACAATTAAAAATATATTTTATAGAATTTTATTAGCTACGGGTTTTAATCGCGTGACCACGGCCGTTGCCAAAAAAATATAATGCGATTAAGACCCGTATCTTATAAAAATCTATAATGTGTACAAATAATCTCGAAAGTTTACGAACATATATTAAAAATATATTTACTTAAATAATTTTTGCGAAATTACTCAATATTTTGTATGTAGGTACAGTATCAGGCACCTGTCCGACCGAGAAAAAGAGTAGCGAGTAGCGAGTTTATCGCTCAAGATACGCACAGTATGTAAATCCCGTGTAAACATAAGAGATACAGATATTAATAGTTGATCGCTGAGTGTTCACATTGCCGGCGAGTACTCGCTCTATATCTTTTGTTTACACGGACGGGGTCTACAAAATACATCTGTTGTATGTTTCTTGAGCGATAAATCGCTACTCGCTTCTCGCTCATCGTCGTTGGTGGGACAAGTGCCTTAGGCACATACGCTTTGAATTATTGAATTGAGTAGGTACTAACTTACCTATATACATACATGATTATTTTATTACAATTTATATCTATCTTCTTAGTACAAAACCTATAGTTTTTTTTTTATAAAATATGGCAAAAGCTTAACACTTACTTACAAAACATAATCTTATTATTCCTTTTCCTCTTTTACTGGTTTCGACAAATGTATTTCTTCAATAATGTTGTCTAGGAGACTAGAAGCGCCTATACGAAATAGTTTGGGAGTGAGCCATTCCGGTCCTAATTCCGTATATACTAATACCAGCCAATTGATTGCATCTCTAGCTGTCTTTATGCCACCGGCTGGTTTTAAACCCACCTGTTGAATAAGCAAATGTATTTTAATGACGAATAATTTAATTAATGGTAAACCTGATTTAGGTACCGTAAAATAATAGATCCGATTTGGTCTAGTCTAATCGATTAGTGCATGACTGATTGTTGTGGTGACCTTTGTTGGAGGCCTATGTTCAGCAGTGGACGTCTTTCGGATAAACCGAATGAAGTAACAAATCGATTTTATTTACCAATAACATTCGAGCAATCTTCATTGAACGATAATGAAATAAACGATACATTTCAATGTAGAATCAAACTGGGTAACCCTTAATTAAAACTAGCTAATGTATGCACATTAAAAAACCTCTTCTGTTTGCGTCGCAATGCAAATAAACAATCAGAAGTCAAATTCAATTAATTTTGTTGCTCTTTCACGAATTATTTTTTGAATAAATCTTGGTAAAACATTACACAGTACCTAACATTTAGGTTATACATCCGAATACCCATAAGCGCATCGGGGTACGTGCCCCCTTCCCAGACGGTTATGTTGTGTACCTACTGAATTTCTTGTTCTGTATTTAATTTATTTTCTTCATCCATTTTTCTCTTGTACAATAAATAATCTTGTAAACAACGATTTTTGGGACCCCCTCGTCGTCCGTTCAATTCACACTTGGCCGATGTCAACTCGGAACACAGAATTAATGCCTGGATACCACATATGAGAATACCACATAGGCTATAAAAAACAAACATAAGTCAGGCGAAGCCGCGGGAAAATCTAATTATAAATAGGTATATTAATTAAAGTTAATTTCTAAGTTCCCTACATATAAAAAAACTTAATAGGATAGTAGATATCTCCGTCGCATTTTTTATTCAAGTAAAAACAAAGGCTCTAAGTAGATATCCTTGTACAATTTAGAGTAGTGACCCTTCGGGAAAGATCGCTCTTGGGAGAGCATTTGTCAACTGTGCCAATCGAGATTTTTAATTAACACTCGGCATAAATCAACAAACGTCTAGCAGGAAAAAGGTATTAGCCATTAGGTTTTTTTTCCTAAAAAGTAAACTCACTTTTTTAGAAAAAAATACTTGTGGGTAATTAATTTAAATTGGGTAGATGATGAATGTATTTTTGACTCACACCTCGGCACCTTAAATAGCTCTGAATTAAATTCACACAATTGCACATTTTTCTTCCATAATTGCACGTATTTAAGAATCTTTAGTCGTCAAAGAAATGCTAAATTAAACGAGAAGAGAGAGAGAGAAGAAAGACCCTCACTTATGACGTCATACCTGTGTATTCTATAAAGAACGTATCGTTTAATTATGTTTCATAAAAATACACTGATGATGAAGCCTAACAGTTAAGGCATCAGACTCGCAATCGAGAGATCACGGTTTTAAATCCTACCCATTATGCTACCGACGTGAACCTACTTCTAACACAAGCCTTAGAGCATAGCTGGAGGGGTTAACAAGATTGCTAGTAATGTGGGGCGCTCTACATTGCTAGTTATCTTTAAACAAACTGTACGGATTTTATAATAATCTAGCCTATTATGTACGTAATTAATAAAATATGTATCACCTTTACTCCACTCAGTTTGTAGTAATTGCGAATTGCTCTGCACATCACTAAGCCAACAGGTAAGGTAGCATTCAGTGCTTCCATTCCAGTTGATGTCTTTATGAAGTCTGCACCAGCCATCATAGACACCATTGAAGCTTTGTAAACCTAAATAAAATGGTTTGCTATAAATAAAATTTCAATAAGATATATCCTATATGTTTTTACATAGGTTGGTCATTACTTAAGAGTTACCGACCAATAGTGTGTCTTAAAACCCTCCAAAAAATGAAGTTCGTCATTATTTAGCGAATTTTTTAATATTTTATTTATATAACCAAATATTAAAATAAATGATTTAACATTAGGTTGGAACTTACGAATGACGTTGACCCCTACATCATTCGTAAGTTCTCTGGGTTTTTGTACAAAATGTTAACCTATAATTTCAATAAAAGAACCGACAACCGTTGGGGTAAACGAGCTCTTTAGTGGAGACCCCGGCTTGGCAAACGTAGTGTAGGACGCCCTCAGGCCAGGTGGAGTGATGATATACGCAAAACGGCTGGCAGGAGCTGGATGCGAGAAGCCGAAGATAGAACAAGTGGCGTGCAATTGGAGAGGCCTATGTCCAGCAGTGGACTGCGATAGGCTGATGATGAACTGATTTCACTTGACAGTTCGATACCCTATTACGGCACAGGCGAAATGCTTCAGGTTTTCGGGAAACCTAACGCTGCAACTCCAGTGGGTAGGTAGGTACCAAGTATAATAATGAAGGTATTTAAAAATAAATATTTTATTTAACAGACCAGCATTGTGGAGGTGCGCCAAGTTCTAGGGTCAGGCTAAACAGCGAAGGAAAACATTGTGAATCGTGAGGAAATCTTGTGACGTCACTAATCTGTAATCTGTTTGATGCTCTCAGGATACCCAAGTCCCAACAGTTAAAGGCAGTTTGGTAAACTCAAACTTTAGTATACTGCTTAGTATTAGGTATTTTAGAATAATATACTCTTATTTTTAGCATAACTTACATTTTCATAAGATCCCAATTGTCCAACACCAAGAATGACTTTTAGATGTGATGGACCACATGCTTTCTTCATTTCATGAACTTCTCGGTACACTGTGTCCCATTGGCCAGTTAAAACTAAACTGCGGTCTAGGACAACATCTATTTCGGTTGCCCCACTGGATACAGCAAATTTAATCTCTTGCAATCTCGTTTCCAGACTATAAAGGCCTGAAGGAAATCCTGTGGCAACTGTAAAACAATTCTTTAGATGCAGTAATTGTCTTTTTATTTACTAACTAGATAATCTTGAATTGCCAAGGGCGACTTTGAGGTAGTGCAGACGACTGCTTAGCAAAAATTGGGACATCAGTCCCAAGGTCACACACTGGTTATACACTACAGTCATCAGGCCAATAATAACCTATGGCTCACTAGTCTGGTGGCCCAGGACAGACTTGAGTACAGCCCAAAAAGAACTCGGAAAAATACAACCCCTCGCCTGTGTGTGCCAATCACAGGCAATATGAAAACCACACCAACTACCGCTCTGGAAGCGATGCTGGGCCTGCTGCCTCTCTACCTAAAAATGCGAAAGGAGGCAGCGCCAGCGGCGTTCAGATTTAGCAATGCAGGCACACTAGGGAAAAATCCCAGAATTAAACACATACGCATAAAGGACGATGCCATCAAACGTCAACCAATGATGACATCACCAAATGACAAAATCCGAAAAACACTTTTCACAAGCACTACATCGTAAAACTTAAAAGAGGAATCATGTGATTACTCCAGCTAAAAATAATGGATACTAATATTATAAGGCTGAAGAGTTTGTTTGTTCGATAATCTCAGGAACTACTGGTCCAAATTGAAAATGCAACTAACGCTGCGACCAATAGGAACGGAGCAGCAATGAAAAATGTTGCAGAAACGGGGAAAATTTACGTAGACGAAGTTGCGCGGTTCAGCTAGTTAAGAATATACACTGACGGATTGAAAACTGTCTCCGGCACTGGAGCTGGTACATTCTCGGACGATCTGAACATTAAAATAGTCAGGCATCTCGGTTCGCTAAATACCGTCTATAAGGCAGTGTGTGGGAATCATTCAGGCGGGAGCCGCCATAGAGGCCAGGTAGGTAACTGACGAAAACATGCGTATACTCTCGGATAGTGACTCTGTTTCTAAGTAAAAATTACTTTACGTCGGAACTGAAACTGGAATGCCACAATCTTTGGAACGTGTCGCGGTACTTAATCGCAACGGAATAACACTGCAATGGATAAAGGGCAAATTTTCGTGCGATGCACGAAAATTTTCGGCCTTGAGACCATCATGCCTATTCCCTTTAGTCAACTTCGTAGATGGTGAGACCTTATACACACACAGGCCGAGATTTAGTGAACCTCTACACCAGGGTGCAGGCAATCCAAAGAGGCAATGCCAACTCTGGACATTAAGGCGACTACACGTTCTGGACAGAGGAAGCCTGCGCCAGGTAGTGGGGACTGTCACCGGACACTGCTCGCTAAACAAACACTTCCCACACAATAGAATTCACGGACAGTCCCCTATAAAACCCCGAGGAAACAGTTGCGCACGTGCTTCTTGTATGCACCGGCGTCGCCCAGATCCGGAAAGAGACCCTGGGGTCACCAAGATCGCTAACGGATACCCTGAGAAGTTTAGGAAAGCTGTAATGCTTTTGGAGGGAGGTGGGCTGGTTGGAGTAACGGCCACCACGGCTCATGTCTCAGTGTTTTTGTGTTTGTACAGCCCCAAAAATTGTGGGATTCTTCCCTAGTATGTCTAGTATGCCAGTTGTATTTTTAAACAATGACTATTATCAGATTGATGTTAATGGTACAGTGAAATTAGTCTCGAGAAATTTTTGCATATGTAGTGGTGTGTATGTTACTTAGATATTAGAGCGCGTTTCCACTATATCGTTCTGGCCCTTACAAAAATGTTTCAATATCCTAACATTACTATTTAATTTAATACTTATCCCTAGCAACACTCTGATTTTTGTTTTCAATAAAAACAAGTTTTTATTTTAAAGAAAAAGGTTTTGACTTTATTAAAAAAAATATGTCATTCAATTTCACGTCCTTGAGCAAACGACAAGGCGACTACCGTGAAACAATAAAATATCGTGTCGTTCTTTAGATGATAGTAGTTTAGCTATAGGTAAAAAGTTTTGACCATAATAATTACGAAACAAAACAAATAAATAAATCGTCACTTGATAGTGGAAAGTGGAAACACGCACAAAACCAGAATAAACCAGTTTACTCTGTCCGCAGGTGCCACGTGCAGTCTGACGTCAGTCGCTTGATACCGTTAGAACATAAAGCACGCATTTCATTAAAAAAATATAATTATTAGATACGTAGTAGTTTCATTGTGAAATTTTGTATTTGTTGATTGTTGTTATTGTTTGTTATTATTGTTAAAATATTTGTTGAAGTGTTTAATTTCAAGTGTGTAAGTGTTGTAACTTTATATTGATAATTCAAAATGGCTCCAGTGTTAAAACATGGTCGAGGCAAGCCTTTGACTTCTCAAACTAAGGAAGTTTTGTACTGTTTGTACAAATATTTCGAAAATGAGTGTAATAACAACCCGAGCAGTATTATGACCCCCACTCAATTAGTTGCTAAATCAACAGGAATTTCAATAGCATCCGTCAGAAAGGTAGTATCAGAAAGCAAATGTCGTCCTTCAGATCAGGAAGTAACATTTAAATCTCCTAAAAAGAAACCGAATCGTAAACCTACAATAGTAATCGATAACTTTGATCAGCAAGTTATCAGAAGAACAATTCATGACTTCCACATCACAAATAAAGAAGTTCCCACTTTAAAAACTTTGCACTCAAAATTGAAAGAAGATATCGATTATAAAGGTTGTGTCAGCACGTTACGAAAACACGTCATGTCATTAGGTTTTAATTGGAAGCAAACAGAAGATAACCGGAAACTTCTTATGGAAAAACACGAAATTAGATACTTGCGAATTAATTATTTGATGAAAATTGCTGAATATCGTGAACAACGCCGACCAATTGTTTACACCGACGAAACATATATACATACATCACATACCCTCTCGAAATCTTGGTCAGATGGAAGCACTTCAGGTTTGAAGCAACATATATCGAAAGGCAACCGCTTAATCATTGTTCATGCCGGTGGTATCGATGGCTTTATACCAAATGCATTGCTTATGTTTAAAGCCGACCAAAAAAGTGGAGATTACCACAACAATATGAACTATGACAACTATTCAAGGTGGATTCAAACTCAATTAATACCCAACTTACAACCAAATAGTGTTGTTGTTGTTGACAACGCACCATATCATAACTCAATACAAAATCCTGCACCGAATAGTAATTCTAGAAAACAGCAAATGATAGACTGGCTGACATTTCGAAACATTGAGCATTCATCCACGTTGCTTAAGCCTCAATTATATGAACTGATTCTGCAAAACAAGGCGAGATTTATAGAGTACAAGATAGACGAAATATTACGACAGCACGGTCATACTGTGCTGCGTTTACCACCATACCATCCGGAGTTTAATCCTATAGAAAATATATGGGGGATAGTGAAAACATATGTCGCAAAAAAGAATGTCGCAATGAATATGAAGGTTATAATGTCATTAGCTGAAGAAAAAATGAACGCCATAACTGTAGAGGAATGGAGAAAAGTTTGTTTGCATGCTATTGAGGAGGAAAGCAAATATCAGGGTAGAGACGCAGCTTTAGACACAATATCAGAACGAATCATAATTAATTTAAATAATTCATCTGATGAAAGCGAGGATGGGGATGATTGTGATATGCCTGGGGTTGATGAATTATTAGAATAAAACATTTATGGCCGGAGAACACCTAATTCATACACGTCTTCACTGAAGTGAAAACCGGCATTCAATGCTTGTAATGTTTGGAACTGGCTTGTCTGCCTCATACAGTTCCATAGATTACAATGCGGTGGATACACATTTTCACGACCGTATTAGTACGTAGTGCGTATGCGTAGACGTGCACGCATTTGGTGTGCTCCAGCCACAAACGTATATTACCTTTAAAACAATAAAAACTAAAAATAAAATGTTGTTTTTTTTATTTGCTGACCATACACTACTACAAACGCAAAAATTTCTTCAAGCTAATTTACCTGTAATCAATTGTTTTTTCTTAAATTATGACAGATTTTATTATAAATCTTTATAGTATAAAACAAAGTTGAATACTGTTGCACTTAGACCTTTCAAACAATGCAATGGATTTTGATAGAGTTTTCAAAATCATTCAGATATTTTTTTCTGGATGGTTTATATGTATAATAAGAGTATAAATAATAATATCTTGGGACAACTCACACAACAACATCTGATTCCAAATTAAGCAGAGCTTGTATTATGACAACCAGACAACTGATAAACATACTTATAAACATATTTCTATATACATAAATTACACTCATGCATAGAATAAATCACCATGGTCATCTCACAACATTTTATCTTGGGTGGGTATTGAACCCACGACCTCCAGCTTAGCAATCAGGGTCACTAGCTACTAGATCATATTGTGTGTAGTGGAGAAAAGTCCGGAAGGGCCGCTAGTCTACAATTTGACAAAATAAAATTTTAATTACCAGAGGCAATCCCAATATCATTCAATAAATCCATTTTTTTTAAAGCTTCATATGCATCCTTTACCCTGCTAGGATAAACACAAACTGCTGCTGTTCTAACATTATTTTCAAGCTTTAAATTTGTTGTTATGTTTGATGGTACTGGATTTGCTGCCTAAAAATATATGCATTATGTTATTTTATGTGTATTTTTGTAATAAATATTACAGGTTAAAATTTGGAAAAAACGTTTGGAAATAAAATTGTTATTTTTACCACTGAGGTGACAAAAAGACGAAGAGCCTATTTAATTATAAAGTGTCTTCTAGACGGTTGGAAACAAGCGTACAAACCAAGTGACCTTGCTGGATTCTAACAGTGTAGATGGCCGTTGCAAACCAATTACCAAGTAATTTGGTTATTGGTAATTTAAATAAGCAAAATAATTATAATAAACATCAAATGTGAACAAATATTATTTTTTTAGCATTTGAAGTGATAAGATATTACAATCTTGCTTTAAAATTTGTGACTTGTTATAAATAGAGTTATGAAATTTATTAAATTGTATTTGACATATCTTTTAAAGACTCTTGACTATGCCTAGTTTACATGTAATAAATGGTTAAGTAATTAACTAAATTGCAGCCTGTATACAGCCACTTAATACCTTTTAAGTCATAAGTTCATAAGTGTTCAGTTATGATTTAGTGGTTAGGTGAGCAAGTAGAATAGAATTGATTCTATTTTTGGTCAGTTTGCTTTTGAAACTAATGTAATTTGATATTTTCAGAAAAAACAAAAAACAAAATGTATTTTTAGTGCACCCCCTTGATTGGGATCTCTACTTTTTTGACAATAAAGTATAGCCTATGTGACTCCTCGATAATGTAGCTTTCTAATGGTGGAAGAATTTTTTAAATTGGTCCAGTAGTTTTTAAGTTCATTTGATACATACAAAAATACAAATCTTTCCTCTTTATAATATTAGTGTAGATTACTGAATTTACAACTTCAACACCCTCTTGATTGTCTATTATGATTTTAGGAATTAAAGAATATGGGATAAGCTTCACATGTGTATACAGTTACGTAACAGTAAGTAATTTAAAATTTTGTTTACGACTAATACATACGTACATATACACTTAATACATACATAAACTAGGCATAACTCTGTAATGGTTAAGAAATTACGAATGTTTTTAAAACCTTTACAAGTTAAGCATTAGCAACTTAAAAAAAACTAAAATGTTGATACAAACCTTTTTGCATAGCCTAAACACATTAGACCTAGTGTCATCACCAGAAAGTGTAGTTAAGTCAATATGTGTGATGGCTTGCAGGAGCCATGCATTTAAGTTTTCAGCAGATGTAACACTGTGTGTAGATAATATTGTTTTGATTTGAGCTTCAACATTTGATTTGTTGATATGAACATTCTTTAGCAGGTTTATATCTAAAAGAAAATAGAGTTATGGAACTTGTAAGTACTTTTATTGTTAAGTATTTTAAATAATAAAATAAAATCATTTCCCTCTAATATTAATTAGTAGGGATTATGGCTCGCACATTCTGTTCTTATGCCAGTTTCAAGTTTTCGTTCTTTTTATATTTCTTCTTTGAATCACAATGTATCATTCTTGCCCAGATAACATGTATTTCAAGTGTACAACTCATAAGTATTATATTATATTTTTATTTTATAATTAATACTGGTTTGTTAGAGGAATAAAATTTATAGTTTTTTTTTTTTAGTAATTATAAAAATAGGCAAAGAAAGACAAAAGGTGTCTTTAATTCATGTGTTAAGACTTAGCTTACTTTGCCATTGGAAAAATACACTAATCTTTAATTAGGTAATTCTTTTAGTAATTCATGAAAGATAGCATTAGGTAAAGAATTTATTTTATTGGGTTTTTCAAGTGGCATAGACTTACGAAAATCGAAATAATAACATTGTAAGTATTAAAGTTGATAACAGTAATAAAAATAAAAACTAACCCAGTCCTCCAGAAGTTGTTGGTTGAACCATATTTAGCTCAGGATTACAGACACTGGCTGGTTGGAGTAAGAACTTCTTTTCAACCTCACGGGACAAAATAAAAATTAAATAATTAAAAAAAAATTGGAGTTTTGGAGTTCCGCACACAAACTTTTTGACATTGTAAGTGTTGACTTTTGGCGTTTCTCAATGTCAATGTGTATACCAGCATTAAAAAAGATTTTTAATTAAATTCTTTTGGGAAAAAAGAAGCAAAGTTACTTCCTTTTTCCCAAATAGCCAAAGGTGAACCGAAATCTGATGAAAAATGGAGAATTTTTATTTAGAGATAGTAACACAGGATTTAGTTATGGAGGTCCAAGACTTACTTGGCCGAAAAAATATTAATGACTGTCTCAAAATGTTAATTCTTATTTGCTTGTTCACGGAAGCAAAGCAACACGTGATAGGCTTATTAGGAACCTACCTACTCATATATTATAATCATGTGCGTACCCAGCTTTTGACCCGTCCTAGATGAGCTGAGTCCGGTACGGAAGAAAAGAGTGACATTTACGCTCGCCAGCTTAAAGCATATCAAAGATGACTGAGCGTGGTCTCACAAGTGACTGCCCAAATAGAAGGACCTTTAATGAATTTGGAAGTCTTAGAAGCCAGTTGAGCGAGCTGGGCTTGAGCGTAATCGTATCAATGCATGAAAAAGGGGGCCCAGCGTAATCCTCAAAGTTACTGCGCAAGCAAAGGAGTTCTATTAAAACTAAGAAGTCACTACGTAAGCAGTGCGTAGAGAAAAGTTACAGCACGAGCAGACCAGTTTAGGGAGAAACTTAACATTTATTACACTAATTTTATTGTATTTTTAGCAAAACCAGGGGAAGTGCATGTCGGGCCACGCACAATGTAGGGTTCCGTTGTCCCCACCTCTGAATAATGCTGCTTATGAACTGGGTTTACTCTGGTTTTGGTTTTATATTTACAACGATAAACCTACTTATTAATAATTTTCAATGAAATGCGGGGTTTTACGAAACTTTACATCACTAGTGTAGTAATAGTACAAGTTATAAGTGCGGTAAGTTGAAAATTACAGCCTAGTCGATATTGCTAGCCCTCGCCTACGGCTCGGGCTACAAGAAAGTAGAGGCTGTAATTATCAAAGCGTACGTAAGTCATTCGATGTTGTATAACATATTTTTGAGGAAATAAATAACATTTTCAAATAAAAACAATACAGCGAAAAGCGCGCGGAATAATTTTTACTTGTTTACAAATTATCGATGCGCGCGCATCAGCGCTTTTTTTAAGGCAAAGGCACAAAAACAGCCATTTAAAGTAAGTAAACTAATATCTTTGCGTTTTGTTACAGTTATATGGTTGTAATTTATGTTCAAATTTATTCATAAAATGTTGACCACTTTTCTGACATAGAAACTCTTGCTAAGATTTAAAAAAGTAAGTAAGTAAGTTTTTCAAATCGGTCCAGACGTCTGCGAGTAATCGGTTAATGAACATTAAAAAAAAATACATTCGAATTAAAAAACAAACATTATAAAACGAAAAATAACAAACATTAAAAAAAAACCTCCCCCTTTTTGAAGTCGGTTGAAAACTGTTTTCTCTTTTATTTTTCTATTAGATAAAGTATGTAGGCAGTGGATGTATTTTGTTTCTATCACGTCTTGTTTTGGAGGTATAGGTACGTGAATAACTTTTCTAAACGATTATTTTGTCTATAGGTATCGGCCAAATAACAAAATTGGCTAAATAGGTTTATTTCACTGTGATATCTTTCTGTTTGTACCTAAGGGTATTGCTCAATTTTAAAAATTGTCAAACAATTTTTGTAACGTTTGTGGACAGTAGGTACATTACTTACAATTTATGCTATACTAGTTAAGCTTGTGTTAATCCAGGGTGTCAGCTAACTCCATACCAAATTTTATTAAAATCGCTCCCGCTGTTTAGACGTGAAGAAGTAACAAACACACACTCACATACTCACAAACTTTCGCCTTTATAATATTAGTGTGATATTATGTTTTTGTATGGTGGATTTACTAAGTATCTACTGATGTTTTCTTGTTAGGGGGGTCAGCAGAGCTACTAATAACCACTACTTGATTAAAAATAGCTATATAGAAACGGAATTTGTGTGTGTAAAATCGTATGTAAAATTTTCCTTTAGGTACTACTAAAACTCGGCATAATGAAGTCTATTAAGAAAGGTTTTTATATATGATGTCTTTATAAATATATTTTATTTGTTTTACTCGAATAATTGATTAACAAAATAAATCTCTAAATATTCCATCAACCTTACTTACCTACTTATTTAATAAAGGATATTTCTACATAATACAAAAATGACCTTTTGATTAATTAAATATTAGGATTTTTTTTTGGATTTAGGTACATTTTGTCCGGACTTTTATCTCAGAGTTTTAAAGTCCTGCATCTTGATGTTTCAGTTAACTCTTGGAATTTTTACGACTCATTTTACAAAATCTTGAATAGGAAATGAGGATCATTCGCTTAGCCAATTTATTTTATCCCGAGAAGACAGCTAAGATTAAAACGAGTTCATTTTTACTTAACAACAAAAAATTAAAAGCTTCAGTTAATTGTTGGGTAAGGTTTTCATCTAGATAAAATGCCTACGAGGTGTGTTTTGTTAGTTTTGTTACCGTGTTCACCGATTTATTGTGTTGTGTTGTATACACATTCGTTGAATAGAGACGCTAATCAAAGAATAAATCTTTGTAGGTAGGTACACAGAACGATTTATTGCGATCTGAGATTTGTTTCTGACTCGCAGGACGCGAAGCGGGCGCTATAAACATTTCAGTGAACCATTACTGTAGTCCCACAGAGAAAATACCGTCTTAGTTCCTGCTTTCAAAGTTTTAAGGGAATTAATGTTGTTTACTTCTCCTTGTCTTACAAAGTAGATTGAGCTAGACTAGTGCCAATGTCATGGTTCGAGGTAAATGAACTATTTTTCCTTTATTTTACTCTGATTAGATAAGCTTGGTCTTTTGGATACAAAAGTAATAAATATTTATTTATATCGAGCGAAAAATTGACGCCGACGCGAGCTCAGTGACAAAAATTGCTAACGCGCGATGCTGTCTTATAAATCGTAGAATAGACGTTGCCGCTTAAGCTTTTGTTAATTCGAATCTGCTTCGTACGGTAATTTAAATAATTTATTTTATATTAAAGAAATTCTAATCACGGAGTCACGTTGAAAACGAAGGACCTTTTATAGAATCAGGGAACAATGGTTTGAAGGTGATCTCGTAGATGGCGTCAATGGTGCGGCAAATATCACATCGAATGTGTGAATGAATAAGAGTCTGCTCTCTGTGTTATTTTCATGCATGTCAATTGCTATGCAGATTTTTATTATGCAGAGTTTTTACTTTGTTTATCTATACCTAGTCTAGCCATAAATATTGTTACGAAGAAAAAACATTTTTATTTATTGCAAATAATATTTATTACTTTTACAGTGTGTTAGTTTAATACATAAATAAAAAACAATTCAAAATATAAAAAGCTTATTCGAAGTGGTCTCCATTGGCTGCAACACAGTCCTTTAAACGTTGAGGCCAGTTATCAATAGAAGCACGCACTCTTTCCATGGGAAAATTCTTCACTGCCAATCGTATGGATTGTTTTAGGGACTCCAAATTATCATGGCGTTTAGAGCAAGCCATACTCTCTAAAACTGACCATAAATCATAATCCAGCGGATTAAGATCGGGACTAGACGACGGCCAGTCTTCAGCTCTGATGAAGTCCGAAACGTTCACTTCCAACCAAGACTGCGTGGACCGAGCTTTATGACCCGGCGCTGAGTCTTGTTGGAAGGACCATACTTGGTTATTGAACATGGTGTTGTTAAGGGGTTTAACTACCTTCTCAAGAATGGTATCTTGATACACTTGTGCCGATGTTTTGATACCTTTTTCACAAAAATATGGCTCAGTCACTCCTTCCTAGCTAACACCCCACCAAACCATCACTGAAGTCGGATAATGCCCACGTTGCACTCTGTCGACTAATTGGGAAGCTTCCTTAGAGCTTTGAGCATAAATACGGTCATTTTGTTTGTTAAAATGTTGCTCAACTGTAAAGATTATCTCATCCGTAAACAAAATTTTTCTGTGACCTCCCTTTGCGTACCGCTTCAGTAGTTGCTTCGATTTTACCACCCTATTCTTTTTTAAATTATCAGTTAAAAAATGACCAGTGCGTCTCTTATAGGCTGCAAGTCCTAAGTCATCTTTTAAAATGCGTGACATGGTTCTGGGTGCTATCTTCATCTCCCGAGATAAAATCTTTTGCTTTCGGACAGGATTTCTTCGAATTCTTTCCCTTACTGCTTTGACCACCATTTTCGTACGAACACTACGTGGACGGCCAGATCTTTTTCTGTCACAAACAGAGAAGGTCTCATTGTACCTATTAATAGCCCGGTACACAAACATTTGACTAATACCAAGCGTATGGAGAGTTTTAAAAATTACATTCGGCTCCATACCAACTTTGTGTAATGCAATCACAGCGATTCGGTTTTCTTTATCACCCCACTCCATTTTAATATAGCAAAATATTGTACAATGTATTGGCGCCAAAATTAGAAAATACAATGAACAATCGTATAAAAATGACAGATTCCAAATTCAAATGTAATATCTTTCTTATTTTTAATTGTAACAGTATTTATGGCCAGACTAGGTACATATAATAAAACTGTAAATTTCACGTGTCTGTACATGGCCGAACTTAGTGAAAAAAAAAATTAAGAAATGTTCGAAAAGAGTATTTAAACACTTTGCTGTATTTTTAGAAATGTCTGTCTGTCTGTCTGTCTGTCTGTCTGTCTGTTTGTTTGAACACGCATCACGCAAAAACTACCGGACAGATTCGGTTGAAATTTTCTATGTGTATTCTAATAAGTCTGGATTAACATATAGGCTATAATTTATCACGCTATTTCCCATAGGAGCTAAGCAATAACGGATAATGTCTGTAGCTATTTATCGTCATAAAACAATAACTACTTGACGGATCTTCATGAAAATTTGTAGTTTTATTGTAAATACTATAGGTGATTACTTACACTATGAATCATTACGCTATCGTCTATGGGGAGCGAGCAGCAACGTATGTTTGGTCTTATTATGGTATTTCACAATTTTTTCCACAATAAGCCATTATTTACAATTGTAACCCATGGAAACAGTAACTTCACGCTAAAACTGCTTCTAGCTAAACACAAAATTTTCAATTTTCATAAGATCAGCTATTTTAACAGCTTTAATATCGGTTGAGGTGGTCTAATGGCACAAGTGGCGGTATTGAACAAGCGAGAAGCGAGATCGGAGGATCGAATCCCAAGCGTGCGAGTCTCTTTTTGTGTTATTTAAAAACAGGATATTTTTTAAAAACATAACTAGCCCTATTTCGCGGGGGACTTTACAACACGGACAAAGTGTGTGTACTTTAGACTCGGGAAAGATCGCTAGGGCAGGACATAACCCGCGATCATAGGAAATCTGTGAGAGTTTTTTGCTATCATACCTTTGTTACCTATGTTTAAATTATTTTGAAGGAGCGAGCGGCTAAGTAGGTACCTCCGATTTAAAAGTGTCGGAGCCGAAGTTTGAGTGGGAGGTTTAAAATCAATCGGAATTTTCGACCTTTCGGAGTCAGAATCGAAGCTCATTAACACAAAATTTTGCTCGAGTACTTGGGCGGTTTCGGGCTGCATTTAACCCGAAACCGCCCAAGTTCTCGCGTGACGGGGGAGGGGGGGGAATTTTTCGATATTAATAATATTTGATGTGATGAAAATCATTTTGGTGAAATACTTTTTTGTCGAGGTGCTGAAAGCAAAGGAATTTTTATAATTTGTCTTCTAACGGTCTGGCGCCATAAACTTTGTCGGTCTTCATTTTGCTGCACTGGGCATTTGCTAGGCTTGCCCTGCCATAGGTCGGGCCCTGATTAAAGCTAGGCCCTAATATCCATAGATGCCACACAGCATTGTGGAGCATGTTTCCAATATGTTTTACACAGAAGTTAAATTGTAATATAAACTACCTTCATAAACCCAACTTCCACGCGAACGAAGTCGCGGGCACAGCTAGTCTATACTAATATTATACCTAAAGCTAAAGAGTTTGTTTGTTTGAACGCGGTAATCTCAGGAACTATTGCTCCGAATTAAAACATTCTTTCACTGTTGGATAGCCCATTTATCGAGGAAGGCTATAGGCTATATAACATCACGCTACGACTAATAGGAGCGGAGCACTAATGAGAAATGTTGCAAAAACGGGGAAAATTTAGGCAGACGAAGTTGCGCGGGAAGGCTAGTGTTAAATAACGGGATAAAAATCTTTTCCTTGTACCTAATCTTTGGACGTTATTGTAACAAATAGTGAATTTTGGTAAATGTTTGGTTTATTTTTCGTGACTTTCACTGTCTCTCATTTTGTATGCATTTTTTAGTGATGGACGTTCTTTAACGTTCGGTTAACATGACCGTTAGCTATTTTTACCTACTAACCCACTCCCTGCGGCTCTGTTGTTGGGTAGGAAGGTAGGTATGTTGATAACGTCATAAAACGTAACCTGTGTCCGCCCCCAAGCTTAAAGCTACCTCAAGGTGTACTTAACTTTATCAAACAAAATAGGTTCAAAGACTAGCAATACCAAAAAAAAAAAACACGATGCAAGACAATCTTTCCGCTTTATAATATTAGTACCTACCTACTTACCTACGTAGATCGGCACTTGAGCGTACCTAATAGTTATCGAACAGTGTTATTAAAGATAGGTAATAGTTTAACAAATAGTTGTTGGTTACATCCAGCAGAGGCATTGTTACGTAGATATTAAATGTTGTCCGAACGCGTCACACTCTGATTGGCAATAAACTCGAGTGGGCGACGCGACACGGCATGAAAAACAGACCAAATAATTGTGATAATTAAATGGATCATTAAACTATACGTGACAATTTCAAAGCTGATTACTCCGGGCGAATATTAATTCACAGGTAAATTGACTTTTGTCACTCGCTCTGTTGTTAAAATGTAGGCATTAAAACTAAGATTAATTTTACATCGTTTACGCCAAAATTCATTTTCAAAGTTATGTCGAGACATTATTGTTTTATGAGGTCTATAACTTTCGCCTTGTAATGGTTTCGGTTCGTTGTGGCTGTGTTCTCTAGCAGTAAAAATATTCGACTCTCGCAGATAAAAAGTAGTGAAAAGAGAAAAATTTTCATGTTGCAAACGTGACTAATAAAAAAAGGGTAAGTTGGGTGGCTCAATAAATCGTCAGACTACCAAGTTGGAGATTTATATTTCTATTAGGGATCGTCTAACTGAAGATATATCTAGGATAGGTATATCTAATACTTACTATCACAAAGTTGGTGAATAATACTTTCTATGTGTTAATACGTGTAGTTAACCAATCGAATATACTTAGGTCGAACTTGGATATGCCTAGTTAAGGCGATATTCCCCGAAGTCACCACCAGATATGCCTAACAAACTCTAGTTACTTTGTCATGACGGTATAAATGAAAACACGGGATCGTTCAAGGTGGACTATGGTCGTCGTGACTACTTGTAAAGTTCTACTAGCCATTCTGCATGTAACGTACCGCCCGCATCATCGTATGAAGACACGGTTTAACCACATAATACCTACATACCGAGAGTAGGTAGGTAGGTAGGTACTGTATTTTGTGGTTTAACTGAGTACGAATTACATACTTACATCTAGAGAGTAAAGAAAATCACCCAAACTCCAAAACTTGGGTGATTTTATTACTCTTAGGTCTAGGTATAGGTATACCTACATCTTAATCAAGTACCTAGGTACTCGTTTTTTGCGCGCTATGTTACTTAGGTATCTATTATATGAATCATCAGCCTATAGTATAGGCATGTCTTTAATTTGATTTGCTGTCGATTTTGATGTAACTTGGAAATTAAACTAGAAGAAAGGAAACAGTTGGTCTAGAATAGACTACTTAAACATATATTTTTTAGGTAATAAAGTAATTAGTTATAATCTATACTAATTTTATAAAGCTGAAGAGTTTGTTTGTTTGAACGCGGTAATCTCAGGAACTACAGATCCGAATTAAAAAAATCTTTCACTGTCGGATAGCTCATTTATCGGGAAAGGCTATAGGCTATATAACATAACACTACGACCAATAGGAGCGGAGCAGCAATGAGAAATGTTGCAAAAACGGGGGAAATTTACGCAAACGAAGTTGCGCGGGGCAGCAAGTAATTTATAAAAAGCAAATCTAAAGTCCTCTGAAGAATTTATCTACTCACTCAGATGTTCGTTACGTTTTGGTGTTTCCGTTGTCGTGACAAAAAAACAATGAGATTTCCTTCTCCGCAGACAAAGTTTTTCCGTGCGATAGAACGGGTTCCGGTTGCACCATTCCATCAATCATCGTATTTTCGGTTGACGGATACCGAGGAAACTTTTGATGTTGATGTTGACAGCGTACAAAAAACAAATAAGCTTTCGTCTCGTTAGTAACGAATAGAGACTTGTAAATGTGGAGGAATTTCTTTAAACCCAATTTATCTTTCAGATTTACAAAATAAAATAATTGTCCCACGAAGTAGGCTTGTGCGATATAATTATTATCTATACATTTAATTAAATCCAATTAAAGGTAAATCTTTATAAAAGTTTCTTCGTTGATTATATAGCTAAGTATGTTTTGCATTCTGTTAGATATAATGAGCAGAATGTTGTTGATTGATTCTGATTATGTACCTACCTATAAAATTTGAAGTGAAGTAATTCACTAAATTGTGAAACTTGTGGCACATTAGACGATGTCTAACACATCCATATGGAATGTGTTACACATCAAAAATTGAGAGACTCATTGATGCAAACAACAACAGATGGGATACGGGTGCCTTTTTTAATGTATTAATGAAGCCATCAGGTGAAGCTGCAAAAAAATTAGTAGAAATGATATTAATAATAATAATATAATAATATCTTGGGACAACTCACACAAAGCTATCTAATCCCAAACTAAGCAGAGCTTGTACTATGGAAATCAGACAACCGATAAACGTACTTATATATTTCTAAATACATACATATTATAGATAGATAACACCCAGACACAGAATAAAACATCGTGCTCATCACACAAAGTTTTATCCTGGGTGGGGATCGAACCCACGACCTCTTGCGTAGCAGTCGGATACACTCCCACATTTTAAATTAAATATGTAATATATTTAATTTAAAATGTGGGAGTGTATCGTTGTTGTTGTGATACATCTGACCAGGGCACGATGAGGCTTACATATCCAACATAACAAAAGCCTCCTAACAAAAAAAGATTAAAAAAAAAAATTGACTATTTAAAGTATGCTACCAGTGGCGGAGGGTCCTTAGAACAGCATTACTTCCGATTTCCCTTTGGATCGTAGTTACTTATTATTATAGGTAAAAACAACCATGTTCAGCAAGGTGTATTTTTGTATCGGGTTACTTCAGAAAATGTTTAACCCTTTGCCTCTGCTTGCTATCACCTCAGTACCCCCTATCAGTCGTGCTTAAAACTTAAAATCATCAAAGTTGTTTTGGTATGACAGCGTAGGTCTCGCCTCTGTGGCGCGGGTTCGATCCCCACCCAGGATAAAACTTTGTGTGATGAGCACGATGGTTTATTCTGTGTCTGGGTGTTATTTACGAGTATCTATAATATGTATGTATTTAGAAATATATAAGTATGTTTATCAGTTGTCTGGTTGCCGTAGTACAAGCTCTGCTTAGTTTGGGATCAGATTACGTTGTGTGAGTTGTCCCAAGATATAAGATATATATGTAGATATATTGTAGGTACCTACATAAGTAAGAGCTACCTACCTAATTGGAAATTAGTAAACTATCTGCCATAATTAAAAGTCGATTTTTATGCCGTTGACGACAAATATTTATACCTGCCTAAGTGTAAATTTTCTCCAGTGTGGAATGTAGGAGTGAGTAGCATGTCATAATACAATTTGTCTGATAGTAACCCGATAGATCGTAACATTTCTGCATTTTATAGTGGAATAGTGATAGAAAATACTCAGTAGAATAGTAAAATAGAATTGAAACTGAATATGTTACTGATGCATGCTCCTTTATGTAACGTTGTTCCCAAGAGTGAAGACAGTTTCCAATGCACTTACTTATCTCAAGTGAAAACAAACGAGAAAATAACTACGAAATAGAAAATCGGTGGCCCTGAATAATCGAAATTAAGCTTCTGGATTATTTAGGATGAAATGTAAGACCCAATAATCCTTTGTCAGTCACTCTAACAGAATCGGGAGCCATCAAGAATAAAATCGTTCGAAAATTAAAGTTTTCCTAAGTTACTTCACTCGCCTGAATCTGAGTTATCAAGCAACCCAGGATTTCAGATTCACTTCGGTTAATAGAACTCATTCACTCTTCTAGAATTCATTGTTCAGCTTATATTGGGTATTCGTAGTCAAACTTTGGACGCCTTACAATTTTATCATATTATGTTCGTTTATCCGCCTTAGGATTATAGGTACTTATAGGAGTTTTATTCCAAGATATATAAGATGTTTGCTATGCTGTTATATTAAGTGATTAAGAAGTTGATTTAGTTATTAAGAATAAATCGGCAATTGCAGAACACATACTGCAATCGAACACCAATCACTGGATTCAGTTTCATCTTCCACAAACCCTCTCCACAGACCGCCATTTTTAATCAAGAATTGCTCGTAAAGCGATTGAAATTAAAAAATATAAAACTTTGAAGAGGGCTTCAAACTATCCCTGACGTGGAATCCAGTGATTCGTAAAACACAACCTCGTATTAGTTCGCAGTCGGTTAACATGGACACAATTAGTATAGTGTGCAGTGACCCTAACATTTCGAGAAACAAAAAAGTGAGGAAAGATGAAGATTAGAGTCTTAACATCGCTGCGACAGTCCGCTTGTGACCACGGCCGGTGCAACCTAGTCAAAACATCAAGCAATTTTAAGGTAAACAATGCGCGTTAATTCCCGTATAATAAATTGTTATTATCATGCAACGCGAAAGTTAAAATGTTAGAAAGGTTCATTTCCGTGCGTCGCGGCCAATCGCGAGCCGCGCGCGTCTTAGACAACAGCCTATGTCGGTCATCGGCCGCGCATATCTGTCGTAGACCTCGGAAACAGCGCCATGCATTCTCATACTCTGGCTATTGTCGCATCGGCCGCGCGCGTCAGCCGTTTGTCGTAAGACGCGCGCGGCTCGCGATCAGCCGCGATGCACGGTAATGAACCTTAAGAAATTGAAATCTCCAAATACATTGGAAACTAGCTATCTAGGCATTAGTACCTAGGTACCTAATTTAGCTGTCTAGCAAATACATTCTAGCTACTTAAATCCAATAATGTTAAATGGGAAACTATCCAGAGAGGTTGGCTTTATTGCTCATAAGGCGCTATTCAATTAGGCAAGTCTTGCATACAAGTTGACGTCACATATGCGTACAAGTTGCTTGCATTGAAAACATGTTCATACTATCAACAACAAAACACTTTTGATTTTAATCTTTTGTTTAAGTTTGAATACCTCATACAAGCTGTAACTTGTACCTATACAAGTTGTATGCAATTTCTAACTTGTATACCAGTAAGTTGCCTAATATAATAACGCCTATAAAGATAGCAATAAGTTTAAATTTATTAACTTTTTTAGAATGCCATATAAATAAAATGTAAAGCAACAGCAACAGCTTTGTAATTAAGATACCTAATAGCTAACTGATTGACTACTTAGCAGTTTTTAAAAGAGCACCTGGACTCCTGGACAAAATAATATAATAATAATATCTTAGGACAAGCTATATAAACACCGCATACTTATATACGCCGCTTTCTTGGTAATAGTGCAAACCTGAAAGTTGTTTGCTCATAATCAGTAGGTAAGGCAATACATGGAATAGTTTTTGTATACCATATAATATATTTTTTTCAAAATTAATTGACCAATCATTAATTAATTCATTAATAAGTCTTCCAATCCAAATCCTGTTCATAATGTGATGTGAAATGTGATCATCACTTATTTTTCAATAATGACCATGGATTTCGTACTAGGTACGGGACGTAATGAGCACGATAGCGCGAAGAACACAAGACAACTTGAATGGCTTACAACTCTGCAAGTTTTCAATATTTACATTTTTTCATATGATTTCTTGAAGTAAAAATCTTGTTGGGGTACCTACCTGAGCTTTACCAAAAATAAAAATACATACATATTATAATTAAATACCACCCAGGCACAGAATAAATCATCGTGCTCATCACACAAAGTTTTATCCTGGGTGGTGATCGAACCCACGACCTCCGGCTTAGCAGTCAGGGTCACTAACCACTAGACCAACAGGCCATCAATAGTTGCTGACAAGACGACAGCACTGCACTCTTCTTTCGATAAATTGTTCGTTTTCGTTATTAATCCTAAGCCTTCAGCAGCATAATTATGCGTTCTAAGATTAAATATTGTTATATTTGTATTTAGGACTATTTTTCAAACCCACGTCTACACATGCCCCGACGGCCGACATTGCCTAAAATATCACTTTTGTAATAAATGAGTTGGTAGGCAAGTATGTACCTACCTACTTACTTCACAGTCTAAGGAAATGGCAGATATTTCTAAACATTGATTATGTACAGTTATGCCATAAGAGACTTCAGCCGGGGAACTGCGCCATGCATATTATATTACATAGCAACAAACACATTAGGGGTATTAAATTTAAGGTCAAATTCACTGTTACAGGTTAATATTAAGCGCGGAGGGGGTGGTCTCCCAGAAACCACCGAATGTTTTCACATACGTTTACAATTTCACACCCCGCTGGTTCAGTTAATTAACCCGTTCAGCGTATTTTAAATGAGTTGGGACTCACGCGCAAAACTGCCCTAATTTGAAACTTATGTCGTCTTGAACTAATATCGTTTGCTTGATCCAGACTGCGGTCTTGTTTACACGTACAGATTTTATCCCCTTTGGACTTAAAGTTTGAAATCGTTTTCGATGTAATTTCGAATGGAACACGATCGAAATAGCGAAAAAGAAATTAGCTACAGAATATTCGTTGTTCCAACCTCGAATGACATGCTATTATCTCCATATATTTGAATGATGGCGTTTAACAGAATCTCCTAAGGCAATGCATGTGTAATAAAGTGTGTGGGGAATGTGGAATGTCATTTTGTCTTTATTATGCAATGTTATCGAATAGTATCTATGGTTCTATTAACTTCTCCTAAGAGGGTAATAAAAATGAGTAACTGTTCTGTGGTGCAATTAATTATGGAAAGAATTGGATTGAATTAATACGATGTTGGTCATAATAAAGGTACTTCTGTTATTCGTATTTCTTTGCAAGATGTCGCATAAATCGTACAATATGAGAAGTTAGTTGAGATAATCCAAGTTGCACACCGGATTCAAAAAATGTTTTAAGTTATAGAAGTTGAATCTACGTGACTTTAAAAGAGCAGAAGTCGACTGTACTTTACATTAAGTTTCGGTTAACGCGAGTCTAATTAAGGAAGTTTCGCGGGAGTTTGATAATATTATAAATGAAGAGGAAAGAGGCCAAATTCACGCTCGCCCCTGACTGTAATGACATTTCTTCTTGCACTTGCGAGTTTTATGTTTTGTGCAAATTCTCTATCCTGTTTTAGTACTTTGTTTCAAACGGTAGATACTTTTTCTGAACACCTCATGAATGGTTTTGAACAAAGTAGAAAAACTTTGAATTGATTTTCATAGAATTATTAATATTAAAATACACAAAGTGGAAATAGCAGAAACTAAATGAATAGGTGTGATAGGTACCTGTAGTACGATTACGAAGTGAATTAATATTGCGCTCGTCCGAAAATGTGTTATAAACTACTAATTGATTAGTACCACTTATATTACCTACTAGATACATATTTTATTTTATGAACAGGATTGAACAGAACAGATAGTTTTCATCTCACAATATATTTACGGTCTAGGTACCTACTTAAGTAATTGTTGCTGGAATAAAACCGTGTTTACACTGAAGGATAGAATCCTCCAAATTCCCGCCTAAAGATGTCATAGTTGACCTATTTAAATATTTCTTAAGCAGCTCATGGCCTCGAGGAAGATCTGTACGTACTCGTACCTACTCTTGAAAAATTTACGACTGTACTTAATACAAACTCTTTGAACGGGAAGTAAAACTCTTTTCGCTTTTAAAAATAAAGTTGTAACCAAAATTCTTATACAATTCTTTAAAAATAGGTACCTACGGATATTTTCTTAAACAAAACAAAGCTTATACTTTTTTCGTTGCGAGGGGAAAATACGGTAAATATTATTTTGTAAATTACAGAACATCGTTCAAAATAAAAGCTGATCAAAGTGACCGAAATTGGCTGCGTTTTTACAGTCCAATTCATTTATCGTGTATTGTTATATTTTCATATAAATGCCAGTATCAGAAATCGACACGTGCGACTACGTCGCGTACCTACATATTTCTCTGTAAGTATTTTATTTCGATCATTTGTAGGTAGGTTTCATAAAATTCTGTGGGTTTATTTTGTGGTAGACTTTTATCATCTTTGTTTTTCCTACGCTCATTATAGAAAGTGTAAATGTGTGGTCAAATATTGGTATGATCTAACCTTTTGCCACATAACCAGTTGCATATAATCAGAAAAAAAGATCTAGAAATTTTGTTAAAATCTAAGTACCTGACTTACATATATCATTATTAAATTATTCGTTCATTTATTATGAAGCGGCGGTAGCCTAATAGCTAACCCACACGTTGACGAGTGGCGTTGGGACCGATGTTGGGGCCAACATATGGAGCCAGTGTTGTAGTTAGCCAGTTTTTACAATTGTAAATAAAAATAAATGTAGGTAATGAAATTCATATATGGCCTGCTAATGAAATTTGACCTCACCTTTCTGTTATACGTTGTAGATTTATTACAAGTCTGTCAGAAAAGAAAGCATAAATATGTTCTATTGTTAATTTTAGTTTACCAACTTTTAGTTAATCACTAGGATTTCGTATAATTTGTGAGTCTACGACATAGGTCGTCTTGGTAGGTAGGTACTGCAGTGTTAGTTATCTTCCGTGAAATAGTAATGTTATCACATATCACTGTGTTTCGGTTGATGGGCACTGAAGCAAGCGTAATTACTGGGCAAATGAGATTTACGAAGCGCG
This sequence comes from Herminia tarsipennalis, assembly GCA_945859575.2. Taxonomy (NCBI): domain Eukaryota; kingdom Metazoa; phylum Arthropoda; class Insecta; order Lepidoptera; family Erebidae; genus Herminia; species Herminia tarsipennalis. The sequence goes on from OX243838.2 coordinate 12,444,479, forward strand.
GGGCGGTGACATTCAAATCTTTGCTAAACATGGATTTGGGTGTCACTGATACTGTTATGTACTAGCGTGACGCTTACCATCAGGCGCACGATCTGCTCGTCTCTTCATTTCGTTGTATAAAATACTCTGAACTTAGCATTATGTGCCTCCGACAGCATGATATCCATACTAATATTGTAAATGTGAAAGTAACTCTGTCTGTCTGTCTGTCTGTCTGTCTGTCTGTCTGTTACGCTTTCACGCTCAAACAGCTTAACCGATTTAGATGAAATTTGGTATGGAGATAGTTTGAGTCCCGGGGAAGGACATAGGATAGTTTTTATCGCGATAACCGACATCCACGCGGGCGGAGCCGCGGGCGAAAGCTAGTTACATATATAGGAGATCTTGTTTACATCTTTTTCATTAATATATTTTAGTGATTGTAGGATGTAACCGATGTAACAACTAACTTTTATCACAGCTGTTGCCTAGTATTGAAAAAATAATGGTTGCTAATTGACTTTTTTAATGTTACAGTCATAATCATGTTATACCTTTTTTAAATGCTTACGATGTAACCTTTAATTTGATACCCATATTATTATTATTAAAAAACTTTTTTTTCAGACCTCTTGTTTTTGACATCTTACAGCCGCGTTGTTTATTTTTTTCAGCCGTCACTTATCCAAGAACACTTGGGTGGTAAAGACAAATCTGACGCCGCCCGTCTTAATTGTTTAAATCCGCCTTGTAGTTTAAAAGATGAATATTACATACATATATACACACATACAAGATAAGCGCGATAAACATTACCCTTCCTTTCAGTAGGGAAAAAAAAAACTTTACCTACATTTACATTTTACTTATTGTAATTTTTATAGGCATTTCTTGCCAGTTACTTTATCAATACAATAATTTATTGCATTTGAAAGACATTTTTTTTCCGATTGCTTTACCGGAGCGCGAAAGCCGAATCATCTAACTTGAAGAATTATGTCACTAAATTTGATTTTTTTTCCCTTGTTGCACACGATAAGCGCCATCTAGCCATGTTCATCCTTTTTGTTATTTGTTTTAGTATTTTTCTTTCAAATGCAATTATTAAATTATTAATAATAATATAGTGGGACAACTCACACAACGCCATCTGATTCCAAACTAAGCAGAGCTTGTACTATGGAAACCAGACAACCGATAAACATACTTATATATTTCTAAATACATACATAATAAAGATAAATAACACCAAGACACAGAATAAACCATCGTGCTCATCACACAAAGTTTTATCCTGGGTGGGGGTCGAACCCACGACCTCTTGTGTAGCAGTCGGATACATTCCCACCGCAACCACAGAGTATTGTACATTTTACTTCTACTTTTTTTCTAGGTATATACATAAGTACCTGTCGTATTCTCTCAAGCTCTAAATAATGACAACAATATAATATTTTACTAAAGTAGCTCACAATGTGTCCTTGGTACAAGTTTTATTCAACTAACGAGCTTGAAACAGTGGTTTTGATGAAGTGACTTTCGTTTTAATGTACCTACCTTTAATACTAATAAATTTTTGCTTCTCAAACGCGTTTAATATCGCTTTTATGTTCTTATGCTCTGGGTACTTTTGAGTTCTGATAAGTTTCTCAGAACTCAAAAACAGGTTTAGTTAAGTTTTATTATTATATATATATGTAGATATAGAAAAGCGTACCTAAGAAAGGGACATACATTCGGAACAAACAGGTCCAAGATTCCCTATGTGGTGTGATGCTTTCCTCCTGTATATATTAACTGGCCGGGTCTAACCTAACCTTTTTTTTGGCAGGAAAAAATCCTGACGAACACCCCCACCATCCGGGGAAGACGGTGAACCGCCGGAATGTGCAGTAGCAATGCCCGGACGCGATGTTGTTGCGTTCCAGGCATTTCACACCTACGCTGCTCCTGGATACACACAGGGCGCCGCGCCTCCACGGAAGGCCGCGGGCGGGGCAGATTACCCCGTACGCCCACCCGCAGCCCCACCTAAAGCGGCATCAGGCGCAGGATCCGCCAGGGAGCTCTCTTCCCTGACGCGCTCCGTCGCCCTCCTTCTGTGAGATGTTGTCCTCACAGAAGGATGCGACCGCATTTCACGACCACTCGCTCCGGACCATGGACAGAACCACGACCGGTAGCGAGAGGTCACTTCCGACCACTGCGGTGAGAACTCGACGTTGCCCCTCCCAAGGTCTAATCTAACCTAACTAAGTACTGTCTAGTGCTTAGTAACAGGGTCTAGTGCTTAGTGACCCTGACTGTTAAGCCGGAGATCTAGGTTCGATTTTTCCGGGGTGGGGCCCCGGAAAAATCTTTGTGTGTTAAGCACTATATTCTGTGTCTGGATGTAATTTACTTTTAATTTATTATGTACTAGCTGTTGCCTGCACATACATATAATACATAGCTATGTGGGGAGGCTATGTAGAGGAGGTCTTCAAATCAATTCAGACTTCGGATTCGTAACGAAATTGAACCGTGTCCGCGACGATGATCGTCACTTTTTCGAGGCGGGACGCCTGCGTTTGACAGCGCATTTGCTGTAAGAGCGCCGCATTACGATGATGTTTCTCTCGTGCTCAGCCACTCGTCGCAATGCCGCGATAAAATCGCTGGGTGGAGAGTGGAGAAATGTTCTTAGAGAGTGTATAGAAATAGGTAGCACGACAATAATATCGTCGAGAATGTCTCGCCTGTGGAGACGGTCCATGGGACCGTCACATCTGCTATGAACCGATTGGTATGAAATTCAATATTGTAGAGTTTGAGCACCAACGAAGCCGCAGGCACCGGTTTGTTGATATCTTTTTAAGTAAAAATTAAAATCAAACCTCATACCTATAATCTCATTTGAATGTTTGTTTCATACGTAATGTTCTTACAGATTAATAGGTACACGTAATTAGGTACGCAAGCAAGCAGTTACGTTAAAGTTTGAAAATGTTTTGAAACATCTGTGAAATTTTAAAAGGCAAAGTTTCACACAATAGGTGTCATTCATGTAATATTCACGTATATTACTGTAATTTTAAGTGATTCAAAAAAGTTTGGAGGCCTGTACTTGTAAAATCGCTTTGTAGATAGGGCTGTCACACACGATTACCAACAAAGTTAGGCTAAATGAGCATGCTCCTGTAATGTAACATTTATGATTCTATTTCAAGCATTACGTTACAATACTGTCGCCCTGACTGACAAGCCTGTAATGTAACATTTATGATAAGATTTCGAGCATTACGTTACAATACCGTCTCCCTGACTGACAAGCCTGTAATGTTACGTTTATGATTCGATTTTCGAAGCGATCGTTTAATTTTTTCGTTGATCAAAATATTACAGATTGTATCATTACAGTTTTCGCTTGTAATGCTCGGTTTTGCTCGGATCTGTAACGTTACATTACAAGCGAATGCTCGCGGTGAGGGAGCACCCTAAGAGTTTTGTCTATACAACATTTTGTGTTACTTTTTTGCACGAATTTACAACGTTCCATAACAAACATTTTAACAATAATATGCCTTATCGTTCACTGAAGTTAAAATGTACAATAAGAACTTAAGTAGGTACATATTTTGGCCGAGTATTTATTCTAAACAATCGTGCAATTCTTCAAGGAAGACTCATCTTTCCCCGCCCGCTTTACCCAAACCTCCCTATGGCAGGAATCCTTCAAATTAAAATTCTCAAAACATTCATAGGCAAGCAATGTATCCTCATTCATTGTGGCATTTTTATTGCGTAATAAGACAGAATTCAAATGGATAATCTTAAGCCGTAAACGAGCTAGAGAACACGAGCGGCATCTTTAATATGACTTTTCCATACAAATAAAAATGGGAAGTGGGATGAGGACGACCATCGTAAAGGATGATTGCAGCTGTGAATTAAGTCTGCGCGTTGAATTATCAAGTCAATCGCCTAGTTGCTTTGCTCCGTTACTGTTTCTTATTATTATTTGGATCGTTGTTTCGCCCGAGTGACGTCAGAAGATTAGATTCTCACGACCAACGGACGTAAAATTTTTATCGAGTTCATATTCTGGAGGCCTTCCTTTTTATATAGATCCTGGTGTTCCTAACTGTGTAGTGGGGTTACAGCCGCGTTAAATTTTTTTGTTATACTTACGTAGGTAAGTATAATGTGTTTTTTTATTTTGTGATTTTGTCACCCTGGCTGGCGTTTATAGTTACTGTTTCCTTGAGTCGTAACGTAACATGTAGAATGTATGTAATAGCTCTCAAGTTTTTATAAATGTCAAAGGTTGCAAGGTTGGATGTTTGTTACTTGATCACATCGGAACTGCTGAAAGGATCTGGGTGAAATTTAGACACAAAGATAGGCTTCTTTTTATTCCTGACAAATGTACGGTTGCCATGTTTAGTACTTTTACAACAGTTAGTTAACGTAAATCACAGATAATATAATACTATACCGAAACAGATGCAGTCGGCCAAAATGGTCTATTGTTGATTGTGACTCTGTGGCTTACTTGAAGTTCATTTGCATGTCATAAAAAAAGGTTGATTGTCCCACGCAATTATATTCTGACTGTAAGGTAGGTAGGTTTAATTGTCAAAACTGCTAGACTGCTAAGAAAGTGCTACCTGCATATAAATAATACCTAGGTATAAAAACAGCAGTGGATTCTTCCCCTTATAATTATTTTTACCTACCTAACGTTTGAATAAAAATATTTTTCGTTTAAACTTAGAAAGAACTTCTTTCACCAATAAAACGATTTCCTTCTAGTGGTGCTGAAAACGTGATTTAACATAAAAATTTGTTTGCTTTCGTTTGAAAATATGCTTTTACTCTTTTAAGCTAGTGCCTACTTCACAAGATTTAAGAGTTGAAACTGTAAGGATTGCGACTGATGGTTACAAGTGGATTGCTTGTACCGTTTGCTTTCTCATTGAGAGGTAGCGAGCTTATGTAAATAGCCTTTTTCAGGAAAACCAAAAATGTATAGATTCTTGCAATCTATGTTTTGCTTTAGAAAGCAAAACATATAATATAAGTATAACATATTTGACTAGCGAACGCCTCGCGGTTTCACCCGCGTTATTTCAGTTCCCGTGGGGATACAGGCATAAATACTTAAAAAGTAGCATATGCCACCCGGGGATAGTGTAGCTTCCCAATGGTGAAAAAAAATTTGAAATCAGTCTCAGTTTTTAAGTTTATTCGTTACGTTAAATTCAAAAATACAAATCTTTCCTCTTTATAAAGATTAAAATCGTAGAACTGTTTCCGAGATGCTAGGTACTTAGGTATAGGCATGAATTGCTATTTTAAATGTGGTATATTACACTATAATTATTACACCTGCTCTTAATCTATACTATCTATACTAATATTATAAAGCGGAAGAGTTTGTTTGTTTGTTTAAACGCGCTAATCTCAGGAACTACTGGTCCGATTTAAAAAAATCTTCTTTTGTTGGATAGCCCATTGATCGAGGAAGGCTATATATAACATCACGCTACGAATAATAGGAGCGGAGTAGCGACGAGAAATGTTGCAAAAACGGGGAAAATTTACGCATACGAAGTTGCGCGGGACAGCTAGTAATATTATAAAGCTGAAGAGTTTGTTTGAACGCGATTATCTCAGGAACTACTGGTCCCAATTTAAAAAGTATTTTACTGTTGGATAGCCCATTTATCAAGAAAGGCTATAGGCTATATAACATCACGCTACGACCAATAGGAGCGGAGCAGCAATTAAAAATGAAAACTTCCGCAGTCGAAGTTGCGCCGATCAGCTAGTAGGTACTTTGATATGCGCGAAGTAGCAGCCCTTCCGTTTCTCTGTATAAAATTTCTTAGATCGTCTAACACCAGATTGATTTTTATCCGTATCACTTGGATAGTTTTCATAGTCTCATAGCATTTCATAGCCTTCCGCAAGATAATACTTTCATAATGTAAAGTGCTTCAGAATGTAAACCGGCGCCGAACGCTTGGCATTTGGAATACCTATCATTCACTTAAGATCAAAGGAGGTTCATAACTACGAAAATTTGTCTAAATATAGCGATGTTTTGCTTAGATATAATATGTTTGTAGTAGTAAAATGTATCCAGGATTGACATTACTTATTTACTTTAAATATGGAGCTCGATAGTTTGGAGTACGAGTGGTCTATTTACTTCTTTGTTTCGTAAACAGGCGCGAATAGCCAACTTTAATACGCCTAGTAGGTAATGAGTTTTACCAATGTTTGATATTTGTGAACAGCGCAATTCGTATACAATTGCGTTTAATAGAAAGGTACGTACAATTAACAACAAAAATGAAAATATTATTTTATTAATCTATATTTTAGGTATCTTATTATCAAATTTTAATACAAGGTTTTTCTTATTTTCTTTATATATTCCGGTTCTATTTAACTCGAAAATACTATTGATAGCCTCACTACGAAGAACATCAATGAACTCAATAAGAGTGGTTCTCTTTCGGTGGCATTTATTAATTACTTCATACTTACCAAAAACGAAAGCCTCGAGAAGACGAACTATCGAGTACTACACTTCTATGTGATTGCTTGCTCGTGCACACAATGTTAAACACATTACTAGGGCAGCAAAACACCACGGCCCATTGATGGATTGATGCCCTCCAAAGTAACTGAGTCCTCCCATGTATATTACGTGCTTTTCCTTGATCCTTGAATAACTACAACCTTCAGCGAGGTTAACCCACACCAAATTCTTGGGGTCCTGAGAGGGTCAAGCCCCCTGATATAAAATCGAAAATGGACTCGATAATAACTATTTTAAGAAAAAATAACCGCCTTCAAGGAAAAACAAAAAAATATCAAGCACAACACCGAATGCAAATTGCGCTGACCTCATTCTTATGTTTTAGTCTTTATCTCTGATGTTTTATAAGCTAGGACAGCGTTTTATACACTAAAACCTTTCCAGAAAAATATGCAGTCGAATAATGAAAACTCAATTGAAATCGGATCACGAGTTTTTGAGAAAATTGGTAACATACATACATGGAGGAGAGCAGGTATGAAAGTAACGCGGGATGAATGTAACAAATGAGTTTATGGCGATTTCATTTATGGCTGTATCACTATTATGTGCCACTCTGAACCCCCCTATACCTAACTAGCGCTCACGACACTATACCCTCAGGTTTTGGACCTACAGAGACGGTGCTGTGAGAATACCTCCAAAGTATGATGTTTTCAATTGTGCTCATTTTTGCATTGTAAATTTTAGCTTGAGTTACAAGTGTGAGTAAAGTTACACAACCCAATAGTTGTTAGCACAATTATTGGGTTGTGTAACTTTACTCATGTACATTTTATCATGTATAGTTTATCACGTAGCCGTAAAGATAACGTTTTTAAGCCTAAATGTTAGGATGAATGTCCTTACATTTAGCCTTAAAAACGTTATCTTTCTATAGATTGTTTAAGATATAAGTGTTTATCATATTCGAGATAATTTAAATATAGGGATAAAAGTAACAACTTGTTACTTTCGTCCCCATTTACATTCTTTATATAAAGTAAGACAAATCATGAGTAAAAAAGTAGAGATTTAGTTACTGCAAAAGCAATAAACTTGGCTGTAGAACAAGTCTTTAAAATAAAATCTTGATTTCTTGAAGCTACGAATTCATATTAGCTTGTTTTTTGTACATCTACCTATATATATATATGAAGGTACATATAATAAACATAATTTCATAAATGTAAATAATTGTAAACAAAATCTAAATGTAGGGAAGCTACGTATTTCAAAGAAGAAATTTTACCGACGTGATAAAAATACTGGTCGAGTACTTATTTCATCTCCTTTTAATTAATTTTATTACGTATGACAATGACAATGATTTTGTCTTCAATGATAAACTCGGATGTTTACACATTCCATTTATCCTCTCAGCTAGTATTCAGGACGTCGCGACGATATCGTTTAGAATGAAAAAGACAGCACTCAAAAGAAACTTTTTTTTAAAGATGACTATTAATGTGGGATTTTGGTCACATTACTAGCAATCCTTTTAACCCCCCCAGCTAAGCTCAATGGCTTTGTGGCCTTGTGTTAGGAGTGGGTTCACGTTCCTCGTTCAGCTCCGGGCCCAGATGAAGTATCTCGGCCTAGTGGTAGACGGGTGGTGGCTCTTCGACGAGCACTTCTGCATTTTGGCACCTAAGCTCGAGGCTACTGCGACCGCACTGGGGAGGCTGTTCCCAAATTTGGGCGGGCCTAGTGCCTCGAGTAGACGGTTCTACACGGGGGTGGTGAGGTGAATGGCTCTGTACGACGCACCCGTGTGGGCGGCGTCCCTGACCGCCCAGAATAGGGTCCGCTTAGGGAGACCCAGCGGACCATAGCAGTCAGGGCCATACGCGGATACTGCACGGTGTCTGCAGAGGCGGCGTGCGCATTGGCCGGTACACCCCCGTGGGATTTGGAGGCGGAGGTGCTCGCCGAAGTGTATCGGCGGGCGGTGGCTGTTCGGGCAGGGGGTTCGGTGCTTCTGCCCGAGGAGCTACGCGCTTGACGCGGTGAGGCTCACCGGGCAATCATGGCCCGGTGGCAGGGTCGACTAGAGGCTCCACGGGCAGGTGTTCGAACCGTAAAGGCGCTCCAGCCGGTCCTGGAGGAGTACGTCGGGCGGCAACATGAGACTCTTTCCATCCGGCTGGTGCAGGTCCTTTCCGGGCGCGGGTGCTTCGGGCAGTACCTGCACACGGTCTCTTGGAGGGAACCGAGTCCCGCCTGCCACCACTGCAACTGCGGTGATGACGCAGAACACCCTCCAGCATTGTCCAGCTTGGGAGGGCCACGTCGAGTTCTCACCGCAGTGGTCGGAAGTGACCTCTCGTTGCCGGCCGTGGTTCTGTCCATGGTCCGGAGCGAGGGGTCGTGGAATGCGGTCGCATCCTTCTGTGAGGACATCATCTCGCAGAAGGAGGCGGCGGAGCGCGTCAGGGAAGAGAGCTCCCTGGCGGATCTGCTCCGTCGCCGTCGATCCGGGCAGCGTCGGTGCGTACATCTGCACCCGATGCCGCCTTAGGCGGGGCTGCGGGCGGGTGGGGTAATCTGCCCCGCGTAGGTGTGAAATGCCCGGAACACAACAACATCGCGTCCGGGCATTGCCACTGGGCGGGCCGCCGACGGTATAAGTAATTCCGGCGGCCCTTTCGCGAAGGTGGCGAGCGATACACGGCGGGTTTTTTAGAGGGTGCAAACCCCACACTACCTCCATCGTCTTCTCCGGACGGTGGGGGTGTTCGTTAGGAATTTTCCCCGCCAAAAAAAAAGGAGTGGGTTCACGTTGGTATTATAATGGGTAGGATTCGAACACGCGACATTAGACTACCGCCGCTTAAATGATTAAATATTGATTTTGCCCTAAAAGGTTGATTGCAAGTAAATTATTTATTTTGTAATGCTAGTAACTTTTATTTTTTTTACATTGTTACAACCATCCCATTATGTTGTTAGATACAACCAACCCTTGAGGTAGGGATGATTGTAACAATTTCCATTTTTGTTAATTTAGTCGATTTTTCCAAAATTTTAAACACCAGTTTCATTTACGCTGATGTTATTAGATAGGTGAAAAATCAATATATCATAAGTCCAACTCAATAGAATTTTGATACTCAAAAAGTTTAATGAGATATTATGTCACAATTATTTTTTTTGCGTTTAACCCTGGTCTCCCCTACGGGTCAAACAGAGAACCACCTTTTTTGAAAGGGGTTAAAACGGGAATATGGACTTGACACTCATCAGTTCTCCGCGCTCTTACTGGAAAGCTTCTATAAGTTTTTTGCAGAGAAAACAAGGCTTTTCTACTACCAACTGTACCAACTTATATAAAAGTAATTTCAAGATATAATATTGACGTTACTAGAAACTAGCACTTTATGAGTACCTAGTAGGATACGTAGGTTGGTACAGTAAACAAACATTCGACCTACATGTGTGTCCAGTTGTCAATACTTTATAATTCATGAGTTGCGTGGTACTTGGTAATTCAAACTTTGGACGTAGGTTACATAAATACATGCCGTTACAGCAAGGTAATTTGTGGCAGAACAAAGTCTTCGTCCTTCAACAAAATCTTAGTAATGTTTAGCAATAAAATTGTTTATCAGAAGAAATAATGAGCTTTACTGTTGCAATGCCAGTAAAATGGGGTAAAATGATACTGATTTTCTCTGCGGGAAAATTCCAAGGGTTTTCCTTTTGGTAAAGTTATCTTTGTCATCTCTTGATGATTGGTTTACGGACGTTACGGTCTGCCGTTGATGTTGATACCTATCAGCTCAAAAGAGAGTGACTATCTTACTGAAGGTTGTTGTAGAAACTGGATGTAGGTATTTTAACTGCATTATTCATGGAAGCTTCAAGGAAATTACCGTATTTTTGGAACGTATTCCGCCTTCTTTCAAAACTCTAGACATGGTAAAAGTATACCTGCGAAGGTTTTTAATTTAACTAGGACTCCAGGAAATTAAAACTAAAACAACGGCCATTTGAAAAGCTAAAGTAGAATAACAAACTTTACGAAATAGAACACCAGTAATATTATCTTAATATCAAATATGAAAAGTGGTTAGTCGATAAAACTTCTGTGTGCTTTAACAACATTTGGAGTTTTCGACAATGGCCGATCGTAGGACGTGATACTAAGGCGGTGCCGCGATGTCGTAGTGTAACTTTTACCCCCACTTCCTCATAATAAATCAAGAATATTTAACTTTTAAATTCTTATCTGATTTTAGAATATAATACTTATTACAAAGGTAAGTTATTAATAAGGAAAGATTAATCAAGTACGTAGGTAATTGATTTCTGTGTATTTTTAGGGTTCCGAAGCCAAAATGGCAAAATGGAACCCTTATAGTCATCAGGCTTAGCTCATCAGGGCACATATTACTTACGCCGACAAAGTGAAAGAATAAAACCATGAAAAACATTTTTTAAGGGAGGTACCCTTATATGTAAAGTGGAGGTGTGATTTTTAATTCCATTGTGTGGGATATCATTAGATAGGCCTTTAAAAATGTTTTGGAGTTGTAAAGACCATTTTTAGATTTAGGGATCCGTTTGTGAAATAATAAGCTGGCAGGGGGTACACTTGACTCTAACAAAAATTTGCATTTTAAAAGTGTCCCCCCCCCCTGCTAGCTATATGGTTGATGTTGGGTATATGAAAAAAATCCTGGTAGTAGTATATTATACATATAGTTAAATTAAAAAAAAAACTATCACACCTAAGAAGGCCTTACAAGTTTACGAGTAGCAGCTGATCGAATCGAAGAAAATTTTCTTCCAAATTCCATTGAAAATTATTATTAAGTATGCATAACGTTGTAAATGTGAAACAAAAACAACAGAAAATCCACTTCTTAAGCCGCATTATTTGGATGGAGGAGGGGACAACGAAACCATACATTGTGCATTGCCCGACATGCACTTTGCCCGGTTGTTTCTAATAGGTACTGAATTGTTACAACAGACAGTTATTAAAACTTAGTATAACTATTCAACACAATGTAACACCATAAAGATACAATAACATAGCTCGAATAAAAGGGTAGTCTCATCTTCCTTGGAGGTCGAACATAGTACCTAAGTAGGTGTATAATGTTAGCAACAATAGGCCGGTGCCTAGAGAACCTTAATGTTTCATACATAGATTAATGAAGGGGAAGCCTACAGGCACAAAGAAGCGTAATGAGTCGTTCCTCACACTAGGGTTATGAGACATTGAGTTGAAACTATAGCGAATGAATTACCCCCCCAGTCTCCTCGCTCTGCCGCGCCGCGTACACTCGCGCCCTGCAATGACTTGCGATCTTGTTGTTCGACTTGCTAATGAGTTCTCGATTTAGCTCGGCATTTGCAAGTACATACCTACCATGTATTTTCCTTCTCATTACTTATGATGTCTTTTGACATTTACTGTCAAAACTTCGATGTGTTTCAGCGAAAATAACGGTTTTCTCACCAAAGTTATCAAATTAACTTAATTGGAATTCAATTAAGTGAAAATATGTATTATTAAAGGTCTGTTCTAATATTGGTTTTAGGACGAAAGTTTGTACAATTCTCCGCTTTCTACTTTAGTGGGTCATTTTGTATACGAGCACTATGGAAATGTTTATAAAGATTTTTACGCAATCCTTTTATACAGAATAAATTCGATTAGTTATAGTTTAGACTTGTATTAGCGTAGAAAGTTATATGATTAGGTACATATCCGGGAAAGCTTTTGTGCCGATAATCTTGTGATTATGGACAATAGAGTTTTATTGTGTTGTGGATATAAGGTTCCATATCGTCACCCGGGAAGAAATCGTGGATTTTTCCGCAAAGCTTTAGAGTTGGTATCCTCTTATAATAATACCACTAAGAAAGCTGACGTATTGTTGGCATCGCCTTAAACATATTGAGTTTGTTTGTTGTGTGCTATTTACGGAAAGTTTTCATTATTATTTCGCTTTACAGCGTTGCCTATTACATAACCCTGTGATCTATTTATCAGGATGATTTAGTAGTAAGTTGGAAACGCCAATAATGCGGACGATTTTATGACTTAGCGAATATGTAGAGATACGAATTTGAATAAGAAATTCAAATAACATCGATTTCAAACCGGGAAAGCTTCCGATAGTATGCAAATGGATGCACTTAATGGTAAGTTAGGTTTGTTTCTCTTTCCGCCGGAGCCCTAGTGTGCTATCACACGTAGCTGTGGTAGACTAACATTGAATCAAAGTTGGCCAATGTTCGCCGAGCTCAGTTCTTCTTTAGGAAATTCGAAATACGTTCATTGTATTTTATGTTATGATAGTTCCTCCAACTTACAAGTGAATTGGGAGATTATGAGGGTCGTTTATTGTTTAATAGCTTTTTAAAACAACTTTATGTTGCGAAAAATTTGTTTTAAAAAGCATAGAATATGATAATGTAACTTGAAAATGCCTTTCCCATTTCCGTTTTACTGCGCGATACGAACCAAATTGTGGCAATATATTTGCGTGTAGATATACAGATATTATCAAACGATATAAAAGCAAAGTGGCTTCATTTGTGGCGCATTTCTATTTAACAGAAGACCGAAATGAAACATATTGGTGTTGTGATTTTCTGAAGGCTGTCCATATAACTCTAGTAGCTACTTTTATCAAAATGACGACACCGTTGTTGCTAGAACTGTCCACAATCACCATAAGATAGATGGTATGCTTGATTGCCGGTTATATTGAAAGCGTCCGTTTATATAACCATGCAAATAAAACCATTTGTTTTCACACGGTAGCTCTAAAACAAAGCACACATATACTGAGTACGAGAGAGGTCTAAAATAACAAATGGGAACATAACTCCATACTAGAGTCTGCACTCGGAGCTTAGTGATTTTAACAGCGGTGAAAATTCGGTCGTCCATTTATTATTATCAGTTTCCTGGCCGGCGCTGCTAGCAGTGCTCGGGCGTTACATTACGACACTCCTGTGGTTTCGCAACTACGATATCTCTAAGAATTGCCTGATTTACGTTCCTAAAACTTTTGCTGCCGACCAACACTAAAACTGTTAGAATATGAAGATTTGTAGAATACGCTTAAATAACTTTGCATGTATTTTACCTGCTTGCTTCTTAAATCCTGATATACATGCGGTATTCGTTAATTAAAATGAAGCTTGCTTCACGTTCAGATATGGCGAAAAGTTGCAAAGTTGAATAATGCGCCGTTTTTGAGAAATAATAAATGAGAATTCCGTAAGCTTTACATTCTTTGTTAATTAAATTATTTAAATGACTTGACTCTCTCAAAGTGCACGCTACTAAATTATTTGGCAGAATTAAGTCCGTTGAAGCCTTTTTGGCCTTCAGTGGCGCCTTCAAGAGACGTTTAGTAGTCGGAGTAATTAGGACGATAAGGTTTCCTTCTGTTGCTCAACCTGAAAGGGCCGTCTACTGAAGTATAAAGGATACTGACCATTTTTATCTTACTAATTAAAAAATTAAAAGAATACTTTTTGATGTCAAAATTGCCAATTTTATTATTTTCAGTTATTAATGTAAGCTTTTGTTCTCTTTCCTTTCGCTTCACAAAGTGAGTTAGCAAACTCGGAAATCAGAGCGGGAAAGTTATCCGCGCTGAAGTGTCATACTGTTGAGAAACTTAAATACAGTATTCACATGTGTTGTTGACTTGTTGACGGAACACACGAAATAAGGAGGTGTTTGTAACGGAGATGAAAAACCTTTATGTGAAATTTCATCTAACTTTCTCTCTGTTTATCGTACAATCTTGGTTTCAACAACAGAATACATATTTTTATCAGTATTATCTATACTAGGTAAGGCTTAAGAGTTTGTTTATTTGAACGCGGTAATCTCAGAACCTACTGATCCCCATTAATCGAGGAAGGCTATAGGCTATACAACATCACGTTACGACTAATAGGAGCGGAGCAGCAATGAGAAATGTTGCAAAAACGGAAAAAAATTACGCTTATGAAGTTGCACGGGACAGCTAGTATTTTATATATAGATTTTAATGGGTGTGCAAAAACTTGATACAAACTTGAACATGATCCGAAAATCAAACTGATGTTTTCGTAGTACGAAGGTTTCTTAAGCGTTTTGTCGACCTTTCAATGTTGATTTCATAACCTACATAGGTAAATAAGTTATGTGGCACAGTGAGCGTTACGTTGAACTATTTGTTTATCATAATAATACAAAATCAACGTGTTTCAGGCCCCAATGACAATATTGTCAGCAGGGTAGGCGGCCCTCAATGTTTATGAAAGACGGCTTACCTACCTACTGTTACTTTTAGACTTAGTATACAACAGGTATACTCACATAATAATAGTGCTAGTGTTAGTAAATGTAGGTACTAACCTACATTTACTAGCCTAATGGTTAGGCATCGGATTCGCAATCACAAGGTCGCGGATTTGAATCCTGCCTATTATACAACCTACGTGCACCCACTCCTAAAACAAGCAATTTAGCTTAGCTGAAGGGGTTAACAGGATTGCTAGTAATGTGGCTGTTCACATTGCTACAGTTGCCTCAACGTAACTTGGCCGGATTGAACTTGGCGACAAGTGGTTGCGCAGATGCAATTTTTAGTAGTAAGTTGGAAACGCCAATAATGCGGACGATTTTATGACTTAGCGAATATGTAGAGATACGAATTTGAATAAGAAATTCAAATAACATCGATTTCAAACCGGGAAAGCTTCCGATAGTATGCAAATGGATGCACTTAATGGTAAGTTAGGTTTGTTTCTCTTTCCGCCGGAGCCCTAGTGTGCTATCACACGTAGCTGTGGTAGACTAACATTGAATCAAAGTTGGCCAATGTTCGCCGAGCTCAGTTCTTCTTTAGGAAATTCGAAATACGTTCATTGTATTTTATGTTATGATAGTTCCTCCAACTTACAAGTGAATTGGGAGATTATGAGGGTCGTTTATTGTTTAATAGCTTTTTAAAACAACTTTATGTTGCGAAAAATTTGTTTTAAAAAGCATAGAATATGATAATGTAACTTGAAAATGCCTTTCCCATTTCCGTTTTACTGCGCGATACGAACCAAATTGTGGCAATATATTTGCGTGTAGATATACAGATATTATCAAACGATATAAAAGCAAAGTGGCTTCATTTGTGGCGCATTTCTATTTAACAGAAGACCGAAATGAAACATATTGGTGTTGTGATTTTCTGAAGGCTGTCCATATAACTCTAGTAGCTACTTTTATCAAAATGACGACACCGTTGTTGCTAGAACTGTCCACAATCACCATAAGATAGATGGTATGCTTGATTGCCGGTTATATTGAAAGCGTCCGTTTATATAACCATGCAAATAAAACCATTTGTTTTCACACGGTAGCTCTAAAACAAAGCACACATATACTGAGTACGAGAGAGGTCTAAAATAACAAATGGGAACATAACTCCATACTAGAGTCTGCACTCGGAGCTTAGTGATTTTAACAGCGGTGAAAATTCGGTCGTCCATTTATTATTATCAGTTTCCTGGCCGGCGTTGCTAGCAGTGCTCGGGCGTTACATTACGACACTCCTGTGGTTTCGCAACTACGATATCTCTAAGAATTGCCTGATTTACGTTCCTAAAACTTTTGCTGCCGACCAACACTAAAACTGTTAGAATATGAAGATTTGTAGAATACGCTTAAATAACTTTGCATGTATTTTACCTGCTTGCTTCTTAAATCCTGATATACATGCGGTATTCGTTAATTAAAATGAAGCTTGCTTCACGTTCAATGACAATATTGTCAGCAGGGTAGGCGGCCCTCAATGTTTATGAAAGACGGCTTACCTACCTACTGTTACTTTTAGACTTAGTATACAACAGGTATACTCACATAATAATAGTGCTAGTGTTAGTAAATGTAGGTACTAACCTACATTTACTAGCCTAATGGTTAGGCATCGGATTCGCAATCACAAGGTCGCGGATTTGAATCCTGCCTATTATACAACCTACGTGCACCCACTCCTAAAACAAGCAATTTAGCTTAGCTGAAGGGGTTAACAGGATTGCTAGTAATGTGGCTGTTCACATTGCTACAGTTGCCTCAACGTAACTTGGCCGGATTGAACTTGGCGACAAGTGGTTGCGCAGATGCAATTTTTGGAAGTAAATGGTGACAGGAAGCGGGGTGCGGGGCGGTAACTAAACCAAGAGAAGTAGAGATGCGTTTACACATTACTTTGTCTTAATTAGTATTACTAACTCATGTTTATCGTGATTATTTAAACTTTCTTTCGTATTTACTGTAACTGTTCCAAAGTTAAACTTTTAGGTAAGTAGTATTTTTATACGTAGGGACTGTTGAATCGTTAGTATTTTTAATCGATTAAACATAATTAATTGTTTTTGTAAGTAATTTTTGGGTCGCATATCTATGACATGCGCGAAAGTGTTATGAACCTAACTTCACACCGGCCGAGTTACATTGAGACAACTGTAGTTATCTTTAAAAAAAACTTCAGATGTATACCTAGTTGAAAAAAAAATGAACCATCTTCAAGAAAAAAAAAATATCAAGCACATCACCAAATTCACCGAATGCAAATTTCGCCGACTCACTCCTATGTTTTTGTCTATATCTCTGGTGATTTTATTATCTAGAACAACGTTTTATACACTAAAAAAGCCAGAAAAATATGAAATCGAATAGGGAATCCCTCATTTAAATCGGTTCAAGATCTTTCGAGAAAATCGCGAACATTCGTTCATACATACATACTTACGGGTCATACAGAGAACCACCTTTTTTGGAAGCGGTTAAAATATATAAATATTCAGCTAAACCTACTTACTTTTTCATTTATTACGATCAAAATTAAGTACCTAGGTAATCTTTGTCATTGGTAGTCACTTAGAAGTAGGGGTTGACTGTGAGAAAACTTTGATAATAGTTAATTTCTTGGCTCAGAAATCACTTAGGTACCTACTTTAAAATTCATAAGACGATATTTTTAGACGTCACAATAGTTGGTAGTTAGCTGCTAAAGAAAACTAAATCTTACGTTATGTAATAACTATGTCTTACTAAGCTTTGTTCTTGTTGTTTTATATAACAAAGATCAAATCTCTCATATTTATAATATACTTTGAAACTAAGTAGGTACGTAACCCGAAATCCGTGATTTGCCGCAGAATCCGCTTTGTAGAGCTTAACTATGATAATCCTATTGTGATTTATCTGACATCAGTTACCTTTGCTAAAGCTAAATATAGGTAGGTAGGTAGGTACTTTTAACTATGGAAAATCTACGTAGGCACAAGGAATTTACGTTTAGAGAAGAATTGTTTATAAATAGTAGATGCGGGCTCCCCAGCCTGGATGTTAATTATCGCAATAAAGATTGACTCTATGCACCTAGGGGCGGATTTCCAAAAATAATACGGGCCAAATTTTCTGTATTTTCGGTCAATTATGTTTCAAGATTTTGTGTTTAATCAAACATTGAATGAGTAATATTTCGCTTTTAAGTAGACAAGATCTTTGAAAAAACGAAAGGGGTTCAACAACCTTTGTAGGGCCACTCTATTTCCCAGAAACTTTCATTGATTTCCGAAGTTTTAAGGTTCAAACGTTTACGAAGGCTGTTCTAATTAATTTTTGGGTAAGTATAAGAAACTCGTATCTATGGCCAATCATTGTACCTAAACTGTTGATGTTGCTAGCTCTATATTTACTATTGTTTTACATTTAAAACATTTTCAATTTTTCACACATTTTGTATTATAGTAGGCTTCCTACGGTTTGTTTGTTAATATCGTTGGATGGGCTAGCCATGGGCATAGGTGGAACCAGAGAGGACGGGTACGAGGGCAAGTGTACCCCAGTTGTAAGACAGTTGTTTTGGGTACTGAGTTTCTTGTAGTGTATTGAATTTCTTTCTTTTTGCCCCCTTGAACGATTTTTTTCGGGCAGCCACCCCAGGAATTTTATTTATTATTTTATTTAAGTATTAATAACAAAACATTTTTACATTGTGTTGGATATAATATTAACATTGTCACTACTACGAAGCTGCTACTAATAAATAATACTTATAGACTAATAACACACAAAATAAAATTTAAAATAACAAATTAAAAGCCAGTGTTTATAAATAATACAGATGTCGATTAGAATGTCAATATACCGTTTTAGTAAGTGAATGTTTCGAATTTTAATGTTTCGTTATGTTAATGTTGCTTAGGGCTTCGCAGCTGTTAATTAGATTTGTACCTCTCCTACAGGTAAAGTGGGGCTGTGATTTGTTTTTCTCGCCTACCCCATTATGGGGTGTTGTTGGATATGTCTTTTAAAATTATTATGGGTATGTTAAGACCATTTTTCGATGTAGAGATCCGTTTGTGAATGCTTTAAAGTGTAAATTTTCGTTAGAATCAAAACCCCTTCCTTTCCGCCGGCTAAATGAAATGATTTTTAAAATGTGAAATGAATCAGGGTAGTAGTACGAGTACATACCTACAACCAAATCAAAAGGAAAACTATCACAGCTAAGTAGGCTTTACAAGTTTACGAGTTATACGACCAAGTGAGAAGTAACAATAATTTTCGTACAAATTCTATTGAAATTTACATATACACGTATTATTCGTTCGTTGTTAGTAGTATGGAACAAAAAAAAAACAGAAAATCCACACTAAGCGTTATGGTCATAGGCAACTACAGTACCTAGTATTTGTTATTTTACAAACTGTGCATAATTTTAATTGAATAGTTGAGCTCTCTAAAGATAAATGACCTATCGTAACATTATTCCGTTTCCCGTAAGACTTACTAAACTAAGACTAGTTAAAATATTTAAATGGCTCTTTGAGTTAGTTGAGAGCTTTGACGGTACAAAATATGTGAAGAGTTTTTTAATAAAATTTGTTTAGCACGAGAATATTCGATTATTAAAGTGTGTTAATCACCTACCCTGATTGATGTAAGACGAGATTATGTTTGAGAGGATTCTGTCACCTTTCTCCGAGTGTTTCGCCGACAGAACCTTTTAAGTACGAACGATTCATTGACAGGACTGTTTGTCTAATATTTTAATAAAGGTTTAAAAAAAGAAGGCACCCACTACTAGAAATTCCTTTACCCCTCCAGATAAGCCAAATTGATAGTGTTAGGAGTAGGTTTGAACACTGCGCCTATATTTCGAGCACTTCGGTATCGCAGCATCGTCTAGGGCACTGTCTATACTTGAATTTGCATTCGTAAGTCATGATTCATTTGTGCTTTAAAAATTCAAGCTCTTACGGCAACGCAATAAGGAAAAATAAGTAAAAAAACAGGCAAAGAGCATGTGGGACCATGCTCAATGTTGGGTTCCGCAACTGTTACTACAAAGAAATGTGCTACATATGAAAACATACGATTTGAAAAAGTGCACAAGCAAAAGAGCGTATCTTTCTGACACTTACGTATTTTTGTTGTGAAGCGCAGTTTTTGGGCAATAACTCAAAGACGGTATTTAAGTTTATGTTGGAAATAATTTTAATTGAAAGAATTTGTAAATATTTTTTTGGCTACACTGTTTAAAATATAAAGGGATTATAAAGGTGAATAAATCAATGTTTGGATTTTCTACTAGTTTAAATTTTCCGTGAGAAAATATACCTAACCGAAGTTAGCTAGGCGCCATTTTTTATAAAGATGATTTTGGCCAGTTTAAAAAAAATAAGAATAGGCCCGAGAAAAAATAAGAGACTCCCCTGCCCCCTGTTTAATATCTATTACATATGAATCTAACGGATAAATGAAAATACGGTTGGTTTGTTTTATTTTTTATAGAAACAATTTTTAGGAACGCCTGTAGGTATACTAATATATATTATTATATATTTTAAATACATAATCTACTTTTGTCTTATTAAAAAGTGTTTCTTCTCTTGTGCTTACTAAATCGCGCGGATGCGCGCGCTTTTCGAAATATAATCATAACTTTACGCATTGTAGGACAAATAAGACCTGATCGACCCTATATCGTCTTACGTAATAAATGAATGGCCCCTTACTAGATACCCTTTTAACGCCTATGAGGCGACACCATATTCACAAGTTCTGTTATGATTTGGAGTACTCGGTAGTAAAGCGAATATAAATAACTAGCTGTCCCGCGCAACTTCATCTGCGTAAATTTTCCCCGTTTTTGAAACATTTCTCATTGCTGCTCCGCTCCTATTAGTCGTAGCGCAATGTTATATATAGCCTTCCTCGATAAATGGGCTATCCAACAAAAAAATATTTTTTCAAATCGGACCAGTAGTTTCTGAGATTAGCGCGTTTAAACAAACAAACAAACAAACAAACTCTTCCGCTTTATAATATTAGTATAGATTAATTAGGTACAAGCTAATATCAAACAGGAAGGGTTAACATGATTGCTAGTAATGTGGGATCAACACCCCACATTGCCAGTTATCTTAAAAAAAATCATCCCCGACATGAGCGGTGCGGTAAGAACCTTATTATCTTCAAAACGGTTGAAGGGATTTTCTTCAAACAAAGCAAAAAATCATCGCGATTAAGTTAAGTCAGCTTTTGTATAAATAAATCGCTTTTAAATCTCTGTTATACTCCAGATAATACTCGTACCTACAATGACGTCAAACTTTCAAATAAACGAACTATTAATATTAATAATGATGTTCTCCTAACCAATTTCGATCACATTGGCCGATTTCATCAGATACTAGCCAACTACACAGGAGATAGTATAGTACATCATTTACTCTCTTACTCTCAAAATCGAATGGAAATCCTACGTTTTAGATTAGGCGCAGGATCAATGGTTTAACGTGTTCTTCGAGGCACGGAGAGGTGTTATGTTTTCCTGAAAACGGTTACCTATCTATGGACCGACAATGGTGATGTTGCTTACCCTCCATAATATTGCAATATGCTCGGCCATCAATGAGCTATAGAACCTTCTCAAACTACAGGACATAACATTAACGGCTTTAGGCCGCAAACTTTTAAGCTTTATATACTAATATTATAAAGCATAAGCATAAGCAAGAGTTTGTTTGTTTGTATGTTTGTTTGAATGCGATAATCTCAGGAACTATTAGTCCGAATTGAAAAACTCTTTTACTGTTAAATAGCCCATTTATCAAGGAATATTATAGGCTATATAACATCACGCTGCGATAAATAGGAGCGGAGCAGCAATGAAAAATGTGGCAAAAACGGGCAAAATTTACGCTGATAAAGTTGCGCGGGTATAGTTAGCCGATTACAGCTTAGATAATAGTGCCAACTTAGGAGTAGGTACCTATAACTTTTTATGCTCTGTGGTACCTACTATCGATAGTGATACCTACCTATCAATTATTCTTAATTTTCATTTTTATTACACGTTGATTTTATTCTTGTGAGACGATTTGTTACGATACCTTAATGTAACAAAACGTCTCACAAGAATCCTAAGTGGGGATAATTATTCTCATACAAAGGTACTTTTAAATAAACGGCCTAAGGCAAAAGTATTTAAATCTAACATTAAACAAACGTTATTAAAGTAATAGTGTTTTTATACTGAAATCCTAACGTAACTACCTAACTTAGACCGCCAGACATAAATGTTTAAAGGCATATATTTTTCTTGCAATTTCAAAATGAAGAACCTGAAACTCAGCAAACCATGAAGATTCTTACAGTATCTAAATTGAGTCCACACATGAATCACTACATAGTCACTACATAGTATAAAACAAAGTCGCTTTCTCTGTCCCTATATCCCTATGTGTGCTTAAATCTTTAAAACTACGCAACGGATTTTGATGCGGTTTTTTTAATAGATAGAGTGATTGAAGAGGAAGGTTCATGTATAATAACATCCATTGAATAGAGGAGAAATAAGGAGCGCAGCAGCAATAAGAAATGTTGCAAAAACGGGGAAAATTTACGCAGACGTCAGCTAGTAATATTATAAAGATTTGATTGTTTGTTTGATTGTTTGTTTGTATTGAATAGGCTCCGAAACTACTGGACGGATTTGAAAAATTCTTCTTTATCGTTGTAGAGCTATACTTACCCCGGGTGACATAGGCTATTTTTATAATAAAAACCATAAATTTTGACTTCAAGTTGATGTGCTTCATAGACATTAGCTATTTTCATAATGAAGCATATTTACAGCTTGCGCCGTGGTGTTTCAATTTGAACTGAAAATAATAATAATATAATATCTTGGGACAACTCACACAACGCTATCTGATCCCAAACTAAGCAGAGCTTGTACTATGGAAACCAGACAACTGATAAACATACTTATATATTTTTAAATACATACATATTATAGATAAATAACACCCAGACACAGAATAAACCATCGTGCAAAGTTTTATCCTGGGTGGGGATCGAACCCAAGACCTCTTGTATTTTACCGTAATATATATATTACGGTAAAATACCTTGTCTATTGCCCGACGTTTCGACGGTTCCGTTGCAATACGGTCGAAACGTTGGGCAATAAACAAGGTATTTTACTTTAAATTAGGTATTCACGCGATTAAGACCCATAATACCTATATATATTTTCATAATGTGTACAAATCGCAAAAGCTTATCAACATTTTAATGCGAACTGCATTAGTTTGACTTACATAAAGAGACTATCCTACTCCGTAGTTGGACCAATCTATATTACAAAATTGAATGACTGACCAGAGAGTGTCCAGGGACGATGAGTTTATAAAAGTTAAACAATGTAGGATATTTTGTACAGTTAATAGTGCCATTTTGCGGCACATTGTATTTTAGTATTCATAAAAGGTAAACACACAAATGGTACAGGTCTGTGCTTTCAACATTATAATATTTGCAGTGATGATAATGTGGCATCATTATTATTTTTCGACTGTAAATAGGTATTATTAAACAATTTATAAACGTAGAGGTAAGCACTATCCGAACTATTATAACCTACTTAGGTATATAATATTACAAACTATTATATGCTGTATTCATTGTCCTTCTTTCACGCCAGGCTTCTTTACACAGATTTGTGTCCCCAGAAATGTGACGAGGTTGCGCGTGCAAAATTGCGAATTTCATATCAGAAAAAAACATATGCGCGCAATGAAGTCATTCTATTCGAGTAGAGTTTATGACACTTCCCTAGGGGCTCTTTTCTAACTACCTCGGTGGTGCGGTGGGAGTGTGTCCGACTGCTACGCGAGAGGTCGTTGGTTCGATTCCCACACGGGACACCACTTTGTGTGATTCACAAATTGTAGTTCCGAGTCTGGGTGTTATTTGTGTCTCTGACTTGTATGTTTGTAAAGTCCCCCGCGACACAGGGCTTGTACCCTACTGTGGGAGACGTACCTATATATAAAAAAAAGAAAAAATTACATGATTAGACTCATTACGGAAAACAGTCCATTCCCAACTTCACTATTACATTTACATACATTTTATTTGCATAACTACAATATGCCTGATTGATACGTTGTCTCTTTCAAAGTATGATGTATTTAAAAAGAATTGAACGCTTGATAATATTGTGTTGCTTGTTTAATTATGTAGTACAGGTGTAGGACTCTCCAAGAAATCGTAATACCTAGGGAGCAGTTTTAAGTTAAACTTTGGAGGCATTTAAAATTCAGCATGTGGCCGACGAGTAATCAAAGTTACTCAGAATGTAATGAACCAATTTTATTTGATGACTGCTTTTAGTATCACTAGGGCGAAGTTATTACTACGAGATCCGGTCTAAGCAATATATACCATCATCTGTTATTTAATCTTAACTAAGATTATATATATGTTAGACTAGCAACTTCGTCTGCGTAAATTTTCCCCGTTTTTGCAACATTTCTTATTGCTGCTCCGCTCCTTATTTCTCTACTATTTAATATATGTAATTATACATATAAACCTTCCTCTTCAATCACTCTATCAATTAAAAAAAACCGCATCAAAATCCGTTGCGTAGTTTTAAAGATTTAAGCATACATAGGGATATATGGAC
This sequence comes from Herminia tarsipennalis, assembly GCA_945859575.2. NCBI lineage: Eukaryota > Metazoa > Arthropoda > Insecta > Lepidoptera > Erebidae > Herminia > Herminia tarsipennalis. Next base: position 12,469,043 of record OX243838.2, read on the forward strand.
AGAGAAAGCGACTTTGTTTTATACTATGTAGTGATATTGTCTAGATTAATAAATCGCAAATGGGTTGCCTAGTTAAATCACGTACCAATACGGTGAATCAAAACTTAAAATTGTGAAATTTTCCAAAAAGTAATGACATGAAGCATAAATAAAGGAAAAACACCAGACGGTTGTTTTGTATACCGTATGTATTGTATTGTATTGAATTTCTTTGCCCATTTGCCTCATGGGGCACTCCCCCCCTTCACCCCGTGCGACTCACACTTGACCTGTGTCGAATGAAGCGAAATGAGCCCCCCCCCCTCTTGTGCGGAGGGTGGGGCCTCCGATTGAAATTCTGGATCCGCTCATGCTCATGTCGATTTGTAGATGGGTGACCGTGTTCCGAAAAGCATTTCTCCGAGTCTCACGTCAGTCCTGCGTCTAATGTCTCTTAATCGTGTCGTAAGATACTCTCTGATAAGATTGTATATCCGACTGCTACGCAAGAGGTCGTGGGTTCGATTCCTACACGGAACACCACTTTGTGTGATCCACAAATTGTTGTTCCGAGTCTGGGTGTACTTTGTGTCCGTGACTTGTATGTTTGTAAAGTCCCCCGCGACACAGGGCTTGGAGTACTATTGCGGGAGGCGTCTTTAAAAAACAAGATCTAAGCGCACAGAAAGCCGGAGTGACTTTATTTTATACTATGTAAAGAGATCAGTTCCTGGTTACCATAGTACAGGATCTGCCTAGTTTGGGATCAGATGACGTTGTGTGAATTGTCTCAAGATATGAAGTATATTAAATTATTATTATCTGAGTATTGAGTATCTTATATAACTATGCCAATACAGGAAACCTCCTTAGGGTACTGTTATATTATTATAGTTAGATACATAATGTGTTTGGTTTATGGAACAAAATTAGTTGGTCGAGCCAACACCGCTGAGAATTGTTTACGTTAGCTGAGTATTACAACTTGATCGGAATAATAAGTAGCTACAGACACAATCTGTTTTGTTCTGATTTCTGAATTGCTTTTTGTATCATTAATCGCAGGAAATACGCGAGTTAATCTGGTGTATCATTGATTGCATTGTCAATCCTATCCTACTAATATTATAAATCCGAAGGTCTGTGAGGATATTTATACTTTCGCGCAAAAACTACTCCACGGATTATAATGAAACTTTACAGTAATCAAAACAGCACAAATATCGGCAACTATAAAATTCAACATAGGTAGGTACCTACTACGAGCGAAACCGCGGGATTAAGCTTGTCTAAATAAAATAAAATAATATAAAAAAAACTTGAGAGGTGTCAAGGGACACCCGGATGGAACGAAGTTCCTTTCGATTAATTAGTGAAGGAATTGTAATACGTTTTTTTTTTAATTACAATCGTCGCGACACTACACTGTTCAATGCGAAATAGAAAGACGAAACGAAAATAACTGGCTTGCTTTCTATGAGAGAGAGAGAGACAGACAGAGAAATACGCGCACGCCGCACGGCTTACAACTATAGCAAAAAGTGTCTTTACAACTTTTGATCTTAATTTTTTCCGTCTAGCCCCCTTTCACAACGCGCGATTAAGGAACTTCGTTTCAATTAAAACAAAACCGTGACTGAGTGATATATCAATGGAAGGGATTATATACACAGCTATTAAGACGTTAGCATCCACTGAGAGCGGATTTTGAAAATTCATCCCCTAAAACGTATACGGGGTACGCCAATAAGGGGAACCAAATGTCAATTAAATCAAACCTAAACTAACGACAGCTAGTCAGAATAATTTTATTATCCTATCCTATTCAGAATTCCTATAACATGTCCATTACCGAGAACCGGTACACAATTTTCCACTCTGAATGAGAATATTGATTTGAAACCTATTTTTGTTCCTATGCATTTTTGTTCGTCAGGGTCTTACTTGAAAAAAAACTAGGTACATTTAGTAGTAGTAGTAGGCTACTGAATGTACCTAGTTGTTTTATCATTGTTGACATCTGTCAGCAATGACAATAGTTGATTGTGTTTTAGTTTTGTAAAAAGAGTGGTGTTATTCATGCAGTGGCGGTTTCAAGATTGTCGTTTGGGTTTGAAGATAGGGACGTTGTAGCTCCACTTACACGAATCGAATGGGTGAATAGTGAAAAATTTGAGGGGGGGGGGGGTGCTTTAGCCTTCTAGCCAATTAGCCTTTGTATCCGCCACTGTAGTGTCTGCCTGTGGCATGGTAGCGTCTAAGTCGGATAATTGGAACTTTGTTTGATGAAAAATCGTTCAGCCGAATTGAAATAATCAACTCTGTTAGTCACATGTGTCAGGGCTTTTTAATACCTCCTGTGTAGTTGGCTAGTCTCTAATGAGATTAGCCGCCGTAATCGACAGTGGTTATGAAACCATTATTATAAGGAAGACAACACAGGTAGTCCTCCAGCATTTTCCGTAGCTAGCATCTTATTTATTCTCAGAAATATCAATGAGTTGTTTCACTGCGGTATTATGTAAAGTTAAGTAACTTCAGCAGTCGATTTGTTTGTCTACATTAAAACAGTAAGAGATGATGAACTATTCAGGAGATTAACTACAGTGGTTGAACAGCTTTAGTGTAAGATTTCAGCGACGATTTAAATGGCCACTTTAAACCAACCGCAAAGAGACGCCTTGATAAGAATTTACATTCTTTCTCAATTACTTTTTATTATTTTTCACTTACACAATGTCTTCACAGACAATGTAAAAGAATTCATTTATTTAAAACCCTGTTTACTTTCAATTGAACTTTTTAAATTATACTTGATCTTAGAAATTATTCTGAACTCATTTCCTTTAGTAAGGCATAAATATTTTTACGACAATAGTATGTACCTATTGTTAAACTTGACATGTTTTTGTAATGAACAAAATTTCGTTCCATGGATGCCAGTTATCACGATAAAAACTATCCTAGGCCCTTCTGCAGGAGTTAAACTATGTCCAAATCAAATTTCATATAAATCGGTTTTGCGTTTAGAAAAAGAAATCAAAATCTTTATTCACTTAGGATGCAAAACAACACTTGTGATACGTCGGGATTCTACATGTACATGTAATAAAGCCGGAGAAAAGAAAATGGCGATAAAAGTTTGGCTTTTCAAGTTGCTAATTTTACAATGTTTGATCGTTTAAACTTGATAAGGTAGTAAGGTGCTGCCACTAATATACTAAATACCATCTTAAATGCAAATTATATTATTAAAAGTTGGAACATGAGATAAACTAAAATCAGTCTTAGTGGGTACAGAGGTGAGAAAACTTAAGAGCCAGAGGTACGATTTATAGTATTAGTTTGGATCGCAATAGTTCAAGTCTAGTATATACATGAGTCGTAGAAAGTTTTCAGTCAAACTAGAAATAGATAGCACAAGCACCCAAAGTGAACTCGCGAAAACAAGCACAGTTGACGTTTTAGCGGAAGGCTCCAGCGCGCTCTATAGCGGAATTGTGACGTCAGAGTCAGTCTACTTCGTTCACAGAACGAACGTTTGCGGCCCCGGTATACGCATCCGGGACCAAGAATCTAGGCCACAACTTGCAACGAATATTATGAAAAACCAAGCAAAATTTCGGCAAAGTTGCTGAAAATTATTCGTAAAAAAATATCTGCTGGTAAGTGCAGCGTAACTGAGGTGAGATGGCAGATGTTGTAATCGAGGCCTACAGAGCATTAAATAGGAGGATAGGCATCTTACACAATTTGTAATCAGTGATTGTCATCTCAGAGCCTAATTTCAACAGTGTAATAGAATTTTGTGAGGCAAAAAGAGTCGGTACTTTAGTAATCGCCTTATTTTAATGTTTTATGAAGTAACTATTAACACGTAATTTTATAAATAATCGTTGAACAATACTGGTTTGGACAGTTTCAACACGTTTGCGCGTTGCGGTTACGATTCCAGGAAATCTGTTTTCATAGAACGTAGTAGGTACAATGGTTAGGGCATCAGAGATTCGAAATAAAACAGTATTGACCGTTGCGGGCTCGCTATCTATTTTTAGCACAATATAGCTACTGGAAAGAGTAATTAGAGGGAGTCGATAACAGAATTGAATGGACTGATTTTTCTGGAGAGGAGAAAATGGAATGATTTGTGACTAAAAAAATAAAAATGTGTGTTAACAATTTTCCGTTTTTGGGACCTTTAGTAATAACTGAGATTCAAAACAGTTGGTGACACAAGCATTTTTTCAGTACTTACTTATTTACTTTTTTAGGAAGTGTTGCATCGTTGATTCAGTTAGTTTATTTCTTGGCACCGTCTAGCAGCTAGTTACGTGGTTCCAATTCACCAAAAAAAGGGAACAGGAGTTTGGAATTTCTGAGCTCAACTTTCTACAGAGTTACTTAACACGTGTAAAATTTTGGCACGTGTAAGTATGTAAAATTTTAAGGCGTGGTTTTATAATAATTATATATAAAGGTACAAACTAAATTGCGTTCATTAACATAATAACGGCTTTAGGAGACCTCTGCCCCGCTTCTGTAGCGCATAGGGGATGTTTTCTGACGTACTTATAGATGACTTCCATGCCATGTTGCGAAAGAGAATTGCATCCCTAATGCATCTCATGCGGGATAGCATCAGTAAGTAATCTACTGACTATAGTAGCCGGTAGCTGTCACAGTAGCATATGCAGGCATTGGCTAACTGTTCAAGAGCCAGTAGCCAGAATAGTCTCCATATGATTTTATATCGTTTTATAAAGTACTAGCTGAACTCGGTCACGCTTCGCTATGGCTTTTAAATCCAGGAACATTCTCCGGCCTTCCCAGAACATTCTGCTAAAGTTTTATCACAACCTGATCCATGGTTTCGGAACGCATAGATGACATACAGACAAACATTGATTTTTAAATATATAGATGCGTTACCTACTTTTTCTTCTTCCCGACGGGTTTTTGGCAGTTATTATGCTCTTCGATAACCCAGTAGACTCAACGATAGATATTGTCGAAAATGTTCAATAGTCTTTGGTCTATGAATTATGTAATAGCAAGTCTGGATGCCAAATGTACGGATCCTGCCAAAAGTACCATTCCCATAGATAATATGAAGTGGAATCTATTTTTAATTTCAGAAATATGTTTGAAAGAAATTATCAAGTTGTTACAACTATTGTAAAATTCGAAGTGAAGTTAGCTCCTTGTGAGAGAAATTTATCGTTTGTTTGTGAATTGTGTTGTTTTCAGACTAAGATATATAGCTTAATTGGTGCCAAGATACTATTAAATACATTTGGTTTTGCTTTTTAGTATTTTGATAGCGAATTTTGTTTACTACGACACTAGTATGCAGATTAACGTGAGTACAGTTTATAGCAGCCGATAGCTATCACTGTGACATATAGAGTAACGTGAGTACAGTTTATAGCAGCCGATAGCTATCACTGTGTCATATAGAGTAACGTGAGTACAGTTTATAGCAGCCGATAGCTATCACTGTGTCATATAGAGTAACGTGAGTACAGTTTATAGCAGCCGATAGCTATCACTGTGTCATATAGAGTAACGTGAGTACAGTTTATAGCAGCCGATAGCTATCACTGTGTCATATAGAGTAACGTGAGTACAGTTTATAGCAGCCGATAGCTATCACTGTGTCATATAGAGTAACGTGAGTACAGTTTATAGCAGCCGATAGCTATCACTGTGTCATATAGAGTAACGTGAGTACAGTTTATAGCAGCCGATAGCTATCACTGTGTCATATAGAGTAACGTGAGTACAGTTTATAGCAGCCGATAGCTATCACTGTGTCATATAGAGTGACGTGAGTACAGTTTATAGCAGCCGATAGCTATCACTGTGTCATATAGAGTAACGTGAGTACAGTTTATAGCAGCCGATAGCTATCACTGTGTCATATAGAGTAACGTGAGTACAGTTTATAGCAGCCGATAGCTATCACTGTGTCATATAGAGTAACGTGAGTACAGTTTATAGCAGCCGATAGCTATCACTGTGTCATATAGAGTAACGTGAGATAGCAGCCGATAGCTATCACAGTAGCATATGGAGACACTGGCTAACTATTCAAGAGCCAGTAGCCAGATGAGTCTCCATATGATTTTATATAATAATAATAATATCTTGGGACAACTCACACAAAGCTATCTGATCCAAAACTAAGCAAAGCTAGTACTATGGAAACCAGACAACCGATAAAAATACTTATATATTTCTAAATACATATATATGATAGATAAATAACACCCAGACATAGAATAAACCATCGTGCTCATCACACAAAGTTTTATCCTGGGTGGGGATCGTACTCACGACCTCTTGCGTAGCAGTCGGATACACTCCCACCGCGCCAGAGGCAGTCAAAATTATAATATGTTCCTAGGTCCGGAACGAAATAAAAATGTATTATTATGCTCTTTATAGAAGCTTGTAAATTACATTTTTTAAATATAAAATATTGTAGCCCCGACATTGGCTATAGGGACCAAGCTACCGGTGATTACGACGGCAAAGAAATGAACCTCCTTACAATGCAGTGTCCAGAAGCCTAACGCGAGCCTCTTAAGGTGTTGGTTGAGGTTATTATCTATGCTAATATTGTAAAGCTGAAGTGTTTGTTTGTTTGAACGCGATAATCTCAGAAACTACTGGTCCGAATTGAAAAAAACTTACTTACTGTTGGATAGCCCATTTATCGAGGAAGGCTATAGGCTACATAACATCACGCTACGACTAATAGGAGCGATGCAGCAATGAAAAATGTTGCAAAATCGGGGAAAAAATACATACAATATCAGTCTATTCGTTTGGGAGCTACATTGGCACAGACAAATAGTTCACAGACACCCACGATAAACTTTTAAATCCCTCCTTATCCGTCTTGGTTAAAAATACTTAAACGCGTGTTTACCGACATTGACAAATAGTTAAACTAGAGATTAAATAAAGTTTCCCGTTCTAAATTGTAGCTATTTAAACTTTTGTTAACTATTGGTCAAGTGTCAGTGAACACGAACCTAATAATACCTTAAATTACCTTCATGTTGCAATGTTTTGTCTTTGTTTTTCATTCCATTTTCAAAATTCGCTAGGTAAAATGCTGTATTAAATGATAAACAAGGGGGTTAGTGCCTATATCTGTGTTCGGAATTTGTTGAAAACAACGCTTTCGAATAACGTTTATACAGTGTCGGGAACAACTGGCGTGGTGCGTCATTATTTAGTCGTCTTTTGTAATGCGTCACCGACAACTGTGACTCTGACTGCAGGGATAAAATATCTACCGATCGAAACACGTTGGGTTCGTAAAATTTTATTATACTTTCATCCATTTCGAAGTGCGTGAGACTGTGTAGTGCTTGCTAATGCACTTTTTGAAGCTTTGTTTCAACTTTGAATAGGATTTCCGTAACAAGCGTTATTTTTAAAAAATCGGAAATTTATGGTAGATGATGTAGGTATGTAATTAATAATAATAATAATATCTTGGGACAACTCACACAACGCTATCTGATCCCAAACTAAGCAGAGCTTGTACTATAGAAACCAAACAACCGATAAACATACTTCTATATTTCTAAATACATACATATTATAGATAAATAACACCCAGACACCGAATAAACCATCGTGCCCATCACACAAAGTTTTATCTTGGGTGGGGATCGAACCCACGACCTCTTGCGTAGCAGTCGAATACACTCCCACCGCGCCACAGAGGCAGTCACTGCTTTATTTCTTTGGCAGGCTCTACAGACCATACGGCTTGACTGATTCCATAATGTACCTATGCTTACTAGTAGTATACAGGTCAGTGACTTGAGATGTTCTTGGATTTGTCCATTGACATATAAACCTGGACTGCATCATAACCTCATAAAATTGACAACTCTCTTAAAAGAGACGATGCTACTTTGTCAATACATGTCAATTAGACAGGTTTTTTCTCTCTTTCATGCGTTGCAGATAATATTTACTTTTTAATTGAAAGATATGGCACGGTCCAGGTCATCACGTCAATGATTGTAGCAGTAACGTATATAATTTTCCAGTTGATTATTCAGTCGAGATTTTTGTGTTTATATGTTATGATTTCTATTCTTTACTGATTTAAAACTAGGCACATTCTAATTAGGTTTCACACACACAACTATTAATTTATGTTAAGTACCTATGAAACCAACATAAGTATCTAGAGTCTGTTATCACGACTATACAGCTGTTATTAATTTCAGATATTCACAACATTTATCAAAGGCTTCCGGATTGCGAGCTATAATTAATCACTTTTAATACCTATAGTAAACGAATTTACATGTATTCAGCGCATATATCTCTCCCGCTTTGAAATAGTTCGATAAATACATTTAAATTGGAATCAAATTGATAGCTGAAGGTTTGATCTGAAAAGGAAAAAGTCAAGTAAAAACAGTATAAAGATACAAAATAAGGGGAATACAGAAGGTAACCTTAATACAAGCAACATGCGCAATAGCAACATACACGTAGACATCGCTCACGAACATCGAATCTTGCGCTGCGTTAAGGTTAGTTTAGACTAGAGCATTTACTAGTAACAGAACGTCGAGCATTCACTGTTTTATAATTACTCGAACCACATGTGATACTCGAACCCGATGTTTTGTTACAACCTGATTTTAAAAGCCAACAAGCGTTTAGAGGTGTAACATTTTATCAAGTAAAGGGACGTGTATGCAAGACAGAAAGAAATGTTATAGGTAAATGTTCACTGGCTTTACAGTATTTACCTGTAATTACGTCGAACATAGCGTCGAGCCTTCGCACAAAATTCAACATTCAAAATTCTTTATTCACTTAGGATGCAAAACCACTCTTGTGATAGGTCGGGATTCTACATGTACATGTAATGCCAAGTTTGCACACAATAGGTAAAGCCGAAGAAAAGAACCTGGCTATAAAAACTCGCGGCCACTCTTTTCAAAGTGCCAATTTAACAATGTTTATAAATTTGATATGGGGGGACAAGTTACATTACATGAAACTGAGCATTTGCCTGTGTTGTACCATTCGCAAGAACGTTACATTACATGGAATATACTTTAGGAAACTGAGCATTTGCCTGTGTTGTACCATTCGCAAGAACGTTACATTACATGGAAATACCTTAGGAAACTGAGCATTTGCCTGTGTTGTACCATTCGCAAGAACGTTACATTACATGGAATATACTTTAGGAAACTGAGCATTTGCCTGTGTTGTACCATTCGCAAGAACGTTACATTACATGGAATATACTTTAGGAAACTGAGCATTTGCCTGTGTTGTACCATTCGCAAGAACGTTACATTACATGGAAATACTTTAGGAAACTGAGCATTTGCCTGTGTTGTACCATTCGCAAGAACGTTACATTACATGGAATATACTTTAGGAAACTGAGCATTTACCTGTGTTGTACCATTCGCAAGAACGTTACATTACATGGAATATACTTTAGGAAACTGAGCATTTGCCTGTGTTGTACCATTCGCAAGAACGTTACATTACATGGAAATACTTTAGGAAACTGAGCATTTGCCTGTGTTGTATAATTCGCAAGAACGTTACATTACACTCTTGTAAATGCTCAAGTTTACACTCACCTTCAACAAAGTGTTCTTGAGTGGTTTTTAATTTCGTGTCCGTGAATTATATCTACGTTTACGAGCCCGATTGAGGTACGGATGAAGGTTGCCTTCAGTACTCTCGGTTTTTTGTGATACAGATTAATTGGACTAGTGAGACAGAAGGAAGTTCATCCTTTTAGCTAGAGGATTGATTAGACGATGTTGGCAGGGTAATTAATTAGACGTATCCGGCAAGTTCTATTTCACTTTTTGCTGTTTCCGTAGGATTGATTGAATTTTTCACTTCGTAACAAATAAGTTATAGATTAACCCTACCTTTAATTAACTGACAAGAGCCTTTTAGAGAAGTAGATTGGAGCCATCAGTCAGGGTTTACAAATAGACTTGGGGTTCGTTGAAGGGTATTGTAAAAGATTTTCTGTTTGTTGTGATGATTCAGCTCTGTTGCAATTGTGTAGGTACCGGCAGAAGTCATGAATTGGTACAGATGACATTTATTGGATTGGTTTACCAAACATGCCAAACAAGTATCTAGGTATAGTGTTGGTCGCGCCAAACGCTAGTTGACTGACGGCAAGCTATTTCTTTGCTCCACCAATATGATGTAGTTAGCTAATATTAAAAATTTAGCCTTTAGCAGATTATACAAATTGAATCTCTAAGACAGTAATTATCAAGTTATGCACAAAACGCTAAGTAGGGCGCGAGTCAAAACACACTTTATAATTTATTTTCTCTAGACCGGCACAAAATGCAACTAGCCGTATTGTAATTAATACGATAATCGTTCCGAAAGTTAAGTATAAAAAAAAACAAAAAGGTTGCGCTTAACAAAGTCCTTGCCATAAACATACGCTCTTCTGCTGTTGCAATTATTCAAATCGGTTTTTTTTTCATACGGCAACGACTTCGGAACCCTACACTTAGGATATACCATTGACGTAGAGAATAGGACCGCACCATCCCTTTCATTAAAAAGTAAAAAAAGTGACTGCAAAGCGTGAAAGAGAGATAAATCTCGTACAGCCCTTGACTGCTGTGTCTGTTATCTCTTTCTAGAGGTGGTCAATTTTGTGAGGTTATGGCGCAGTCCTGGTCTATACGTAAATGGGATATACTAACGCCTATTCTTCTTCCCGACGGGTTTTTGGCAGTTAAAATGCTCTTCGATAACCAAGTAGACTCAACGATAGATATTGTCGAAAATGTTCAATACTCTTTGGTCTATGAATTATGTAATAGCAAGTCTGGATGCCAAATGTACGGATCCTGCCAAAAGTACCATTCCCATAGATAATATGAAGTGGAATCTATTTTTAATTCCAGAAATATGTTTAAAATAAATTTTCAAGTTGTTACAACTATTGTAAAATTCGAAGTGAAGTTAGTTCCTTGTAAGAGAAATTTATCGGTTGTTTGTGAATTGTGTTGTTTTCAGACTAAGATATATAGCTTAATTGGTGCCAAGATATCATTAGATACATTTGGCTTTGCTTTTTAGTATTTTGCAAATATTCTTTAGGCACAACGACACTTCTATTGTATGCCTCAGAGTAACATGAGTATAGTTTTATCATCCATTTAGTAGGTTTTGCGTGAAAATCTCTAAGGATTTTTTGTACCTAATTTAGACCATTTTTTTTTTATTGAGTATTACTTTTAGGGATTTGGATGACACTGATACTGTTATGGGCTAGCTTGACGCTTACCATTAGGCGCGACCTGATCGTCTCTTCATTTCGTGGTATATAAAATATCCATCCACAATAATTGCATTTGAAAGCAAAATTTGAAGTTCAGACTGCTGAAGCAGGCGCTTTACTGGAGCGCGAAAGCCGAACCATCTAACCTCAACTATGTCCAAACTATGTCACTAAACTTGAAATTTTTCTTCCCTTGTTGCACACGAGTTGGGCACGAGTTGTTGCAAGCGCCATCTAGCCATGGTTTTATGAACTATTATATCTTTTGTTATTACTTCGTTACATAGAACATTTTTAACAATTTATGATGTTGCTGGCCGAATATTATAGTTTAAGTAGTATTCATAAAGTGATTGGCTGGAAATGCCTATTAAAAATACTATAATCTAATCCAACCAACTCATTTATTCTCAAAATCTATTGGATTTATAATAGTAGTAAGAATAAGCATAATTAGCAGCAAGGTAGAACTAAGGTAATAATGCCAATATTACGGTGCTTTTAAAAATAAAGGCATCTATGAACATTTTTCATATTTAATGATATCAATTTAGATGATATATCAGATAGATATCTACGTGACTGAAATCATTGCACAGACCCATCCCATTACAAATTACCGATAAACAATATTAATGAACTGTAAATATCAGAAACGAAATCAAATAAGTTAATCAGTTTGTCAATGATAAATGTTTACGAAATAGTGATGACCATGAATGAATTGAAAATGTGATTACATCGATAAATTCTATTTTTTTCACTTCTATTTGTACAAAGAAACAACATAGCCCGCTAATGTATGTCATTTATATGGTTTTTGTCCCCAATAGACGAAAAGATATTATCCAATAAGTGATAAATGAAGAAAGAATTATACAAATATTAGATTTATAAAATCGATAAAGTTTATATCAACACTCGATCACTAGATACTTCGCCGATACCATGATCTAATTACACATTTTATAACGAAATGTTTTATTTTACATTCTTAAATGAATGCCACTTGGTAGTAGGTAGGTATAATTTATGTAAAATACGTAGTCTTTGATTACTCCTACATATTGCAACACTTCGTAGAACAGTATATCTCTTCAATTACATCTGTACTATCATTTAATTCATATTTTCCCTAAAATGTGTTGAAATTAGTAGTTATATTTCCTAATTAATGAAGCAAATAATGAATAGATACCTAAATTTTCTAGTTCAATCTGTCTTAAGTGTACTCTGGAATGCACTGCCCCTCGAAATTAGGAGGGCACCTAACCACTTCAACTTTGAGACGAAGGTTCGTACTTTATTCTTCGAAGAATCAGTTAAGTTATCATTTTATTATGACAATATGTAATTATATGGTATGTATGCATGTTTGTAGGTATGTGTGTAGGTACTTATAATCTACACACATATATACAAATAAATATACATATCTACATAATTCACGTATTGTTTATAATTATAAAGTTTAGCTGCCAACGAGTTTACTGCGCCTACTTCTATTTTTATCTCTACACTACCCTAAGGTTGACTGGTAGTGCTTTTAGCACTAAGTCTGACATTGTACCATACCTGTACATAAAGTTTTTAAATAAATAAATCCTTTTCAGTTTATCTTTTACATCCTCGTGCTCCAAATTTGTATAACCACGCGGAGGTAAAAACAACTATTCTTTAGGGGTAATGAAGGTATAATAATCCCCCGCCCGACACACTTGGGTGATGTGGGGGTAATATGTGATTTAAAGTATTTAGGATCGACTACTATACATCAATACTGTCTATAAATAATCATGCTTGGGTTTCTTTTCTTGACTTGATTACTTTAAGTAATAATAATATAATATATATCTTGGAACAACTCACACAACGCTATCTGATCCCAAACTAGCAGAGCTTGTACTATAGAAACCAGACAACTGATAAACATACTTATATATATCTAAATACATACATATTATAGACAAATAACACCGAGACACAGAATAAACCATCATGATCATCAAGCAAAGTTTTATCCTGGGTGGGGATCGAACCCACGACCTCTTGCGTAGCAGTCGGATACACTCCCATTGCGCCACAGAGGCAGTCGAAAGTGTATTGTCTTTCAGTACCATTCTTTGAGATATATGTAAGTTGCTAAATCACTATCGTAAAGGACAATCGATTTGGTGGTCTCATTGCCGGTGCGGTCAAGCTGTTTCGCCTTAAGGCTTTGTGCCCCGGATATCACTTTAAGTCTCCGGATTCGGACATAATTTTAAACCGTCTCGGCCCATTGCCGTACGTCCTTACATCGAGGAAATCGGAATATACTTTACGCTTTTAACATTGAAGGCTTGAAGGACTTCTGATGACAGGTTTAAGACAAATATTCTTTTGAAATTAACATACCATAACCTTATTTTTCAAATAATTTTAATAAGGTTTTTCAAGATTTATTAAGCAACGAATAGAATTCCCCTAGCACAATACAAAATAAAATAAAATAACGTTAAAATAATCAATACTGAATGACTCAATTATACACAAGTGTATATATATCAAAAACCCGGGCAAGTGCAAGGCACGCACAATGTAGGGCTGCGTAGCCCCCCCCCCCCCCATCCTAATAATGCGGCTTAAAAAATAGGTTTACTGTTGTTTTTTTTTCATGCTTACGTAAATTTTGTTACTTCTCATTTGATCAGCTGTTACTCGTAAACTTGTAAAACCTACTTAACTGTGTTAGTTTTAAAATGCTCTGAAAAGAGTTTCCTTTACGGCCCCCAAACAACGAACAAACCTGCGGACAAAATATTGGCCCTTTTCCTTTTGATTTTACTTTATTTATTATTATCGTGAATTTTTTCACATACCCAACATTAATCATTTAGCTGGCACGGAAGGGGGAGATAGCCACTTGACTCTATCAAAAGTTTGTACTTTAAAGCACAATATTTCACAAACAGATTGCTAAATCTAAAAATGGTTTTCACTACCATTAAACGTTTTTAAAATACCTATCTAATGATACCTTACACGATGGGGTAGGTGAGAAAAAAAAAACACATCCCCCACTTCACATACACAGAGGGAACGTGTATTTCAAAATTTTAATCTTTCACTTTGTCGGCGTAAGTAATATGTGTATCCATGCAAAATTACAGCCTTCTAGCACTCTGGCAGAGACTTATCTCTAAGCTAAGTTGCGGACGGACTTTGGCTATGGAACCCTAAAAATTGAATTGCTGTGAAACTTTACCAGTGAGTATATGAGTGTGTTTCGATCAGTAAAGTAGGTATGTACTCGCAGAAATGGGAATAGGTCATGTCACTGGAGGCACTCGTTCAGTCAGTGAGATCTCGAACTTTGATCGTATTTTTGCAGGAACTTTTTGTACATACAACTTTCAAATAGCCTTTTTTTGTTTAAAAGAGCTCTTTGACCATTTTTATGTGGGTTACTGTTGGAGAGTGTTTCCAGCTGGTCTGGAAATCTCTGGTTGACCGCTGCAACAAGAGATGGTAAGTATTTATGTGCTCATTACTTTTCATCTTCAGAAAGAAACGTCTTGAATGAGAAATTAGATTTCTAGTGATAGTAATTTTAGGTCAATCATATTCACTATCATCAAAAATTGCCCAGGTAAGGAAGAATGATTATTACTTATAATTATATTGTTGAGTTGCTCACGTCAATTATGGGTAAGTACGCCAGCCGGGAGATAAAAGAAACCAGAGTATAAGTAATACTAGATTTAATTAATTTCGATATTAGAAATTACAATTATTTAAAAGGTATGTCTAGACTCGGACGATGGTGGTACCGAAGTGCCCTATGCTAAAAGATCTAGAATCTATGTCATCTCGGCGTGGTGTGTTCGGCAACGACACGAGGCGCCGAGTCAGCAACTCCGTGGTATGTAAGATCTAGAATCTATGTCATCTCGGCGTGGCGTGATCGGGGACGACACGAGGCGCCGAGTCTGCAGCTCCGTCGTATGTAGGTCGTTGCTAGTTGAGAGTGCAGGCATGGCTCGTAATTCCTCCCCTCTTAGAACAGCAACTATTTGAGAACTTTGAGCGAGAATGTTGCTGCCGGATCCTTCTCTGGTTTGAGTGCCGTTGGTGTAGAGTATCTGGCATCTTCAGGTGATGGTTGCACTGTTACTACGTTAGTGCGTAGTACCTTCTCGGGTGGTGATTGCACTGTTACTACCTTAGTGCGTAGTACATGGCGACGGATTGCGACGACGGTTACGAGTATGACTGCACCGACTAATATTCCATAGAAAGGTATGGTCGTATGGTACAATGTTTCTGTTTGCTCGACAGGTTGCAACTCTATTGGATGCTGGAGTAGTATCTTATCCTCGATACTGTGCAGATTTTTCAGATTGATGGTGTTCAACTTGAAGTGCGGGATTGCTATAGACTGGTTGTCGCCGTAGGTTGCGTAGGGTATTTCAGTTATCTTGAGCGGCTGTCCTTTTACTACGTCATTCGTGTTGACGATTGTAAGTTCCTCCGTTCTAAGGTGACATGTTTTTGGTATAGTTGCCAAATAGCTTCCATTGAGAATTACATACTCGTGCCGGTCACATTGTAGCTCTACTTTTGCCGGTTTCGGGAACACTACAGTATAATGTTGGTCGTCCAGTTGTTCTAGGGCTTGTTTGCTCAGGGTTATCCTAGTTGGTGAACAGGTCTTGTCGATGACTTGGTCCACAATCAGGCTCTGCATGCAGTCTCGTTGTTCTCTCGGTCGATTGTTGATAGTTTCCTCACAGATGTGAAATTCATTGAACTTCGGGCATTCAGCCTCTATGTACATGAATGCTTTCCCATCGGTTGCTATATAAGGATATGGTGGAATAGGACTTTGAGAATACTTATTAGGGACGATTGCTAATTTATACAATTTGGATGTGCCAGGAGAAATGACCGGGACTTTAAAGACAAAAACTATTCTGTTATCTGCGTAGAAGTAACTTGGCTTTATAATTCTATAGTATTCCCTTAAATCTATATTTAGTACCTGCTCTTCATTATATAAAGATTTTAATTGGTTGACCATACCTTTTAAAATATCATATTTAATCATACTATGATGTGTGCTGGAAGCACGGATAAAAGCTAAACTATCCTCTATTCTAACTAATGCTGACGTTAAATCTTGCACATTTTCGCTTATTATAGTTAAAAGTTGATTAAACCTAACAAACTTTAATAAGTTTTGGTCATAAGTTTTACTGTGGATGACAGACTCCAAAGTACTATTGATTTTTTGTTGGTTATCGGTTATTTGCGACAGTAGTACATCGTTTTGTGTCATCCATTCCTTATTGAGACTTATATGTTGTTTTAGTTCGGAAGAAAGTGTATTTTCATTATTTTCTAATATTTTAATGGCGGAATTATATTTTTGAGCGTCTTTGTAGTCCAAATTTCCAGTGATTTCTTTTATTACTGTACCCAAGCCATCGAAGAGACTTCTTTTGGTGCGATGTGATTCCAGACTGTCTATCTGCTCGTGAATCTTTACCAATTTATTAGAAATATAATTAATTTGAGCTTCATACAATGGAAATTTTTCGCTATCCAGTTTAGACTCAAATAAGTTTAGTTGCGATTCTACTGCACTAAGTCTACTTTCGATGTCAGTCAGGTTTAGGTAATGTAAAAATGGATGGTAATGGGTTATAAATTTAGTTGGACCAAGGTCAAAGGGAAGCAACCCGGGGCCGTCACCCAAGTAATCAAGTCTTATCTCGAGCGTCATTGTCAGGTGGGCGGTCGTTGTTAGCAGTAATCTGTAACAATTTTGATGATTTAGGAACACGCTTCAGACGATTTTTGGCAATGGGACCTTTCTTTTTTGATGTATAGATGTGTATTGGTAGGTTGGCTAGTACGATATCCTCCGTATAACGAGCTGCGGTCTTTTGCCGACTCGCTTGGGGGTTAGTAACAAAAACTTGTTGATTTAGTTCATAGTTTACTTCCGGTTCACGAGACTTATTACAATTTTCTATTAGGCTGGTACGATTTTCTAACGACGATTCATTAATTAGATTATATGCTATTTTCATTCGCTCCCGGTGATTTAATATATATTGTTGCATGAAGTGCTCTGATACGTTTATATTTAGGGGATCGCGTGGGTCAAAATGACCTCGAATTATATCATGGGGCCTACATTTTGTAAAGCTATGTATTGAGCTGTTATATGCTAATAACGCATAGGGAATTAGATTAGCGATAGTTTCAGTTTTGTGTTGTAATTGTAGTATGCGCAAATGCTCTAACAATGTTGAATGATATCTTTCAATTATTCCATTATCATTTGGTGAGTGTGCTAACGTTTTATGGTGTATTATTCCGTGAAGTCTTACGAACTCAGCAAAGAGTTGGTTCGCAAACTCTGTCCCGTTATCTGTGACAATAGTTAGAGGCAATCCGTGGTGGGTACAATAAGTTATTACAGCTTGTAAAACACTTAGGGCTGTTCCATCTCTCAAGTGGTAAGCTTGCCCGTACTTGGAAAAAACGTCCATGAATGTTAAATATTTTTCATTCTGTACCGTAAAAATATCTAGGTGTACTCTTTCTAAGGGTTTAGTTGCTGGCGGGACGATATTCAATTGGGGCCTAATCGGGTTACGGTCATACTTCGATTGTCCGCATATAGCGCAAGCATTAATATATTTAGTTATCTCTTCTTTCATTTTAGGCCAAAAATAAACGCGAGATAGTGCTAGGTAACATTCGGTTATGCCGCGATGATTAGTTTTACCCTCGTGATAATTTCTAATAATTCCTTGCTGCCTTAAATACTCTTTTACATTCTCTAATTCGTGTTTAGTAAGGGATAGGTTCATGCTTGAATTTTTAAAATTATTCTGTATAATAGGGACTATAGAGTACATTCCTAGTGGTGGTGTAATTTTAAGGCCGGTTCTAATTTTTGGATTGACATGTTCTTTAATTGCATTGACTACATCCTGCTCGAGGTTCGATTCGGACACTTGTATAGAGGTGTGCGTATGCGTGTCAAAAGGTCTTGTAGTGATTGGACGTCTTTTAATATTGCCTACTATAGTAAAACTTATCTGTTTGTGAAATTTATTCAAGGGTTCTTCGGTTATGGGAACCTCAAGGATGGGGTTTTCATTACTTGTGTGGGCGGTAGCTGTAGTAGAGTCCGATATAGATGAAGGTTTTTCAGTGTGATGAACTATCAAGGACTCTGTTTCCTGATTATTAATTTGAATTCGTGATAGAGCGTCTGCGTTGGTATTAGATTTGCCTTTTTTATATACTATTGTATAGTCGTATTCACTAAGTTTAAGGCGCCACCTAGTCAGTCTTGAATTAGGTTCCTTGACGTTCATTATCCACTGAAGTGGTTGATGATCGGTAATTATTTTGAACTTACGACCGAAAAGATAGGGCCTGAAGTATTGAGTTGCCCATACTATAGCCAAAAGCTCCTTCTCTATAGTACTGTAATTAACTTCACTATCATTTAGAGTCCTAGATGCGTAGCAGATAGGTTTGTCCGCTCCTACAGTCCCTTGAGATAGGACTGCACCAATTGCGACGTTTGATGCATCCGTCGTCAGTATAAAGTCTTTTGAGAAGTCAGGGTATTGTAGTATGGGGTCGTTAGTCAGTAGGGATTTACATTTTTCAAAACATTCGATGTAGTCGGAATCTAAAACTATTTTCTTTGATTTTTTTAAGCATTTCGTCATAGGTTTTGTAATACGAGCAAAGTCGGGTATGAATTTACGATAATATCCCATGAGTCCTAGAAATTGTTTAATTTCTTTGGGGGTCTTTGGAAGTGGATATTTTTGAATAGCTAAAACTTTATCGGGGTTAGGTTTTATACCTTCCCCACTAATGATATGACCTAAATATGGTGTTTCCAACCTCAAAAATTCAGACTTGTCCAACTGTATTTTAAAGTTGGAGTCACGCAATCTATTAAATACTTTCTCTAGATTTACCATCATTTCTTGAAGACTGGTCCCGAATACGACAATATCGTCGAGATATACCAGGCAGATCTCGTTTTGGAGTCCGCGGAGTACCTCGTCCATCACCCTTTGAAACGTTGATGGGGAATTTTTGAGTCCCATCGGCATACGCAAGAATTCGTAGTGCCCGTGCTCTACAGAGAACGCTGTTTTAGAAATATCGTCTGGATGTGTCTGTATTTGGTAGAAGCCCGAAAATAGGTCCAAGGTCGTGAAGTATTGACACCTTCCTAGCTTGTCAAGGACGTCAGTAATGTTAGGGATAGGATATTTGTCATTAATAGTCTTGTCATTTAATTTTCGGTAGTCCACAACGAGTCTCCATTTTTGTTCCCCAGTCGCGTCGATTTTCTTCGGCACTACCCATATAGGGGAGCTCCATGCGGAGTCTGAGGGTCTTATGATGCCTTGACGTAGCATTTTAGCGATTTGTTCCTTAACTTCTTTCCGGTGCACAAAGGGGTAACGATAACTTTTGGTATAAATCGGTATTTCGTCTATAGTTCTAATGCGGTGTTTTATTTTATTAGTAAAACTAAGAGGTTCGTCATCTAAATAAAATATGTCTGCATAACGACTGCATAAAGTTTCTAAATTAGTTTTTTCTTCGGCGTTTAAATGACCGGTACGTAAGCGCGACAACACTCGGCTTACGCGTTGAGGATCTTGTTCAGTGCTATTGCACTCGGTATTGAATGCATACGCTTCGAAAGGATGGTTTAAGCGTTCGTTCGGGATAATTATATCGGTGTCGGTTGGGTTCTCTAACTCTAATATGGCTATTTCGTCGCTAACGTTTGTAATACATTCGTGCACGATGCAATTGCACAAGATCTGTTCGGTTACGTATACGTCGCCGTCATAGTTATACATCTGTATTTTTACTAGTTTACTAGAGCGCGCGGGTATTGTTTCTTGAGAGTTTAAGTTTCTACAAGTGTAAGGTAGCATGGGTATACTAGCATTTTCCGTAATTAAAAGGTTATGCTTAAGATCTATTTGACAATTATTCAAGATATCCAACCCCAATAGCCCATCGAAATCATTATGGAATCTATAGATGAATAGTTTAATTAATTTGCTTTTGTAAAACTCTGGAAAGTTCTGTAACGTAATAGAATAATTATGTATACTACTCATACGAGAATTAGTTACTTCGAAGGGGTCAAAGTTCAAAGGTATATGTGAAAAATAATTCTCGACGGCTTCGGGGCTTATAAAGGATTGATTTGCCCCAGTATCGACAAGTAATTTTAATGGAGGGTTAGCTATCTGTACATAACGAAGTTCCCTTTTTGATTGTAAATTTAATTCTATTTTGGTTCGGTATTCGGGATAGCCTCGCGAAAATTTGAGTCATCGTTTTCGGTCTCATAAGTAAACTCCTGCTGGCCTTCATTGCAATTATAGTCATTATAATGGTCGGTATAGTTAACGTCATACGCAGTGCATTCGGCCCCGTGCTCGTTATCGTAGTCACAATAGTAATATGAGTCATTAGGGTCAGCTGTCACGTTGAAGTTTACCTGTCGCGATTTAAAATAATTGTTAGATGGCGGGTTCCCTGATCTTTGCCAATCATGTCCTGTCATTGTCGGTGGAAGGGATTTGGGTACAAAGTGACTGACACCGCTCATTGGCTTATGCCCTGAGGAGAATGGTTGATCATTCCTAGGTGGTATCTTAAATACCTTACTACGCGGGTTATAGTTCGGTGGCGGTGCGCGAAACATCTGTTGGGTACGGCTAGGCCCAGAAACTGGGGCAAGCTGCGGTTGCGAGTGCCCCTGCTGGTGAGCTTGTTTCTGGTCAAACCTGAACGCGGGTTTCCACTGCGAGGTTTGCGGGGGGA
Source organism: Herminia tarsipennalis (assembly GCA_945859575.2). NCBI lineage: Eukaryota > Metazoa > Arthropoda > Insecta > Lepidoptera > Erebidae > Herminia > Herminia tarsipennalis. The sequence goes on from OX243838.2 coordinate 12,490,239, forward strand.
TATGTATATGCGTGGGCGTATGCCCGTTTGAACCTAAATATGGTAAATTACCTCTAAGTGAAGTAGATGCAACCTCACCTGCAAACTTTGCACCATTTAATTGCGGCGTGTAATTCGCGCTGTATGCGGTGTGCCTATCGTTTACTGGGTCACCTCTTCGCTGTAGGTAAATTACATTTTGTTCGTCGTTGACAAATTCCAGAGCCTTTTCTATTGAATCGGGTCTCATACATCTAATACGAGAGCCCAAAGGTTCTCTTAGACCTCTTATATAAGATTTTAATGTTAATTTTTTATACAACTCGCGTTTAGCTTGTACGGTGGTAGCCACGTTATCGTGTAACGTAACATACGTCATTACCATGCTAAAAAGGTTCTGGCATCTGTCGTAAAATTCCTGCGGTGTGCTGTTACCTTGGAATGACATAGCAATATCGTTATAGAGGGCAGTTTCATCCCTCTGATCGGCAAAATTATTTACGAGTAATTTACGTATCTCTGCCCAACTACTAGGAATGCCGTTCGAGTTTATCGTCGCGGCGGCTGGGCCAGTAATTTTATTTAAAATACTATTAATTAAGCAAATATTAGTTAACCTAAAATTTGGGTCATCTTTTATGTAAGCCTCTATCAAGGTCTCACATATTGCAATAAATCTAGTTAAGACGTTAGGGTTGCCGTCAAATTCTGGCACCGCTCTAACAGCCTTATAAATTTCATCTACGGTGAATGACATTTTTTGTTCACTGAAGAATACGTCTAACTCTAAATCACTAAAATCTAAGTGTCTATGTTTGTCTAAATCCCTATTTCTAAGTTCCTGCCGGTTCGAGACAGGTGTCTCTCCGGTTTTCCGTAGGTGGAAAATTTTGAAGGAGGGACAAGGAAGCAACACTAAGAAAAACTTTCAAAGTACTTACATATAAAAAATCTGCATGTCTGGTTCTCGTATTGATTTTCGAATACGCCCTCGGCCGGTGTAGATTCGTAGGTTGATAGATTCTTGTCTTCGGAGCGAACGCGGGTGGCGACTATGCGAAGTCAAGCCAAATCCGATTTCTAGGAATATACGCGCCGCGAATTTGTCCCGAAGAAGTACCGACTGCGCCAATTATGGGTAAGTACGCCAGCCGGGAGATAAAAGAAACCAGAGTATAAGTAATACTAGATTTAATTAATTTCGATATTAGAAATTACAATTATTTAAAAGGTATGTCTAGACTCGGACGATGGTGGTACCGAAGTGCCCTATGCTAAAAGATCTAGAATCTATGTCATCTCGGCGTGGTGTGTTCGGCAACGACACGAGGCGCCGAGTCAGCAACTCCGTGGTATGTAAGATCTAGAATCTATGTCATCTCGGCGTGGCGTGATCGGGGACGACACGAGGCGCCGAGTCTGCAGCTCCGTCGTATGTAGGTCGTTGCTAGTTGAGAGTGCAGGCATGGCTCGTAATTCGTCTAACTCACGTGCTCACAAACATCTGGTTTCAGGATAGATATCTACCAATAACGGTCACGTTTTAAAATCTCTGTTACGCACAAAACCGCAGCTATTTTTCTGCCAAGGATCTGCGCTTGTTTTTGTATTTCCCGTAGGCGATGAAATCGTCAGCCTTCTCGAGTGGCTTCTAAGCAGCAGTATCTCATCATTTTCAAAATTAAGACACAAAAATGCACGGCTATTACCTACTTTTTGAATCAGCAACTTGTAAGTTGTGAAAGATATTCAGAAAATAAATATGAAAGTGAACCTCACTTACATACATACTATTCGGAAATTTGATGAAAATGTCGCCAATATCGCTGCGAGCGCCTTTGTAGTTTTGATAGTAAAATCTGATGAAATCCGATTTCGAATCTTCCATGTTTGTTTTTGGATCGTACGATTGATCCGCTTTCCGAATATTATATAAGTTCCACCGTCAAACATTGGTTTGGCAGAGTTAAATGTGTATCTCGAAGAATCAACATTGTCTGGGAAATGCTAGCTGCTGGCTACTAGAAATAGTCTTGCTAAATCAAAGCATGGGCGTATCCTGGAAAAAAAATCGTGAGGCGGGGGATAGGAGCTCGGAATTTGGAGCGGAGGGGCCTCCTCAAATCCCCCATGGGTCACGCCGATGATTTATAGATTGACTTTATACGTCCTTCACTTCAGCGACGCGCACATAAACGTAGTTCAAGTATACATAATTTCAAAACATCTTCGGAACGAAGAGGAGTACGTTGCTTGAACCTTACCATCTGCACTTTTGGTATTTGGTGCCCTAGGGCTTAACGTATTTCGACTGTTCTTATTAATTAATATTAAACCATTAGATACGTTACGATCGAATTGCACCGATCGTGGTCACGGGTCGACTGCGTCACAGTCAGAAAGACAGTCGACCCGTGACCATGATCGGTGCAATTCGATCGAAACATCGGGTAAATAAAAAGTTCGTACCTTTAAATAATTCACGCTATTATGTCCCGAAATATATCTAATAAATATTAAACCAATTATTTTATCCAATTCCAAATCCTTTGGTATTTTATTACAAATTATTACGTAACAAATAAAACTACTTTTAGTAGGTATTATACACATTTAATGCATTCCATAAAATTTGATATCTTAGTCACTAACTTATCAGAATCTTTTATTAACATATATAAAACTATGAATATATTGTTAATCTTCATATTTATCTATAACTTGAGAAATATTTATGCTACAATTGTACCTACATATTGCCAAATTGATACCTACATTGATACATTAACTGAATATCTAATGGAAAATAGACCTTCAATTTACTATGACATATATTCGTGATTATATATATAAATATAATAAAGCTGAAGAGTTTTAACGTTTATAATAATAATAATTTTTATTTACAAATAACATGACCCAATGTGTTAGTAACAATATTACTTATTCCTATGTTAATGTTCCTATTCTAAGCTCTTAACCTAATAACAAATAATTATTATTTATATGTGAAACACTGCCACTTGCACTACACATATGTGGATGTCTGGCAGCAGTGATTCACATACAAACAGTCGAGTCTGGTCGCAATGCACCTCAGAACACTGTTGGAGCTGGCCCGCACCCGGCGCACCAGGGAAGCGCATCTTTTTCTCATAGTCGTGAAAAAGCAATCGACACGAGCTTCGGCAAACATCCCTGACGCGCTACAGAATCGGGGCAACCCCATCAGCATCCTAAACGCGTTATTATATTGAACGCGAAGGACACCGTACGATTTTTGCGAATAATCTGCCCAAAGACTGCACGTGTAGAAAGAAGTGCAGTATGCACGAAATAAGGTTATTTTTACATTTTGTGAGCAGCGTGCAAATCTGCGAGCTATCATATTCGCTCTAACCGACAGTGCCCTCCGCTCACTCTCGATTGTCTGAATTGAACAATTATTTTACTGTTGGATAGCCCATTTATTGAGAAAGGATATAGCTATATGACATCTCGCTATGACCAATAGGAGCAAAGCAGCAATGAAAATGTTGCAAAAACGAGGAAAATTGACGCACACGAAGTTGCGCGGGTCAGCTAGTAATTGATAATTTCAGACTTCTAAACTGTAAATGTATCTAATATAATCTAAATCTTACGACTAAAGACACTCCATGAAATCGCATTGGCAATCTCCTTTACCTTAGCTCGATGTAGTTTTCCAGAAGGCGTCATGGGGAATGAGTCGACAAAGAAGAAACCGATTCGAAGTTTTTTTCCTCTTGCAATATTGTCTGGAAGAATTAGATATCTATTTAGTACAAATTATTGCCTCCGTGACGCGGTGGGAGTGTGTAAGACTTCTGCGCAAGAGGTTATGGATTCAATACCCTCATGGGATGTATTTATCGCGGGGTGTATTTTGTGTCCGTGAATTGAATGTTTGTAAAGTCCCTCGCTACACGGCCAGTAACCTTTTACAGGAGTTGCCTTAAAAAAAATGGTTTAGTGGACAGGGGCGCATGCGCCCGACGGCCACAATACTTCAGCCTATCAGCAGGCGGAATCGCCATTCGCGTTGCTTAGCAACGAGTACATAACGTGAGCGGTGACGTCTCATTTTTTCGTAAGCCGGTTATCGATTTATATCACGTCAAAAATCCCACACGGGTCTCTGTGTTTTTGTTTCACACGAGTCTGGGGTGTATTATTTCATTAACAGATTTTTGCATGCAAGCCGATGTGTGAAGGTCACTGTTCAGTGTCTCTTAGGCCAACAACAAAACTACAATAACAGGTGATATGCTATACATCTTCAAATTGCAATTCAAGGAAGAGAGATTGCATGACCATTGCGTGGTCAACCTAGTAAACCCCCAATGAGATCTGTCGACTTTACTCACTCGCCCACATGTCATCAAATTGTTTCATTGCGGTTTAGTGTAGGGTTGGGAGTTGGTTCATTTAAGTGAAGCGCTTCTCTGTGATCTTAAATTTAATTTTTAAAACATGTCAACAAAAACAACTCTACATTTTATTTCACCCTTGTCAGTTCATTTGAATGTCACTCATACAAACACGAATATTATTTCGTTAGAATGTAAATCATACTTGAGAGAGAACAGAGTGACTGACTTGCCACGCTTTTTCAACCCTAATTCACTGAAAACAGATATTTTCATTACGTAGAACGACAACACTCACTGTTTTTGTAATATCTAAATTTTGTACCGAATCAAAACGTGCGGGGTGACCGTGTTGGCAGAAGCAAATATTTTATTCTGCCTCGTCGCTGAAAATGAATTTCGGTCGGTAGCCGCAGTTGTACGTTTATTTCACAAATGAATATTATTACAGTCGCAATATACGGCCCAACTGTTACACAAGTAATTATGACATGCTATATGAGTTTTCTTAAATCATCAAATGAAAACGGAGTTTGTGGTTATTCTTAGTTAACGAAATATCTCTTCTAATGGAATTTGTTTTAAACTTATATCATTATATATTTCGTGTGGAAAATTGTTATCAATCCACTAAAAACTTTGCTTATTTAGATTTTGTGACGTTTATTTAAATTTCGCTCAAAAAATACGGCATTTGGCACATAGTTAAACCATGAAACTGGCTTTACACGTTGTCCAATAGATGCATCGAGAGTTTTCTTGACCTATCTATTGGAGCTCGTCAGTTGGCGCCAATACTTCTACATCCACACGTTATGACCGACGTTGGGGCTAACGTGTCGAGCCGGGCGGCAGCCGCGTTATATCCTCGATTAACACGCATTGCATATACTTAATGCCAAAAATCAGGCTAGTGGAAAGCCATGAAAAATGCGTAGTAGCCCAATAAAATGCATAAAGCAACTTAAATTTAGGCTTACATGTACCTACTAGAGCCGTTAACCGACCATAATGGACGATAAAAGGGCGTGAATATTTTTATTTTCTCCACCACTGCTACTTTTAGGGTGTAGTTATGACCCTGAGTAATGATACTTTGTGTGTCCTAAACAACTATTTACGTTAGGCAGTACGTTACAGCTACCTTTTATTCTATATCGGCACTAAAGATTGTCCTTTACTGGACGATTAATGAAAATATCGTTGATGAAAATATCTACCTTCAATATTACGAGATATATTATGGGAAAACACATAAAACATGATAGATGGGGAGCCCAAGTAGCCAACTTGTATTTACTCGAGCTCGTCAGATTAACATAAGGGGTATACCTCGTACCTTGTAGAGTACCCTTACTGAATAGCTCTTTATGTAGTGACGCGCAAATTGGGCAGGCGATTAAAATATTTATTAAAAAAAAGATCAATAGAGATGTTCGAGTGTATTAGATTTAGCATACAGATGACACACTGATCTAATATTTCAACAATTATGTGAAAGGGTTTTCTTAATCTGACGATATTTTTGTAAGATTTTCAAAAAGCCGCCACAAGTTTGAGGCTAGTCCGAATCGTAAGTCATTTGAATAGGAGCTTCTTGTAGGTTCACTTAAGATCCGAAGAGTTTCATGCAAAAGAGGTTTTTTTAAGACCTGAGCCGCCAACTCAGTTCCTTACCATTGAAAGGATATACATCCTAAATATTTTTACTTCTCGCCTTAATAATAATCAAAATCAAATATGTCCCCGCGACGACGCGACGCACGTCCCCACGTCCAGTAAATCCAAGATAGCTACTTGGGCTCCCCAGCCATAATAAATAGAAGACGCGATAGAGATGACACAATGAGTCGTGTAAATGTCGATAAATTAGCCTGTCATGATTTGCACAACTTTGCGTGTAACATGTGACAATAATACTTGTATTAAGTACGTATAATAAGATTTTTTTAAAAATAAATGCTGTTATGGAAATTGAATAGATAACCTAATTAGACTTATTTGCCACACCTGCTAACAAAAAATTAGTGTTTTTTACAATTTTTCTAATACTTCTTTGTTTTTCTAGTGTGTAACTTTTAGTTATTTCAAAAAATTAAATAGGAGAATAAAAATGTCATGGCCGTGACGAATGACCGTGGTACCATTGTCCAGTCTAAAATAAATTTAACAATAATTGATTGCATCATTCTGTTTTTCGGTAACTTAATAGTAAGTAGGTACATACTGTTAAGCAGCTCAAAAAGATCTTGGAGTTCAACTTTGTCACCATTTCTATTCAAAATGGCTGCCACAGGAAGCTCCATACATTCAGGCACAGGTATATTAACCACACAGGCTTCCGTCACACTGGGGTGCCGTTTAAGCACCTCCTCCATTTGAAGCGGTGAAATCTGTAATAAATTACATGTATATTAAGTTTTGGTACATAATGTACAATAGTAAGTTTGGTTACCTGAGTTTTACCACCGTACGTAACAAACCTCATTTAGGAGTAGGTACTAGTAGTGCACACTACGGTGCGTTTCAAACGTTACTTTCTGCCACGTTCATCACCTTGTGGAATCAACTGTCACTAGTACTTGTATTTCTAAACCGATATGATTTGGAACCTTCCATAAAAGAGCCCTGTAAAAGGCCGGCGAAGCCTGCTACTCCTCTGGTATTGTAGATGTCCATGGACAGAGGTAATCGATTACCATCAGATGAGCCATTTGTTCGTTGACCCTCTATCCCACGAAAAAGGTTGTAGCTACTGGGCATAGAGACGATTTTTGCTAAAGTTAAACAGTTTATACATTGTTGATAAACTTTTACACATTATAGAACCATAACCGTAACAAAACCGTATTGCAAGTGCCAGTCTACCCGTGATCACGGTCCTTGCAATATGGTCGAAACGTCGGGCAATAAACAAGGTATTTTACCTCAAATTATTCACGCGATTAAGACCCGTAGTATATATAATTTTATAAAGTTTATACATTGTAGATATTTCATTATTCTAATAAAATAATAGGCCTATAAAGTAAAACCCGAATAATTGCTATAACATGTTTTTCTTTTTTTAATATTACAAATATTTTGCAACCTTTAATAAAAATTCTGTAGATACTTCAGAACACCAAAATTAATTTGTCTAAGAGAATTGGGTGGAATACAGAATTTATGTAATCTTATGTATTTTTAACATAGCAGTTTTGAGTATGTAATTAAAATATATCGAGTACCTAGTTGATTTTCTAAAAACAGGCGTAACAGAGTATATTGAGGTATATTAAAAATCAATCTTTTTGACGCTTCACTGTTGGATTCAGGCATTCTGTCTCAGTCCCAAACGCGGATTATTGCATGTCACGTATTTGGTTTATTTTTGTCAAAGATATGCCACTTTCTTTACATATTTCCGTCTTTTTCTGAGCAGCGGTGATGAAACAAATCATAAAAATTGCGCATTTGCCTTTCTTAGTCGGAGCCGCCAATGTTCACGAAGTACGCCAATAAAATATAAGTGAGGTGAAAATAAAGTAGGTAAAATAGTCTGAAAGTTCTCGTCGACTTGTAGACAACTGACAGGGACTTAGAGGATTTGATTTTTCTTGTGAAATGAGATTTTGTTTTCTTTTGTCATATCAACGGACTCGCAACACTATTCAGTACTCCAGTAGGAGGAATCAGAGCGTGACGGAAACAAGTCTGACTTTATTTATGGTGACTGATTCTCTATCTTGGATTTACATTGATCCCTCTAGAAATAACACTTATCCGAGCATCAAGAGATAGAAGGATTTGAGGTCTAGTAACAGTCCAGAACAGGTGGTTCGCTTCTGACCCCGGCTTGGCTACGGAAGTCTCGGGTTCGATTCCTGAGTCTGGACTTAAATTTTTTCTATCTTTCTAAAATGCAATTATTGTATTTGTTAAGTGATTGGCAAGAAATGCCTATAAAAATTACTTCACTTATTTTAATGTTTTCAAACTTGTTTAAATGACACTTGTAAATCTTTTGATTTGTAAATAAAAGAACAAGAATTCAATTACATTTAAAACTGTTTTCTTTTTTTGTAAAGATAACTAGCAATGTGGAATTGAGTCCCACATTACTAGCAATCTTGTTAACCACTCCAGCTAAGCTCAAAAGCTTGTGTTAGGAGTGGGTTCACGTCAGTAGTATAATGGGTAGGATTCGAACCCGCGACCTCACGATTGCGAGACCGATACCAGTTGCGATGTTTTAAAGTACTACTTTTATAAAAACCTACTATCTCATTCTCTTGTTATGGGTCATTACAACGTACGAAAAGTATAACCGTATATCTATCGATAGAACATAGTCCAACCTAAACTACTGGGAATACGAAAGTTGAAATCAGAGGGAATTTCGCAAGATTAAAAAACAGCTTCTTAAAGAAATTTTTAATTAAAATAAGAAAAAAAAGATACCTGAAACCCGTAGTGCTTAATTATAAGTCTCTTCCGTTCCACAAAAAAGAAATAATCTTGGTCGTCCTTGTAGAATATATCACCTGTTTTGAACCAGTCATCTTCAGTCAATATGATCCTCGTCTCCTCAGGATTGTTTTTATAACCCTTAAATAAAACCCAATCATTTAATTTATGACATTAAATTGTTATGTTATTTTTATTAATTACCTATTTACTATAGCTTTCGATTGCGGCTTCGCCTCCGTGGATGTCAGTTATCGCGATAAAAACTATCCTTCGTTCTTTCCCAGGATTCAAACTATCTCAATATTAAATTTCATCAAAATCTATTCAGCGGTATAAGCGTGAAAACGTAAGAGAGTTATTTCACATTCATAATATTAGTTTAAATACATAGTATTCTTGTCTCATTTCGCTGGACGAATTTCAATAACACATCCTACAATTTTCTTTATAAACTAAATTAAAATTTATGTTAATAAGGCATTCTTTAAAATAAAAAGATTTTGTTAAGGTGTGTTTTCTATATCTACTCTAATATTATAACAAGAAAAGATTTGTATTTTTGTATGTAACGAATAAACTTAAAAACTACTGGTCCGATTTTAAAAACTCTATCGCCATTATAAAGCTACATTATCGGGAAATAGCATAGGCTTAATTTTACTGTAAAAAAGTTTGAAATCCCTACGAAAATTACATTAAATAACTAAGGGTATAAAAAACTACGATATGACACCCAGTCAATAATAAAAACATCGATAAGGTTAACTGTATCTTTTAACGTACCTATTTAGGTTTTTTTTTAAATTAAACTGAATGAAGAGTCGAGCAAAAGACACGACGCAAGCCTGATGGTATCTGTGCCATCCATTGGGATGCCAAAGATCTGAATGTCACATTAGTTCGTTCGACATATATAGTCGCCATCCTCGATGAATGGGCTATTCAACAGTAAATTTTTTTTTTCAATTTGGAGAGTGGAAAAAAAAACCTAATACCAGATTATCGGACAGAGAGGTGGCTTATTGCTGACTGCAACAGATTGCCATGATGCAGATAAATCAAAGAAGAAAAAAAAAATTGGAGTAGTAGTGTCTGAGATTAACGCATTCAAATAAATAAACAAACTCTTTAGCTTTATAATATTAGTAGATAATAGATACAAAAAATATTGTATTTAGTTTTAGACGATCCCAAAATAGTATTAACGCGTGAATGTTCGGAGTATCTAAGTATATTATGTACAATAAGGCACATCGATTTCGAAGGCATTATCACCCGCTCACGAGTTTAGCTACGGTTTACCTTTTTGGGGATTGGGTTTCCTAAACCGTTTCCAAGTAATTTTCTATTGCTATCACAATAAATTAATGCTAAGTTCTATTTTCATGCGAAAAAATAACCAATATAAAATTATTGTCCTTATTTTTGAGTTGATGGAAATCTAGCCGAGTTTTTAGTCAATTTCTGCCATTATCAAGTTGATTAATCACAGAACTTGATAATGGCAGAAATTCACGAAAACAAGAAACGCATGGTTTTGGCATTCATTGCATTGCGTATTTTATGTATTTTCACTCGTTAAATGCGGAGCTGTGAAAATTATGATGATGATCAAGAATTCTGTATGCCGCCACTCTCACGTCTCAAAACACATAAATATAAGTATTCCACTATATTATGTACATAATTTTGAAGAAAGTAAAAAAAAAAAAATCAAACGCCTTCAAAAAAAGGCGATTCTCTGTTTGAGTATTAGTAGTATATTAGTGCGCGGTTTTCTCGAAAGCTAGTGATCTCATTTTGATAGGGTTTTTGGTATTTGCTGCTATTGCTATTTTTCTGGGAAGGTTTTAGTGTATAAAACGTTGTCCTAGCTTATAAAACACCAGAGATATAGACAAAAACATAGGAGTGAGTCAGCGAAATTTGCATTCGGTGATGTGCTTGTTTTTTTTTCCTGGAAGGCGGTTAATTTTTCCTAAAAAGGTTATTAGCGGACGCCTCGCGGTTTCACCCGCGTAGTTCCCGTTCCCGTGGGAATACATAGATAAAAAATAGCCTATGTCACCCGGGGTTAGTGTAGCTTCACAAAGATAAAAGATTTTTTCTAATCCGTCCAGTAGTTTCGGAGCTTATTCTATACAAACAAACAATCAAATCTTTCCTCTTTATAAAATTATTATTATTAGTATAGAAGTAGAGACTAGCACGCGGGATTTAATACTATATGGTCATTATTTTTTTTTATGAATGTTAAATGTAAATCGGAGATTACTTTTAAACATTGCCTTATGTAAACTTAATTAATATTACATGTTATAATTACGGGTCTAACAAGATTAAGAATTAAGAGACTGAGACTATGAGATTTTAAGTCTATTAATAGAACAGACGCCTATCTAATGTGCTTATTAGTCTTTACACTACATTGAATTTAGACAGACTAAATTAATATACATTGCTGGCTTGGTGTTACTTCCATCCAATACCCTTACTCCAACTGCTGGTTGGATGTATATCGAATTTAGAATAGAATAGAATAGAATAGAATAATTATTTATTTCCAGGAATATGGTATACAAAGATCTTAAAATTAGTATAAATTACACATATTCTACCTAGAGATGGTGTGGAAACATTGATAGGTAAGGCCTGCGTTTGAATTAAATATTAAATATTAAGAGTCTTCCTTATTATATTAATAATCGAATTGTTTTATTCTATTTCATTATGATAACTTGATATGATTAAAACTGTAAATAATAATGAGTATTTATACTGTATATTATTAATGTCAATAATTTAATAAATTATAAGGAATGACAATAAGTGTTTCAAATCACATGTCAAAATAATATTACAAGCAAGGCTCTTTATTCAGTTAAACATGATTCACTTAAATTCTAAAAATTCATTGATTGAATAAAAGCATCTATCTAGTAACCAGTTAAACAAGTATCCCTTAAATTTATTTGTTGGCAAGGCTCTCTCTTTGATAGGTAACTTATTATATATTTTAATTGCCATACAATATGCATTTCGTGAATAAAGGTGCAGTCTCTGTTGGGGCACAAGCAGCTTGGCAGGGTCTCTAGCATTGCTTTTATTCATTACTACGTTGTGTAAAGGAAACACTTCTGGATACATTCGTACAAACATACACAATTCAAATATGTAGAGACATGGTAATGGTAAAATTTTTAATTCTTTGAATATAGGTCTACAAGGTTCTAGGTATTCTGCCCCGTATAAAGCTCGAATACATTTTTTTGTGCAATGGAAACATTTTGCACGTGAACTGAGTTTCTCCATACTACAATGCCATACCGCAGTATTGACGAAATATAGCCATGGTATGCTGATAAGCCTGTATTTCTATTCACTGTCCATCTTAATCTCCTTAGAGGATATACGAACTTATCTAATTTATTTCATAAATTTTCCGTGTGTTCCTACCAATTTAAAAAATTATCAATTGTTATCCCTAAAAACATAGTTGAGTTTGTCGATTTTATGACTGAATTGTTAATCTGTATATTCGATTGTATAATTTCTATGTTATAGGTTTGGAAATTTATTATTTTTGTTTTCTGAATATTAATATGTAAATTATTGTTTTTTACCATGCCATAGCTTCATTTAGTTCTTTATGTGTCTCGTTTTCTATATCCGATTTATTTTATTATTTATTTATTTTTATGTTTAATTAATAGCGTTGTGTCATCAGCAAACAATATACAGCTATGATTGAGACATTTATTAAAATCATTGATGTACAACAAGAACATTAGAGGTCCTAGAATGCTACCTTGTGGTACTTATTTAATCCACAGTTATTTATTCTTAATTGTGACGTAAATGTTAGTATTGATTGATTAACTGTTAATACTGCTATTAGAATTTAAGAGTTAGCCTATCTTAATTCAGTGTAGTGCATAAGTCGCCTGCTTTTAGGGTTTCGTAGCCAAAATGGCAAAAACGGACCCCTTATAGTTTCGTCTGCCTGTCTGTCTGTCCGTCCGTATGTCACAGGCATTTTACTCAATGAATATTAATGAAATTTGGTTAAAGGGTGTCTTGTAGTAGCTGCTACTTAGTTTGATAGCTAGCTTTTTTTTCAAACCTTAACATGTTGCATATCATTTGACAGGTTTTTAATAAACTTTTTAAATTAAGTGAATAGTTTTTGAAATAATCACTCCGAAAGTTGCATAAATTGTGCCCCTTAACTTTTGAACTGTGTGACCATAAAATATTTAAAAGAATCACAAAGGTAGCGCTTAATAAATACTTTAAACTAAAACTACTCGTATTTCGAACATGATCGGATATACTGTTATTGAGTTATTGCCAACAAAAGGGCGTAACTGCCATGAACATATGCTCTTCTGCTGATGCAATTGTTCAAGGCTGCGGTACCCTACACTGAGTATGGTCCGACATGCTCTTGCCCGGTTTTTTATTGACATTTACGGTCGTCCTAATATAGGTAGTGTAACTTTATGTCAGGATATAATATTAACCTTACCTTAAAAAACGCATTGCCTTTAATCCACAGTTCACCAGTTTGATTTGGTTTTTCAAGAATCTGGCCATCAATATCAACTAGCTGAAAACAAATACCATTAACTAATTAAAGAATTTCTATTTAAAAATACAATGTTTATTTTTTGACGTGATAACGTCAAAAAACGTAAATCGATGACCGGATGCACGTACGCAAAAGTGTCTAAAAAAAGGCACGTTATTTATTGGTTGCTAAGCAACAGCGAATGACGATTGCAGCGACATGACTTGCGATATAATTGGAACTAACGTTATTGATTGGTTGCTAAGCAACGTGAATGGCGACATGTCGTCAATGTTTTCATATAACGTTATCACGTAAAATTATCGTCCGTAAACCGATTTTACAGACAACCCTTTTTTACTGTTATATCGTCTTTAAGGTCTTACCTTGTATACATATCTATCAAAGAAAGGTTTTCCAGATGCACCGTATGGTGTATTGTCATCGAAGTTAAAAATTGGTACCAATAGCTCCGTCATTGTATAAACCAGATTGATTTGCGCGTTACATACTTTCTGAAATTAACACGAAACATAATATTTTTCCCGAATATTCAAAGAGGACTTAATTTTAAAACGGTTCAAAAATATTTCTCACTAAAACTCAGTGTCTTAGTCACTACTGTTCACCATCAAGTGACAGTGACAACAAAAGGAATATAATTTATTGACTTTTTAAAATTTAATTTCAATAAAGTATTTAGCCATTAATGTATTACCTACAATGTAAACCCGTTCTGCCTAGATAAGACATTAGTTTTCCCAAGACTACGAATTTCGACTTCATTGAAATTCGTTCGCTGGATATATATTTTTCTCGGAAGATTTAAAGCCTGAAATACTGTGTCGAAAAAGGGAAAAAGAATTCCTGCTTTTATACCTCACAATGAAGCTGAAGCAAGTTTATATCTAATAATGTAAGTTATAATACTTACTCTAAATCTGTCTAGTAATGGCCTCTCGATAGCACTGCCGCCAATAGCAATGTATTTGAAACACGATAAGTCACAAACGTTTTCTGCCGCTACAATAAATCGACCTAATAAATATGGAGTCCAGGCAGTGGCGCATGGCTGAAATATTTTACAATTGTTTTATTAGAACCTATTGAAGTTCGAAATCTTGATTTCGGCAGTCTTTTTTATACTCTTAGGCTTCTTAGGCATCCTGACAAGTTTTACATTAGGTGGGAATAAATGCGACTATAAATGAAGGTAGGTATGAATTTACTTTTTGATGTTTCGACCGGGTTACTCTAATCGTAGTCACAAATGAAGAGGATATACCAACCCTATTCTCGTGTCGAATTAAATATCATCATTATTTTAGCCATTTATAAACAAAGATGTTTTAGAAATAAACGCGAACCAAAAGTGTGCCGTTTGAACATAGCATTATAAGCTACATTTGGTGCATACCTACGTTATGCAACTGTTTACACCCGCCGCCGTTTGTACGACAACATAGGCTATCTCCCGAGGGGATGTTAGGTATCTAGGTACTGTACGAGTATAATACCTATGCTTAGTTTGCCTATATATTGTTTACCTTGTATTTATTGATAAGATTAATTAGTCCCTGCGGCGACGGCGCTGCTGAAGACTGAAGTCTCGTATATGATTTTAATGGCCCCGATATGAAATACAATAATGTAGACATCCATTGTAAAGATGCCATGGCCCAAACTATTCCGATTTTTACTGGAGCTGGTAACCTGTGAAACAACGTATAATATTATATAAAGTTATTTATCTCACCTTAAGTATTCATTTCATGTTTATTATTTCTCTTCTCCCGTAATATTCCGTCAGTAATCTCCCGTAGCGTAGTGTAAAATATACTTCCAACTCTGTCTGTTTCTACGCTTCTCCTACTCTGACTTGACTTTAGGCTTTTAAAAAGATAACTAGCAATATAGGATTATGAGTCCATTACTAGCAATCCTGTAACACCTTCAACTAAACTCAATGACTTGTGTTAAGAGTGAGTTCACGTCGGTAGTATAATGGGTAGATTTCGAAACCGCGACCTTCCGATTACGAGTCCAATGCCTTAACCATTAGGCTACCGCCGCTTCTCTAAACAACGCAACGGATTATGATACGATTGTCATAATCGCTAGGTATATACAATTGTTCGTTTAAGTAGGCACAATCAATTCATATATAAATTTTATTTTTAGGAAAAATGTACAACATTACTTTTAACAATGTACCTGCTCTGCTATTAACGTATCACTTACTCAATACTCAAAATATAATAAAACTTTGAGTACACTTTAACACGGTCTATAGATTTACTAGTAGGTATGAGATGTTACGAACTGGTTAAACTAGCATTAAGTTTTCAAACATGTTTGTTACAGTTTCAAAGTTTCTAAAGCACTAACTTGTAATGAATTGATGGATAATATGCTAGCTAGCTATGCTTGAAGGCTCTTTGAAAGATAAGATTCAACGAGGTCATCTAACAAAGAACCAAAGTTATCGAGATAGCTCGCAGGTTAAGCACGCTGAAGTGGCAAAGAACTGGTCATATCTATTGAAGGACCGGTGGCCGCTGAAGCAAACGAGTCCTAGAGAGGACACCGATACTTGGTAAACGTACGGTAGGACGATCTCCCAGCCAGATAGACTGACGACCTAAATATAGTCGCTAGGATAGACTAGAAGTGAAAGCTTAAGCACCGAGTGTCATGGTGTAAATTGAGCGAGGCCTGTGTCCAGCAGTGGACCTGATATAATATTCCGCTGATGCATATTTGATCAAAACTCTTGTCGCAGTTCAAAGAAAATTTAAAAAGAGAACCCGTATCATTTGGCTGGGTTAGGAACCGTAATATCTTTTAACAAATCTTCCAAACATCCTTTTAGGCAGTGGTATGAAACAAAGTGCATATTGAAAGCAAAGACATGCATTCCGTAGACACCGCAGATCTAGTTTACATCTGTGTACAAGTTTAGTATTCTATTATAGCCAAACAAGATGGTAGTTAGATAGAAATATCACTTTGTATTTTCGTTATTGGTTCGAAAATGTTACACCGAATTCGTATTGTTTCCACAGTGGAGATAGATTTCTCGTTCTAGTGTTGTTTCATGTAATTTTGTTTAGAATTGTGTTTTGTTTCACCTTAACCGATTTATTAAGAATTTTTCGAAGATCTTTTCTTTCCGCAATACAAAGTATTTTATTGTAGAGTTAAATATACAAGGTTTTAGAAGTAACGTGCCGTGCGTATCGTGGCGACTCGTAAAGGAATCGCCGCGATAAAGTCGCCGTTTGGAGACACGTTCTAAGGGAGTATATAGAAATAGGTGGCATTGGCGCGACGATCATATCGCCGCGATTCTTTCGCCCGTGGAAACGGTCCCTAACAGTGAAAGACCCGTCAAAATCCCTCTAGCCGTTTCGGAGATTATCCGGAACGAACAGACAGACAAAAAAATTAAAACTGTGTTTTTGTTATAAGTACGTATCATATATACTTTCATATGCATTTAGTAAAAAACGTTTATTTTTATATTACAAACAGACAATTCAATTTTTTTTATTTGTATAATAAAACCAACACTAGATAATATTTTGCATGTGTTGCAAACTGAGTTTTGTTTCGTGTCGTGTAAAAATACATAAAATAAACGAGTTACACGACTTTACGGTCGGTAGATTATTCATTTTATACCGCCAGAATTTGGCAAATACAGACATGAACTCAATAGTGTACGAATATGATATACCTACTTACCACCAACAAATCACAGCATTAAGCAAAGCTTCAAATGGAATAATTGCAACCTTCGGCAAGCCAGTTGTGCCGCTGGTCAATATTAGCCACGCTGTTGTTTCTGACTGGTCCAATACGGCTGGCCTAGAAATGTCATACAATTTTCAAATACCTACTTAGCTACGTGAGCAGGCTTTACTAGCAAAATATTAAACCTAGGAATCTTTCTGTATGGATTTGGTTTAATTTTAGGTTTGTAGATAAATATTTTTTGATGATAATGTCTTATAAATCGATGACCGGGTGCACGAACAAAAAAGTGTCACGTAGCAACGGTCACGTTATTGATTGGTTGCTAAGCAGCAGCGAATGGCGATTGCAGCGACATGCGATAAAATTGGAACTAACGTTATTGACTGGTTGTTAAGCAACGCGAATAGCGATATGTCATCAGCATCAATGTTTTTATAAGACGTTTTCACATAAAATTATCGTCAGTAAACCGATGTGACAGACAACCATTTTTAAAAATTAAATAATGTTACTTAATTGATTTTAGAATATTGTAACGATTCAAAAAACTTGGTGATACTATCATAATAAACGTCTAATTAACTAATTTTTTTAGTAATGTAAAGAATGCGCATTTACGATTATATCAAATACCTACATTCTTATTGTAATTTGTAATGAAAAGAAAAATACCATAAAATAACTTTTCATGATATCATCAGAGGGAGTAAACACATTACCTGTAATTAACTTCAGTGCCATTATTTTTCTTGATAAATGTTTCCATATCGGCCTCTTTATCGTCAAATATAACGACTTCGCATTTGTCGCTATTAGTTTCGAAAGCCTCTTTTATTTTTTCCTCGCAAGACTTTTGGCAAAATATCATCTTTGGATGAACGTATGTCCATAACTTTATTAAATCGCCTGTAAAAAGTCAGTTACTTTCATGGGTTGCTATATATTATTGGACGAAAAATGTCCTTCACTTACTTTAAGTCATTTCTAAGAGGAAATCGAGGATCGAATAAGTCATTACGGTCGTCATTATCCCTTGCCGAGCTCGCTTAAGTTGAAATGTGTCGAAAAAATTTAGGGTTAACCTTTAATTGTATTTTACTAACTATAGGTATAGATATATTTCGGTACTTAGTAGGTAAATGTTCTGTTAATGCTTCTACAATTCTGACTTTTAGTATGATTCATAATTGGTTTATAATAGAAATAATAATTGGTTTATAACAACCGTTTACTGACATAATAGTGTTCGATTACAAGCTCCTAAACATGTAATTAAGGAATTAAAAAAAGAACCCTTTAAGTAGAATGAACCATTACTAGTTTAAAAAAAAATAGTAAGTACCTATATACATCGTAGTTAGTCACACGTGTAAATTTTTAAACATTCTTCGACGACGAGAAATAGGTTAAAAAATTAATGAATGTTGCATTTTTTTTCCTAATCCATACATCCATAGTTAATAATACCTTTTTCTTTTTTTAAAAAGACGACTCCCGCATAGGTTACAAGCCCTGTGCTGCGGGGGACTTTACAAACATACAAGTACACCCAGACTCGGAACAACAATTTGTGGATCACAAAAAGTGGTGTTCCGTGTGGGAATCGAACCCACGACCTTGCGTAGCAGTCGGATACACTCCCACGGCGCCACAGAGGCAGTCAAACTCTGTACTATGTCAAGCTTTTTATTATTTGCATTTGTACTACTTACAGTTTCAAAACTCCGTAAGTACTTACTGCAACGCGGTATTTCAAAACCAGAATTTCCTATTTAGTAGTTAAAGTCAGTGAATGTAAATTAGGCTTACCTGCACCAGAGGGGTCGACGGCGCACAAGCTATATCCACCGACGTGGCAGGCGAAGTACGGAATACTCAAGTCCAGGTGGCTATTTCCCATAACGATGACGGTGTCCCCAGGCTTCAGGCCATAATTTTCCATTGCACTGGCTAGGCGGGCGGTACGCGTAGCCACGGATAGATTAGATTCCTTTTCGTCTGTTGCTCCATCGATCTACAGACCAACCATTTTGTTTACTATTTAGAATAGCTACTTGTTAATTTATACTTCTTTAATAATATTATAAAGCTGAAGAGTTTGTTCGTTTGTTTGAACGCGATAATCTCAAGAACTACTGGTCCGATTTGAAAAAATCTTTTTTTGTTGGATAGCCCATTTATCGAGGAAGGCTATAGGCTATATAACATCACGTTGCGACTTATAGGAGCGGAGCAGCGATGAGAAATGTTGCAAAAACAAGGAAAATTTATGCATACGAAGTTGCGCGGGACAGCTAGTAACATTATAAAGCTGAAGAGTTTGTTCTTTTGAACGCGATAATCTCAAGAACTACTGGTTTGGTTTGGAAGACTATATAACATCACGCTACGACCAATAAGAGCGAAGCAGCAATGAAAAATGCAAAAACGGGGCCAATTTACGCAGGCGAAGTTGCGCGGGTCAGCTAGTAAATTTATAATAAGAAAAGTGAGGCGAAAGCCGCAAATGAAAACTAACTTATCTAACTAAAGCTAGACGCGGATACATGGGGAGGGTGATGGGGGGCGGTGGTAAGAGGGGCAATTGCCAGACTCGACTGAATGACCTTTTTTTTGGGGGAATTTGAGAGATTTGACACTGAACCGGAGTGCTTAGGCAGGCAATTCTACACCCTCGGTAGTGGCGGATGGTGTACCAGTGTTGAATCAAATGATTCCCGTCATGCGAGCGACTGACACTTGACTGGTAGTAACAGTTGCCCCCCCCCCCCCAGAACAAAGTTCTGGATCCGCGCCTGACTAAAACAGTGTGAGTGTGTATTGCTGTATAATGAGGTTGTGAATTCGATGCCGATATTGAACAGAACTTTGCGAGATTCATCGATATTAGACGCGTGTCTGGGTATAGGTAACTCTGGTACAGACGTAGAGCTGGTACCAGGTCTGAATAACAGGATTGTATTTTCTTTGTGAGAAATCAAACCCTGATGGTTCTCCATTTTCCAATTGTTTCTTTTTCCTTATTCAAATTTAGTTTATAAAAGAACGTCAAAGCAAACAGCTCACAAACTATCATTGAGGTTTCTTGTGAGATTTTCGATCCCTCGACACATCCACCACAGTACCACAGTATATATTTTTACTGTGACAGTCTTTGTGTCTAATAATTGTGTTTGTAAATTCTATCACACAGGGTTCATACGGAAGTTGCATCTTTGACAGACGTGATGTGTTTTGAACACTGACCTCTACTACTACGAGTACTAGTACGTGGACAGGCTATTGCCGACAGCAAAAATGTTCCATTAGATTTTACTATTCGGCAGTTGAAATTGCTGTCACTTCGTACAGAGTGGTCAGTCCAGCGTACCTACTAGTATATCGGTCAGTACTTTTGAAAGATAAAATGTAAAAAAAACTAACATTATGTCTTGTCTTAAGTGTATATCTAGTCTCACTCTGAAGTCAGTCCCTCACGTTTGAGAATCCTGATCAGCGTTAAGGTTGTTTTAAAGCAAAAGGTCTGTCTCCAGTTCTCCACCGGTCTCTGTCCAGGGCATCTCTTACGACCGTATACAAATTAGAGCACGACAAGGCACAGACACATAAAAAGTATTCCCAGTAATTGATAATAAACACTTTTCCCACACCATTAAGTCTACTTTCTGTTGTACATAATAGACATATGACAAGAACAGCTTATAATAGTTTATTCAAGTAAACCTCAAGTTGGAGTACTAGGTCAAATGAACAAATAGTTTTCCTACTACGTGAGACTGGAGAGTGTTAACTATGTACGTGAACACGTATACTTTACTGAGTTATTTCTCTTTTACAACACTTTGCTTTTGTCTTATTAGTTTTCTTTTAAAATTGTATGTGACGCTTGAAACTTTGGTCTCATGATAGTTGTAAGATCTATGGAACAAGTAGTTTTAAATGTATTTTAGATTCGATGTTATATTTTTAAGTGTTCCTTTTCATATTATTTACGTATTCTTTACTAAGTTGTTTTAATTGTTTTCCCTTTGAAGTAATTTTTATAGGCATTTCTTGCCAATTACTTTACAAATACAATAATTGCATTTTTGAAAGATAGAACAATTTGAAGTCCAGACCCAGGAATCGAACCCGAGACTTAGAGCCAAACCGGGGCCAGAAGCGAACCACCTATCTGGACTATGTTACCTCAAATCTTTCTATCTCTTGATGCTCGCGAGTTTAGCGAGTATAACTTGTAAAAATGAATTGAATACGTGTTATTAGGATAAGATCGAGACTTTGTGAACCTAAAGAGTACATTATTAAGTTTTAATTATATGCTTGACACTGTTAAAACGGCTAGTTTGCCATAAATTCAAAGAAGAAGAAGAAGAAGAAGAACATTAATGCCGGATATCCACACGTTGACCTTGTGGAGGGTAAGGTGTTTTGTCCCTCTAGCTCCAGCTCAAAGGGAGGTCCTCCGACCAGGCAAGGTGATCATGCCTGTCGGGCCGCGGCCCAACGGTTAACGTTGGAAACTTGTATTTATAGTTAGCAGCTGTGAAAACTTCTATATCGCGATTCAGGATTTGACGCGAGCTGTCAAGTGTCAGTTTATTTATATTATTATACCATACCGCCACAACCTCAATGTAAATCCCAACGCCACTCGTCCTGGAGCCGGCGCGCGGCGTTACGATTAAGTTAAGTTTAAAGATGGGTGAATGTTTTGTATAAAAATCATATACTTTCGTGCCTCAGAGAGCAGAAGTCGTCGGTCTTAGGAATAGCAAGAATTCAGATTCATTACTATCTGACTATAAGAGAGAGAAAATAGAGATTCACTATATAGAGCAGTATCTCCTGTGGCTAGTGTACCAGCTTAGAGATTCGTGGTCGTCGTGTGTTGCTTTAGAACATTATTATAAAATCAAATCATTTATTGCAACTAAGTGTACATACAGATGTTATATTTAAGGATAGGCACTTTACAAACTTAGTGCCTTTTTCAAGCATTGCAATATAGAGAGAACTTAAAATTAATCATATTAATATAATAATATCTTGGGACAACTCACACAACGCTATGTGATCCCAAACTAAACAGAGTTTGTTTTGTGAAAACCTGACAACGGATAAACATATTTATATATTTTTAAATACATATATTTTATATATAAATAACACCCAGACACAGAATAAACCATCGTGCTCATCACACAAAGTTTTATCCTGGGTGGTGATCGAACCCACGACCTCCGGCTTAGCAGTAAAGGTAACTAACCACTAGGCCAACAGGCCAGATATAATTATTTTAAATAAGTTTATTTAATCTCCCACAATTATTAATGTTAATATAATTTTATTATACCTAGTCTGGCCATAAATACTGTTACAATTAAAAATAAGAAAGATATTACATTTGAATTTGGAATCTGTCATTTTTATACGATTGTTCATTGTATTTTCTAATTTTGGCGCCAATACATTGTACAATATTTTGCTATATTAAAATGGAGTGGGGTGATAAAGAAAACCGAATCGCTGTGATTGCATTACACAAAGTTGGTATGGAGCCGAATGTAATTTTTAAAACTCTCCATACGCTTGGTATTAGTCAAATGTTTGTGTACCGGGCTATTAATAGGTACAATGAGACCTTCTCTGTTTGTGACAGAAAAAGATCTGGCCGTCCACGTAGTGTTCGTACGAAAATGGTGGTCAAAGCAGTAAGGGAAAGAATTCGAAGAAATCCTGTCCGAAAGCAAAAGATTTTATCTCGGGAGATGAAGATAGCACCCAGAACCATGTCACGCATTTTAAAAGATGACTTAGGACTTGCAGCCTATAAGAGACGCACTGGTCATTTTTTAACTGATAATTTAAAAAAGAATAGGGTGGTAAAATCGAAGCAACTACTGAAGCGGTACGCAAAGGGAGGTCATAGAAAAATTTTGTTTACGGATGAGAAAATCTTTACAGTTGAGCAACATTTTAACAAACAAAATGACCGTATTTATGCTCAAAGCTCTAAGGAAGCTTCCCAATTAGTCGACAGAGTGCAACGTGGGCATTATCCGACTTCAGTGATGGTTTGGTGGGGTGTTAGCTATGAAGGAGTGACTGAGCCATATTTTTGTGAAAAAGGTATCAAAACATCGGCACAAGTGTATCAAGATACCATTCTTGAGAAGGTAGTTAAACCCCTTAACAACACCATGTTCAATAACCAAGTATGGTCCTTCCAACAAGACTCAGCGCCGGGTCATAAAGCTCGGTCCACGCAGTCTTGGTTGGAAGTGAACGTTTCGGACTTCATCAGAGCTGAAGACTGGCCGTCGTCTAGTCCCGATCTTAATCCGCTGGATTATGATTTATGGTCAGTTTTAGAGAGTATGGCTTGCTCTAAACGCCATGATAATTTGGAGTCCCTAAAACAATCCATACGATTGGCAGTGAAGAATTTTCCCATGGAAAGAGTGCGTGCTTCTATTGATAACTGGCCTCAACGTTTAAAGGACTGTGTTGCAGCCAATGGAGACCACTTCGAATAAGAATTTTATATTTTGAATTGTTTTTTATTTATGTATTAAACTAACACACTGTAAAAGTAATAAATATTATTTGCAATATAAAAAAATGTTTTTTCTTCGTAACAATATTTATGGCTAGACTAGGTAATTATAATACACACATTGCATAAAATTATTGTTTACTTTATTAATACTCAGATGTATGAGATTTAGTGTGTTACCTACATATTAAATAATTTACAATATTATATAAATATTAATACAATTATTGCGATAGGTCAGTAGAAACTAAAAGTAGGTAGGTAGGTATTCTGAATTTTTTGAATGAGGTGCGATCATATTTGTTTATTAAAGATAATATTATTTTCGGCTTTTTTATGAATTTAAGGTAAAGGATTTACAAAGATAGACAGTAGCGTGTCCATCTGTTTATGTTTAAATTAAATGTGGTCACATATTTATGTAAGCACTGCGATTATGAAACAACGTCTGTTGGGAGAACCCATATCTAACTATGACAGCTTCAGAGCTAAGTAAAAAGTACCGGTTTAATATTATGAACAATTATTTTTGCTCACCTCTTTATTTTGACATCTCACTGCCGCCATTAATGTTGTTTTCAAACGTCACATAACTAAGAACATTTGGGCGATCAAGACGAATCTAACGACGTGTTAATTGTATAAATCCGTTCAGTGGATTGTGAGATATCAGGTAATACCTAATATTACATACCTACATACATACATACAAGATAAGCGCGAAAAACATAACCCTTCTTAACAGTCGGGTAAAAAGAAAGATTCACTTGAAAATAGATATTTAAATTATTAACTAGTTTTAACTACCTATCTCAATTTTAATTACCTAAACTGTAAACCTTTTGATACATTCAGAGAAATGATTAAACATTCTCGGTACAGACCTAGTGATATTATCTCTTTAGTAACAATAATTTCTTAAAAGGTTTTAAATAATTAATTTCATAACGAATCATATTTGTTGAGAAAATAATATTTATACTAATGTAAAATTGTGCTTTTCTTTTATGTTGTAATAGTGGATTAAATTGAATTCTTCTACTGATTTATAATATACACAGGCGAAAGTTTGTATATTACAATAATGTATATAGTGAACAACGATATTCATTTGGATGGGGCTGGAAAAACCTTATACCTGAAAATCTGTCGAATTTTAGTTACCACAGATTTGCCATTATTTAACGATCTTCTGCTCAAACTTTCATCTTACCTGACTGATCAAGTCCGGCTCTTGCAACATAGCTTGGAGCACTAAATGTCCAATGTGGCATTCCTTTTCTTCAATATTCCATCGTACTGCGGCGTTCTTTTTCAACAGCCGCAAACGTTCGTTAATACAATACGCATTAATCTTTTTACTAAAACACATAATGACTATAAAACCACAAAATACAAAGAGTACGAAGGCTGCGGAAATCCTTTTATTATTTTACAAAGAAAGCAAAGATCAAATAGGTCTAAATGTCTGTTGTTCACTGATTTTTTCCAGAAATTATCTGCAGTTAGTCGCGAGACTGTTATTTATAATTTGTGGTGGACTAATACTCATAGGTAAGTAATATTTATTGCGTTATAGTGATGGATCGCTTGGGATTAATCTGTGTTTACTTTGTATTATTTGATAGCTGTTTCAGATAGTAAATTAGGCCGTAATTATATTGTAATACCTAATCACGACGAGTGCATTGCGCATAGTATGTATCTATTAATAAGGTTAAAGAAAAATAGTAATAGTTTTGTGCAATATGATTATGCCTAAGACCTGTGTAATTACTAAAATGCGAATTGAAAGGACAGTAGGTACTGCCGAGGTTTCATGCAAATACATCATATACGTATGTTGTGTATGAAACTCGTTACGTGGAATATTTATACGTGGATATACACGTTTGTATTTTATTATATCCACGTATAAATATTCCACGTGGATATAAGAGACAGTCTTGGACTGAGAGTTTCATGATGATGGTCGTAATTTTTGATATTTGATTATCTTTATTAATAAGTGAATAAATAGTGTCACCTATTTCATATCTTGTACATGTACTTGTAATCTCATTTCAGTAATAAGTCGTGTTCGTCGGGAAAATATATTTTTATTTGATTAATCCTGGTACCAGCTCACCCAAGAGCTGCGTCAACGTGAAAGTACCTATAGGGCTGGACCGTCCATAGGGCGTACTGAGCGACCACTCCAGGCGTCATGGGGCACCAAAAGCGTCCGAAAGTTAAGGAACCTAGGGCGCCAAATGCTATCAAGAAGCGATAACTGTATCGCACAGTGTAATCCCCATTTTTGGGATTCCTTTTTATTCTAAATTCAGTTAGATCTCATCATTCACAAGCACATTTGTTTTAGTTGAAAATCGACTATTTTTTATTTTGAAATTCAGAAATATATTAATTTCTCCCAAACTAAGCGTAACATGTAAAAATGAGGTTTGAAACATCGATAGTGACCTTAATGCTGCATATTTTAAAGCCACTAACAAACCTTGTAACTTTATTAAATCAAAATATACGAGATTTTCGATTTTTAGTTTTTATTATTTTTTCTTGAAAGTGCCACCGTATTGGGAAAAGTTATTCATACTAAAATAATGATTATCACTTACTCTATACGTCATACAAATTTCACATCTCAATGCCATAGAGTCTTGTGTCTCGTCTACATCACGCCATAAAGGCAGATGAACTTGTCGAGTACCTCCGGATCAAGTCGAAGTGGACCTTGTGGTGGAGATGTTCCCACCATAACGCCAATTGGGTATTTAACTACTATCAAAATAAAATATTTTATACTGACCATGTAAAAATATGTGAAAAGTGTTCTGAAAAATCATGTTCATTTATTAATTTAACGTTTTTATTAATTTTTAATTATAAAAAGCAAATGATTTGACCATGGAAAATGTGACGTCATATGCTAGCATTTCAAACAAATTTGTACGGGGCGGGTCGTTTTCGACATTTCTTAAAAAGAGGCTTATTTGACTTCAGGCAAATACCCTATTTCAAGTCGTTTATGGAGCGAGTGCCCACTGAACATTTGTCCACCTTTATGAAGGAGGACTTCTGGTCCAAAGGTGTAGTGTAGAGTACCTACCGACGTTTTCGTGGGGGGGGCTACGTGACACCACGCAGCGAAACCTCACGCCGCGCCGCCGCCGTCTCAAACTCAACGTCGTGTATAGTTTTTAATTTATTAGCTTTTATTTTGTATTAGTTTATTGTATAAGATTTCAATGTATTGAATAATATTTTTATGTATTTGGAGCCTGAAATAAATAATAATAATAAAATATATATATAATAATATCTTGGGACAACTTACACAACGCTATCTGATCCCAAACTAAGCAGAGCTTGTACTATGGAAACCAGACAACTGATAAACATACTTATATATTTCTAAATACATACATATTATAGATAAATAACACCCAGACACAGATTAAACCATTGTGCTCATCACACAAAGTTTTATCCTGGGTGGGAATCGAACCCACGACCTCTTGCGTAGCAGTCGGATACACTCCCACCCTGCCACAGAGGCATGATGATGACTGCCTCTCCTTCGCTTAGGCAATAATAAAATGATTATAATTGCCTAAGCGAATACCTAGGTAGTACCTACTAGCATGTATTTTGTAATTCTAGATTTCTTTGCTTATGAATAGTATTGCTACTATTTCCAGCAGTTTCAAAACTATCGATATCTGCAATCCATTAGTTTGGATTTATGTATTTATATTTGAATAAAACAATCACTTAAATGAAATGCATTACCGACGAAGTTAGATTAATTAAATTAGTTTATGTTTTCAAATAAAACAAAACGATAAATAAATTTCAAATGTTTCGTTTTTAATTAATGGACGGTGTAGCCATGTTTTTATTTCTGCGTAATTTGCCAACGGTTTTGAGGGCTTAATTTTATTATTAGTTAAAACTTCCTGCAAATAACTCGCTCGTAAAATTGTTTTTATTTTACATTTTAGTAATTTATTATTCATTTGAAATGGGCCCAACATCGATATTTTTTGCTTTTAAATTACATTAGCCGTTCTCTGTGGTATTTTTTTTACTTATTGTCGTAAGTAGTAGGTTCCTGTTTAAGGCACGTGTCCCATCAACGGCGAAAAGGCGTGCCGCGAGTAGCGCGTTGAAATTAACCATAAACCCTTTGATTATATAATGTCTAGATTCCCAATCCGGCATCTAAAACTGAAGCAAAGAACTGTCATAAAGTACGGTCAAATGAACGTACTTTTTGAGAGGTAAGAAGACACCTATCAGATGTTCTAGCCATAGTTATTCTAAAATGGCGCATTTTCAACGAGTGTCAAACGTCAAAAATAGTAGCTTCATTTTTTTTATAGGCTTACTGAGGGGATGCTACGCTGAGCTAGATGCTACTTCTAAGTTAATATAAAAAAAAATACGGCTGTTTATGTTGCAAAAAACGTACTTTTTGACACTGTCAAATCTGTCGGAATCAAAATTTATAGGGTATATTCCGTTGACCTAGAACTGTGAAATTTAAAAAGTAATAAGTCTTAAACAATAAGTCTGAAAAAGTTGGAAAATTATACTTTTGTAGTTAAATCATATATCTTAAAAAACGCGAGACAAATTTGTACAGAACCCTTGGTGGGCGAGTCCGACTTGCACTTGTCCGGCTTTTGTATTAGCTCTAGTTTTTGAGACAAAGCAAAACGTGATTTTTACAAAAAGAAAACGATTTGTTAATAATATTTTTAATGGAATTTGTACGAAAATAAACTAAAATTTGTACGTCAACTTATAAAGCCTACTTAGCTGGGATAATTTTCCTTCAAATATCACTAATATACACACCCAATATCAACACTCTAACAAAAATTTGCACTTTAAAGCCTAATATTTCACAAACGGATAGCTAAACCGAAAAATGTTTTTAAAAGACCTATCTAATTTTATTTTTATAATTAAATACCCCACACGATGGGATAGGTGAGAAAACAAAACACATCCCTACTTTTCATAAAGGTGGGTACCTACGTACATTTTTTTTCAATATTTAATTATTATACATTGTTGGCGTAAGTAATATGTATATCCATGCAAAATTACAGCCTTCTAGCACTAACGGACAGACGGACAGACAGACCGATGGACATGATGCCATGGCGATTTTTGTCATTTTCAGCGACGGAACCCTAAAAATGGAATGTCTAATCACATTCTGATTTCAAAATTTCCTCTGATTACAAAAGTGAACCGTTAACATAAATTTAAGATAGCAAATATACTTATACCTACAAAGCAATATGATAAAATTATGGCTGTTTTAAACATTCAGTAGTTAAAAAGTAGGACGGATCTGCAAACGATGGTAGGCACAAAGAGATAATATTTGTAGCCTGTTTCTGTGACTAGGTCAAGGTTATTTTTGTGTCTTTAATTTCAAGGAGTTTTTTGTTTCAGTGATGGGTTTAAGAATTTAATGTTAGAAACGTGTTGTCTTAGGAATTAAATTCGTTTCTATTGTTGTAGCTTGGCTTACATTTAAAAATGAGTTTTTGAGTAATTTCTACTTTGATAATTAATTAAGTGTTAGTAGTATTGCAAGTAGAAATTATTCTCCAAAAAATTTAAAATAAAGTTAGGATACAACTAAGCTAAGTGCATCTGGTTTTTATTTGAAGCGAAAATATTATACAAAAATAATACTTAAAAATGTATATTTGTATTCTGTTTTCTAGATATAAATCAAACAAACTGTGGTTCTATGATGATTTTATTATCTATACTATACTAATATTATAAAGAGGAAGAGTTTGAGTTTGTGTTTGTTTGTTTGTTTAAACGCGCTAATCTCAGGAACTACTGGTCCGATTTAAAAAAAACTTTTTTTGTTGGATAGCCCATTTATCGAGGAAGGCTATAGGCTATATTACATCACGCTACGACTAATAGGAGCGGAGTAGCAACGAGAAATGTTGCAAAAACGGGGAAAATTTACGCTTACGAAGTTGCGCGGGACAGCTAGTCTCTAATAAATGAAAATCACAAAATGTAATTAATCAGTCTGTTTAGTCAGTCTTATTCCTAGGACCTTATTAGATATTTCCATGGTAGGTATTTCACCTCAGAACATATGCTAGTACCTAGGTATAATGTTCTGCGTATTTAGAATTACAGATTCATATAAAATGTTCTGTGAATAATTTTTAGACCGTCCTGAGTCACGTTTTGTTCTTTGCGATGAATCCATTGATAAATGAAAGCGTTGCGGAGACATTTGCTTATTCACGCTTTAAAAATACTTTAACTAAGTAACCGATTATGCTTATTTAAAATTTCGTGTACCTAATAAAGTCCAGCCCATATTATGTGACAAAGCAGTGGACCCTGTTAGGCATGTAGGTATGTCCTGAGAAAACTAAACAAAATTAAGTTAAAATACAATAATTGAAATGTTCAGAAGGCATTTTATCATTATAATAGTCAAATTATTTAAAAAACACCGGCTTTTATTACTAAAATCAACCAAAATTGAATAACTATTTTTCATAAATTGAGTCACGTCGATCGCCGCTGTCATTGTCAAAACGGCTGGCGCGAAAGCAATGAACGTGATGCACTTTTATGATTGGTCAATAGGGAGGGTTCGTACGAGAACTGTATTAGTTTTAGCATTAAGTGCGCGAAGTTTGAATATATGGACCTAATTAGGAACCGGCTCTTATTAGGCTTATCTTTTCAATTGTAGAGAGATTAAAAATATGATCCCTGTATAAAGTTATTACTTTTTATTAAGATTGTTCTTAGTTGCTTGTAGCGAATTACCAGGAATAGTACTCCCAGGTTGAAAAAGGAACGACAGATAAAAACATCAACAGTAACATGTTACTTTCTAGCAGAGTCACTCTTGGTAGATGAATTCCAGAAGTGGTGAGGAAGGGTCAAAGGCGGTAACCGAAGTAGCTAGGCGGAGTTGAAGTCGACCATAAAACATTAACGAGTTTCCCTTATACTTGTTGTCTTAAACCAGGTCCATCCAAGTTTAACGTTTCTCTGTTTATTGAACATAGCACAGTTTGCCCACAACTCAATATGAAATTAGTTTTAAGTTTTAATTAACGGTCAGAACGAGCTTGATTCAATTTGGAGTTGGACTCAAACGTTTTCATGTAGCGTTGCGTTCGTTCACTGTTTAATTAGATACATCTTTGATTGCTAGATAACTACACAGTTCGCAATATATAAAATAAATAGGTATTTGTTTCAGGTAAAAAGGTGTAGATAGGTTACAAGCGCTCCGAAAGCGGTACTTAAAATCTATACAATTGAGAAAGCCGGGGATTACCTTTTTTTAGATAATTGATAATTAAATCATGCTTTCCTCCTTTTACATATTTTTTTAAATATTGTGACATTGCAATATATATATAGGTATAGGTTATCTATGTATGCAGTAGTTTGGCGTTTTAAAGATCGAATGTTGTTTATGTAACTTATCTACAACTTTTTACTTAAACAACATTCGATCTTTAAAACATCATTGGGTATTTGTAAACTACTTACATCCATGATTAAAGTGAAATGTTAACTTTAGTAACTAAGAAATATCTCCGATATTAATAAATATGTATTAGAATGAATTAATTTACTTAGTTGGTAAAAAAAGATGAAATTAGCTTATATATTAGAAGAAAGGTAATAGGTACTTGTACGCAAGTCTCTTTCAATGTAACATGAAATCACATTATAACGAGAGTAGGAAGAGAATATTATAATTGTTATACTACGCTTGAGCAACGCATGTTCAGGACAAAGTGGTCTAAGATTCTGAGTTCGTGAACTATGTATTTGTGTAATTGCTCGAGCGCGATCATATGAAGCTCTCTTAAGAGCGCTGCGGTGGGCAGACGGCCTTAGCCTTTTGTACTCTTGGTATTTTGTGGTTATTAGTAGCTATAGTATGTTTATTGAAAAATAGATAGCAGGTACGAAGATTTAGCTTATTCCTTTCTAATACTAAAAACAAATAGCATCGGTATTAGTTTCTTTATAAATAAACTAGCTGACCCGCGCAACTTCGCCTGCGTAAATTATCCCCGTTTTTGCAACATTTCTTATTGCTGCTCCGCTCTTTATTTGTCCACTATTTAATGGATGTTATTATACATATAAACCTTCCTCTTCAATCACTCTATCTATTAAAACCGCATCAAAATCCATTGCGTAGTTTTAAAGATTTAAGCATACATGGGGATATAGGAACAGAGAAAGCGACTTTGTTTTATATAATTTGATTCGTTTTTAGTATCAGAAATGAATAGGTGGGTATTTTTCTGCTAAGGTTGCTGCAAAGTTTATAACCCTCAAAGAATCAGAAAACTTATGTGTAACTTACGATACTTCATCATTGATATAATATTATAAAGCGGAAGAGTCAGTTTATTTGTTTGTTTAAACGCGCTAATCTCAGGAACTACTAGTCCAATTTAAAAAAAAATGTTGGATAGCCCATTTATCGAGGAACGCTATAGGCTATATAACGTCGCGCTACGACTAATAGAAGCGGAGAAGCGACGAATAGTGTTTCAAAAACGGGGAAAAATTACGCATACGAAGTTGCGCGGGACAGCTAGTCATTGATATTTCCGTTACTTTTATTCTTCACATAACAGTGCAAATTTTCTTCATTCGTTTACATTCTAGTTCAGTATTGTTCATTTAGATGAAAGCTCGCTTTAATAATAAATTTTCAACATGCAGTCCCGTGAACGGTGATAGATTACTCCACCTGTGACGGGTGTCGGCAAATACAAAGTATACTCGACGTAGATACATTGGGGTTTGGCCAAGTCTTAACCAAGTGAGTGACAGCTGAATAAAATAGAGTAGAAACACTTTTTGGTAAAGTTTCATTACCAAAAAGTGTTTCTCAAGTGTGTTGTTCATTCATAAAAGACTAGCTGACCCGCGCAACTTTGTATCTGTCAAATTACCTGTTTTTACAACATTTTTCATTGCTCCTCTACTCCTATTGGTCATAGCGTGACGTTATATCCTTCTATATCCTTCCTCGATAAATGGGTAATCCAACAGTAAAAGATTTGTTCAATTCGAATCAATAGTTCCTAAGATTATCGCGTTCAAACAAACATACAAATAAAAAACTCTTTAGCTTATAATATTACTCTAGATGAAATTTCATCAGCATAAAAACGCGCACATTGTATTAAACTGCAAATGTTTCTTATTTTAATCTCCGTGTAAAATTTTCCTGTAGGTACAGCAATTTAGAAATTAATTTGGAAAAAATGAAATGAGTCCGGTTTGTTGTGTATTAATTAAGGTGAAATGAAATGCCAACAAAATCTGAATATGGGTTGTGTATCTATTTTTTGCCGCCTGTCCGTCAAGTGTCGTATAGGGATTTCAGACTACGGCTCTACAAAAATACTGCCACTGGAATGATGACCATGGCCAAATTGGAAAATCTATACTAATATTATAAAGCGGAAGAGTTTGTTTGTTTGTTTGTTTGTTTAAACGCGCTAATCTCAAGAACTACTGGTCTGATTTTAAAAATTCTTTTTTTATTGGATAGCCCATTTATCGAGGAAGGCTATAGGCTATATAACATCGCGCTACGACTAATAGGAGCGGAGTAGCGACGTGAAATGTTGCAAAAACGGGGAAAATTTACGCATACGAAGTTGCGCGGGACAGCTAGTGTTATAATATAATAATATTGTGGGGCAACTCACACAACGCTATCTGATGCCAAACTAAGCAGAGCTTGTAGTATGGAAACCAGACAACTGATATACATACTTATATATTCTTAAATATATACATACCTATATATATATATAAAAGGAGAAGCTGACTGACTGACTGACTGACATATCAACGCGAGGACTAAACTATAAGGGTTAGAAACTTGAAATTTTGCGCAGGGGTTCCTTTTATAACGTAGGGGGAGCACTAAGATAGGACTTTTAAAAATTCGCCCCGGGGTGCAAAGTTAGTATGAAACTTTGCCGTTAAAATATTTTGGTAACAATCTGGCATCCACGCGGGCGAAGCCGCGGGCATAAGCTAGTTATAGATAATAACACTATAACTAGCTTATGCCCGCATATGCTCATCACACAAAGTTTTATCCTGGGTGGGGATCGAACACACGACTTCCGGCTTAGCCGTCAGGCTCGCTAACTACAAACTAACAGGCCAGTATAAAACATTATTTACAAAAAAAATATATAACCGACTTCAATCACGGTTGATTTGCTGGCACTTGTTGAGGAGTTTCGTCGTCTTCATCAGATCTTTACGAAATTTATGTAGGACCATATCAGAATAAACCTCTTTGGAACAACAAAATGATTTAAAAACTTCCTATAAATGACATAGTTACTCCCAAACATTTATAAAAACTTTTTAAAGTCGGTTAAAATACATGATGACTCACGGAAACAGAATCTCGGAACGCCTTCCGAACAAAGTGGTCAGTAATGTTCTGTAATTCCGTGTCCGTGAACGATGTAGCTATATGTGTGTATTGCCCAAGTCTGAACCTCTAGACAAATGGCATAAACGTTAATCGAATAGAATGACCATCGAATAGAATGACAATGAAATGGAAATATAATCGAATAGAATGACAATCGAATAAAAAGGCAATCAAATAGAATAAAAATCGAATCGAATTACAATCGAATAGAATTACGTCGTTCCGCACGCAAATCAGCAATTAAATATTTTTTTATTACGAGATTCGTGGGTGCGCTCGCAACGACGCCATTCTATTCGATTAGCATTTATGCCAGTTGTTGCAGAGTAGAGAGACGCAGATATATCTGAAAGCTAACTTCTGTACTCTCAGTATTATGTGGTCCAATCACGCAGTGTTGGAAAGCTTATATTATACAGTTCCCCGTGATAGAAAACTTGATAAAGGTATAATGGTATGCATTGTTCTAGTATCTACCGAAGATTTTGCTCTTTGTTTTTATTACGCGAAGTTTCCCCGAAGCAGCATAACAAGTGTTATGTTACATAGAAACACTAATTAATTAAAACATGATATACCTAGACTGGGAACATTGTGATGTTTGTAACTTTACATCGGGAAAATTTGACGTAAACAACTATACAAGGGATTTAATCGAACCCAAGTGGCTAATTTGCCCATTTGCAAGAATATTGAGATTCTAAGAAATTGGTACATATAGTTCGTTGTTTAGTAATTGACTGACATGTTCATTTACGAATTGACAAGGCGCTGACAACTGACATTAATATGGATATAAACAAAATAAAATAACACATACAGATGAATATAGCCTCCTTCTTTTATGAAGTCGGTTGACATAATAAATATTATATCAAAATCTACACTTAATAATAAAAATATATTATGATAAGATAAAGATTTGTATTTTTGTATGTAACGAATAAACTTGAAAACTAATAGACCGATTTTAAAAATTCTTTAGCTTTGAGAAAGCTACAGTCGGTATCGATAATATATCTATCGATGGATTTTGCTACTAGTGGTAGTATTTTGAGATATTTTGTACGGCGCTTATGTCAAAAATATAGCTCTAGTAGCCAAATCCATCGATAGATAGATTATTGAGACTAGCCGAAAGTGTTTGATTTTAGAAACCACTGCGCGAGTCAGGCGATCTGAGATGAGATTTGAGATAGGTATCACATTGTTTAGTTTTAAGGGTTTTGGTAAGAGCTCCCGCCCTAGGGTATACCTCTTACCAAAACCAAAAAGCTTATAAGCTATGTATGTAAATACAAACAAATATACAAATACAATGCAAGCATACACAGTTTCGGAACCAGCATTTTTCTAGATCAGAAAATTTTCTCCCTAGTGCGAATTGAACTCACATTTTCTTGTAGGTTCAGCAATCGAGCGACACTATCTGGGCGAGTAAGATGATCTAGAGTTTTAGAACAATTAACTTTTATGGTAGATCAAGCTTTGTTTGCAATGTTTCAACAGTTTATAATTACGATAGTTTTATTATAAACTATCGGTAGGTAGGTACTTGTACGACTTGTTGACTTATTGGTATTTGTTAGATTTAATACCTATAAACTTTCAGTAGGTACTCGTACAGTCTCGGCACCACTCACCCCGTTGATCTTACCCCTTTGAATAAAATGCTCCACTCACCCCTTTTTGGTGTATCTTTTAACCACAAATTGAGTTGGCGTTATATAATATAGAGGGTTGCCATTTGTTTTCGAACACGAGAGAGAATAGAAGAGAAGATAAAGTAGTAATATTTGCCGAAGAAAAGCTAAGATTCCGCGTAGAAAAGATGCAGACCACAAGCACTTCATGGGTAACTCAATTATTAATGTGGTCGCGGTGTAAAGGCCGCCTAACACAAATAAGTTATTTTTTATCTCCGAAACTAAGCAAATAATTAGTAAGATTCCTGTAAACGAAGTATTGTTGGGTGATATCAACATAAATATGTCTGCAGTGCATAACCAAACTACAGTGTAGTTCTGCTAGCTACGTGTGCTGGTGAATTCGCAGCTTATCGCGAAACCACAGTCACACGGCTAATGTTCTGGCAGAGTAGGGGGTGGCCCATCCCTGGGCTGCTCGGATGACGGGCTTGGCGTGCACTCACACTGCCGTCGAGCGGACGGGGAGATCCTTTTTCTGCCACCGTCGGAAACTCGTAATTCCTAGTAGGAGTGTCTAGTGTAAGAAGTAGGGAAAAATATTTTTAATAGAAGGAGGAGCCCAAGCCTCGTGAAAAAAGACGTGGTTGCTGAAAGATAGGGAGAGGACGCAGCAAGGAGTGGGGGCAGTTTGCCCCGAGAAGTGACGGAGTCCGGCCTTTTGAGCGGTTCCAGAACTTTGGTGACGTCTGAGTCACTGGATAGCCTGTTGCGGTTAGGCCGGTTAGGCTCCTATTCTTCGCTAAGCTAAGTTAGCGATATGGACCTGTGGGTGGGTCCAGAGACTTTGACTGCTGAGCAAACCCGCGCTCAACAATCGACGACGGAAACCTTCCTGAGGTTTACCTCGAGGTCCGCAGGAAGGTTCATTCTTCCCAAAGAGGGAAGGTTCTGTGGCGAGGTTCGCTCGTCCGAAGACACCCCCGGCAGTGACGGCCGCCGATATCACACCTATCGTTCGAACATTGGCGTATTTTCAAAGAGGGCGGCCTAAAACAGAGGTCACACAGAGGGTGAAATAGTTGCTGAGGAGCAGGTCCAGCAGCTGTTGGGTGGGCTCAGCTCGTCGGAAGGGGTTAGTTGCCCGAAAACCGTCGAAGAACTCATGCGCTCGGTGACCTATCTCCGTGGCGGTCATCGCGTGGCTCAAAGTCAAAGTCAAAGTCAAATATCTTTATTTCGTAAAATCAGGTTAATGATTATTTGAAAACGTCAAATTAAAACATAGTAAAAATTTTATAAAATTATGAATGTTTGAAAAAAAAAAAACAAAATGAGGTTAGGTGGCAGTTCCAAGTGTAAAGCTCATGAGAAGAAGCTGCCAAGAAACTCATGTGCCACTCTTTTAAAATCATCAAGTTTTTCTTTACAAAAATAAATTTTACTGAATGAACCAGTGTGTTTGGTGAGTGTAATCGTTTAAAAAATAAGGATAACTAAATAATAATACTATTAGTAACTCTAAAATGAGTATATATAAACGTATTCAGCAAACACAATACTTCACTTCTTACAAAGTAAATATGTATATATACATATAATCTTAAAGTACATTTTAATAGCCTGTGAGAGAAAGCAGTTCAATCCCAAGCGTTTTTGTCTTCCATATAATCAATTATTGAGTAGTAACTTTTCATACACAATTTTTTCTTAATGGTACACTTAAATTTATTACGACTTAATTTTTGAATATCGCTAGGGATTTTATTGTAGAAACGTATACATTGGCCCCGAAATGATTTGTTTACTTTTTGTAACCTTGACGCTGGTACAACAAGTTTATGTTTGTTCCGCGTGTTAATATTATGTATATCACATTTCTTACAGAAACTATCAATATTTTTGTGAACATATATAAGGTTTTCATAGATATACTGACATGCAACAGTCATGATATTGATATCCTTAAATTTTTCTCTAAGTGAGTGTCTACTACTAAGATCGTAAATTGATCGAATAGCCCTCTTCTGCAGAACAAAAATGGTTTGAATGTCGGCAGCATTCCCCCATAGTAGAATACCGTACGACATTAAACTATGAAAGTAACTAAAATAAACTAATCGCGCTGTTTCAACGTCTGTTAGCTGACGATTTTTTCTAACTGCGTACGCTGCAGAACTGAGTCTATTAGACAATTCACTTATATGTGGGCCCCACTGAAGCTTAGAATCTAGAGTAATTCCTAAAAACTTTGTGGTCTCTACAGGGTTCAACTCATCTTCTTTTATTTTTATAGTGGTTTTTACTGGTTTCACGTTAGGTGTTATAAATCGAATACATTTAGTCTTGCCCTCGTTTAAGAGTAAATTGTTAACATCAAACCAGTTAACCACTTTTGAGATAGCCATATTTACATCTTTAAAGTCTTTTTGCTGGCGTTTTAATTTAAATAAGAGTGATGTATCATCTGCAAACAGGACTATCTCATGATTATTATTAACTAGATATGGTAAGTCGTTTATGTAAATTAAAAACAATAACGGCCCGAGAATAGAACCCTGTGGGACTCCCATTTTGACCACAGACCCCGGGGAGCGTTTACCATTAACATCATCTTTCTGAATCATGTTACTCAGATAGGACGTAAGAAGATTCAGAGCTGTGTTTTTAATACCATAATGTTGCAATTTCCTGATTAATGTTTCATGCAGAACACAGTCAAATGCCTTAGATAAATCACAGAAGACGCCTAAAGCATCTTGCGATTCCTCCCAGGCGTTAAAAATATGTTTTAAAAGCTCCACACCAGCATCGGTTGTAGAGCGACCCCTAGTGAAACCAAATTGTTTAAAGTGTAATAATTTATTTTTGTAAAAGAAGTTCTGCATCTGATCATATATTATTTTTTCAAAGATTTTACTAAATGTTGGTAGTACTGATATGGGTCTAAAATTAGTGGGGTCAGACATACTACCTGATTTAAACAATGGTATTACTTTACTATATTTCATTAAATCAGGAAATACACCACAATCTATACATTTATTAAATATAAAAGCCAAGTTCTGCGCGATAAAAGAAATTATAGACTTAGTAATCACAACTGAGTTACTCCAGAGGTCGGTAGTCTTCTTAACATTAATAGAATTAAAAGCTTTTATGACATCTATATGTGTAACATAATCAAATTGAAAAGTGATGTCACATTTATTAACATTTTTAATCAAGATAGACTCAGCTGCAATAGGTGAGGAATTCAATGACTTTGTAGTGGAGACTGGAATGTCAGTTGTCAGTCAAGAATTTTTCAAATGCAGTGGCTACTTCTATGTCCGATGTGATGGTTTTACTATCTATTTTAAGACAGTAATCATTATTCTGACTTCTGACTCTTCCGGTCTCACTATTTATAATATCCCAAGTCATTTTAATTCTATTATCACTGTTTTTAATTTGTGAACTAAGGTAGCAAGCTTTTGCTGTTTTGCAAGTCTGTCTAAATGTTTTAGCATAATTTCTTACATAAGCTTGAAATCTTTCACAACAGTTATAATTTCGTTCATCATACAGCTCATATAATCTTTTTCTACTTTTATGTAGGCCGACAGTAGCCCACTCACTAAAAGTTGCATTCCCCTTAACCATAATCGTTTTGGGAGTGAAAACCGAATCGAAATTATGACAAAATTTATTAAAGAATGTTTTATATAAAATGTTAGGATCACTGTCCTCATTCAACAGTGGAGGGTTACAAATGAGGCGGCTTTTGAAACTCTCAAATCGACTGACAGTTCTAGGGATAACAACCGGGATGACAGTTTTAACAATATCACGGCGTTCTTTGAATTTAAGATTTTTATTTATTAATATTAGTGAACCACCATGTATAGCCAGTTCCCTGCTGAACGAGCTGCCTACCTGGTGATTGTTGAAATTAAACATGAACTGATCGCTCTTTAGCCAGTGTTCAGTAATACATAAAATATCAATAGCTTCAGCATTCATGAACAATTCCAATTCCAAGTCTTTTCCTGTCATTCCTCTGATATTCTGATGCACCAGGTTAATTTTATTAATACGAGGGTCAAACTGAAAGTTCTTAGAAAATCAAAAACTGATTACATTAGCCAGTTATTAGTTTTATTATATCTTTTCAAAATATTGTCCATTCACGTCAATACACCGCTGCATGCGATGGAA
The DNA here is from genome assembly GCA_945859575.2 of Herminia tarsipennalis. Classification (NCBI taxonomy): domain Eukaryota; kingdom Metazoa; phylum Arthropoda; class Insecta; order Lepidoptera; family Erebidae; genus Herminia; species Herminia tarsipennalis. Next base: position 12,530,314 of record OX243838.2, read on the forward strand.
CCACTGGGAAAAGCACTTTGCCCACTCGTTCTTAGGGGTCTCTTCAATGGCATCGCGATACGCAGACACCGCTTCTTCAGCATTCATAAACCGCTTTCCTTTAAGTTTTTCTTCAATTTTTGGAAATAAATAAAAATCACAAGGCGCGAGGTCGGGGCTATACGGCGGGTGACCCAGTAATTCAACGTTTGATGTCGCCAAATAGTCGATCGTTCGCTTGGCGGTGTGCGACGAGGCATTGTCGTGGTGAAGGAGGATCCTACTGCGAGGTCGTTTCTCTCGAACTTTTTCCAAGACAAGTGGCAAACAATTGGTAGTGTACCATTCTGCAGAAACTGTTTTTTGATCCTCTAACACAATTGTTGCGAAATGACCTATCCTTCCAAAGAACGAGGCCACCATTTTTTTTCCCGCACTTCGATCTCTTTTCACTTTAGTTGGCAACTCCTCGAAAGGAAACACCCACTGAGCAGATTGTCTTTTGGTTTCAGGATCATAACAGTAAATCCAGCTTTCGTCACCTGTTAGTATGTCGAACACAGCATTTGAGTCACCTCCGTTAAATCTTTCAATCATTTTACGGCACCAGTCCACACGATGGAGTTTTTGAGCCTCAGTCAAATTATGAGGTATCCACCGGGCGCAAAGCTTCCTGACCGCTAAATGTTCGTGGAGGATTTTGTGCACTTGACTCATACCGATGCCTAAGCTTGTCCGAATCTGCTGATAGGTCACTCTTTTGTCAGTCTCTATCATACGCCGCACAACACAGATCTTATCTTCAGTCGTCGCCGTAGAAGGCCGTCCCTCACGTAAATCATCAGTGAGATTAGTGCGACCACGTTTAAACTCATTAAACCAGTTGTAAACAGTCGCATGAGATGGGGCTTCATCGTGAAAGGCCAATCGTAGTCTATCATAACTTTCTTGTTGACTAAAATGACATCGAAAGTCATAAAAAATCATTGCACGAAAATTTTCTCGTGTTAAATTCATGTTGACGTGACACAGACAATTTTCAATTTGCCGCCAAATCGTAAAACAAATGACAAATGAATGAAATATGTACTCAGTAATATTGGCAAAGAGTTATATTTTTAAATTTTAGAATTATTTTTTTATTATATAGTTTATAAGTGGCCAGTTCTAAGAACTTTCAGTTTGACCCTCGTATAACTATTGTTCTGTTTTGACATAACAGAATAATTTTCAAGTGGTAGTGCACAAGTATGTGTGCAAGAGGTACTCTCTATTGTCTTAAAATTTAATTTAAATTATTCGGTATGTCAATATTATAATTATTAATAATACATAAATTATCATTATTAATGTCAGGTGCTTTAGCCAAATTGTTGGCTAAGTTAAAATTAATGTCATAATTTTGTTGCTCAATAGAAGCAACTTGAGTAGCCAAATTCTTGGCTAAAGTATTAATATAAAAAGATAGCGAAACAGCTATCTGTCTTTTACAACTATTTTTAAGATAATATCTATCTTTTGTCAAATAAAAATATTTACTAACAAGTTTGTTAGTGTCAATAAAATGAAATTTATTATAAAAAGGTCCATTAATTTGGCATGTCAGTTGATGCATAAGGTTATTCAAATTATATCTAATAGAATTTTCTTCCTGTGATAATCCATTACTCAGGGGAAATGAAAACATAACAATTTTTTTTACATTTAAATTGGACAACTCCTCAAAATAATTTAAAAACTTATTTTTGTTTACATTTCCCCTATCACCGACAAAAATAATTATAGTGCTGTCCTGACTAAAATTAGATCTTAAAATATTTTCCATGATATTACTATAGGACAAAGCAGGCGTGCAATTATTGATGATTCTAGTTTGTCCCTTACTCAACTTTGTCATTAGGGATCCAATGCCCTTACCAATTTCATCACTATACATCATAATAGTACTTAATTTAAAAGAACTGCTAGTTTGTGCTAAGTTATTATGGAGTGCTGGCAGTGGAGAGGGATCAAGTGCTAGCGATTGGCAATCTAGTGATAATCTACAAATTGGACTATGCCTACTTGTTAATGGAGTTGATTGCTCATTGTTGCAGTTGCAAGAGTTGACCAGCTTACCTACAGCCAACACCTGCTCCCTGCTCTGTTTTGCAGTTACTTCATATTTCATTGTTAGAGTCTGTAATGATTCATGGAGGCGGTCAATCTCTAATTGCATAGCTCGTGTATCCTCAACATACTGCGATGAGACATTGTCCAGCTCCAGTGAATACATTTGAACCTGATCGATTAGTTGCAATCTCTGTCTATTTAATGCCATGCTATCAATAAAGAATTTGTGTTTACTAATTATTTTTTTTGTTTTTGTAATATATTTCCTAATTTTTATATACTTTTTAAGCTTATTTCTGCTGCATTTAATAACCTTGACAGATTTATTAGACTTTTTAAATTGCACGGGCCCATCCTCTCCGGTAAGATCGATAATAACTGAGGAATGTAAGTTACCAACTGCAGCATCATTTATGACCGGGCCAACCAATTCACTGAACAAGCTATTGTTACACTTTACAATATGATTATGTTTTACAAAAGAGCAGGAACCTCAAAGGCACCTTCGCCAAGGGCCTAAACGAGTCAGCCTAGGTTTTTAAGGAAGTTGTGATTTAAGTGAATCGTCTTACGCAAAACTTTAAATTTGAAATAAATTGATTAAATTTGAATGATGTATGAAATCCAGAGAGATCCTGAGTTGCGGGCCGACAATACCCGCCTCGAGGAAGAGCTGAAGGCGCTCCGAGCCGAAATAGCACAATTCGGTTAGGCTAGAGCCGGTTTTGCCCCAGCCTTAATCAGCGCTGTGCCGGCCGGTTCTATCCCGGCTCGTGGCGGAGAAGGGCCATGTGTCAACTCCTTTACGGAGGCGCAGATGAGGCAGCCCTCACTCCCTTTCGGGGGTCTCATTGACGCGCGCCTTAATGACATTAAGGCGCGGCTGCCCCCGGAACCGAGCTATCGGCCGCCGCTCGCGGCGCCCAAGCCGAAGCCCCCACAGGGGCCACTGATAGCACCCCGGCGTCACCACCCCGTACAGTGTGACGCATTGGGCCGGTAGAGCGAGGCGCACGGCCGCGGGGTGGAGACACAAATCCCCCACCGCAGCGTGCGCCGAGAGGAGCATCCCGTGCTGCCCTAGCAAGCGCTTCAAGCGCCCCAACGGCCCTGGTCGGTAACTGCGCCTGCTCCCGCCTTTGCCCCCTCTGGATCCGCCCCGGCCCCGTTGCCCCGTCACCGCTGTCAAAATTTTGGCAGAGGCAGGCCGGCTCCTCGTGGGTTTCTCCGCCGCGAGGATCACCATCCTCCTGGATGCGGTCGCATCCTCCTCGTGGGAGGAGGCGGTTGGGCCAATCTGCCCCGCCGCCGGCGAACCGAGCGACGTCGAGGCGCAACCAAGCGTGACGTTGCTCGTTGTTGGACGGGGAAGTTTCCCATGCTCGCAGCTTTTTGCGATGGCGGCGTTCTGTGTGTACCCAGGACGCCACAGGAGCAGGCATGCTCGATGGGGCTATGCCGCTGATGGGTCGCCGAATATATAACAAGTTCCGGCGGCCTTTCACTGAAGGCGGCGAGACACGGCCGAGCCCCCATTAATAATAATGGGGGCTGGTCCCTCACTACCTCCAGCTTCTGCCCCGGGTGCTGGAGGTGTGCGTTAGGCATTTTTTTAGGGTACAAAGTACTGCAAAGAGTATCTATCTGACCTAGTTTCCGAAACTTTAAACGAGAATTGATTCCAGACTTGATTCAAAGGTAAACCGGAAGATAAAATTGTTCAGAAATTCGGCCTCAATATTTTCATATTTTTTCCTTCAACAACAAAAAATTATCAGGAAAAAAATGTTACGCTCTTTGCCATTATTCTTTAATCTGTTGATCTGTATTTTTTTTTTTCAATATAACCAATAATAAACATTTATTAATATCTATATTTTCTATTAAATATTTATGAACTAATACGCTGTTATTATTATAATTTTAATTTAATAAGCTGTTTTATTTAAAATCGTTTCTACTTTTATTTCACTATAATATATTTTATTGCATTGCTGACTATACTTTCAAGCTGAAGAACTAGCTTATGCCTGCTCCTTCGCCCGCGTGGATACTAGATTGATACCAAAACATTTTAACGGCAAAGTTTCATACTAACTTTGCACCCCCGTTTACCCCCTTAGGGGGTGAATTTTCAAGAATCCTTCCAAGTGCTCCCCTACGTTATAAAAGAAACCCTGAGCAAAATTTCAAGTTTCTAACCCTAACAGTTTAGACCCTGCGTTGATAAGTCAGTCTGTCAGCCAGCTTCTCCTTTTATATTATACTAGCTGTGCCCCGGGGTGTTACCCGCGTTTTATGAGCCTATGTGTTAATCCTGGGTGTCAGCTAACTCAATACCAAATTTTATTAAAATCCCTTCAGCCGTTTAGACATGAAGAAGTAACAAACATACACACTCACATACTAACAAACTTTCGCCTTTATACTTTCGTCAGATACTATCATTCAATTACGGCCCTTAACAAACAAAGTTAGTCGCGGTCGTGAATATTCTTGGAATATTTTTATTTTATGAGAAGGAGATTTAATTAGACTGAATTTGCAATTATGTTGCAAAGTAAAAATTAAGGTGATAATTTGATAGATTGTGGCTACTGGAAGAAAAAAGATTTTAAGATTCTTTTCGCCATTTTTATTTGATTAAGAAGTTTTTAAGAGTTTTTTCGTTAATAGAAATATATACCTATGTACTTTATAAACAAAATTAAAATAACAGAGTGAAACTTGGTTTCTTTTTAGGGTTCCGTAGCCACAATGGCATAACGGAACCCTTATAGTTTCGCCATCTTCATCCGTCCATTCGCCCCTCCACAGCTTAGCTCAGAGACTGTTAGTGCTAGAAGGCTGTAATTTTGCATGGATACACTTACGCCGACAAAGTTAGTCTTGAATTTTTTTTTATGGTCTCCCCTATAATATGTAAAGAGGGGTTGTGATTTTTTTTCTCACCTACCCTATCATCAGATAGGTCTTTTAAAAACGCTTCGGGTTTGTAAAGATCGTTTCTAGATTTAGGGATCCGTTTGTGAAATATATTAGGTAATAATAATATATTAAGCTTTAAAGTGCAAGTTCTTGTTAGAGTCAATAGTACCCCTCCCCCTGCCAGCTAAATGGTTAATGCTGGGTATGTAAAAAAATCGCGGTAGTAGTATATATAGGGAAATTTAAAGAAATTTTACATAAAACTATCACAGCTAAGTAGGCTTTACAAGTTTACGAGTAACAGCTGATCAATTGAGAAGTAATAGGTACATTTTTGTTGCGAATTCCATTGAAAATTATTATAAAGATAACGTTGTACTTTGTTGTTTCTGGTTCCATTAGGATTTGGGCCACCTGTTATATAAAAATCGTGTGTCACGGTGATTACCTGTACTATTTTGGGTCAAACTCTTCCGAAATGGCTCGACCGATTTTAATTAAATAAACAATGCGATTTTGTGAAGACACAAAATATACGATAAGAAACATAATACGATTTTGTGGACTGATTTTAAGAATCGGGAAAATGGATGTCTAGTTTTCTATGAATGGAGTCTCGAGAGTGAGCAATATATCAGAATGACTGCCTCTGTGGCGCGGTGGGAGTCGACTGCTACGCAAGAGGTCGTGGGTTCGATTCCCACATGAATTGTTGTTCCGAGTCTGGGTGTACTTTGTGTCCGTGACTTGTATGTTTGTAAAGTCCCCCACGACACAGGGCTTGTACCCTACTGCGGGAGTCGTCTTTTAAAAGAAAAAAAAGTAGAATGACACCAATTTATAGTTTGATATGTCAAAGGGCATAAACGAATGCCCTTTACCCTATTGTTCCAAAGTTGATTGTGAAACCAGAGCATTGTAATTTGTAACACAAAGCAAAGTACTGTTTCTGTTGTGCGGTGCACATGCGTCAGGGAAAATATAAATAAAAGTGCTTCTCGAATGATGCCTTGTTTGTAGTTTAGTTCGCAAGCACATACAATGTATTCACACAATAAGTAATATTACATTTAAATAATGCTCAAACCTGCATCTTTAGAACTCCAGTCGAGATAATGTGTACAAATACAATAATACCTTAATGGTGGGTACACATTTTCATTGAACACTGTTATAGGAGAATTAATTGGCACTGAAAATTTTCTAGTTGTATCTAAGTTACCACACCGAAATAAAATGATTAACTCAATTGTTTGTTCCATGCCTCAGGAGCTACAGGTCTTGCACAGCTTAACCTACAAAAACTAGCAAAATTATGTTTTTTCACTAGGTTGACTGCCTCGGCGGCGCGGTGGGAGTGTATCCGACTGCTACGCAAGAGGTCGTGGGTTCGATTCCCGGACAACACTTTGTGTGATCCACAAATTGTTGTTCCGAGTCTGGGTGTACCAACTTCAAAATGCCTTACAAAATATTTATTTTTACTATTTCCAAGTAGTCCAAAATCCATCCTGTACCTGTGCATGAGTTTTAATTACGTATTTCTACTCTTTGTTTAATTACTTAATTCTCCAAAATACTGCATCATTAATTAATTAGGTACACAATGGTGTGTTTCTGAGTAATTCGTCAAAACGGTCTAACTCTTGAGTTCGTTAAATGCTTTCTGAGTTAGAATTACCGCCTGTTTAAAATTTTGTTTTAATTATGTCTTTATTTTTGATGAATAACGTTATATGACTGTTTTTAGTGATCTGTTTTTAGTATTTATTGTTAAAGCAGCAACATAATAAAAAAGAACAATTTTAGAGGGGGCATTCCATACATGTAACAGAAGCCAATTTTTTTAGCAAACATTAACGTGGGCCACATTACCGAGAGGTTTTTTAAAAACAATTTACGATTACTATTTTTTTTTGATTAAGTGAATTTTTTTGGAAATAATCGCTCCAAAAGTTACATAAATTGCGTCGTAACATCAAAAAATATGGAAAATATCACAAAGGTAGCGCTTAATAAATACTTTAAACTAAAATAATTTCTGACATGATCGGATATACCTACCGTCATTAAGTTATTGTCGAAAAATTGTGTTTCTTAACAAAAGGGCGCAAGAGCCATGAACATACGCTCTTCTGCTGGTACAATTCTAATCATCTTTTTTTTCGGGTTTCTTTATTCAAATCAGGTTTTTTTATGATATAGTGAATTTATTTGTAATAACGGCTGCAGAACCCTAAACTGAGCATGGTCCGATATGCTCTTGCCCGGTTTTTAAGGTTCCATAGCCAAAATCGGAACATGCTCAGTTTAGGGTTCTGCAGCCGTTATTAGAGCCGTTCTATACTGAGATTTTTAGGGTACCGTAGCCGAAATAGAAAAACAGAATCTATAAGGATTCTGTTTCGCCACGTCCGTCCGCAGCTTAGCTCAGAGACTAGAAGATAGTAGTGCTAGAAGGCTGTAATTTTGCATGAATTACCCCTATATGTAAAGTGGGGATGTAATTCTTATTTCTCATCTACCTTATCATTAGATCGGTCTTTTTGATTGCGAAGACCATTTTTAGATTTAAGAAAAAAATCACGGCAATATGCAATGTAGTTTAAAAAAAATGGAATATTCCTTTCTGTTACACGTTGAAGTTACAAGTTGGTTTAATTTCAAATTATAGGTACACTTAACCTTTCAAAACCTCACCACAATTAGGCTTATGTAAATACCGTTATAGGGATAACTCCAAAGAACTCGTATTTCCACAGCAAGTTCCATTAGTATTCCAGGTTTTGAAACCATTTTTTCCCGTCTCTTTTTCAGTGACGGGTTGAAAAACGAATTTAATGTTAGAAACGTGTCGTGCACTCGGAGTTAGATGTCACAATTTACAAAGGGATCCATAACCCGCCTTTGAAATATCAAAATTCTGCTTTTTAATAGATATTATACAGAAATAAGATTGTAACGAGTAAGGTGGACGGTAAATTTCGGGCCGTCCCATAATAAATTTAACTTTAACACAATTCTAATTATTGACCCATGTGTGGCTGTAACATAGAAGCCTGTATCAGCTTGAATACGGTCAACGTTTTGTGGTCCCATAATAATGGTTAACAAAGGACAATCAGCGAATACTTCCATTTATCAGCAGTTTTAAAAAGTGTCGCAATTAATTCTTCTTAGTAGTATATGTTTTTATAATCTACGAATTACTAATCAAGATAAACGTAGGTAGGTAATTATTTATTAAACTTCAATTTTTCTTTTAAACGTCAACGGAAACTCCAAATACCTTGTATTGCAGTTTAATTAGATATGTACCAATAACTCGGTTAACAAAATACTTTAATATTATGATTCGTCATTAATAAGAAAAGCAACGATGTTTGTATTTTTTAGGGTTCCGTACCTCAAAAGGGAAAATGGAACCCTTATAGGAACACTTTTTTGTCCGTCCGTCCGTCTGTCTGTCAAGACCCTTTAACTCAGGAACGCGTGGATGTATCGAGTTGAAATTAAAACCGTATAGGTACTCAGGTCTCCAGTGACTTGAAGCTGTGCAAAAAATTAAACTTCTAAGTTAATGTAAAAAAAAGATACGGCCGTTTATGCCGCAAAAAAACTTACATTTCGACTCACTCAACTATTCTCAAGGAATCAAAATTTATAAGGTATTTTCCATTGACCTAGAACTAAGAAATTTGGCAAGTAATAACGTCTTATACTACAAATATAAGGAAAAGTCTAAAAACTATATTTTTGTAATGAAATCATAAAAAATATAGTCTTTGAAAAACTCCAAAACTGGATTTCTGAACTATTTATAATATGTACCTTCCTACAAATTTGTACGGAACCCTCAGCGAGCGAGTCCGACTTGCACGTGTCCGGTTTTTTTAATTCAAAGGTGATTATTTTGTTAGAATCTGAATTTTCGTGACTATACGGTAAATTATGATATGTGCGGTAAGTTGAAAATTATAGCCGAGGCGATATTGCTACAAGAAAGCAGAAGCTGACATTCTCGAAGCACACGTATGTCATACGACGTGTTATAACATATTTGCGAGGAAATAAATAAAAAACCAATACAGCGAAAAGAAAAAGCGCGCGGAATAATTTTTACTTTTTCACAAATTAGAGATACGCGCGCATCAACGCTTTTTTTTTAAGGCAAAGGCACCAAATAGCCAGTATTACTAATAAATTAAATTAATATTTTTGTGTTTTGTTGCAGATAAATGGTTGTAATTTTTGGTCAAAATTAATTAAATTAAAGAATTTAATTTTTATTTATTATATTTTGTCTTCCAAATTTAATTTTATTCATAAAATGTTGACCAATTTTCTGACATAAAAACTCTTTGCTGAGATTTAAAAAAGTATCGTTCGTTTTAGACGGAGCATCTTGTTAAACCTGCGTTTTACATTACAATAACGCACAAGTAGGTACGTAATGGTGAAATAAGAGACCCTTTACGAGCAAATGTGTTATACAAGATAGTTACGTGACTTGTTGAATTGGTTTAAATATTTGTAAATAATATGCGACATAAGTAGTCGACAGTACGATTTTTCTTAACATTGTAGTACCTAAATGTAATAGTATAACAAGCAATTGTAATCTCTGCATCAAATAACAGAGAGCATTATGTATCTACCTAATTATTACAATAAACTCCCTCTTGAAATTGTAAAAAACATTGTAGTATCCAATAATTAGATTACAAAATGACGTAGAAAGATCAACGGCAGCGAATGCGCGGCTGCGCTGGTATCGGACATAAAACTTTAATGAGTTTCGCCTCTCCTTGTTATCTTAAGCCAGGTCCATCAAAGTTTCACGTTGTTCTGTTTATTGAACATAGCAGTTTGCCTACAACTCAATATGAAATTATGTTTAAGTTTTAATTAAGGGTCAGAAACAAACTTGGTTCAATTTGGACCTTAAATAAAGCAAGCCGTTTAAATGAAACATTGCGTCGCATCCTGCGCGCTTCATACTAAGTACCTACCTACCTGGTTAACAATGATGACAATATTAAGTAATATCTACATTTAAACGAGAACTTCTTGCATAAATATATACTGGGTGACTTTGAAATCAGTCGATAAATTGATAGGGAAGATTCAGTACCACTAATACATCTGTTTTACATTGAAATATTGACAATTAGAATTGTAAAAATGGTTCATTGATAATAACGTAAACTAATGGCTTTGTTTACATTATTATCAATGAACCATAAAATCTGTTTATTTTTTACGCGGTTAAATTAACAAATCAACAAAAAATAAGTACGTTAAATTATTGTTGTCAAGCGTATAATACCCAAGCAAATAATTTTTGATGAAATTATAAAATTAATCATGTGTGCTTGCGATATAAAAATCAAATTATGTTTAAGTACCTAGTGAAAATATAAATATATATAAAATTTTAATTTTTTTTATTACCTTGTCTACTCGCAGGTCTACCCCTGTAGTTCGTCGACGGAATTAAAAGCCATTCTGTATATACCTATATTTTGAATCCCGGTAACGGCTCCAGCGATTTTCATTAAATTTCGTATGCAGGGGGCGGTAAATCGATCTAGATAGGTTTCATTTTTAGAAAACGTCTTTAAAAAAAATACCGAGCAAAGCTCCGTCATCTAGGTACTGTATATTACTTGAACATTAATTTAATTTGTTTTTTAAACACTCGCTAAAAAAAATGGTGTGGTATACTTGGGGCATACTGATAGTTTCTGAATCTGGCTACTTACAATAAAGTAATGAAAAAACAATTATGGAATTCGAAAATAGAACTCTTTGTGATATTTTTTAATTTGCTAGACTGTCAATTGTTTTTTCATTGTTCTTAGATGGTGTGTCGCTATCAAAATGGATTTAACTCGTGAACATTTTCGTTCAATGATTTATTATTATCGTTGTGGCTTACGTCAGCAAGAGAGTTGTCGAAGACTTTAATTGGCATTTGGTGATGAAGCATCATGTCACAGCTCTGTGTACCTAATCGTGCTTTGGAGAATTTAGACGTGGACGTGATCATCTCCATGACAAGGTACGTGAAGGTCGGCGACTGCGGTTTCAGCCTCTATATTTTTGAAGTGAAAACTTCTTTAGCAGTGTTGTGCACTTTTTTGGTATAGGTATAAAATGTTAAACTCGCGTCAGCATCACGTGACCTTAAGATTGGTGGGTTAGTGGGAAGTCAGATGGGAAGTCGGGTAGTCTGGAAACCAGAAGAACCCGGTTCGAGTTCAAAAGTTTTTTTTTTTTTTTTAATTTTTTTTTTTTCATAGATTTACAATTGTTGTTGACAATTGTCATGTCGTTAAAATACTGAAACACGTGTTTCAGCGTTTTTGGAAAATCAACCCCTATGAGGGTAAAAAAGGGTTGCAAATTTGTTTGAAACTCCGTCAATTGCAAAATTAGTTCTGCGATTTTGAATTTGAATTATCGTGATAACCGAAATTACGCGGGCGGAGCCCGCGGGCGCAAGCAATGGAATTCTATATCATAATACATAGACACACCGCTGAATATTTAAATAAATTTGACTGCCTCTGTGGCGCGGTGGGAGTGTATCCGACTGCTACACAAGAGGTCGTGGGTTCGAGCCCCACCCAGGATAAAACTTTGTGTGATGAGCATGATGGTTTATTCTGTGTCTGGGTATTATTTATCTATAATATGTATGTATTTAGAAATATATAAGTATGTTTATCTGTTGTCTGGTTGCCACAGTACAAGCTCTGCTTAGTTTGGGATCAGATAGCTTTGTGTGAGTTGTCCCAAGATATTAATATTATTATTATTATTAAATTGTAAAATTCTTACATAAGGTCTGCGCAGTGGTAATAAATAAATACGCTGTTCTAATTTTCACCGTCTCATGTTCTACGAGAACCTCAATTTACATTTTCCAGGTGCATACATGTTCGTTAAAAATATTTTAATTAAGTTTTATTTAGTCGAGCTGGTTTACTTTGCCGTTTAACGTGAAGTAGTTGCCAGCGGTGCAGTCGTGGCAAGGTGGCAAGGGTAGTGCTAAGTGCCGCTCTTGAACTTGAGTCCACGAAACTTGCGGTTTTAAGCTGTTTGCTTAATTATGAGCAAAGAAAGCGAATGAGAGCTCAGTGGCTGCAGAAGCATAGAAGAATGTAGGCAAGCAACATTGGTTGGGTTTTTGTTGTTTGTGTACACTGACATGTTTTGAGACGCATTCACGCGCCGCCTCTCTATGAACAGTAAAACGTCCAACGCGACGCGAGACGTAACGCCACGCAACGCCCTGCGTCTAGGCAAATAAGGCCTCATGCTGTCTTTGTCACTTAAAAGTGAAAAGTAGCGACATAATTACTTTTGAGCACATCCCAAAGTGCATGTAAAGCATGCAAATTACAATATAATAATATAACTTGGGACAACTCACACAATGCCATCTGATTCCAAACTGGGCAAAGCCTGTACTATGGCAACCAGACAACTGATAAATTTAAGTATGTATGTATATCTAATATATAAAATTCTCGTGTCACAGTTTTCGTTGCCATACTCCTCCGAAACGGCTAGACCGATTTTGATGAAATTTTGTCTGCATATTGGGTAGGTCTGAGAATCGGACAACATCTATTTTTCATATCCCTAAGAGTTTGTTTGTTTGTTTGAACGCGATAATCTCAGGAACTACTGGGCTGCACTGAAAAAATATTTTACTGTTGGATAGAGCCGATTTATTGAGAAAGGCTATAGGCTATATAACATCACGCTACGACATATAGGAGCTGAGCAGCAATGATAAATGTTGCAAAAACGGGGAAAATTTACGCATACGAAGTTGCGCGGGTCAGCTAGTATATATATATATATATATATATATATTTAATTAAATACATACGTTATATAGATCACACAAAGTTTTATCCTGGGTGGGGATCGAGCCTATGACCTCCGGCTTAGCAGTCAGGGTAGTGACCCTAGTCACTAGACCAATAGGCCAGTTAATATATATATATATATATATATATATATATATATATATATACCTACGGCGCACAAGAGGTACGTAGGGAGAGTTGAACCCATGTCGTCACAACGCATCGTGCTCATCAGATAAAATTATCTGGTAACGCAGAATTGAACTATAAGGGTCAGCGATGCCCATTGACATAATAGATATACTCAGTATATACTGAGTAGTAACTATTTACACGGTGTTCTGGCGTTCAATAGTATAGGTACCATAAACTTTAGATATACTAAGTATATCCTAAGTCTATGATAGGTACCATAGCTTTTGAACGCCAACGTAAGCTACCATATGGCTTTTCATGCTTGAAAAATAATTCATAGACGCAGTAACTTTTATAATAGATTGTTAATGGCTTTTTTGTTGTGCCAGGTTAATAATTCAGTAATTAATTGCACACATACGCTCATAACTTCTGAAAATTACCATTTTATGTTAAGTGTTTAACATCACAAGGATTTATAATACGTAAATACATTTTTTAACTTTTATGACTTGTACATATTTATATATATTTAACGATTCTTACAGCAGGTAGTATTTTATATACGTAGGTATAAAATATTTATGGTTTTTATACCCTATTTATTCACTCTTCTCTATAATTATTATCACTACAAAATGGACTATGTCGCATGTCGGCCTAATTATAGGCGCGATATCAATTTGTTATTTTTGTTCAGCAATTAAAAACAAATTATCAAATCAATCAATAACATGAATAAAAGTACACCGGTCTTTAATTTTTTTTTTATATAATGTTAAAGCTTTAAAAGATATCACGTCAGACCCAGGCGAAGATGACTAGACGAACTAAATTTCTGCAGGAAAGACTGGACAGTTTTCATTCAAAACAGAGAGATTTAGAGGTAATCTCTTTCCTCTCTTGGGAGGCGTTCACCCTACAGTGGGACAACTGAGGCTGAAAAAAAATGGGGACATGGTAGATGTCGTCACGATTTCCGTAAAATTGTGTGTTGTAACATATGGAGTGTCTCGGTGCTGGAGTTGGTAACGGCTTAGGGCCGGCAACCTAAGGTCACGGGTTCTTGGCCCGCCTGGGGCAAATTTTTCGTCCATACATTTAAAATGGCTTAAGTCAGAAATGGATTCCATTCTAAGAATACCAATCTGTAGTCAAAATATTTAATATTGAACCCTACTTGATACTTGTTAAGAGCAAACGGGTTCTAGAGGGGAGACCGCAACTTGGTCAACGGATGGAAGGACGATCCCAAGACCAACCGACGACCTAAAGAAGGTCGCTGGGAATGACTGGATGCAGAGGACCGTATGTTGTGGCGAAAATTAGTTGAGGCCTATATCCAGCAGTAGACCGATACGGGCTGATATAATACTTATCTATCTCTTTCTGTCTACGGATGTCCGGAAATTACAAAGTAAATCAAAGTAAAATATTTTGACTCCAAGTAGGCATTCAATAGGCCTGACGGGCCTGTTGGTCTAGTGATTAATGACCTTGACTGCTAAGCCGGAGGTCGTGCGTTCGATCCCCACCCAGGATAAAACTTTGTACATACACAATATAAAACTGTGAAAACAATGTAAACCCACTCCTAACAAAAGCATATAGTTTAGCTGGAGGGGTTAACAGGATTGCTAGTAATGTGGGACCACAATCCCACATTGCTAGTTATCTTTAAAAAAAAAACAAAAAATAATAACACGCATGCGCCATTTTGCACGGGCTTGCCAGTGACACGAAATAAAGATCGTGAATAAGAAACCTGTACATAGTATTATATTATCTGTACCTGTACTGACATGAAGATGCGAATAGTACCTACGCAAAGTGCATTGGCCGATTTTGCAAAAACAGCTACAGCGAACACAACTTGGAAATATTCTGGCATCTGTCCTAGGTATATAATAACGTTATCCCTTTGAGTTGCAGACTTCTAGTGTTAGTAGCGCCGTTGAAATCTAATATTCAGCCGAATCTGGTTATAGTGGAGCTAACCCCAATATGATTGTGAATAATGTTATGCACAATCCAATTGAGGCTGCCTTTAACATTCACGAACCAGTATTTGCATGATGTGAACAATAATATGCTTAGGTATACTTGCATTCGACCAAAAACTGTAGCAGTAGTAGGTAAATATAGTTTTTACACTGTAAGTGGATACTCATACTATGTTGTACCCATTGAGGTTGGTATTTTCTTTAAAAAGACGACTCCCGCAGTAGCGTTACAAGCCCTGTGTCACGGGGGACTTTACAAACATACAAGTCACGGACACAAAGTACACCCAGACTCGGAACATCAATTTGTGGTTCACACACGGTCCCGTTTGGGGAAACTGTCATCGAACCCATGACCTCTGCGTAGCAGTCGAGCACACTCCCACCGCGCCACAGAGCAGTCTGAAATTCTATTCTTCTTTTTTATATCTTGTTTTTGCATCAGTCCTCAAATATAGCGTTTAATATTATGGTGGCAGCACCTTACCTGTATATACAGTTTATAAACAAAAAAAACATTGTTTAATTGGCAAATTTAAAAAAAGTGGCCGCGAGTTTTCATTGCCTCGTTCTTTTCACCGGCTTTACCAATTGTTAGCGAGCAGGCATTACATGTAACTAGAATCGACTTTTTACAGTTGTAGTATTTTGCTTCCTAAGTGAATATTTTTTTATAATAGGAAGGAATTTAATTGTCACTCATCACCAATGTTCCGTCTGTTTGTCCGTCCGCACTTTTGGTCGGAGACTGGTAGTGCTAGAAGGCTATAAATTTGCATGTAAGGATACACATATTACTTACGCCGACAAAGTAAAGGAATAAAATCCTGCAAAATTATATTTATCAATAAAAGTGGGGGTGTGATTTTTTTCCTATTAGATAGGTCTTTAAAAAACGTTTAGGGGTTGGAAAATCTATCATTCGATAGGTATTCACATAAAATAAGGTTTCTAAAGAACTAAGTAAATATTTTCTAAATATTTAGGTACTTAAATAATCGCTCTGAAAGTTGCAATAATTGTGTTCTACCTCTTTAAGTTTTGAACCGTTTTACCAAAAAATATGAAAAAAATAACAAAAATAACGTTTTATAAATACTTTCAAATAAAATTATTTTTAACATGATCGGATATACCATCTTTGAGTTATTGCCGAAAAACAGCGCTTCACAACAAAAGGACGTAAGTGCCATGAAGATACGCTGTTTTGCTGGTGAACCTTTTCATATGTAGTGCATTTATTTGTAGTAATAGCTACACACACTCTTGCCCGGTTTTTTTTCTTTATATACTATATTTAGTAGTAGCGAAGGGTTAAAAAAATCCAAGATAACCCGAAGCCCTTGTATCTATCTGAGTGGACACGGATTAATTAACAATGTTTCAATCAAAATTGTATTTTGTAAATCTATACTAATATTATAAAGCTGAAGAGTGTGTTTGTTTGAACGCGATGATCTCAGGAACTACTGGTCCAAATTGAAAAATTATTTTACTCTTGGATGATAGCCCGTTTATTGATGAAGGTTATGTAACATCACGCTACAACCAATAGGAGCGGAGCAGCAATGAAAAATGATTCAAAAACCGAGAAAATTTACGTAGAGATTTTACGATTGATAAAAGGCGATAATCAACTTGCAACTGTCCAAAAATCTTCAACTTCCATATTTTAACATTGACTGGCAGTTTGTGTGTGCATATCCTTTAATAAATATTTGTGTTCAATGATTTCTAAATGGGGGATATTTTTAGCAACCACAGATTGCAAGTAAGCAAATGCATGTTTTTTTTTGTCCAGCACAGTTATCAGATCAAATGGTATTTTTTTTTTTTAATCCTGAGTGTAAAGTGGACTTATTATTTTTTACCTCTCAGCTACAAATATTAGATTATGCTTTGCCGGCAGAATGTTAGATATAAGATATAAGTACATAACATATTTAGATGTTTGATTTTATTTGTCTGGTGTTTGGGTATCGTATTGCACCGATTGTAGTCACAAGTCGACTGCTTATTACTCCTCGAATTTTAGTTCAGGCATAAGTATTAAGTTAGAAATTTAAGTTAACATTTGTAATAATTGTTATATCTTTTTATCTTCTGTACCTATATGTAATAAATAAATAAATTGAATTGAATTGAACATCTAAGCGAATGGTTCAAAACAAGTCGGTAATAGGTAGGTATAATATTTCGCTAAATATCGAACATAAATTTATTATTTTTTCCGCTTGGAGAAATCAATAAAGTGCTTAATCATTTATCTACCTATATAACCAGTAATTGATATATATAAGTCCATAACATAAGCTGTCGCTGGTTCATATTTCATCGCCTGTTTTGTGGCCAATAAATGTGTACGTTCACATGAATACGATCACGCTTTGCCGGCGGAATGTTAACGACCCACTTACTGTAACTGTTCACAAAGTCCACCGCAATTTTTTATGTTAGTACGTATATAAAAATATATACAGGAAGTTTTCTATTGTTTGAATGTTATTACCTGACTGTAAAGAAGGGTTATGTTTTTCGCGCGTATCTTGCATGTATGTAATATTCTTTATAACCTGATATCTCACAATTCAATGAACGGATTTATACAATTCAGGCGTTCGTTAGATTCGTCTTAATTGTCCAAGTGTTCTTAGACAGGTGACGTTTTAAAAAATCAAACAGGCGGCTGTGAGATGTCATAATAAAAAGGTGTGAAAAAAAAGTTATTTCAAATACTGAATATGGGTATCAAATTAAAGGGCTCATCTTAAGCATTTCTTATAGGTATAACATGATTATGACTGTTATACTAAAGAAGTTAGTTAGCAACCATTATTTTTTCAATTAAAACTTGACAATAGCTGTGATAAAAGTAAGTTGTTACATCGGTTACATCCTACAACTACTAAAAGGCATTAAATAAAAAAATAAATTATAAAAATAAAAAACCCCGCCTTCACAAAAAAGATGGAAACAAGATCCCCTACGTAATTATATAATTTCATGCAGTCGGAGGCACTTTACTAAGTTCATCGAGATTCATTGATGCCTCCGACTATTAAGGTTTGTTTTAAAACCGGTAACAGAATACAAGAATTTGATTAAAGACGTCAGGATTCGTCAAAATTGATTTCATAATATCTACGTCCTTTTTGGGATTTTGCGTCACTCGATAACTTAGTAGAGCGATTCAAGTTGAACTTCGTATAACGTGTAATATTTTTAGATTTTTTGTCAACATTGTTACAATCTTTTCCGTCTCCACATATTTTACAATTTGACTTCTATCAAGAAGTAATTTAAGTTATTTTTTGTTTCGTCATTAAATTTAAAATAAATTACAAATTAACTTAAAAACAGGTTCTCGTAAACTCTGTTACTCGTAAACTGGTATAGCCTACTTAGATGTGGTAGTTTTTCTTTCAATTTTAATTCAATTTTTTCAAATCAACCACTTAGCTGGTGGGTACATGACTCTAACAAAAATTTGACTAAACTACTCTAAAAAAAATTATAACAAAAATCCATAATAGGCTAAGAAAGAAACAAAAAAGATTTTATTCTTTCACTTTGTCAGCGTAAGTAATATGTGTATCCATACAAAATAACAGCTTTCTAGTACTAACAGTCGGACGGACCCACGGACGGGCGGATGGACGGACATGGACATGGCGAAACTATAAGGGTTTCATTTCGCCATTTTGACTACGTAACCCTAAAAATTAAAACGATTAATTTATTGTTTACTCTCAGGCAAACCGCTAAATGGAATAAAAATATATACTTTTGAGTAACACATCATCAAAATTTAAGTTTAGTATACGTAGCCACTTCTTACCATTGTATCACGCTCACCCCCGACACTTAAGTACTTATTCAAACTTTGTTAATGGTTTGCTACAGGCATTAATCATGGTATACATAGAAAAGCTTTTGATTTACAAGGTACCTATATTGCTTAATGTACTGTGACGTCAAGTCAGCATTATTACTGCAATCATAATTATTTATGAAGCTGGAACAAAGTTTAACGAGTTCACAGATGTAATATCCGATTTATCGAATGCTACCGAAATTTATTGCGCAAGTATACATTACTTTTGCTGACAGCTCTGGCCCTTTTGTTCTCGGTTAACGTATTAATTTTTCTGGGGTGAAAAGCAGCCGATTTCACTCTCCGATCCATAACTACACTATCCTTCAGGCGGTGGGCAATAAATCTGGGGAAAGAATATTTCATTACTGTACTAATCGATCCCTGCAATTAGCTACTGGAATTTGTTACGAGACACGTTAGAAATCAATTGCCCGCAAGCCTAATACGGTTTGTTTGTAATTAGTGTGGTATTTTAGATTTAAGAATGTTCATTTTTGTATCCATGTCGTGTAGATTATAATAGTTAAGATGTATACCAGATGTAGGCGGAAGAGATTTCTAAAGAATTCTTGGTGCCTATGTCAGACAATGGTGATTTAATGGCATCCGTAAGTGTTATTAGGGTTTTAAGTTGTTAAAGTAAGGGTATTGTTAAGTAGGGTGAGAGGCCCAGGTAGTGAGTAATATTCAGATGTTTTATTTTGTAAGTTTAGTTATAAGTCAACAGTTGAAGACGAGCATCTGCCGAAGATGCACATCAGTTGACGACGAGCATCAGTCGTAGATGCACACGACGTATAGCGTAGTTTTAAGACGTAACTTTAAATAAGACAATCACTTGTCAACCAAATAAAAGAAGCACACACACACACTTATGATATTTCTTTGCCCTGTGATTCCACTAATTATTTAGTATCACCCACGACACCAACGACGACAACGATACTGCATTTTTGAGGGCTCGTCCGGGATTGAAGAAGATCATGGTCCGGGATCGAAGAAGATTATCGCCCGGGATTGAAGAAGATCATCTTTCAGGATTGAAAAAGATCATCGTCCGGGATCACAGCGAGCAAGAAAATCATGAGTGTATAAGGACGTGAAGATGATGAAGATGTGAAGAGGTGAAGACGCGAATACGTAAAAACTATGAAGACGTGAAGACGATAACGACGTAAAGACGATAACGACGTAAAGACGATAACGACGTAAAGACGATAACGACGTAAAGATGATAACGATGTAAAGACGATAATGACGTAAAGACGAAGAAGGTGTGATGAAGATGTAACGACGAAAAGACGTGTCAGTGCATTGCCTTCCAAGTTTAGTAAGTGTGCAAGTTAGTAAGGGCCATGGCAGGTATAGGCGATAAGGTTGCAGGAGACTTAAGCGTAGGGGAGCTGGAAGACGTCCAGCTTGCGCAAATGAGTGTGTTTGAGCTCAAAGAGGAGCTTAGACAACGGCGTCTCCGGGTGACAGGTCGTAGGCCTGAGTTGTTGGCGAGGCTAAAGATGGCACTTATACTGGAACGGGAGCACGTTTCTGACGATGAAGAAGAAGCAGACGACGACGACGACGACGACGACGACGACGATGACGAAAACTATACAACCGTAATTCGAAGACGTAGTGAATCACGGCGTGTATTGTGGACGTTTTATGAAGTAAAAGACTCAATGAAGAAGTTCAGTGGTGAGGGCCACTCTGACGTACAACAGTGGCTTAACGAGTTTGAAGACATGGCGTTACGTTGCGGTTGGCCTGATGGTCATATGGTCTTTTTCGCTAAAGCGCTACTAATTGGGGCAGCGAAGCTATTCGTTCAATTCGTTGAATATGAGAGGTGCAGAAAGTCGTGGGGTATGTTGAAACGAGCGCTGAAAGACGAATTTGGAAAAAAGATTGAAAGTAAACCAGTGCAACGAGAACGTAGTCAACCAAAGAAGCAAAATAAACCATTCATTGAAGAAAAGGGTGACAAATCAGGACGCACCATGCGTCAACAGAAGAAGAAGATCGACGCTGTGACGACTACGACGAAAGCCGTGAAACAAAGTAAAGAAGATCGTGTGAGTGCAGTGTGCTCTGAGAAAATAGACGATACAAAGTCTTATGAGAGTAGTGAATTTAAAGACACAGTTTTAAAGAGTCCGTCGATGACAAATGATGTTTGTATAGAGTCGCGAATTTAAGAGGAAAAAGTGAAAATTAGAGACTCTAAAGTTTTAGCTTTAGTAGAGACAATTAGTGACTTGCCTTTAATATGTAAGAGTGTGCATGAAAAGTTAGAAGCGCCGCCGCTATGTAAGAAACAGATGTGTTCTGTAAACGACGAAGACGATATTGATGTATGCTTAGAGATAGATTTAACACAGTTTAACGCTGTTTTAAGTAATAAGCCGAATGTAATTGTAAAGTCAGACAAACCTGTAGTTGCGCAACCGCGGAAATTGGCTCCTTCAGAGCGAAAAGTAGTAAAGGATTTGATGAGTTTAAAAGTTGCTGCTCAGCACGGGTTAATAGTTGGATGGAAGATATGCCAGGTCCTACATGTAAACGCGGAATATTATGGGGACATTAGTTTTAAGAGTATGGTGAAACTCTCATATTATATTAAGGTAGCTGTTAGGTATTTACTTGTGTCACAAATAATTAAGATTGCACAACGATGTTTGCGAGTAACAAAAAAACGTGTATTATTGTTATATAGACTGTTAAGTAGGCGAAAAACGAAACGACGACATTTGAGGGCAAATGTCATTGCAGGATGGCCGAATGTGGTATTTTAGATTTAAGAGTGTTCATTTTTGTATCCATGTCGTGTAGATTATAATAGTTAAGATGTATACCAGATGTAGGCGGAAGAGATTTCTAAAGAATTCTTGGTGCCTATGTCAGACAATGGTGATTTAATGGCATCCGTAAGTGTTATTAGGGTTTTAAGTTGTTAAAGTAAGGGTATTGTTAAGTAGGGTGAGAAGCCCAGGTAGTGAGTAATATTCATATGTTTTATTTTGTAAGTTTAGTTATAAGTCAACAGTTGAAGACGAGCATCTGCCGAAGATGCACATCAGTTGACGACGAGCATCAGTCGTAGATGCACACGACGTATAGCGTAGTTTTAAGACGTAACTTTAAATAAGACAATCACTTGTCAACCAAATAAAAGAAGCACACACACACACTTATGATATTTCTTTGCCCTGTGATTCCACTAATTATTAGTATCACCAACCACCACCGATTACGATACTACATTAGTGATATAAAATTATGACATTTGTGTGTGACAAATGTGTTTAGACGACTCCAAAAAAGTTGGTCCTCTGTTTGACTCGTTAAGTTTCTATGCGTGTTCGCTTAAGTTATATTATATGTATGTTATGTATTTCTCTGGAAAGCTATTAGTGTATAAAATGTTGGCTTAAATCGGAAGAAATTTATGATAGAATATTATAAGAGTAGTTTATGTTTGTAAACTTGTACACATTATAGAATGCTATAAGCTACAGGTCTTCAAACTACCCGTGACCACGGCCGTTGCAATACGGTCGAAACATCGGGCAATAAAACAAATGTTAATTTGTCTGGAAAGCTATTAGTGTATAACATGTTGGCTTAAATCAGAAGAAATTTATTATAGAATAATATAGGAGTAGTTTATGTTTGTAAACTTGTATAGGTATAATAGGATGTTATAAGCTTTATAAGCTATTCAGTCTACCCGTGACCACGGCCGTTGCAATACGGTAGAAACATCGGACAATAAAACAAAGGTATTTAGCCTTAAAATAAAATATTTACGCGATTAAGATCTGTAGCTTATAAAATTCTATAATAGTCATTATTAATGTAAGTACTAGCGGGGCGCAGGCTTCGCAAGGACTTCGTATTCGGAAAATAACTATCTGAATGATCGTAAAAACCGGATTAAAATCTGTTGCGTAGTTTCAAGATCAAGGCGTAGGTACGCTTACAGATAGAGAGACAGAAAGCGGGAATCGACTTTGTTTTTAACCGCCTTCATAAACGGTGGTTCTCTGTTAGATCCGTATACATATATGTAAGTATGTTCGCGATTCCCGGCGCTTGCGGTAGGCCTCACTTTGTATATAATGTTTCCTAGGGGGCATTATATGCTCTGTGTGGCCTGTCGCGAGTATAGCTCTCTTCCAAAGCTACCGGGCGGGTGAGCAGGTTGCGGATAGCTCGCCTCATCTCATGCAATTTGATGCATGGGATGGGGAACGTCTCAACGTGCGGACCCCGGACAATGGAAGGGTAGCCCTAGCCTAAATAACAAGCAAGGGTTACCAAGCCCCTACCCATCATCCCGTGTTCCCCCTCCCCC
Source organism: Herminia tarsipennalis (assembly GCA_945859575.2). NCBI lineage: Eukaryota > Metazoa > Arthropoda > Insecta > Lepidoptera > Erebidae > Herminia > Herminia tarsipennalis. Next base: position 12,553,588 of record OX243838.2, read on the forward strand.
TCCTCCCCCACACCCTCCTCCTGTCGTAACCTGACCCAAGTGCTTGCCTTCCTGGTAGAGCCGGGGAGGGCTACTCCTGATCGTCTTATCCCCATATATCCCATCATTCCTATCCTAACTCCGGAGGAGACAACCTCGACTCTAAAAACCCCAATCCAAGGTGTAAACCGACCCGTGCTGATCTATGAATGGCTGAGGGGGAACTCAGTCTTGAACGGAGGATCTTCGATACCAGGCGACCTCGAAGATTAAGCAGCCTTATCTTCGCACGCGGGGCTCTGCGAAGATGGACCACTTTTCCCTAGCTACTCGTGGGACCAAAATGGACAATAACGAATCAACAAAACCTACTAAAAATACCCTTTTCCCAAATCCCATCCCTAAGCTAGTGATCGCTAGCCCACCTCTTAGTCCCCTTACTGAGGAGGAGTGCGTTAGTCCCTCCTCAGCTATGTCCCTTGGAGATATCTCCGAGGAGCATACAACCTTCCAGCTAACCGCAGGCGAACAAATCCCTGCGGTGAACTTGGAGCAACACACAGCAGTGGCGGGACCAAGTAGTTCTACCACCCGACAGTCCAGCAACACATCGGGTAGTGATACTCGCAGTGGTGCAGGAAAACAGCCTGGTAAGAGGCTCACTGGAGCGGCCAAGAGGAGGCTCGCTTGGTGGATGAAGCATGGGAAAAGCTTCGAAGAGGCCAAATCCCTAAGCTCCACTCCACTGAGGGATGTTCCTGAATACCTGGCTGCACAGGAAAATGATAAGCCGAAACCGGAGAAGAGGTCTAGGCAGGAACAGAGCGCCTCATCGCAAGAGAAGCCGGTCAAGGTAGCTAGGGCTGAAGGGCCCACGCAACCCAAACCGACCTTCAGCGAGGTGGTAGGTGCCGTTCGTGTTGGGATCATCGACGCTGTAGGGCCGATGTCCCAGCAAAAGATCGAGGAGCTGCAGGCGAAAATGACGGAGCTCATGGATGAGGAGGAACGCGGCAACGCGCCCCGCATCGAGGGCTGCTCGGTCAGAGCCGGTGGGCTACTCCTAACCTGTGCTGATGAGGCCGCCCGAGGGTGGATCTTTAAGCACATGAGTGGCTTCGTTCCATGGGAGGGGGCTCGTCTGTCAGTTCTTGACGAGCATAAGCTCCCCAAACCCAGGATAGGAGTCACCTGGATACCCGATACGAAGATCGAGCCGGTGGGTATTATTAAGCGCCTTCGAGCGCACAATGCCACGCCGGACTTCGACTCGTGGAGGGTGATGCACAGAAGACCGGAGGGAAAAGGTCAAACAGTGACCTTCTCCTTTGACGAGGCGTCAATGGGACCCCTGGACGACAGCAATTTTAAGCTGTATTTTGGATTACGGCCGATCCTCCTGAGAGTCAAGCCCAGGACAGGCGCTTCGAGCGGAACAGAGGCGGAGGCGGGACCCTCTGCCGGGAGTCAAAGGGAGCGGGAAACTGCCCCTCCAGAACCTCGCGGCATTGAGACCCACCAACCCAACACTCCAGCAACCACTGTAGCAGGTAATGTAATCTTAGGTAGGGAGGTAGGCGGTGTCATTGCCACTATCACCCAAACAACGAATACACAAAACCTACGACAGAATAATAAGAAGCCGACTGCTCGGGCGATTAATATTGCAGGACCAAGCGGAAGCATCGCGGTAAGGCCACCTAGCCGGGCTAATAACCCACCTAGGGGGGCCAGGACAGGACGCGGATCAAGAGGCGGGCCGACGAGGAAGCCAACACACCCGCAGCCCGGAGGAGGCCCACGTCAGAACCTACCAAATCCGCCCCGTACCTAGTAGGAAGAGAAAAAAAAAAAAAAAAAAAAAAAAATGTTCAAAGTCATTCAAGTAAACTTGAGGCATGCGAAGGCAGCAACCGCCGTCCTCAACAGACGCTTCCTAGAAGAAAAACTTGACATGGCTCTGATCCAAGAACCGTGGATCCATGGTAACACGGTTATGGGTCTAAATTCCGCTGGTAATCTACTATACAATACCGACGGGAGAAGACCCAGGGCATGCATGCTTTTCAAGAAGAGCGTGAAATTCTTACCGATTCCATCGCTGTGTGCGGACGACTACGTTGTTGCATATGTGGAACTATCCGGAGGAGGCACGAAGATACTAGCCTGCTCAGCCTACTTGCCTGGAGAAGGATCAAATCCTACAGAATCCCTAGCAAATATCGTAACTTACAGTCAGGAGCAAAGAAAACAACTATTAGTGGGCTGTGACTGCAACGCCCACCACACAAGTTGGGGAAGCACTGACACAAACACCCGAGGTGAGATACTTTTTGATTTCTTAATCTCTAATAACCTTTCTGTTCTTAACCGGGGTAACGCCCCAACATTTGTCAACAGCTTGCGCCAAGAGGTATTAGATATAACTTTTTGCACGGATAGCTTCCAACACCGTGTAAATAATTGGCACGTTTCTAGTGACGCGTCCATGTCTGACCACAGACACATAAATATGAATGTGAATATTGCCAACAAGGGCGAGACACTTACCTATAGGGATCGGAAAGCTACTGACTGGAATGGCTACAGGGAATCTCTTAAGGAAGTTATCAAAACAACTGATGGAAGCATCAAAACCCTGGATCAGATAGAGTTGTCAGTGAGACGGTTGGAGGAAGGCATACAGACGGCATTTCACCGAAACTGTCCACTGAAGACTTCGGTGACCAAGAGGGATGTTCCATGGTGGAACAAAAGTCTAGAGCGTCTCAGGCGTCAGACTCGGACCCTGTTTAACAGAGCAATGAGAGACAAAAACTGGGACGCTTACAGACAGGCACTTACAAAGTTCAACAAAGAACTAAGGAAGGCCAAGAGGAAATCCTGGAACAAATTCTGCGAGGAAATAAAAAACACCTCACAGGCATCCAGAATTCACAAAATCATTTCCAAGTCTCCTCACACACATGTGGGGTTACTCAAGAGACCAGATGGGACATATACTGGCTCAGTAGAAGAAACACTCAGGCTATTAGCTCAAGTACACTTCCCGAACAGTATCCCAATAGACGGAGGGGAGGATAACACAGGTCATGCTTGCGGTTACTGCAGACCCAGAGTGGAAGACTGGCGAATGGCCTCCCTTCTATTCAGACCCGACCGGATCGCATGGGCAATCAACAGTTTTAAGCCCTATAAAACCGGCGGGAAGGATAACATTTTTCCAGCCCTGCTCCAGCAAGGGTTAGCAGTTATCCTACCAACGCTAATTAAAATCTTCAGGGCTAGCTTTGCCTGGGGATACATACCAAGAGCGTGGACTAATGTCAAAGTCAGGTTCATACCCAAAGGGGGAGACAGAGACAAGTCCCAACCAAAATCATACAGACCGATAAGTCTTACTTCCTTCATGTTGAAGACCATGGAGAAGGTAATCAATCTGCACATCAGGGAAAACTACCTGATTAACAGACCCTTGCATATAAGGCAGCATGCATATCAGAAAGGTAAATCAACAGAATCCGCTCTAATGGATCTGGTGGACCTTATCGCACATGCAGTTGAAGAGAAGGAAATAGCCCTATGTGCATTTCTTGACATAGAGGGCGCCTTTGACAACACAAATACACAAACTATACTCAACAGTTTGGAAAATAGATGCATTGATAAAACAACCACAAGTTGGGTAAACGCAATGCTTTGCAACAGAATTGCGTCAACCTCCCTACTAGATACGACCATAAAAGTAAAACTCAAGACGGGTTGCCCTCAAGGAGGCGTCCTATCACCTTTACTCTGGTCACTGGTGGCTGACAACCTGCTGACCGTGCTAAATGATGCCGGCTTCTACACACAAGGCTACGCTGATGATTTGGTAATAGGCATCATTGGTAAATGCCAAACAACCATCTCCAATCTTATGCAACAAGCCTTTAGTATAATTGAAAATTGGTGCCTTACAACCCAATTATCGGTTAATGCGTCCAAGACGGTTGTCATTCCTTTTACTAAAAAAAGGTTACTCGACAACTTAATACCGCCAACACTTTTTAGTGAAAAAGGCGAATTCTCCAAGGAAGTCAAGTATCTGGGCATAATACTTGACCAAAAACTTACTTGGAACCCTCAGATTAAACATATAATCAGGAAAGCTAAAATAGCTATGGGCACCTCCTGCAGATTAGTCGGTACAAAATGGGGCTTAAAACCTAAGGTAACTCTATGGTTATACACGACCATTGTAAGACCTATGGTGACGTATGCATGCGTCGTATGGCACAGGAAGACCGACCAAGTCACATGCAAGGAGGCACTCACCAGCCTTCAAAGGATTGCCACCACGATGACCACAGGAGCACTTTCCTCTACTCCAACTGCGGCCCTCGAAGCACTGCTCAGCCTGAATCCTTTGCACGTGCAGGTGCAAATGGAAGCCAGGGCAGCGATGGTTAGAGCTAAAAATGCAGGTAGGACAAAGTGGAGATCACTGGTAATGAATACTCTGCACAACGACATCATAGAAGACGGAATGATGGCAATGCCATCTGATGTCATGCTATATGAATACAGCTTTGACAAGCTATTTAAAACCACCATTCCGGATCGATCGGAATGGGAAAAGAAAATACCTGGTAAGTACAATTTCCACGATATCATCTGGTTCACAGATGGTTCGAAAAAGGATGGACTTGCAGGGGCCGGATTCCACGGTGGACAACCGAAGGTAAAGAGATCCTGCAACCTCGGTCAGCATGCCACCGTTTTCCAAGCAGAGCTCTACGCAATCCTGGGCTGCGCCCAGGAGAGCCTGCAAAAAGACTATAAAAATAAAGCAATATCCATCTTTACTGATAGCCAAGCGGCTATTCTAGCTCTAGGCTCACAAAAGATGGATTCTAAACTCGTAAAAGAGTGTGTCCAAACCTTAAACAAACTAGGTGAAACCAATAAAGTAACGCTAAGTTGGGTACCTGGACACCGTGGCATCGCAGGAAATGAGTTAGCTGACGAGCTAGCCAGAATGGGGGCAGAGGGGATGGCGTGGGGACCTGAACCCTTTTGCGGTATACCCAAATGCTCCATTACTAACACGCTCAAAGGATGGGGGCTAACCCAAAGCATCAAGCTCTGGTCAAAGTCACCAGGCCAAGAGCACTCAAAAGCACTCCTAGTGGGCTTCAACGTAAAGTTCACTAAAGAGGCGCTCTCTATGAGTAAGAATCAAATCAGAATTCTTACTAGAACCCTAACTGGGCACTGCAGACTAAACAAACACATGCACAAGATGAGTCTCACCGATACTAATGTTTGCAGATTCTGCCATAAGGATGAAGAAACACCTATACACATCCTCTGTGGCTGCGAGGCAACTCATTACACCAGAAGCCAGCACCTTGGAGGGCACTTAATCACACCTGACGACGTTAAGGCCACTCCACCAAGACACATAGTCGACTATATGGTCAGACTAAATCTTGGAGATGTCCTTTAAGGAAGAAAGAGGCGTCACAATAGATCTTTTAGGTCGCAGCGACTTCCGGGCTATATATCCCGGCCTCTATCCAGATACAATACAATACAATGTTCGCGATTTTCTCAGAAACCACTAAACAGATTTTGATGCAATTTTCACTATTCGACTGCATATTTTTCTGGAAAGGTTTTAATGTATACAACGTTGTTCTAGCTTATGAAACACCAGAGATATAGACTAAAACAAAGGAGTGAGTAAGCGAAATTTGCATTCGGTGATGTGCTTGATATTTTTTTTCCTTGGCATTTTTCTTAAAATAAATATATACTATGCAAAGATTAGTAGGATAGAAAATTATTGACGGAATGCATGCATGCATACATCAATAATTTTCTATATTCGACTCGTGTTTGTATATTTTATACCTATGTATAAAAGAGCCGATCTCGACTATGGCGTCGTCCGAAGAATGGCTAGTATTATGTATGTAGGTGGTCGAGTTCCTTTGAGTTGTCCTCTAAAGGCATTGCTGCTGAAATAAAAGCGATTGTAGTGGAATGTAAAGGTAGTAGATATTTTGTCAAAGCATTCCCAGTATTGCCGATACAAGTTGGCAGTAAACCGATCGTTTAAGCATATGGAAATAATGTACTTCTTTTCTTTATTCCGTTAGGGTAAATCGATTTTCATTGAATCGAAATAATATTCTGGGCCGTAGACTACTATTTTAATTAGACAAAATCAACACCTAGAATAGAAGAATCTTTAGTATATCCTTAATAGGAATATTTTTTTCTAAATTCAATAGAATCCTATCCTATATCTAGGAACAACAAAGATTATGTTTTAATACCTAATGATCCGAAAAACAGCAGCTATTTATTTTTAAAGAGCCTTTGAAGCAGGATTTAACTGGCATTTTCATCCCCTTTCCATTCGATAAAAGCTTATCTTATTATGAAAGTGTTTGTTAGAACTACTCGAAGAGAAGCTTATTTCCGACCCCTAAGCGGAAACATCAGGGCTTGAGACTAAACAAATATACCCAAAACTCGATTCTTGTACATACATAAGGGTATTTTCCGTGTGTGCACATATAAAAGTTAATGTTAAGACTGCTGAGTAGTGAACCCGCAAACAGTTCCTACTATCGGGTGTGTTCTGTCGCAGAGCGAATATTGGCTAGTGGCCTATTTTGACAGGAAGCACGTAGGGAAAACGATGTCTTACAGAAACAGTTATCTACATAACTTAGTTCAGCTACTATATCGTATTACTAAGTTGTAAAAGTGACATTAAAACCAAAATAGATATTTGTATAGAATAGCTTTTATGACGTATTTGAAGTAAGGTATCTATCGCTTACAATTATGATTATTGAAAATTATAGTTCCCAAATATGTAAAAAATAAATGTAAAGGTAATGGAACTTGGAAGGGGATTGTTGAAAACCCAGGCATCTTGCCTGGCATATGCTGAACTAGCTCTTATTTTTCGGCATTAACTTTATATAAAAAAAACTTCCTAGAAATTGTAATGTAATGAACTAACAGAGAATTTTTAACTTGAATAAATAATTGAAAAAATAAGACCTAATTACTTAAGAACAATAGAATTTAGGAATAGGTATACATTACCTAAGGCCCATAATTTGTACAGCGAAAGAATTGATGAATTTATAATTCCTAGCTTTTTGAATAAGCTTCTGGATAAATTGCAAACTATGTACAGTCCATAAACCTTTTAAAAATCATTTAAATAAAGTGTAAAATAAAGTGTATAATAACACGGCTCCTGTTACCAAAATAGACCCTGTGAGGTCTTCGTGGTACATAAATATTGTGTAAATAATTATATTAGAAAAAATAAAAAAAGGTATGTTGATGATTTGTACTGTGTAAATATCTGCGTTTGTATCTGAAATTATTACCAAAGTAAAAAAGTTACGCTACTGAGTATAAACTCTTTAGAAGCCACCCTCCCAACATTAACTGAATAAGGGTAGGCGGCAAAGCCGGAATTATTTTAAAATGTTGAAGTAGATGTCGCCAGCCGCGACAGAACTTCCACATTTATAAAGTTTGTGATAAATTTCGCAACTGTTTTAGCGACAAAGCTTGAAGGTCAGCACTGGTACATAGTAAATTATGAAAGTTTCACCTGCATCCAGTGGCTACATCAGAACAAAGCGGAGTTGCCCGCTCCTAAATAAACGGCTGTGGAACGTTGCAGCCAGCTCCAACTGCTATTTTCAATTTCAAATTTGCCTCTCCAACGACAATAGAATTGCACCATTTTATGTGAAAAGTTTTTGCGATCTGCGTTTATTCAGGTCATTGGAATTGTTAAAATTTTATCTACAACGATATGCAGGGACCTACTTTGAGTGGGGTTTTTTATTTCGTCGGAAAAGAAAATTATTTGAGCACGCGTTTAATACAGTCGACGGTATGCAGCTGCGTCGTTGTCGCTTTTGAGATAAATTGTTTGCTCAGGTCGCAGCATTCAAGTTATGTGAAGTGGCGTTGTTATGTGCCGCGTTGCGTGTCTCGGTGCGGTGAAGCCTCGCGCAATTCCACCCCGACGTGAGCTCTAATCACCCTCTTTAAACGAAGACTCACGTTCGCGACCGGGAGGAAACGTTTATTTTAATTCTCCACAAATGCGTGTCTAATTTTAGAGGATGTGTTTTGTTTAATTTCAAAGGATTATAATTGCCAGGACACAAGGATTAGCAATAAGATTTCTGAATTTATGTTTAAGGTATTCGAGTAAGCTTTATGTTTCCACATTCTCTCATTCTACTAATGATTAACTATAAGTAGGTATTATATTGTTCATCAATTTTCTGCTACATTAACCAGGTAATTATACGACCCAGCTTATAATATGATAAATGTCGCGAAAACAGGAAATAGGTTCTTGTTCGTTTTGGGTTAAATTAAGATATACAGAGGTTTATCCCGATTATTACTATTTGGAAACTGTTCTCTAGAGCGGTTGAAAATAAAATCCCATTATAGGGAAATTTGATTGTCTAAGTTGGTATTCCGATAGATATTGATCCCTTGGGGAATGTAAACGTCGCAGTAAATCGTCGATCTACAAAAGTTAGTAAAGAAAATTTACTTATGACTAAATTAGTTGGATTTCTTAGAAACAGATAAATTTAATTTTGTATGAAATGTTTTATATTACAATTTAAAAAAACAACGAGCTCCGTTGTATGTTTGATGTTAGAGTTATGTTGTTCTTGTTTGTAATTATGTATGAAGAAAATACATTTTCATTACTACCCGATTTCTTATGGGGATAAAAATATATATTTAGTATTTATTAACGATTGGGAAGTGGTATCTATCAGTAATGAGGGGGAATTATAATTAATATCTTGGGACAACTCACACCACGCTATCTGATCCCAAACTAAGCAGAGCTTGTACTATGGAAACCAGACAACTGATAAACATACTTATATCTTTTTAAATATATACTTAATATAGATAAATAGCACTCAGACACAGAATAAACCATCGCGCTCATCACACAAAGTTTTATCCTGGGTGGGGATAGAACATACAACCTCCGGCTTAGCAGTCAGGGTCACTAACCACTAGACCAACAGGCCAGTTGAATGAAATGTAAATGAAAACTAGGGTATCTAATTTACCAGACGGTAGGAAAGCGGTGATAGCAGTAAAATAATCTGTTAATGTATATGTTTGTGATTCGCCTAATTGTAGAGGTAGATTACTAAACATTTAACCCGCGATCATAGAAATGCCGTTCACAATTCGAGCCCTGTCCGAATGATAATTTGCCATTTTTTTTTTTAAAGACGACTCGCAAGCCCTGTATTGCCGGGTACTTTACAAACATACAAGTCACGGACACAAAGTACACCCTGATTCAGGACAACAATTTGTGGAAAACACAAAGTGGTGCCCCGTGTGGGAATCGAACCCACGACCTCTTGCGTAGCAGTCGGACACACTCCCACCGCGCCACAGAGGCAGTCAATTATATTTAAAATAACAAAATTTACATAGACCGAAAATAGTTATAATTTACAATAAGTATAATAAAGCTTCAAAAATAAAAATTAGCAAAAGTTCGCTCAGTTGTCTCATATCTTCTGTTGGATCACTGTATTTTGTCCTAAAACAAACAACTGATTGCACACCAACATACGATAAATTGTGAGATGAAGTGAAAACGCGACAGAAACTAACAAGGTAACGCAGTCAACTCCACAGTCTGTTATCATTTCCTTGTATTCTGACATTCGCGGCTTCGTTTATGTGTATTTTGTTTACCAGCTTTCCTCAGCTTTCATTTAAACCCATGAAGAAGGAACAAACAAACTTTGGTTTTCGCAACAAAAATATGGTAGAACAATAACTTCTGTTGTTTGTTTCGGGTTTAGGTAATGGTGATGAAACCGGGGAATGGAAGGAGAGAAGGAACATGATTTTCCTCCTATGGAACATCACTGGCTAGAAATATTAACAATAGTAACTCTTTAGACAATGGTCTCAATCGCGTATATGATCCCCAAGGAAGAAATGCATAAAAAAATTGTACATTTTCTACTCGACTGCCACTTGTTATCTTTAAATTTATCTGTACAAATAGCCAAAGTTTTAAAATAAAATCTCTGTCTTATAGCTGTACCCAGAGATGGCGGGGGGGGGGGGATGATGGGTGGGATTGGACACCCCTACCCTGGAAATCCATAAACTTCTGAAAAAATTAAAATATAAGCCTCAATTGCAATCCTTTCTACTTGTTGAACGAGTCTGACTTGGTCGGTATTATTGTAAGCTACACTTTGGTTTGACTCTCTCCGAAAATAAACCTGGGTAAGTATGCCAATGCTCTGTCTGTTATACACTTTTGTGACTAAACTGAAGAACCAATCCGGATCTTTTATACTTGTCCCCAATCTATTGTTCCGATTCAAAATCACTTAAAAGCGAGACGGCAATCAGACGCTCCATAAATATACGAACATTTGCGTCGACCCAAAAATAAGAACATTGGGGAAAAATATTTAAAAAGTCCATACGAGAGTGATACATGTCGAGAATAGATTATTTGTATTCGAAGTGCGTTCGTTCAGTACGTGCTCAGTATGATAATGTACTAACTAAGTAAACTCCATTTTCAATTACTGTATTTGGTTATGCACGAAGCCGGTATGATTCGTATAATACGTACATCAAAATGTGAATCGGCAAACATCGAAGAGTATACATCCGAGAAGAATTATTATAAAAATTAATTTGCATGGTCGTAGCGTAACTCGTAATGGAATGCATTAATGTGGAGAGGGTACACTGGCTCCCGAAGAGCACTTTGTAGCAACTCGTTTCGAGCAAAAAGCGTAATGTAGACACGGATGTACCCTCGGGCTCGGCTTTAAGTGCTGCTTCATGCTAACATGTCGACCACTTAAATCTATTTGGTTTTTAAACTGCCTGCTTATTATAAATTTTCAGGGAATGACGCATTGTACGTATTTACGGTACCTATTGTTTGAAATAGATTTTAGGATTAGGCTTTTTAAATTAGTATGTAAATGCCTATGCCAGCAAACAATTCCGACAAGAACCCTGTTTTTTACAGGATAAAAAGTCCTTTACGTCTTCTGTTCCTGTCCTTTGTTGCGTCAGTTGAAATATTTCAAAGTTAAGTGTCTATTTTGAATGGACTACGTATTGATGCCATCGGCATAAATGTTCTCTAAAGAAAAAGTACTGAACAATGAACATTAGCTGCGAACAATTATTTTCCAGTTGAAATGCAATGAATTGCATGTTCGAAACGTTTCCATTCATTCCTGGTCTGAATTGTTTTTATGAATAGCCACATATTGTAAGTAAATATAGTACCAATAGTTATACTTCAAATAAATCAACGTTAATGTTGTTTTCTGTCTCCTTTATTTACAAAACGTAGTGAATATTTTGCTTCTTTGGGATCGAGGAAACGAATTCTGAATTCTTACAGTTTATCTTCTTTAATGCTATAGTCTTACTCTTCTGTGGTTAAAAACTGCAGTATGGTATTAAAACCACACTATAAATACTACTTAAAGTTAAAATAAAATTTGTTGTTAAAGTAAAATGTTTCTAGGTTATTTTCTTTTGAAGTTAATATAATTCTACTACGACATCTATTATACCCGCCCAGACGAAAGAGATTGATAGATATCAATGTCAAACAATTTGACGCTGTTTTTGGGAATAAGAATGTTTATTACAAAGTATAAAACAAACTTACTACCATCTATCTTATGAACGGTTAGATATTCTTAACTACGGAACAAATTTTGATATGGTTTTCACTAGTCTACTCGTGATCAAGGCCGTTAAAATACGATCGAAACGTTGAGCAATAAAAAAGGTACCTTGTTACCTAAAAAAAAATCACGCGATTAAGACCTGTACTATATTATTATTAATTGCCTATATTGTCCCACTGCAGGGTAAAGGCCTCCCTACTCTCTCTCCACCTCTCTCTGTCAGTCGCTGTATGAGGCCAATCTTTTTCGAAGGAGTGTTACTCATCTTGCCATCTGCGACGAGGTCTACCGCGTTGTCGATAGTCTTTTCTCTATCATTCACAAAATTTCTTTGAAATGGTTTAATACAAATGATGATAACTTGACATAGCCCACCGGATTAGCAAGCTGAAGCGGCAGTGGGCTGGCCATATTTGCCGAAGAACCGACAACCGTTGGGGTAAACAAGTTCTTGAGTGGAGACCACGGCACGGCAAACGTAGTGTAGGACGCCCTCAGGCCCTCAGGCCCCAGGTGGAGTGATGATTTACGCAAAACGGCGGGCAGGAGCTGGATGCGAGAAGCCGAAGATAGAACAAAGTGGCGTGCAATTGGAAAGGCCTATGTCCAGTAGTGGACTGCGATAGGCTGATGATGATAATGATGATGGTGATAACTCTGACTTAGAGTTTTTACCATTTGTATAATGTCCATCTAGGCATCATTCAGAGTCACTCTGAGCGTAGTCTAGTCGGGCAGTTTTATATAAACTTGTGGTTAGATTTGACAAAAAAAGTTACTTTAATGAAACACAGTATCGTTGTCACACTGTACCTATCTAAGTAAATGTAAATTCTCAATAATCTGAGTAGACAGAGATTGAACGGATACATCTATCACTCTCGGCTCACTGCTAGCACATTTTGCGATAGCTACTAAAATAAATACTTGACAATTTGGTGCCTTCAGCTTTCTCAAATAAAGCACCATATTAGAAATAGTCGAGAACTAAAAGCTGATGATAAATGTGTACAGCTATTGGCAATTGGCAACCATAATGGAGAAAGTATGTGAACAAATACATTACTTCATTGTATTGGGTTTTAGACGATACAGCTGAGAGGCATTTATTTACTTAAGTAAAAATATACAGTGTGGCAGTAGAATAATCTACCTACTCATTTTCTTGCATACATAAATGAGAGTCAAATGAAACAAGATTGCTAGTACCTAATATGCCTTGTAGTAGGTAATCTATTCTTAATATTATAAAGCTGAAGAGTTTTTATTTTAACGTGATAATCTCAGTACTACTGAATCGAATTGAAAAAATCTTTAAGTGTTGATTAAGTCATTCATTGAGGAAAGTTAAAGGCTGTATAACGTCACCAATCACCAATGGGAGCGGAGCATCAATGGAATTTGTTGCAAAATGGGACAAATTGACGCAGACGAAGTTGTGAGTTTATAGCTAGTTATATTTTTATAAAGAAAGTAACCTAATAGAAAATTTTAAATGAAATATGTGGGTATGTATTTGCTTTTTACCCGACTAAAGGAAGGGTTATGTTTTTCGCGCGTATCTTGTATGTATGTATGTAATATTCTTTATTACCTGATTTCTCACAATCCACTGAACGGATTTATACAATTTAGACGTCGTTAGATTCGTTTTGAACGCCCAAATGTTCTTAGATATGTGACGTTTGAAAAAAAAAAACAAACATGACCAGGTGTGAGATGTCAAAATAAAGTAAGTTTTGAATACTGTAATATGGGTATCAAATTAAAGGGCTCATCTTAAGCATTTCAAAAAGGTATTTATGACTGTAATACTAAAAAAGTTAGTTAGCAATCATTCTTTTTTCAACTTTCAATACTTGACAATAGATATGATAAAAGTTAGTTGTTACATCGGTTACATCCTACAACTACTAAAAAGTATTAAATAAAAAAAAATAAAAAAATAAAAAAAACGTCCCTGCGCAAAAAAGTTGTAAACAAGATCTTCTGCATAATAAATATAATTTCATGCAGTCGGAGGCATTGATGAATCCCGAAGAACTTAGTGAAGTGCTTCCGACTGCCTTCGGGCGTATAATATTAATAGTTGGGGAGTTGTAAAAATAGCGGCAAACTAACCTGTTATTATTTTACAGCTCCGCGTTTAAAATACTTCAAATATACATGCATGCATGTTAGTATAATAAATACTTGACCCTGGCAGAAATTAGCTTTTAAATAGGCTAGATTGCCATAAATAAAAAAAATAGTTTTTTATGTAAATATTTTATTAATCAAGTTCAGATTTAAAACATTCGCTTCTATAGCCGAATCTAAATCGATTCATCAATATTTCTGAACGAAAAATCGAAAGCTGCCATCACCAATTGTTACGTTGAAATGAATAAAATAAAACTACCGTTGTGCAATTCAGGCTGACGGCATGTAAATATGCGCTAAATTAATTTCAATCATGTGACGTAAATATTGATTTACAGGCACAGGTTTTACAATTGAATTTGATTCCACAACAAGTATGGATAGTTTTATCAAGTAGTTTTTCAACTAATCAGTAGGATTATAAGTCCGGTGGATGTTTGTTACTCTTTTAAGCAAAAACTACTGGAAGGATTTAGATGAAAATGTACAGTAAAGCAATTTATAACTACTTACATTATAATAGCACATCTATAGATAATTACAAATATTATAATTTTGTGTGCACTAATCTCAGGAATAAGTAATTCGATTTGCAAAATTAATTTTGCATTATACTCGTTTATTAAAAACGCGGGTGGAAACCGCGGGGCACTGCTAGTGAACTATAAAAACTAGGCTAGTGCATGTTGGGCCACGCATAATGTAGGCTTCCGTAGCTGCCCAGCACAATAATGTGGTATAAGAAGTGGGTTTTCTGCTGTTTTTGTTTCATGCTACTAACAACATTATAGTAATTTTCAATTAAATTTGTAGGAAAATGTTGTCACTTCTCACTTTGTCGGCTGTTGCTCGTAAACTTGTAAAGCCTGATAGTTTTCCTTCAATGTAATTATATATACCCTGTTTTTTCATAAACAACTATTTAGTTGGCAGGAGGGGGGGGGGCGCTCAACTCTACCGAAAAAGTTCATTTATAGGCTCAATATTTCACAAACGGATACCTAAATGGAAAAATGATCATTTTTCAAAAGATTTATTCAATGACACCTCACACGATGGGGTACACACTTTACGGATACCGGAAAAATATTTTAACAAGGTTTTAGTCTTCCACTATGTTGTAAGGTTTTATTCCCCAGGTTTGCTTAGAGACTCTTACGTCGTAAGCTTAAGAGCTTGGACGACCAGACAGACAGACAAACATAGATACATACGAAACTATAAGGGTTACGTATTTCCATGTTGGCTACGGAACCCTAAAATTTAAACAAAACGCGGATGAAAAAAAATAGTTCAATATAATAACAGTAGCTGTTGCCTGTGATTTTCTTCGCGTGGAAAAGAAAATACTAATCTATCGTCCACAAGTTTATCCACGTGTGTATATATGTATCTTTAAAGTAAATAAAGATTTTATTTTATTATTAAGTATTAATTAATTAAACTAAGAAACTAATTAATTAACTATTGTTTTCATTGATTTATATAGTAGTGTCTAATGTTATACCTTTATTTTATATAACTCACTTATAGTTAATTTTTATTTAAAATCTGACTATTGTTGTTTTTATGCATTAATCGCATAAAACACAGGTTTTCCTAATTCAGGCATAAGTATTAAGCTAGACATTTAAGTAAACATTTGTAATAATTGTTATATCTTGTTACCTTAAAAATATGGAATAAATAAATTGAATTGAATTGTTCAGGGGTAAAAGTAGCTATGTGTTAATTGCACCGATCGTCGACCCGTGACCACGATCGGTGCAATTCGATCGAAACGTCGGGTAAATAAAAGGTTCGTACCTTTAAATAATTCACGCGATTAAGTCCTGAAATATAACTGATATGTATAAAAATCGCGAAAGTTTAAAAACAATAGCTATGTGTTATACCAGACTATAATCTATCTCTGTGCCAAATGGGGATGATGACTGTCAAGCCAATCAGTCTATTTTTATGAAATGTCAAAACGACATGCTCTATAGAAATGTGCAATATGGAATAGCAACGTATGACGTCATAAGTTCCTATCGTCAAATAACTACGTTTAGTATTCGTTTTCATGCTTTTTAATTCAAAAACATGTTAAATTGTAAACGAACACTTATTTTCAGAGCATTTTAAGATCTTTTAATAGTTTATTTGTATAAAATAATTTAATTTTATTGTAGTAGTAAACTACCCAATTTTATTTATGTTGACTGGCCTGTTGGTCTAGTAGTTTGTGACCCTGACTGCTAAGCCAGAGGTCGTGGGTTCAATCCCCACTAAAACGAAGTGATTACTTACTCTGTGATCCCCACCATACTTTGTAAACCATCGTGCTGATCACGAGCACTATGGTTTATTCTATCTATAATATGTATGTATTTAGAAATATATAACTATGTATATCAGTTGTCTGGTTGCCATAGTACTGTACTATGGCAACCAGACAACTGATATACATAGTTATATATTTCTAAATACATACATATTATATGAGACAGTACCAGTACGTAGTTTGGGCTCAGATGACGTTGTGTGACTTGTCCCAAGATATTATTATTATTATTCAGATTCATTTAGTCGTATTGGCGTGATTAAATAACAAATATCCATCTACCTATCTAAAAATCGAAACTTTCACATTCACAATATTAGTATAGAAACCTGTACGTAATCACACTAATATTATAAAGGCGAAAGTTTGTGAGTATGTGAGTGTGTATGTTTGTTACTTCTTCATGTCTAAACGGCTGGTGCGATTGTAATAAAATTTGGTATGGAGTTAGCTGACACCCTGGATTAACACATAGGCTAATAAACCGCGGGTAATACCGCGGGGCACAGCTAGTATATTATACTATTCAGTTGCTTTTAGCGAAAAAAGTTCATTTTAATTACATTGTTTCAATAAAACAAAATGAGACTAACAGAAAACGTTAAGTAGCAATGTAAAATTCAAATGTCCGTTGTGAAACTGGGATTTTCTTCACTATTTAAAAGAGTCACCGTCTCGTTGATTTTTCCACGGAACAATAACATTTTCTTTTTCATAGAATCTTCTGGGTACTTTTTAATCTATTACTACTGTTTTAAGTAAAGATTTTTATACCATTATAAGCTACGTGCTTTTATTGGTTATATTTTATCATCTTTCTTATATTATTAATATTACTATCTTGGGAAAACTCACAACAACGCCATCTGATCCCAGACTAAGCAGAGCTCGTACTATGGAAACAACACACGTGATAAACATACTTAAATATTTAAATACGTACATACTTATTATAGATAAATAATATCCAGACACAGAATAAACCATCGTACTCATCACACAAAGTTTTATCCTGGGTGGGGATCGAACCCACGACCTCCAGCTTAGCAGTCAGGGTCATTAACCGCTAGACCAACAGGCCAGTACAAAACAAAGTTACTTCTCGCTGTATGTACGCTCAGATCTTTCAAATTACGCAACGGACTTTGAGGTGGTTTTCACTAACAGATTCAGATAATTCTTTTTTTTTTTTATAAAGATAACTACTAGCAATGTGGGATTGAGTCCCACATTACTAGCAATCTTGTCAACAACTCCAGCTAAGCTCAAAGGCTTGTGTTAGGAGTGGGTTCGTCGGTAGTATAATGGGTAGGATTCGAACCCGCGACCTCACGATTGCGAGACCGATGCCTTAGCCATTAAGTTACCGCCGCTATATATATATATAATGACATGCAAATTATGTGTATAGATGTTGGAGAAAACTCCATGCAAAGCTGAAGAGGGCCGCTGGTGGTAATAATAAAGCAACGAGTCACGAGCTTTCACCCACAAAATGCTTAAGAGGACTGTTATGTTAATTTGACTGTATAATGTATAAATCGCGAACGCTCAAAATCATTTCGCAAACTTCTACTTGAAGACCGATAAATCATATCGTACTGCGTTGCATATTCCTTATACAACGATTCAGTACGCAGAAGTTCCACGAAGGTTATCGAGGACCGGCGGAGGCTCTCGCAGTTTCCACACGCGGTGTGACGTGATTAACCCTCCTACGCCCCACTCCTCCCTCGCCCGCGCTGTCGCCGGCTACCGCCACAAAATACATACATACGCAAAGCCGGCTCACAGGTCAACAAGATATTTACACACACATAGATACGCACGTATGACCTCTCAATGTGCGTTCTTCTCGGTTGATGATCCAACCAATTCGACCGAAATCTGTGTACACACGCGTCTTAGTGTGCGTGAGCCTGTTTTCGCTCTTTGTAGGGACCCGTCCATATTCTTTGTATATAATTTGTACTGCCGCTGTCGCCCGTCCCCGGGGCGCGAATCCAATTTACCAACTTGTACCCCGTTATTGTGTCCGCCACTGTTTGTGTTCCCATAAGAAAACTTTTCTTTATAATAAATAACCTGTGGTCGACGTGTATTGTTGATAATTCTAATGTGAAAAACCGACGCTCACAACGCCTTGCAATCTCGTTCAACGTACCCACTTAATTCATCTGTGTTATTAAACCGTTCATTTGATGTTGTAAAAATGAATAGGTACTTATCGATGAGGGCCAATATCATGTTGGTAATAGCTGCAATTTTCAATTATGTTTGGACCGATCCTATTTTTGAAATCATTATATCAGATTATGGAATTTTATCTTACAATGTATGTATTTTTGTTATTAAAATATGAAACTGTCATCGTGTATCATCAGGAGCACGAAGCCATTATAATACTTAATCAATCATCTGCTACTGGGAAAACAACCTTGCGTTTTCGACGGGTTCATTATTCTTTTAAATTAAATTTTGTTCATGTTAACATTAGGCAGCGTTAGCCAATTGTTTCAGGTATTCGTTATGCCAGGCCTTCATATTCACACGAATATGCGAATATACAAATGCAAGACGACATTCACGAATAAATGTGCAAAGATTTCGACATATTCGCGATTTTCCAAACAGTTTTGAAACACATAAAAACGCACAAACCTCGAATATTGTCTCCAGACATTTGTCGATCATGTCAAAAACAGCAAAAAGGGATTCATAAATGGATTCGCAGATGTCTATGCGAATATCATTGCATATAATATACGATAACTGCTCCTGACACGTATGCAAACATTCATACACGCATATGAGGGAACGCTCTACCGAAGTTAACTTACACCTAATATTGTGTTAGAATATTGTCGGGACTAAATCGCGTGAAGTATTTTATTTTAAAGTAAACTGTCAAGTGTACAAGCTTGCTATCGCTGAGCATTTGTTGGAATCAGGACCAAACCATTGGATAGAATTGAAGAAGCCACAGGTACTTTCCACCGATCGCAACTATTATTCCAGGATAGCGCGTGAGGTGGTTGAGATCTAGAAGTAGGTACAAGAATTAACAAGAATAGACTGCCTCTGTGGCGCGGTGGGAGTGTATCCGACTGCTACGCAAGAGGTTGTGGGTTTGATCCCCACCCAAGATAAAACTTTGTGTGATGACCACGATTGTTTATTCTGTGTCTGGGTGTTATTTATCTATAGTATGTATTTATTTAGAAATATATAAGTATGTTTATCGGTTGTCTGGTTTTCATAGTTCAAGCTCTGCTTAGTTTGGGATCAGATAGCTTCGTGTGAATTATCCTAAGATATTATTATATGCACGGATAAGGGCAAAAATAATCTAGTTCTCATTAGTAGAACTAGTGTCCAGACGCATTCAGCCATAATCTATTTCTTAAGGGAAACATTTTAACAAACAACTACCAAGTCAATAGCCAATCAGCTCTTTAAGAGCAAACCCTTCTACACGTTAGCTCAACCACCATATTCAATCACCCAAGTTCTATTTGTTTCGTGTCCATATACCTTCTACCCTCATTTAGTGTATTACACTTTGCCAAAGTTGTGGGTGAGTATTAGTTACATAGTCGCGTATATCTACGCTTACAGTCCGTCGATAAAGGTCTTAAAGGCTCTATGAGGAAAAGGTAAACCTAGTCTAAGCCTTTTTACCTGGAACTATTTTGGGCCCAGTGTGTTACATTTTTCCAACACAATTTTTCATACTTAACGTTTAAAATAAGAAGTATTTTTTGCCAGGATTTGGCGTAATCATCTAGCAAAAGGTAGCTTATTAGGTTTAACTGAAGATTTATATTACGCTGTACAGTTGCGATCTAGTATTTTGCGAAATAAACCCGCATTTCAAACGGAATGGCGGTCTTGTTCAGTTGCATATAATTCGTCCGCTCAGTTAGGGTCTCGGCTGCTTGTTGTTTACGAAGACCTGGTTTCTTGTTTATCTCTTTTAAGACCTTCCGCTGGAAGAAAGATGCATGGGACCGTTTATTAAACCATATTTATTACTTTTATTGTTGTAATATTGCACTTTGCGTAAGCAAACACACAGTTAAGCGACGCTGTGACAACTAGATTGCTTTAAGAATACCATAATAGCATATCCTCCTAAAATATTTTTAGTATCAGACTGTACCTTAGGTAATTTGAACAAATATTTTGAGAAAATTCTATTAATATTAAATGTAAAGCCAGCCGGGACGGGTCGGAATGCGACACTGCTTTAAGTAGACACCCGTATCAAAAGTCACGTAAATGTAAGGTAAGCAATAAATAGACCTTTTTTAGCTGTCCTGTTGGACAGGAATAAGGAAACATTAAGCGATTGTGAAATATTAAGTTAGGTGTGGAATTAAAGTCATTTTTTTGTTTTCTCATTAAGTAACAATATCGTAATGTACCTGCCTACTTGCTTGAGCTTCGTTTAAAGATCTTTTGAATCTGCACCATTATGCAGGTACCTATACAAATATCTAACAGCTCTGTGCGTAGATTTATCAGTAGAGTGTTTGATCTCTCTCTGTTCGAACATTCCGGACAGCAGGTGAGGCTGTCCTGTCACTCAATATATACGCGAGATTAAGTGACCTAAACTATCAAAATTGCTGAGCAAATATCACTAGATCACGGTGATTCTTGCAAATAAGGATCAATAACAGATTTCACGAAAATTTTGGGGCTGATACTCGCCGAGTCCCAGGTGAAGCTATAATGTATTGTAACGCGTAACGAATTTAATCAGGAGTAAATTGCTGGAGTTGGAAATTTATTAAATCCACTTCCTTCCTTAGCGAGAGACAAGTTATAAAATTATATAATGTAAGTATTATGATTTATTGTATTACCATTACTTGCCAAACAAACTGTTATTAATTTACCTACTGGTCTGTTTATTTTTAATGCATTAATGATGCATTCCTGTAAATTTATGATTTCTGTACTGTAAAGTATAATTTAACTGTTACGTTTTCAAACTTTTTAAGCATTTTTATGCTAATTTCACGGTTACAATTTTTAAAATGTATGGAGGAATCCCTAAGGTCGCGGGTTCAAGTGCCGCCTGAATAGAATTATTCCTCGATACATTTTAAAAATTGTATAATATAGCTGTATTTTAGCATTATTACTTTTAAAAAATGTTCCAAAATGAGGGTGATATTTTAATAATTCAAATTTGAAGTGAAATTCATAGATTTAAGGTTCGTTAATTGATCTTAATTAATACCTATAACAGGTAACTAATAGAATTGTACATAAACAAACAGCAACTTAAACCAGGTCACTGAGATTCTCATCATTCTGAATTTTATTGATTTTGTGTTATGGCTATGTAAATGTTGGACATGCATTCGATTTTATAATATTCACGACGTCTGTCATGACCAATAAATATGAAGTTAAATGTTGATGGCGTGACATTTCACGCTTACCTACATACTGTGTTTATTTTATTAGATACGAGTTGATTCACTTAGAGAAATTGAGGAGCTCCAAGTTTAATAATAAACTCGTGTTATTTCTCAAAGATCAAGCGGCTCGTTGTTTATTATAACCTTTTTAAGGCAGTGCCAGCTGGCGGCGACATTTTGTGCCCGTATTTATGAGCCAAACTTAGTTAGTAGCCCAAACTAAGTTCGTCATTCTAACGAGATTATCTCTCCTTCCGTCGCCGTATCATTCTCTCAAAGAAAGGATACTCAGTGATCTAATTTGCGTGGTCTTTCCCTGAATATTATATTATGACTGGCAACACCGCAGACCTGTTTGTACAAGGTATTCAATTGGCTATTAATTCATTCTATACCATGATTCAATATATCAATAATGGTTAGCTATTGTTCAGGATTTAAAAATGTTTTGAGATTCCCAACTCCCTTTTACTTAATGTATTCGGGATGCTTTAATATTCCAGATCCGTTATTAATGTGGGCATTTATCTCAATTTCATTTAGTTATTTAACAAATAACAGTTAACATTTTATTTAGTTTGATTTAATAATTATACTTTTTCATTCTATTCCATTACGGCCTAAATCCTCAATACATAATCGAAACAAAAATAATCCAGTCAATTTCAAAACGATGTTAAATTATAATTTCGGTGTGTATTCTCCTGCCACTACTGTTGGCAGAGGCACAAATATTTTGCAACAGATACTGTTTGTCATTTCAAGTATGAGGTCAGAACGAACAGTTGGCGAGTGACAGCGGGTCGCGTGTATGGCTCGCGTGTAGACTATGATACCGCGCTCCCGGCATATCACTCATACTTTGAATGCATATTGACAGAAAACTGCCAATATTTCATGTCATCCCTGCTCGCTATTCCAGTTTTCATACATATTATCTTTGCGTTTCTGAATTCGATTTGTATTCTATTAAAAACTTTGACGAACCGATTGTCTTTCGGTGTGTATTATTTAGATTGAATCAAAATAAATGGTTTGAAGGGCACCTATGTCAGGGTTAAAACAATAGGTACTGAGGAATATGTTTTAGGTGGAGTATTGTTTTGTTAAATATTACAATTCTGTTTAGAAGTTAAGTCATGATAGAAGTAGTATCTAATTTAAAGTATTACAATTACCTACCTATCTTGTTTTTATCTTAAATTGTATTATTTCTTCATTATCTTCCAATTATGTAAAAAATACTGTTTGTTTTATTTTTTATACAGAATGAAAACAACCTTTTTTCCAATTAGACAGGTACAGTAATTTGTTTTGTCTGCAATAAATATAAATTTATTTAATAAGGAATAACGTATTTTTAGTTCACTTGTACCCAACTAAGTAAATACATAAAGCTGGGTATTTTCTAGTTACAAAAATAATGTATTGCGTATATTTTAATATCTACTAGGAAATATTTTCAGCTGAGTGAAGCTACAGAGGCTCGAAAAGGCTAAAAATGTGAACCGATTTACGCAAGGAACAAATTTTCAACGAAACATGGATTAATTCATTTCTCTGAGGGATTTTCTTTCAGTTTAAGGAGCACTCGCCCTTGAGCAGACATCGAGTGGGGTTTGAGGTTCGCTTAAATGTTCCAGATTTAATTTAGAACTTTACTACACTTTTCTTTCATTAACCTTTCAATCAATAAATTCTAATCTTTTTTGACGAATCGAACTTATTCAAATTCATTGATTTTAACGAACAATTCACGTTATTCATTGTGTCCAATCCTGTTTTTATTCAATCTGGTGTCTGCATATGTTTAAAAGCCTACGCCAGTTGTAATTATAATTGTCAATGACGTAATTTAAATATATGTACCGTTGTTATGTTATACCACTCAATCACGTTTAATCGCGTTATGTGTCAGCTGTTCACATTTTATGAACAATGCTAAATTACACGGCCATTATTTAGGAACGTAATATATGGTTCATACACACAATTCATGAGTGCTTTTCAGCGGCTGCCTAGAACGAGCCCGCGGCTATCACAAACAAACTTCAACTTTGCTTTTAAGACCGACTGTAGATTTATTTAAACTTTCAGTAAACGACCATCCCTTTATTTTCAAAGTCCATAATTTCCCACACGACCCTACCTCTACCGTAATATATTTAGCTTGTAAACTTGTGTTATTATTACTTTAACATTAAAATTTATGAATTTTTCATTTGATATCGCTCAGTCCTTTGTTATTGAGTTTAAGTTAGTTAGGGGCTAAAAGCTTCGTCGCCAATTCATACAACTTTCATTTTCACGAAACTTGAGGGAATAATCAATGGGCAAGCAGAATGGGAACTGTGGGTCGTGATGGATTTGGTCCAATCAATGCAACTGGGTAAATGAAAAGAGCGGCCTAACGAAGAACCCAGACAATAGTGTCAGCCGGCGAAAGCCTTAGAACTGGGTAACTGATTGTTATTGGTTTTGCAATAGGGACGGCACCACAACGGTTGCCGACATAGCTTCGTAAACGCTGAAAAATAAATTGTTGGTTTTGTTGCGGACAAAGCTCGGACCGGACGCTTCGGCGTGTAATAGATTTTATCGGAATTATCCGTGAACGGATCTTCCATTAATTGGAATAATAACATCTGTGTGTAGGTAAGCCTAGAATAACGAACAAATTATAATAATAATATATCATGCTGTCAATACCATACGTTCACAGAAGTTTTCTTATTTTGTTATCTTCAGTAAGTATCTACAGTAGTTACACAGTCGGAATACCTCCACAAGTCAAGGAAGATAGAACTAATACATCATCGTTGATTCGGAGCTGAATAATCCATTTTCTCCGACAATGTAACTGCTCAATAAATGATTTTCTCCATAAGGATAATGGCTGGATTTTCTACTGTTTATTGTGGACTCGATCTCCTGGTATGATTGATTGAAGCTTAGGTGGAACTCTTCCAAGGGGAAATTACTTCGTTATTCTTCCTAAGTACCTTTAGCTGACGAGAATGTCTACTATCAATATTCCCTAAGTGTTGTATTATTTGTTTGATGTTCCTTTTATGATGTAGTCCTGTATGTGTGAAGGGGAATGTCTACTTGTAATAAGGTAATTATTAAGGTGAGAGGGTTTCTTCGTAAATATGCATGTCCGACTCGTGAGTTCTCTGTGTAAGATCCAACTATGAAACATAAAACCAATCTTAGTATTGGATTATAATATTAAAATATAGTACAATGGGAAGCACTGAAACTTACTTTGCATTTCGTCTATAGGGTAAGGTTGCTCAAGTTACGACTTGAGCAACCTTACCCTAAGGAAATTATGCTATAATATTCACGGCAATTGAATTAATATAAAGTATTCTACAATTACTGAATCTTTTTTTAGTTAAGTATTAATCAAAAATCACGTAGGTAAGAATCACATTCCTGCCATAAAAAGCTTACTAATTAGTCATTCATTTTACATGAAAAGTGCAAAAAAACTTACTTTTAAAATTATTTTCGCTTCACGAAGCCGGCCGCCTTACCACTTGTTTACGTTTGCTCGTACGACTAAATAGTTCACGTTAACGAACACTTTTGGGTTCAAGGGTATCAGACGAGATATTGGTGGGGTATGACTATGACCGTGGTATGACTTGAGCAACCTTACCCTACCTGACGGTAAATTGATTATTCACTAAAATTGAATTAAAACAATATCTTAGACAAATTTCAACATCTCGTTTATTCTATTCATCCATAAATCATTTACATACATAGTTTATAATATAATAACTATTTATTTACAGATCTTTATTCTTAATTAACAAACCTCATTGACACGTCTGAAGTTAATAATTCACTTAGAAGTGATTTAAATGTACTCACTTACATGAAAGTAAAAAGAATTATAATAAATCTATTTCAGATTTTAACAATTTAATAGAAACTTCAATATACTCGTAAATCAATTTTATGTACAGTGAACAAAATTACATTTTTCCACGTTTTAAACTTTACTCATCAGTCTTTGCCAAGGGTTAGATGCCCTAATTTATCGTGAAATGAATCATCTGTATATGCCTTCAATACCTCGCAAATGGAAGAAGATTAGCACAGTTTAGTTGTCATTAGTTGCAAGTTATTTAAAATACATATGACCTAAATAATTTGAAATATTTCACCTATCACAAATATATTTACAATTTTAGCTTTCAACTTTAATTCGAGAATTTTTTTATACAATTTTATTTTGGACACAGCGTGGTAGAGTCTAATTACATTCCTGTTAGCGCTGCGTTCAGAATAATAAGCTATGTCTCATTAAAATTTACGCAAAAGTCATTAAATGACGCTTTTATAAACTCCAGCATATTTTTTCATTTGGCTTATCCAATGGGTTAAAA
Source organism: Herminia tarsipennalis (assembly GCA_945859575.2). Taxonomy (NCBI): domain Eukaryota; kingdom Metazoa; phylum Arthropoda; class Insecta; order Lepidoptera; family Erebidae; genus Herminia; species Herminia tarsipennalis. Next base: position 12,579,653 of record OX243838.2, read on the forward strand.
TATAGGCTTTTTGTTTCTGTTATTCCATGTAATCTTTCTACAAGTTTATAATATCATTTTTCTAGTCTCTTAATCCTGATTAATTTTACTTATCAACTACGTTTGGCCAGTTTGACCTACAACTAAATATAGTAAAGAATCTATTAAAACAATGAATAGAGTATTTTATTCTATGTCACAACTATTTAAAAGGAAGTCACCGGGGTTACAACGAAATGTAAATTCATGAGCCAGGATATGTTTAATGAATTTGTACACAATGTGAATTATTTTAGGGAAGTCGCACTTAAAAATAAATTTGTACTTAATTAATGTTAGTATGTGAATATGAATAAACTACCGGACGCTGTATAACAACGGTACGAGTGTCGTTGATATTCGCCAGAGACTGCGAGACGATGAATCTGGAACAAATGTCACATTCATACAAGGCTGCTTGTTAATTAACAAAATAATAAATCTACTCTCATTTATACGCAATATTCTAATATTTACTTAACTATAACTTTATTTTGAAACTATTTAAACTGTTTTTTTTAATACCGATACCTACACTTTAAACAAGGTACAGATTATGTACACGATTTAAACAACCTTGTTTACCAGAAAACACTAAAACTGAAACTAAATTTTGCGTATTAGATATATTTCGGGATATAATCGCGGGAATTATTTAAAGGTACGAACTTTTTATTTACCTGACGTTTCGATCGAATTGCACCGATCGTGGTCACGGGTCGAAATTTTAAAATAGTTGTATTGATTCTGCTGTCAATATTAACATGCTTTTAGAATCTTGAAATTGAACTTTATTATGAGACTATTTAAACCTAATTGGGTATTTGAATGTCAAGTCAAATCAGTATCTTTTTTATAAAATGTCAAAACGATTCGTTCTGTAGAGATTTGTATGCAATTTAACATTGTGACGTCATTGTGTTATGGTTTCAAATCATTTACTTTTAGTATTTATTTTGATGATTATAAATACTAAAACATATTAAATTATGCACGAATATATATTTTTAAGATCATTTATACGCATATTATTACTTGGTAAGTGTAAAATAATTTATTGTTATTGATTGATTTGACATTCAAATACCTAATTTTGTACTACCGATACCCACAATAAAATTTCAAGATTCAAGATTCAAGGTTGTAAAAAAAAGTCAGCTTAAATAGTATCATAATAAACATCGATTTCAAGATTCTAAAAGCATGTTATTATTGACAGCAGAATCAATACAACTATTTTTTAAACTTCTCCAATGACAGAACTGAAAACGAGAAACGTAAAATTTAGTTCCAGTTTTAGTGTTTTGTGCTAAAACTATCCTGCGACACGAAGTCACTACACTAGTATCGATTGCACTTACCTACTGCTCCATTACGGACGCCTAGCACGGAGGCAACTTCTGGTTGCTCCATATCGAAAATTAGTTCGGCTCGAGCCGCGTGCAGGTTGTATATGCTCGCTATGCAGGTCAGCCGGAGACTGCCACGCTCGAACGCCTCGTTTCGAACCACGAACGACACCTCTCCTATTGAAGGCAACCTATTATCCGGCCCTGTCCTCTCAAATGCCGGTTTGGAACTGTCTTTCGAAGGCCTTCTAATTTCCTCTTTATGCAGATTTATGTAAGACTCGTCTAAATACTGAATATTGCCCTCATCGTGAAAAATATTGAAATTCATATCGTCGTCCGGTTGCTCCGTTGTTGTCGTATCGGCCTTGGGCGGTGGGTCCCATTTAAACCACGACGGTAGCTCGTGAATAAGAGATTCCATGTCGATCTGAGAAAAAATAAAATACTGTGTAATATAAATCTCGTATAGGAACGTAGATAGGTAGAAAGTAGGCGCGCTTGAGCGGGAAATATTACGGATATTACCCAGCTTTACGTTAGATAAAGGAAGCTTATATAGCTCTGAGCTGTTTTGTGATTAATGAACTCGCCTACGCAGCGGGCAGTGACGACGGCAAAAACAACGGTCACGTCAACATGAAGTAGAAACTGGTCCATTGTCCGGCCTGGACACAGCGTACCCGTGTCTGTCGCTGTCCGACGAACGCTGATCAAACGCATTTTTAAAATGCCAATTTCAATAAAGTCAGTGAAAATATTCTTGCTACGTCAGGCGAAATATATAGTGAAATAAATCGTTTTGTTCTTTTTAACAACGTTTTACTCTCGTATCTAGGTTATTATTCAATATTCGTTCATTTATCATGATCAAATTTTATTGTAAATGACTTCTTATTTTTACGCTTTTTGCGCAGGCATCGCTTTCATTTTAATATTATTCATGCAAATTGAGAAGACGCAGGGTCGTTTCTAAACGTAACCCATGGAAAAACATGGGACAAAATGGCCTACCCACTATAAGTTTTAGGTCGTGCGGCCGCGGTTAAAATAGTTTGTACTCGAGGCCACAAAGTTTTAAACTCATTGATTACCTAAACGTAAATTAAACTAAAGTATTAATAACTAGTTCTATTCTAGTTAGCGTTTAACAAAAATATTTGCTAAGAATCTCGTATGCATAGTAATATAAAAGCTGAGCGTGTTAGGTTAAAAAAGCTTACATGAACTATAAAATCCCTTGTGTAACATGTGCTCCACGGTAAGTGTTGCTAATGTCCTCTCAACCCAGTGGCCTTAATTTCCACTAAACATCTACAGTACGAAATTTTCTCTATTTTATTGTGTTTAACCTATTTTTCGCGGAGATATGAAACCGGAGGGTATATAGGAAGCTTATCTTTACGAGATAAAAGAGTTTATTGAAGGAAATGAGGTAAGTACTTAAGGATGTTTGAACTTAGGACGGGTCACCTATTATATTCTAAACATACAAGTAGCTTACCTACTTTTTATGACCTAGGTAAGTACCTATAGCTTTTGTGTATACTAAAGCAGGTTTTTACCTGTATATTTGCAATGACACTTAAACTTTCAGCAAATGTTTGTCTAATTTGCTCTTTAACAGCTCCTTAAGTAGCTTTTAGTTATTGTCAACAATGTACGAACGTGTTTTTGACATAATTGATAAGTGAAAAGTTTTCAAAGCAATAAGAAAAATAGGTAGAGATTTCAAAGGGCTCTCCGAGTAATAAGAAATGGATAGGTAAAGATTACTGCTTCATTGATTATAGTACCTATATACAAAATACTAGCTGACCCGCGCAACTTCGTATGCGTCAATTTTCCCCGTTCTTGCAACATTTTTCATTGCTGCTCCTCGGGTAATAGAAATAGGTCGTAGCGTGATGTTTAATAGCCTATAGCCTTCCTCGATAAATGGGCTACCCAACAGCAAATATGTTTTCAATTCGGACAAGTAGTTCCTGAGATTACTGCATTCAAACAAACAAACAAAAAAACTCTTGAGTTTTTTTATTAGTATAGATAAAAGAGAAAAGTAAAACAGCTACCTATCTATACTAATATTATAAAGCTGAAGAGTTTGTTTGTTTGTTTCAACGCGCTAATTAAAAAAAATCTGAAACATTGAAAAATTATTTTACCGTTGGATAGCCCATTTATTGAGGAAGGTCAAAATCACGTTACGACCAATAGGAGCGGAGCAGTATTGAAAAATGTTGCAAAAACAGGGAAAATTTACCCAGACGAAGCTAGTTATATAATACTTGTAAAATGTTGTTACCTCCCGTCCGTTGAGTGCAAATGTCAAATTGGCGGGGGGATGCGCAGGTGGAGAAGCACAGGTAGCCCGCAGTGTTGAGCCTACACCGTACCAAGAGCGGTCTGATACCAGCTTAGGACCCCACTCAGGAGCCTCTGTAATAAAAACCTCGAATTAGCAACAATATTAACAGCAAGATAAATAACAGATTCGACTTCTTCAATCAGGCTACAAGCACAAAATACTGGTCAGTTAACCGTTGTCGGTTACAGCGGCCGATCAAATGAGAGACTAGCCAACTACGTAGGAGAGATTAGGACCGACGGATTAACGTGCTCTCCGAAGCACGGAAGGGTATAACATTTTTTCAGAAACGGTCACCCATCTACGGACTGACAGTGGTAACGTTGCTTAACCTCGCAGATATCTGTCTCCACTGAATACAGAAGGTAACCTTTATACAAAGCGTACAATAACAGCGTACACATGTACCTGGACTGTACTTTGCGGCCACGGTATCGTGCGCCGCTTTCAGAACAAAGTGGTCTTTAGTGGTCTATAATTCCGTGTCCGTGAACTATGTATATGTGCATGGACGTACCCAAGAGCTTTTTGGGGGGAGATTTACGTGGGTCATTGTCTAAACACCGATCAAACGTGTACTATGTACCTACGTTTACAATTTCGGGGAAGGGGGGGGAGATCAACTCCCAATGCCCCCCCCCCACCAGGGTACGCCCATGTTTATGTGTGCGTGGCACGAGTGAGGTACCTTGGCGTACGAATGACAGTGGTAACGTTACTTAATATCGCAGATATCTTGATCTGCTCGGTCTCCACTGAATACAGATGGTGGGCTACCATTGATGCCGTTGATGGTTTGGTGGTAACGGCGCACATATGTGTACCTACCTAGATATCGTTTTACAGACATGGAATCGTGAGCCCCCTTTTAGAACAAAGTGGTCTTTAGTGGTCTATAATTCCTTGTCCGTGAACTATGACATACCCGAGATCTTATTGGGGGTGGGATATTTCGGCGGGTAAGGGGAGATTTACGTGGGCCATTGTCTAAATACCGACCAAACGTGTACTATGTACCTACTTTTTACAATTTCGGGGGGGGGGGGGGGATTTCAACTTCCAATGCCCCCCCTGGGTACGCCCATGTCTATGTGTGCGTGGCTCGAGCGAGGTAGTTAGGTATCTTCTGTACTCTGGGAATTGTGTATTTGAATGTCAAGTCAAATCAGTATCTTTTTATAAAATGTCAAAACGATTCGTTCTGTAGACATTTGTATGCAATTTAACATTGTGACGCCATTATGTTCTGGTTTCAAATCTTTTACTTTTAATATTTATTTTGATGATTATAATACTTAAACATATTAAATTACTAGCTGTCCCGCGCAACTTCGTCTGCGTAAATTTTCCGCTTTTTTTTATATAATCCTATGTTACTTCTAATACCTCCAAGAATATGTGTACAAAGTTTCATGGTTGTCAGTTGAGTAGTTTTCGCGTGAAAGCGTAACAAACAAACTTACATTCACATTTATTTATTAGTAGGGATGCACGAATATATATTTTTAGGATCATTTAAAGGCATATTATTACTTGGTAATTGTAAAATAATTTATTGTTATTGATTGATATGACAATCAATTATCTAATTTTGTGCTACAAGTCAGCTTTTTCCATCTACTTAGGTACAATATCCAAGTATAGTACACAATGAAATTTGGGATTGCATTAAATTATAGGTACATCATGTATGTAAATATTCACCTCAGTACAGTTCAGATTGGGTAGGGTGAAATGTTTCAAACACTACTAAGATTTGAACAGCGTTAACTCAAAGTTATAAAGGAGAATAATACATTGTATTCGGTACAATGCAGGCGGAATAATGATAGATGAATAATATCACATATAGGTACATACAATTTGATCAACTGCAATAATAATAATATCTTATAATAACATCTTTGGACAACTCACACATATCTTTATATATATATTTCTTGTGTGCGTGTGTATGTCATTGAATTCCTCCTAGACGGCTGGACCGATTTTGATGAAAGTTTTTGTGTGAGTTCAAGGGGATTCGAGGATGGTTTAGATTCACAATTGAACCCGATTTACAAAAAAAAGAGTCTATATTTCTAATTACATACATATTATAGATAAATAACACCCAGAAACAGAATAAACCATCATGCTCATCACACAAAGTTTTATCCAGGGTGGGGATCGAACCCACAACCTCTTGCGTAGCAGTTGGATACACTCCCACCGCGCCACAGAGGCAGTCAGAGTATATAGCAGCAATCGAGTAGACGTGAGCGTATGGCGTACCTTTTCGCCAAATAATAAAAACCCTCTAGATTAAACGAAAAAAAATCGCATATTCAAATTAGTTCAAAATTAAAGTCATGATTTAAATACAAGGTGTAAATTAGTCCCTCTCTGACCCAAAAAGGGTGTATGTATTCTGTTAAAAAAAATATAACCGTTAAAATATTTTTGATATTGAATATTAAAATTTACGACTTAAGTACCTAGAAGTACTTACCTAATTTCGTCGAAATGTGTTTACATAAAGCCTCTTTACAATCAAAACAATCTTTTCCGCCTCCACATGTTTCATTTCAAAATTTTTTATCATTCAATAAAAAAAAATGACATACTCGTAAATCGAATGAAAACATGATACCTAACAACACTTTTACGGGTCAGACAGAGATTAAATATAGATGCTGTATAAGCAGGGCATTCGTATGTTCAGCCGTCAGGATTATAATCTACACATTCATTACGTATCGGCCTACCTACGGCTAAAGCAAACGATCCTAACTAATTTGCATTCGCCACACATTGACAGGTAAGCCTTTAATATGTTTTATTGATCAACGTTGGAAAGGTTCCAACTGGTGTTATCTTAACATTAACCCCAGCGGAGTGTAAGCTTTGAACTGGAATCCCGATACAAATCATAATACCTTGCCACATTATGTAGGTTTAATTTCCGTAATGCTTAAATTTCTGGTATTAGGTACTGAGTATTCAGGTTTACAAGTAGGTATTTAATATGTTTGTTATTGAGAAATTTACCTTAAGGTTTGTCTTTTTTCTTTTTGTTTTTAGGGTTCCGTACCTCAAAAGGAAAAAAACGGAACCCTTATTGAATCACTCGTGTTTCTGTCTGTACGTTTGTCACAGCCAATTTGCTCTGAATCTACTAGACCGGTTAAGTTCAAATTTGGTACAGTTATGTATTTCTATGACCCAAACACGTACCCATAGATAAAAGAGTTTTGAATTTAATAGCCACTTTGTGGGGGAAAACTAGAAAAATAAAAAAAAAGTTTCGCAAACTGTATCATGTACGTAACAAATAAAAGGGCTTGTTGTGAGCATGTCAAATATATAATTATGTTTTATATACTTTAATATAATAATAAAAAGTTATTCAGGAAAAACCATGACAACAGACCATTTCGGAGATAAGTCTCCGAAGCTACTGAGCCTAATATTTTGACAAAAAATACAAAAGATAGTACTTAACCTATATATTGCAGGAGAAATACCTAATATGAAGTCTGAGTTTTAAAAATGGGGTAATTTATGGATGCAAATGAGAAATTTAAAAAAATGGCTAACTGTATTGTGTAACATATCAAATAAAAGGGTTTGTTGTAAGGATGTCAAATATATTTTTCCATAGTTTTAAAATAATTACTTTAAAGTTATTCAGGAAACACCATGAAAATAGGCCATTGTTCCCCTTTATCTCCGAAGCATCTGAATCTAATATATTGATAAAATATACAAAAGATAGTTCTTAACCTATATACATTGTAAAAAAAATAAAAATACGACTGAATTTTGAACGTGTGAGGAAATTGAAAAAAATCTTTGAAAGCAGTATGATATATTTTATAAATAATAATTATTATAATTGCAGTATAACATAGTAAACAAATAAATAAATTAGCAGACGTTTTAAAAACATTTTATTTCATTCCATTTAAAAAAAAATTAAAAGATCTTGATAGTTTCAATGGTTTTAAAACGTCTGCTAATTTATTTATTTATTAAAAAATAAGGGGGCCTGACTTGTTCGATTCTTATCCGGCATAAAAATGTGTGATGATCACAATTGTTCATTCTGTGTCTGGGTAATCAAAGATCTTAAAAATCGCCTACCCGTTGTTTTGATGCGGTAACTATCGCGACTTTGTTTTATATCTATATAATATATTAATGTATTTATTTAGAATTATTTATGTATGTTACGTTGTTTGTCTGGTTGCTAAAGTAGAGGCTCTCTCCAGATAGGGTTTAGATGGTCTTGTGTGAGTTGTCTGATATTAAATAAATTGTCGTTACAGAGATCCCGTTAAAAACAAAAATGAAAAAATATGTCATTTCCGTTAAAGGTTGCGCTAATAACAAAAGTTAAATTTAATTGGAAATATTTTTTTTTATAAGTTCTAAAAATCGTACATAGCTCCTATCATACATGACTTAATAAACATTTTTAACGATTTGTACATCACCGTGGCCTGAAGTGCTTTGGGTAACCCACGGCTGGTGAGTCAGTTGACACAGTTCGGTATATTTATCGAACTATTTACACACCTACAAGTTTGTACGGAACCCTCAGTGCGCGAGTCCCACTCGTCCTTGGCCAGTTTTTTTAAACTATAAATTGCACTCTCGAGCAACAAGACTTATGTATCGGGGATTTCATAAGCCCAGGTACAAACACAAACTCTTTGTCAAAGTCCATTTTAACTAGGACAAAATATTTAAAGGTGAATAAATTGCCTCTGTGGTGAACGGACCCAGAACCTCATATACGAGTACCTATAGCAGTCGTACCTACACCCATTGTGAGACAGAGGCAAAGCATAATAAATTAATTCACCAAGAGTCATAAAAAACCAGGCAAATGCATGTCAAACCATGCTCAGTGTAGAGTTCCGCAGCATTTAATAAATGCATCAGCAAAAGAGCGTATGTTCATCCCTTTGTTGAGAAACGCAGTTTTTAGGCAATAACTCAATGATATATCTGATCATGTCTCAAATAATTTTAATTTTTACCTACCTTTTTTATTTCTGATTTTTTTCATATTTTTTGTTCACATAATTAAAAAGATAAAGGGTTAGAGACACAAATTATGCAAATTTCGAAGCGATTATTTCCAAAAATATTTACTTAATCTAAAAAGTTTATTAGAAACCTTAAAATGCTTTTGAAAGACCTGTCGAATGATGTGCGACACGTTGATGTTTGCTGAAAAAAAAACAGCTTCTGTTACATGTATGAAGTGGCCCCCAAAAAAAATGTTTATTTAAATTATCTACCTATCAAATTAAGTAGCGAATACTACAAGACATCTTTTCACTAATATTCATAATTTCATTAGTATTCATTAAGTAGTCATTGAGTAAAATGCCTGTGACATACGGACGGACATACAGACAGACAGACGGACATGACGAAACGTTTTTGCCATTTTGGCTACGGAACCTTAAAAATACAGTAGGTATGCATATTAGACTGTAGGTACTTTTCGAAGAGCACACTTAAACAAAGTCACGGAGTAGAGTAATACATTAATTAACACGTACCTGGTTTTAATTTTTAATGAATGCGGTATCTCTAAATGTCAAGTGGTGGAAGTGGCGTACGCTACCTGACATTCAAAAGTAGGCAACTAACCTTTTTGCTCCCTTTCCCATCATGTCATCGCCGAAATGAAGCTAGCTTTAAGAGGTAATTACTTCAGTAAGGCTTTGCTAGTGGCAAATTATAAGAGACCACGTAAATTATATCAAGACATTTCTTCATTTTATAGCGTAGGTAACTAGCAAAGGTAACAAGATGTATACGAATGTTAGTCTGTTCTTGACAAAAACACGAAATTTCCTTTATACCCGACGTTAGAACACTCAAAAGCTTTCATGCAGTAGTTTGCCTAATGTCTGAAAAGGTTTATCTCGTAGGTCAGTACGAAGGCTTTGAGGCATGAAAATATAAACTGCAGAAACAATTATTCTATAGTACGTAACTTGTTTTCTGTTTGTGTAGCTCTTGACATGTACTTGTGTACTGTATCTTATAGTGAGAGAGGGCACCGTACGCAATAAATATACAACAATAGAAGTTATATTCAAACAGTTAAAGCAACTTTAATTGACTTTTCTCCACCTATACAGGGTGTAACAAAAAGGTGTGGTCATATTCAAGAGTTGGTATGTGCCCATGATACTGAGTGCACACACCAAATTTTATCAAAATCGGAGTACCCTAAAAAATATTTATTATTTTTTTCATTCGTTTATTTGTGAATGAAAAAGTTCTTAATTAAAAAAAGTATGACTTAAAAAGTTCTATGCCATAATAATCTAATCGAATTTTGTACTAGGTGAAGTATAATGCTTATGCCATACGCCTTTCACTACTGAATTTTGTCAAAAATAATATGCTATAACTATGTAATAATAATGCCACCAGCTATGGCACCATGGTAGGTGCAATACTGACAACATACACTATTCGCTGCTGAAATTTGACCACACCTTTCTGTTACACCCTGTATACAGGGTTCCGATTTAGTCAGTCGAATTCTTGAAGAGGGGTGATCAGACCATGTTACTAAACCGATTTTTTTGGAAAAAAAACAGATATCTGAATTTATAATGACATATATATTTAATGTCAAATACTATATCTATCAATCAAAAACATCATACTTGGGAAATTGACTACAATTAAAGTAAATTATTTTAAACTAATCAGGTAATGGTAGATGTTAAAATGCTCTGAAAATAAGTGCTCTTTTTTAATGTAACATATTTTTGAATTTATAAGCATGAAAACGAATACTAAAAGTAATGATTTGACGATAGGAACATATGACGTCATAGGTTTCTATTCCTTAAACATTTCTACAGAGCCTGTCATTTTGACATTTTATAAAAAGAGACTGATTTGTCTTGACAGTCAACATCCCTATTATTTTGACGTCACCATGATTTATTTATTTACTTGATGTCATATTTTATAAAAAAAATGGTTGTCTGTAAAGTCGGTTTACGGTCGATAATTTTACGTGATAACGTCTTATGGAACATTGATGATATTACATTACAACCATGCCTGTGACTGCTTTAGTTCCAATTGTATCGCATGTCGCTGTAATTGCCATTCGCTGATAGGCTGAAATTATCAGCCTATCAGCGAATATGACGTGTGAAGCCGTGAAGTGTTGTCGCGGGTCTTCAACCCGCGACAACACTTAACGGCTTCACACGAAATCCCAGATTCGAATTTTGATTACTTCTCTAGGTTAGGTAATGTTACCTAACCTGGAGAAGTTATCAGAATAAAAGTGAATATTTGTTCAGAATAATCAAACAAGGTAGATTAAAACAATAATACACCATATTTAAAACGCGGTCACTGGTATACCTAAGCATTCTGATACAGCAAATAAAGATTACGAATAAACGGAATAAAGGTGAACTTTATTCAGAGTCATCCCATTAATACAGGCGGCTGTGTTTATGGCACGTTTGTTTGCTCCTATTTGTCTGCTAAGGTGCGTTGTAGATATGAAAAACTCAAGGCGCTTTCAATCAAATATCCTTCCTATATTAAGGGAGCTGTATAAGAGCCATCCCTTTTATATAAATACTGTCGGACGTTCATAGAATACGTAATGTGACTAATCTTTGTTAGGACGAGCGTGTGTATATCACTTTCATAGTGCCAACATGGAATATGGGAGTTTAATATCTCGAGAATCCACTGAACCTAATTAATCCACGTAGCGAGAACGCGTCACACAAATGAGCTCGTCAGGCGTGATTCATGACGGAGAATCACGTCATGATGGGACAGGTAAAGTCCTATAATTTAGAGAGGTTCATGAACTAACTTACAGCGTTATAGAGCCCAAGGTGTCTATTACAAGGTGAGGAAACACGAAGTTTCGTGTTCCATTTCACACTCCATGGCAGGGTGTGTTTTGATGATCATAAACGAGATATTATCCGGATAAAGTAAGAAATGAGGGCGAAAGTTGGGTTATCATTTTAGTACCTAGTATAAATTTATGATGAATCGTATTACAGCAGCTACCTACTTTATTTTATTCGGCCTTTAATTTTTAAAGTCCACATGTAGGTTGCAACGAACTGTAAACATACCTAAATTATGTAAGCTATTATCTTCCTAGTGTTGAATTCAGGTACCTAATTTGTTTTTCATTTATCGCTCAATTGAAAGTCCAGTCAAACTCTTAACGTAAAAAACTAGCGGAAGTACTAAATTAGGTATTTTACTTACTATAGATATAAATAATGAATGATAATAATAATAATGTCTTGGGACAACTAACACAACGCTCGCTGATCCCAAACTAAGCAGAGCTTATACTATGGAAACCAGACAACTAATAAACATACTTATATATTTCTAAAATATATAAGTATGTTTATTAGTAACATATTATATGTAAATGATAAATAACATCCAGACAGAATAAACCATCGTGCTCATCACACAAAGTTTTATCGTGGGTGGGGATCGAACCCACGACCTCTTGCGTAGAGATATATATAGAATACACTCCCATCGCGCCTCAGAGGCAGTCAATGATGTTTAAGTACCTAACGGTTTCAACTCCGTAAACTTCTGAGCACTTAACAAAATCAACTAGATTATCGATTCTGTAGAAAAATGCGGAAGGCAGGCGGTTCAAAACAGTTTAGTGGATGAAAAGTCGACTCTCATCCTCGTAATATCTTTTGTAGAAAATGGCCGACCTACAAAATAGATGGATTCGTTCATCACTATCACCTCACTCACACATCCCTGGGAGTCTCGCCTTGCTTATGCTGAGGTGACCTTTGAGGTACGGGCTTGCGGAGAAGCATACTGTGCCTAGGCACTACACTTCTTTTGTAGAAGCTGAGAGACATAAATGTATTTTTTATCTTTTTTCTTCACTACACACACTTTTTTTTCTTTGAATTTCGATGTATGTCTTGTACCTAAGTGGTGATAGGCACGACCTGAAGCCAATAATTATTGCGTGTCTATAAAATATAATAGATTCTGTTCAGCTGTTGTTTAGTTAAACTGGTAAACAGAATGAACCCGTGACGACAATTTTGCCTTATTGATGTAAATAAAGATAAATTTATTATGGTTTGTTTAGGGAAGTATTATTTGCTGTCGTAAATCCGGTTAATGAATTTGTTTCAGCTTTATTGAATCGACTAAAAGAGAGAGACGAGATCGAGTGTGATTTTTAGTGGTATCTGACGCCATCTTTTATTAATACGCTTTTATTAACTTCTTACGTATGTTAGTATGTAGTATTAATATGTAGCGAAATCTTTGAAGGAGTTCTCATCAAGTTTTTAAGGTCGATCCCAAAGTTACAAGAATATGAAAATGGCCGTTTTAATCGAAATTTAACTGCAACTGAATTGCAACTGCACTACTTTAAATACGTGAATTGACCCGCAGGTCTCTACGTCAATGGGTGGAATGAAGAAATTCACTAACATACATAATCTATTATAGAATTTTATAAGCTACGGGTCTTAATCGTGTAAACATTTTATTTTAAGGCTAAATAGTCTACCCGTTACCACGGCCGTTGCAATACGGTCGAAACGTCGGGCAATAAACAAAGGTATTTAGCCTTAAAATAAAATATTTACGCGATTAAGACAATAAAATTCTATAATGTGTACAAAGCGCGAAAGTTTACGAACATAATCTACATGAACCCTAAAAAACATTACACTCGTTTTTAGTAGCGGTTGTACCACGAAAGTCAAAAACAATGAAGCTAAGAGTAATTGCCATACTTAGTAAAAATTAAGTGTTCTGTGTAAAAACAAGTTTTTGTATGAACGTTTCTGAACAGAAAAAAACCTTTTACCATGAAAATATGTTTTATTTGTTTGGGTGACATTTCGCAACAGTGGACAGTGTTTATGTAACGGCCACATAAAATATCTGATGTTTACACAGTTCACCTTTCTATTAAATTAGCACTACGGGTACAGAAAAACCGTGTTATGACACAAGCTTTTTCTCTTTTGATAATTTTATTAGGTCAACGAGTGTTATTTAAATGAATCATCTTTGTCATAATAAAGTCGGTGTCAAGCAGTTTATTTTAAATGTATCTGGAAACTTGGTTTATTTTTCTCGTGTGTAGGACGATATTTTATTGTTTTTAAACTTTCGCGATTTTTATACATATAAGATATATTGCGGGACTTAATCGCGTGAATTATTTAAAGGTACGAACCTTTTATTTACCCGACGTCTCGATCGAATTGCACCGATCGTGGTCACGGGTCGACTCGTCATAGTCGACCCGTGACCACGATCGGTGCAATTCGATCTAAATAAGCAATTCATTGTAAGCTTTACGTATCTATACATTAACAGGAAGCCTTTTGGCCGCGAAGCCTATTCTTGTTTTTTATTTTCTTGTCAAATGTAGGTAGTACATACATGAGAACTCGAAAGAAGCGGCAGTAGCCTAATGGCTAAGGCATTGGTCTCGCAATCGTGAGGTAGTGGGTTCGAATCCTGGCCATTATACTACCGAAACCGTGAACCCACTCCTAACACAAACCATAGAGCTTAGCTGGAGGGATTTACAGGATTGCTTGTAATGTGGAACCACAATTCTATATTGCTAGTTATCTATAAAAAAAAGAGACAAAAAATCCCCCAAGAAGACCAAAAATAAACAGAAATAAGATACAACAAGCCTTTAAGAACTTCAAATACCTACTTCATGTTACCCGTACTTCCATTAACGTAAATTTTTGATCCGTTTTGAAATCATGTTTGTACACGAAATTCACTTCAGAACATACCTATCTATTGCAGAATGAAGATCAATATACAAGATTAATATTTGATCTAATCTGAAATATCTTGATTGAGGCGTGTAATGGATTGGTTCTTAAGTCTGTCGAATGTTACGATATAATATAGACCAAAGCAAATGCTGTTTATGTTAAACATGATATCTTCAATCTAGATTAATTGAAACAGAATATTCTATGCAAGTAAACGTCAATAAAATAACAACAAGAAAAATAAACTTACAGACATGAAACTGTTAGTATCTAAATTAAAACCTATCTAAATTAAAAACATTGCAAAGTTGATTTGAAAACAACAGGAAAAGACGTACAAGTAAAAGCTCACTTATATTTTTCATTAATGTCTACATGTGTTAACGTTTGTTTCAAATTTGATTGTAGTTACATTATTGTGCAATTTTTGAAGTAGGTGGCAATTGCAAATTAGTGGCAGATCATTGCAGATTAATATGACGCATATATGTTCGTATAATTTCGCGATTTCTACACATTATAGAATTTTATAAGCTACGGGTCTTAATCACGTAAATATTTTATTTTTAAGCTAAATACCGTCGTAAACGTCGGGAAATAAACAAAGGTATTTAACCTTAAAATAAAATATTTACGCGATTAAGACCGTAGGTTATAAAGTTCTATAATAATAATAATATGACGCAGTCAAAAAGAGGTCCAATATTGTAAATACACGGGTGGAGCCGCGGTATTTCCCTAGTTCTTATAGATATAAATGGTATTCGATGTAAATGGGTTTTTTTTTCTTCGTAAACCGTTACATTTTCTTTAATGCGACCTGCATTCTAAGTATATATTACAGCCTGTCAGTATAAATCGCTAAAAGGTACGCAAAAGGATTCAAGAACAATATTTATGTAAATAAATTCACGTTGTTTCCATCCATATTCGTACATCTGATGTTTTTAATACCAAAGGTGCTTGTAATTATACGAGAATTGTAACATTTCCATTTTCCGATAATTCTCCACATTTATGCCTTTATCCTAATCCATTGTTGACCGTTATCCGGCAATACATACCTACATTAATTCGCCGAGTTAAATACTAAAACACGTTATTCATGGTATTTACGTGACTTGTAATTAGGGCTTCGTGAACCAGTGGTAGGTAATCGAGTAAATCGATAATAAAAATGATAAACAATCGAGCATAATTATGTTACGACATCTATAGGTACTTCTATTAGGTCTGTGTTCTATACTAATAATATAAAGAGATAAAATTTGTGAGGTTGTAGAGGATAATCTCTGGATCTACTGAACCGATTTTGAAAATTCTTTTACTAATAGGAAGCCACGTAATTTGTGAGCATCATAAGGTATATAAAATAACGCTACGACCAGTAGGAGGGCAGCATCAATGAAAAATATTGCAAAACGGCAAAAAATGACGCTAACGAGGTTGCGCGGATGAGCTAGTTTTTAATACAATAATGGGTTAAGGGTACTGACAGGGCTGCCCCGTTACTGTAGCGCATCAGGAATGTTGGCTGAGGTTAGGACAGTTGTTTTTAAACAATATTAAGAAAACGGGTAGCCTCTCTAATGTGACGGGACAACGACAACACTCTTGCAAAGATTATTGTCTTTACTATACCAGATTGCCATAACTATTCACATGGAATATGTTTAAGGAACTGCCCATGAAAAAATTTAAAATCGAATTACATAATATTATTATTAATTACTAGCTGTCCCGCGCAACTTCATATGCGTAAATTTTCCCCGTTTTTGCAACATTTCTCGTCGCTGCTCCGCTCCTATTAGTCGTAGCGCAATGTTATACAGCCTATGATCGCCTTCCTTGATAAATGGGCTATCCAACAAAAAAATATTTTTTCAAATCGGACTGGTAGTTCCTGAGATTAGCGCGTTTAAACAAACAAACAAACAAACTCTTCCGCTTTATAATATTAGTATAGATTATGATATGAGGGAATATTTAAATGATAGATATATTTAAAATTATATTTCAATTTTAATGCAAGAATTAAAAATGCATTTAATGGATCAAATAATTTATGAATTGTGCCAATTTAATTTACTCACATCACATATTATTATTATTCTAGAGCTGTATCTAACTCTTGACATTTTCAATTTATAAGTAATTTTAACTTGACTAAGCATTAGTTGTATTTTTTTTCTCAAATTAATCTTCTGTGTTTTGCATGCTTATATTATGGTAGATTATACAGGGATTAACAATATGTCCACACCTACACTCTATGCAGAGCTCTAGAAAATTTTAATATTATGAGTTCCAGACTCCCACTATTCAAAATAAATAAATACCAATAATTACCAATTTATTTATTTTTTTACGACGAAGTGTCCATGTTACTGAAAAGAATATTGAATTACCACTGTTATTGCTTCGTCGTCGTGAGAAGGAAAGGCATCCTAACAAATCGACAAACACTGTAATCGATAAAAATATTTACCAACGACTTCTAAGGGTGCTGATCGTATTTCAGTGTGGAAAGTGGGTGCGTCAGCGGAGACTTCGCATCGAAACCGGCCGGCCATTGCAGGCGTTGCTTGCTGTAGCACCACTCGACGAGCTCCAGATCTTGATATCTGACAAAAGAAAAAAAACTTTAAAAGTCGCCTAATAAACCACTTGAAAAACAACTTCTTCTTTGTGTAATGTTCAACAAAAACAATAAATTATTGGTAGTAGAATCTTAGGCTGAGATCTATTGAGCATACTTAGTTTTGGTTCAGATTTTTTTTTTAATATTGTGGGAGACTGGTGCCTAAACTAGGCTCGAACCCTGTATTTCAGGACACCAAGCCTTTGTTTGTTTGTTTGTTTGTTTTAACGGGGCCGCAATGTCGCACTTAGCCTCTTAAATGGGCCATTGTGCGTACGTTGTAATGTGTCAGTTCTTCTCACTCCAGCCAGCCCAAACACTCCCAGAAGCCCAGCATTCCCCGCAGGTTGCTGCAGGCTTCAGGGAGGGATGACGGTGTTTTTAGGAACTGCGCCCGGTGCTCGGCCACACTAGTGCATTCCATGATTACGTGCTTGGGCGTCTCCTCATGCTCCATGCACCCTCTGCACAGTGGGCTATCTGTGATCCCGATGGTGTACAGGTGCTTGTTTAGGGGACAATGGCCTGTCAGGATGGCTATTGCTTTTCGCAGTTTGTCCCTGTTTAATCTGATTAGATTCCGAGCGTACTTTCTGGGCACTGTTGGAATCGCCTCTTTTGTTTGTCTGCAACCGGTGTTTTTTCCCCATTCCAGTTTGTGGTTTTCCTCTGTTTTCTCGCGCAGCCAGATTCGTACCTGGGCTTGGGGTAGGGGCATTAGTGGTTCGGGGCCGTGGATGTTCATTTTGGATCCCCGTCTAGCTAGCTCATCTGCCGCGTCATTTCCAATTGAGTTGCTGTGTCCCTTTATCCATTGCAGGGTCACTTCATTATCCAGGGTAATGGGACACCAAGCCTTATCCTCAGCTTTATCTTATTACAATTTGTTGTGCATTAATTTTGTACAATATACATAAATTATGAAAAATATGGTAAAATTTAAAGTATCTATCTTATCTAAAAAAGCAACTGTATTCTTAAGCTTTGTAAAGATTTTTTAAAGATTTACCTAAGGTAAGCTTGAACTAAGCACGCTCTATAGATTCCAACCTTAAATTAAGAGATATTTTTATTAGAAATTATTGTGATTATACGTAACATTGGCCTAAAGGTCTACAAGATCTGCTCGCTAAAGTTTACTTAATGTGACCATTTCAACCATCGTTATACGATATTGGATAAGAATTTATGTTATCGTTTTGTACGGTAAAGGAAAGACTCTTATGTTTAGCAAATTATATCACATTTTGAAAGGTAAATAAGACTGTCTATAAGTACGAGAAAAGCTGAATGCCAAAATAGTGACTAATTACGTATTTCAACTTTAGACATTTGTGCCCCAAAATAGTTGAGTTGGTTTACTGTTTTGGCGCAAAGTAATTAGCCAATGTTGCTTTGTGGTTCAACAGCACATATATCATTTTGGTAACTCCTGTGGGTGTCGTAGCAACGACTTCAGTGTTACGTCATAAAGGGAGACGACGTTATACGAGTAAGTAATTTCTTCCTGCTATCGCCAAATCTCCTATGATACATTACATGTTCATTTTAACAGAAATTTCGTGTAAGCTTGTAAGTGTCATAGAATTTTATAAATCATCCAATTATGAACCCTTCAAAAGTTAAGATGAAATTAGTCCACAAGTAGCAAGTATATTAATAATATCTTGGGACAACTCACACAACGCTATCTGATCTCAAAATAAGCAGAGCTTGTACTATGGAAAACAGACAACTGATAAACATATTTATGTATTTCTAAATAAATGCATACTATAGATAAATAACACCCAGACACAGAATAAACAAAGCAACGCAAAATTTTATACTGGGTGGGATCGAACCCACGACCTCAGTCGGATAAACTCCCACCGCGCCACAGTGCTTAACAAATTTACAAAATTATCACCGATGGTAGGTCTAAAGCTGTTATGATGGGATGGTACCCATCATAACAGGTCGTAGTGTCAGATTTTTTTTTTTCGTAGTTTAGTGATGTAAACACATAACTGTGTATCAGTTGAAGGGTTCAGTAGCAAGTATAATTATTGGAAAAATGAGACTTATAAACAAAATAACTCAGAATGTAGAGCACTCAATTACAGAGAATCGAGAGGCACTGTTGCTGGTATGGACTAATATGGCACTTACCATCACGCTAACGATCTACTTGTTTCTTCATTTCATTGCAAATATTAGCAATGCTTTATTTTTTTTTAGTAGGTCTGTTTAAAACCTACTACTTATTTGTAATGAAGTATTATCGGGTAAAAATATTTGAACTCTTTAGAGAAATAAAACCATATTAGAATACAGACCAACCAAAAAGACTGGCAACACAATGTAGCAACTTGGAATATCGTTCAATGTAATCAACTCGTAATCGCTCGAACCGAAATCAGAGAAAATTATAGTATTATTCAGAAATACTGTTGTTATATATTGGCTGAATATGAATCAGTTCGAATTCACGACATTTCTCTGTGTTACTCAAATTACCGGCCTGATATATGGTGCCTTCCCACGGAACGCACCATTGTATCACAGCACATTAGTCAGTATAAACCACGATTTGGGCTCCGCCTAATTACTGTTAAACATAAACTTGACTGTAATATTTGATATCGATCTTTTAAACGTTCCTTATAAGAGCATTGTCGTCAAATTGATAGAGACACGCGAGCGACAAAATACAGTGTTCTTATGATATCGATGAGACGAGCGGCATAAATCAACATAAAAGATTATTATTTTGAAATATTATAGTAATTAAATCTGATAGCATATGCTGCCAGTTTGATACTACAGAATAACAAAAACCTAGTGGTTTACATTTACATTCAATTAGGAGTTGAAAAATTTATATTATTTCTCGAAATATTAACTTTAGGTACCCACGTTATCAAAATTATAACCAACTTATGAACAAAGCTGGTTTACTGGTTAAATTAAGGTGCTATTATAAAACAAATAATATGGTCCTTATTCACTATCTTTTTTTTCGTTTTCGCGTCAAGCCCGCGCTTTTAACTGTCAAAATCTTGTCATAATGGTATATAGTGAGCTGCGATTATAAAGCGTCTTCTAGACGGTTGGAAACAAGCGAACAAACCAAGGTGACCTTGCTGGTTTCCAACCGTGCAGACGGCTGTTGTAAACCAAATTACATTGTTCTTGGTTTGCAACAGCCGTCTACACTGTTGGAAACCAGCAAGGTCACCTTGGCGGGAAGCCTTGTTTCCAACCGTCTAGAAGACGCTTAAATGCATGGCGCGTGGACATCTTTGAGCGCACTATGCAGCCGCGGATTTGCGCGAAAACGAAAAAAAAAACATAGTGAATAAGGACCCAGAGATCTGATGACTCCAAAAAGTCGGTATTTATTTTTTTAGAAGATGTGTAAGCCCCTTAAAAAGCCCTCTTTCAAGGTTAAGTATCCTAAATACTACAATTTGCGAGTAATTTATTGTGCCACAAATTGAGATTAATGTTACTTGATATTGGAAAAGCATCCGAAATAAACGTTTTAGAGCCTAATAAAAATAAGAATTACTTACATCGCCTTATTTACAACTTGTACTATTATCGAGCTCGTAAGTAACAAAAGGTTTTTAGATCTACGACACAGTTAGTGAGAATCAAGTTAAATTTCCCGGAACTCTGGCAAAAGACAGTTAGCTACAGAGTCAAACGATCGTACAAGACAATTACTTGCAAGGTACCTAGGACTGTTAACCGGGTTCCCAGAGCCTGTGAAATTGAGTTGATTGATACGGGAGTCGCCTTTTATTCGAAGAGACATACAGGCTTACCTATGAACAAAGGGTTTGTGTTACGTGCCATCTATTAGACAGATCTAGTTTCTCGGAAACCAATCTCACTCACACAAGCAACTGTTGAAAGTATTGCCACATACATGTTGAAAAAAACATAAGTAATTAGCAGGGTGCAAATTAATTATTTAGATCGAAGATCTGCTGTGGATGCCAAAGTAATGTTTGTGACTTTCGTAAGTGAAAGTAGTCGTCCTCAAGTATCTTTATCTCCAAGTGACTCGTATAAGAGGATCTTGACTAGTCCTAAGATAACGCCCTAATTCGCCCTTTTCAATTTCAAAGTCGTGTCGTGACCGTACCGACGAGATAAGACCTAGTTTGTTAGAATTCATCTCTTATTTAGGTTAAAACCTATAGTTCGTTAGATAAAAGCCAAACTTTGTCTGGCACCAACAGCGTCGTGTTTGGGATTATAATTCGCATATTCATTTTGTAACTTCTACTGCTTCGACTTGACATTTGCCAACTTCAATTCGAAACAGTGTAGCTGGAATATCTTTTTGCATCTTTGTATTCGTAACTTTTTGGTTCTCGAATTAAAAGTAAATGAATTAAGGGTGGCGATTGTGAATTTTATGGACAAATTACAACAAACTTTCGTGTGCATGTTCGATTCATTCTTCGTCTTATTTTGATGACCTTAAAATAATGTCGTATTGTGATGTAAGGCTTTCTTGCTTTCTCCGATTTCTTATTTTAGCTTCCACGGCTATAAGAACGCGTCTGGCCATCAAAGTTACGCCAAATGACACAAGTCTCAATATACGGTTCCCTCACAATATCGTTTGTTGTTCTGTTTTACGTCCCTTTTTGTCGTACCGCAGTGATTACGCCAATAATCTTTCGGTTTAATAGTGCCTATAACAACATAGCATACGATACTAAGCAGATGAGATCATCTATTTAATTGATAGACTGTTTTGATTTTGTTGTTTGAATAAGTGTTGTCAAGAATTGGCATAGCTTTATTAGCAGATGCATAAATAATTATTTTGAAGTTATTTTTAGGCATATATACGAAATATATATGTATGTTTAATATAGTAGTTTCCCCAATGAGGTGGTATTGCTTGCCAAATAATTTAAGACCAGCATTAGGTACCCTTCGAAACTGCAGTGGGTTGCCATCAATAACCAATCATTCATGCTTCAATCTTTGGCAGGGGCTTTGTAGGTAGGGAGATTCCGGGACAATGAAAAATAATACAAATCCGTATCATATTTCCAGTTCTTTAACAGGTAAGTAAGTATAATAAAGACGTTATAATAATATAGTCAATTTGACGTAAAGGAATATGATGGATGAGGTGATTGCATCATAAGCTCTTGTTGAGATTGATAAATCGCTTTGTGATATTAAACACAATTAATCTGCGATAATCACTCGCTGTATAATGTCACTAACAACTTGATCTAATACAGGTGGTAATCCTACTAATATTATAAACGTAAATGTGTTGATGAATGGATGTTTGTATCTCAACCACGCCAGAGCGGTTCAACGGATCTGGATGAAATTTAGCACAGTAATAGATTATCTATGTCTAGAAAAACACATAGGCTACTTATTATCTCGGAAAGTACCTACGGTTCCCATGGGAAATATTTTTTTTCAATATTTCCACGCGAATGATGTCGCAGGCAATGAATCTTTAAAACTACGCAACGGATTTTGTTACGGTTTTTTTTAATAGATAGAGTGATTGAAGAGGAAGGTTTATATGTATAATAATATCCATTAAATGGTGGAGAAATAAGGAGTGGAGCAGCAATAAGAAATGTTGCAAAATCGGGGAAAATTTACGCAGACGAAGTTGCGCGGGACAGCTAGTATAATAATAAAGTAGGTATTTTTGTAATTCGCCTTTAAAATAATCTTTGTTTTTATTTGTAGTAATTTGTTTAGAAGACCATTAAAACTGAAATTTAAAGTGATCTTTAACTTCTATTAGGCAATCTACAGAATTACTTGGATACCTTTTATGTTCTTATTAAGGCTTAAATAACAATTAAGTGTTCTTAACCTTGATCTGCTATTCCAATGAAGATGCCTTTTCTATTTTACAAATGGTCTCGAAGAAAATTAATGCCTATTTAATTTTATGGAATTAAATACATAAGTAGGGGATACTTGCCTAAATCGTACTTGCGCTTAAATCGTATCCCATCATTATTTCTGAACGACGAGCAGCAGTAGCGACAGAATTAACAAAAAATAAAACTACTAGTCGATCATGTTTTAACTCATCTGAGTGACAACTTTATGCGTCTAATCTTTCAAGAAATATTCAAAAAATAAGTGAAAGTGCTGTTCTCGTGTATTCTTTTTTAGTGTTACATAATGCGCTTATTACACTACACTAAATCAGGGACCCTTAAAAAGAGAGGTATAATAAGAGTTAGGCCCTAATTCTCTAACAAATTTTCAAGGTCACCTCGATTTAGAGCCCTGATTCAGGGTAATAGCCGTATAAGCACTTTTATTAAGAATGTGTGTATGATGAGTATTTAATCATGTGTACGATTAAATTAATAATTAGATTGTTGAATTTTATATATATTTGCTCGTTACTTTTTAGATGTTATTGATTATAACTTACCTTGTTTTTTTTTCGCGGAATATTTTAAATCAACTTAGGTCATGTGCCTAATTCGTACTTCAGGCTTTGTTACAACACATACCGGTACGAATGTTTTAATTGGCCCTGTACGACTGTTTTAACTGACAAACGATAAACACTCAACAAAATGAGAAGATTTTCGTCGGGTAAGTTAATATAATATCTCCAGATAACTCACACAACGCTGACCTAAAGCTGATACACATAGTTATACATTTTTAAATTCATACATGTTTAGATAGATTACACCCAGACACAGAATAAGCCAGTAGACCAACAAAATGACTAGTACCTAAGTAAGTCAGTGCTGTGATTGATAACACAAATTAGATTTTAGGACAATGTTCTTGAATCGTATTTTTTTTTTTTTTTTTTTTAAATCTAGTTTTTCTAATAACTTTATCGTAATCTATAATAATAATATATTATTAATATCTTTAAACGAGCAATTCTTATTACAAAAAACTTATTATATTTAATCTGAATCTCAGCAACGACTTCAGCGATATTCATGAAATTTTGTATGCAGGGGTTTTCGGGAGCGATAAATCGATCTAGCTAGGGCTCATTGTTAGAAAACGTCGTTTAAAAAAAATTCGTGCAAAGCTCGGTCATTCAGGTACCATTGTTGTTCATTTGTCACTAAATTAAGATTACATAACTAATGGCTACATGGCCTTTTACTTAAACGCATTAAAAAAAAAATACTTGTTCTTAGGAATTAAGAAAGTTTGCTTTATAAATGTATGACATGTAATGTGGTGTGATTAATAGAAAAAAACAAATATGGATCGTTAAAAAATATAAATAATGTTATTACTATTCATAAAATAAATCTAAATAAATAAATTTTTAAATTATTTATTTTAATATACACTTGACACAGTGTATGTAACGATCACTTTTAAAAATGATATTATAGAAAGTTGTGGTCAATTTCAGAAAGGGGTTGTCACCCCTTTTTGAAATATTATTTTCAAAAGTAGGTAATTATTTTTAGGCTGTTCCGTTGTTAGTTCGATGGATTAATTGTCAGGCAGGGTCTACAGTGTAGTTCTCAGTCAGGGTCTGCTATGTGCTAAGCTGTAGTATCTATTTAATTGCGTTCAGGAGAACGCGTAATTTGGTGACAAACATTGAACTGTCGCATTTTAATAATATCTACTAGTAAGATTTAAATTCCTCGTTATGATGGACATCATGAGCGTTGTATAGTTGAAGGGGGGGGGGGGTTTGAAACCCTCCCAAAACTGCAAGAAGGTAGGTATATAATATATAAATATATATACCTGTAGAAGGTTATTACGTAAAAAATAAAGAAAATAATGAAAACAAAATAATGCGCGGTACGAAGTTTGCCGGGACAGCTAGTTATGAATAAAAGATCTGTAAAAATGTTAACACGAATCTTATATTAAAGCGTAATCTTTTATTAATAATTGAAAGGATCCTAAAATATCTAAAGGGCATATTAAATTAAACGTACAGCGAAAGAGATTAAATTCAAATAATCAAATATTTCATTACACGAACCGTTTGAGAGGGAATTGACAAAGAAAAAATAATTTAATGCGGTCTTGGCTTTGTACTTCTGGCAAAGCTTTTAAAAGTATGAAACAGTAAAAGCAGTGTATTTTATTGATGAAAATAATTGAAGAATTGCTATCTTTCAGTGGGCATGTAGGTAATATTATTGCTAGTAATAAAAATATATTATTAGCTTTTTATATTTTAATACTTTAGCTGTCCCGCGCAACTTCGTATGCATAAATTTCCCCCGTTTTTGCAACATTTCTCATCGCTGTTTCACTCCTATAATGATGATAAAGTGATGTTATATAGCCTTCCTGTTATAGGCCTTCCTCGATAAATGGGCTATCCAACAAAAAAAGATTTTTTCAAATCGGACCAGTAGTTCCTGAGATTAGCGCGTTTAAACAAACAAACAAACTCTTCCGCTTTATAATATTAATATAGATTAGAATTTGTAAAACAACGTCTAATGGGCAGAATATCCATTACTATAAATAATGGTGTGACCTTATAGCTTCGCTATGTCCGTCTAGGAGCTTAGAGGATAATATTCTGTGCTTTACGACCTATAACGAAAGTTAAGAAATTTAAATCTACGTGTTAACTGTCCTTTACACCTTTGCACTTTTTCTAAACCCTATGAACGATATCACTCATCAACGTGCAACTTTCAGCCCTAAATCTTGGATCAAGAAACTTGAAATTTTGAACATAATTCTTTACTGATAGACAAGAAATAAAAATGTTTCATCACTTTAACGCAGAAGATATAGCTGGTACTATAACAGCTATTAATGATAAGGAAGTTAGTTTATGGGCTAAAAACGTTGGAATATTAGTCAATCCATTCAAATATCAAGCTATTATTATTGATGATAGATATCCAGATCACCAGAAAAACTACACGTTATTTTTTAAGCAGTTTCGATCAAGTTTTCGAAAAGCGAGGTCTTTAAATAGATTCCAACCTATCACGGAAACACTTTGCAGAAATAAGTAGAAAAGTATACGCCGCATTTCAATATCTTAAACATCTTCAAAAGTTCTAACTATATCATACTAAAGTTACTCTTGCTCAATCTCTTATACTCCCATATATTGACTATGCAGATGTTTGTTAACTAAATGCTAAGAAGGAACTCGTTGATAAGCTCAAACGTCTCCAGAATTTGTGTATGTGCTTCATTTTCGGATTGCGTATATATAGATATATATATAGAGAAACCTGAGGTGGTTACCGATTTGGCAGAGTCGTAGCTCACACGTTGTCTCTCTTCTTTACACCCTTCTTCACAATCCCACTTCTTCTTCTTACTTAGGTGAACGCTTTAAATTTCTTGCACCCAGGGGTAAGCCCTGCCCTTCTTCCTCATATCTTCTATTACGCACACGCTCACAGCTCTAGCTGTTATGATAGCTCCTTCACTATAAATGTGATGCGCCTTAGGAAATCTTTTCACATTCACTTGCTACATCTTTATGAAAAGAACATTACAATATTTTCTCACTAACTGATTAAGTACCTACGAGTACCTATGTATTATAATATTTATTTTTATAATATTTCATTAATGCAATACTATTATGTAAATGTATGTAATACCTGGTATTTATTATATGTATTTACTTAAGTATCTGGACCTCACCGAGTACCAACTTAATAAACTTGAGCGCCTTCAAAATTTCTGTATAAGATTAATAATAAGTTTGCGCAAATATGATCATATTTCTGAATTCCGCAATGTACTCAAGTGGATCCCAATGCGCCTTCGTCGGAATACTTACTCTCTCTCACTACTGTATAGTATACTCTTTAACCTTATACTCCCTTGTATCTTAAAGAACGTTTGAAGTTCCTTCTTGACACATATTCCAGATTCCTAAGGTCATCGGAGATTTGAGGTTGGAAATTCCAGCGTTATCTACAAAATTCTATGACAAGTCGTTTACTGTCGAAGCAGTAAGACTATGGAGTGCACTGCCTCTTACTTTAAGACGAGCCCAATCGTTGGCATCGTTTAAAAGATTGTTGAAGGACCACTATCTCCCTCATTAAACTAATTTTTTTTTAAATTAATTATTTTTTTAATATTTTTTTTCCTTGTAATTCTGGATAACTGTAAATTATTATCACGTATTATTCACGCTGTTACACTACCCCTACTTATTTCATGTATTTATGTCTCTGTCCATCTACAGGTTGCCTGGAAAAGAATTTTCTTACTATACAATATTTACTTTAAAACAAAAAATGAAAATAATATTCTTTAATGTATATATATAATTTAAGTTAAGTTCGCCTATTATTGTTGCCGCCTACATATTATTATTTATATATGTTAAACTATTGTTTGTTTTACTTTTGTGTGTACAATAAAGAATTTGAATTTGTATTGTAGTGTTCTACGGCGGTCTCGTGGATCCGCGGGCTAAAGGTAATAAAGAGTGAAATAAATTATACCAAAAATATTGAAGAGTAGGTATTTATAACTGTTAAGCACTGAATGGCAACCTTCTTAACCGATGGATTGATAGCGATATATTCCATACCGACAATGACGCGAATATAAACGAAATAAAAGATAACACTAAGTAGACAATAATACTAATGAGTAATGAGATGTCTGACGGCTTCAAGAAATAACAGGGCTTAAAATCACCGCGTAGAACCACAAACAAAGAAATAAACAAAGAAGACACATCACTTCCCACAAATTGCGAAAGTCGACTCAGACAAAAACTTAGGTGCTGTTGTACTAGAGTTAGATAAAGTAACCGCTGCTTACGTAACTGTGACTTCGCCCATTACAACTAAACATTTGGTGTGTTTTGATAAAAATCCATTCAGATTTGAAAGTAAACGTAGAGCTGATTTTGATAAAATTATTTAGCTATAATAATATTATAATAATAATAATAATAATAATAATAATAATAATAATAATAATAATAATAATAATAATAATAATAATAATAATAATAATAATAATAATAATAATAATAATAATAATAATAATAATATTTATTAAGAAAAACTTTAACACACAAAAAAACATACAATGGCAGTAAATATATAATAACATCTAACTAATAACATCTTACGACAACCCACACTCGGTCATCTGATCCCAAACTAGGCAGAGCCTACTATGGCAACCAGACAACTGATAAACATACTTAATATGTATATTATATATTAATAAATATATATTTATTATAAATAAATTACACACAGACACAGAATAAACTATTGTGTTGCTCACACAAAGGTTTGTCCTGAGTGGGAATCGAACCCACAACCTAATGATATAATAAAAGTATTAAGCCTTAAAAGAAAATTAGAAAATATATTGAGTTATATTTAAAGTTACAAATAGTAGGTGAGCCTAATCAATTACAAGATAGCCATATCTCGAGTAGATTAAATATAAACCTGTGTGTCTATTATAACACTTAATATATGTATTTTCACAAACAGAAAAGAAAATGAACAAAATAAAATGTCATATTTACACATATACGTACTATACTAAACCTAATCTATTATATTACAAAAAAGTACAATATAATTTTAAAATTAGCAGTTTATTATCTGTGTATGCTCACTATAGTTGCTCTTGATATGTGATATTATTATTATGTACAATTTATTGCTTAATGTAGCGTTTATAAAATAACATAAGAAATATTTCACATCGTTTGAATAGGCAAAAATTTACGTTACGAATAAGTATGTCACTTACAAGGTTAGTCATATTTATTTTGATATTGCTGCGCTTACAAAATTTATGTCAGAAATAGATAATTTTAATGAATATAATATAGACTAGTGAATACTAACTACAATAATTTACAAACTAGCAAAACATAAAGATATTTAAAACAAATGTTAATGAAGCGTTATGCAGTTTCATAGTTAATTGAGTTAATATAATTATCCTCTGCGTGTTTACGTGCTGGACAGTTTGCATCCCCAGTTTGATGGTCACATTTTCGTTTGAAACGTTTGCACGTCGCACAATTCGGAGGAGAGTCTCTATTACATTCCTTAGAGGAATGACCCAGATTTCCGCAGTGGTTACAAGTCGGGCTGGATTCTCGGCAGAACTTGGCTGCGTGTCCAAACTGCTGGCAATTAAAACACCTGGTGACTAATGTGAAGTCTCTAACAGGGCATGACGTCCAATTTATAAAAATACGTCCTTGATTGATGAGCGCTTTTCGAATATTGGCAGGAACTTCTAATATATAGTTACAGGTCAAGAAGTTTTTCTTGCCAGATTTGTGACTCAATCTGATAGTCTTCAAAAAGGACTCGCGTGTTTCAGTTGGAAACTTCTCAGCAATGTTTTGGTCGTATAAACAATCATAAACATCTTTTTCACTGAGGGCTACAGGGACACCTATGATAGCGATCCTAGGGCGGCGTTTCGTTGGTTCTTCTACAGTCAGGCCGGAACAAGCAAATTTCTCTGACTTCTTTAACTTTTCAATATCTCCTTTACACTCGGTACTAATAAGAACGCCTCCATTCCTTACTTTCTTCAGGCCACGAATGCGTAGTTTCAGTTCCTCGGGTGAAATAATTTTTTTTGCACGAGAGATTTAGTGTCATCACTCGTTTTCGTCTTATCGTTGGGATATATAGCCACAGAGCTCCAGTTATTAGGACGAATAAAGCTATCGGCACCTTTTTGTACCATGTCAGCAAAATAATTGTTTTGTACTAGATTTATCTTATTTTCAATGACTTCTTTAAACTGCCGAAGAGAATTTTCTACTTCGAGCTGTTCCTCTAGGTGCTGAATGGTCGCATGCGCTTGCATAGTCTTTTGTTTTAGCGCTTGATATAGAACAGCCATCTGGGATGTCCCACTCGTGACTTTGCGACAAAGATTAGTGACTCGGAGCTTCTGGTCCGAGTTCATTTTTCCCTCGGAGACTATAGAACACACTTCATTCAAAAGGGTGTCAATAGACCCCATCCATCTCTGGATCTCCGAAGTAGGTACTACTTCCGTGGGCAGAGTTTGCTTTTCGTCTCGAGAGTGACCTTGCCGAGTTGGCGTCGGCGGGTGGCTGCTCATTGCTGTTTGATTACGTCCAAACGGGCTAAATTCCTGGTTAGACATCACTAACACAAAAACACAATTTTACCTATAATGGTTACGATGTTTCATAATTACTGTATATGTAAATAGTAGATAATCATTGGCGACACACTTAATGTCACTGACGCCGCGGTATAGTTTCAATTTAACACGTAAACTTAATTATTTAAAAATATTGCATTGCTAACAAAGACACGTCTGTCGCGAATGAAGTCCAATAGACAAATGGAATACTGCTATGGAAACATCGTGAGGACTAAAAGGCGACATAGGCTTTTTTCACAAATTAATACTTTA
Organism: Herminia tarsipennalis; assembly: GCA_945859575.2. Taxonomy (NCBI): domain Eukaryota; kingdom Metazoa; phylum Arthropoda; class Insecta; order Lepidoptera; family Erebidae; genus Herminia; species Herminia tarsipennalis. The sequence goes on from OX243838.2 coordinate 12,610,256, forward strand.
AGCCATATCTAATAGAAAAGAGAGGTTTAAGTGATTGTCTTGCCTTGCCTTGTCTTGTAATGAATTTTTAATGAATGAAACAGTTATTTTATTTCAGTTTCCACTTCACCCAACTAAGAGTGAGCTCAGAATGTAAGTACATTGCGTTCGTTATTCCAGTGTTTGTAAAACCCCAGGAGATAAAGACGATATCTAACATGGAAGTTACTTAAACGACGACGAAACTTTGGAGAAAGGCCACAAGTGAAGTGTTTCGATTCATTCCAATTTAGAAAAGCAACAATAAAAAATAAGAGCAATGATCTGGCTTTGTATGTTTACACGCCACAGGCGGTAGTCACGCCACTGTGTAGGTCATAAACATTTGTTTTTACTTTTATTTTAACAACCACACAATCATTCTGAACTGCATTACTAACATTGATGTTTCTAGTTTTATTTTCGAAGCGCTGTATAGCTATAAAATGGCACACTATACCTATAGATAGGTACATACTTATCTATATCAGAATCGTAAAATTTGTTAGAAAACTTTTAAAGGATGGGTTTGGTGATATCTCGAAAGGTAGATCTTTGAGAAAGGGGACGCAATTTATACGAGAATGGAAAAACAAAGTTTCTCGCCAGTTTAGTTGCAATGAAGCTCGTTGTGGTTAAACAACTAATGTTGGTTGTGTAATGCCACTTACTGCCAGTGAGTAACAATTTAACTCAACATAATATGTCTGTGTTCTGTTTTATTTTGTTTTGTACACCGTAAATCTGCATCATTTATGTATTGGCCTTCAACTGTTTATGTAGGCTGTTACATAATACATAACTACTTCTCTTTTTTGCGTTGTATCTAGTCTTCATTATTTCTCTCTACGCTTGGCAACAAAGGCAAGTTTTCCTCGACCATGTACCTACGGTTTTCATGGCTTGATTTGTTGAACATACTTTATAGCTGGTTGAACTAGAATGCTAATTACACACACACATTATTGTGTACGTTTATTGTTCTATGTAATTTACTGCTGTGTATTCTACATGTACATAAAATATATAAAGTCATCCACTTTTCATTACTTCTATTCCATATTAAAACAGCGCTCATTTATATAAACTGTCAAAATTTGCGGCAGGATAATATTGCAAAGTTAGAAAATATGATCTATGTTAATTAAAATAAATGACTGTGGAAAGCAAATTCTGATGTAGAGGCTCCTGTCACTTCATATTATGTTCGATATCAAGTTATGAAAAGCGGGGCGAAGGGACTTTGCCGTCGTCTCAGCGTTTCATACGAATAAGGTACGCTTATAAACATACTCCAACCATATAATAATTTAACATTTTAACAGCACTCCGGTGCTTGCAGTTATTAAGTCGGAAGATTACCGTAAACTTGAAATTTTACAGACAAAGCGATCCTTTATTCACAGTTTTAGTTGAATATATTTTAGCGTTTAGAACCTAAAGCTCTATGAAGTTTATGTTTATTCAATAAAGCAGCAAACAAAAATAAGAGATTTGATTTTTCTTTTTAATAGAATAACTTAGTCTGGGAAAACATATAAAATTAAGGTTTTCAACACTTTACTTACTTAATTTACCTAGGTACTATAGAATATTTCTTTGTTTGTTAGAAGAATAAAATGTCGCCTCGGTATTTTTCGAGATTGGCACAAAAAATACCGAGGCGACATTTATGCAATTTGATATTTAAAAAATCATTTATTTTGGGACCAACATTAGTGATTACTTATAACCTAATTACTTGTAACTATTCTAAATTTTAAACTTTTATGAACTCATATATATACCTACTATTTTTATATTGTTGAATTAAAATGTTATTACTATTTTTAATCCATTAAACATAATTAATCGTTTTTATAAGTAATTTTTGGGTTGCATCTCTATGACAGGCGCGAAAGTGATAAGAACCTAACTTTAATGCGGTGCAGTTACGTCTATCTTCCAACACATAGAACTCGAAAAACTTGTGAAGTAGAAAAATGTTATATCTATCTCCCACCATTCTTCTAATGAAGATTGGATGAGGCATAAAGAAGAATATTGACCAGTTATTAGGGGGACAACAAAAATGTAAAATGAACCCACCCCCTGTAAACCTGGTCTAGGTTTACAGGGGGTGGGTTCATTTAGGTAGGTCTAATCTATAGGTACTCTCAAATGAGAAGCGAGGTAAGGTGACATCCAGATCTTAGCAGATTTGGGTGACATTGATACTGTTATTGGCTAGCGTGACGTTTGTCATCAGACTTACTTCATTTGTTCGTATATAGAAAGGTCATACTTACATCAACTTCTATTCCTGGTAGCGGGAACACTCTTGTATGTGGCAGTTCTTTCGGTATGTACCTATAGAACTCTTCCCGGCCCCGGTACCACTTCACGCTGTACAATGCTTCTTCATCCTCAAGTTGCCAGCTACATTCTAATGTTACTGTTTCACCAACCAATACCGCGTTGGGCACATTTATCTCCAAGTTGTGAAGACCCCGAACGCCTGTGGACAAAGTAATGAAGTGATATAAGTGCAAGTTTTCATAATGACTTGTTTCCTGATAGAAATACGAGAGATTATTACTATACTCGATGCAATTCGACCGCTTATTAAACGTTTTTGAGTAGGTAGGTACCTACTAATAGTCAAAATGCTCAATTAATGTATAAACCAAAGGGCACCGAAAGAGACGAGGCCCGCCACCAATACTTTAGCACTTACTACTATTAATTCTGTTTTTGTACGGCTGTGAAAATAAGCTTGCTTTTTAAACTTAATATGTTTATGTAAACATTGGAAGTAATAAGTAAGAAATAAATAACAATTATTATTTTAAAAGACTACTTCCGCACTAAGGTGGACTACCTGTAGACTTAAGAATTAACGCAACCGTCCCGTACAACACATACTCAGAATCTGTGTGCCTAGGGCGAGTTTGTTTACGCTAACGTGATTAACACGTTTAAGACGTTTGGCTCTCCGAATGGCCGGCTCCAAGCTCATAACCAATCAGAGAGCCAAACGCGATAAACGTTTCGATCGCGTTAAAGTATACGTAATATTTATGGTAACCGTAATACAATGTTGAATCAAATCCATAAACACGTGCACTCACACTTATACCGCGCAACTGAGGCAGTTGAAAACACCAAAGACCTTGAAGAAAGCAGTAGAGTGTAGAAGTAGATGAATTAAATGTTGTTGACAGATGCCCAACAAGTTGAAAGAGGAAAATTAAATTATCTACAATTTCATTAACAGACACAAGACTATTTCGTATTTTCGATAGCCTAGTCGTATTTACATTCCTCTAATTTACTGATCACATTGCGAATCCTAAAACAAACACTACAAAATAATTACACCTACCGCCTATCACTTAACAGGAATTTATATTACAATGAAACGGGGATATAAAGCTTATTGAAAAAGTCTGAAAAGTATAATTTTAGATTCCATTATACCTTTCAATTTGATGAGGTCAGTACACCCACGGTTACTCGCTAAAATATTATAATTCAGTTGAACCTGGTTTGAAGAAAAATATTACGGTACTATTATGAAAAGGTTAGGATGTAATGGGAATAAATAAACGAAGAAAATCAAGCTGAAACGTCACTTTTTAAACTGAAACATTTGGTCAGTATCTACTTGCCGTAATTAATATAAAAAATATGCACAAAATAAGTAAAAAAATGTTCAAGCTGAGCCTTTTTTCACTTATTGTCTAAAACTAATGCTCTCCTTAGAAGAAAACAATATTAAAATTCGAAAAAGAAAGTTTGTATTTGTCACTTGCGTATAAGATGAACGAAAATTATTTCTAATTTACAATTCACGAGCACCAGCAATATATTAATAAGTAACAGACACATAAACTTCCTCCACAGTCGAGTAATAAGTACAGCTACGTAATAGTAATAAGTAGTATCATTGCATTAAACCAATTAAAGTAAGAAATTACACTCAACCTTGTTAGGACCACTTAAGCTCTACTTTACTCTCGAGTTAAATAATAAAATCCACCAACATACTCGTAATTCTCAACAGTTTCTGTTTGAGAGACGCTTATTCACTTGCATCTGAGCTAAGTATATTTAGCAACTGTTTACATGAAACATGAGGCCATTGTAGTAGTCACGATTGCTGTTTCCATTACCACAAGCAATGAAAGCAGCTATTAAACCACAGTAAACAACGCAGTAACGCAATATCGAATTGCTGAGAGAGTCTGTAGCGACTGCAATGATTAGGTTAGTAGTAGCTATTGCTAATACGAACAATGCGTTTAAAGAATGTATTTCACAATCAAATGCGTAGACGGATGACCGTTTGTCGCTATTTACCACTTATTTTGAATATTACCAGGATTTTTGAAGTCACAAACGTTTAATTGTTTCTATTTAAAGTTTTATTATTTAGGTTTTTCAATATTGTCTTTTAACCGTTTAAAATCCATTAAAGCCGTTTTCGAAAACTTTATTACAAGTACTATTGTTCCTAGAAAATACCTCGAGGGAAATGTGTTGTCAGATATAATATACCAATCTAGCCCTAGATAAGACGACCTTTGCAAGATTCTGGGATAAATTAAATCGTCAATCATAGTGTCAAGCTCGTTTACGACAGCCGTCAAGTTACATTTCTCTGAGTTTCTGGTTACATTGTGGATCATAGAAAGCGAACACCACAAATAAATTAAACTGCTAATCATTTAATTAATAATAAACAGGCATCTTTGTTATTGAAATTTTAATTCACAATCCGAAACAATTTTTTTTATGCTCGCTACACTAAAACTGCAAAATAACTCTTAGAAGAGTTGTTAAATAAACATCTACCTACAACTGTTTATATTGACTGTACAACGTGTAACGTAGTAACGTTATTTTAAGAAAATTAAACAAAGCACTAAAGAAAATCTAAAACATTAAAGATTAAAGAAACATTGAACGCGCGGATGATACCGATTTAGCAATTTGTAGTTCCAAATTGATCAGATAACCTAAGAAGGATGCGCGTGTCATCCTGCGTACGTAACTGGCAAAATAAATTGAAACTAAGAAATAGGACAATGTGTAACTTCCTCTGATTTCCGAGAATTCTTAGATAAGGTGTCGCTACAGTTACCCAATTGTGTCGCTAAGAAATAACTTGTCTCTACAAAGCTGTGTTCAAACGGCAAGCAATCTTGATCTTTCTTGAAAATTTGAGGATGTACGTAACAAATTGGTTTAATGTAAAAGTTTAAATCACTGTTTTGAGTGGTATAATACGAATAGATAGGATAGGAAATGAATATTTTAGAGAATTACGGTATAATGATGGAAAGTTGAAGAACAGATATTGTGGTATTTATGAATGGGGAAAATATTGTTAAGAAGATTTTAAATGTGGGAAGGGGAATCTAACAATAGATTAATGGCTTTTGTAAAAGATGATATAGCAAGAAAGGGAGTGAATAGTGACGGCTAATAGGGATGGATTGAAGAAGGAAATATATTACACCGACCTCAAATGATATGAATGGGATGATACTGAATGAAAATAGGACAGAGACATAAACTGATTATTTACATTTTTATTATTTGTTTAATATAGTTATGTGTACGTTGCTGTCAAGTTTTATGTCTGCTATTGGTCATAACGTCCCGATTAAAGAAGCTACTAGACATATGACGCCTCTTGAATCAATTACAATACATCTCTTCGAAACTATTAGATGAATCATAGGCCGATGACCTTTTACTTACCTAAAAAATGTAATGGTTTCACCAAAATCTTATGCCCTTGGGTGTGTACCATGTCTTATCTAAAAGTTTGGCATACATATACTTTCTCAACATTTATTGAAAATCATAATGAATATTTAACTTTTAACTAGCTACCTTTTGTTACAAAATTGCTTAAATCAGTAACTTTCTTCGTTTGTTCAAGTCTCCCCAACAAGCTTATAGGGATATATCCGGTGTTTGATTGAACATAATGTTTGTGTTTTCTTAGATAATTTCTCAGAAGTAAACTCCGTGCACAGGGAATGGATTCTAGGAATAATTTACATTTATATTTGTAAAGATTAGTATCTGTCATCTGCGGTTTGAGCAGTACTTATATATTGATTTATTAAACTACTAGCTTTCGCCCGCGGCTCCGCCCGCGCGGATGTCGGTTGTCGCGATAAAAACTATCCTGTGTCCTTTCCCGGGACTCAAACTATCTCCATATCAAATTTCATCTAAATCGGTTTAGCTGTTTGAGCATGAAAGCGTAACAGACAGACGGAGTTACTTCACATTTATAATATTAGTAAGGAGTAAGGACTAGTAAGGATTAGTTACTATCTGCCGGCCCCGACTTCGCACGGGTGTCATAACGTAGTTTTTTATACCTTGAGTTACATTTTTGTAATTTTCGTAGAGATTTCTATTTTTTGACAAAAATATAGCCTATGTAACTCCCCGGTAATATAGCTTTCTTATGGTGAAAGATTTTTTAAAATCGATCCCGTAGTTTTTAAGTTTAATTGTTATATACAAAAATTCAAATCTTTCCTTGTTATAATAGGTATTAGTGTAGACTACCCGCGACTTAGTTCACGTAGAAGTTAAAAAAACTATCATTTAACTCCACGGAAACCGTAGGTTTTTCCGAGATAGGTATTCTATCTCTATGTCAAATTTGATTCAGACCCATTCAGCCGTTCTGACGCGAATATGTAACAAACATCCACCCATCAATAAAATTTCGCATTTATATTGTCCACTGTTTAATATAGCAATACAATGTAATTGCATTAGTCCATATTATTGTGATTACCAACCTTATCATCTTGTCAAGTATCCCGGGCATTTTCATTTCAAACCCGTCATTAACATGTCCCTATTTCTATTACCAAATCCTAAATACTGCAAGCTTTTGAAACCCCTGTGTGTTTATCGTGTACCGATATCGATCCAGGTAACCGTTAGAAGTGACAACTATTCGACAACCTCTCTCAATTTCAATAATATAACCAACAACAACGAAAAGGTGTCACGGAGTCCTTTTATAAACGAAACAAGAGCGTGTTGTAGCAATTCATAGGACCTTTATTCGACAGTAGACGCCTCACAATTGAAGAAAATAAGATGGATTAACATATACAAGCCGAGGGGATGATACACTTGTATAAATAAAATGGTATGCGGCGCTGTAGAAGAAAAACATAGTAGGTATCAACAGCTTATCGGTGTAAACAAGTCGTAAAAGAAGGGGAAAGGGTTACTATTGCATTAGTAGAGAGTTGATAGGATATCGGAATATAAAAACTTTAATCATGAAATTCGTATAATGTTTAGGGTTATGTAGGTAAAATGGCAAAACGGAACCCGTATAGTTTCGCCATGTTCGTCCGTCCTTAGTTTAGCGCAGAGACTGTTAGTGCTAGAAAGCAGTAATTTTTCATGGATACACATATTACTTACGCTGACAAAGTGAAAGAATTAAATCTTGAAAAACATTTTTTTGGTTCCTCCTCTATGTGTAAAGTGGGGATGTGATTCTTTTTTCTTACCTACCCCATCGTATGACGTATCATTAGATGTCTTTTAAAAACGTCTTTTAAAGAGGTTGTGAAAACAATTTTTAGATTTAGGGATCCGTTTATTAAATATTGAGCTTTAAAGTGCAAATTTTTGTGAAAGTCAAGTGTGTGTGTATCCTGCCAGCTAAATGGTTGATGTTGGGTATGTGAAAAAAAATACGGTAGTAGAATATATAGTGAAATTAAAATGAAAACTGTCACAGCCAAGTAGGATTTGCAAGTTTACGAGTAACGTTGTAAGTATGAAACAAAAACAACAGAAAACCCACTTCTTAAACCGCATTATTCGGATGGAGGAGGGGACTTCGGAACCCTACATTTTGCGTGATCCGGCATGCACTTGCCTGTTTTTACAATAAAGATAGTGCGCAGTCTTATCTGTACCTTCAATGCAAGTTCTCTCATGCAATTTCATCCACATGGTAGGACAAGCTCTTTATTTTCCGAGCCAGAATTAATTAATTAAAAGTTGTTGTTATGTTCATTTGTTACTTTCAAATTAAAAATTAATATTTTAGCTTAAATTTTAAGCTATTGCATAGCTTTTATCGCGGGCTTTGAGCGCGGCGACCGAATCAAGAAATTCCGTAACGAAAATAAAACCTAACACCCCCCACTCCGCCTACCATGTAGCGAGGCCGAGCGTTCGCTTAACGTATATTATGTATATTTTACGACTGTACGAAGCTCGCACGAATCGAGACGAGCTGTTCCAAAATGTAATAAAAAAAAAAAATTTTTTTTGCACAAAAAGTATGATTCATATTTGTAAATTTCAACCGTTCGTTCGTTCTTTCTTGCTGTTGTTATATGTATTTGTGAAAATTGTTGATTGGCCTTATGTATCTATTCTAAGCACTGTTTACACCTGTAAGTTTTCTTTAGAAATATGTATAATAATGTTTTGTAAAAAAATAAAAGCGAAATTCAATGCCTAGTATACTGTTTACGAACCTTGTATTATCATACAACATTATCTTTATCAAATTAGTAAAGTTTTATCGTTTTCAAATCTTTAATTTCCCAAAGCTTTGTCCTGGTTTGAAAGGTAAGAAGTATTTACATACTATCATCCCGCGGCCATCGGCAATGATAGAATTGGGTCCCAAGCTCCCAGCGTAATAGGTTTATCGGCCATCGTTAAAATCTCTTCTACAAGCGAAGTTTTTCTAGCCGCAATGTCATTTACACCTTCCCCAAACAGAGATTTGAACCTATCTTGCGGTAAAATTTTACCTCAAACACAAAGCAAGTGAGGTAAACCGCAAAGCCATCTTTGGTATAACTACGATTCTGAGAAGTTAAGCTACTATGTCATTGATCAGAATAACCTCCCTTATTTCAAAGAAACAATAGATTGGGGTCAGAACAAACAATGTTTTAGAGAGCCCGCCTATACTCCCTCTGGGTATTGACCAGTTCTCTAAAACGTTACTCGCAGCCTTGAAATATTCTGAATAAATGAATAGGGAACAGCTTTACTAAGCCTCTATACATAATAAAACAAAACAAAATCCGTGTATGATTAGCAAATATGTAATAAGGCACAGTAATAAAAAGAAATCCGAAACTCAAAGACGGCGTCGGTATAAAAATATGGAAGTACCATGTAAAAGAGCTCAAACAAACATATCTCTTGCGAAACTTCATTTTCCTTGACTCGTTTAATCCATATCAAATACGCCTTATACCATGTTCATACGAACATATTGCGTAGGAAGATTTGCTTATCGTACCTACATCTACATAGGTATGTTCAACGTCAAAAGTTATAATCTAAGTATGTATCTAATTTTATAAAATTCAGTACGAGAATCATTGATGTTAAATAAAATATCGTTAGGTACGTCTTGTGTGTCTATGGCGCGGTAGGAGTGTATCCGACTGCTACGCAAGAGGTCGTGGGTTCGATCCCTACAAATCAAACTTTGTGTGATGAGCGCGATGGTTTATTCTGTGTCTGAGTGTTACTTATCTATAATGTATTTAGAAATATATAAGTATGCTTTAATCAGTTGTCTGGTTTCCGTAATACAAGTTCTGCTTAGTTTGGGATCAGATAGCACTCTTCAGATAACACTCACACAACGTCATCTGATCCCAAACTAAACAGAGCTTGTACTATGGCAACTAGACAACTGATAAACACACTGATATATTTCTAAATACACTATCATATACTTTACGTAGATAAATTACACCTAGACACAGAATAAACCATCGTACTCACCACTCAAAATTTTACTGTCAAGGTCACTAATTACTAGACCAACAGGCGGGCAAACATTTGTTCAATAAACGAAATACGAAAATGAATGAACGCAAAACAGAAGCTATAGGTTCTAGAGTGATATGAAAACTCTGAAGACAAACGAATGAGTGAGAGTGTTAAACGAAATTTATCACCATATGTAGTTTATGTAAGGCTAATCCCACAGATTCTTATTCCTATTCCTATTCCTATTCCATTGCCAGGGTTTTAAAGGTATTTCTTTAGAACCTTGGCAATGGAATAAATAGCAAGTCCGTGATATCACAACACCATTGTATATACATATTTACATACAAAATTCCTGATAAATTATGATGACAAATGAGGTACAATTCAGGTATTTCGTTATAATAGGATGAATGAAATACGTTATCCGAACATCTCAAGACTTAATTGTAATGTAATACAAGACCAACATTTAAATAGATATAGCTTTAATAAAGTTTATATTAAGTCTACTCATCGAATTAGAATTGCAAATCATGTTGAAATTTTTATGGGTAGTCCCATAGTAATAAAAAAATAGAACACTTTTTCAAAAATATTATAAAGAATTGAAGTTAATTGAAAATAACTGATACCGATGCTGAGAATAACAAAGAATAAGTATCGTTACATAATACCGGTCACTATTACCCAAATTTAAAAAATAATAAATAAAAAATATCTTTGGACAACTCACACAACGTCATCTGATCACAAACTAAGCAGAGCTTGAAGTAATTTTTAGAGGCATTTCTTGTCATTTACTTTACAAATACAATAATTGCATTTTTGAAAGATAGAAAAATTTGAAGTCCAAACCCAGGAATCGAACCCGAGACTTCCGTAGCCAAACCGGGGCCAGAAGCGAACCACCTATCTGGACTATGTTACTAGACTTCAAATTTTACTATCCCTTGATGCTCGCGAGTTGGGCCCTCGCATGCGGCATCTAGTCGGTAGTTAAAGAACTATCACGGCTTTTTGTTATTGCTTTGTTACAGAGAGCATTTTAACAAATTATGATATCGCAGGCCGAATTTTGAAGTAATTTTTATAGGCATTTCTTGCCAATTACTTTACAAATACAATAATTGCATTTTTGAAAGATAGAAAAATTTGAATACCAGACCCAGGAATCGAATCCGAGACTTCCGTAGCCAGAAGCGAACCACCTATCTGGACTAGATGGCGCATGCGAGGGCCCAACTCGCGAGCATCAAGGGATAGTAAAATTTGAGGTCTAGTAACATAGTCCGATCGGTAGAACCCACGACCTACGTACGGCATAGGTACACAAGTAAGGGTCACTAACCACTAGACCAACAGGCCACTCAATATTGTTGCTAATTTAATTTAAATTAAGTAATAAATATTAACCAGCAGTGCGGAGGGTCCTTAGAACACCATTACTTTCGGCTTCCCCTTGGATTGTAGTTACTTTAGTATTATAGGTACAAAGAACCATGTCCAACAAGATATATTTTTATCGCCTCTGTTATCCTGTGCGTTGTTGCAACAGCAGCAAGTACACGAAAACAACAACAAGTGAAGTGGATCTGATTTAATTTATCTTTTGGATGGTTTAGCTATCCACAAATTTCCAAGAGCATAGTTTGATATGTTTCTAAATAGATATAGAGAGATCCACTTCGGGCACAAGTTTCTAGAAACGTTCGCAACTTGTGCAATTACCTACTTTACAAGTCGCACGCCAACTTGCATCACATACAGAGACTTGTACGTGCACATAAACTAGACAGCGTATCTAATATGCAAGTCCATACTAGTTTTGATGCCACATAATAACATATCTGCCGCCTGTCTTGCTGGGAATGAATATACAGTTTATAACAATTGTAGCGCAAGCATGTATCTAAGAACACTTTCGAATCTAATAGTTATCGCAAAATGGCATTGTGCTTATTTTGACACCGTGTATTTATTTGAGAGCTATAATGAACTATCGTCAGTTTACTATAGTTGGCTTAAGAAAAAGACGTTTACGTTTTCACTGTCATGTTTTATGAGAGAATCCTATTAAGAACTTTCGTTTAAAAAGACATTACTTTTGTATTCATCTATAATAATAATAAAAAGCTGAAGATTTTGTTTGTTAAACGCGATAATCTCAAGAACTACTGGATCGAATTGAAAAGATCTTTTAGGGTTAGATAGCCCATTTATCGAGGAAGGCTTTATGCTATATGACGTTACATTACGACTAATAAGAGCGAAGTATCAATAAAAAATGTTGCAAAAATGGAGGAAATTGACGCAGACAAAGTTGCGCGGGTCAGCTAGTTTGAAATACGTACAAGGAGCGCTAATTTTTATGTTTTTTTCGTTAACTATTCGATTAATAATCGAAAATATGTTCTTCATTACCCGTGAATACTCAAACAATACTTGTATCTATTTGAGTTGTGGCCAAAGTATTTTTGGCGCGGCAATTCACCTTTAAGTGACAGTGACAGCTTCAGAGTTAACGCAATTTCAAAACTGAGTGACGTTTGAGTCGAATACTCATATCGCAGATTACTTACGTACAGATCGGCAAGGCAAGCTTTATAGAAAATCCTTTTGACGAACGCACACATAGATATACTTCACGGATACGAAATTGAGAAGCATTCGCTCCATCACTTGTTTGGCGTGTTCTGTAATTGTTTCCATGAGCGATGTCAAAACTGAAACGTCCCGTTTGAAAGTGACAGGGTGAAAGGACAAATCGACAAATATGTCTTATCTCCCAGCGAGAAGACAACAGATCGACGTGATTATTTGCATATGTTTTAGGGGCTGGTGGATGATATTGTTGAGAAATGTATAGAATAAGAACCGCGGTCAGTGGCTAGTCATTAAATATACAAAAATTGTGATTGTTTAAAATGTCTTTAATTTTTTGCCGGCATTCTTTCCTGCATATTTTATTCTTGTTTTTTTTTATGCAGGTACCGTCATTTGTGTGAGAAAGCGTACATATTTTAATAAACATGCCTTTGTGGGTTGTTTAGAATACGAAGTACAAATGAACATCTTATAAAAGGAAAAAAAATAGTGTGTCTATTTTTGAACGTAGTTGCGTCATGCATTTTTAATCTGTAGGAAGACCACCATATTTTCCCAAAAACTAGTCCATCGCCGTGATAAAAACATGTCTGAGATTACTCGAATTTCTTAAATAAGAAACAGCTCATATATTGAAGCAATCTTCAAGAACGTTCAGATGTCGCATACTGCAATAAAATATATATTCATAAAACATACATTCATTCATAGAGAATATAACAATCGTAAAACCAAGAAATGGATATGAAGACAGACTCTTAATTTTATTGTATTGCATAAGTATTCAAGATGATATTTCAAAAAAGAAGCTACGACGTAGCCGGTGCTGCTACGAGTATCTGCACGAAGAATATAGATTACAAATATTGCCACAAATTCTTCGGGGAACATTAATATCTTGTTTGTCATACTGTATCTTCATATTTTTCCATCAATCATAATATAATATTCAGCGCCTTTTGATAGGCCTCGTAATCGTCGATAAACTATTCAGAAATCGTTTTTTATTACTTTCATACAAAACAGATTGACTAGTTTATATATTTCGAATAACTAGTTTATATTCGTTGGCTTTTTGCGTTACACCGGCTCCACACGTTGATCCCAACGTCGGCCCCAACGTCACAATATGGCTCGTGCCAACGTTGACGCCAAAGCTGTTTTCTAGATCCACACGGGCGAGTGGCCAATGTGTGGAGCTGGTTTTATATTTAAAATAGAGAGGATATCATATTTTACTTTGTTATTTTATTTAATAGCCATATCGAGGTGAAAATATTTTTTAATGTAGACTTAGCATACTGGCACACTCAGACAACATAATGTGAATTACGAAGTAATAGAGCTGATACACTTGTATAATGTCAGCTCCACACGTTGGCTCCAACGTTGATCCCAACGCTACTCGTCCTACGTGTGGATCTGGAAAAAAGCATTGGCGCCAAAGTTGGGACGAGCGTTATTCTAGATTCACACGTGTTGGACGAGTGACGTTGGGATCGACGTTGGGGCCAATGTATGGAGCCGGTGTAATAGTTTCTTGCACGTACTACTCCGTTAAACACAAAGTCCTTTTTGACAGATGTCTAATAAGATTACTAGTGGAGTATCTCTATTGGGTGACATCGATTTTTGATTAGCATTCTAAATAAATTGAAATTGATTAGCAATAACCCTTAGACAACGGGTCCATAAACACCCGAGTTTTAATTTATGAAATAAAGAACATAGTTGTAGTGTATTAAATCATTTTTATATTGTGTATATTTTAGACCTTTTTATATGAGTAAGGAAGCATTATATTTGTTTTATTTCAGATTTAATCATTTATATTACTTATTTAAAAATGTTTTTCAAAACTACGTTGATTTTTATAGCCCAAAGGAAAAATTTATGAAAATAAATATAAATTACTGTATATTTAAGATAGATTTAATTATTTTTTAATTTTCTTTTTAAAATAGATCGGCCTATAATTTATCATAAATTTTATATTAATATTAAAAAATATATATATCAAATTTCTCCATTCGAAAATGTGATCCCATTTCATATTTTTGAGAACACTAGAGGAAAACAAAAGAAATAAAATATATGATATTGGATGAAGTTTCTATGTCACTGTCAACATTGTTCATCATCCTCCGCAATATGAAGTTTCACAATTATTCTTCTTAAGATTACTCCCGAGTGCATCTTTGTCATTTTTGAAATCAAATTAATGTTGATTATAATATTCATCACGGGTAGACAGTCTACCCGTGACCACGGCCGTTGCGATACAGTCGAAACGTCGGGCAATAAACAAGGTATTTTACCTTAAATTATTCACGCGATTTTTTCGAATTCAGTAGTCCACTATGACTATAACGGGTGTATATATACCCGGTAGGTAGTATTATATCCAAACGTTATACTGTAATGCTCGCCATCAAACATTACAGTTTGGCGAGAAAATATTATGTAAATAAAATTGTATATATTATTTTGTATAAATAAATAAAAAAAAAAAAACTTGCAGTCTCACATGAACCCTCTTTCTATGAATTCAAGAGTTACTGCCGACTTAGAAAAATACACGGAATCTTAAAATGCTACATTAACAACAAAAAAACTACGGTGTTTTTACACCCGGGTCACTTAATTTTTTAAGTGACCCGGGTGTAAAAACACCGTAGCATTTAAGGGTTAAAATAAAAAACAAATCAATTGATTTAGATAAAATTTGGTATGGAGATAGTTTGAGCCCCAGGAAAGAACTTAGGAGGTTTTATTGCGATAACCGACATCCACGCATCAAGGCTATTCCAAATTGAATTTCAAAACGAAGTTATTAAACTTATTAAAGAAAATGTGATGAGAGGGAAGAGTGACGCTAATAGCATAGTTTTATAAAATCGGAGGGAATTCTGAGATTGACATTCCACTAGTAAGTATTTAAGTTATTGCATTGTTAAAGTAAGGTTGTCGTCTTATGTCAAAAAGGACTTCGTTTATGAAACAGAGTCATATTGGGGATGATGACTGTCATGTCAAATCGGTATCTTTTTATAAAATGTCAAAGTGATACGCTCTTTTGAAAATTGTATGGAATACTGCGGCATGACGTCACAACTCGGGATCGTTAAATCATTATTTTTATTAGTATTTGTTTTGATGATTATGAATTCTTACAGACATAAAGTTGTGGAATAACACATATATTTAGATCTTCTGATTCGTCGTTTCAGTCGCAAGACGTCCACTGCTGAACATAGGCCTCCCTCAAGGATCGCCATAACGACCGGTCCTGCGCCACCTGCATCCAGTTACCCGCGACTTTCACCAGGTCATCGGTTCAACTTGCTTACCCATACTTCGCCTTCCGGTTCGTGGTCGCCACTCTAGAATGCTTCGGCCCCATCGGCCATCGATTCTTCGAGCAATGTGCCCTGCCCACTGCCACTTTAGTCAGGCAATTTTCTGGGCTATATCGGCGACCTTAGTTCTTCTGCGAATTTTCTCGTTTTTGATTCGATCTCGCAGAGACACTCCGAGCATAGCCCTCTCCATTGCCCTTTGGGTGATTTTGAGCTTTCTTATGAAGCCCATTGTTTGTCTTCTGATTCATGAAATTAATTCTGATTCTTTTGATAACTGAAAATTAATTTCCATGTTCCTAATTGACTTGTGGTATGAACGGGCATGACTTATCACTTATGCTACTGTTCTGTTTCACAGACACATGTATTTCCGCCTTTACAGAGCAAACAACAATATGGACAAATACAAGACAAGGGTGTACCCAAAATATCAATCAAATCAATCGAATCACTGATTCTCGACTTAAAGGCACTTCAGCAAACACACGCATAACCTTTTATAATACACAGAATATGAAGGAAAAGATAAGAGTACCCACACATAAGATAGAACTGTCAATTCGGTTCGTTTAATAAAATCTCTCGGTGACGACGAGCCTTTCAAAACGTATTCACCAACATTTTCCTGGCAAATAAAATACATCGTATAACCCGGTGCTTCAATATACCACGACCGAGATATTACATAGTTCACTAATATCTGTAATAGTAGATGTTTCTGTATGGCAGAGAATTTCAATACATTCTAACTGGATGCATACACCAGAAGGTTCGAAACGCCTTCATTATTCCTAGTCTACTCATCAACAGGCGTTGACCAATCGAAAATAATAGAGATGTATTTGCCTTATTTTTTTTTATTTACACGGTCACAGGGTCCCGATCTAAACAAATTATGTACTTACTATAGCAACCAGAAAACTGATAAACAGTCGGTTTATAAACAGACGATAATTTTACGTGATAACTTCATAAGATTTTGATTTATATTTAACTAGCTGTCCCGCGCAACTTCGTATGCGTAAATTTTCCCCGTTTTTGCAACATTTCTCGTCGCTACTCTGCTCCTGTTAGTCGTAGCGCAATGTTATATAGCCTATAGCCTTCCTCGATAAATGGGCTATCCAACAAAAAGAGAATTATTAAAATCGGTCCAGTACTTTTTGAGTTTATTCGTTACATACAAAAATACAAATCTTTCCTCTTTATAATATTAGTGTAGATAATAATTTGATTTAGATTGATGAATTTGTAATAAACAACCATGCCTGCGACAATTTTTTTCTTTTATCTCCAATTGTAATGCACATCGCTGCAATCACCAAAACATTGATGACATGGTAATAAAAAACATTAACGTGACCGTTGCAATGTGTCACGTCTTTGTGCGTGCACCCGATGTCATGTCATCGATTTATAAGATGTTTTCACGTCAAAAACATATACCTACAGGTCGTTTTCTAATATACTAATAACCTCGTGCCTTCGTTATTCAATAAATAATAATTATAATCATAAAAAAAATAGAGATCCCTACGAAAATTACAATAATGTGTGTCATATAGTAGTTTTTTTTTAACTTGAGTTCTTACATTATTGTCATTTTCGTAAGGATCTATAATTTTTTTGACAATAAAATATAGCCTATGTTACTCCCCGATAATGTAACTTTCTAATGGTGCAAGATTTTTTTAAATTGGTCCAGTAGTTTTTAAGTTTATTAGTTACATACAAAAATACATTTTTTCCTCTTCATAATTTTAGTGTAGATACGAATCGAACCGATTCGACCTTTGGCTCAGCAGCGTCACTAGCCACTAAAAACCAACAGGCCAGTCAACCTGAAAATAGCTTATAAAAATCCGATATGACTTAATTTCCCAGTAACTTGCCATTGGAGATTCTTTCCTCAAAGAATATAAGTATTTCTTAATAAACGAGCACATCGATTTTATTTAAAAGCTAAATAACGCTACAATATTATGTAAGTGTTCAGCTGAATGGAGAAAAGCGT
Source organism: Herminia tarsipennalis (assembly GCA_945859575.2). Taxonomy (NCBI): domain Eukaryota; kingdom Metazoa; phylum Arthropoda; class Insecta; order Lepidoptera; family Erebidae; genus Herminia; species Herminia tarsipennalis. The sequence continues at coordinate 12,628,052 of OX243838.2, forward strand.
GGCGTCAATCAATCATGCTGACACTTTAGTAGAAGATATCAATGATTTTGGGTTCGGTCTGTGTGTTATACATAAGTAGGTACGAGTATGGCCATATCGGCCCGCGCCACTGTTTGCTTCATTGAATTACATTGCAGGCTCCCCGTCACTAACCCAATATACGTAGCTGCCAAGATCACTTTACTAAGTAATTTGTTTCGTTAAGATTTTGCTACGTCTAATAATTGTAGATAAAAGGGATCTTACAATTAGTTTAGTTACGTTTACACAACTAAATCACCGTGTGTTTCATTCATATCAGATATCAAGTAATTGGACGAGAAATCATTTACATACAATGTTTTATTGTTAAAACTATGAACTTGATATAAACATAGGTACTAGCCACACACCCGACTTTGCTCAGGTGTAATTTACTAGTGGTTTTCAATGTAGATAACATCTTTTTTAGGGGTTCCGTAGACAAAATGGCAAAAACGGAACCCTTATAGTTTCGTCATGTCCGCCTGTCTCTATGTCACAGGCATTTTACTCAAAGACTACTAAGTGAATCTTGATGAAATTTGGTGAAAAGGTGTCTTGTAGTAGCCGCTACTTAGTTTGATAGCTACATAATAATAATAAGTTTTTTTTAGCTTTTGGTACATGTATGGAGTACATACATGGACCAGAAGCTAAAAAAAAGTTTTCAGCAAACATTAACGCGTGCCACATATGACATAATTCAACAGGTCTTTCAAAAACATTATAAGGTTTCTAACAAACTTTTTTGATTGAGTGAATGTTATTGGAAATAATCGCTCCGAAAGTTGCATAAACATACGTATATGAGTATATTTTGAACCGTGTGACCAAAAAATATGGTAAAAATCACAAAGATAACCCTTAATAAATACTTTAAACTAAAATTATTTCGGATAAGATCGGATATGCCGTTATTGAGTTATTGCCAAAAAACTGCATTTCTCAACAAAAGGTCGTAAGTGCCATGAACATACGCTCTTGCCCGGTTTTTGTCTTTTCCGGTGGATTTTTTCATACATACCACTACTTGATAAACAAACTAAAAAAAAACAGCCAAGTGGAACGAACCGTTTTCTAATGATGAGTTCAATTACGATTTTATTTAAATAGAAGATAGATGGATTAGTGTCTGTGTTTACGTGGGTGGGCTTATAACAGGCCAGCAGCAGTAAAAAGTATAAAACAGCTTTAATTTTATTAAAAATAAACGAATTCTCAGCTCTAATAGTACGGGTTCCCTAGAACAAATTTTAAAATGATACATATCAAGCTGGAATTGCCATGGTAGCTTCGTTTTGAGGAGACGCCCAATTTTATGTACACGACAACTTTATATAGTGGTACGTTAGTGAAAAAAACAGGTGTTAAATATTACAAACTTAATTTTGCCGTTGGAAAATCGTTATCCCCATACATCAACATAGGCCGCGATTAATTTACCAACCGCAAATAAATTTGTAATAAACCTCAATATATTAATAAAAACTTTACAATGCATATTACTGTTGCTAATCATTGATTAGATTAAGTAAAATCTAATCATCTATTTCTCTTATTAAATTCAAAAAGCTATCAATCGCAATTAATAATAAATGAGCTGCTAAGTGCATTTAAATCCATTTAATGCAGTTGTGTAGCCACACATCTCTGATTATAATTAAATTAATAATTGATAGTTGTAATATTTTATTTTGTTTTATTTCCTATACTATAGATACTACGCAGAAAAACTTATACTCAATCGAATTTTAATACAGTTCTTGTGTGGTGTCACTATTAACAAGAAGGCAATCATTCAAATATGGAGCTGTAAATTATATACAGGGTCTTTATTCATGTTTTTTTTTTTCGTTTTCGCGGCAAGCCCATGCGCGGTGCGCTTTTATATGTCCGCCGCACATGCGCGCTGATGCATTTCTAAGCGTTGCTCTCTATTTACCAGATTTTGACAGTTCGCGCGAGCTTGCCGCGGCAACGAAATCCTGGATCAACATTTTGGCAAAAAAAACTCAAGAGTATTGACTTTAAAATAACATTTAGCTTTAAAAATTATAGTGATCGTCGATCATCAAGCAGACTGCTAGCAAAATACACTACATTTTAAAAATACTAATGGGCAAGACTTGTTTTCCCTCACTAGTGTGTTTGGATCCGACGAATTGTTTACTTTCTAAGTTGTTCACTTCATGCGAAGGAGAATTAAGCCACTGAGCAAAGATAAACTACTTATATGAGCCTGCGGTTATCGCAGATATAAAATTGTTTACGGTACCCACTAATGCTTGAACAACACTACTTACTTGTAACTTTGCCTACAGCTATTCATCTGGGAGAATGTTTAAAAATCTTAATCCTTCCCATTTTGTAAGAAACTGTCTTAATTCTGAGCTTTTTTATTCCATTAGGTTAACTAACGAAGTAAGCTTTTGTTAGGGTCTAGTGCACGCGAATGAAAGATTGATGAATCAAGTTAATGTGAAGAGTTAGCAAGTCTGAAGTATCCTTTGTTTCAGTCCAAGTTAGATCTTGACATTAAGATAGACCGAAACTTCTAAGTTCTTGCTGCTAAATGTGCGCAAACGTCTCATACAAGTGTTTTATGAGACATATTTGACTACGAATGGATTTATTTGTTTGTTTATTAAGTATATAAGTATAAATAAGATACAAACAGTTATGCTGTTTATCCGAATCACACTAGATGATTGCAATGGAATAGTTAACCTATAGGTATACCTGAGGATAAAGTAGGAACTTAATGCACGTGAACAAAATACTTGAATCATCTTGATGACTAAGATGAAAATAAATAAATGGGGCAATAAAAAAGTAGCGAAATTCTAAAGTTAGAATGGGTAAACTCCACTTGGTCAGATGCCGAACCACGATACATCATAATAGTATCTTATCCATGGCTCTTAAGATTTGTAATCATATACCAAAATCAATGAGACTCCTAAAAAAATATCATGTTTTTAAAAGAGAGCTGCTGATGTTCTTAATTGAAAAGGCATACTACTCTGTATCGGATTTTTTACTGATAAATTTTAGATGGTTTTACACTATAAAAAAATGCTAGTGATATTGTTAAACATTATATCATAATTGCTTTTGCGACATTATTATTAACATTATTGTTTTATTTATCTGGTTTTGTGATGACATTTTTTTTTCAAAGATAACTAGCAATGTGGGATTAGATCCCACATTACTAGCAATCTTGTTAACCCCTCCAGCTAAGCTCAAAGGCTTGTGCTAGGAGTGGGTTCACGTCGGTAGTATAATGGGTAGGATTCGAACCCGCGACCACACGATTGCTTTAACACTTATATTTTCATTTGTTTGTAATTGTATTAATTAACTTTGACATGTTTAATTGATTATTTTGACTTATGAATGTAATTGTTTTAATTTAATAATTTATTAAAGACCTACTACTAACCGCAATTTTGTACGCCAATCTCTGGCAGAACATAGTGAATCCTTATAACACTAACAAGAACTATACTGTACCTATGCTCACAAATAAAGTATTGATTGATTGATTGAATTAATTAAATTCTAAAGCAAAATATCAGTAAACACATAATAGCACAATCTTAACATAAGAAAGAAGACTTTTCTCGCAATCGCACTGTACAATTAACCACATCGTAACGGAAAATTCTTCGCTCCAGTTAAATTGAACGGCGCCTTTCTGCTATTTGATTTTTTCTTTTATACCAATTCGGAACAACGGAGAATTTGAAAAAGAAATGTTAGGAAGAACTAGTAACAAAACTGCACTACAAAAGACAATATTAGTATTCCAATTTCGCACACCATTTCTGGTGCCAAAATTCACTTTTTGAACCACGTTTTAAATTATAAAACCGAGCGGTATAGCAACGTTAGAGGCAATTTTGTGACCAACACTGCATTATAACAACATTAGGCAGCATACAAGGCGATGCAATAAAAAACAATCTATTATTTGTATAAAAAAAAAAAAAAGAGATTGGTATGAAAGAAAAGAACAGCTTAAAGGGTCATTTGTCATTCAACAACATATTTTTTATCAAAACCACGTGGACTATATTTTGTGGAACCGCGTGAACCTACAAAAAATAGGTAGATACCAGTGGCCTTAAAACACCATTACTTTCGGTTTCCCTTTGGTTTGTAGTTACTTAGTATTATAGGTACAAAGAATTATGTCCAGCAAGATATACCTTTGTATCGGATTACCTCAGAAAATAAATCACCCTTCGCTTCAGGGAGATACTGCCAAAATTTTGTGCAGTAGGAATGACAGCGGTTCTCCAAAAAATTTACACTTTAATATTATAAATTCGAAAGTTTAGCTAACATTTAAACTTTCGCGTTGCATGATTATAACTATTTATTATACGGGAATTAACGCGCATTGTTAATTATTGCTTGACGTTTGAACGTCAAGCAATAATTAACAATGCGCTTTAAAAAACATAAAACTTTACATCGGGAAGAAGGTTTCTAACTATCCTTAACGTGGAGTCCAGTGATTCGTAAAACACAACCTCGTATTGGTTCGCAGTCGCTTAACATGGACAAAATCAGTGTAGTGTGCAGTGACCCTAACTTTTCGAGAAATAAAAAGGTGAGGGTAGATGAAGAGTCATCGGCCTGACGGAGTCTTAACATCGAAAGTTTAGATTTATGGATGCATGTTTGTTGGCGAATAAACGAATCAGGATGAAATTTAACACAAGGGTAGATGGAAAAATGTTACCGTGGGATAAGTCAGATAAGTAAGTAAATTTTTACGTTATCGAAGTCGCGGGTATCACGTAGTCAGTAAATGCAGAAGAAGTCGATGTCGGTGGACCTCTTCTGCATTATTTGTAAAGTGAATTGATGATAAAATAAAACGAATGATATCGTGTCCATTCATGTACATAGGTGGAAATATATCCTTCAAAGCCCCTGTCGTTCAAACCGTTTACATACTCACCTGAGCGAAAACGGTCCCAAAAGACACCGCCTGAATCAATGTTTAAATTTCCCATTTGTATAGGCTTCTGGTTTTCAATACGTTCTTGTATTTATTATTCAAAAATCATTACTAATTTATAGGCACAAACATTTTTTTAAATTTTAATTAGTGTTCGGCGTCGGTCTCGCACGTGTATATTTTATACTAGCTGTCCCGTGCAACTTCGTCTGCGTAAATTTTCCTCATTTTAGCAACATTTCTCATTGCTGCTCCGCTCCTATTGGTTGTAGCGTGATGTTATATAGCCTATAGCCTTCCTTTTCAATTCATACCTTTTCAGTAGTTCCTGAGATTACCGCGTTCAAACAAACAAATAAACAAACAAACTCTTTAGCTTTATAAAATTAGCATAGATAGACAAACTGCCAAATTTAATGTTACATTTATTTTGTGCCTATTTTTGGTGATACATGTAACCCTCCTAAGTGTTAAAGATCAAATATTTGGTTGAAATAAGTACCGATTTGTGTTCCCTCTATAAATTATCGTGATGCCTAAGTTATGGCAAATGAGGTGTTTTACCATCCCGTATAATTTGGACTAACGAATTTATAGAGTAAGTAAGTAAATAAATAAAATATAATTCTTTTGACGTGATAACGTCTTATAAATCGATAATCGGACAAAAAACTGTCACGTTCCGCTTTCGCTGATAGGCTGAAGTATCAGCCTTTCAGCCAATGGCGATTGCAGTGATATGCGATAAAATTGGAACAAAAGCTATCAGCCTATCAGCAAATGGTAATTGCAGCCCCATGTGATACAATGGTTGTTTATAACAATGCCATCAATGTTTTCTTATGACGTTATCACCAAAATTATCGTCCGCAAACCGACTTTACAGACAACGTTTTTTTTTATTCTGTTTTTATCCAAAATGTCAAGGTATAATCCTTCTGCCACGGGGGATTTTATAAATATTCAAATCACGTACACACAAACACACACAGGAGCGACAATATGTGGATCAAACCTTTCGACCTGCAGGTGAGGGATTAGCCGTGTGTCATCCGTGCAGTCAATGGTTTAAATTATACAGTACATTTTCATGAAGCGTACACAGACACGCTGAAATTACTAAACGAGGCAACGGCACAGAATACATCGGTACCAAAGGCCGGCGATAAACACCGAGCGAACATAAATCCACGGATACATAAACGCGCATGTAGACAGATCTTGGTCGAATCTTAACCGAGACTGCGCAAGTTGAAACTCCGTACGCACACGGCTTTGTGTACGTGTTTTTTTTTTTTTAAGTTTACTAGCAATGTGGGATTTTGGCCCCACATTACTAGCAATCCTGTTAACCCCTCTAGCTAAGCTCAATGGCTTATGTTAGGAGTGGGTTCACGTCGGTAGTATAATGGGTAGGATTCGGTCTCGCAATCGTGAGGTCGTGGACGATTGCGAAACTGATGCCTTAGCCATTAGGCTACCGTCGCTTTTTTAATTGTTGTGGACCTGTGAGTCGATCTTTTATACCTATGTATTATGTGGCGACGGTCAGCGTTATTTAATTGCTTTGATCTATTGATCGATGCCGCTACAAAACTAAATATGACACGCGCCAAAGATAGCTTTAAAACTAGTTCACAGTTATTCAATTGACATTGGGATTTAACATATTATTTGGGTCATTCGTGGATTTAAATTGGGTTAAACGTTATAATCAATAAATAATAGGTACCTACACATTTGAATGTTATTTTAATAATTTACATATTTGTTACATTACACCATAACTTCAATATCTATTACGCTCTCTGAATAAACCGAGAGGAAGGCATCAAAAAACGCAAGCATTTCATATAGGCTGATTTTTTTATATTTCGGTACATTAGTGGAGTAAAGAAATACCATTTCGTCAATCAGCGAGACGAAATAAAATGACGGATTTTAATTTTTTTCGAATTTGACATTTGCGGTGGAGACCATAGACATTTTTTTTTTGCGGACGATCTTTAGAATCGACCTCTTGCAGGCGTGAGCGACTTCCTAACTAATCAGAATATTTGTGGCTTCTAATTACTGTACATCTTCAACTTTGCTTGTTTCTAAAACTTCTCTTGCCAAGAATAGACTTGGTGTAGTTAAAATGTTTACACAATTGTATAGTTATTGTAGTAATAGTACCTTGTTGGTAATTTATAATATTATAAAGCGTCTCGACAAGTAACTGAGTTACCTACTTACTATTCAGTTCTACCACATTTTTATGGTTCCGTAGCCAATATGGCAAAACGGAACCCTTATGGTTTTGCCATGTCCGTCCGTCCGCAGCTTAACTCAGAGACTGTTAGTGCTAGAAGACTGTAATTTTGCATGGATACACATATTAAAAGAATAAAATCTTGAAATACATTTTTTTTATCACCTCCCCTATATGTAAAATGGGGATGTGTTTTTTTTTCTCACCTACTTCATCGTGAGGGGTATCATTAGATAGGTATTTTAAAACCGTTCAGGGGTTGTATATACCATTTTTAGAGCTAGCATTGCGTATGTCAAATATTATGCTTTAAATTGCAAATTTTTGTTAGTGTCAAGTGTCCCCCCCCCCCCTACCAGCTAAATAAATGATGTTGGGTATGTGAAAAAAATCATGGTGATATTGAAAATGATTAAGGTTGTAATTATTAAACAAAAGCAACAGAAAACCCACTTCTTAAGCTAACTTATTCGGATAGAGGGAACTAAAGGGTGAACTATGGAACCCTACATTGTGGGTTTTAGAAATTCAATTGCATTTACATTTCATTTGTTGCTCTTTTACGCTAAAAACGACTAAATTGATTTTGAAACATTATGTCGAAGCAACGATATCGCTAATTGGCTTCCGCTGACCTAACATCTGCTTTGATTTAATAGGCAAGTGTATTGAATTTACATGAACATGGCCGCCGCAAGATGGCGCAACTTTCGTTTGACGTTTACGTTTTAAAATGAAGTTACGAGTGAGGCAGGCAGTCTTATTCGAAAGGTCGAAGCGAAAGCACGTCGTTCGATAGACTAGTCGCTAATAAAAGTCGTGTGTGCAAAGTGTCAGCGTTGTTACAGTGTCAGTGATGTAGTAGCAATAGCATTATAATAGAATTATAAATGGACTTTACCTTGCTCGAGGTAACCACATACTACATTATAATAGATTAAATTAATAAAGCCTTTATTGCTGATAACTAAACATGCATAATATACACGATTATAAACTTAATATTGTTGTATGTTAACGTTTAGTGGTCAGCGTGTCTTCTTGTGACACATAGGCCTCTTCCAGCTCCTTCCATTCCCTTCTGTCCTTCGCTTTTCTTGACCACAATGGTCCTCCAATATTTTTGATGTCATCTATCCATCTTCTAACTGGTCTGCCTCTTTTTCTCTTGCCGTCACGCGGTTGCCACTCAGTTATAATATTTGTCCATTTCTCCCTGCTATCTCTGGTCATATGTCCGGTCCATCTCCACTTCAATTCTCTTACTTTCTTTATTACATCTTCCACCTTTGTTGTGGATCGTATTTCTTCTGCTCTTTTCCGGTCTCGTAATTTGACACCGACCATACTTCTTTCAATAGCTCTTTGCCACTTTCTTAGTTTTAAGTAGTGTTTCTGGTTCATTATAATAGATTACCACAATGTAAATTCGAATACTTAGCCGCTAAGATGATATACGGTCACCCTGGCACTTCGAGATACTCTATACCTATAAATTGAAATAGCACAACCTATAAAAATCAAACATTATGTGGCCGAAGTATAAGAGTACAGCTATAGTATATGGCCTCTTCTCTAATGTCTCTGACAGAACACCTAGATACCTCAATATTCTAAGATAGAACAGTAGGTATTCCTAATCCTACTTCTAATCCAGAAATCCGTGAGACTCGAACCGCAGGTTTATTGTCAATGAGACCCATCTCTGTAACTATTAAGTTGATTAAGTAAACTTGTTTTCGGTTTCCCAGTTTTAAATTTTCAAATAATTTATAAGCTTACCTGCCAATTTAAATTTTTGTTAGGTTTCATTTACTAACAAAATGTTAAAATAATAATATGACTATTTAAAAAAAAAACATATATCAGTTTTTTGCATTTGAAACAATTTTTTTTTAATAAAAGACGACTCCCGCAGTAGGGTACAAGCCCTGTGTCGCGGGGGACTTTACAAACATACAAGTCACAGACACAAAGTACACCCAGACTCGGAACAATAATTTGTGATTCACACAAAGTGGTGTAAAAAAATTCAATCCTAGATCTGAACCTCTTTTTTTTTCTTTCAAATGCTATTAAAGTAATTAGGAAGAAATGCCTACAAAAAATACTATTATCGATACTACTACCTTTAAAAAAATAGTAAAAGTGGCGTGTAAATGATTAAAAATTTACCCCCTAATTCATAATAAGAACTTTGGTTTTTTTTTAAGACGACTCCCGCATTAGGGTACAAGCCCTGTGTCGCGGGGGACTTTACAAACATTCAATTCACGGACACAAAGTACACCCAGACTCGAAACAACAATCGAACCTCTTGCGTAGCAGTCGGACACACTCCCACCGCGCCACAGAGGCCGCCTAAAACGCCGGCCGTTTTCAAAATGGATTTTAAAATTTAATAGAAGAAGACAAAAGATTCACTAGATAATATGATGTTACTAAAAATATAATCAATGAGGGGTTAAGTTTTTAAAACATCGATATTACGTAGTTTAAAGTTAAAAATAGTAAAGGTGGCGTGTAAAATACCGTTAAAAAACTTAAAAGTACCAAATGTAATACTCGAATAATACGAAAGGTTAGTAAAACATAGTTTAACCCAGTTGGCACGGTTGGCAGTTTTGACCAAAATGGAGACGTGTTTGCACAATTGGCTCTGACTGAGACAGATTGGTAGTTTCCTGTCGGTGAGTGATACAAATGTCGCTTTAATGGCTCTTACAGAGACAATGGTTAATTTATTTGAAGACTATGCGAGTGTAACTTCCTCTCGATTTACAGAATCATTGGTTCCGTATTCATACAACAACTAGGGGAGACCAGGAATGAACGATACAATTGCCAGTTTTGATCAAAAAGCTGAGTGATAAATAACGTGAATTATTTCTCACTCGGCGTTTTGAATATCAAAACTATTAATTAGTAACTGCATATTGATTGTGTCTTACATACTTTTATAATACATTCAAATTGCTCGATAAGTGTCTCTTATTTCACCAATTTCAATATCGTAATGTATCTCATTACGTACTTGTGCATTATTGTAAAGTAAAACGCACGGTTCTTTTTTAAATCTTAGCACAGAGTTTATATGTCAGAAAAGTGGTCAGTCACATTTTATGAATAAAATTAACTTTGGGTTATAAACATTGAATTCTTTAATTTAATTAATTTTGACTATAAATTATAACCATTTACTGTAACAAAACACAAAAATATTAATTTACTTTTTTAGTAATACTGGCTGTTTTTGTGCCTTTGCCTTAAAAAAAAATGGTATTGTTTTTTATTTATTTCCTCCTATATATAAAAATGTTATGTTGGTTTGTGTACGCTTCAAAAAATTTAAAAAGTTCTGCACCAATCGAGCTGAAATTTTAGCATGATATATAATCCGCATCAAGGATTGTTTTTATCTATTCAATCACAATGTGCCACAGCGAAGCGTGGCAGGGTACCAGCTAGTATGTTATATAAATCGTCGTATGACATACGTGCGCTTTAATAATTACAGCCTCTGCTTTCTTGTAGCAATATCGCCTCGGCTGTAATTTTCAACTTACTGCACTTATATGGTTAATAATAAGCTTAAATGCAACTGATAATATAGATTATGATAGAAAAACGACTATCGGTGCAGTCAGTGTACTTCACTCAGAAACTCATTAGTTACGTTAATTCCATGTTATTTTCATACCCAGTCGCCCCTATAGCGTAGAATTAATTGAGGAGTAATTCAAATACTCTACGTACAATCATTAACATTAATTACTATGCAAATAATCACGACACAGTCTCCAAGTTTCCTTCTACTGCTGTACTATTTCATGATGAAGGATTTAGCTAGAGAGATAGATGTTGCAATTAAAAGTTTTATTGGCTACTGGCGTCCACTCTTTGTCTCGGTTCATGAATGCACAGTGCACTTTTTGTTCTGGACTTCTTTCAACTCTGATTACAGATGCATTTGATTAGATATGATTTAATTCTTTAGAATATACTACTATCTAAACTAATTTTATAAATGTAAAAGTCGCTATGTCTGCCTGTCTGTTATGGTTTCACTCTTAAACAAATGAACCGATTTAGATGAATGTTTGGTATGGAAATAGTTTGAGTACCGGGGAAGGACATAGGATAGTGTATATCGCGATAACCGACATCCACCGAGAGCCCCGGGAACAAGCTAGTAAGGTATCTCAATTTTTGCACTTTGACAGCAATATAGAACTTATATTTTGCTTACATATCATAAATCAATCAGTCTTATACGTTCCTATTGCAGTGACAGGCTTTCTCACTGAAATCTACCTACGGACCATGATCTACTACGCTGGTTCACCATGGATTGTACGTGGGCACGTAGAAAGTTTTGAGAAACTAAAAACTAAATTCTATGGATAAAACATTTTAATTAAATCTTTTCAAAAAACTGCACCTCTATACAAAGTTTCATGCTTCTTGACCAATTTTCGTAACATGTCTTCCAGTCCGCCACAGACACCTGCTCCACGGCCTTCTCGAACGCTGCTAGCGCGTCTTTCGGCGAAGAAAATTGTATCCCTTTCAGCTGTTTTTTTTTATTTATGGGAATAAAAAAAACTCACTCGTTGCCAAATCAGAATAGTAGGGAGGGTGACCCAAGACTCTGACCGGTGTAGTGTCCAGAAAGTTCCTCATTTTGAGCGCTGAGTGTGCGGGCACGTTATCATGGCAGCAGTACCTGGCGGAGCCCGGTGTTCGGTCGCTTGTTTCTCATTACAGACAAAACGTCCTGCAGGAGTTTTGTGGTATACCATTCGGTGTTGATGCTGCTTTGATCTCGTAATGGAAATGAATCCAGATAACCCGTCAAAGTGAAGAAACTAACGATCAAAATTTTCCCTGCGCTTCTCCATTGCTTTACTTTCGTTGGTGTTGGTTAATTTTGAAACACTTCGTTTCGGGATCGTATTGATAAATCCGTCAGCTGTCACAATGCCGTAAATGCGCCGACCACAAGGGGCCTGCTTCTAAGCTTCGATGAGGTTGTGCGGCACCCATTGTAGAATCTTGTGAACGCTTCCCGAACCAATCTGAAGTGTATGCTGAATTCTTTGTATGTAATTCGCCTGATTTCATGAATTATTTTTTTACTGCCCGCACACTTTCTTCCGTGATAGTCGTTGTAGGACGACCATTCCATTGTTCATCCCCCAAAGTGTAGCGACCTCGTTTGAACTTGCTATGCTCACAGTAGATAGTTGCTTTTGAAGGTCCTTAATCCATAAAAGCCATTTGAAGTTGATCAAATGACTCATCAGGCTTTAGGCAATATTTAAAACCGTGGAAAATCAAATGAAAATCGAAAAAAAAAACGTTTTTATCATTAATCATATCAATAAAAGAAGTGATTTGACTAGAAAAAATAGTGATGTCATAGTTCGGTATTTGTATAAGACCTACCTAAAAAATTTGCGTTTTGACATTTCTTAAATAGTTGGAAAGCCCATTTGGCGCTCGAAAAATGTGGAGGGTGTGTGTAAATTCGAAATTCGAACAATGGTATTTTTATTTTTAAGTAATCAAATTTTTCAAAACAATTACAAGTGGCCAGTGACTTATACATAAAAAAAAAATTGCAAAACTTTCTGAGTGGCCTTCAAATTTTTGGCTGTAAGACATACAAAATTTCTCAAGACATTTTCATACATTCATTTCTCCCTTTTCAGCGCTTGTTTGATAACTTATGTAAAGAGCAAAGGGGCTCGTTATTTGTCAAATAAGGTCACATAGTTGGGGAGAAGGGTCTAAACACTTATCACGCAACAATAAAAATGATTTAGTTACTATTAAATAAAAGTATTGCGCCCATTTTAAGGGTGGAAGGTGAACAAAATATGAGTTGTTAAATTACCATTTAAAAACCATGATAACGTGTACGCGCTGGCGCGATGGCGCTACACAAATTTATCAGCAATGCGACATTAGATATTGTTCAATAAAATTCTTACTTGCTAGAACCCTAATATATCTATAATAACATAAGTGTACAACAAAAGTACTCTTTGGCAAGCATCAATCATAATAGTCGCGTTCAGTTGTGAGGTGTTCTGAGGTGCATACTATGTCGTATCGTCTTATGCTATCTCGCTCTTCCTAGCTCGGCCAATTCACCTAAACTTGCAATGAGTTATTCTGCGAAATGGCTCTTAATGAGAACTAGTTTGCGTAATGAGTAGGTTAAGTTTGTCTTTTATATTCCTCACATTTCTCCTTAAACTCAAGGTATTTAACCCACGTCAAAGTATATTCTACTCGGAAGGTTGAAATGATTACCTCTTGAGTGTGTTACCTCTGTTCAAATATAGTAAACCCGCTATAAACCCCTATCTTCTTGAGCACGTTTAGCCAGCGGCCTCGATTTTCATGCGAACATTAGGCCACTCGAACCATCAAATATTCACTGAAATACTAGACGTTCGACAGAATTTCGCTGCCAACCTCGCAAGGGAATTTGAACATTATCTACCTCAAGAACCGAAGTAAATGTATCAACCAATCTACCATGGTTAGTGTGCCTGCAAGTTGGTTTTACGTTAACGCGATCGACACGTTTACCGTAGTTACGCTCTCTGATTGGTTAAGAGTTTGGAGCGGGCCAATCAAAGCGCTAAACGTGTTAAACGTGTCGATCGCGTTAACGTAAAACAAACTTGCATTAGAAACACTGTACAGTAAAAAAAAATACTTTATAGTAAGTTTCTTCGATGTCGATTAGCATAAATTCTATACTTATTTAATTGTTTGTTAACTGAGAAATATGGGCAGATTAACTTGAATCTTAGTATAAATATTTTTCAACACTACTAACAAAACGTATTTTCGATGATTATCCAAAATGTTGTCTCTTTAATTGTGGGTACCTAATCGATAAAATATTGTAAAAAAAATCGAAACGATAAACCTCAAACTTTATATTTTAGCCACCTACGCTAAAATATTGTCATTCATCGTTTTTTAATCAATTCTTTTGAAAGGAGAAAATAGAAATGAAAAAAATGTAGCTGAAGCTACAGAGCCCGCGTATAAAATACTAGGGGACGCCTCGCGGTTTCACTCGCGTAGTTCCCGTTCCCATGGGAATACAGGGATAAAAAATAGCTCATGTCACCCGGGGTTAGTGTAGCTTCACAACGATGAAAGAATTTTTCAAATCCGTTCAGTAGTTTCGGAGCCTATTCAATACAAACAAACAATCAAGCAAACAATCAAATATTTCCTCTTTATAATATTAGTATAGTATAGATAGTATAGATAGTATAGATAGTATGGATAGTATAAATAGTATAGATAGTATAGAAGTATAGATATAGATATAGACAAATAGGAATGATTTTTCTGAAAATATTGATAAACTTTGTTATAAAGGACTTTATATGTGCTAGATCTAAGCCACAGACCGTCTTGGTTGGTAACCCAACAGTGTCACTTAATCTTCTGTGAAATAGTGATGATAACACATCACTTTGTTTCGGTTGAAGGGCACTGATAGTAAGTGAATTAATGAGCAATTGAGACTTATGAAGTAATTATTGTTTTTAAACTTTCGCGATTTTTATACATATTATTTTTATCGAATTGCACCGATCGAAACGTCGGGTAAATAAAAGGTTCGTACCTTTAAATAATTCACGCGATTATGTCCCGAAATATAACTTATGAAGTATTTTTTTTAAATGAGAAGCGCGAAACGGTTATATTTAGATGTTTACCGAACAAGGATTTGGGTAGCACTGGTACTTATGGGCTAAAGTGACGCTTACCATCAGGTGCATGACCTGCAGCTCGTCTCTTCATTACGTAGTATAAAAAAAGATTAAAGCTACTGGTAGGTAGGTAATATGATATTCCTGCTGGTAAGCTTGTTATTTATTAATAGAATTATGTCCATCCGTCCATCACAATATGATAAATGCAAAAAGGTTTTACGATTATAGACTTAATTCGAACAAACTCCCACAGCTGTTTACTGAATTGTGATCCCAAAGGCACTATCAATATAAAAAGAAGATCTTGTAATTCGCAACAATTTTAATCTTTTCTGCCTCAGTTATTCAGAATTTCGGCAACAACGAGCTAGTTCAAAATATTGAAAGGTGCTTAAAAGTTTGAATTTTCATAAAAATGCGATACAAAATGAAATTTATGAATAGCTTTGTTATTAATAGTCATAAATAATCGTAGGAATTTGTTATAATGTGAGCTTTATGGCTTTAATGTTTTATTAAGCGAACCGATCAATCTTCCGACCGATTTACATATTATTGTGAAATTGTTGTCCTACGCCGGATTGAAACAAAACAAAAAATCGTTAACTGTATTGGAACAGAAACTCATTCATAATTCCTTTGTCCCGACATATTCCAATGTTGATACGGGATAAGTGAGTCCTTTATTCTATCATTTTTTTAGAGTTACATTTGTGTTACATTTTTCTTTCACACTCGGTCTAGATGTAGGGTACTTCTTTTTGTTACCACAAAAACTATCTTCCTAGGGCTTTGTGTGAGATTCAAGGAGAAAAGGCTTTTATTTGCCAACGATCCACTGACGTCCGATTAAGTTATAAATCAAGACAGATACCTTTTTAGATTTTTTGTACGCTCTCTTGATAGGTATAATTCAATAGTTCTAGCCGTGCTATCTTTGTAGGTAGGTTTAGTAAATGGTCCATTTCAGTACCTAAGTATCCGCAATCACTTTTGTAGATATAGGTTTTGCCCGTGACTTCATCCGTCTAGATCTCGAAGCCGTATTTATTTTGATGCCTCGTGTTTTAATCTGTATGGGTTGCGTATGTAACAAATGTATGAAAAAAATGTTTTATTAAATAAACAACCATTTTACCAACTTCTGCTATCTTAATTTTTTATTTCCATTCAATGAAATTATCCTCATGTATATCTAGGGCCATTCGCATAAAAAAGGAGTTACAAATTTCACTCATTTTCATCTGCAACTCATGCTTGACCATTATGACAAAATTATTTTCACAAATAAATACAAACGGTCACAAGACAGTTTCCCTGTATCTCATATTCTTCGTTTTCAGAAAAACACTCGACTTCTAAACTCGTACTATTGTGAAAACGATACGATACGCATAAAACATACCTACCGATATACAGAAAAACGAACAAAAAATAATTACATTCACACACAGACATCGGCTATTTACAATTACAATTTTATTATATACTAGCGGACGCCTCGCGGTTTCACCCCCGAAGTTCCCGTTCCCGTGGGAATTCAGGGATAAAAAACCTATGTCACCCGGGGTTAGTGTAGCTTCACAACGATGAAAGAATTTTTTAAATCCGTCCAGTAGTTTCGGAGCCGATTCAATACAAACAAACGATCAAATTGTTCCTCTTTATAATATTAGTATAGATAATAAATACTAAATAGGAAGATCCGTTCTAAGAAATATATACTTTTATAGACGTCTAGATTGATTAATTGCCTAGCTAAATCATTTCCTAATGTTGTAAACTGGTATTATTATACACACGTCAGTTAAGGCCAGGCCCAAAGATCGTTTTTATTCCTAGGAAATTATGTGTACAATAAGCTGAACAAATCATTAAATATTTATCCAATGACTAGACTGGACTGTAAAAAAACAATCACCACCATGCTCCTAAGCCTAGACTACTTAGAAACGGAGAATATTATTATCACTATAAAATAATGTCCCCCCCCCCTACACATACACTCACACATACACATACACACTCCAACACACTAACCCCTCATCCTCACCTACTACACTACCTACACGTAATAATACCAATCTTATTATATAAGTAGTTCTTCTGTTCGATTTATACTATCATAATACTCCATAATATTTCTCAAGAATTGTAAAGACACACATTGCACCAAACCCATATCTTGCTGCCACTACACTATTCCACTAAAGGAGAGAGCCTGGAGATTTGTAATACAGGTTTCGAACCTAGTACGAACTCCAGCTCTCAATAGGTTTAAGTCTACTAAAGCAAACGATTGTAATACTTATATCTTATTTTGTACCAAACCTTTTGAGAGAAATAAACTGATATTATTATTATTATTATTATTATTAATAAATTGTTTTTTTAATGATACACATGTTATTTTATTCCTAATTCAACAGTATTAGAGAAAAATAATCATAACATAAAAAAAACTGTTAAATGCAAATCGAGCTCGCTCACCGATGGTACCATACAAACTTGTTTTTTTTTTCTTATGATGTAACTACAATTTAATGGTTTTCACATATTTTCCTTTATTTGTGTTTTTTGTCATTGTTTTTTGGAGAATTTCACGATTCTAGATCAACAGGAAGTATCCTTTTGGTTTTGATGCACCTTAATAGCACGTGATTTAGGTAGACAACCCATTTGCGATTTATCAATCTAGAAAATATACATATATTTATTTAAATTTCTTAGACCGGATCTTTACACTATACCGAAGCCAGCCAATGCTGGTTATATATGATAAATACAATCGATTATAATATATATATATATATATATATATATATATATATATATATATATATATATATACATACGTATACTTAAATACATAACATAAATACAAATAAACATAATACTTAAATTCATAACTAAGGCTAACGTTGAGATTCAGCTAAACCATCGAGTAACAGTGTACGAACTTTCAGCTTTAAAATGAAACGATTAGAAGGCATTCCGATTTCGGGAGAGCAGTGCATTCCAGAGTAAAACAGACTGTACAAGAAAGGAGGATCCGACGAATCCATAAGAATGAGCAGGACATAAAATAAGCATATTGTTAGAAGAACGAAGCTCCCTACCATGGCTGGAGCACAAGTATTAAAAATTAGAAGATAAGTAAGACGGGCTAGTAGGAGAAATAAGAATAGAATAGAGAGTAGTGAGAACGCGCAAACTACGGCGCTGACGAATAGGGAGATGTAAATATAGTACTATAGTTAGATAGATTTTCATACATAAAATATATCAGCTTGTTTTACTTGTCTCATAAATAAATTATCACCTTCACACCGTGTCATATGACTATTACAATTGTACATTTGGTTTAATCGTGTGAAGTTCAAGGTTAAATTGGGTTGCGCAAATCACATGGAAAGAGAAATGAGAATAAGCAAACCCTAACCCGATGTAGAGCTCTTTGACGTTGGTACTAACGAGAGAGTAAATGTGTTAGCGATGTCAAAATATTTGCACATTTTTCGTCTATGCTCTGAATTACGGAATGTAAAGTTCAAAATCCAAACAAGCGCGATTTTGATAATTTGCTTCATCCCTCCACAAGACAGGCCGTTTTGGTTGGTACCACAATAATGTAAGTTATATTACCGGCTCACAGTGTTTTGGTTGAAGGGCACTGTAGCGAGAGTCTTGTACAAATGCAACTGTACTTGGCAAATGAGATTTACGAACTAATGTCTAAAATTTGGAGCTCGGTGCGGTGACATTCAGATCTATGCTAAACAAGTATTTGGGTGCCCCTGATACTCTACAGGGTGTAACAGAAAGGTGTGGCCATATTCAAGGGTTGGTATGTGCCCATGATATTGAGTGCACATACATAATTTTATCAAAATCAGAGTACACTAAAAAAATATTTAATTTTTTTTCATTCATTTATTTATGACTGAAAAAGTTAATTAAAAAAAGTGTGACGTAAAAAGTTTTATGCCATAATAATCCAGTCGTATTTTGTACCAGGAGAGGTATAATTCGTATGCCATTACACCTTTCACTGCTGAATTTTGACAAAAAGAATATGCTATAACTATGTAATAATAGCGCAACCAGCTAGGCACCATGGTGGGTGCAATACTGATAACGTGGTTGAATCGTCGATGTAACATACACTATCCGCTGAAATTTGAACACACCTTTCTGTTACATCCTGTATATGTACTAGCGATAGCGATAACTATAAAAAAGTTAAAGTTATGTTTTAGAACCAAGAAATTCATGTGACAGCCACTATCCCATAACGCTGGTGGATTACGGCCCGTTTCTTCGTTCAGTGAGGAGGCCTGTGCCCTCAAAGTGTGTACGTTTTAAGGCTAATATTGTGGGCTGGACTGACGTAGTCTATCTTGGCCCAAAATCTCTTTATAACAAAGAGTAATTATGCAACATGTGTACAAAAACCCTGTCGGATTCATTAATGTGTTATAGATACCTACCATGATCCGATTTTATGAGGATCTTTCTTTTAATACCTATAAAAATGAAAAAACTAATAAAAAAAAATATTTCATAAGAAGTTGCTACGATTTGGGGAAATCGTGTACTAAATAATGTGAATGGTAATTATAATAAAAATGACATTTTCACTAATAATAATGTTTTAGTATAGAATTTTATAAGCTACGGGTCTTAATCGCGTAAATATTTTATTTTAAGGCTAAATACCTTTGTTTATTGCCCGACGTCTACCCGTGATCACAGCCGTTGCAATACGGTCGAAACGTCGGGCAATAAACAAAGGTATTTAACCTTAAAATAAAATATTTACGCGATTAAGACCCGTAGCTTATAAGAAAGTGCGAAAGTTTCCGAACATATAATATTATTTTATTTTTTGTATTGAGAATTCCTATAGATACCTGTAGGTATTCCCTCTTTTGGATCAGATCGGTTTTCTATACACTCCGTATTATATATTTACGTTTTCACAGTAGATAAATGGTAATAACAACTGCTCCATTACATCAGATTTGTAAATCACGGAACAGTAAATTCTGAACAGGTGATCACCGGGTATAAAATAATTTATTCAAGTGGTGAATTCGTTTGTCGAGCTCAAGTCACTTGAACAACAACGATAAGAAGCAAGAGTTCATCTGAGTGAATAAACTTAATAACAATTATGAAGATTACTCAACACTGCTAGTCCATTACACTCGACTTTTAAGGTCGGTGTTTACTGATGTGACAGGAGCGAACATTGAGGAAAGTATATAATAGAATGTAATGTCAAAGAATGCAAAAGTATTTATTGGCATTCCATACAGTATACCACTATAGTTACAGTACAGTAACCCCGAAAATATCGCATTAATTTGCTTCCCAACGACAGTTTTAATATCGATCTGAAATCCTAGTGAATTTTTATTTTAATTTTTATTTAGAATGAATTAGAATTTATTTCCTAATAGCTACTGCTTTATTTGTAAATAGTTGAAACTCGCAACTTCGTCCACGAGAAATGAAAGCAAAATTTCAGACTACTATGCCTCATTACACTCAAGACTTCTCGCTACAATATTGATGAAATAAGTTTCAAACTCAGTTCGTTATTATTCTCATTTCTATAATAGTCATAATTTTGTCTAGACTTGTTCGAATATTATTGTTTAGACGAAACCGTTGGCCTCAGACACATGGCGTGGTCTGACATCCATCACATCATACGTACTTCCGATTCTTACTCTAACCGTTATTATCGTGCATCTTGTAATAATTTTCTCAAGAATTGATCAATCACATTAATCAATATTATTCTTTCCGTGAAACCGCCGCAAGTATCAGTGTAACATCCCTCATCATTGGTGGGCAACGGCCTTTACACGCGACTGCTAAATTATAATGGATCATTACTAAATGCTAATTATGGTAAAACCAGGCGAAAAGATTTACAGACCAGATAATCTTAATAATTGCTTAGCCAATTGTAACGAAGCTTTTGAATTCAATGGATTTTCGAGACACAAAGAGGCTTTAAGTACTCGTACCAAGATTGAATTAAATTTTGAAAGGCAATTTTTCCGTACTGTTTGATTATTGCGTGATAATCGTTTGTATTCCAATACAATACTAATTTGAATACAAATGGCGTTAAAAAACTTCGTCAACACATTAAGATAATACTGCGGTAGGTAGGTACAGTATTTGGGTACAACATATGAAAATGTTTATTGGATTTAAACTGTTCATTATAAATATTAGACCGGATATAGTTATTGGCTAACTAACTTTTTGCCAGCGGTTTTCTCACATGAGTTTTACCCGCAGTGTCTATGTGCTTAAAATTATTTTCTATGTGAGATATAATTATTATTTGTATGATTAATAGAATCATTAGGCAGATAGAGAAGAGTTGTAGAAGAAGACAAATTAGTTCAAAAGATGTACCGCGGTGAATACGCTAAGTTACTTTGTGCTCATTCATTACATCCTGCATCCTTTGCTAAAGCATAAAAGCTTAAGTCGGGTACTCATTAGTGAGCTGTAACTAGACAGATACTGTAACGAGGTTCTAATGAGTGAAACAATTGACATTACCGTATCTACCTGGTTATAATCGGTAGTGAAGGGGACGCGTTCTGCGTCTGGCAAGCTCGTGATCTAGGCCGCCCTATGATTTTTGGTAACGGTTACAGTTCGCTATTGAGTGCCAGGATTAAGATAGGATATACAGTCCACTCTCTAACATATGGGATATCGACATTCTCATTAAGACATCGTCAGACGTTTGCTCCACATTCCTAGTTCATCAAACTAATAATGAATCGTATGTTCGTAAACTTTCACGATTTGTACACATTATAGAATTTTATAAGCTACGGGTCTTAATCGCGTAAATATTTTATTTTAAGGCTAAATACCTTTGTTTACTGTCCGGCGTTTCGACCGTATTGCAACGGCCGTGGTCACGGGTATTTAGCCTTAAAATGAAATATTTACACGATTAAGACCCGTAGCTTATAAAATTCTATAATAATAATGAATAGCTTTATTTCCTAATTAATACAAATAGGTTATTTCGAAGACATTGTATTTAAATTGAAATGGTGTGCGTATTGAAAGACGTATTCTTTCATACCTAATCGGTTGGTTTTCAGTGTATGAAAACCAGAATGGTTCAATTAAAAACTCGGGTTTCTCGTATCTCAATTGCTTGGGTAAATCCTTAAGTAAAGGTTGACCTCGCTATTATGTAGATAGGTTGACTTACAAAAGGTGAGGAGATTCAATGCATTGGATGATGAAAATTAATGTCCACGTAGAGATTCTAGCCGGCGTAAATTTATAAAAACATCCTTTCATACCTACATTCTGATACAAACAGGTATCGAAGTTATTGAGATCAATACTTCTGTATTATAATTATATCAGTAAGTATAGATTTTGTAGACTTTATCTACAACATAAATAAATAAATAGTTAGAAAAACACTTTTAAAAACAACCTTTTATTTAAACACTCTAAAAGGAAGAAAATGATTTTAAAATTAAAATAAACCTATCAATTTGTTATATTATACCATTTATATGACATAAAGTAGAGAGTACCTCCGTACTACCTTCCGGCTTTATCATCAGACCCCGGGAATGATCTAGGATCGGACTACATGTCAAGACGAATCAAATGAGCCTTGCTAGGTTTCTTTATTTTAGTTTAGGAGTTCCTATGGTCACCTTCTTTGCCGACTTCATCATCAGATCGTCCATGGTTCCGTAATATTGCATTGTCATCAAAAATCCACAAGTACCAAATTAAGTGCAATCGAACGTCAAGAAGTAGTACTTATTTAAGTGGTTCCAAGATTTGACCCAGACAAGTTTAGGTACAAACTAACTAACACAGAATAAGTTAAATAAAAGCTTGTAAAAACACAATAGTTTCGTGTTACGTGAATGATAAAGGTTTTAATAATATATTTGACGTTCGTAGCTCCGAATATGATACATTATAGATCGCTATACGGTCCAAATTATATAAACTGTAACTACGAATAATATAGTAGAGTAACTACATATTACAGAAAAAAATGTTATTGATTTTATACCTACAGCGAGTAATTTGGAGAGCTTTTGCTTTTGACAGATAAAAATGGACGATAGTTCTCGTTTTCGACCTTCACGGTTCCATCCACTCGCGAATATTATCACTTAAATGCTCTTATGCGATGCCTTTCAATTTATTAATTTCATGACGCGGTGAAACTATAAGCATACGTTCAGATAATGAGCGCTTTGACAGGCGTTTTCTCAACGCACGTTTACAACGTCTTCCATATTGTTTAAGGTTGTGTACAATCGTGCGTGCGCCGCACGCGAGCCACCACTGTAACTGTTTGTGTGGCCTCTTGCATGCGAGAAGCCACCTTTTGTTAGTTAGTTAGCATGTTGTATCTGGTCCCCCCCTAGACAAGCAATTGCTATATTTAATTAAGGGCTAATCCGGCGCTGACCATGACGTATATTGTCAACACACGTTTGTGATTTCATAGGTACCTACTTATTATAACCCGCATCATCATGTGAACGTCTGGTTCGTACAGTTCTGGCGAATGCGCCTCTTGTATGCGAGAGGCCCACAAAAAGTGGCCTCTCGCATGCAAGCCTCTAAACGTCATGGTTAACGCCGGAAAGTTCCGTTTCAAATTGATGTAAAACTCCAAGTATCTCTTTACGTAATGAAAATGATCTATCTTTTAAATAGGCACTTACATTATTTTTTTAAAGACCGATTCTATTTAAGCTTGTTTTGTGATCTAGTAGTCTTAATCGCTATGATATGCGCTGTATATGCACATAGACTTAGGGCGTGTAGACTACGAAACCATAAAAATGGTTCCTATAAGCAATCCTAAGATGGTAACACTTAAGTCATTGCGGATTTATCGTACGCAATAATGGACTCAATGCGTCACTTAGTGCTCAAAGTGTCGTAACCTCAATGCTACTTCCGACCGGGTTCGGCATGACAGCGACATTTTGCGCTGAAACTGAACATAGACTGAGGAAAACCTTCCGATCGATCTACTGAGAACGACGATAACATATTGAACTTAAAACATTTCGTAGCCATTGATAAGTAAAATAGTCGTATGTAAATAAATCTGTTCACCTACAGTATTATTATAAAAACTTGTACCTACCTACCTAGCTATAGTTTTGTTATTTGAAGTGTTAAATTGAATGCCTAGTTGAAGCAATCGCGGGGACGAAACCAACCCGGTCATATCATGACAACCATTATCATAAATATTAAATTTGCTTCTTAACGACCGCTTCCAATAATCCATCAAGAATCTAGTTGAATAAAGAATGTTGCATTTGTTTCCTTTACCAACTGCTTCGTGTATAATACTTAAATTCTTCCCTACAAATAATCAGTAAGTACAAAAACACCGATAAATGGGCCGATGTTTATTTCGACGCCTAAAATTTAAACATTTTTTTTAAATTTACTTACACTTTTTATTTTTTTTATTTTTAGAACATCACATATTTCCAGTGATTGTTCATTTAAAAAGGCCATTGGCATTTAAATGGACTCGGTTAAATGAAGGCTATGAAAAGCCTACAAGTATTCAAACGGTGGGTACTTTTAATCGTAATCGATTAAGGACGTAATTTACTCTACGTTTACCATATTTTATTTTAAATTATCAATGGAAAAACCTTTATTTCGAAAGGAAAAAGAAAAAAAAACACTACTTTCAATATTTTAAACTAATATCACAGCTATGACAAAGAACATGATAAAATCAAATGTGAAAATTGAACATTGTAATTTTTCCAATATTAAAAGCAGGACAACGGCAAAGAACACACCTTTCCATTCCTCTATTAAGCAAGGCATTTCATTTCATAGTCTTACTTCACCTTGCATATAGTCGTCACTTTACCATAACATAAATAGCAATCAAATGTAAGTGCATATTTTCATAAACCCAAAAGAAAACGTTTAATATACACAAGAGTATAAAAATATACTCCCCGTCTATTTCCTACCGTCTCGTTTAGACACGACGTTACCATAAAAGTATATAAAAACCAGTAAAACGAAATAGAGTAATTGATCTTCGGAGGCGCTTTCGTTTCTTTCAAATACTCATAAATTGGAACCTGCTATCATAATAAAGCATTTTTATTATGAAGTCATATCAATCCGTCCTTGATCTTGCCTCTATATTTCCCACATCTTTAAATATTGGTGGACAGTGGACTTAATAGCATTACATAGATTTTTAACTACAACTAAGTAGGTATATGTACCTACTTATTTTTACGCGACTGCAAGGAAGGTTTATGTTTTTCGCTCGTATTTTGTACTAGCTTTCGTCCGCGGCTCCGCCCGCGTGTATGTCGGTTATTGCGATAAAAACTGTCCTATGTCCTTTCCCGGGACTCAAACTATCTCCATACCAAATTTTATGTAAATCGGTTTAGCTGTTTGAGCGTAAAAGCGTAACAGACAGACAGAGTTACTTTCACATTTATAATATTAGTATGGTGTAATATTCTTTATTACCTCATATCTTTAAAACCACAAGACAGATTTAAACAATTAAGACGTCGTTAGATTTTTCTCGATCACCGAAGTGTTCTTAGTTAAGTGATGTTTAAAAAAAACAAACATGACGGCTGTAAAATGTCAAATACAAGAAGGTATGAAAAAAAAGATTTACGAATACCGCAATATGGGTATCAAATTAAAGGGCTCTTTATTGTAATACTAAAAAAGTAAATTAGCAACCATTCATAAAAAAGATAAAAGTTAGTTTTTACATCGGTGACATCCTACAACCACTATAAAGTATTAAATAAAAAATACATTTATAAAGTAAAAAAATATAAGTATCCTTACAGAAAGCAGCCTAATGGTTAATGCATAGGCCCCAGGCTGCGTGTTCGTGTGCTGCCCAATATATTGCTGTGAACGTATCCTTGATAGGAACTTTTAAGAAGAACACGTAGGCATGTGTTCTTATGATGGTCCATAATATAGACCCTATATCATATGTATTGTAGGTACAATACCAGTGATATAGGGTCTATATTATGGACCACCATCGCGTTCCACTATTAAAATGCTAGTCCAATTTTATGGAACACTAGCTGTTGCCCGCGATTTTGTTTAAAACTTTACCGGATCATTGCATTTTTTTGGATAAAAAAAGCTTTTAGTCATGTGCTATAACTATATTTGTGTATTTACTTAACATACATTCAACCGTCCAATTTTTCCCATTCATAATAGTAACAATATTAATTTACGAGTAATACCGTACATATCAACCTATATCATGTCCCACTGCTAAACATGAACACAGTTCTCCCCAGTAGAACCCACGTAACAAGTTATCCTGGGGGTTATTGCCATAATCGCCACGCTTGCGAGCGGGTTGGCGATCGCAGTTTTAAAGTACGCATAGGACGCTGCCGCCCGTCCTCCGATGTTTCATAGAATTCCATAACAATTTATTAATTAATTATTAATTTAAAATTTTAATTATTAATATAACATAACTTTCACCTCAAAGGCTAATACAGTTATAATAACCATAGAAATGTACAGTCAAAGTTCAAAGCATAATTCTGTTTCAACTTGACGTAGCGTATCTGATTCAAAAGCATAGAGATAATTGAATTCACTTTATCCACATGCCATATTCAAACAACCTGACATACCTAGTAGTTTTCATGATTTAAAATATACGATAAAAATATTATATAACGGACATACCTAGTAGTTTTCATGATTTAAAATATACGTTATAAATATTATATAACCGACATACCTAGTAGTTTCATGCTTTAAAATATACGATCAAAATATTATATAACCGACATACCTAGTAGTTTTCATGATTTAAAATATATGATAAAAATATTATATAACCGACCTACCTAGTAGTTTTCATGATTTAAAATATACGATAAAAATATTAAATAACCGACATACCTAGTAGTATTCCTGATTTAAAATATACGTTATAAATATTATATAACCGACATACCTAGTAGTTTTCATGATTTAAAAATACGTTAAAATCTATTCTTATATTATAAAGCGGAAGAGTTTGTTTGTTTGTTTAAACGCGCTAATCTCAGGAACTACTGGTCAAAAATATGGTGGTTTAAAAAATATTTTTTTGTTGGATAGCCCATTTATCGAGGAAGGCTATAGGCTATATAACATCACGCTACGACTACTAGGAGCGGAGTAGCGTCGAGAAATGTTGCAAAAACGGGGAAAATGTACGCATACGAAGTTGCGCGGTACAGCTAGTTATTATACAGGGTGTAACAGAAAGGTGTGGTCATATTCAAGAGTTGGTATGTGCCCATGATACTGAGTGCACATAGCTAATTTTTTATCAAAATCGGAGTACCCTAAAAAAATATTGATTCTTTTTTCATTCGTTAATTTATGAATGAAAAAGTTATTAATTAAGAAAAGTATTACTTAAAAAGTTCTATGCCATAATAATCCAATCGAATTTTGTACTAGGGGTGGTAAAATTCTTATATCATACGGCTATCACTACTGAATTTTGACAAAAAGAATATGCTGTAACTATGTAATAATAATGCAACCAGCTATGGCACCATGGTAGGTGCAATACTGATAACATACCCTATCTGCTGCTGAAATTTGACCACACCTTTCTGTTACACTCTGTATAACCGACATACCTCGTTGTTTTCATGATTTAAAATATACGATAAAAATATAAAATAAGAAGTTCCTCATTTAAAGCTACTTAAAGCGTTTACAAATACAATAATTGCATTTTAAGTAGCGAATGTTTTGTCTCTATCTTTAATAACAAACTTCATAAAGAAAGAGATTCTCAATTCATTTGTATTTTTATGGTGAAGTGAAGCTGGACCCGGAAAACTCAACAATTACCATTCTGCATCTGGAAAAACAATATTTTGTTGATGGCTTTCTTTACCTTCAACAAAATATTGTTTTTCAGCAATTTATGTTAGGCTACCTATTGTAAAATAGATAATTTATAAACCAAACCACTACAATAAAAGAGAGATTCTTTTTTAGAAAACATGTATTGTCTAAAAATATTTGAAGTTGGTGTAAAATAAATTATAAAAAATAATATTTAATTGTAAATGTCCTAGATACTGGAGTCACTCTCGATTGTTACAATTTGTAAGTAATTGTAAAAATATTACATTAAAGCTTTATATCAAACTGCACCTGCACAGCACAACCTATTGTTACCTGCTTTTATTAATATGTTGTCATAAAAAGTAATATTATTATTACTATAACAACAATAAATATAAATTCCTCCGGTCTCTAAGATCTAGCTTAATGATTTGATTAAAATTTATAAGACCTAGGTATAACCCGAAAGAAATTCTCTGAGAAATCTCGTTTTTGCGAGATTTCATACATAGTCAGGAGCGGAGCTCATTTGCCCAGATATTAAGTTTTAATAGTAATATCCTCCTAACCAAATTTCAGTCACGGTCCTCCAATCTCCAAGGAGACTAGCTAACTACGCATGAGATATTATAGTGCATATTGTTTGTGTCAACTTATGAGACTTATCTATTCCCTCAACCTCGAAGCCTGATGGAACCATTATTCGACAACTGAAGAGCTACGAGATTTAGAATGTCTCGGAGGGCCTATTTTTAATAGAGATTCTGCTCCTCCCGTGAACTATTTAAATAAAAATTACAGTAGAAATCATCTTTGTTTGACTTAATAAATGAACCGCTTTTAAATGAATATCAAGAAAAAAAACCGCCTTCATGGAAAAAAATGATCAAACACATCACCGAATGCAAATTTCGCTTTGTTGAAGAGTATATCTCTGGTGTTTTATAAGCTAGGACAAGATTTTATACACTAAAACCTTCCCAGAAGGAATATGCAATCGAATAGTGAAAACCACATCAAAATCGGTTCAGTAAATTCTGAGAAACAACGCGATCATACATTCATACATAAGTTAGATATGTGTCATGAACAGTGAACCTTCCTTTTTTGAAGGCGGTTAAAAATGACATCAACGAATGCAAATTTTAGTGATTTATTCCTTTTTCAACCGACTTCTGAAAAGAGAAGGGTTCTCAATTCGACTGTATTTTTTTTTAATGCTGGGCCGATTTCATTTTTTTTTGTGTTTGAAAAGATATACTTCCAGGTTGGTCTTATTGATTGATTCATCAAAGTTCGGATCTGATGATGAGATAAGAACTCTTCAAATATTAAAGGTACACCTATAGTATTTTGGGTATATTTTGTTGTAATTCGTGCATTTATTCATAAAAAATCACCATTGAGTTAAATGGTAGGTGCTGGTGATGAAGACCACAGGTGACCAGCGGAACTATTCAATAATTAATATTGCGGTTTGCGATCTGAGTAACGTGTTCGATACCTAATTCTTCGCCTCCGTCAAATCATGTAATGGAATTGATGGTCTAGTATCAGGTGAACTCCTCAAAGATCAAGGGCCTGTATCGCAAAACGCAACTTAATAATTAAACATTTTGAAGTTGGTGCCTAAAACATAAAACTAAATTTCCTGACACCAACTTCAAAATATTTAATTATTTTTGTTGTTGTACCTATATTATTTTTTGCGTACCCATTCTTTTTAAATTTTTAATCCTTGATAATAAAAAATAAACGCGTGATAAAAGTTTGTTGTTACATCCCATAACGACTAAAATTATTTAAATTAAAATAAAATAAACCCGCCTGCACAACAAATATGGAAACAAAACCCCTTACTTACATAATTTTATAATTTCATGCAGTCGGATGCACTTTACTAAGTTCATAGAGATTCAATAATGCCTCCGACTGCATGAAATTATAAAATTATGTGTCTAAAATTATGTGTCTTGTTTCCATATTTTTGTGCAGGCGGGTTTTTTTTTTTTTCTTTACTTTATATTGATTTTGGAAGTTGATTTTTATTTTTTCGTAAATAATTTTTTTGTCTATATTTTTGGTATTTTTTATGTTAGGACAACGTGTTTTACAATGAAACCCCAATTAACAATATTCCAATATTGAAAATTTACAATATTCCCAGAAAAATATGCAGTCGAATAGCGAAAGCCCCGTCTAAATCGAATTTCTAGCTTTCATACATCACGAACATACATACATATTAAAGTGCATATTGTTTGTGTCAACATAGAGATATAACTATTTACTCAATCTCGATGCCCGATAAAACTATGAACAACGACTGAAGAGAGACAAGATCCAGAATCTCTCGCAGAAAACGTTTTAAAATATCTACTTCCTCCCGCGAACGATTTGGATAAAAATGACTGTTCAAAGAATTATTGTTTGACCTCAAGGAGCTTTCTTACGATATGCTAGCTTGCTAGGAGATATGGTCTCCTCGATATATTTTACAATAACAGCTTATGGTATTTAGCCTACGTTCAGCAACGCTGGTTACAGCTTATTTCATATTATTCAAGGCGTTCACTTGGCAACGCGCGTTACAAGTATGACATTGCAAAACGCGCGATAAACGTCGTCGTCGTCATCTGAATGTAGGCTTTGACCTATGTGCAGATGACAAGCGATTATAACTTCTTTCATTATTCAAGGCAGTACATGGTAACGTACTTTATAAGTATGAAATTATAAACGTTAAGCACTCATAATTTGAACTTAGGTTTGGTTTTAATAGCACTTTGTCTTTTATCTAACTGTTCAGTTTTATATTTGAAATGTTA
Organism: Herminia tarsipennalis; assembly: GCA_945859575.2. Lineage (NCBI taxonomy): Eukaryota > Metazoa > Arthropoda > Insecta > Lepidoptera > Erebidae > Herminia > Herminia tarsipennalis. Next base: position 12,658,841 of record OX243838.2, read on the forward strand.
TTAACAGATAAAATGTTCATTACTTACCCATCCCCCAGAAGACTGTAGCAAAGAAAGCCACAAGGATGCGGCTTCCGCTTGACGGAACCAGCCCCATACCAGCTGATATCCGCTCACAAAGTAGGTACAACACTGCACAATTCAGACACTTTTGTCTTTAATCTCGTCACAGTACAATTATCCTTTAGCCGCGTTAGTACTTCGCGCACACAATATTACAGCCGTTAGTTCGCCACACAATTACACACATTTTACATGAAATCCACTTTTCACTGAATCTGAAAAAAGGTGTTTATTTCTGTTACGCACTCATACTGCCAACGCCCAGCAAAATCGTACGGGGATTTTAAATCAGGGTATTACTAGAATCTTGATTTACTTATAAATAAAAACCAGCGTCCCTAGACAGATTAAAGTTATGCGAACTTTTTCTGCGCAATCCTCCTTTGTTGAATAGCCCGCTTTTAGAAAGCATTTTAGTTTGGTCAATATAGCGTCGGGATAAGATGTAATAATGGCTCGATAAAAGTAGTAACGCCGATAATTTATCACATTACAAATTGCTTCAAGATCATTTCAAGTTAAGGCAATCTCGAAATTCAATTTACCATCCATTACAAGTAGAATTTGATTTTATCCAAAAACAATCCACATAGAAGGCCGCATGTTTTATGTTGGTTTCAAATATAGCGACGGAACAACTTGTGTCCGCAATTCAAGTTTTTCTCCTGAAAGTTGTTAAAAGTTCCGGAGTGTTTTGATTATTTTTTTTGTTACGTACAAAAATATGTTGTTGTCGCTAAAACAAAGACGACTTAGCATCGTTTGGCGTACAATAGCATTGCATAAAAGTATAAGTAGCCACTGATTAAACGGCTTCAGAGTTCTTTTTAATAAAATGAAACTGAGAATGAATAGTTGAACGGGAAAAAACTGCTGAAGATCCTAATATTTAATTCTATGCGTACAGCAAATCCGTATTCCCCCGGCGAACTCGACATTTCTTTGTCTAGCCATTTCGTTTGATGATATGTTAATGAGATACATTTGAAGCAAGATCCTAAGTTTGGAACAGTAGAAAGTGTGAAGGGTCTCGCGCCAGCTGGAACATAAAGGTTGAGGGCGGAGCCCTGATGAAGCGCAGCTGTCACCGATCGCCTCTGACCAATCTCGTAGCGCTGGTTCTTTGTCCTCTGTTTCAATTTTACATTTATTCGGGGTTGGGAACCGGGTCCTTTCACAGCTCTTATCATATTGCCACAGACGGAACACTTAATCCTTCAATTTAGCGCGCCCTTTTCAATATCTCGAACTCTAAAGACGAATCTCGAGAGTGAGCAACCGCGTTTAGTAATTCGCAAAATGAAAGAATACAGATATCGTGGAATATCAGATACTAAATATTTTTTATTTAACTAGACTGAGCTTTTTGCCATATTTAAATCGAACTTATTGAAAAAACAATAGAGTAAATGCAATTTTAAACCAAGACTTTTTTTATATTTTTTTTAATACGTAAGTAAGGAAAAAATTTTTCGAAGACTTTCATAGAATAATTTTAATTTAAATTCTACACATTTCAATAAAAAAAAAAAATATAATCAAACTGTTTTTATTAAATATGTAATGTAATTCTTTTTGTAGAGCTTAACCTTAGAAATTTCCAAAAGTTTTCTAATAACGCTTTGTAAAATATAAACAAAGGCAAAACATCGTTTATTCGAATTCGCGAAGTCAAATTTTATCAAACTTTGTTTGGTTTCTAACGCAGTAAACGTGTTATGGTGTTGAAAGGATCAAAATCTATAGTCATATACTATAATAAATACCGTAATGTAAAGATTTTAAAACAGTGCTAAATATGTAATCTCAACATCCTTAAATAATAATAATAATAATATCTTGGGATTACTCACACAAAATCATCTGATCCCAAACTAAGCAGAGCTTGTACTATAGCAACCAGACAACTGATAAACATACTTAGGTATATATTTCTAAATACATACATATCGTAAATAAATTACACCCAGACACAGAATAAACCATCGTGCCCATCACACAAAGTTTTGTCCTGGGTGGGGATCGAACCTATAATCTCCGGCTAAGCAGTCAGGGTCACTAACCACTAGACCAACAGGCCAGTCATGTAGGAAAACTATAAAACTTCATCAATACTTTGCTGGTACCAAGAGTTTAAATATTTGAAGTTTCAAATTAGCTTTAAAACAAACTAGTTCACTTACAAACGTTATTGCGGTACTTTATTCTCACTAAACTTCATAATACACTTATACTTATATAATACTTAAATAAAACCGAGTCCATTAATTGTTCAAAACTTTCAAATGAAGAGTTCTCCGATTCGCTTATGTACACTGTTCGTCAGCGTGAAGTTTTAAAGTTTGAAACCTTCCTCGACGAACGAAATTTTAACTAGAAAGTCTATACAAACTCTTTCAGTGTTTCACAATCTCTTTTGTTACATTTTTGTTTTTTTTTTCTATTGTTGTTTGTTGGCCATCCTTACTAACGTTTTATGTGAAAGTGTGACTGTTGTTTTCTTAGTTTGTCCTTCTTTAACACGGTAATGAATCGCCGTGATTTTTTTTATGAAACATACTTAATTCGGCTTCATTTTTTTATCGGCAAATGCATGGGTCTTCTTCGTCTCAGCCTTGTACCACAAGGCTGAGACGAAGAAGACTGGCTTAAGAATAGTAAAGTAGTAGTAGCAACTACGGTACTTTACACTGGAGGACGGGCAGCAGCGTCCTCTGCGTACTTTGCGATCGCTAACCCGCTCGCATAGCGTGGCAATTATGGCAAATACCCCCAAGATCTATAATGAGTAGGTTCTACAGGAGAGATCCGTGCCCAGCAGTGGGACATCATATCGGTTGATTTATGTATAAGCATGGGTCTTGAAAAATCTTGTAAAAGCGGAGTAAAATTACGTTCACAATAAACATTATAAGAATACAGTTATCGCACTGAGTCCACTTAATTTGGCCCACCAAAACATCCAAGCCATTTACACCAAGTATGGTACAATACATTAGTAGGCATGTAAGAACGGCGGCTCATTAATCGACTGAAATAGCGAGAAAAGAGAATCCCTCACTAATTGAAGGCTTTGTGGCTCACAACACTGTGTTATACATATGTATACAAACCTACTAATGTTTATTATACACCACAATTTCAGTAGATTCAATTACTAAGTAATATGATTGTTCTAACTTAATGAAATGTAAGTAGCTGCTTATTAATTTTTGTGGTTGTAACAACATCAGTAGCTTTTATCGTAATCATTGAATATTATTGGTACAAGAATTAAATTAAATGGAAATTTTAAGAGGCAACCGAAGCATCGAATCAGCAAGATAAACTACGTTAAAGTTAACAGTGGAAAGTCTACCTGTGTAATAGATAGGTATGTCACGTTTAAATGAATGACGTTATCATTATAGTCATTTTTATAAGCATTTCTTATCAATTACTTCATAAATACAATAAATGCATTTTTGAAAGATAGAAAAATTTGAAGCACAGACCCAGGAATCGAAGCCGAGACTTCCGTATGCCAAACTGGGGGCGGAATCGAACCACCTATCTGGACTATGTTACTAGACTTCAAATTTATCTATCCTATCATGCTCACGAGTTGGACCCTCGCATGCGCCATCTAGCCGGTAGTTCAAGAACTATCACGGCTTTTGTTATTACTTCATTACAGAGAGCATTTCAACAAATTATATAGTAATTGTTATAGGCATTTCTTGCCAATTACTATATAAATACAATAATTTCATTTTTAAAAGATAGAAAATTTTTCTATCTTTCAAAAATTATCATCATTATCCTTGCACTATGTAGGTACGTATAAAGAAAATAGAGAGAATCGTTTTTATTACATTTAGGTAGGTATATCAGACTTCTTGGTAATTATCTCATGGTTAAGTACGGATAGATAAAAGCTAAGTGCTTGTTGCAGGCTACAGCCATCCCTATACTTTCGCGATTACGGTACTTTTGTATTAAATGTTGATAAGTTTTGACGATTTTTACATATTATAAAATTTTTTAAACTTTAGGTAGGTCTTAATCGCGTGAATAGTTTATGGTTCCTATTTATGGCCCGACGAAACTAACCTTTTTATTGCCTGATGTTTCGACCTTATTGCAACAGCCGTGCACTTTTTTGCACTTTTTCATTGACATATAGACCTGGACCGCGCCATTTTTCGGATTTCCATCCATCCATTTCAATTAAATAGTAAATATTGACTGCAGTGAAAAAAACTCGTGCGGCCCTGTCTCTTTGACAGGTGTTGTCCACAACGTAGCGTTATCTCTTTCTAGAGAGTGGTCAATTTTGTGAGGTTATGGCGCAGTTCAGGGGGTCGATTCACGTATTTAAAGCTGTGCAGTTGCAGTTCAATTACAGTTAAGTTCTGATTAAAACGGCCATTTTTGTTTTCTTGTAATTTTGGGATCTCAAATACGCTTGCGTCAAGTATGCGTCTCGAGAGCGCAATAACGACATCATCTAGTACGGTGCGCAAGCGTTTCTAAGATCAATCTCAAAGTTACAAGAAAACGAAAATGACCGTTTTAATCAACTGCAACTGCAACTGAATTGCAACTACACTGCTTTAAATACGTGATTGAATTGATTTTATGTGAATTGACGTTATGCACTTTTTTAGGTTTTTTTAAAAGAGACGTACACTCACATTTTTTACTGCTGTATTAACAGTCATTTCATGCTTACTTAAATCTTTCTTATTTCAAATTTTGTCATATAAAATCTTGAGTAATGAATGATTTAAGTAAGCATTAAATGACTCTGAGTGCGACAGTATGTATTAGAATATTACATGCCAATTTTTGGAGTGACTATATTGCAAAGCTGACAGCTGATCTCAACGGCCTAATAGTAGAACATGTTCATCCCGGTCAATTAAACAGGTGATAGTGGACGTCAGAACGTCGACTGTTTAATCTACCGTCCGTAATAGGTTAATATTGGCTGCAATACTAAATAATTAATGAGCCTAAATACATCAGCAGTCCAACCATACTAATTAACACCAGAAAAGGGTCACATCCCGTTTTAGAAGTATAATAATTATGTACATTCCCCTGTCCTAAATACCACACTAAGCCCCAATATTAAATAAAATTTGAGGCGCCAAATAATACCAATGACAGTTGTTTTGCATAACTGTAAAAGAAATGCGATTATTGATTGATTGACTCACTAATTAAAATTTGTAAATGTTTACAATACGCCTTTAGTTGCAAGGAGTAGTTTACATGAGAATTGTTATAAAGTCTGACTAACAACTAACGATTTATGACGGAGTATTAATCTTTTAGCATTGGAAAACAGCGTCTGCCTGGCATATGCTGAACTGGGTTCTATTTTTGGTTTTCCAAAGAATGAGATACACAATTATTTTGTTTGTAATTCTATTTTTTTCTTGTTATGTTATTGTGTGCGCCGTATTTGCCGAAATATTTTTTTTCTTAAATAAATAAAAATAAGGAGTAAAGATATCGGAGAAATATTATAAATAGGAGAGAAGTTGAAAATGTTAGCAGCAAATAACAGTTTAATTTAAGACCCCCCCCCCCCCAAATGGACAATCATGGATCCCCCACTGCCCTGTTGCTACTGTAACGCCACCCTTATACAGAATGATTTTTACTAAAAACATCCAACTCGTGGCTTCTTTACATAACACTAAATAACTTTGTAACTCTGTTTATATCGATCTTAAACCACTCTATTACGCAATAGTGTAGTATGTGTGTGCCTATTAAATACAATAAATGGTATTATTCAAAATGTTTTAAGATATTACATTTTAGAATAAATATACATTTAAGAGTCAATTAAAAACATTGTCAATTAAAAATATTTGATAGAATAATACCATTATTCAACTAGAATAATGGTATTATTCTATCAATTATTTTCTAAATAATACATTTTAAATTAATTAAATAATGAGTAAATAATTTATAATTGTATTTTGTTTTTATATTTATTGATTCATATTATTACATTAATTGTTGCAGATTTTATTACCCAAGTATTCTATTTTATTCAAAATGTATTTTAAATAAATTGTAATCTGAATTATGTACACCGCTATGGGTAAAACATCTCCTGTCCTCTCCTTACACATGTCTTTGCAAATAAATAAATTTAGAATTTAGTATTTTTGTATTTTGTTGACTGCCTCTGTGGCGCGGTGGGAATGTATCCGATTGCGATCCTCACCCAGGATAAAACTTTGTGTGATGAGCACGATGGTTTATTCTGTGTCTGGGTGTTATTTATCTATAATATGTATGTATTTAGAAATATATAAGTATGTTTATCAGTTGTCTGGTTTCCATAGTACAAGCTATGCTTAGTTTGGGATCAGATAGCGTTGTGTGAGTTGTCCCAAGATATTATTTTTGTATTTTCTTATGTCAGTTTTAGAAAATATTTCATTAACCCTTAATCACCTGCCACTTGTTTTTGGAGTTATGACCTTAACCAACTAGAGACTATTTTACTGGAGTAAAATCCTTATTTAATATTATTTATTGTGAGGTTTAGGCCCGAAACCTGACAAAGAAGCATCGTTTTTAATCCGGGGTCAGTCAAAGTGTGGTAAATGGTTTTGTGAAAAAAGTAGGTAGTAGGTGTTAAAGTGTTAATTAGAATTTTTTTTTAAATTGTATTACGAAGTTATTTGGTGTAATGTAAAGAAGCCAAAAGCAGGAGGTTGTTAGTATATTAAAAATTAACCTTTATAACGAATTTTCACTTTTCTGCAGATATGTTACTCTATACATTTATTCTATCCTAGTAATAAGCCAACCATGAAATGAAAGCGCAACTAATTAACACATTTTCAGTTTAAAATCAGTGTCAACCCTATTTTCGTGCCTTAATTAGTAGCAGGTATGTAGTGGTTTATTGAAAAACTACACAACACGTTATCCCGGGCATGCGAGTAGATGACTGAACAAAAGAAGGCGACACAAAGAGCAATGGAACACATTTTGCTGAGCGCGTCGCACCGTGTCCCATATTTCCTAACGAGATGATATGCCAACGTTTATTCTTCATGCTTCATATGAATTGTACAACCGATGCATTTTGTTCACGTAAATACATTCATACCTCTTATACAGCTTTTTAATTTTCCTGTCGTCAGCGTTAAAGTCGTCCGTTTTTAATGAAGCGACTCAAAATGATTGAAGGCGATAAGGTTGTTCGAATATTTCTTCTCTATTAAAATATTTTTATGGTTGCCGTGATAATCCCTACTATTATATAAATGTGAATGTAAGTTTGTTTGTTACGCTTTCACGCGAAAGCTAATCAACCGATCATCATGAAACTTTGTACACATATTCTTGGAGGTATTAGAAGTAACATAGGATTATAAAAAAAGGGGAAAATTTACGCAGACGAAATTGCGCGGGACAGCTAGTAATTAACAATTATTAATTGTAATTAATCTTAATTGTAGCAAAAAAAAAGACAGACCATAGGTAATTAAGATATCGAAACAGAAGAATATTGTATTTCTCCATATACAATGTGTAATTTAAATCCCTGTCCGACCCGAAAGAAGCGTGAAGGTTCTGATAACAATCCAAAAAAAAAAAAAAAAAATATATTCATCTAAATTATTTTTATATTGAATATTAAAATTCATGATTTTAGTACCTACCACCTACCCAATTTACAAAATTGTTTATGTAGGGCCTGTATATAATCAAAACAATATTTTCTGCCTCCACATGTTTTCCCATATGACTTCCGTCAATTTTTATTTTTTATTTTGTCATCAAATTTAAAAAATGACGTAAATCGAATGGGAATGTGACACACATAAACGGATTTGATAGGGATTAAATATACATCCTGTATAAAAAGCTCAAAATTACAAACATTAATAGAATACTTTAGGTTCCATTTCAGGAAAGACAAATATAAACCCACAAAAATAGGCTTAATAAAGGGCCGACATTTACCCTCACGTACTCAAAATATAATCATATGTATTTATTTACAAACAATGTGTACATATATGTACGAGTTTATGTGTATTCTAACGTTTAAGGGCATAGTTCCGTATTCTATGAGTGTGTGGAGTGATCTCTATGTTTTTATATTTGGAAACTATTCTCGTTTCATCAAGTTTTTAGAAACTGGTAACTTTATTTTTTGTATCTTTTATCTTTTGTGCGTACATATGTTACACAAGTAACTTACAAACCGCAACAATGCGGTTCTCTTTTACACAAGTAAAAGAGAACTTTACCTTTGTAGTTGCTAACAACAAAACTGTCCTTCTAGTGAAGAGGTATAACTTAAAAAATGTGATTTTATAGGAGGTACAAATAACGTTCAGAGTGTTTAAAAATTTCTTTTTCTTATCATACAATTTGAATAACTTGCAAATTAAGCTAGGCACTTTATTTTAAGAGAAAATCTAAATCTGTTTACACATTTTGTATTAACTAATTATTTTTAGCAGTAAAGGTACAGTAAAGAATTAAAACATCGTCTAAAACTGTTTCCAATCACATAAAATATATAAGTAAGTATAACTATTAATATACATTTTATTAACTACATCGTCCTATAACGAAAGTTATTATGGCCGACTTTCGCAAAAACTAGAGCTACGGGTGCGTATTTAAAAAAAAATTAGAATTATTATTAAATATTGGAATTATTTAATTATTAATAATTATTATTATACAGTTACTGTTTTTTTTCGACATAGGTTCTTTAAAGTATGCTCTTCTTATACATGGCATTGACAACACAATCGTATTTCTTTATAGCTAATTCAAGCTAATATTTTATTTAATGTAAAAATAACTCTGTGTGTGTGTGTGTGTGTGTGTGTGTCTGTTATGTTGTCACGCTCAAACCGCTGAACCGATTTAGATGTAATTTGGTATGAATACCTATGTTTTGTTTTAGGGAAAGATGTCGTTTGTGTCCAGGGATAGAACGTAGGGTATTTTTATCGCGATATCCGACATACACAGGGACGACGAAGCTGCAAGCAAAAGCTAGTGTCAAAAAAGACATTAGCATTCATATTTTAATTTAACATATGGACACATGCATTAGATTCCATGCCATTTTTAACCGGTTTCATTCGATAACTATTAGAAGGAGTTGGATTTGTGCTCGGACTCTCGGACTACTGTTTTAACATACACAATGACTGCATATAGATATAAATAAAATGAAATGTTTTAAATGTTGAAAAACTTTCGCGACTATATAAATAACTAGCTGACCCGCGCAACTTCGTCTGCGTAAATTTTCCCCGTTTCTGCAACATTTCTTATTGCTGCTCCGCTCCTTATTTCTCCACTATTTAATGGATAGTATTATACATATAAACCTTCCACTTCAATCACTCTATCTATTAAAAAAAACCGCATCAAAATCCGTTGCGTAGTTTTAAAGATTTAAGCATACATAGGGATATACGGACAGAGAAAGCGACTTTGTTTTATACCATGTAGTGATATATTACGGGTCCTAATCGCGTGAATAATTTAAAGTAAAATGCCTTGTTATTGCCCGACATTTCGACCATATTGCAACGGCCGTGGTCATGGGTAGACAAAAAACTCGCGATTAAGACCCGTAATATATATAATTTTATAATGAAATGTTTTATCAGAGTTCGGTACACAAAAAGTTATGTTATTAAAATGGATTTTGAATTAATGCTGAAAATCTCGTTATCGGCTTTTATGTTAGAATGCATTAAGACGACTTTGAGAATTAACTTGACTTATTAAATCTGAACTTTTAGTTAAGTATTTGTTTGCTGATATCACAAGTTGTGTACGTACTTAAGAATTAATTTTCTATGTACCTACGTTTTAGACTCACTAACATATAAACTTTCTCGTTGCATGATTATAACTATTTAATAAACGGGAATTATAAAAATTCTGCTAAATATATACATATTTAATCAGGTTATTTTCCAATGGGCCATCAATTGGAAAACGGTAACCAATCTGTCACTAATGCTAGCGCTGCTTAGCTTTATTAATCCATTTAATATATCTACAAGAACACATATAATAAGTTCATCAATTTATACATGACAAAACACAGTATTTTAGTCATGGCTACCTCATCGAGCCTGATATGTAACAGAGTCACGAAATAGATCCATTTTGCGAGGGCTCCGGCCGATCAAATAAGTAGTGACACGTGTAGAAAACGATCAGAACGTTCCCAGCACAGGCGATAACCGCGAACTCACTGTGAAACCAAACGCAATTAGGTAAGTAGGTGCTTTGGTACGATAAGTGCCTAATAACCCATTTAACGTGGAACCCGCTGGGCAATTTAGTTCCGTGTTACATATTGTCTTAAAAGTTTTATGCATTTAGTCCGCTAAGAGGGCGTGCCCGAATATGGCGAAGAAAATTGATAATTGACGTTATTTTCTTTTATTTCTTTTCTTCCTTTGTTGGCAGAATGTCACTGAGACTACAAATGTTCCGTAATTTTTACATCTAGTCCGCTCTTCCACTCTATGGTCGCCATTCGATGAAAAGGCCTATTCCGTATGGAACTCTGTTTCTCTTCCAGATTTCTTAGTTTAGTATATTTAATCATTACAATTCACAATATTTATTGATCTTACATTACATAAATACAAATTAATTTATTTGCTTGAAATACGGGTTTACAAAAGTTTTTAAATATAACAATGTCAATTTAACCTGTATAGGTGTGCAAATTGTAATAAACTTAAACAACTAGAAATTACATTTATAAAATTACATTATTGAAATTTGAATTATTTAATATTGTCGATAAAATAGTAGTCATATATTATTTCTCGTATCAATTAATTACCATTACACACAATTCAGATTAAATTCAATTAAACCATTCTCAACGTTTTAAATTATTTTATTCATTATTACAATTTTCAATTTCCTTTTAAATAATTGTAATAGTAGCTCCTGTAGAGTAATTGGAATTTGATTATATTTTATTATAGATTTTAATGCACATGTTGTAACAATTTTTTTGGAACATGGTCGTTCTAAAGAGCTCGTTGTTTTGTTTTATTTAGTTCATTGCTAGTTTTTCAGTGTTTTAGTCAAAAAGCACTAATGTTACTATTGCTTGGCAACCTTACAAGACTCTAGTATGTATTTTGGCAAAGTATTAGTTAAAATCGCTCTTTTGCTTCCAACAATTTCCAATTTTTACAGTGGCATTGGCTCCGAAGCCCGACCTCTGTCCGGGATAGCTAACAGTTACGTTACTCCATTACTCTTTCTTTTTCACATGTACAACTGTTTAGTATTCTATGTGCGTTTTCTTTACCATGACTATGGCTTTTTTGTCTATATAAATGTTAAAGACGGGGTAATGCTAACATTATAAACCTGAATGGTATTGTTATTTTTATAACGCAAGTGAATTAGAAGTAGGTTATATATTAATACTAACTGTGACCCGCGGTGTTACCTGCGGTTTATTAGCCTATGTGTTAATCCAGGGTGTTAGCTAACTCTATACCAAATTTTATTAAATCGCTCCAGCCGTTTAGACGTGAAAAATTAACAAACATACACAGTCACAAACTTTCGCTTTTATAATATTAGAAAAATTAAATGTGGTAAAATTAAGTTGAATGAATCGCACAATCGTGTGATTCATTCGACTTAATTTTACCACATTTACTTTTTTTAAACATATTAATTACTTTAGTTGAATGTATACAGAAACCTTTTAAAATCCAGTAAAGAATTACTGTTCTTTGGACTATGAAGAGAGTACCTAAAGCCTTTACTAAAATGTTTTATTTACAACCTTGCTTATAAATAACATTTCTATCAAATTCATTATGGACGTAATTTCCGGTGGTCCAAGAAGGATCTAGACAGGCTGTTGCCGCATCGAAAGCCCTTTTCGTAAAATATATTGAGGAAAATCATATAAGATAGGAATTCGCATCCGAAAAGTTTATCTGGCTGTTATGAAACCTCCGCCATAAGGCCTAGTCGTAGAATACTTCGAATATCATACGATATGGAGAGAATACGAAGGAGACCCGCGCGTTTCCAACCTTCGTGTATACATAGTAGGTACTAACATTTATAAGAACAATTTGGTTGTGAGGAAACTCATTTTTTTATACCACTAAGGCGGTACCATTGATGTAGAGAACAGGACTGCGCCATAACATCACAAAATTGACCACCTCTAACAAAAGACAACGCTATTTTGTGAACAATACCTGACAAAGGCCGCAAGAGTTTTTTCTCTTTTTCACACTTTGCAGTCAATCTTTACTTATTTAATTGAAAGGGATGGCGCAGTCCTGGTCTATACGTCAATGGGCGGTACATACCTAAGTTTACAGCCTACAGACAAAGTCACATTCGAATAGTGATATAATTGGAAAAGTAGGTAGAAAATGTATGCAATTCAAATATGTCACGTGGTCAATCCAAGTCGTTGCGTAGATAAGCTGCACTGTTGACAGTATCTTCGCTATTTTTTGCCTACTAGCGAACAGTGAGACCATGTAGAAACATTAACTGGAAAGCGAGAAAGAGAGAAAAACTCGTGCGGCACTATCTCACTGACAGATTGTCCACAAAGTAGCGTTGTCTCTTTCTAGAGACTGGTCAATTTTGTGAGATTATGGCGCAGTTCAGGTCTATATGTCATTGGTTTGCGTGGAGACCATAGACATTTTTTTATTTTTTGCTTACGATCGTTTGGAATTGACCCCTTGTATCAGCAAGTTCGCTATGGAACCTTGTTGTAGGTACCTTGTCTAAGCCCCCTGGTCGATCATAGTACCGTACAGCTTATGAATGTTGGCAACACCAAATAAGGCACTGCCGCTTTAGCTAGGAATTAACACATTAGCTCCAGTATAATTACGGGCCTTACTCGCAAAAGCGCGTAAGGCTGCGGCTCTTAATCGCGTCTACGAGTAAGGTCTGCACCCATATCTCCTATATCAGTTCAGGCCTTACTCGTAAACGTGAGTGGGTGATTATATGTTTTCATATGTACTACGGTGCGTACTACAGACGCGAGTAAGGCTTTTATACGAGATCCAATATACTCAATCAACTGAATGGCTAACATTTTATCTGGTTTTCTGTAAGATAGGGACATTCCAACCCACCCGCTCAAGTTAAAGATACACTTATAATTTTTTATTTTAAATTGTAGTTCCTAATGTAAAATTAAATAAGTATTTTACCGTCTTTAAAGAACGGCGCGCGGCTCGTTTACGGCTCCTACGAAGTCCATTTATGTATTATATCTGAGATCTAAGAAACACACCAATTACAACATGAAACTTGTTCACCTACTTTCTTTACTATTTCGTAGGTATTCTAAAATTCATAAGGTAATTTTCGCCTCTGAGTCATAATTAAAATATATTTTTATCAAAATTTTACTTGTATAATAAGACTCTGAAGGCTACTGTCAAATTCTTAAATCACAGTATCAAATAAAAGAGCGCCAGAGGAAATAATCACTGAAGCATAAAAGCAATTAAATAAAAATGTTTAGTCGATTCATTAAACGTTCCCCAAAAAGGTTCAATTTGATCAATTCCCACAGTATTTTACGCGTCTGTTCTATGTAGATAGCCCGTGATTTACGAAAGAAAAGGGAAAAGTAGGTGGCCGAAGGTCTATGTATCGGCGAAGCGGTCGCCGCCAAATTTCGTAATGAAATCGACCACGAAATGAGAAACCTTTGTTCTGCATTTTAATCATTCCGCAATTGTCACCGACGATGAGTTCGTTCAAGTTACATCTGTCTCTCTATCTTCGGTGACGTAACGCAATTGGTCCTCATGTTCTTTAAATTAGTATTTTTGTTCATTTGCACCTAATTCTTCCAGAAATATCAACTACTTCCTAGATAGGTATTCTATTCTACTGAATTTATTGGCTGCTGATTTTGCATGCTTATTTCTGTAATTATATTCATTAAAATATATTTTTTTCCAAATTGATGAAAATTATTTATTTAAAAAAACGATCACATTTTACGGCTTAAATTCAGATTCGAACACATCTCAATTATAATATTATGTTAATACCTTTATTACGTTCATATTTTATAAAAAATAATTCTTTCCATTTAATGTAGGCAACACATGGAAAACCATAACTTGTTATCATAAAATAAATGGCGGCGTGTATTTCCTCGATAAAACTGTAATTAGTAAGAGTTAATGAAGAAGGATCTAATTTAACCACCTTTCGTTTATGTGGGTACCGATATTATCTATATTTTAATTAAATGCGATCATTGATTGATACCAACACATATCCATAATATCTAATGTTACCGTCAAGTCCTTTAAAAAGTTTTCCAATTCTTGAAACTCGCACAAACAGCGGTAAACAAAATCACTTCAAAGTCCTTAGTGTTTTTGAATTAATTTTATTAAAACTTCCATCTGGGGACGCGTGTAATTTACAAGGTCCGAAGGTTTATTTTTTTTACTGAGTTTTGACAGGCGAGTGACGTAAATTTTAATAAGGGGGTAGTGTGTCTCGGCGATGGATACACGGAGCGTTTCGTGCGGTCGCTCGCCCCCATGGCACTGGCTGCGACCGCCCGCCGGCCGAGCGGAGCGATCTCGCGACGAGCTCGCCGTCCCGCTCTCAGCAGGCGGCGCGCGCCAACCGCCCTGAGCCCGGCGCTCGGCGACCGCCCAGCCCGCTGCTAACTCCGATTTCCGTAGCGGGCTAAGCCGAAGCTTTCCTAGATTGTGTGGCCTTACTGAACATTAATTACACCCAACTTAGTCTGATTAAACCTTGAGGAATTATCCGGATTGACAAAATTAACTTTTAACTTAGATTTATGTCGTTTTGTTCAACTACGATAGGCCGTCGGGGCCCGCGGGAACTTCCCTAATCCTTGTATCCAATATTGTTATGTTTTACAGGTTTATAGGTAAGCCTTAATAAACTAATTTTCCCAGCAGCTCATAAATTTTGCAGTATTACAATTGAAAATTGTTCTATTTATAACATTGAAGGTTATATTAAAAACAATTTGGGTTTAATTAATTAGCTTTAGTAATTGATATGCTTTCTATATGTCAGTAAGATCAGAATAAATTATATGTACAAAATACAATGGCAGGATCACAAACTTACCATTATTGTTTAGGGGATACAATAAGATAGCGTTAAGATAATAACGGCAGTTACAATTTAATTAAGTCGGGAAAAATTCAAATGACAGAGCTATGAAGATTAATTACAAAGCAACAACTGACGAATACCCAGTAAGAATGATGATTAAAACAAAATTTGTAAACATTGTGAAACCAACCGAGCGTCAACTATTAATGAACAACGCCCAGCGGAATAATTATAAAGGCCGAAATGCCAAATAGGATATTGTACTTACTTTAAATTTCGTAAACTGTAGTCGTAATCCAAGTAAAGCGTATGAAACAGGATTAATGGCTATGTAATTTATTCTTAGGTTGTAAGTGTAATCAATCTCAAGCAGGTGAAATGTCCCACATTGGGATTCGTGTCACATATGGCGTGACGTAATTCGCAAAGCCTTCGGAGCAGTTATTAAGAACAGCTGTAGTACCTACCTGATGGATCACGAACTTGACCAATTATAACTTTGACAATAATGGGAAGTAGGAATCATTTTGTGTCGATAAATACGCTGTCATTCGAGTATTGTTTCGCTTTCATTTTATATAAATCAAAACGATTAGACCGTAACATCTGCGAGGGATAATATAAATTTATTTGTAAGGCTTTATGCTCACCTAGGTATATTGTAAATAATACAATCATTAATTTGCGAATTAAGTTGTCTGACGACTGAATGGCATAAGTACAATAATAATTATCTGCGGGGTAATAAGAAAGGAAAATATGTAACATATTTATTCGGATATTAATAAGAAGTAAATAAAATAATGTTTCCTCGTAGATGGCGGTAATAATAAGTTTTGGCAGTGGATGTGATTGTGTGAGGCTGTAGGAAAAAAATGTTTCGTTTATTTTATTATAGTGCTATGTATTTTGCAATTATAGGTACAGAAAAACCTGGTTTTCTTTAACCAATAACTTCACTCATTGCACTTAGGCATTATTACTTAATTATAATCATTTATCATCATCATAATTGGTCGATGCCACCTTGATCAGATGATTAAAACAGCCTGGCAGGAGCCTCAGAATTTTCGCATTACGCAATCATGAACAGTTTTAAAACTATAGAAATATGCACATGAACGTAGATGCCTTATGGTACCGGCTTAAGAATAGTACCACCCCATCTTATCCCGTGATTGTCGTCAAGAAACTAAGGGATTTTCACAACGGAGGACGGGCAGCAGCGTCCTCTGCGTACTTTAAAGACTTACTGTGATCGCCAACTCGCTCGCCAAGCGTGGCGTTAATGACAACTACCCTTAGGATCTATGTGGTTCTACTGGGGAGACCCGTGCCCAGCAGTGGGACATCGTATGGGTTGAAAATGTATATATGTAGAACGTAGATAGCAATAGGAGGCATTATACAACTGTATCTAAAGAATATTAGAGATCATTTAGAGTCATGGTTATGAAATAATTGCATTTGTTGATTTCGCATTTTCTGAGAACAAGAAGAGGTGATTATTTTTTTCTTCTTTTTTCTTTTAAAAGACAATTCCCGCAGTAGGGCACAAGCCCTGTATCGCGGGGGACTTCACAAACATACAAGTCACGGTCATAAAGTACACCCAGACTCAGAACAACAATTTGTGGATCACACAAAGTGGTGTCCCGTGCGGGAATCGGACCCACGACCTCTTGCGTAGCAGTCGGACACACTCCCACCGCGCCACAGAGGCAGTCAATTCATAGTCAACAGGTCAAGTTATCATGCTATATACCATAATAAACAGAAATTCTACACATCCATGCCACGATGCATGAAATTGTATAAAGTCAATATTCATTATTACATTAAACAACAATATGAATACAGTTTGATCAAAGGGTTGGTAGGCATGAAAAATCGCTAGTAATTAAAAAAAAAATATACAAAATTACTAACAAAGTATAGAAATTCCCTCTGGACCATTGTTAACAGATGTTACAGAATGAGTTATTTTTTCCATTGCGTATAATTTACGGTTGTCCCAATCCCAATACAATTTTTTCACTGTCCGATCCGTAAACAGGAACTGGTATCGCTCCGTTCACGTAAACACTTGAGTAATTTATGAGAAAGGAAGATATGTCACACCTTTTCATATTCAGATGTATGTAGAAGAAAATATGTTATGATTTTTCATGCCGATAATTTAATCCTATTCGTCGTATTTGATTAATCTTATTAGATAACGTCAAGAAAATGAGTTTTATTTATATTCAACCTTTGTAGTTTCAATAATTAAAAAATAAATTGATACTTAAACTTCATTATTTGAAGAATAATTACACTAATTCAATGTAAAGCCGATGAACTCATAAAAATTTAGTGAGTATTGCGCCTACTGATTGCTGCGGACCGAACAGTTCAATGAACACTTTATTTAAAGGAACACTCATGAAATGAAAGGGCTCGCGAAGCAAGTCCACATTAAACATGTTTATGATTTAGTCGGCTTCTTTGTTTATAATAAAGCAGAGATTAATGGCGCGAGAGCGGTGTGCCGTGTGACGCACTGCCGCGCGGCAACCGCTGTCCTACATCCCTGTTAGATTTTTATACACACACGCACGTCCTTTATTCGGGAGCCGACCGCACACACCTTACGCGTTTTATTGCTTCTCTTTCCGATCTAACAGAGCCACATATTTGTACATTATTTGCTTTATAAATAATTTATAACGCAGTTTCTACATGTAACCCTAGCGGCGAAAGGTTAAATAAAACGCGATATAAACAATGCGCCCTCGTAAGCCTGACCGACCGGGATTGCAGCCTATGGAAATATCAAATAAAAGTTGAGGCCGCTTGAGTGAAACTTGGGGCCGCGACAGCCGTAGCAGCCTCGTAGAGCGGGCGCGAAATATAGAAACTTTGTTATACTAATGCTTACTAGACAAATACGAGATTCTTTGTTACTCCATCACGCAACCACAAAGTTAGACGAGCTATTATGGAAACAAAAGGTAGTATCAGTTAACCTGATGCCTTTTATATAACCCATGTCATGCATTGCCCTGCGGTATATTTAAGTTATGACATGTTCTGTTGGAAAATGTTTATCCGTTTAGATGCTTCTAAAAGAAAATGTTTATAAAGAGAATAACAATTATAGTTACTCACTCAAAAGAGGTCTCATTACTTTTGATCTGCAGACCGTTTGTAATATTTTTTAAGTATTATAAATGTTTAACGTTTAACGGCAAGTACAATTTCTACTCGAGTAGGCAAAGGTATTTTTCAATATTACACTCCTGAAGTTCGAAGCGTAAATATTTTTAAACACAATTCCGCCACATAATTTTATCATACGAGCGATTCTGTAAAGCGCTACTACATTTTATTAACTCCACAACATTGCACAATTTGATTTTTAATCTCGTCTGTGAGAATTATGAACATTTGTTCGGTTCTATTGCTAGTAATCTTTATCAAAAAATAAGACACGGAATAGGTGCAAGGGTATTATTTTCTAACAAACCACCAGCTTACGAATCTATTGGCCACGACTAAATTACAAAACCCTTAATTTCATTAATTTGATATAGGTTACGTAAACCAAACAAGCCATAGGCAACAATCCTCGCTTTAATTTAATAGTAACAAATTATCTACGTAATATTAAAGTTGATACGACAAGAGGACTATGAAAGCATTTAACTAGAAGCACGCAAAGGAACATACCTAGTCCTTAATCATACAATCCCGACGTGTGTCGGGAACACGAGCACGAGATTACCTCTGTGGTTTCATTCTCGCAGATAGTATTTACTGAATCTTTCCACATGAAATTATATTACGTCAAAACCTTTTAGAGATACGAGCGACTTTTATAGCAGCCTGTAAGATAAAGCCACGCTCGTACTAAGTGAATTCATAAAGCAACGCAAAGCGAGCTTGTCTAGTTTCTATTCCATATTTTATCGCTTTTAACTTCCTGAAATTTTATCTAAATACTAGATGGTCAAAAAATTTAATTTTCCGACCCCATTTTAACTATTTCTTTTATATATGTTCGTAAACTTGCGCGATTTGTACACATTATAGAATTTTATAAGCTACGGGTCTTAATCGCGATGTTTCGATACGGTCGAAACGTCCGTCGGCCAATAAAACAAAGATTTAAAATAAAAAATTTACGCGATTAAGACCCTTATAAAAATTTATTTCTTTCATGCAAAACTGGACAAGTACAAATAGGTGAACAACGAAAAATAATTAACCAAATAGGTGCAGCACTTCTGATGTGATGCGTTTATAATTCAGCAATAGATAAGGATTTATATAGAATTGTAGGATGTAGCATATGATAAGTATTTAAAGCAAAAACCTATAGGTGAATTCTCTCACTACTCTACTCATTACTTTAATTCAATGTCGTAATATAACCGTAACTGGAATATAAAACATGAAAGTTAAGAGTAATTTTCAAGATTAATTAACATGTCTATTATTGGGTACAGCTTGCTGCAGGAGCAGTGTCGTTTACTCCCAGTGTTTCTAACGATCATTCACGCCTTAATTATATCTGAAGATTCTGAAGTATGATGCATGCGGTACAGTGTCGCATTCTTAGAAATTTCTCCCTAAAAATCGGGTAAATATGCCGTTTAGGGCTTTATTAAAGTTTAATAATTAATTATTAATTTTCTAGAGTTGCTTGAAATAAATGAGAAAAAATCTACCTGAACAAATTGTGACTAGTCTTGATTAATGAGTAAAGTTTGGAGTATAAGTCGTACAACATTTTAAGACAACCCAATTTAATATTTTCCATAACGTAAAAATCAAAATTCTTTATTTCATATAATTAAATTTAAAAAATCCGTTTAGAGGTGATAAGTTCTCATTAGAAGAAACTGCTAAGGCAAACCCTAATTCCAATTGTCTCCACTCTTGTCAAGTTATATCAATTATTAGATGCTAGAACTCTTCCGATTGTTTGAGAGGTAAATAAACTCAGATACGGGTATCATCGATGCGGCAAGTGGCACCTGTGTGCTGTGAGGAACGGACCGGCTGCGGGCGGGGCCGAGAGCGGTTAGTTTATTTTGAGAGCATCCGGCGGTTCCCAGCTGTCCGCAACGTTAATATGACGACACTCCACTACACTGTCACTTCTATCCAATCTTTGTAAGTGTAAATTAAATGTCAATATTGAGAAAATGAGGGCTGACGTTTTTTGTGATCACAAATTAGATGAATAGGGTATTCTTGGCGCTCAGGGAATTATCTTCCTCCTTGTTCGTGTCTCACGCGTGTAAGGGAAGAATATAGAATAATATAAATTACAATTTTTAAAAGAACATCCACACAGACATTTCAATTCATGCATTGTAGATGAGGTTTTTTTGAATAATTAATAGACAAAATACCCTATTGAAGAATAAATACTTTAAGAAGAGCACAGGAAGCCAAACTGCTTGAATAGGTTTACACATTTTCTATTCATTATTATTTCAAATCGTTACCGTGTTTGACATAGTACGATATTCATAAATATTCTCTCTATGACGATTGCAAGTATAAATTATAAATACGGACCGAACGACAACATGTCGGTTTATATGAAAAGGGTGCTAAAACAGGCAAATGATGTTCATTTCTATGTTCTGAGCAATATCCGGATAGCCGGCGTGCTGTAGCGAATGGCTATATTTAACTGGGTAGCAATCTCCGCTCTAGGTAACAAATTGTCATGTTATTAAGTTAACACACAGAGACATGAGTGTTGATTTGTTTTTGGTACAATACCAACATGTTTGTTGTAAATATATAAGCTACTTTCAGTCTGGTCAATGATCTGAAAGTACATGACATGTTTTTGTTTTGTGAAATGTTATCTATATATGAATACGTGAAGCAAAAAGGTTGTACCCTTTTTAACGAGAATTACGCGGACGGAGGAGTATGAAATTTCGCACACTTATAGTTTATATAGAGAAGGAGTGCAGGAGTGCGGAATGCTTATATTTAAATATATATATATATTTAAAAGTGTGTGAAGTTTCATACTCCTCCGTCGTCATCAATTTTCAACCGACTTCAAAAAGGAGGAGGTTCTCAATTCGTCTGTATGTTTTTTTTTTTTTCGTATGTTTGTTCACCGATTACGCAAAGACGGCTGGACCGATTTGAAAAATTGTTTTTGTGTTTGAAAGGGTATACTTCCAAGTTGGTCCCATTGTCATCAGATCACGATCTGATGATGGGATCTTGGAGAAATCGAGGAAACTCTTAAAATATTAAAGGCACACCTACAGTGATTTAGGTATATTTCATAGTGATTCGTGCATTTACTCTTAAAAAATACCAATTGGTGAAGTGGAACTGATGATGAAGACCACAAATGACGAGCAGACCTATTCAATATTTCACAGTTTGCGATTCAGTTACTTTAATAAGTATTCAGTAGCACTTTATTCTCGTTATACTACTACTCCACAATGTAATAGAGCTGATAGTGAACTCCTCAACAATTAACGACCCTGCATCGGGGTAAGCAATATTTTGTAAAAGGATTTCAGCAGTTGACATAAGCCTATTGTAACTTAAGTGAATTACAAACCAACCCACTAAAAAGTGAGAAATAAAAACTTTTTTACAAAAAAATATCACCAACTTCCAAAATAAATACAAGGCAACTAAAAAGCAATAAATAATGTACTTAGAATAACAAAAACAAATTAAACATTTTGAAGTTGGTGCCGAATAAAACATAAAGACTACTATTTCCTGGCACCAACTTCAAAATGTTTAATTTGTTTTTGTTATTCTAGGTACATTATTTATTGCTTTTTAGTTGCCTTGTATTTATTTTAGAAGTCGGTGATATTTTTTGTAAAAAAGTTTTTATATATATAAAATCGGAAGCATTCGAAAATTCTAGAAAAAAGAAAGGAGAGAAAGTGATTCCAGCTTCATTTGTGCTTTCATTCTATAAATCAGCTAACTTATATATATAAGTAGAATAAAACAAAATGAAAAAACTAAGGTCGAATTTTGACCACGGGGCGACCACTAGTTAGTAATCTTGTAAACGCAGTATATAGTCTGGAGATCCTGGACAATCGACAGTAAAAGGGGGAGGCTTGTCATTAGTATATTAGTAAACCTACAGATGCATAATAATAATCAATAAATTTATTTATGTAAAGTCTATTTAGGCAAGCCTTCCTAGTAAATTAATCAGAAGATTCCTATTTGACTTACCGTTCCCATAGAGCTTATAGATTTCCTTAAAATTATTAGAGTCTATGGTTAAAATTATTCAGATTGCCAACTTTTTTAAAGAATTTATATTTTTAATAAAAATATTTT
The DNA here is from genome assembly GCA_945859575.2 of Herminia tarsipennalis. NCBI lineage: Eukaryota > Metazoa > Arthropoda > Insecta > Lepidoptera > Erebidae > Herminia > Herminia tarsipennalis. The sequence goes on from OX243838.2 coordinate 12,681,413, forward strand.
AATAAACTTTAGCCCACAAGGCACTGGGACACAGACAACGTCTTTGAGAGAGAGTAATACACCACGCGAACTCAGCTCAACTAGTGGGTGTCACAAGTCTTCGATTTTTTTATTCTGGAAGATATATTTTTTTATTCTTTTATAAACTACTAAATGCAGATACGAGTGGAGCAGATACTGATGGCAAGCGTCACGCAAGAGCATAACAGTATCAGTGACATCCAGGTTTGTGCTCGGCAAAGACCTGTGGCGGTACCCACATATAATAATATAAAATAAATTAACACTTGACAGCTTGCGCCAAATCCTGAATCGCGATATAGAAGTTTTCACAGCTGCTAACTATAAATACAAGTTCCCAACGTTAATCGTTGGGCCGCGGCCCGCCAGGCACGATCACCTCGCCTGGTCGGAGGATCCTCCCTTTGTGTTGGAGGGACCTTGCCCTCCACAGACCTGAATACCACACAGACATTCGTAAGTCTCGTTTGCCTAGTAATTACGCTTTCTACAGTGCCCTTCACCTGAAACACTGTGATGTGTTAACATCATTATTTCACAGAAGAAAGAATAACTGATACAGTGGTGGTACCAACCAAGGCAGCAGTGGCAGAGGGTAATCTATACTAATATTATAAAGCGGAAGAGTTTGTTTGTTTGCTTTGTTTGTTTGTTTGTTTATTTAAACACGCTAATCTCAGGAATTACTGGTCCGATTTGAAAAAATCTTTTTTTGTTGGATAGCCCATTTATCGAGGAAGGCTATAGGCATCGCGCTACAACTAATAGGAGCGGAGTAGCGACGTGAAATGTTGCAAAAACGGGGAAATTTTACGCATACGAAGTTGCGCAGGACAGCTAGTCCTACTTATATAATCTTAAAGGTACAAAGTACCGTGTCGAGCTAGACATACTTTTTTATAGGGTTATCTTAGAAAAAAATTAACCTTTCGCCTCTGCAAGGCGGCCTAAAGCATAGACCTACAACCAGTTTCCTCATAATGTTTTCCTTTACTAAAAAACTTTTTAAATCACACAGAATTGATTATATACACATACGACCTACTAGACGAACGACAAAGAAATGATATACCTAAAATAACATTACCCGCCCAACTTCAGGTATAACTTTATTTTGTTTCTCTTAACGTGGAATACATGATATGTACTTGTTTTAAGATAGCTATTCTTTAACCATTACGAGATAGTAGCCAAGAATTTCAAGACGATTTTGTTCTTTAAAAGGATAGCTAGTTTTGTTTACACTCTTCATAAAGGCAGCTGCATTACACAGCAATATAATGGCTTCCTAACTGATGCCGGATACGACGTCAATCTCAAAGAGCCTAATACGCAGGTAATATTAAAGTGCACGACTGTACTCTCTATTCTCTATACCAACGGTGCTCTCCGAGACACAGAAGGGTGTGACAATGTTCGAAAACGGTCACCCATCTATGAACCGACAGTGATAACGTGGCTTAACCTCGCATATATCTTGATCTGTTACTATAATATAACTAACTGCAATATAATATAACTAACTGTCCCGCGCAACTTCGTCTGCGTACATTTTCCCTGTTTTTGCAACATTTTTTCCCCATTTATGCTTTGTAGTGTGATGTTATATAGCCTATGGCCTTCCTCGATAAATGGGCTATCCAACAATTAAATATTTTTTTAATTCGGATCAGTCGTTCCTGAGATTACCGCGTTCAAACAGACAAACTCTTCAGCTTAATAATATAAGTATTTAGATTACTAACTGAACCGCGCAACTTCGTCTGCGTTAATTTTCCCCGTTTTTGCAACATTTCTCATTGCTACTCCGCTATAGGTCGTAGCGTAATGGTATATAGCCTGTAGCTTTCCTCGATAAAGGGGCTATTCAACAATAGTGTGTATGTATGTAGCTTAAATACCGCATTGGAAATCCTGTAATGGTATTGTAAATGTTTTTAAAAATAAATAAAATATTAATATTAAATGAAATATTTTTTCAATTCGGATCAGTAGTTCCTGAGATTATCGCGTTCAAACAAACAAACAAACAAACTCTTCAGCTTTTTATTATTAGTATAGATAATAAAGCTGAAGAGTTTGTTTGTTTGTTTGAACGCGGTTATCTCAGGAACTACTGTTCCGAATTAAAAAATACGTTCACTGTTGGATAGCCCATTTATCGAGGAAGGCTCTAGGCCACATATATATAACATCACGCTACGACGAATAGGAGCGGCGCAGCAATGAGAAATGTTGCGAAAACGGGGAAAATTTACGCAGACGAAGTTGCGCGGGACCGCTAGTATTAGTATAGATATAATAACATGCAGTTATTTCAGAAAATATTTTAAAGACAGTTACCTAAAGTGAAACTTGGTTCTATGCACCTTAAAATATTATAAAACAGAAGAGTTTGTTTGTTTCATTTGAACATGTTAATCGGCTAATTTGAGGAAATAATAGCGAATTTGAGAAAGGCCACCACGGTAACTTTAGACATAGACTCTTCATCTCGAGAACTAACAACCTCTCGGGCGAGGAACGTAGGTACTTCAACATAAAGTAATTTCTCGACTAACACTACACCGACTCTATTTTCCCACATCGAGCCTGCAAAATTTTCCTAATGCCAACTAAGTGAGTGAACTCTTCTATAAAATAAAAGGATATTTTAAAACGTCGTTTATCTTCCACTCTAGAAAATGTTTCCCCTAAAATCTTGTTAATTATAAAGTAGCATTCATATTACCCTTTTACGCCTCGTTTGTTACAAAATGCAAACCTTCTTCATGCTTCAGCATCCTTTGCCAAAATCGTTGAACCCAAACATTTGTTATTTTATTGCTCAGGTGTTTTGTGCAAAAGCCTTTATTGATTCCATGGTTGGTTATACACAACATGGGCGTAAATTACTTTTCTGGGGGAAGTCCAGGATAAATAACACCGGCCAAGCGTGGGTAGGTCCCACAAGATGGACCGACGACCTGATAAAGGTCACGGGTAACCGTTGGATGTGGGTGAGGCATTACCGGTCGTTGTGGTGATCCTTGGGGGATGCCTATGTTGAGCAGCGGATGTCTTTTGTCTAGACGACGATCATGAAGTGGAAATCGCAAACGACAAGGGAGAGAGATTGCAATTTACTCTTACTCAACTACGGCCAAAGGCAACCTCTGTGGTGCAGTGGGAGTGTGTCCGACTGTTACGCAAGAGGTTCGATTCCCACACGGGACACCACTTTGTGTGATCCACAAATTGTTGTTTCGAATCTGGGTGTACTTTGTGTCCGTGACTTGCATGTTCGTAAAGTCCCCCGTGACACAGGGCTTGTAAACTACTGCAGGAGTCGTATTTAAAAAAAAAAGTGCAACTTGGTCGCACGATAGTCATGTAATAATCTTAGTACTTACCTTATTCTGGCCGGTGTTGAGTACTGACCAAAACTGAGTACTAAGCCTTAACCTTTTAAAGTCTACCTATTAGGCTTTCGGGGTAGAAAGTTGAATCTTAAATTTAGATCCTCCTTGAGTACACCTATGATACACACCATCAACTAATTAAAATGTCAATGAGTTTCCTTTCACAAGTGCGTTAAATATTCCCGTGGTTTGTTTAATGTACACCACACGCTGTATCTGCATATAGATAGACATCTTGTTCCGTTTCCAATGTTCGTGATCGCGATTGGCACTAAAGCAACACGAATGACGGCTCTCTGTTTATCCACAACATACACGTTATTACGTGGTTTAAGGTTGGCTTTACATGGTCGCAATACCTCTTTGAATTCATAATTGAATTCTCGTGTGTGCAAACACTCATACAAAATGCAAGACGATTCAAAATCTAAAGTAATCCGCATAATTTGTGAAGTGGAAATCATTCATTCATTTTTATAGGTGCGGCTACTTGCGACTTTGTACCGACTTTTCTCCACTTACGGATATAACTTTTTAATTTTGGACATTAAGTCTACCTACTTAAAGGATTGCTTGATGTTTTGACCGGAATACCTACACCAATCAATGATGATCAGCTTGTGACCCTGCATACTCGCGTTTATTCCCTTCTCGAATTATTTTTTCTCTATTTACCCTCTATAGTACCTTTCGAAAGAAATTCACAAAATAAAGATCAAAGCACACTAATCAATTTGGAACAGGATCCGTATCAACTCGAGCCGTCCACTATTCTTTGTATGAAACTCTCTAATCGGACACTAATCGGATTCGTAACGTAATCGTCTCGCCTTGAGACAAGCTCACGAACAGTTGATGGCAAGCCGATCCTGTGCTGGTCAATTTCCAAGTTGATCAGTGTATTTTGACCTTAATAGTGAAAATCGTTTTAAAATCTATTAATAAGTGGGTATAGGTACTTAGTTAAAATCAATACATTAAGGGTTAGACTCCATTCCTCCTATTCCCGTGTTCATTCAAAAAAACTATACGTTATTTATTATGTGTTATTTCAAGTCAAGCCAAACATCACGTCCCCGTAACCTAATATCAAAATTCTATTCGGCAATAAAATATGAAATTCATGAAAGTTTATAACAAACTCCGGTTCACATCCAATTTGTAGCAATTGTTATAGTACTAGTGAATGTCCAGCCAAAAGGAATATTAGCCTTTATATGTCGTCAAATAAGAAGAGAAGAAAATACTTTAAGCTAATGTAATATAGGTAGGTAGGTACATATCGAAAGCAAATTCATATAAAATAATACTTTGTAGGCAAAACGATCGAGAGTCCCTCGGGTGTCGTAAAACTGCTAAGCCTTCACCTAAATTGAGAAACTTGTTGAAAAATCTCACGTGTGGGATACGAACTGGCGAGTTATTTTTCAAAAACTAATTGGACTAGCGCCATTAGTACTGCTTAAATTTATTAAGCTATTGCATAGCTTTTATCGCGGGCTTTGAGCGCGGCGACTGAATCAAGAAATTCCGTAACGAAAATAAAACCTAACAACCCCCACCCCGCCTACCATGTAGTTAGATCGAACGTTCGCTTAAAGTATGTATATGGTACAACTGTACGAAGCTCGCACAGATCGAGACGAGCTGCTCCGAAATCGGACTAATACGTAATTGAATGAATATTTTTTTTGGCTATATACCTAGCTATTTTAATTTTGTAGAGAAGAAACACTTAAAGAGCTAAAAAGAAAAGAAATTGTGAACGTCAAAGGGCATATCATCAGCGTCAGAAAGATTTGAAAAATAAAAAAAAATATTGCTTTTTAAATATAAAAATATTAAAATTTAAATATAAAAATATTATTATTTATTATATTAAGTTGATAAAAAATGCTACGCAATAGCTTTACCGCGGCAGTCCCCGAGTGCAAAACATTTTTTTTTGTTTTAAAATGACAACTCCCGCAGTATGCTACAAGCCATGTGTCGCAGGGAACTTTCAAACATTCAATTTACGGACAGAAAGTACACCCAAACCCGTAACAACAATTTTTGGATCACACAAAGTGGTGGCACACAGCACAATAGTTGTATACATTCTCACAACGACACCGAGGCAGTCACTTAAATGTGTAAGTATTTTGTTCTTCCTAAATTACTTAATATAGTGATGACCTCCTTCCATAGTCAGTCATCGAAACACTTGTCATCATTATTATAGAACAAATAGTATTTTATAATAAACTAGCTGACCCGCGCAACTTCGTCTGCGTAAATTTTCCCCATTTTTACAACAATTCTTATTGCTACTCCGGTCCTTATTTCTCCACTATTTAATGGATGTTATTATACATATATAATACCTTCCTCTTCAATCACTCTATCTATTAAAAATAACCGCATCAAAATTCGTTGCGTAGTTTTAAAGATTTAAGCATACACACAAATCCTTATAACATAAGTCGCAAATTGTCTCAAATAATAAAGTCGCTATTGACAGTCTTAATCCACCAATAAAATCCCGAATACAGATTTTCGTTCGTCAATGATGAATATTACATTACGTAGATAAGATCCTCGGAAACCAGAGATATTTTTGTAGTAAAACACATTTCAGTCACGGAGTTAGTTACGCCCCCGTATCCGGCAAAACCCCAGGAAAAGCCTCTAGCCGCCAAATCTCCTGTCTTTTGTCTCTGAAATACGTAAAGGCCGCCCTTGCAACTTTGTTCTATACTTACCGATGTAGATCTGTTATATATAACTACTTAAAAACTATGTCTAAATGTACATTACTAAGCGAAATAAGCGAAGAAAGTTTTAATATATTTTACAAAATCGTAATTTATATGTACGCTATGTTAAATGCAAATTACTTGAGGAATTTTAGTGTACTTAGTTTGAAATAACAAAGATAACTAACACTGAAGAAATACATAGAGACGTCTGAAAATGTCTGTTTCTGTGTTTGAACTAACTGTACATTAAAGTTTTATTATAACAGATTGGACCTGGGAGCCAGGGATGGGTTTAGTGTGATCCCCCAGAGCTCATGAGTAGGGCACGTCCCGCGGATTCCACTTGGTTCTCCTTCTGTAATTTTCTAATAAAATGATCTTTTCCCAACTTAAATTGAAATAAAGAAAGTTTCATGTTTCATGTAAACAAAGGTGTTTCTGCATAGATTGGGTAAACTCCTAATAAAAGTCGAACCACTTTCAAATTACTTTTCATAAAGAGATGAGATTAAAATGGGAAAAGATTGATTTGTGAAAACTAATAAAGCCCGATGACTACAATAAATGCGAAAATTAAAATATTTTAAATCTTAATTGAACTTTGTACTATTGACCGAGCTTTGTTTATTTATGTAGATTTAAAAGCTACAAAAAGATAAAAAACCGACTAAAGACTGACTTAAAACCAATCACGATTTTATTTATCAAGTTTTTATGAACTCTTATTTATTATATTAAAATTTCGCAAACCAAAATGCGACTCGCAGAAAAATAAAAAAATAAAAATTTGCTAGTATAAGTATCTATACCCATATTGTCTTAAAAGGTACAAATAAGGTGCCAACTATACGACCCGGTAATGATAGGTACAGGTACGGTTATAATGTAACAGTCGTTATCTACATTTGCAAAGAATCCGAAATTCTTATTTTTTTTTTTTAAATATAAAATGTAACCCTCAACAATAGAGCTACAATTTAAATCCATTGTCAGTCGTTTTATGTGAACGGAACAAACCGGCAAGAATCTCCAATTTCTTTTCAGCTTTTACACTTAGAAAATTAATGAACTTTCTTTCTAAGTATATACTTGGAGCAATTTCAATTTTAATAATATTTTATTACGACTGATTATAAAATTGAGAATCCTTTTTCTTGTCTTCATAAATTAATATAGATTATACATTTCAAATGAGTGCGAAAATATGAAAAAGCAAATTATTATAAAACTAAAGTACCTGACTGCTCAAGAATTGTACAGCCTGTACTCACAATTGAGATGAATCCGAAGTCACCTCACATGATGAAATCCGTCAATTTGTAAGTCCTAGAGCGTATGTATGGACATACGAGTACATCCATACACGCGAAAAAATATCAAAAAAAACTTATTTGACAAATTTATTTGTCAAAATTCACGTTTTCATCAAAAAACAGCTGAAACGTTCAAACGAAGGATAAAACAAGCTTTGTCAAACAATGTGTCAGACTCAAGTTTCTTCTTGTCGTCCAAAACAGAAACTGAGATCTTGTTCACGTTCGAATATGTTTGCCAAATACTCTCAAACACGACGTCAATCCAATTTTTCATCGAACATGTCAAACACGTAGAATAGTTTGACAAACTCTTGAAATAATTTAATCTTATCTCCTAACTCTTAAATTAATATTATAAAGCGGTATAATATCAAACTATTTGACAAACACGTAAAATTTGTCTAACATTTTGATCGTTTACAGGGCGCTTAATAAGGATGACGCTCATCTAGTTCATAAGCTAATTGCTCTAAAATAGCATAAATAACCTCAAAAGTACTGTTGTTTTTCAACTTTAAACATCGAATAACTAACTTAGAATTTCCAAGTTCTGAAACGGCTCCGCCTCTTACATTCTGATGCAAATAAAACAAGCAGTAATAAATCTTATTTATGGATTTCAATCCGTTACATTTTTCATTCCCGCAGTACTGTACCGAATTTGCAGTAATCCCGCAATATTCAAAAGGTTTTTGTCGTAATGGCTATAAAATATATCCAAACATGTCTAGAAAATTATCGGTCTATTTCAAATTTATATCGGTTCTACAAAGTTTACGCCTTCAAAAGTAATGGGACAGAATTAACTGTCAACCATAATCTTGCAGTGTAAAAAACATAGAAACTAATACTTCACAATTACACGATGACTATAATAACTCTTGAATGTAAAAGCCGAGTCCTAATGAACGCCACACACATCGCTTTCTAACTGAATGACGTAATAAGCAATAACAAGAGGAAATGTTAATTGAAATGGCTCCAAATTGCTCCATGCTGCGACTGCAGTCTGTGAGAACGAACGACGGAGCCATACAGATATTAATTACATTTCTGAATTCCCTCAATGAACACTAAACCTAAACTAACTAACTTTTCAATTAGATCGCAATCAATAAATTTGCTTACACACTTCGAACCACAGACAAGTTATAACAAACGATCTATTCAAATTACTTAAAGTTCAACCCTACATCCATAAACAATTTGTATTGCTTAATGTTGACATGAGCTCACTCAAGAGATTCACTTCGGAGAGAACGGAGCTAGATAATACCATTGGATGCGTTGTACATTATCTCAGTTTAGCAGGCACATTTGTCAGGCTGTGCCCACATTCCACTAACGAAAAAATATACGGATTATGTACCTTAACGAAAATATTGCTGGCTTTACCGTGTGACCGCCACCCGCGTCGTGACAGAAATAGAAAATATCTGATAGAACCCGCTTGCACATAACATACATCATACGATGACAGCGACATGACTAACCGTTAACAAACATTCTTCGTGAAATATTGCGTGAAAAATATGTCAGTTTTCTTTGTCAATTTGTCAAATTAGCGCTCCTGAATATTGATGAAAGTGTGCTGCATGAGTAATAGGATTACCTTTCGTGTTTTATGTACCTAACATATTATAATTCACCAGTTGTGACCCGTGGTTTCACTCGAAATATAATACGTAGACCTTAATTGTATAATGTCTAGATTCCTAATCCGGCATCTAAAATTGAAACAAAGAAATGTCAAAAAGTACGGGCAAGTGAACGTACTTTTTGACAGGTAAAAAGCCGCCATCTGAATGTTTTAGCCATAGTTAATCTAGCGCGCCATTTTTCTCAGTGTTTCCATTACAGTAAAGTTAAATATCCTAATGCCTTGTGAAATGAACCTGATATTAATGCTGGGAATATACATTTTCTACAGGTATAAGTTGGTTAAGTACCAACTTAAACCTACACAACACCACTGCAGCATTATTGAATGGCAATATTTTCAGTATATTTCAATCTAATATTTTTTTAAATAAATTTTATATTTTATTTCTTCGTGTTGCATTTTATTAATATTCTGTTAAAAACCTAGCACAGTTTAATATGTCATTGTCTATATTAACTAAGGTTATTTTTTTCCACTTTTGTATCAAAACCCACATCCACTTTTCGACAACGATTTCAAAAGCCGTTAAAATGGTTAAGACGAGTTTTTACGTAAATATTTTTTTTTTATCACAACACCAACAATCATAGAAATTAAAACAAACAGTAGTTCCTTTTATGTATGTAACGTTTTCCCACATATACGGGAGAAAAAATAGTACTCAGCCACTCAACTGGTGTTTAAAAAAAAAACCTTACGTCAAAGACCATAACTTAATTTTTTTATAGGCTTATTGAGGGAATGCTCTATCTAGACATTAAATAATCAAAGTACGTAGGTATATTTTTTATTAACAATTGTAGCCGACTTTATATCTATTAGAAACTGCAAAGGTCCAATACCAAGATTTTAGACGCTTGTCTATCAGTTTCTTAATGAACAAAACATTTTACAATTCGATTCATTAGTTCTAAAATTGGCTCATTCAAACATGCAAACAAACTGCTCAGCTTTGTGCATAGATAAGTTAATATACCTTCAAACATTTTATGCAAGCACTAAAAAGTAAATGCACCAAAATCAAAAAGTTTTCAGTAGACGTCTGTGTTTGCACTCCAACATCAATCTTAGAAACGTCTACTGAACTGACTAAAGCAATATTTTTTAACGTTCATTAAGATTTATACGCCCGCATTTCTTAATTAATCACAGATTGTCTTTTGTAAGCTTCTTTTTATTTATTCTTTCTTCAAATATAGCGGAGGTTCTCAATTTTAAACGTGTATGCTTGTACGTATTTGCCATTATAAATGGTCACGTATTTGTAACTTTTTATAAGATCAATCATTTTTATTTGATGGGATATATCTTTAGAGTGACTACATAATAATCTAATGAAATACCGAAGGAAACTCAACAGGATTCTTGAATTTCTCATCGCTTCTGATTCTCTTCTACTATGATGTACATATTTTAATGTCCATAATATATATGGTTCATTACTTGATAGATTATAATAAAACCATTTTTTTTAAAGGATAACTAACAATGTGGGATTAAGGCCCCATATTACTTACAATCCTGTTATCTCCTAAGCTCAATGGCTAGTGTTAGGAGTGGGTTCACATCGGTAGTATAATGAGTAGAATTCGAACCCGAGACCTCACGATTGCGAGAGATTGCCTTAGCCGTGAGGCTCCCGCCCTTTTATTATATGACAGTAACATAGGTTAGTAGTAACAGTAATATTGCATAAACTCTTCTGTTTAATCTGTTTCTAACAGTTTCTACTAGTGAAATACTTTATTACATGAGCAATTGCTCGAACTGAATTCATCTCGTTTTGCAGGTACCTGTTTTTACTTTAACTATTGGTTTAATGTGAAAAGTCTGTGCCGAGCAAATAGGGTAGAGACGAGACCGAAGTTGAGATTCATTTGCGCTACGTGCTGTTCATAGGATACCTAGTATTTTGCGCTAACACTATATTTCAAATGAGTTTAACCTGGTTTTAGTTTGAACATAATACATTTTATATTGGTTGGCATATGTTATCAAAGCAGACTGTACGGTACAAGGCAGTAATATTTTAGAGGTAAGTAGTTGACTCTTTTATAATACTAGATTTTCCCTATGTTTTTGAACGTTATATGTTTAATTTTGATTGAAATTTTTGAGCCCCTATAGAGATTGAATTTCCTTAGCGAATTACATTGATGTTTGCCAATAACTAATTCTTCAGTGGCTTGAGTTGTTTGTTGATAGATCAGAGGGCTTAGACAAAGTACATTCGTTCCGTGGTGAATTCGCTACCGCCGTTATAATCGTTTGCAAAAAAATAAAAAATGTCTATGGTCTCCACCACAAACGTCAAATTCTATACTACAATACTTTTCTAATAACGACATCGCTATTCGAATGTGACCACTTTGTCTAGACCCCTAGTCACGTTTTTCTTTTACGTATATGTTACAAAACTTTTTATTCCATTTCATAGTGTCTCATTTGTGAAATTCCAAAACATTTAAGAAAAAAGTTTTCATACTTTTATTAATCCTCAATAGATCTCTCTCTAATAAAATACGTGATTAATACACAACGATACCAATTAATACACATACACAACATGTGCATGTATTTGGCACGAGGCAACGTGACTATACGAGTAGAAACGAATGTTCCTACAAACGTTAGAAATAAAAATCTTCCAACATTATGTTTTGATGTGCTGTCATACCCTAGTCAACAATAGACAGTGTTTAGACACTAAGAATACAAATACAGATTTATGTCTGAAAGTTATTTAACTGCTTTCATGTAAACATAGATCTAAACTGAAAGTTAAAATGCCTTCAAACTTCCTTGGCTCAATCTTTGTGTAGACTTATCTTAACATATACCTACCTAGAAGTATTTATCATCGGACGGCAGTCCAACTTAATCGGAATCAGACGATGGTATTGAGATGTGATGGTTTGATGTGCTTTTGAGGCATATGACTGTTTTCAACGGTAAACACAAAATTAAAAAAATTAAAGTCCCACGTGACCATATGAAAAGAATGAAATAAAATGTTGAATCCCCCCATTCCTTCCCCTCTAACAGGAGGTAAGTCACCGAAGAAACACCGTCAGGGTCTGCCATTTACTGGCCTGAATTGAACTCAAATAATTTTGTTCATGTGACAGGGCAGCGAATGGCAGACGCCGATGGATTTTCTTCGGTTCCTTACCTCCGGTTAGACGAGACGTTTTTAAAAAATATTAGATTCCAGCCGCTCGTCGTGGGATTTTCTGAAATTTTTCTTTTTGTTTTTTATTCTAAACTTTTTAGAGATTACAAAATATACTACCTAGATACTCGTGTTGAGATTTAATTATATCGGAACAACTAATATATAATCCGTTTTAATAATCAAAAGATAAACTTGACCGTTTTTGGAGAAATCAACGCGTACGGCCCCTAGAGGTCTGTAAAATTAAACGTTAACTAAGAAAATGTTAAGGAAAAAAGCTTATACATAGCAAAAAACTGTTTTCAAATCATTCCAGCTATCTTCGAGGAAAATAAATAACATTTTTTGACAAACATGAGCTCTTTAGCGCCCACTTGCGGTCTAGAACATTAAAACTTAGCTAAGAACATGCTCGGAAAAGAGACTAATACAAAGCAAAAAATCGGCTAAGCCGTTTCCGAGAAAAATGGCATAAAAGACCCTAAAAATAGCAGCTGTTTGTTAGTTTTAACGAAAAAAAGAACGTACATAAATACATTATGCGTACAATAATAAATTATTTTTGCTTTCATTTAATATTCGTGACTTTAATTCATTTAAACCTTTTATTTCATTAGGTACATTTAATCGAAACACCTCATTATGATATTCTGTGATTCATTAATGAAACAAAACTCAGTTAAACAAAGTAGGTATGATTCAGTTACTAGCCTTAATATGATTGCACATACAATCATATGATAAAATTATTACTGAATTTTAAGTAATTAATTATGCTTTTACGAATACGAGCAATGTATATAAATCGTTTAAAATTATTTAAAAGTCACACTGTTAACCAGGGAGTGATTCATTGCTCACCACACAACAAAGTACAAAGTGGTTATAAACAAAGTGGCTCAATCCTACTTTAAAAAAAACGTTAATTACTATTTTATCAACTACGGTGGTCAATGTTTTAGCTATATTTCTAAAGTTGATAAAATTTAAAATATATCAAACCAAATTTTAAGTCAATTTGATTTAAAAATTTAGAGATATGAGCGATGAAAAAAAAGTGAGTCACTGTTTACCCGGTCACCCTACTTGATCGGAGTTTACCTATACGCGCATATTTTTGCTTCAAAGACTTGTAACTGTGTAAAATACAATTAACAGTGTCCTAGTTTAGTGGTCAGAGGATTTTTTACAATTGTCATATAATTATAATGAGCAAACTGAATTGAACAAACTTGTACTATGTTTTAGAGAAATAAAGATTATTATTATTATATTGTTACCTGCTTGCGTCAAAATGGTTGAAATTATGCATTTTTTGCCGATGGCTTCTTTACATGAGTAAACTTGATGGAGGATGATGAGACGTGAAATCAGAATGAAATTTGATGTGACAATAGGGGCAGCCCTATTGTCGATTATTGTGGATATGTTAAACCTTTGGTTTTGGACTAATTTAAATAGGTACCTGTTCTTTTTGGGAGCTTTATATGGAGTTAGGAGATATAATGATGAATCGCGTCTTTAGCTATAATAATAATTTGATATAGTAGAATGTCAAAAGTTATCTTTTTTCTGTTCCAACTGCAAAATATTGGCTTAATCTGTGGGGTTATTCTGGGCGTTTTTTGTTTTAATAATGCCTGAGGCTATTGTTCTTTATGAAATTAAATTACGGTCCTGAGACAACATTCTGTTAAGCAGAAGCATACATATAGTAAGTAGGTATATCATATGAGAAGTCTATCTGCTTTCAAATAACATTTTTTACAGATGAACGAGTATATAGGTGCTAATAGAGAAATAGTTGAATAGTACAGATTTACTTAAAACACAACGATTACCTAATCTATATAATAAAACAGTAAAAGGGTTCCATTCTTCTGGAATCAAATCTTTAGCAAAAGCGCAACTACACATAGAATAATTTACGAGTCGCATCTGGGCCAAAAGCTTTCGGTACCATTTTCTTTGCTCGCGATTCGTTACTTTTATCGAACCTTTTATTGGTGTTCCTTAAAATAACTGATATCAAGAGATGCACTTTACTCAGAAGAGTTATAAACTCGTTTTCCCCCATTTTGCTTCTATCTTAGTTCGTTCCGGAATTCAAGATTTTCTCGTTCATTTTGACGATTTAAGTGGAAGAATATGATGTAACATTTTCTTTCCATTTTAAGTTATTCTGTGTGGTAGAATTACTGCACGTAATTCAAGATTATATCATAGATAGGTATTGAGCGTGTTGACTTTTCTAGAACCGAATTAATCAAACAGTTAAAGACTGGGATGTTTTTGGAACGTAGTTCCTTATCGCACAATATCATTTGTGTGCGGGCTGGGAGGCTAAACAAATAAAAGGATAACATTTTGACCATGATCAGAAATCTATTATTTATGTGAGACTATTGTGTGAGCTCTGCGTTGGTATTTTAAAATTCAAAATGTCTTAATTATCACAGATGTGCGCATGTGTATATCTTCGATTAATTATATTATCATTATACATTATTAGCCAGCGCCTAGTTCGATTTAGTCCTGGTTTTTTTTTTATTAAAAAAGATAACTAGCAATGTGGGATTTACGTCCCACATTACTAGCAATCCTGTTAATCCCACTTTGTCATAATAACTATCTCAGTGGTCCAAATTGATAAAATTGTAAATTAAATAACCGTTCAGTGGTTGATATATCAATTAGTCAACATTTCCTTTTTATAAATACAGATAACAACCCTTGCGGTTCGCCCACGCACCCACAACGGCACCAAGTACTGTGGGTTCGAAGTCGAGTCGAGAGTCTGTGGATTACCACAGGGACCAAACATTTGTCTGATTCTGGGTATAGGTACTTTTTGTCCGAGGTTTGAAATTTGAATGTTTGTAAAACAACTCTTGAAACACACACATAATTTGCTATAGACGACGTTACTTTCTCTGACATAAAATTGAAAAATACTTATAATAAAGTAGGTTGCGCCCGCGGTTCTGCCCTCGTGGACAGTGCCGAATCTACAATAATTTCGAGTCGGGGCAAGTGCCTTCGCGGAGAAAGTGCCCATTGGATGGGGGGTGCAAATCAATTCACTCGGGGCCTCAGGTTCTAGGAGGGGCCCTAGATCCGACCCTGCGCGTGGATGTCGGTTATCCCGATAAAAACTATTTTATACCCTTGCCAGGGACTAATACCTACCAAAATTAATTTAAATCGTAACAGACCGATAAACATACCGACAGACAGCGTTACTTTCACATTTGTGATGTAAGTTTGGATCATTTAACTTAAATATAAGAGTATACCACATCTAGGTTGGTATATAACGAAGAAACGTTGTACCTAGGTAGGTATGTACATATATGTAAACAGTTGTTCGTTTTAAGACAATCCTAAGGACATGTAGCATTTGTATCCTTACATTCTCTTGAGTTTAAGCATATATGTAGACATAAGAGAGGATTCTTAGAAAGGGTCAAGTAAAGTAACAGATTAACTGAAACTTTAAGTGAGAGCACTTCGGGTCCAGCCAACCATTACGAGATATACTGCAGTTTAAGTGTCTCTAGTGTTTAATTGACTTTGAATCTGGTATTACCCAAATAGTTGATGTTTTATGACGTAATTATGTAAGTTCGTTGTGTTTGTGTCCAAAAATTTATCTTGGTAATAAATTAAACGGGTCTGTGACTCAGTAATGTTTAGTCAGATCGAAAGATCAAAGAGGTTCAGCAACGTTATCACCGTCAGTTCCATGGATGGCTGACCGTTGTTTTTAGGGTTCCGAAGCCAAAGTAGCAAAACGAAACCCTTATAGTTTCGCCATGTTCGTCCGTCTGTCCGTCCGTCCGTCCGTCCATCCGTCTGTCTGTCCGTCCATCCATCCTCAGCTTTGCTCAAAGACTGTTAGTGCTAGAAGTCTGTAATTTTTAGATTTAGGGATCCTTTTGTGAAATATTAAGATTTAAAGTGCAAATTTTTATTAGAATCAAGTGTCCCCCCCCCCCATGCCAGCTAAATGATTGATGTTGAGTATGTGAAAAAAAAACACGGTAGTAATAATTATAGGGAAATTAAAAGGAAAACTATCACAGCTAAGAAGGCTTTACAAGTTTACGAGTAACACCTGACCAAATGATAAGTAACAAAATTTCATAGAAATTCCATTGAAAATTATTATTTAGTAGGTACCTATAACGTTGTAAGTATGGAACAAAAACAACAGAAAACCCACTTTATAAGCCGCATAATTCGGAGGGGGGTGACTACGGAACCCTACATTGTGCGTGGCCCGACATGCACTTGCCCGGTTTTTGTGCCACATTTTGTGTACCTACATGTTTAGCTGCCAGTTCTAAATCTATCTAATCTTTCTTCAGTCTTGTCGTATTTCTGTCCCCATTTCAGTCTACATGATCCTTTTCACAAGTTCCAGTTTCAATCCGGCGCCGGTCGGCCGGCAACCGGGTGGTCGGTTCGAATGTATGGCGACCGGACCAAACGGACGCCGGAACGTGTAATACACTTAGCGGCGGGTACCGGGCGCCGAATTGAAGCCGCAATGTGTGAAAAGGACATAAGATTGCGGTTATAGAGAATGCACTTATTTTTGCGCAGATACTAGTGTATTATATATTATAGCATTTATCGTCTGTATAGTTGACATGGCTGCATAGTATGACCGCCCTTATCGAAAATGGCAACGATCCTACCAAAAACACTATTAAAATTTGGTACATAGCTTTTGCAATGTTTTCCTATAAACATTAACCACAAAAATCGTAAGTGTTATTGGTTACCAATACACCGTATGAGATGGAAATTGAACACACTCAGGCATTAAAATAATAAATTACAATACTTTATGTTGAAGCGAGAGCATCCACTTTACCCTTCGTTCATTCCACTCGATGGTATTAGGCTTATTTACTACCAACCTGATTTAACTTTGTTATATATTTTGTTATTCTAGAATTCTAGATTGTAGAAAGTAGGTACCTACCAACTAGCAAATGAATCCTGGAATGCGATTTTATAATGCTACGTGGACTTATAAAGCTCCGATGAAGGTTTTGGTGGTTGCTACTACGCTTTTAACAGCATAAATACATGCTGTTTTTACTCAAGTACGTTGTATCCTATAATTTGTACTTATATCCGTATATAATATCATATTTCCTGACAAATATAGGATCAAGACTCCTATAAAAGCATGAAATAAGAGTAATTACACTCAAGAGTAATTACTCCGGTAAGTCAGACTTATATGCGCCTATAAGATAATATCTGCAGGCCATTTAAATCTTAATACTCTTGTAGGAGCATGTACCAGAAAGAAATGCACTGAAGAGCAATTACTCTTGTTGTTTTTACTTACAGCCTCATATAAGCTAATATTTTGTGGCCAATATAAGTAGATTAAAGTTAAATTACTGTAATTCATTTAAGTGTCTGATTTGGTTTAACATAAGCTTAGAAGTAACTGTTATATGAATTTCATATCCACGTTTTAAAAATAATAAATCACCAAGATTTTAACAGTACTCGGTAGGATAAAATGTTCTCTATATTTTTTTTAGATTTGTCGTATGCCGTTTTAAACCTAGACATATTTATATAGGCATTCCATAGTAGTGTTATTGTCTAAGTAATCTCAAACAATCCTGGTTAAAAGTCTTAAGAAGCCACTTTTGCTTGTAACGACCAGTACAGGCGAAAACACGCTTAATATAGTTTTGCAAATTCTATTGTAGGATTTGACATCAGCCATTTTGATTACTAAAGTTTTTGTCTACAACATGGCGATTTTTTTCAGTTTTGAGATAACCCAATATAGAACCAATATACCTATATTGCTACTATGTAACACTTGGAAATGCTTACTAAGAAAATGTCAGCTGCCATCATAATATTAATTTAATATTAATTAATACTAAAATGTAAATAAGCAAATTTCAAGACGCGCTTTAAAATTGTTATCAAAACCATGATAGATTTCACAGAAAATTCATGTTCCCCTACGAATAAGCTATAAGACTAACAATTTGACAGCAATAACATTTTGTTTTTCTACTATGGTTGACATTAATAAATTCTGATTCATATAAATACAAAATCAAGATGTTAAAAATATTTTTTTACAGAGCACAACAATGTCCGATACACTCACTTCGACTGTTTACAATATATGAGCTTATAGAAGCATTTCAAGGCGCGTATTAATCTATTTTTTTACTATAACTAACTAGATTAACAGGAGTAATTGCATTGACGTAATCCAATTACAGGAGCAATATAGGCGTTTAGGGCATTTCAGCGGTCTAATATAAATACTTTATAAGTAAAAGTAGACTTATAAAGTGGGCATTTTCGCGGCTTATATGTGGATATAAGTTTCATATAGTCCTCGATAAATAATGGTTCTAGGATAGTATAAAAACCACTTTTTGCTAGTTGGGTACTTTCTACAATCTAGAATTCTAGAGTAACGTCCGTAATAATGAAAAAAAAAAAAAAAAAAAATTATTAAAAAATATTTATTGCAGCAATAGATACAGTATTACATTACATGCAAAGATACAATCATTCATAATCTAAGGCTGGGTGGACATTTACTGCTGTATTACTGTTGGTCTTCTCACTAGGCTAGCCTGTATCGAGGTGGATATTACTTGTGATATTTGGGCTGAAACTTATCCACAAAACGTATCTAATCATATCTTCATTTTTAAGGTTTCGTAGTAAACAAGGTACCCTTATAGTTTCGCCATGTCTGTCCGTCCATCCATCCGTCCGTCCGCAGCTTAGCTCTGAGACTGTTAGTACTAGAAAGCTGTAATTTGGCATAGATATACATATTACTTACGCCGATGAAGAGATAGAATAAATCTTGAAAAAAACTTTTATTGTACCTCACCAACATGTAAAGTGGGGATGATTTTTTTCTCACCTATACCTTCGTGTCAGGTATCATTGAATACTTTTTAAAAATTACTTGGGGATTGTTTACAATCCCTAAATAATTTTTAAATACTCTAAATCGCAAAATAGGCTTTAGACTATTTTGTGATTTAGAGATCCGTTTGTGAAATATAAAGCTTTAAAAAGCAATTTTTTTATACATAAATGTGAAGAAAAGGGTAGTCATATACAGAATGGACCAAATTAATGCCCTCTGGAGGTAGAGTACCATAAATATTATATTTTACTCAAACAAAACAATATTTTTAGAAATAAAATAAGGAGAGATTGTGAAATCCATACTAGATATTTCCACGATAGCAGCCTATTTAAATATTTACTTTGTTGAATAACAGTTTTTATTTCTGAATTGCTTGAATCATAATTTTAATTGAAGGATTCTGCCAATCTACATAACTTACTTTAATTCAAATCATTTGACAGAATAATTAATCAAGAGTACCTAGGTGCCGCTCAAGAATCTCTCTGTAATAATTTATTGATTTTAACTTGCCTCTATTATGGGTAAAATATTAAACTAAAATTTAAACTTTCACGATTTTTATACATATTAGATTTATTTCTGGACTTAATCAGTCGATTCGTGACCACGATCGGTGTAATTCGATCGAAACGTCGGGTAAATAAAAGGTCATACCTTTAAATAATTCACGCGATTAAGTCCCGTAATATATCTAATATGGGTAAAATAGATTTTATATCTAGTAAGGGAATGTCATCACCATACCTAATAATAATAATAATAACATCTTGGGACAACTCACACAACGTCATAGCAATCACATATATGTTTTCTTGAAGTTAACTCTATAGAAGAATCTCTGAAATATTGATTGATATTTACTTATTTGTATATTAGAAGTATAATTGATTTTATATCAAGCATCTATCAAAAGAAATCACACACATATTTTTGCATGAATTTTCATTCTGTACATCTTACGTACACATTAAATATTTACTTTAATATTTACTTACCCTTAAATTTAACGAATTTAATATAAACGTTTATTTGTTTTTTTTTAAATCAAATAAGCGTAAAATAAAAGAAAACTTCTAAAATAAGGAATATATTATTATAAAGGCTCTACCAGACACGTCAGATTACTTAAGAAACCTTTGAAATGTTCCTACCAATGTGTAATTATTGTCCTTATATATAATGTAGAGGCTAGAGGCGTATAATTTCGTAGGTATAGCCCGCAGAAGTTTGCCACTATACCTGATTTTATAAGAGGCAAACGTACAAGTAAATCACTACATAGTATAAAACAAAGTTGCTTTCTCTGTCCCTATATCCCTATGTATGCTTAAATTTTTAAAACTATGCAACAGATTTTAATGCGTTTTTTTTAATAGATAGAGTGATTGAAGAGGAAGGTTTTTATGTATAATAACATCCATTAAATAGTGGAGAAATAAGGAGCGGAGCAGCAATAAGAAATGTTGCAAAAACGGGGAAAATTTACGCAGACGAAGTTGCGCGGGTTAGCTAGTAATGTAATAAAATGAAGTTGCCTTCCTACTTGCAAAACAACGGTAGTATAGTATAGTAAAAGTAACTTTATTTGATGACTAGCTGTGCCCGCGACTTCGTTCGCGTGGAAGTTGGGTTTATATTAAGGTAGTTTATATTACAATTCAACTTCTGTGTAAAACATATTGTAAACATGCTCCACAATGCTCTGTGGCATCTATGGATATTTGGGCCTAGCTTTAATCAGGGCCCAGCATATGGCTGGGCAAGCCAAGCAAATGCCCACGGGCGACAAAGTTTATGGCGCCAGACGGTTAGAAGACAAATTATTAAAATTCCCACGACCACACCTGCACAAAAAAGTGATTTGCATCACATCAAATACTATTAATATTGAAAAATTCCCCCACCACGCGAGTACTGGGGCGGTTTCGAGTTAAATGAAGCTCGAAACCGCCCAATTACTCGTGCGAAATTTTGAGTTAAGGAGCTTCGATTCTGACTCCGATAGGTCGAAAATTCCGATTGATTTTAAACCTCCGACTCCAACTTCGGCTCCGACACTTTTAAATCGGACCTTTTAATCGAAGGTACCTAGCCGCTCCTTCAAGATAATTTATACATAGGTAATAAAGGTATGATGGAAAAAACTCTCACAGATTCCCTATGCTCGCAGGTTATGTCCTGCCCGAGCGATCTTTTCCGAGTCTAAAGTACACCTACTTTGTGTCCGTGTCTGTACCGCGGGAATGCAATGTTTAAACAAACAAACAACATTCAAACGTTTCTAAAAGATATACTCAGATATCTTTTTTTGTGTTTAAATACTATTTCTAAACTTATTTCAATATTTTTTTTCACTCACTTTAGAAGATTAAAATATTATTTTATAATGTCTACATTGGTGATTTTAAAAATAGGTGTGTCAACCTGTCGCAAATTAAGATCATCATATATTCATATCCCTCTACGTAAGAATTTCAGTTTTTTTTTTTAAATCAATTTTCCTGATTCTTTTTAATTTGTATTTAAACGCCATCTATTTTCAAAACTGGATTAGTTTATTTTTATACTTGATGATTTTATATTAAACTATCATGCATATTAAACGTAGGTAAGCAAGGTATTTAACCTTAAATCATTCACGCGATCAAGACCCGTAATACATATATTTTCATAATGTGTACAAATCGCGAAAGTTTATTAACATTTGTAGGTAAGCAATTTTGGCACTCAGAAGAAATCGAATCACAGATGGCGCCACGTGTTTTATTTTGATGTAACGCGGACTTCATCTTTCAATTTTTTTAAGCAATTAACATTTATAAATTCTAGAAAATATCAAGTAATTACTGTTTATTTGTAATGTAATATTGTTTTTCATTTCTACATTTATAACATAATCACTATTCATGCAAAACAATGATAACGGTGCCTATTGGAAGTGATTATTAATATGAAAATTTGTTAAACAAAGTAAACATGTTAAAGTCGAAAATTAAAGCTTGTATAAATAAGTATACATTTAGAAAAATACTTAAAAAAGCGTAAAAATAATTTTAACACAACACAAAAAGAGACTCGCAATTAGGGAGTCGATCCTCCGACCTCGCTCGTTTAATACCGCTACTTGTGCCAATAGACCACCTAAGCTGATGCAAATACGGTTAAAATAGCTGATCTTAAGAAAATTGAAAATGTTGTGTTTAGCTCCTTATAGTTTTAGCGTGAAGTTATTGTTTCCATGGGTTACAATTGTAAATAATGTCTTATTGTGGAAAAAATTGTGAAAAACCATAATGGTTCGACAAAACATACGTTGCTGCTCACTCCCCATAGACGATAGCATAATGATTTATAGTGCAAGTAATGACCTATAGTATTTACAATAAAACTGCAAATTTTCATGAAGATCCGTCAAGTAGTTATTGTTTTATAACGATAAATAGCTATAGACATTATCCGTCATTGCTTAGCTCCTATGGGAAATAGCGTGATATATTATAGCCTATATGTTAATCCAGACTTATTAGAATACACATACAAAATTTCAACCGAATCTGTCCAATAGTTATTGCGTGATGCGTGTTCAAACAAACAGACAGACAGACAGACATTTCTAAAAATGTAGGAATGTGTTTAGATACTCTTTTCGAACATTTCCCAATTTTTTTTTTCACTATGTTCGGCCATGTACAGACACGTGAAATTTACAATTTTATTATATCTATACTAATATTATAAAGCGGAAGAGTTTGTTTGTTTGTTTGCTTTGTTTGTTTGTTTAAACGCGCTATTCTCAGGAACCACAGGTCCGATTTGAAAAATTATTTTTTTGTTGGATAGCCCTTTTATCGAGGAAGGCTACAGGCTATATAACATCGCGCTACGACTAATAGGAGCGAAGTAGCGACGTGAAATGTTTCAAAAACGGGGAAAATTTACGCATACGAAGTTGCGCGGGAAAGCTAGTGTATAGATATAGATAGATAGCATGATTCAGTATTCACGCGCGATGGCTTATTATTAGCGTATTTCATGTATAACTTTGGTGTTTCTATACCGATTTCTATTAGTATTTTTTATGGAATAGTTAATTATGTTAACTTTTTTAATTAGGGATGACTGAGAGTGTTATAAACGTAAGAGTAGACAAATATAATCAGAAAGCTTCGAACTACTAAGCTATCGGGAGTTACACGTGATATTGTGAGTCAACCATAAAAGATAGACATATGCTGTCGTGGGATATTTTTTATATAATTTTAAGGAGAACATTTCCGTCATACATGATTTCTGTGTAGCTTTAACCATTACGGTTGCACACGCGACGAAAGCTTAAAAAATGGAGTAACTTCTCCCGTTTTTCTTCACTGCTCTGCTCCTATTGATTGTAGCGTGATGAAAAGTATACTATGACCTACTCAGGAGTATGAAAAATAATTGTACCAAGTTTCGTCAAAATCCGTCGAGTAGTTTTTGTTTCTATAACGGTTATACAGACAGACAGACAGACAGACAAAAATTTTACTGATTGCATTTTTGGCATCAGTATCGATCCCTGATCACCCCCTGATAGTTATTTTGGAAATATATTTCATGTACAGAATTGACCTCACTACAGATTTATTATAAGTATAGATAGAAGAAGAAGACTAGCTGTCCCACGCAATTCGTATGCGTCAATTTTCCCTGTTTTTGCAACATTTTTCATTGCTGCTCCGCTTCTATTGGTCGTAGCGTGATGTTACATAGCCTTTAGAGTTCCTCGATAAATGGGCCACCTAACAGAAAAAGTATTTTTCATTTCTGACATACCGCGTTCAAACAAACAAACCCTTCAGCTTTATAATATTAGTATAGATTTCATTCTATGGCGTAACCAGGGGGCTCACATATCTCCCTTCTCTCTCTCTCCCAAAATTACAAAAAGGTACACAACACACTGTCATATTGAGATTTGGCAGGTGTTTATTAATTTGTACCACCTGTACGCTGTGATTTGATTAATGTATTTTCATTTAATCAAACAAAAGATAAAAACTTTTACAAATTTACTTTTAAAAATTATCCACGTATCTCTCATTTATCGTTCTAATTTGAATAAATAAAATACTTATATATATGAAAACATTGACATTATTAATAAAAGTATTCTCAGAAAATATACAGAGAATCTAGAATTCTAGATAAAGAAAATAGCAAAAATTGCCCTAATAACATCTACAACCCTTCTTGAAATAGAAATGTTAGAAAAATATAAATGTACTTGGAAATAATTGCTTTCAGTATCTATCGGTGCTAGAGCAAGTTGAATTAGTTTGGCTCGGCGCTCCCCAGCTCAACTAATTCAATGATACCATATTTTCTCAATTCAATTTAGTAGTTTACACTCCGATCCACCGTTTTCCTTGATCGGTTGCGATTATAAACGAAATGTGATTAACATGAGTCTTAGTATAAACTGTGTAGACAGTGTGACTTTTTTACAAAATAACCTTTTTTTTTTAAATAAAAGGCGGTGGCTCTTCGACGAGCACATCCGCATGTTGGCGCCCAAACTCGAGGCTACGGCGACCGCACTGGGGAGGCTGTTGCCGAACCTGGGTGGGCCTAGTGCCTCGAGTAGACGGTTGTACACGGGGGTGGTGTGGTCAATGGCTCTGTACGGCGCACCCGTGTGGGCGGCGTCCCTGACCGCCCAGAATAGGGTCCGCTTAGGGAGACCCCAGCGGACCATAGCGGTCAGGGCTATACGCGGATACGGTGTCTGCAGAGGCGGCGTGCGCATTGGCCGGCACACCCCCGTAGGATTTGGAGACGGAAGTGCTCGCCGAAGTGTATCGGCGGGCGGTGGCTGTTCGGGCAGGGAGTTCGGTGTCTCTGCCCAAAGAGCTACGCGCTTGGCGCGGTGAGGCAACCGGGGCTAGGCTTCTTGAAGTTCCAGGGGCGGAGGGCACAAAGAAGGCCGACCTGGTGGCGGAAACGCTCAGGCGTCTCGCGGGAGGCGAGGAAGGCGTAAGAGTTGTCAGGCCGATGAAGTGCGCGGAGTTGCGCGTCTCCGGCCTGGACGACTCCGTGACGTCTGAAGAGGTCCGGGAGGCAATAGAGCAGAAGGCTCAGTGCTCTCCCGGTACCATGAAGGTCGGCGCGATCCGCCCCGGCTCCGGTGGAGTTGGTGCGGCGTGGGCGCGTTGCCCGTCGCCGCGGCCAAAGTTTTGGCAGAGGCGGGCCGGCTCCTCGTAGGGGTCTCTGCCGCAAGGATCACCATCTTCGAGGCGAGGCCTGCGAGGTACTACAGGTGCATGGGCGCAGGGCACGTGCCCCCTTAATGCACCAGCACCTTAGACTGCAGCGGACTCTGTTTCCGCTGCGGTCAACCGGGGCATATGGCAGCGGCGTGTTCCGCCGCTCCCCACTGCCCCATGTGTGCGGCGGGCAACCAGCCCGCCAACCACATGATGGGAAGGGCAGGCTGCAAGCCCCCCAAGGCTGCCAAGCCGCCCGCGGGGACGGGCCGAGCTACGGCCAACCCCTGCACCCAGGCTCCGGTGCGGATAGAGGAGGGTGAAGAAGAGGCGCCCTCTCAAGCCTCCCCACCCTCCACCTAACGGACTCTCTTAGCCGTGCTCGCTCCTCGCCCCTGTCGTCAGTGATAGGGGTACCGGATGCGTTGCACGGTCCAGGACGCGGTCGCACCCTCCTGCGGGAGCTTCATCTCGTGGGGGGAGGCGGCGGGGATAGTCTGCCCCGTCGCCGGCGAACCGGACGACGTCTAGGCGCAGTCGTGCGTGACGTCGTTTGGTGGGGCTGTAAGCGTGATGGACGGGGAAGTTTCCCACGCTCACGGCTTTCCGCGATGGCGGTGTTCTGTGTGGGTACACACAGAACGCCGCCATCGCGGAAAGCCGTGGAGGACGCCGCAGGAGCAGGAATGCCCGATGGGGCTATGCCGTTGGGTGGGTCGCCGAAGGTATAGCAAATTCCGGCGGCCTATCCGTATAGGCGGCGAGTAGGTACACGGCCGATTTTTTAGTGGGGGCAGGTCCCACACTACCTCCAGCGTCTTTTTACGGCAATAAAAAAAAAGTGTTGGTTCACGTCGATAGTATAATGGGTTGCATTCGAACCCGCGACAATAAATATGTACCTATATTTTTAAACTAAATGTTATTAAATTTTTCCTACTAGGATCATGGGTCCAAATCAAAGATCTACTTGGCTAATGGGGATGTTGACTGTCAAGTGAAATCAGTTTCTTTTTATGAAATGTCAAAACGACAAGCTCTATAGAAATATGTGTGGAATTGCAATCTGTCATAAGTTCCTATCGTCAAATCATTACTTTTAGCACTCGTTTTCTTGCTTTTAAATTCAAAAACATGTTAAATTGTAAAAGAACACTTATTTTTAGAGCATTTTAAGATCTACTATTACCTGATTAGTTTAAAATAATTTACTTTTATTGTAGTCAACAACCCAATTAAGTAAATGAAGAAGGAACGGATGCTGTATTGAGGGTGAGGTCTAAGATGGTAAAATGAGATTTTCACATTCTGCAATAGCAAAAATAATCTTCATTAGTTAGTCTATAGGTAAGTAGTAAGGTTACTTCTATGTATTGTTTACCTTTTCATTAATATCCGTAAGTATTACAACATCCAAGTATCGGATTTCGGTGCTAATTAGGTCCACGTCTATCAACGTCAACCCCCCTTGTTTTAACAGGCACCTGTGTATAGATATCATATTCTTTTCCGCCCTTGTATCTTTGTCCGGCCACACCTGATAATTTCAGCCTGATATGCAAAAAGGCTATTATAAATTTCACCGTAGCTCTCTCCGTAGTGCAGATGAAATTTTCACATTTTTGTTTTACGAACATTAACATAATTTTCGCAAATAACATTGGGTATTTTGAAAGTAATAAACGAACCGTTATTCGGGAAATGTGGAAACACAATGCTGTGTATGACATACAACGTGATTGACAGTCCAATATTGTTTGTATGCATATTCGTTATTCTTTTTTATTAACCCTGCAAACTCGTTCCTTGTATTAAAATAGAAATGGGTTTATAGTTGTCACAAACAAACGAACAACACATTTTTAACAACTTGAAGTAAATTCCTCAGAAATTCCAGTAATTTTTAATGATTTAATATGTAATAATTGCGCGGCATAATACTATGTACGTCATATATTCCTTAAAGTATTTGAGGTAAATAGTATAATTTAGATTTTTAAAACTGCCTAATCACTTGTGAGTTGTAATTTTTCGTAATTTATTTAAAAACATGCCACAGATTTAAACGATTTAAACGAAGAGATTCACTTCTCTCCCAGTAAAGCTATTAACAGATGTTAATAAAAATAAAAAATAAAAACAAATATATTTAACGGAAACCAAAATTAATATACGAGACGAGCGTGACGACACGTTCTAAATATTGTATCTGGTGCGTGCTAAGTGATCAATGGCGGGAAAGAGTGTGTGACGTCATACGGCACGCCGTCTTGACATGTGACTCACACATGACACTACACCACCGCAATTTCCGAACCAAATATAACTTGGCTTCCGGTGACAAATTGGATGTAGACTTATAATACTTTTTGCTGAAAATGATTAAATGAATTATATTTTTGAGTTTCTTTTTATTTAATATTACTAGATTATGCCCGGGGCTCTGCCCGTGTGGCAATATACGCTGTTGCTCAGGTCCTGAGTAGCGTGATGATATATAAGCACCTGTCCAACCAACGGCGAAAAAGCAAGTCGCTACTTGCTTTATCGTAGCGATTTTATCGCTCAAGAAACGTACCTACATACTTTACTTATGTATAGGTATACGTTACAATGTAAACAAAAGAGATACAGATATTAATAGCTGATCGCGGCCGTGTAAACAAAAGAGATACTTAAATTAATAGTTGATCGCGGCCGTGTAAACAAAAGAGATACATATATTTAATAGTTGATCGCTGCCGTGTAAACAAAAGAGATACATATTGTTGTAAGTTGATCGCTGATCGTTCACACTGCCGGCAAGTACTCGCTCTATACTGCATCTCTTTTGTTTACACGGACGGGACTTACAATCACATTTTTTAAGCGATAAATCGCTACTCACTTCTCGCTCATCGTTGTTGGTGGGACAGGTGCCATAGCACTTATGCGGACATAGGAGATATGTTCCCAAAATTTGAATAGAATCAGTTCAGTAGTTTTGGCGCCAACCCCGAACCAATAAACAAATGGACACAAAATAACTAAGCATGGTTTTGGATTCAGAAACTCTTAATTAGTCGACCTAGTTTTTTTTTAATATCACCAATGTACAGACACATGTACTTTACATGTACTCAATTTAATAATAGTAAAGAAAATATAATAACAATTTATTTCGGGCCACGATCCACATTAGGTTAATATTACAATATTGTTCTTACGAATATAATTGGGAAATGCTCAGAATAAAGTATTGTTCGCGGAATGTTCGTTACTTTGTCGACTTAATAGGTTTGTGTATAAAGGTTTACTCTCAATGAATTCATATCAATCGGCTATTGAATTCAGTATTCCAAGAACTAGCCCACTAATGGTCCTCTTTTAATATTTATCTTTAACTTATTCCGAGAAAGTTTAAAATAAAGTGGAAGATATTGAACATAATTTGCCAAACCATTTTTATTCTGTTTTAATACCTGAAACCTGGCACTAAATTTAACACAGGTACTTAATAGTTTTTCGACAAATTTTTAGAACGTCCCGAAAATTGGCCGTATCCATACATCAAAGTTTAAACGGAAAGCAAATCTAAGCCTACCGGGAGCGACAGCGGAACAAGAGACACAATGTCAACTATAATATATGTATGTGTAACAGGTCACTCGTCCAACTAAAAGCCGGATTATCTGTAGTTAAAGCCCGTCGAACGAGCCCTGCATTTAAAACTAAGCTACGCAATCTCAAATCATTTAGAGGGGTGCTATTCAAAGTCACGACTTGATAATAATAAATCCTGATTTAGTTAACCCTTTAATAGTACTTATCTATTACGATGTGGCTTGTCAAATATTGAGATTCAGATAGATCAATTATTTACTAAGAAATTCAGAGGGAGTATAGAATGTGAGCTTCGTACAACGCAAACATAGACGTCGCTCGTGGACACAGGATCTCGGACCACCTGGCAGGCTAGCCAAGTGAGAAGACTAACAATGACACAGCAGTAAATGTCCACCCAGCTTTAGGTTATGAATGATTGCTTTTTTGCATTTAATTGTATAATACTGTATATATTGCAGCAATAGATACAGAGAGAATTGTTCGTAGATTACATTTCATTTGTTCCGAAAGTGTTCCGACTATTTGTTTCGGTGAGCAATGTAGCAAAACTTGCCTTCTGTGCGAAACGATTATATGGTTTTAAGTAGACGATTTCCGATTGTACAGATTCTTTGCAACAAATTTCATGATTTTGCATACTATTCCATTCAGACATGTTGCTCGTTAACGTGTCCCACAGAAACTGGGTATTAAAATGTCGCAGAGCTTCAGCCGAAGCGACATTGACATGCGGTAATTACTGGTAATTACTCCACTTACCTTGTCTCTAGCGGTGGTAATCACACTGCTCATCAACGATTTACTATTGTGTTCTATCTAATTACGTCATTCAACCCTTCAATGCTACGTAAGCATTAGGAGGGTAGCAACCTAATCGCCACTTAAATCACTAATGTAACAGGCACCTTAGAATAGCCACACAGTGTTGACGTAACCTGGATTATCTAAAATAGGAGATCTTGCCTTAGAGCTTCACACTAAATCAATACACGTGTGTACATTGTTTCTGGAGATATACATGGTGTAACAGAAAGGTGTGGTCATATTCAAGGGTTCGTATGTGCCCATGATACTGAGTGCACATACCGAATTTTATCAAAATCCGAGTACCCTAAAATAAATATTTATTATTTTTTCATTCGTTTATTTATGAATTAAAAAAGTTATTAATTAAAATAAGTATGATTTAAAAAGTTTTATGCCAAAATAATCCAATAGAATTTTGTACTAGGGTAGGTATAATTCTTATGCTATACGCCTGTCACTATTGAATTTTGACAAAAAGAATATGCTATAACTATGTAATAATAATGCAACCAGCTATGGCACCATTGTAGGTGCAATACTGACAATATAAACTATGCGCTGCTGAAATTTGTACCTGTATAGGTACAGGTATATAATAATAATATCTAATATAATATCTAGGGACAACTCACACAACGCTATCTGATCCCAAACTAAGCAAAGCTTGTACTATGGAAACCAGACAACTGATAAACATAACTCTGTCTGTCTGTCTGTTACGCTTTCACGCTCAAACAGCTAAACCGACTTAGATAAAATTTGGTATGGAGATAGTTTGAGTCCCGAGGAAGGACAAAGGATAGTTTTTATCGCGATAACCGACACACACACGAGTGGAGCCGCGGGCGAAAGCTAGTCGATTTATAAGACGTTATCACGTCAAAAATGTAAAGTTACATAAATGAGTACTTGCACGCTGAGTGCTTAATTTTAATCATTATAGGAGAGCTAGTGAGCTTATTCCAATAATGTATTTAATTGACATATGCTACCTTTACTATATTTAGCTATAGCGAAAGATGTTTACGTCGTCACTGCCCTGTCACCTTCTTACCATCACTAACATTATCTTTCGTATTAAAATAGAAATTACGCGAAGCCATTTTGGGTTATCTTCAAAAGTAAGTATAGTTAGATTCGTGCTCATGTTACTGAAGGCTAAAAAACAGAAATCATAATTTAGCAACTCCTTTGAAAATAAATCCTTTATAAATAAGCAGAAGTCACTCGACACGACACACCTTCGTCAAATATATAAAAAATATTCTTCAGGTTGGATCTAAAAAAAGAATAAACTTTATTATGTAAATCGAGACCAAAGTATCAAAGTTTGTACCGCGAGTAATCTTAAATAGGAATGTAAAAATTTGAAACGATATTAAAACGGTAGGAGCTTAGCCATTTTATACCTCTAAGACTTGTTTATGGACACCTAACAAAGGAGAGGAATGAGGCCTGTTATAAAGAAGCGAAATCCAAGCTTCAATAGCCATTGACTTGCACACTATGTTAATCTCGTCTATTGTTCCGACAGCGATCAAAAGGCCGTTATCTGACCATCGGAGCTCGATCAGAGTTGAGATATAGACACAAAGAACTTGGGATGTCTGTATAGTTATACTTAGTTCATCAAATGATGTAAGTAAGTGTTTTATTCAGAAAATTTGCATAACACACATGATGAACGAAATAAGACGTGGATATCAGCCTAAATATAATCCAGTGTGTAATTGCACGTGTTTGTAACCTACTAAGTAGTAGGTTTGTCAACAACTTCGCTCTCATAATGGACGTCATCTTTCTAAACGCACTCTCAGTTTAGGAATAACTTGATGAATGAATTTTATTAACGCCTTAAGGGAAAGACTTCTCGGCTACGAAATTAACCATTCTAATATAGTAATTTAGTCTCAACGGACAGGATTTATGATTGCTCTTCTCAGGCCACTCTCATCGTATTAATATTAGTAAGGCAAGGAGACAGCGGACATCGCTCTAAGGAAACCGATCTCGAAATAAACCCAATTAAACGCGCTCGCGCCGCGCCCGCACCGCTACAGCCACGCTCCCGCAGCGTCCCCGCACCGGCCCGTTCGTAATCATTTTCTCCTTTACCCTCTGTTTCACTAACTCAAATAAATTATTTGCCTTTTAAATGAATCATCACTGTTAAATACTCCTCCAAGGGTTTCAAATATAAATATAGCGTTAAAATTGTTTTATTAACGTAATTTCTCTTTACTTATGTATTGCTGCGGTATTCTGCCGTATTTTACTTGGACAGAGTTATTGGATAGCGTAAATCATAACCAATACTAAACGTACAATAAAAACGTATGAACAATAATAATATAACATAGAATTGGACGGGCCATATTTCTCGAATGCCCGACAGCTTATGGGCCAAAGTTACCCAACAACTATGCATGAAATAGATCACAAGGTTGGGAAAACAAATTAAATTGATTATGTATAGATCGGCAATAAACAGATAACAAATTGTTGTAGAGTTTATATACGCACAGTATCATTATTTTTTTTTAAATGAATAGTTCGAATCGGCTGAATTAAAAAGATTATTTTAGGAAGTAGGTACTAGATGTACCTGACGAAATCTGTATTAATATTATAAAGCTGAAGAGTTTATTTAATAGATCACAAGGTTGGGAAAACAAATTAAATTGATTATGTATAGATCGGCAATAAACAGGTAACAAACTGTTGTAGAGTTTTTATACGTACAGTATCATTATTATTTTTTTTTATGAATAGTTCGAATCGGCTGAATTAAATAGATTATTTTAGTTAGTAGGTACTAAATGTACCTGACGAAATCTGTATATTATTTTATAAAGCTGAAGAGTCTGTTTGTTTGAACGTGATTATCTCAGTAACTACTGGGTCAAATTGACAAATTATTTGACTGTTGGATAGCCCATTTATCCAGGAAGGCTATATGCATCACAATACGACCAATAGGAGCGGAGCAGTAATGAAAAATGCAAAAACAGGGAAAATTTACGAGTCAGCTAGTTTATATACAACGTGTCAGAGAAAGTGTGGTCAAATTCGATCGTTACACGTAGTTACAACAACACAACAAGGCGGTTGTTACTAATTTTATCTAAATCTTTAAAATACATGACATTTTTAATCACTCGTTAATTTGCCTTATATAATTATTTATTTCGTTTCAATGCAATGAGATTTGACATCATGGCAGGTGTAATACTCATGCCATTGACTATCTGCTGAAATTTGATCACACAGTTCTGTTACACGTTGTTAGTAGTTAGTACTATGTCAACCCATATGATGACTGCTGGGCACCTGGGGTAATTGACATAATCGCCACGCTGGTGAGTGGGTTGGCGATCGCAGTAAGGCTTTAAAGTACGCAAAGGACGCCCGTATAAAATCCCTTAGTCGCCTTGACGACGCCCACGGAAAGAGATGGGGTAACGCTATTTTCAAGCCGGTACCACACAGTTAGTAGTAGGTACTCTTAATCATCCACAGTCTTGTTCACTGAACCTAAATAGAAAATGAAGTGATTAGTAATCCTTTTGATGCGACATATCTACAGCTAATACTAAATGGAAACATTTATCACATTTTATTAAACCAATTCTTAGTATTTTGATCTAAAACTGAGAGTAAAGTTCACTCATAATCCTGTTTAGAAAATACTTAGATACAATGAAAACAATGTTTTAAGGGCGAGTTGTAAATCAAAAGATAGCTATTACATTTGACATTTTATATTATAAAAAAACCCGCCTACCCCAAAAAGAGGCAAACAAGATCCCCTACTTATAACACAGACAATACTAAGTTCATCAAGATTCATTAATACTTCAGACTAGGATTCACGAAGAACGCTACACGTCATGATGAGAATTAAAGAGTATTAGATTAGGGCGTGTATAGTTAGGAGTTTGGCTTTCCATAAGATCTGATAACTTTTTTAGAGTGATTATAGCAATATGAACCTGCTCGTCTTGGCGTCAATTTAAATGAAAATGTTTTTGTGGGATATATTTATATTTATTTGTGGAATATATGTATCTATCCATGCAAAATTACAACTTTCTAGTACTAACTGTCTCCAAACTTCAAACGTCCAAGCTTAGGTCGGACAGACAGACGGACGGACGGACATGGCGAAACTGTAACGGTTCCGTTTTGCCCCTTTGGTTATGGAACCCTAAAAACTTTTAACTCACTCGTCATAGAACTTTAACGATTTGGAAAATTGTAATTATTTAACAACATACGTAGCTGATAGTACGTTTACATTTTATAATATCAGCATGAAAACTACGCGTAATAAATGCTTTCACAAATATATGCTAATAAATGCAATATGTGAGCTGAAAATGAAATGGACATAAAACGCGCTTGCAATTCCTTTATTTATTCAATTGTATGTAAACTGTTCTGTTTGTCTCCTCTGTGAAAATGAAAACTAGGGATAAATGGACTAACGATACTTTGATTAATTGCTCAGCGGAATAGAATAAACAAATAGTGTTCCTTTCACTAATGATAGTAGAAAATACACTATCTCATCATAAAAAAAAGTAGTCGGCTATTCAAAAATACGTTTTTAAGCAAAACGAAATTTACGTTTTTTTTTTCTTTATAATATTTTTTTATTTTGATAGAAAGATACTTTGACTGTTTACAAATTGGTAACTACATACATAAACTTGCATCCAAAAGGTTGTTACACCCTTTGCCTTACTGGCTTACTATTCATAATAGGGTGACCAATCAAGCTGTCGAAGTGATCTACTTCAAATGTGTTAGAAAGAGACGTAGAGTCTGTAGATATTGTAGCATGTTCTACGAGTTTCTAACATACCATTATAATTAAGATTTAGTGTAGAACAATGTAGAACTGCTACGACTACTATTTTAAAGTCAGGATATATAACTACATTAATACCTGGATGTCAGTGACTTGATCATCTGTTAACTCAGATTGCTGACTAAATGTGAACTTTAAACTTCTTTATCAATAAGCTTCGTATTGAAAGGTAATCCAATACAACCAGGTTGGTAAATAATACAAATAAATAAATGGCAAGTATCATATATTCGTAAACTTGTTCGGGCTGATTGTTTCAAGGATTTAGGAATAAGTAGGTATACTAATGTCGGTTCCAAGAGGATCTATTGGCTAGGAAAAGAAGCCAACAAGAAACTAGTCCGTCTCCTAATAAAAAATTGCCATATAACACTTCATGTTACAACTACATTATAATTAGGTATATAAAGATACGATCGTACGTATATATATACAACGAATCACATTGCGATACCTTGCTATCAGTCAATATACATAATACACAAACAAAATAATATTACAACAGTTTCATAATCAAGCAACTTTATAAGATCGTACCTGTCCCGTCAGAAGATGGTATCAGAATATCTTTCGATCAAAGTCTAACGGTCCTTTTATTATAGGACAAATTCATAATCAAATATCATAAATTAGTGGGTACTATGAGAATTATCTTGCTTTCTATACTTTAACCCATAAAATAGAATCGTGTTAATTAAATCGTTATTTATTGTTAGTATTCTATCAATAATTCACATCATCGTTGTAACTAATTTCGTTTTAAGAAGTAACAAACGACAACAACATTACGTAGGTATTTGACATGTCAACCAGTATAATACAATTGTGATCAGTGGGCGCTAATTTATTGTTATATTTCATTTAACATGGTATTCTCTCGTTTGCCATAAATTAATTTGCACTAATATTGTTTGCCATAATCGTCCCCGATCATAATATTTACTTGCACTATTATCATTTATACTAATAACGTTTGCCTTAACAACTCAACAGTAATAACTTTTATTTGCCATAAAATGACTTTCCATAGCAACATATATCATAATAATTAGTTTCCATAAGTAACAAGTCTCATAATCGACTCTTGACATAATCAAAATTTGATATAATTATGAAAATAATACATAATATTGTTAGGTCGAAATTAATTATCTTTAACACCCCGACTCAGAGCAATCCGACTCGGATAGGTTAGGTTAGAAGACTAAGGCGGGAGCGAAGCGAAGCGGAGCTCCCGCCTTAGTCTTCGTGTTAGGTTTTTTTTTTAAACCACCCAAAAGTAGGAGCCCCGCGAAGCGGGGCTCCGTCGAGTTTAGTAAGTAGGCGCCATATGAGGTTTAGTTTCAGGTTTAATTGTAAATAAAAAATCTGTGTCGTATAATCATTTATTAATCAACATAATTCAAGTATAGATAAGTAATAAAAAAAAAATTCTGAAAGTAACATTATTTTAAATTTAAGTTGGAGGCCAAAGCTCTCAAAAACTCTTCTTCACTGTCATATTATCTTTATTTATATTATGGTAAATAAAAGTTATGGAAAATGGTATTATTGAAAACGAAAATTATAGCAAATACATTTATGGATTTAAATTATTATGACACTTGATCGATTATGACCAATGGAATTAGTGAAAGTCATTTTATGTCATTTCACGATTATGGCAACTGAAGCGTTATTTCTAATGAAATTATGGCAAATACCGGTATGGCATGTGAAATTATGGCATTTTAAATTATGACAAACATTAGTAAACCATTTAACATACTATGTGGTGCTTTTATAATGTGTTATAATCATCCTATGTCATTTACATGTGAATTACAACATAACCTGTAAGTACTTTTACTTTGTCATAAACTATTTCGTGATAGAATTATTGTTCACTTTAGATAAAAACACAATTGGCATATAGATACAGTTACTTGCTTAAACGTGTCTGTTATTATAATATTGACAAACTGTACATAAGTACCTACTTCTATAATATCAATTTAATTCGTCGTAAACCATTCTGTGTTACAAACATTGTTTGCGTTACTTAGAACACAATTATTACTTAAAGATATGTCTACTTATGTAGCCATATCTCTCAAGCGCCATTTTTTAAAGTCCAAACAAGAATTTGTTTCGTAACTGTCAAACTTCAAGCTAGTAGAAAAGAGGATCATAACTGAGCCTTTTAAAACAGTGATTTGAGATTATTCTCTACAATAAGGTTATCATGACGGTCAAAAAATGAGAAACAATATCAAAAGGAGTGGTGAAAAATAGTCGTCACACAGCTGCTTATGAAAATTTCACAATATTTTTCTTTCTCGCTGATTTTAAACTTGACTGTATCTGCGCGATGGGAGTGTGTCCAACGCAAGAGATTGTGGGTTTGATTCCCACACGGGACACCACTTTGTGTGATCCACAAATTGTTGTTCCGAGTCTAGGTGTACTTTGTATGTTTGTAAAATCTGACACCAGGCTTGTACCCTAATGCGGGAGTCGACTTTTTTATAAAAAGAACGTTGTCTGTAAAGTCGGTTTACGGACGATAATTTTACGTGATAACGTCATACAAAAAACATTGATGACATTTTAATAAACAACCATGCCTGTGACAGTTTATCCAATTGTATCGCATGTCGCTGCAATGGCCAAAATATTGAGGACATTGTAATAAACAACCATGCCTGTGACAATAATACTTCAGCCTATCAACAGGCGGAATCGCCATTCGCGTTGCTTAGCAACCAATCAAGAATGTGACCTTTGCTACGTGACACTTTATCGTGCGTGCACCTCGTCATCGATTTATAAGACATTATCACGTCAAAAAAAGTACAATGTTAATCACATTGACGTATAGACCTGGACCACGCCAACCCTTTCAATTAAAAAGTAAATATTGACTGCAAAGCGTGAAAGAAAGAAAAAAATCGGGCTGCCCTGTTTGACAGGTATTGTCCACAAAGTAGCGTTGTCTCTTTCTAAAGAGTGGATCATTTTGTGAGGTTATGGCGTAGTTCTGGTCTATATGTCAATTATCTATGCCTTTGTAATCCAACTGGGCTTAGCATTATTGTAGATGAAATTCTACTAGAACCATAGATTGTTCGTTGAATTTTGAAATTCGATCGTTTTTTTTTTAAAGATAACTAGAAATGTGGGATTGAGTCCCACATTACTAGCAATCTTGTTAACCCCTCTAGCTAAGCTCAAAGGCTTGTGTTAGGAGCGGGTTCACGTGAGGAAGGGGGTGTATTGGTGGTCCCAGGAGCTTGCCTCCCTCCGCGCCGCTTGCATCAGTGCGCGAAGGTCCTATACCCGCAGCCGGACTCGTCACCGCGATGTCCAGGAGGAGAGCCAGTTTTATGAGGCGTATCGCCATGCAAGGGACGCCTTTAAGCTGGCTATCTGTCGCGCCAAGGAGAGGGTGAGAGAGGAGATGCTGAAGGGTCTCGACCGTGACCCCTGGGGTCGCCCATATCGAGCGGCGCTGAACAAGCTCCGCTCGGCGGGCCCCCCCTTACCGAGACTCTCCAGCCCAGCTTCCTTGCGGAAGTGGTCGAGGGCCTATTCCCGCTGCAGGCAGAGCACGCGCCCCCGGCGATGGTCTCCGAGGATGAGACCGATGACCGGGAGGCCGACACAACTGTGCCGCCTGTCACCGAAGCGGAGGTGGGCGCGGCTGTTCTTGATGTTATTGTTCTCGATTGCCGTCGGCTCGGTCCTCGTACAGGTCCGGGCCCAGATGAAGTATCTGGGCCTAGTGGTAGACGGGCGGTGGCTCTTCGACGAGCACTTCCGCATTTTGGCGCCCAAGCTCGAGGCTACGGCGACCGCACTGGGGAGGCTGTTGCCGAACCTGGGCGGGCCTAGTGCCTCGAGTAGACGGTTGTACACGGGGGTGGTGAGGTCAATGGCTCTGTACGGCGCACCCGTGTGGGCGGCGTCCCTGACCGCCCAGAATAGGGTCCGCTTAGGTAGACCCCAGCGGACCATGGCGGTCAGGGCCATACGCGGATACCGCACGGTGTCTGCAGAGGCGGCGTGCGCATTGGCCGGCACACCCCCGTGGGATTTAGAGGCGGAAGTGCTCGCCGAAGTGTATCGGCGGGCGGTGGCTGTTCGGGCAGGGGGTTCGGTGCCTCTGCCCGAGGAGCTACGCGCTTGGCGCGGTGAGGCACACCGGGCAATCATGGCCCGGTGGCAGGGCCGGCTGGAGGCTCCACGGGCAGGTGTTCGAACCGTGGAGGCGCTCCAGCCGGTCCTGGAGGAGTGGACAGGGCGGCAGCACGGGACCCTTTCCTTCCGGCTAGTGCAGGTCCTTTCCAGGCACGGCTGCTTCGGGAAGTACCTGCACACGGCTGCTAGGAGGGAACCGAGTCCCGCCTGCCACCAATGCGACTGCGGTGAGGACTCGGCGCAGCACACCCTCCAGCATTGTCCAGCTTGGGAGGGGCAACGTCGAGTTCTCACCGCAGTGATCGGAAGTGACCTCTCGCTGCCGGCCGTGGTTCTGTCCATGGTCCGAAGCGAGGGGTCGTGGAATGCGGTCGCATCCTTCTGCGAGGACATCATCTCGCAGAAGGAGGCGGCGGAGCGCGTCAGGGAAGAGAGCTCCCTGGCGGATCCGCTCCGTCGCCGGCGAACCGGGCGGCGTCGGCGCGCATATCTGCGCCTGATGCCGCCTTAGGTGGGGCTGCGGGCGTACGGGGTAATCTGCCTCGCCCGCGGCCTTCCGTGGAGGCGCGGCACCCAATGTGTATCCAGGGGCCGCGTAGGTGTGAAATGCCCGGAACGCAACAACATCGCGTCCGGGCATTGCCACTGGGCGGGCCGCCGACGGCATAACAAATTCCGGAGGCCCGTTCGCGAAGGTGGCGGGAGATACACGGCGGGTTTTTTAGTGTTCGTCAGGAATTTTTCCCGCCAAAACAAAAAAAAAAAAAGAAAAAAAAAAGGAGTGGGTTCACGTCGGTAGTATAATGGGTAGGATTCGAACCCGCGACCTCACGATTGCGAGACCGATTTCTAATAAGGTTTATTAAGTATACAGAGTAATAACTGGTTATTTATTTTGACAGTAAAAGGCATTATACACGTTATGTAAAGAGATGTGGTCACCACATTTACACCCTTCCAAACCCAAACGAGAATAGTATCCACAGAAAAAATGTATATGTAAAGACGTCCACAATATTCTGTTAGCGATATCTAATTTCTATTCAAACAGAGTGTCGGAACCACTTCTAAGTAGGAAATGGATCCGCAACACATATCGGATATGAAACAAATGGTGACGCTCGGAGCTTCGCGCCGACACTAAACAAGCCAACACGTATTTCGTTGTATGTATTAAAGGTTTTACAACAAAAGTTATGTATGGGTTGAACGGGGTTTTCCCTTCGGTATGATCTAATTTTGTCTCAGTAGGAAGGCGGTAAAACGGCGTAATGGGGCTGAACAAAACGGCTCTGATTTATGGAGGGCACGCCACCCAGCTCGTACTGACATAAATAGAAAGTGGCAGACACCCTGAAAAGGGTTACGCGAATATAATACATGTTTGCAGTACGCTTGAACAAATAAAATGACAATAAATACCTAAGCACTTATTTTGGTGTATCGGTAATAAAATACTTTCCACGTAGCACCCGTTAGGGACCGTTCATACACCACGATCAACTTTCTATACTTGGTTTATTAGGCTAATATTATGAGCTCAATATGAAGTATAAATAAATAACATATTTTACTCAATACGCCCAAACGAATGTGGAACTCACATAGACCATCGTTCTCAAATTAAATCATACAGTACATTTAGTGTTAAATATTTTTTTTATGGATTTTAATGTTTTTTCTAAAACGCTACAATAAATGTTAATCATGAATAAAAGTAAAATTAATAAAAAAAAATGTTTTACACTGAATTGAAATATTAAATTTATTTATACCCGTAGGTACCTACTAATTAAATTGGCAACGAATTTGAATCCTCTTTACATTAAAATTGACTAATCCTTCGATCAGATTACACGGCTGTGGTCATGACTACGAGCAGAGTCTACCCTTAAGTACGTCCTATGCAATTTGGTTTCAACATTTTCAATTAAAATGAATCGATAGTAAATAGATATTCCTTCTAAAACAAAATTGTAGATTCTAGAGTTTATAAATGAAATATTATTATTAATATGATTGAACATTTTTTATTTTTTTAAAAGACAAGAACAAAGACAAAGACAACTCCTGCAGTAGGGTACAAGCCCTGCGTTGCTTGCGGGGAACTTTACAAGCATTCAATTTACGGACACAACGTCTGGGTGTGCGTACTCAGAACAACATTTGTGGATGACAAAAAGTGGGGTCCCGTGTGGGAATCGAACTCACGACACGGTCGTACACATTCTCACACCAGTCTATGGGATAGACTTAAAATTAGAAACTGTAGTTAAACGATTTGATGTAGTTCTTTTCCAGACAATTTCTGCCAGTGCTCACGTACAAAACCATTATTTTACAGTGCGCAGGAGCGCAAAACAAAATCGAATACTTATTCGTACATTATGTTAGATTACAAACACCATATATATGACAGTACGAAAATCCTTTTTATGTATTTTTCGTAACTTCAAGATATTTTTTTTCGAGTTATTATTAAGACATATTTTAATTATTTTTTTCATCTAGTTACTATTGGACTGGTCACACAATTTTTTTAAAGTTTCCTATATAAATTTATGATAGAACCGAACCTTGTTTCACGTATTCTAGCTATATTAAACGCAGAGCTATGAAAATGATGACAACTCAGCTTACCGTCATGTAAAAAGAGCTGCGCTTAGTAATGATAAACGCGCATGCTCGGCGGACATATTTGAGCGCACTACGCATGCGCGAGCTCGCACTGGTTTGCCGCGATAACGCAAAAAAAAAACGTGAATAAAGACCCAGGTAGGTCGAAGCTCGTTCTCTAACTTCGAATATTTTTTTTAAAAAGAATCCCTAGAATGTAAAAACTTAGTTAGCGACTCTTCCTTGGTATATATAAAAGTGATAATAAGCTAGAAGGCACTTATTCATCCGACGCTAAACAAGTTATTCAAATTAGATTGTGCACACAATTTTCACAATTTCATTTCACTATAACAAAAAATAAATTGAAATTTTAATATATTTAGATGTGACAGTGTTTATGACAAAATACTTTTTGTAGGTATGTAATCTATCTATTCAAATATTGATCTTTTATTAACGTTCTATTAATAAAAACAATTCTATGCTCATTTTGCTTTCTGCTTTTCAAAATCAAATTTCTTTATAAGCCGTATAAATAAATTTATTTTAATATATTTTAGTTTCAATTGAGACGGTAAGTATTGGTATAGAATATACTAAAGTATAACGACCCGTAAACAATTGAAACGAGACGTGCGAATTGCCATTCGAGACATTGTAAGACAGTTGCCATTTTGTTCAAGATTCGTTCAATATAATCTCACAAGCTGTATTGTCTTAGAGCAAGAA
This sequence comes from Herminia tarsipennalis, assembly GCA_945859575.2. Classification (NCBI taxonomy): domain Eukaryota; kingdom Metazoa; phylum Arthropoda; class Insecta; order Lepidoptera; family Erebidae; genus Herminia; species Herminia tarsipennalis. Next base: position 12,723,740 of record OX243838.2, read on the forward strand.
AGTCACGCTATATTTTTTAACGAAATACTTTTAAGGTAGAAATTTAAAAGTAAGCAAACCACGTTACCATATTCATCAACCACCAACTTTGTCGCAAATTTAAAATAAATTTACCTTAACCACAAGAAAATGACTTCAGCATCATAAGTTCCTCACTGTTTTTGAATCTGCCTAAGTGTTATTCTTATAAAATAGAGTGACAGATTCGCTCGTCTGCATATTAAAGAGTTGTTTATGCTGTGTACTCATTCCAGGAAAATATCGAACTGTTTTCGTAATATGGTACACTTTCTTAAGACGTAGGTAGGTACCTACTTAGTACCTACCGTTTTAAACCGGCTTCATTAAAGATAGCTCAGTTCTGATCCTGATTATGTTTGCGATTTTCTCAAAACTTATTAATCCGATTTGAATAGAGATTTCGCCATTCGACTGTATATTTTTCTAGAAAGCTTTAAGTCTATAAAACTTAGTTTAAGATTATAAGACACCAGAGCTATAAACTAAAAAAGGAGTAAGTCAATGACATTTTCGTTAATCAGTGACGTGCATGATCATTATTTTTTCTCTTGGAAGTGTAAAGTGTAGTAAAATACAACACTTTACGCAGTATTTTACAAAACTTAAGTGTTGTAAAATACAACAATATCACACTTCTCTTGATAGTCATTTGAAATAGGTTCCTACATTTTATTTTGAAAGTTATAATATAAACAAAATATACCTATCCTTTTACTTACAGCTGATAAGCGAATCGGATACAAGTTGGGTAATAAAACTAATTTACAAAACCCGAAACCACAAGGTGCGCGCGAAATCCTTCCTAATGAGGTTAACTATTTGGAAAATACTCATCCTCTCAGGGGTAATGCGATAACAACATGACGAAGATATAAGGAAAATATTTCACACATACTTCTGTACAAAAGGGTTTTATGGCTCGTAAAGCCAATGATCCCAAAATTGCCCTCAGCTTTCTTCTAATCCAAAAGGTTTATATGTAAAATATCAATAAAATTCAATTGTAATATCTGCCAAATAAATAAAATTCTACATTTCAAATGTAAGATAAAGAATTGGCGTATGTTAAAATAACCTGTCTTTTTCACTTTTATTCAGCTTTGACGGGTTTTACATTGGATAATACACGGGGGATATAAATTGATCTAAACGTTGAGCAATCAAGATATTTTTTAAACTCAATTATTAAACTCAAATGATACTGTTGTCAATCATTTTATTATACAAATATTATTGCCTCGTGGACTCGTGTTACGTCCCGGTCGTTAATTTTAAGCTTAGAATAGAACTCCTCATAATTTTATGCGGTTGTCATAACAGAGTTCTAAAAGGAACTACTTACTCCAGGAACGCAGCAGATATTTTCAATACTAAGCCCGTATCTTACGGAAATTATAGTTTATTTTGTCAAGTGAGTTGTGATACGAAGTCCAAGCCAAGATTTATTTGTTTGTATTTACATTTTGCGATACAAACATCACTTATTTACTTTTAAGTTGAATTTTGTGGTCGAGTAAATCCGAAGTGAGGAATTCATGTTTATCGTTGATTTATTGTATCTAGCACAATCGCAGCTAAAAGTATTGGCATCCTGTTTGCATCATTGGTTCAAAATCGTCGGTCCGACGCGACGGCGACTCTACAGCATACAACAGAAAATTGTAGTCCAATTCAAGGGTTGTTATGTACCTACTCATGATATGTATATACTATAAAATGCGATATAAATTAGGTAGGTGATGCATATGTATACCTACCTAATTTTATCTAAATTTGCTGTAGGCCTTTTCTTTTGACTTTTATTTAGGTACTAAATAAAAGTCAAAAGAAAAGGCCTACAGCATAACATAATTAAGCACTACTCTTGTTCTTAGAAATAATAATAATAATAATATCTTGGGACACCTCACACAACGCTATCTGATCCCAAACTAAGCAGAGCTTGTACTATGGAAACCAGGCAACTGATAAACATACTTATATATTTCTAAATACATACATATTATAGATAAATAACACCCAGATACAGAATAAACTACCGTGCTCATCACACAAAGTTTTATCCTGGGTGGGGATCGAACCCATGACCTCTTGCGTAGCAGTCGGACACACTTCCTCCGCGCCACAGAGACAGTCAAATTAATTTGTAACTGTGTACTTATTATATGTAAATAAATTTAATTATGAATTATAACTAGATTGCTAGTAAAGCGGGACTTAATCCCACATTGCTAGTTATCTTAAAAAAACAGTGTAATTGATTAAAACACCATGGTAGATGCAATACCTTTCCAATATACCAATTGATGAAATTTTAACACACTTTTCCATTACTTGTATAACCGTTTACAATTTGAAAATACGATCAATACTTCAATTAATGTAATGCTGCGCTCGTAAAAGTAACCCTAAAAATATATAATGTGGCTTATATACGGTCCCTTATCTCAATCTGAGGACTCAGGTGGACGCAGCGTACGCGCCTGTAAATATTTGATGTATACCCTTAACAGCTCTTTGCTATTATAATCTACGATATTGTACAAGTAATATAGCCCACAACTCCCTCTCACATCTCATGTTTTATAACCAAAGTTACCAACAGTACTTGCTATTTAATATAATACCTAATTCAAAGGATTCTACTAAATAAAAATAAATCTATTTTAACAAAAAACTTTGTTCGGTTTAACGACGCCCAACTCGCTTGCATTAAAGGATAGAGTAATTTGAGGACTAGTAACATATTCGATTTGGTAACAGGTTCGATTCCGCCCACGGTTTGGAGCCTCGGATTCCTGAGTCTGGACTTCAAATTTTTCCATCTTTCAAAAAATGCAATTATTCTATTAAATAACGCCAAAGTTTTTTTGTAAAAAATTGATTATTTTTTTAACTTAATTAATATAGGTCACTAGTCTTTAGAAGTAAATTTAGATGTCTAGATCATAGTTATTAATATTATCTGAAACTTATGCTAAGTCACATAGGACATCGGACTCGCAATCGTGAGGTCGCGGGTGGAGGGGTTAACAGAATTATATATTAACAGGATATGGGACCCACTATCCCACATTGCTAGTTATCTTTTAAAAATGATAATAGTAAAATAAATTCCAGCTGATGGTGGAGCGAAAATAGGCATATATTATTAAGTTAAGCTGTTTCTACAGTCTTAATACTGTTTACTATAGGGCAGGGGCAAGGGTTCAATAGTCTTAAAGATTTTTTACCATCGGTAATAATAAAAACCGGAAAGTGCGAGTGGGACTTGCGCACTGAGGGTTCCGTACTAACTTATTTTATTTTTATTGTTTTTAAACTTTCGCGATTTTTATACATATTAGTTATATTTCGGGACTTAATCGCGTGAATTATTTAAAGGTACGAACCTTTTATTTTATTTTATTTTTTTTTTATTTTGAAAAAAAGACAACTCCCGCAGTAGGGTACAAGCCCTGTGTCACGGTGGACTTTACAAACATACAAGTCACGGACACAAATTACACCCAGACTCGGAACAACAATTTGTGGATCACACAAAGTGGTGTCCCGTGTGGGAATCGAACCCACGACCTCTTGCGTAGCAGTCGAACACACTCCCACCGCGCCACAGATAAGTATGTAAATAGTTCGATCAATACGGGAATCTATCTAGACACAGGGCACTGTATCAACCAAGTTGCAAAAGGGTGACTCACCGACCGTGGTTACACGAAGCATTTCAGGCCACGGTAATGTGCGACCCACATTGTACACACACACCTATTACCTAGTTAAAAAAACTTAGTTGCTAAATTGTTCTATTGAGTCGCAAATATTGCAAAAAGTATGATAGAATCAAATTAAATTTAATTAATAATGGCTAAGGCATCAGTCTCGTAATCGTGAGGTCGCGGGTTCGAATCCTATCCATTATACTAACAACGTTAACCCACTCCGTTTTTTTTTTGTGTAGCGGGAAAAAAACCTGACGAACACCCCCACCGTCCGGGGAAAACGGTGGAGGTAGTGTGAGGTTTGCACCCACTAAAAAACCCACCGTGTATCGCTCGCCACCTTCGCGAACAGGCCGCCAGAATGTGCTATACCGTCGGCGGCCCGCACAGTGGCAATACCCGGACGCGATGTTGTTGCGTTCCGGGCATTTCACACCTACGCGGCTCCTGGATACACACAGGGGCGCAGCGCCTTCACGGAAGGCCGCGGGCGGCATCAGGCGCAGATGTGCGCGCCGACGCCGCCCGATTCGCCGGCGACGAACCGGATCCGCCAGGGAGCTCTCTTCCCTGACGCGCTCCGCCGCCTCCTTCTGCGAGATGATATCCTCATGCGCCGCATTCCACGACGAGGGGTCGCTCCGGACCATGGACAGAACCACGGCCGGCAGCGAGAGGTCACTTCCGACCACTGCGGTGGGAACTCGACGTTGCCCCTCCCAAGCTGGACAATGCAGGAGGGTGTGCTGCGCCGAGAGAGCCGAGTGTGGGACTCAATCTCACATTGCTAGTTATCTTTTTTTTTAAATAATGATTTTTACAATTTCCAAAGAATTATTTTTATTAATATTTTTATATTTTATTTGTTTTTAGCGAAACCTTGGCATACACATTTTTAGGTTTATTTCATGGTTTTTCCTAAATTACTTTAAAAATAACGATATTAAAATAAAAAAAGTTTATTTGATTTCCTTACAACAAGCCCTATTATTTGATATGTTACACGATACAGTTTGGGGGACTTTTTTTTAAATTTCCTAGTTTGCCCCCCAAAAATGGCTCTCAAGTCCAAATTCTTATATTTACGTTATTTAACCGTGTTTGAGTCACAGATACACATTCGTGTAAAAAATTTAAACTTAATCAGTCCAGTAGATTCGGTGTAAATTGGCTGTGACAGACGGACAGAGAGAATCAGGAGTGATCCAATAAGGGTTCCGTTTTTACCTTTTGAGATACGGAACCCTAAAAACAGTATACACTGTTATGAATGTTTCATAATAAAGCAATATTTTTTCCATTTCACATAATTTTGTTACTGCACAAAAACAGGAGGCTTTATTGTAAATAAAAACCTATTCCCTTTGAACAATGATAAAACGTGAGGGAAATCGGTTGTTAAATTAAGCACATTTGTGATATAATGTATGCAAATCGTAAGAAACATTGGTAATACGGAAGTGAGTATTTATTAAAAACGACTACCCCAAAAAAAGAGTTTTGACTTATTTATGAAGTTATAAGTAGTATAACTGCTATTTCACCATAACTGCCTGGAAAAGACAAAAAAATCGGGCAAGAGCATGTCAGCCCATGCTCAGTGTAGGGTTCCGCAGCCTAGAATAATTGCGTAACCAGAAGACCGTATGTTCATGGCACTCACGCCCTTTTGTTTAGGAACGCAGTTTTTGGGCAAAAACTCTATGATACGGTTATATATAATTTGAAGTATTTGTTCATTTTTGGTCACACGGTTCAAAAGATAACGGGGGTGGGACACAATTTATGCAATTTTCGGAGATATTATTTCTAAAAATATTCACTTAATCAAATAAGCTTATTAAAAACCTTAATGTTTTTAAAATACCTGTCAAATGATGCCACGCGTTGAAGTATGCTCAAAAAGTTTTAGCGTTGAAAAGTATTTATTTTTATTATTTACCTATCAAACTAAGTAGCTGCTACTACAATACACCTTATCACCAAATTTAGTCAATATTCATTGGGTAGTCTTTGTGTAAAATACCTGTGACATACGCATGTCACAGGTATTTTTATTTTTCGGACAGACAGACGGACATGACGATTTACTATTTTGGCTACGGAACCCTAAAAAAAGGAAAACGACTACCGCCAGAGACCTCCTTTTATTTCTCTCCCGTTCGCGTCATATAGGTATCTTGGCCACATTAAGACGATTTCAAATATTTATAACACTTGCTTTGTGTTAATTACAAAGACAGGCTGTTTTTTTTAAATTATCTAATTTTATTCTTCTTTTATACGTTATAATGAAATACATTTTCGTTAGTATATTTTATTGATCTTGACTTGAGTTTTATTTCTCTTTTGTCCTTAATACAAATTGCTCTAAAAATATAATTAATCACAACAAAAGATAAAAAAAACATTTGTGATCACAAAGCAGAATTAAATTACTCTAGTAATTTAATTTCATTAAGTAATTTAATTGATGGATCTAGAAATAATTTAGCTATTATCCAAAAGTAATTAATGAGACTGGCACTGACATAGACATGATAAGAAAATTACAAAAACAAGGCTTTTTGGAATTGTAAACTATAATTTGTAATTACTTACTTAGTACCTATGAATTAGAAACGTTCTTCACGTCAAAAGAAATAAGTAAAATGTGTTATTTTATTACTACATAACGGCAAAACATGCATGAAATCGTAACTATTCGATCATAACAGGTCTTATAAAGCACTAACCGCGCAATTACTCTGCGTTAATTTACTCCGTTTTTGCAAATTTTATTATTGTTGCTCTGCTCCTGTTGGTCGTAGCGGGATTTTATATAGCCTTATAGCCTAAAGCCTTCTTCGATAAATAGGCTATCCAACAGTAAAATATGTTTTAATTCGAACCTGTAATTCCTGAGATTATCGCGTTCAAACAAACAAATAAATTCTTTAGCGTTATAATATTATGTATAGATTATATTGGCTGTACTACGGTGGCAAGTAAGCAAGGGACTCGACTATGTAAACACAAGTCCATGAACATCAATAAAATTAAGCTACAGTAACCGGTCGATAAACTGTATAATGAACGGCATAAGCCGCTTAATAATGCTAACTTTTCAAAATGTAATAGCTCAAGAGGAAACGCACTCTATCGTTAGTTTCTTCAATTAAAAATGATTTCATAATTATCATCGGTATTACCTGTATTCATTATATTGTTCGATATAGGTCTTTCACAACACCCTCTGTCTTACGTAGACAGTTTAGGATGACTTAAAGTTTTATAAATATTGAACGACTTCCATCGTTGTGTATCATCTTACTAATAATATAAAGCTAAGAAGTTTGTTTATTTGTTTCAACGCAATAATCTCAGGAACTAATAGTTCGAATTGAATATTTTACTATTATTAGATATTATATATATTTTTCTGTTGGATAGCCCATTTATCGAGGAATAGGTTATATATTTAAATAATTAAAATTTACGCAGACGCAGTTGCGCAGGTCAGCTAGTATACTATAAAGATTAACAATAATTTCTGCCGTATCTACTTTTATTGTAAAATTGATTAAAAAAGATGTTTGTACCATAAACTTATAAACGTCACGATAAACGTCCGGATAAAAGTGTCAGTTAAAAATGAGGGTAGTATAAAATGGAAAGAGCTAATATTTATGTTTTACAACAAGTTAGCGGTGGCGGCACATGCATTCTATTTCCATACGAGCGGCGACATGGGTGGCGCGACCGCTATAAATCAACACAATTTGTACCCAGAACATTTTGATCGTCCGTTAATATATCGTGATAATTGTTAAAATAATACACAGCCAACTTATTTATTCATCCCGGATGCTGGTCGTTTATTATTTTCTGTACATTTATTATAAATTTCATCCGAATTAAGAAATTCAGCCGTGTTCAAATGTTGTTGAGTCTAAACTCCCGTTGAAAAGCTTTTTATAACATAATAATTGCGAGTTTGTAAACAAATTGGCAATTTATGAATCGTTCCGGCATTACTAGCTGAGTCATGTTTACAATGGAAATTAAATTGAGTTATTGGAAGCGTCCTCCTATGCGAATGTTATGAAAGACTTTTCCGTAAGATCATTTAAATTTTAAATAACTAACAGTTGTTTACGTTTTCGCCATTTTAGTCAATTACTTTCTTATAACTACTATTAAATTTGAGTAGTATGACAGTATTTTTCCTCATGCTATTCATATTACAACTCACAAGTAAATAAATACGTAGTCTTTTAGCGAATTTCATGAAGAAAGTGACATCAATATTTCTTGTCAATAAGTCACATCAATGTAAGACATATTCATACCGTTTTGGATTCCTTCTAAAATTAAGTTTAGTTTATTGATAAATATTTTGTTGTGAGGAACTAAAGCTTCAACTTAAAATTATATTTAAAGACACATAAAAATAAATATTTTTACAACGTCATGCTTTGGCTTTTGAAGCATAGGATATGTTATAAGTAGCGGCTATTTGTGGTACTTCGAGGAACAAGATCCTTTCATCGTTGAAGGAGACATAGTTTTCAGAATTTCACTAAATCCTGTGAAGACTGCTTTCATTCGTTGTTTGCTTAAACCAATACATCCGCAAACAATGAGCTTTAGATTATTCGGTAGGTTCTTTGTGCAGGTTCGTCGTAAATTTCCTCTTATTTTACTGTAATATACATATATATATATATATATATATATATATAATATATATAACTTTTACAATACAACCAGCATTCATTTGAAGTACAAAATTTAAAGTTACTATGTATAAACCCTGTCACTCAAACTAGGCTGAGAAGCCTGAATCTTGAGAGATAGTGTTCGACCGTACTAGCCAGTGTGCTAGAATTCAGTTGTGTGTGTGTGTGTGTGTGTGTGTGTGTGTGTGTGTGTGTGTGTGTGTGTGTGTGTGTATGTGTATGTGTATGTATGTGTGTGTATGTGTGTTCGTTTGTGTGTGTATGTGTGTTCCTATGTATGTCTGATGTACGGTTGTTTATGCGTAGTAAGTTAACAAAGATTCGGTCTTGGTGTAGTCTTGAAGAAGTAGCTATTCTTTTAATATTTCTTTCATTTTAAACTTACATAGATGTCTAATGTTAAGCTCTTTTGGACTTCTTATAAATGTGTGTACTTAGTACATAGTATTGGTGTTTGGCTAAAGTGGTTGCGTGTTTTATTAATAACCTATGTAGTATTCTTTACATAGTATAAAACCAAGTCGCTTTCCATTGTCTATTCCTATGTAGCCTTAGATTTTCTAAACTACGCAATGGATTTGATGCGGATTTCACTATCATTTAAATAATTTCTTTTGAATAGTTTATATGTCCATTCATCTATTCGTTGTATGATTGGAAAGTCCCCCGCGATATGACTTTCCAATCATACAATTAACGGAAGAGCGCTTAGTGCGGGAAGCTGTCCTAAAACCTTTTTTTATTGTCCCCGCGAACTTCGTACCACCCCGTCATCTTTTTTCTTGTAGTTTTTCCAATGTTTTAATAGGACGGATATTCTTTTATTCAGGACGGATACAAATCCAACAAAGCAAAAATCATGAAAACCGGCCTAGCCGTTTTTAAGTTACAAAAGGTGTAACTAACCCGACTTTATTTTATGTAGATTTCTGTGACGATATTTGACTTTCGCAAAGCATCCCACGACACAATATAAATTTCCTACTGCTATACCTAATTACTATTTTAAAAGGTTTTAAAATAGTATATTACGGTAAACATAATGATATAACCAACATCACTTTACAAACTCTACAAGAGCAGCGTAAAAGGTGTCTGTTAATTTCCCTTTACGTTAGGTTATTCCTTCCGGAACTATTTGCACGGTCGTTAACATAATGGACCGCAGAGCTAAAGATAAATGGTTCGTTGAAAGCGAAATCAACCAGCCAAGAAGTAGGAAAACTAGAGTCGTAAGTGCCACGACGTAATGGCCATTCCCTAATAAGGCAATTTCCGATTACAACGCTCAAATATGTTGTTTACAAATGTTAACGACTCATTTGGGGCCAAACTTATTTCTATAATCTTGCACAAAATGCTGACTTCGATACAAAAGCTTCATAGATTGAAACTTTGCTCGAGCAACATACTCATAGACATCGCTTATGTGCATTAAATCTTGAAACACCTTCGTCACGAAGAAGTCCAAGATTCCATGTATTGAACTTCTTTATTATAAAGGGAAAATCTCTTTGTTACAAAGGTTTGTGAATTAAGCTTTTTTTCTG